>JAUMJL010000114.1:0-1408840 GCA_033558185.1 Dromococcyx pavoninus
GGTGTTGGCCGGCGCCGGCAGGCGGGGCACTTCCATTGGCCGGCGCGGGCGGGCGGGGCGCTGCCATTGGCCACTGCTATTGGTCGCCGCCGGCGCGCGGCGCGAAGGCGGAAGCGCCCCGTGTCGGCTCCTCGCGGCGGAAGCGGCGCCATTTGCCGGTGCCGGTACGATGCCGGGGGCGCGGCGATCTCTGGCCTCGCCTGTGGTGAGTGGCGTGCTCTGCCCCTGTGGCTCCCCGCGGGCTGCCGGCGCGGGACCGGGGCCGGAGAGCGGCGGCGGCGGCGGCGGCGGGGTGAGTCCCTGCGGGCGGGCTCTGTGCGAGGCCTCCGAGCAGGACCGGCGGCTCCACGCGCTCTTTCAGAAGCTCGACGTGAATCGGGACGGCGCCCTCTGTATCCACGACCTCGCCGAGGGCCTGGGCCGCCTCGGGCTGCACCGCACCGAGCTGGATCTGCTGGTGAGTGGCGCGGGGGACCGGTGGGGTCGGAGCCTGCGAATCGGCGGAGGCGGGTGGCGTGGTGTGCCTGGGGCCAGGGCCGGGGGTCGTTTGAGGTGGGGGGTGATAGGGCCGGGTCGGGACCGGGGAGTGATGGGGCCACGCACGGCCGGCCCGGGCTCCCAAATGGCCTTGCTCAGGGCTGAGGGTGATACAAGAATTGGTTGTTGTTGCAGAGAGTGGAATATTTTGGCTTCAGTAGAGTTGGTTTTCTGTAGAATTGGTTTTGTAACTGACTCCAGTTAAGTAATACCTGAGCGGCAGTATTTCTGGAAATTAGACAGAAACAGACTGTTCTTCTGATCGTCTGTTTTTTTAAATAATGCTGTTCCCAGACAATATTTCTTCCCTTATCTAAGAATGCAAGGTCTGACAGAGAGCTTCAAAGCCCTAACGAGTGGAGATTTGGCTGCTGTGAAGTTCATAATAAAATTAAAATTAGCCCTTGGAAAGTAGTAGAACCTGCATGAGATTTCTGGGAGAATTAATGCACATGCATGCAAGTGGGATATATATATTCTGTCCCCTGCTCTTGTCTCATTGCACATGATTGATGGAGATCATTACCTTGCGTGTCCAGCACTGAAATAGAAGGTGCTGCTTTCTGAAACTCCACAAGTCTTAGAGAGTTGATTTGGGAGCACTTTTGGTGTCAAGGGAGCACCTAGCCGCCCTCCTCACGCTGCACCACTGCTCTGCTTCCCTAGCCCGAGAGGCTTTAGTAGAGTAGAGCCGAGGTCACCTTGATTATATTTGCTTTAAGTTTTTTGGGAACAGTGGCATGCTCAGCAGCCATATTCTGGTTCCCTTCCTGGTGTACAACCAGGTTTGTGTGGTGGGAGAGCCCGCAGCACTGCTGGGTGCTTGCCTCAAAGCTGCCCCCTGACTTCAATGCTAAAATCAGCGGAATCGGCTTGCTTAAGCCATACACGGTACTACCTGCGGGAACTTAAGGTTGGAAACTTACCTCTTGGCCAGGAAGAGATAAAAGAAAAAGAGATTTCTTTATAAAAGAAACCCCTCTTTCTCCAGGTCCCAGGACCAGGAAGCTTGTGTGTTCACTTCCCTTTGTAAAAGGTTTTTTTGGAAGGGGTAGGTGCAGTCAGGTTGTGCAGTTTCTGTTGCATCATTGCCTTTGCTCACATTGGGTTGTCGGCACTGTGTGACTCCTCAGCTTTGTTGCCCAAGATGGCTTATACATGCTAAACTAACTATAAGGGGTTTGAAATCCTTAAAATGTAGGAAGATTGCTAAATTTGTGCCGTTTGTGCAGCGTGCTGGCTTTCTGTTTCAGTGCTGGGAGCTGGGCCATTTTGTGGTCACAACTTTTTGGGCAATACTGTACAATGACCACTCTGGCCTTTCAGCTGCAGCATCAAAGGATCATTAAGGTTGGAAAAGACCTCTAAGATCACCCAGTCCAAGATCCTGTTGCTCTATTCAACTGTAATTAGCGTAATTTACATCTATATGGCGGAGGGTAATGGGCTTGTCACTGCCTGGTCTCTTATATTTTATATGCAAGACCATAAAAATGCTAAGTGTCTTGGGAGGGGTGGGCCATACTGGAGGAAGTAAGAACAGTTTAAGGATAACTTCTGAGTCACTGAAAAGATATCTAATCCAAGCCACAATTCCTGTTCTCTCCCTCTTCTGGGAGCAGAGCCCTCATTTGTTTAAGGGCTTCAGTTGCCTGCATGCATCCATCCCGGAGTCGCTACTTCCTTTCTAACTTTGAATCTCTTAACTTCTAACATTTCCTTTTGGTTGGCATCTTTCTTGCTGCTGTACAACATGTGAACCCTTTGGCAGTGATCTTCTGAGTGGTTTAGTTGAGCTGTTTCTAAAAACAACGTTAGTGCCATGGTGATTTTCTGCAGTGTGCGTTTGGGTAATGAGATCCGATTGTGCTGTGTAAATCACCTGTGCATGCCCTGTGAATGCTCACCTGCTGCCACCTGTGGGTGCCAATTGCTTCACCTCTGGCAGGAGCCTCTCATCCACTAGAATGTTCTATGCATAGGCCTGCATGCCTGTCTCAGTTTGCACTCCCTGTTTTCCCCTGGGCATGTTATTCAACTGAGCATGGAGTTCTCCAGGCTACGAGGATGCACTGTGAAACAAAAAGCGTTTTTACTTCCCAGCAGAGAGTTTCCTTGCTTGCCACGCTGCGGGAACGGCAGAGAGGAACCGTTCTGCAGGGACCGGAACTGCTCTGTCGGCGGGAAGCGCTGTCTGGATGCTGCTTAACAATCCTGTCCTTCTGCTGAAGCCCTTGTCTGTCAGCATTGTTCTCAGATCTTCTCTTCCTCTGCCTTCTCTTCCGCTGTGCAGGAAGCGGCTGGTTAGGCGAGCAGAAGTTTGCGAAGCATCCCCTCAAGCAGCGCAAAAAGCATCCATTAACAACGAGAATGCAGAGTCCACAGTCTTACATTCCAGTTAAACATGGGAGAACAATCCTCGGAGAGCTGGCTAGAAAACTTCTGCACTGTGTCTTCTTCAGGAAAATTAAGTAAACTTCCTGTTTCCCAGGCCATTCTATTAATAATCCATTCTTTATTCTGCCCCGTGCAGATAATAATGGCAACTTGACGCCTGGGATAACTAATGTCAAGTCCCATTCAAGAAAAGTGCTTAAATGTCAAGATGAAAACCTTTTTGATGTATTGGACATGGTGTTTGGAGACTGATTGAGGCATAAATCACATGGATTGCTTGTGGATAGCAAATTACTTGGTGGCTCTGGTGCGTTTTGTTTTTCCTTCCCTGCAACAGTACATTTGATACGGGAGTTACCCTCTAACGTTTGGAGACAGCTAGAGGAAATATCAAACAGGGAATGTGAGGTTATCACCAATCTGAGCTGTGAGTTGCCAGGCTCTTTGCGTCAGTAGGCTAAAAGCCCTTGTGGTAGCAATAATATTTTTAGGCTACAGCTTGAAAAGAAGATGAGCAATATTTTGACTCCTTAAGAGTTCTTACTGAGGTAAAACCCTTTGTAGCCTTCTTTGCAAATGGGAGACAGGGCGATGCTTAGATGTCCTTTGAGGTGGAATTTGCTTGTGTAAACGATGTATTTTTTTGACCTATGCTGTTATCTTTAAACCATTTGGCCAACACTGTGTGCCAAATAGGCGTGACTTCTAAAGAAACGCTGGTTTGCACTGGTCAGTGTGAAGCAATTCACGTACCTCACTTTGCTTAAGCAGTAAAGTGATAATCATGTGAAGAGTTTTTTAAAGGCTTTCTTGTTCTGCTGTGTGAGGGGATGGTGGTCTTACTGCTAAATTACATCTACCTCTGGAATAGTCGATCTCCTGTTGCTGCTGTGCTCTGACTTCCCTCATGAGATTGTTTATGTAGACTGAGAGAACAGGAAATATGCACTTAACGAAAATATGGGTGGTGGAATCAAAACTGTTTTCTACTTTGTATCTGGAGATGTATTGTTAAAAGGATGCATAATGGTAGTATTTGTGTATTTGCTAATGTAACAGTTTTCCTATTGATCCCAATTAACTGCAGGGCTGGAGTGCTGTTCTAAAAGCTGATCTCTGCTGCTGAAGTTCCAGACAGTTTGAACTGATGGAATTCATCCCAGCTGCCTAGAGACAGACTGAAGTGGTGAACTTTGCAGCTGCCTCTTCTGTGGTGGTGCTGAGTATCTCTGGGTGGACCAGTTCTCTTTGCTTTAACAAACAGAGCAAATGTAACCCTTGTCTCTTTTCAGTTAGAACTATCCACTTGCCTCTGCTGTAATGATGATGCCCTCCTTGGCCTAGTGACAATTTCTTCCCCCCAGTTCATAGATGTGACTCCCTATTGCTCCCTCAGTATCAGCTTCCCTGGGTGAAACTGCATCAGCTCCTATTCTGCTGAAGTCACTGCATTTGCTTTCATTGCTTCTCTCTCAGCTTGATATCTCCTTGATCTCCAAATTCTCCCTGTCCAAATTCCTCCACAAGTTCCGTTGTTGGCTTTTCACGTGTACAGAAGAACCATAACTGCAGTGCTGCAGCTGGATCCAGCAGCTTTCTGTGCTTTGGGCCTCTCCTCTGAAGGACTTTACTTTTTAAGTAGCTCTCTGGACTCTTTTAGCTGTTAGAGAATGCTTTATCCATGCTGCTCTAGCATAGTTGGTCAGTTAGCTCTTTCGCAAGCAACTCCATGGGTGGATTGAGAAACTCTATCGCGGCAGTTGCAATCATAAAGTTTAATCTTATTTCTGATCAATACTTTATCTTTTGTTGTGACGTCATTTAATTCTTTCTTCCAGACTCTTTATTTCTGTAACTATTTTACTCTCCAAGACTTTTGAATGCTCTGTGTTATACTATGTGCAAGGTACTAAAATTCTGAGCAGCTGTAAGGTGTGGACGAAGCTGGGAATATTTTCTGTGTATTACTTTCATCTGTTTTCCGTTCACAGCCACCTGGAAAAGGAAGACCTGAGTTTTTATTGTGTTGCAGAAGTCTGTTTATGATAAACAGCAAAATTCTTGTACTGTTCTGTAATCTAGATTGAATTATCTCTCCAAACCTAGACACATTTAGAGACAACACTTTTGTGGTTTGTGTCTTGAATCCTGCTGGGGCAGTTGTGGAGTCTTTAGCCAGGCCTGTGTGATTTGTCATGAAGGGCGGAGCGACGCAAAGTCGTATCAAACAAATGAAGGAGGGTTATAGTTTGAAATTCCAGTTGATACCCTTTCTCCTATTGAAAGGTATTTGCCAAGAGCTTCTCAACCACCCATCTCCTGACTAATCCGAAAGGACAAATGTGGATACACTGATCCGGTTTAAAACAATGTGAAACTGCTTTCACTAACATGTTAAATCCACCTGTTTAAGTACAGTGTGCATTAAAACAGAAAGCAAACAGGATTGTATTTATTGGGTCTGTAGGGGCTGGGGTCCTGTTCTTGCTCATTGTAAATTAAGAAGTGTGTGTTTTGAGGATGACCCTGTTCTCATGCACTTGTGAAACATGTTGCAAGAGCAGAACTGTAGGTCAATGATTTAGTTGTAGATAAAGCCTACAAACCTGTGGTAAGTGGATGAGTCGCTGTGAATTCTGTCATCTTCTCTGATTTAGGCACACTAAAGACGCAAATGAACTGTTCCTAATCAGTCAAATGAGTTCTTGACAGCTGCTGCAAGGACTTTGAGAAGAAATAAAGGGACTGGTTTTGGCACGAGGAAACTTCTCAGCATGGTCTGGTTTATTAATAGCCTTGGCTGGCAGCCTCCTGAAACAAGAGCTTTGCTGGGCTGAAGGGTGCACTGTGACCAGGAGTGTAGGGAGAGTGGCTGGCACGCTGGCTGCCGGCATTTGTCACTCTGCCCGCACCCAGAGATCTTACGAGAGGGCAAGAGGAGAGGGATGCTGGGGAATCTCACGCTGTATTGGTAAAAGTCTTTGCTCAAAACTTGTTCTCTGGTCAGCAGATATGCCTTGGCGTTATTAGTATGTTAAACTGGTAGGGCATGTCCACATGGTGTTCAAAGGGCTAGCCTGGAAGTGAGTTTTCAGGTGCAGATATATGCAAGAGAAACTCACTCTTGCATAAGTTTACCTGGCATATAAACAAACAATTGTGGATTAGGCAAGCGTTGCTTTATGTTCATATAGGTACAGGACCAGGTATATAACTTTAGAGAAGCAATCTTGGGATGTTCTCCCAGGACAGTTTTTTGCCCTACCTTGCAGCAAATCGGAGATGGTTGGTGGTTCTTGAGTTTATTTGGCTGAGACCTTTGTCCTCCTTGCAGAGCGGTAATGTGTGAAGAATACTGGCTGACCTTTATGAGACGTGGATGCAGCTTTGGCTCAAACATATCAATTTTAAACATTCTCTCTTGCAGAAAAGCATCCTGCATTTCACTGACTTGGCCTTACAGTGTTCAGTTTCCTGCAGGAAACTGATGCATATTCTGAACTCTGAAGTGAGTGAATGCCTGTAGGATCCCCAGAGCCTGAGAGTAAAAACAACTGATTGTGCCTGTGCAGAACATGTAGTGGGGTTTTGGTCTTTCCACATCACTTCTGTGGGGCATTATTTAGTGACCAGGGCTAGATGCCTCGGTCAGTAGTGGAAAATGTCTCCTTATCCTCATCCATATTGGATTATTAGATTGCTGACATACAAGCATGTGATAAACCCCAAAACTTCAGTTTAAAGAAACAAGAACAGTGGTTAATCTGGCTGAATATTGAGCAGAACTCCTAAATGGTTGACAAGCGTTAATAAAATTACATCAAAGCCATAATAAGGACTTGGCTTCCCCTAGGAGAGCTCTACATGATTGTGGTGCTGCAATTCTGTGCTCTTGCGTTTATTAGAACACAATTTGCTGTTGGGAGGAGGGGGAGGGTTGTTGTTGGGTTTTTTTTTCAGACCTACTTGTAGCAAATGGTAAAAGAGTCTTTGTTCTTGTTCATGTCCTGTTGCTATATTGGTCCTGCTGAATGTGGGACATGAGCACACTTTAACGATGCTCCAGACTTTGTCTCGGGGTGGGGGGGGGGGGGGGGAAAGTGAAGCTGTGATAACCAGTGTCAGTGGAGAAAGGCAGCGGCGACATCGTAGTATTTCTCAGTTCATGCATTGAGCTGCAGGGGGGTCTGGCAGTGAGAGTGTCTAGAGAGCTGCTGTAAGAGAATTGTTGAAATTCTTCTATCATGAGTTCTTTGGAAAGGCACAGCTGGTAGGTATGTGAACAAACATTGTTTAGCCTGAGGAGAGCAGGGGTTGAGTGAGAGCAAGCTTGGGCCTGGGCTGCTGCAGGGCCATTTTTCTTGTTAGCTGTTTCCTGGCTAATGTAGCGCAGAGAAGCTGGCTTTCTAATTTCCGAGTACTAAGGGTGCCCTTTCTCTTGGTCAGTCCCTGGTTCTTCATGTAATAAGATATGACCTGTGAAACCTGCTGTTCTGAGCAGAGGCTGTGTATTTCCCCCCACCCTGGCCACCTCTATCCCTGTAGTTGGCGCTGGCCCCAGTTGTCTTAATATATCGAGTAGAACAGCTAATTGCTTGTGCCAGGGTTCTTTTAATGAGGTGACCTGGGTCTCTTTGTAGTGTTCAGTGAATTATGCTGTGTCACATTCATATATTAACTTAGTGTTTAAGGAGTTTTTAAGCAGCAGTGGCCAAGATGATTATAGATTTTATAGCATGATGCAAGAAGCACCGTGCAGGGTTAATGTCTGCTTTCAAAAAAGTGGTAAGAACTTAAGCTTTAGTCTTTCAGAAATGACATTTGAAGAGATAAGAGGTAAATCAAGAAGTGCTGGTGGCTGAGTCCCAGCTGGGGTGGGCTGGGTGCTTTGTCTGGATGCCACAGCGCTCCTAGGGTGCCTCCAGGATTCCTTCCAAAGGAGATGAGTCACCACTGATTCTTTCAATTCCAAGGAGCTGGAGACAGTGACCGCAGTGGCAGCTTTTCCTGCACTGGAGGAGGAGAAGGATCATTGCTCCCACTGCAGCTCCCTTCCCTCTGCCTTTTCCCCCTCCTACCACATTTTTTACACCTTAGCTAGCTGTTCGGTGATGAGACTCAGATTCTAGCTGAAAAATGCTGTGCGTTTACGCAAAAGTCTTGTAGAAGCCATCTTAAAGCAAATGATCTGAGTCTAAATTTCTGGCCAGACTGGAAAGGGCAAGTGCCTGTTTGAAAACTGAATTTTCAAATTGAGCAGGTATTCAGATGTGACCTGCGGGATGTGACTGAAGTCGAGACAAGAAACCTTGGGTTTGCTGTTCAAAACAGAACCTTCCTTGGACAACTTGTAGCACTGAGGAAAACGTTGTTTTAGTTAAGCAAAACACGTTGCTATTGCTTTATTCCTTTCTCCTTTGTCTCCATTTGGATAGATTACACGACTTTATTGTTGGCTTCTCCTCTGGTTATCTGATGATTGTCCATTTTGGATGCTGAGGTCAGCTGCCTCGGGCGCCTGCTGACCCCAGTGACTGGTGTGCTGGCCGAGAGCCAGTCTTATGATCGGTCCTGGTGCTCTTCTGCCTTCAAAACCTTGGGCTTGATTTGTGGAAACAGCAGGAACTGGAGGGCTCAGTGTCTCCTAATAAAGGCTAGGTTGGGAAGTGGTTTCGGTGTGGCCTAGGTGTTCATTTGTGATTGCTAGAAAAAGTGAATTTCTGTTGCTTGCCCATTCTTTTGTGTCACAGTTCAGGCTGAACTCATGGTATTTATTGCATCTTTTCTTATGTGTGAATGATTGGCTTCGTGGTGGCATTGTTAGGGTAATGCTGTCCTATGAAGGAGAGCAGTTGTCTTGCCTCTGGCTATAATCATCTTGCCATTACCAGGTTTATTATTCTGACCTAATAAAATTCCCCACTTGCTGAAATAAATGCTCTTTTTTTCTAAACATGATTAGAAAAGTCTGTCTGTTCTCAAGAAGCTTTGTGGATTAGTGTGGTGGCAGAATTCCTCTGAGGTTTCCTTTAGGGAGGACAAAGGCCAAGGAAGCATTGCTGAATTTCTGCTTTAATTGCACCCCGGGCATGCAATTTCTTGCACAAATTATTATTTTCCTGTGCAATCTCTGCATGAATAAAGGGGGACGTGGTCCCTGCCATGCCCACACCACTAAAGCTAATACTGTGCAGAGGAACTGTAAGAAATAGCATCAGGTAACATCAGCTGTGTAACAGGTCCTTATGAGCACCAGCCCAGCAGTCAGCAGCTACTGAGGGCAATCTGGAAGTCCCACTGGGATGCTTTACCTTTCTGTGGTGCCCTGTAGCTCCATAGTGTGGTGCCCATCTGTCTGCTGCTGCAGGCAGTGCTGGTGCCCTTTCCACAGGCAGGCTTTTCTGGACCCTGTCCATGAGGAGCCGCAGCTGGTTATCTTGGTCATTTTGGCTGGGTTAATGAGGCTGTTGGAGAACAGGGCAAGCGCAGAGCTGATGTGAATGTGAGACGATCTCTTTTAGTGGCAGGAAGCTTCAGAACAGCGCATTGCTTCTTGTGAAATGACAGCCTTAGGCTACGAGAAACTGATTTTGAAGAACTGTGGCCTGTTCAGAAAATCTGCTTTGTTCCTCCTCTGCTTGAGAGTGTTAGAAACTTTCAAATGTCACCTTAAAGGATCTGATTCACTCTGTTTTAGAAAGTAGTTTAACTTCTGTGCTTGTAGTTGTGATGACTGGCAGCAGCTCAAGGTAATCGAGGCATGACAGATTCCTCGCTCTCTTCTGCTTGTGCCTGGCCTTCTGAGCATATCCCAGCCAGAATCCAACTGTGCCATGAGAGGGACAGGGCTTTCCCCACACCCTCACCCAACTGTTACTGCCTCTCAATTCTGTACAATTTTGTTTTGTTATTTTTTTGTATGTGTCAAGTTTTAAGGCAAAAATCTTGGTTGTGTATGGTATGTAGACCTTATGATTAAACAGCATTTTTTCTCTCTTAAGTAATTCTGAAGTCTATTTGCAGCAGAATTCTTTTTTTTATGTGACATCCTCTACATACTTGTCTCTCACTTTTTCCATTACCAAGGTTGGTTAAAGGAATTCAACACTAGCGAGTTCCCAGCTGCGATGCTTAGTGTTCTTCTTGACTTCATTGGCAAATAAGCTGCTTAAGGCTTGCACTCCTTCTGGATTTTGGATTGTATTTTCATGTCTTATATCTGAAAACCAAAAGTTTCTTACAGTCTGTCACTCTCAAAAGTTAGAAGCTGAAACCAGAGGTCCTCTGCTTGCCATGGGCCTTGCTGTGTCCCTGTGGGTAGGGAACCTAAGGTGATGGAAGTGGTCTGTACTTTATCCTGCACATTAAAAAACCCAAACTGTTCTGTTACAGTTGTGGAAAGCGAGGAATGCAGTGCCCTCTGTCTGTAGATACAAAAGACAGGCAAGAATCTAAGACTACATGTAAGTGTGGTACTTTGAAATGGAAAATGAGCCCTTGCTGTGTTGTGCCTGCTGTGTTCCACCAAAGAGCTTTCCCGGTGGTGCCGGATTGTGAGGCCGATTGCCCTGGCCATACAGCCAGGGCTGTGAGCAATTGCTGCTGTGGTGGCAGAGGAAGACGTGGCATTTCTTGTAGAAATAAGAGAATGCTGTATTCTGTCTTTACACATTGATAGATTCTTGTAGTCCTGCTCTGACAAAACCCCACCTTGGTTGTGTGGTTACAGACTCCTTCAGCAGAACTCACCCTGCTGACTAACCAGGAATGGTTTAACCACAGCCCATTAGCTCGTGCACAGATGAACACCCATAAATGCTGTGCAAGTGTGTCGCTGTGTTGCGCTGAAAGCCAAATGGCAAAGCACAATGCAGCACCAAAGAGCTATTGTAATGAAGGATGAGGCTATAATAGACCAGGGAGAGAGGGTGCAGCTAGAGGTTAATTCAGCCATGGCTGGAAAAAGCCAGCTTCTCTCCGGAGAACCATCTGCTGCTCTAACAAAGAGCTGCAGCTGAAGAAGCGGGTACATACAGTCCTCGGACAATCCTGTGCTGGACAACAGCCTCGGGGCTGTGGTGTCAGCGCTCCGGACAGCCACTCCGCTGCCCTCCTGCTGTCCCAGCCCCATGGAGCTGGCAGGCGCGCTCCTCTGCGGGCTGTCTCCTGCGCCGAGGGCGCGCTCCCGCCCGGCTGCGCGCGCTGCCTCGCTCCGGAGCACCGCAGTGTTGGGAGCCAGGATTGGCTGGGCACTGCTGCAGTGGGGACGCAGCCTGGGTGTTCAGTCTGATGTGCTGTTGGGATGAGCCGGGACGCACGGGTTAATTGGCAGCTCTGAGAAGCTTCTCTCGGAAGCTTCTCTTTTTAGCTTTCCTCCTAAGCGCAGTGTCTCTGCTTCTCTGTCCCAGCAGTCTCCAAAGCTCAGAGTCTTGGCTTCTCCGTGCCAAGAGTCTTGTGCTTTGTCTGTTGCCACCAGATTTCTGAGGCTCTGGTACAATGAGCTGCTTGTCAGGCAAGGCACGACTGCAGTAGCAGCAATTTCAAAAGGCAGGAAGCATCCGCAGGAGCGGTCTGTAAAGAATCTGAGCCCGTGGAGTCGCTGGGTTGAACCTCCTGCTGGCTGCCGTGCCGATTCCCGTCTTGGGGGTGCTTGGTAGTGCAGTCACATCATCCTTGGCAGCGGGCAGCTCCTGACCACGCAGGGTTTCCCTGCCTGGGACGCTCACTGGAGCAGCAATGCTGCAGACCCTTTGGCATTTTCTGTCTAGCTTCCTTCCCAGGGCCATATGCCAAGGTCCTGCAGATGAAAAAGAGGATGAGGCCAGAAACACCACCCCACTTCCAGGCCCCGGGGAGAAAGGGCCAAAGATGTTGGGGAAGCCACAGGACAGAGGGACTGATCCCACTGAAAGGAGACCAACTATCCTACTGGTGGTTGGACCCGCAGAGCACTTTCCAAAGGTAATGGAATATCCAGGGGCCTGAGGAGGGGTTGGCGTACACGACAGCGGAGTGCGGGGTCTGCCGGGAGTAGGGGTGTTGCAGGTGGAGCGTGCGAGTAGTTGGGGGGGGTGTGCATTTGGGGAGAGGGGAGAGGAGCAGGAAAAGGTTCCAGCGCATGTGCCTACCAAAAGGGAAATATGGGGGGGTGAGGAGAATGACTGTGGAGAGAAGAGGTGATCTAACCTTTCAGACATGATGCTAAAAGGGGAGGAAAAGTGCTGTTTAGGGGCAAGGGGCTATACAGGGGTCTGGAAGGTTCCTGGGCAACTTGTAAGAAGCATGACTGAGAGGGCAGGGAATTGTAATGCAGGTTAGCAGTGAGTCCCACCCCTGTACTGGAGACCAGCAAAGGATCAAATAGATCTAAAATGCTCTGGAGTCAGTCTGTGGTAATTTCACAAGCCTTGGGAAAAGCTAGCGTGTTTTGAGCAAATGAGTAACCATCTGTATTATCTGAATGGCACAGCCCAGAAGATGGGAAAGCCTGTCCCTGGGGAGCGGGTGGCACAAGGGAAAAGCTAAAATCCCTGTGAGGATGGGAACTTCCTGCGGGGTGGGAGAGCAGGGAGGTGGTGGGTGCACACAATTGGTGGATAATAAATGGTGAGGCTTTGTCTTGGGGGAGGCGAGCAAAAGCCGCTTAGTTTAGTGCTTGGGCTCCTAGCACAGTGCTGGCTGACTGCAGTTCTGGTTTATTTTTGATGGGCAAAGAATGCTGTGTGTCTCTCCTGAGGATGGTGCAGTCAGCTCTGACTATATGTGGTTTAAAACCAAGGGTGTGACCTGGGATTAGGGCAGAAGGAGTCCCACCCTGTGAGTGGTGGGTGCTAGGGATAATGGTCAAGAGCTGCAAGTCCTGCATGACTTGCAGGATCTGGCTTATTTTACAGGGAATTGGGCATGGCTGTTGCTGTAAGCTTTCTCTCTAAAATGGGGGACAAACAGGTTCAAGTTGTAGAGGGGATGAACATAATTTCTGCTGCTGTTGTGAATGGAAACAGGCAGGGTGCATTTTGCATTCTGGGGAGCAGAAGCCACTCCCTGCTTGAATCAGACTGAAAAATCTGCAGGGACTTTTGCCTTCATCCCTGTCGTTAGCACTGTGCATACTCCTCCAGAAGAGGAGCGTGTGCATTTTGAGAAGAGGAGGACTTTTGTGCTCAGAGGTTGGAGAAGGACAGAGGCTCAGATCGAAAGGAGATTGTGATGAAAACCTTGAAAGCATAGGGCTGAAAATCTGTTCCAGGGGAACAATGGTTCCTCAGTCAGGGAGAACCCATCTGTTCACACCTGTGAATGAAGCTTTCTCTGAAAGCTGGTACCAATCTCTTTCCTCTGTGACCCTGGGAAGTTTTGCTGCATAGGTACCCTAAAACTGGCTAATGAAGAAATACCTAGAGGATAAGGGTGTGGTAAAATGGAGGTATTGTAGCTTAGGAAGTGAGTACCCATCTGCTTGGAGGTTGTGACTGTGTAATTTTAGCCTGCCCTGGTTGTAAAGTAAAACAGTGTAAAGCTCTTCTGTTGAGGATTATGCAGATACGTTTTACCTTGCGATTCAGGCCGGCTAATACTGCATCCAGCCATCGCGGCTCAGCTGCTGGCTGGTAACTTGTTAAGCTGCAGTGACTTGTTTGTGCTTGATCAGATATCTGTGTTCTAATTACATGTCTGAAGGAGAAATGTTGCAAAAAGTCTAGTACAGCCTTAGGGATAGATTATAAACAGCTGTGAGCAAACAGTATGATTTGGCTTTGAATGAAAATGTGGGGGGACACAGCTTTTGTTCTCGGGCACTGAACGTCTGTGACCTTGGGAGAAGTCTTTTGACTGATGTGCTACCTTGTTCTGTAAAAACACCTGTAATTACAGATCTGATAAAACACACAAAATATCACACCTGATACTTGTGTTACTGTAAGGAATTTGGATGTGTTGATAAATTTAGCCTAGGGCTTCCTAGCCCCAGCTCTTCAATCTTCACACTGTAGCTTTCTGCTCAGATCCCTGCTTGAAGGTAATATTTTCGACACGAGGCTGTTTCTGCAAATGGGGGAGAAAATAACTGCTCGCAAATGGGATGTGTTGGCCCCTGAATGTGTGTACACAGGAGAGAGGTATGATCTGCCCCTGGTGTCACCATCTGGACTTGTAACTTTGGATTGTGTGTTGTCAGTGGAACAGGTCACCTTCCTGATTACCTTTATGTCAAATACTCTGCAGTGTTGTCTGTCTTCCCTGTTTCTCCTTCCCTTTGCACACCCTTGGCTGGCTGCAGCTCTTTACCCTGCTGGGGTCTCTTAAATGATTAACTCCCTTCCTTCCTACACTTCACACTTTGTTTATGCTTTGTGAGGACTTTCTGTACTGTACAATTAATTATAAGCTAGTTTCCAGAAATTTAAAAAATACCTGGTCAGCAGAACCCAGTAAAAGCTCTGAGTGGTGGCAGTTCTCTCTGGCCCATGGTGTCCTCACCCAGAACGCTGTTTTGCCCGTGAAGGAGGATGTGATGTGGCTGTGATGCTTACTGGCACTTGATATTTTTAGAGACCTTTTTTTTAGCAAAGTAAATTCAAAATTAAACAGCATGATTTCCTGCTCCTTGTATGGCTGCATCCTCCCATCTTTTGGGAGGTACCTTCTGGAGCTGATGTAGTAAATCAGGGATGAAGCAGATGTCTGCAAGAGAACAAATGACTTGGAAAGGTTAGCGTTGGAATGACAGGGTGTTGAAACTTGTGCAAATCTTATAAATAACATGGACAATGAGTTTGCAGGTTCCTTGATGACAAGAAAAGCGAGTCTTCCGGAGTAGAAAAATGAACCCATCAAGCGCTCCCTTTAGCACAGGAGGATGTTAGCTAGGCTGGCTTCACATCGACCACAAATGTGCAGATCCAGCTCTAGCTTCATTTGCAGAAGAATGATCGATGGATGGATGGAAGAAGTACCGGGGAGGAGTGACTTGAAAAGGCTGACCTTATCTGGAGCTGTGTCCTGTCCTTGGTGTGATCAGGAATAGCCACTGCTAATGAGGGATGTGCTGTAATGAGGGATATGCTGTCTGTAGTTCATGCCTGAAGCCCTGGGGTGGATTTGCTGCTGCCTGGCCGCAGGGAACATAGTAGGGTCTTGAGGGGTCAGGACTGGCTGTGTGTGCCAAGACCCTGGCGATCACCCCAGACAAGCTGTGTTCAAGGAGCACTGATCCCTGCAGCTTGGTTTACCAGGGTTCTTTCAGGTGAAATCTAAAAACTTGTTAATGCTGTTTAAGTTCCCTTTGTCATTATAGCCAGAATTGCTCGTATAAACTTCAGTCATAAGCTGTCTCTCCTTCTTAGCTTGCTGTCCTGTAATTAATACCCTGCTTGAAATCAGCTTTCTCAGCCTCATTACCTTTCTCCTTCCTCTGACGTAGGTAGTAGGGCTTTTTTTTCCCTAAAATGTGCAGATTTTGCCTTTTGTCTCTAGCTGCCAACTCCAGACAGAGTTTATTAGGAAAATCTGCATCACGTTGGCATAGCAACTGAGCTGCCAAGCAGCTACAATAGTGATGCTTGGCAACTCGTGGGAAAGACTACAGAGAATCTTAAGGCTTGGTGGGACAAATCTGAGTTACATTTGTTCACTTACTCCCTGGGGCTGGGGAGGAGCTGCTTGCCTTTGTCAGGCTGCTCCAGGCGCTCCTCTTGGCCAGTAACATGGGGTGCTGTTTGCTGTGAGGGTCGGCTCAGTGGTAAGCAGGGGTGGGCTGTTGGCAGGCATGTAGAGAGCTGCTGCAGCTGATCTTTAAGAGGATCTGAAGTCCCTGAGAGCGTTTTCATATGGAGAGACGTCAGTAGGGAGTAGGTTAAGCCTGGTTAGGTAACGCGGTGGTGGTGCCATGGTAGGTGAGGTGATGGGGAGAGTGTAGGAGACCTTTGTAGGGCATGATTCTCATGGGTACAAAACTGCTGCAAACTGTGATCTATTAAGCTTTTTAAAATAAAAATCCTTGAAATAAAGCTCCAGATTAAATCTTCCCTATTTGTGTGATTGACACGCAGCTCCACAAACAGCTTATTACAGACCTTGGCTTTTCTTCAAACCTAAAGAACAAAATACCATGGTAAAGACCTAAAGGCCCCTTGTGCATTAGCATCTGAAGAGAGGAGTGCTTATTCGACTTTGCACTGGCTGGGCAGTCTGTTTCAACAGAGCAAACACAAGGAAATATTGCTGTGTCCGCAGCGGTGAGGAAAGCTGTTAGCTGGACTGGCTTAAGCCAGTTTAGCAAACATGTTGTGTTACTTCAAACGCAGGCAGGATTATGATGTTTTGATTGTTGGCTGTGGCTTTTCCCATCTTCCTTGTGCGATAGCTTCTCCTTGATGAATATCAAACCTATAACTTTGTTTTAAAATGCATGTTAGCAATGAGTAAACCTCTACTGAGCAGCAGTTACCTGCTGCACTTGTTTGGTACTCTTGCTATAGAGGTGGGTGTTCTCCCATACATCAGATCCTGTCAGTGCTCAGAAGCCTGTAATTATATCTGCATTAAATGGTGCGTGTGCCACACTCCCTCTTAAGCCCAGCCTGCTCCTGATGAAAGCTCTCGGACTCACTTACAAAGTGAGTTAAACTGTAAATGGTAGAAATTGGAAGATGTTCTTCTGCCCAGGCCACTTCTCATTATGGCACATATCCGACTGTGATGTTTAATTGTAATTGAAAGAGGAGGAAAAACTATTAAACTGTGAGTGTGCTTAGCTGGGAGGCTTTGAAGCTTGCCCTTGATTTTGATGATTTTCTGGGTATTTGGCACAATGGCGAACCTTCCCCACAGGCTTTATTGCTCCTGTAACAGTGACTCCAGGGAGCTGCAGAGGAGAAAGGTGTGGCATGCAGAGGTTGCCTGCTCCTACCTGGCACAAGTGGTCTTGGGAGAACTTGCATCCAAAGCCAGTCAACTCTGGCGTAGCAAAGTGACTCTGGAGTTTTGAGGCTTTTGCTTAAGCTGGATATGCCAAATGTGTGTGAAAGCAGTAATTGTGTGGTGTCTTGCTCTTACTGTGTTTTAGAGGAAGACATTTGGGAAGAGGAAGGCAATGAGAGGCTTCCTGTCTTGTATGGTGGGAGAGGTTATGATCCAGACTGGTCCCTACTGTGCTGCATGTGTAAATCCCAGGAGGTGCAAGCATAGCATCAGAAAGGACCAATGGGGTGTAAGGAACAGCAAGTGAGTGGCTTGGCTGTTGGCCAAAGCCTCTTGGGTTAACAGAGCCCCAGTAAGAGTTAACTTGTGGTGAGCGTGATGTAAGATCTCTGGGCTTAATGGGAGCCTGGTGTTGAGCAATTGGAGCAGCTCACATGCCACCCGCCTCCTTCTCCGGTGTCTGGCAGATGGGTGGGACTTTACAGCCACCCGCTTCCCTTTTAAGTAGAAGGGCAGGGCTTGCACCGCCAATCCCGTGGGTGCCGGCTTTGCTCATAGGCATGTGTCATAAGACTTGCTGGCATTTCCTTTCCACTACGCACTGAAATTAGCTCAGGGGAATCACTCGGTTTCATTTCGCTTCCTGGTCCATCTGAGCAGGGCAGCTGGGTCTGCGGCTCAGAAAGATGCTCTGCCTCTGTCTGTATGTGCCAGTGCTCGGGGAGTCGCAGGCGGAGTTTGAATACTTTGAGTCGAAGGGGCTGCCGGCTGAACTCAAATCCATCTTCCGACTCAGCCTCCTCATTCCTTCCCAGGAGTTCTCCACCTACCGCCAGTGGAAGCAGGTATGGCCCCGAGAGAGGAACGGGAGGGAGCGAGCTATAGGGCGGTTGGGTCTTCACCCAGAGGGGGAGAGGGTCGTGACGGCTCTGTCGTAGTAGGTGGGTTACAGCATGGATGGGTTTCTCTCACCTCTTGGCAGGGATTGCTGAAGCAGTGTGGAGTGGACATTTTTCTTTTTGATTCTTTTGGCTTGAATCTGATGAGATCTTGGTGCTTCTAAGACTGTTTAAACCAGTTGCGTTGATGTGAGTTAAATAGAAAAAGGGGTTTTCCAAACTGTGGGTTCCTCTGCTTTAATTGGTCTGCTCGAATACAATACTTCACATCCTCTTCCTTTTCCCCCTCCTTACACCCTTTCGTCTGCCCCCTTCTGCCAGGAGCTGTGTAATCCAATGTTGGCTCTCCCTGGTGAGGTGTGTGGGTTTGTGCTATGAGTGGGGAGCAGCTCTGCAGCAGTGGGTGGACTGAGCTGGGGGAGGCTGTGCAAGAGGATTTCACTTCACGGAGAAGGGAGATGCGCTAAATCTGTGGAGTGCTCTGTCTGTATCACAGCTCTTGCTTTCAGCTTGCTGTGATTTTCATGACCAGGCTGTCATGAGCCCAGACAGCTGATTATTGAACAACAAAGCTGGGGAGGCATTTTCTAACCCCATGCAGACACACAAGCAGGCTGTAAGAGGTGTGGGGACCCACAGTGTGCTGCCAGCACACGTGTTACGTAGGTGACTATAGGAATGTCTGCACCCAGTGTAGCTGTTAATGAGCAGTTCTCTCTATTGGGATATCATATTTGCTGTTAAAGGCAAAGAGCTCCAGGCAGGTATTTGTTCATATCTCTGAAGAAAGTGCTGGGAGCTTGGCTTCTGCACCCTTCCCACCTGTGTGGCAGGTTACTGTTCGACAGACTTGCAACAGTTTTGCTTTGTGATCGTGGTGGAAGGAGACTGGCAAAGCAAGGGAGCTTTAGTTACATGTGGTCATGATCACTCCTTGCACATCTCTGCGGTTGTTCGGGGCATGCTGAGAGGGAGAGGGAGCTGTAGCACAGTCACCTCTCTCTTACAGTGCCTCCAAATTCCTTGTGCCTGCCAGCTGGCTGGGGGTTGCCATGTGGAGGGAAGCCCTGATTCAGCTGTTGAAGGCTGATCTGCTGACAGGCGAGGGGTGTGGGTCTATCTTTAGCCTACAAGTTCAATGTGGGTTCATATCTGAACTTTACAACAGTCATATGATAAATTACAGGTTAATAATACTGGGCACACCTCAAAGGTCAGGGCAGCTGGGACAGCACTTTCTTATTTAAGGTTCATAAAGTGATTAGGAATAATCCTCACAGTATTAAGGCTAAGGTGACAGGACTTGGTGGGGTCAGAGAGAGAGATAATGAGATGTCTAGTATTGAAGTCATCTGAAATGGCATTGAAACAAAGACTTAAGGCTTGTGAAGGGGACTGGTGCTCAGAGGCAATACCAGAATGTGCTTAGGTTTGCCTCTTACGTTTTGAAGCCTAAATATTGACATGTTATCAGAGAACAGAGGGTTAGCCCTGTGTCTGATCTCAGCTCAGAGCTTCCTTAACAGCCCACCTGCTGTTCACAGAAATGTTACAAGAGTTAAAACAAAAAACGTAGGTGATGAAGTAGGCTGAATCACGCCTCATGTAGTGTTGCTCACTGATTCATCTTGAAAAAGGCCATCAAAGGCAAGTGACTGAGCAAGAAGGGGAATAGGAACTCCCGGAGCCACATTCTTGCAGTCTGGAGATCACCTCTCCTGTCAGCAAGCAGCCAAGTGCCCTTCGACAGGACAGTCCATCTGCTATTGCCCCATGCTGGAGCAAGTTAATTAGTCATTTACCTTGTCCTAGATGTCTGGCACAGAGTCTGATCTTGATTTTTAGCTTTGTCCTTCTAAGAACTTGTTCTTGTTCTGGAGGCATCTCATGGAAGCTTTGTATAATTAAAGCACGTAGCTCCAGGGTGCCTAAACCAGTTCATAGGGGTTTTTATCTTTGTGTCCACTCAAGCTGGACAGGCTTTTTCTGGTTGGAGTTAGTTATTGCCAGAGGGACTTCTCTAAGGATTGTAGGAGGCATGAAATTCCTTCTCCTATTCCAGCTTTTTTATTACGTAAAGTTTAGTGATTCACTTTTTATGTGAATCTGTTGCCTCAAACTTAGTTCAGGAACCTCCACAGGAGCTGTGTGAAGTGTTAATTGAGATGCAGGATTGAGATTAAGACACATGATACTAGCAGAGGATCCACGATAAAAGCATGAGGCATTCTATCTGTGTAACTAACATTGGGAAACAGTTGCCTGGCATCAGGTGACTTTTCTACGTTACCTCTTTGCTCAGATTTCTTTGATGAATTATAATTCTTTCCTTCTGCTTTCTGGAGGAAGAGTCAGTTTTGTAGGAAATTAATTACAGTGGAAGAAGGGGCAGATGTGTCTGAATGAACAAAGGAACTGATGAGTTTTGATTTGTTTTCTGAACAGAAAATTGTGAAGGCTGGAGACAAGGACCTGGATGGACAGCTGGATTTTGAGGAGTTCGTTCACTATCTCCAAGATCATGAAAAGAAGCTGAGACTGGTCTTCAAGAGTTTGGATAAGAAAAATGATGGTAAACACCTTTCTTGTGCTCATGAATAGACTGCTACAGGTGTTAGCTTGTGACACCTATACTTTAGCTCACTGGCTTATCTTTGCAGGCCGCATCGATGCCCAGGAGATTGTGCAGTCTCTGCGGGACCTGGGAGTCAAGATCTCTGAACAGCAGGCTGAGAAAATATTGAAGAGGTGAGGATTCAGCTGGTTCTTCCATTTTTACTGTTGAGAGGGTTAGAAGGAAGTGTAGGAACATGGAACCCCTGTCCTCCTACCCTGTATGCGCTTTCCGGAGAATTCAGCTCCTCCCTTTTTGCCAATTACTGTTCATTTTGATTTTATTTTACTGTGAATTGACACTTATAAGTTTGTAATGCATTATGGAGAGTTACTGTCAAAATCTCTTCTCTTGCTGACCTGTTGTGGGGAAGTGCTTGCACCTGAGCTAATTAGCATCCCTGTCTGATTGTCCTGCTGCTCTGAGCTTGCTGCTTTGGAGAGGGACTGTGCCGGTGCTTTTTGGAAATGCTGAGTGCTTTATGCATGTGGCACTAACATGTTAACAACCACTTATTGGTGCTGTTTTTTCCTCTTCTTTCCTCTGCTACCTTCCCTCTGTCTGTTTGCCTGTGTGTCAGAATAAGGACGGGACACTTCTGGGGTCCTGTCACCTAGTAAGTATTATTTTCCCTTCAGTGTCAGTTATGTTGGCCTAAGTTTGGTAGGAGAGGGTACAGCTGCTCCCATGGGTCAGTTAAAGGGGAGAGAGGAGGAAAGAGGGAGCCCACTTCTACCCCTCTGGTGTTTGGTGAATAGAAGATTTCCTGCCTTTGTCTTGTGTCTTTTAGAAGTCTTTTAGTAGTTGCTTTGCAGAGCTTTTTTTTGGTGTAGGCCTGAATAATCAAAGGGAAGGGGAGGAGGAATTTACCACTCAGTGGGAGTCTGTACTCACGTAATGATAAATCTTTTTAGCATGGATAAAAACGGGACAATGACAATTGACTGGAATGAGTGGCGAGACTATCACCTGCTGCACCCAGTGGAGAACATTCCTGAAATCATCCTATACTGGAAGCATTCTACGGTAAGAAATGGTTCCTCTGCAATGGGTCTTGGTCTTTCCCCAGCTTCTCAGTCAGAGTCCTGACCCCCAGGAGCTGCTATCGGCAGTCTCTATCTTTCTCTTCATGCTTCAGTAGCTGCCTTGTAGCCCTGGAAGCCAAATTGCTTCCTGTCCTGTTATCTTGCCACCTATCACTGGCACAGCTTCTGCAGCCTGCGGCACAGGTGATAACAACTGCACTTTCTGCAAAACCATGAGGGCTTGCACCTCTCAGAGCTCAGACCAGTGGCCAGCCCCTGCTGGTTCAGGACCTGTTAAGATTAGAAACTGATTTGACAGGCAGCTATCCTTCCTGGAGATATTTCAGTGTGTGTAAATAGCATGTAACAAGATTAAACTGCCTACAAGCTTGGAAGGTTCCAGAGAGGTCCAGCCTTTTTGCTGTGCAGCTGTCTGAAGTTGGTCATTTTGTTCCTTGCTACGATCCACAGCATTGTAGTGAAGAAAAATGTTCAGAAGCTGCCAGCTTGTCAGACAGAAATCTCTAAGTGTGAAGGTTCCCCTTGTGGTGTGCAGTTCCTGGGACCTGGCACAGCAGTTAATGGCTATAGATAAGCTGCTGACTTGGAATAAGCATATCCAGGGCTTCAACACTTAGCACTGATAACGAGCAGTAAAACTTTGGCAAGATCACCAGCTGATGAAACATTTCTCAACACCTTGTTCTTTTGCAGATCTTTGATGTAGGAGAGAATTTGACTGTCCCTGATGAGTTCACAGTGGAAGAGAGACAGACAGGGATGTGGTGGAGACATCTTGTTGCAGGTGGAGGTGCAGGTGCTGTGTCCAGAACCTGTACAGCTCCCTTGGACCGCTTGAAAGTGCTGATGCAGGTATGATGGAGCAGATCCAAGTTTGTTTGAATACTTGGGCAGATTCCTTTAATACTCTTGGATGCCTCGGAGATAATAATGTTCATCCACACAGTACAGCGCTGTGACCAGGATTAATCTCATTGTCCTTGTATCGTTCAAATAATCCAAAAAGCTTTCAAAAATAGCAATATAATGTAATACAGAGAATTTTTTGGGAGGCAGGCGTGAAAATTGTCAATAGTTAGAGTGCTTTATGGTTTAGAGCACTAGAAAACTTGAGTTTTGGTGAAACAGGTTCAAGTCTTGCGTTCCTATAAGAGAGCCTGAGGCCATGAGAGTTGAAGTGGTTGTGGTGCTCAGCTGGCAGAGTTCATACTGAGTATAAGTGTGATCCGTGTTAGAAAGCAGTTAGAAAAAAACTTGATTTTAGCCTGCTGTGTCACTGCCCTGGCTCTTGAGCCAGCTGAGAAGCTTAGCCTGGGTAGCTGATCCTACGCTAGGTATGGGAGTTGCCTGTTATCCTTTCCTCCCATTCCAGAGGGAAATATCAATTAGATTAATTAGTTAACACTGTACTTGGCAAAAAAAAGAAAAGAGGCTTGCTTTCCTACTGTAGAAGTTATCTAGAAGGGATTAAAGCCTTGGCAAATCTCTGGGTAAATAAAAAGCGCCCTTTTGTCCCTGGATTATGGAATAACGTTGCACTGTCGTAATCGGGACTGGAACTAATCCAAGCTTGCTCCTCTCTCTCTCCCAGGTTCATGCCTCCCGCAGTAACAACATGTGCATTGTTGGTGGTTTTACTCAAATGATCCGAGAGGGTGGACCAAGGTCACTGTGGCGAGGGAATGGTATCAATGTATTGAAGATTGCACCGGAATCTGCCATTAAGTTCATGGCTTACGAACAGGTGAGTAAAAGGACATGGACAAGTCTGGGTGCAGAAGGGTTTGCAGAAGGACAAGCTGAAAATCAAGACAGTGAGAGAAGTCAGTGAGCCTCAATGTCTGTTTTGGCTTCTACAGATCAAGCGATTCATCGGTACTGACCAAGAAATGCTGAGGATCCATGAGCGGCTGTTGGCGGGTTCTCTGGCTGGGGCCATTGCACAGAGCAGCATCTACCCCATGGAGGTGAGGACAGGGGCTGACAGCCCAGCCTGTGAGGGGCTGTGGCAGGGAGTGGGGATGGGGAGGTGTGGGTGGAGCACGAGCTCCATCATAGCTTAATTAATGAGTTCTTGGAGATGATCAAGCCTGACGATATTCAAGAAGCATTTGGACAATGCCCTCAGACGCGTGGCGTGAATGTTGGGATTGTCCTATGAAGGGATAAGAGTTGGACCTGATAATCCTTGTGAATCCCTTCCAATTCAGGTCATTCTATGAGGATTCTATGGTACAAGTACACTGTAGTCCTGACCATAGACATTGTGTGTTTTTTCTCCTGTAGACCTTCAAGGCATTTCTTCTTGTCTCCTAGGTTCTGAAAACACGGATGGCTTTAAGAAAAACAGGACAATATTCAGGCATGTTGGATTGTGCCAAAAACATTCTTTCAAAGGAAGGAATGGCTGCCTTCTACAAAGGTTATATCCCCAACATGCTAGGAATCATTCCATATGCTGGTATCGACCTGGCAGTCTATGAGGTATGAAGCCTTTAACCTTTTGTAGGCCTCTGCTGCTTGTGTAGCTTTATCACTGCCAGACCTGTCAGCTACTACAGGAGTTTAAGTAGCTTTTCAGAGCTTTCCTGGTCAGCCTTAATGGCCACAGATGGACTTTTAGCCAAAGTGGCTGAAAAGATAATCCAGTAGTGATTCTCCTTTTCTAGTCAACATCAGGCATAGTCCCTTGTTTCTTTTTTGTTTGAGAAATTTGCAGGAGAAAATTAAAGAAGGGGTTTTGCCCAAGCACTACAGTAGGAGTAGTTCAAAAAGATGTGAGAAACTTGGTGCTTCTGGCTGAGATTGCACATAGATCATGAAGGCCAAGAAAGCTGTCTTTGAAGTTATGTGATGTTCTTTTGATTACCTCTTCACTGCTAATATCTGGCTTGTTTCTTCCAGACACTAAAAAATGCCTGGCTGCAACGCTATGCTGTCAACAGTGCTGACCCTGGAGTTTTTGTTCTGCTGGCTTGTGGCACCATCTCCAGTACCTGTGGGCAGTTGGCCAGTTACCCACTGGCTCTTGTAAGGACACGTATGCAGGCCCAAGGTGAGAACTTTTGGGAACTGTGGCATCTCCTGTCATGCTCTCTGAGCAGGGTAAAGGTCCTCTGGTGTAAACATTTCAGCGCTGTGCTGCAAGAGGCCGAGTGGACTTTGTGCTGCCTTTAGCATCTAGGGCCAAGCACCTCCAGGACAGAGGTTCTGTTTTGCTCAGATCAGGAATTTTGGGCTAAGGGTGTTCTGCAGAGCAGGTTGGGAAAATAGTTGTGATGTGCAGCATGACCGTGGCTGGCTGAGGAATTAAATTCCAACTCCCATGAAGCACCTTTGGTCTGTGAACATCCACAAGAAGCACATAAATCAGAACACTGTGAGACAGGTGTTATCTTTGTGTTGCATTATTTATTGTCTCTTTCTCTATTGCAGCTTCAGTGGAGGGTGCCCCCGAAGTGACGATGAGAGGACTCTTTAAACACATTCTGAAGACAGAGGGAGCATTTGGTCTTTACAGGGGTCTGGCACCAAACTTTATGAAGGTGATCCCGGCCGTAAGCATCAGCTACGTGGTTTATGAAAACTTGAAGATGACTCTGGGTGTGCAGTCACGGTGACCAGGAGATGCTGAGGACTTTGAACTCTGAAATCTTGGGGTGCAGTCCCAAGACGTATAGCCATCTCTCATTCTGTGAATGTGTTGACACTAAGCTGACTAAGCAAAGCTGTGAAATCTCAGATAGTGTGTGAGTCAGTAAGGGGAAGGGGAGGATCTGGTGTCCTTTGCCATCTTGCTACTCAAGTGCTCCACATAAACCATCACGTGGTCCTTTTTGTTGGGCCTTTTGGGAGACCAGGAGGTGAATTCCTGGGAGAGTCTTAAAGAATGGGTTGCTGAGGTCAGTGTGGCAGAGTAGCAAAGATTTGGGTAACAGGTCTCCTTTCAGCATATTGCGTATACAGAGCTGTTTGCCTGGAGATGACCACCTTCTGACTTGCTGAAAGAGCTTCTTTTTCCATTCAGAGAGCTTCTTTTTTCCATTCAGTTTAATTTCCTACCCGTTGTTTAAATTTGTACAAACCTTGTGTAGGAGCTGCTGCCACACCAGGCTTGTTATTATGTTTACATATATTCCTTTGGGTAGGAGTCGTTCATGTTCTGCTTCCGAGACTCGACATGAAATGTAACTTTGAACTATACTGGTTTTGAGGGCTGGTGGGCAGTGGTTTAGCCAGTCAGGCTGAAGGTTACGTAAGCCAGCCTGATGAAGAATTAGGATTATTTATTTTTTATAGATTTAAGTGTGTCTCATAAATCCACTAACAAGATGCACTTACTAACAGAAGCAGCAGACCAGAGCCTGCATGCCTGTATCCTTTGCATGCCGGGATTGGCTTGTCTTATACTCAGCAGGGGCTTGGAAAAGGGAAGGCAGGAGAGCCCTGGGTGGACTGGCACCTTGATGCATGGCTTTAGTGAACAAAAGACAATATTTCACAGCTCCTGTGCAGTTGTGCTCCCAGCACGACACGAGAGCCCCTGTGCAGCGTTGCATGCACCTCTGATTTCCATTCTGCCTGGTGCCAAGGATAGCTGGTGGACCTTTCCCAAGCCTTGTGCCTACGCTGCTATCTATCTCTTTAGACCTCTTTATAGATGGACATTCAGGTTTGCATTAGCAGGCTGGAGTCCCCGAGCCAGGAGTGTGTCTGCTGTGGGAAGGGCTGTTAGGAGAGGGGCTGGTTGTCAGTGGGAGAGGTGAGTTTTCAGTCCTGAAGATGTGCTTACTTTTCTTTCAAAGGGTGCTTTTCAAAGGCTAAGGGAAAGAGGTGGCTTTAAAATTTCTCTGACTGCATTTAGGCTACTTCAGTTGATGGGATCTGGCCACCGAGGCCTTGCAGATCCTCACCCAACTTTCCATTTTGGGCAAAATGGACCAGCGTTGCATTCCACTGTTTTACTGCTTAAAGCATATTTATTTTGTATTTATTTGAACAGAGTTATGTCAGACTATTTTTATAGACTTGTTTAAATATTGTTACTGTGCTTGTATTTCTCCTGTTTTAAAAAGTTCTCCATTTGTTCTCTTATATCACACAGCTGAGTCGTGGGGAGGGATGCTAAAGTCGCTTGCATACCTTCCCTTTGGGGCTTCAGCTGCCTTTCCCACATCTGGGGTTGTTGCTGGAGGACCTCAGCCCAGAGAAATTCTGTAGCAAGAAGCCATAGGAGAGAAGGGAGTTGGTGAGGAAGCATTACCTTGGGAGGAGGGAGAGGGTGCACTGTGAGGCTGGCCTTAGTCTGGAATTGCCTCTGTGTGTGGCTGAAAGGCTTTCAGGTGGATGGCTGAAGTTGGGAAGTAGAAGGTTGGTGTATGTTGGATGTCACACCCACTAGTTGAGAGAGATCTTGGGGAATTTTTAGGTAAGGGGGGAGAGGGAAGAAATCTCAGGGACTAAAGAAAAAACAAGTTTCCAGAGAGATGGAAGGAAACTTGTGCTTGGACACAAGCTGCTGCAGTTGTGCTTTGAGGCTGAATGGGCAGAGCCTGCTGCTGAGCTGGTGCTCTTCACATTCAAGTGGGCACTGTGGAGAAATGTGTGAGGAATCAGAATAGCAATTGCTAGCACTCAGCAGCTGCTTCTTTGCTGACAAATTCTGGAGGTTCCTGGAGAGCCTCTCACTGAGGCTCTGCCTTGACAATCCGGGGCTGTCAGTAGTTACATGGAAATTAACCAATCCAGAGTAGTGATGTGATTTTTTTTCCACCCCCCTCTTCTTGAGACCTGTCATAAATTCTGCAGTGGCTCCTTCCTACCAATGTGGCCTAATGGGAATATGAATATCAGAATGCAAAAATCAATGCAAATGACAACCATCTTTGTAGCTGTAACCACAAATTGTTATAATGCAAATCTAACTTGGATTCTTCATGTAGGGAACAGTCTGCTAATAAAGGTCTGTCAAAGAGATACCATGTGCCTGCATCTCTTCTTGACATGGTTTAGTGGTGCTGTTGTGGCCAGACTCTTCCTGGGATGATTCTCATCAAGGATGCTGACCCTGGGAATCACAGAATGGTTTGAATTGGAAAGGACCTCAAAGCCCATCCATTTCCACTCCCCTGCCATGGGCAGGGACACCTCCCACTGGATCAAGGGGCTCAAAGCCCCATCCAGCCTGGCTTTGAATACCTCCAGGGATGGGACAGCCACAACTTCTCTGGGCAACCTGTGCCAGGGCCTCCCCACCCTCACAGGAAAACATTTCTTCCTAGGCTCTAATCTATATCTGCCATCTCTCAGCTTAAAACTGTTCCCCCTTGTCCTGTTACTGCACTCCCTGATCAAGAGTCCCTCCTCAGGTTTCCTGTATCCCCTTTCAATACTGGGAGGCTTCTCTAAGGTATCCCTGGAGCCTCCTCTTTTCCAGGCTGAACAACCCCAACTCTCTCAGGCTGTCCTTATGAGGGAGGACCTGGGACATCAAGGCTAATGATGATAATAATGATGAGTCAGGGCCATTCAGGTACTGTTGAGCGCTATTGGACTTTGCTCATCTCTGCAATATCCATAATTCTCTCTTCAGGGAAGTGAGTTTCCCAGAAAAGCTGGAAACACTGCAATGCAATTATGCCCTTAAAGGAACTTGGCTTATAGGGTTTTCAAATGAAAGGCTTTGTATGGTATTTTCTTAAATAAAATCCCAGCCAGAAGCTATCCCTGCAGATCATTCCATAACCATAGCTGGTAGTGCAAATGGCCTCTGCTTTGGTTATAAGACTTGCCGCAAGGGCCAGAGTGGGTTTGTTGGTTCCTTATGCCTCTGCCTGTAATTCAAGGGTTTTATTCAACTATAAATCTAGACATAAAGTCTGGATCCTTGTAATCTGAGCCACAGCTTTCCAGCAGTGTCAGCTTCGGTCAGCTGAGTCGCTTATCGGCGCGCGCTGGGCTGCAGCACTCCAGACTGCTGGCAGCATCCCCTCCCACACCACTGCCCTCTCATAACCCCCTGCCTCGAGGAGACAGGGTAGGTTTTGTGTCATAAGCTGTTGAAGATGGGTCTGAAGCAAGTGCTGGCTGGGTTCCTGTGCCCTGAGACCAGGAGAGAAGTGCCTGTACTACAGGACCTTGTAAAACTCATTCTTGCTATGGGAACTGGGCCAAAGGCTCAACACTGAAATGCTGCCATACAGGGACAGGGCACCCCGGTGCTGCAGAGGGAGGAGCAGGGCTCTTCTTCACTGTGCTCCCTCCAGCTTTTCTCATTTTCTTCCTTTTTAAGGAAGAGAGATATTTTCAGTGCCTTAATTACTAGGTTAGAGCTGAGACTGAATTCCTTTCCAGACAGGCAGCAAAAGCAGTCTCTTCTTAACCTCCCCCTGCTTCCACAGATGCAGAGTGGCAGTGCCTTCTTCCTTTGGGGGTGGGGGGGTGCCTGAGCTCCCTGACAGTGCAGGGGTGCACTGGGGGCATGGACAGATGTGAATCTTGGCACTGGAACCTTCTCACCTCCCGCGTGCCGAGCTTGTTGGGAAATGAGGACACATGACCTTCTCTGGGCAAGTAAAAATTCAGCACAGGTTGGGTTACCACCCCCTCCTTCTCTGGCAGGATAACTTGTCAATGTCATCATATTATGTTGCAAACCTTGCTGTGGATTAACCTTCCTGGGGAACTCTAGCTCGGTCTGAAGGGTCTGGGCAGGAACATCTGCCCCAGCTGGGCTACTTCTGGCTGTCAATCTGCTCTCAAGACGATTGGATGGTTGCTTCTAGCTATGCACCCTCTTCCTCTCCGACTGTACTGTTAAAGATGTTTCCAGCCTTCTATGTATCCCAGTGACTCATGGAATGCTTGCCACACATTTAAAATAGTTAATGATTGCCCTCTTCTGGTTAGCCCCTATTACTGCTCCATTTAGGTGCTGCTTTTTTAGCAGAGCTCCCTTTGCAAGCTTGGTGTGAAGCTGAGCGCATTGAGTCAGCGCTCAAAAAGCTTCCACGTGTCGCCTTGTCTTGCATCCCTCATTGCTTAGGGCTGACTTTTCCCAGCTCCCAATGGAATGACACACAAGGTGAACTGGGTGTTCAGTCTCTTTTTGGAACCCCTGCCCTCCAGCAGCTTGGCAACACAATGCATTGGATTTGAGGAAAACATTTATTGCTTAATGTAGTGTCAGTTTCCTGTGCTCCCAGGCTGGTGGGTACCCAGAGGAGGTGATGCTGTGCCTGTGGTGTCAGTTCCCTGTGCTCCCAGGCTGGTGGGTACCCAGAGGAGGTGATGCTGTGCCTGTGGTGTCAGTTCCCTGTGCTCCCAGGCTGGTGGGTACCCAGAGGAGGTGATGCTGTGCCTGTGGTGTCAGTTCCCCACACTCCCAGGCTGGTGGGTACCCAGAGGAGGTGATGCTGTGACTGCAGCCGTGGGCTCCATGTGTGTGCTGTTTCCTTTTTTCATTTCTTCCACTTGACACAGCTCCTTCCAAAACAAGAATAATGGAATGGGTGGAACTGTCAGTGCACCAGCAGGAGAGAAGGGAGTGTTTTTCTTTCCCTTTTTATCCGATTATGAGTGTGGGAGAGCCTGGAGAAGCTACGAACTTCCCACGCTGCCCTATCACAGATGCTGCTTGCCTGGTTGTGGAGCTGCTGTTGGTGCCATTTTTCACACCTGTGCTGTAGGGAGGAAAGCAGGTGTCTGGAGGAAAGCTGTGCTACTCTGGGGGTCAGTAAGTGGGCCCTGAAGGAATGGGTGGTTCAGACTATTTGGGAAATAAGTAAAAAGCTCGTGGTACCCAACACTGAGAATGACTGTGGCATGCCTTGGGCTGACGTGAGCATATGAGGCTTTCTGCCTTGGTGTCCTCTTCACATCCATTTCTCTCAGCCTGATGCTAAATGTCCCCAAAATCTGTTCTGCCTTTGTTTAATTGGTTTCATTTTACTCCTCAGCTGCAATGTCCTGCCTCTCTGCTGCTATCAGTGATTGCACCTGGGCTTGTCAGGACAAAGAGTCTTGGCTTATTCTACTCACCTTGCCTTGCTCTAAGTGCAAATTGTCTCACTCTAATTTAAATGTGATGCAGCTGTTAATTAGGTGGAGCTGGGCCCTGCCTCCCAGGTGCTGCCCATTGCTTAACAGGGAGAGGAGACCTGCCCCGCCCCACCATCAGGGTTTCAACCTGTCCCCCTCTCCAGTTCCCATGAACCAGTGGGGAATAGCTCTAAAAGAAGCATTTGGAGGCTGTAGGGGTGTCAGTGACTACAGTGGGGTCAATCTGCCAGCTTGGAGTGGGGTTTTGGACACCTCTGGAAGCTCAGAGTCTCCTGCTGTGGGCGAGCAGGCGGCCAGGACAGGAATGGATGACACAAGAAAAGGTGAGGTATTCTTTTCACCCCCTATGTTGCAAAAGGGAGACCCCCAAGATGGCTTGGGGGCTGCATTGTTTGCAGGGTAAAATGTCTCAGATCAGGTGGCAGAGGTTGGGGTTGGGTCTGTTTGATATTTTGATGGAGAAACTATGGGGAAAAGTCTGTTTTTGTGGGAGTGGCCGATGTAACATCTTTCCTGATGTCCCTCGGGGCTGGACTCCAGCCCAAAAGCAGCCTCTGTGCTGGACACTGGGGTGGGAGGGGGACTGGCCTGTGTGGTCTTCCTGCAGCCCTTTTACAGCCCACTCAGGATGCAGCCCCTCGGGGAGCCAGAAAAGCAAATCTCAATCTGAAAACAACCTGAGGTTTTTAGGGGTTCAGATGGTTGTGGCTTTGGCTGAAGTGGGGCTGTGCAGCACCTCCAGGGCACCGGCCCCTGTGCCCCTTCCTGCTGCTCCTAGGGCAACTGGTCTCTGCTGGGGGAGAGAGGGGAGGGCAAAATGAGTAATTTCAGGACAAAATTGGGAATTTGGGGCAAAAATCCCATGCTTTAGCTATCTCCCCCCTCACAGGGAGGTGCTGGCAGTTACCAGGTTTCACAGTGGAGGTTGTTCAGGTGCAGGAATTTGCTTTGGGGAGTCTGGGGTAGGTGGGTTTATTTCAAACCCCCATCACTGTCGAAGCAAACCTGTGTTTCCTTAATCCCCTAAATCATATTCACCACCATGATAGCCTCTCTCTGAGACCCCAGTTGGGTGGCAGAAGATGCAGCCCTGCCCATGCTGGGGGCTGTGGTGGCTCTGTCACCCCTCACCCTCCACGCACCGTTTTCCAGGGCGCGTACACGATCTCCTCTTCACTCAGCCCCAGGCTCTTGACGTGGTGCTCGAACTCTTCCCGGTGGGCTGTGCTCACGCTCAGGTTTCTGGCTACAAGAGAAGCATTTGCCAGGTGTTAAACACAGACTGGTGGCCTCGGCATGGCCCTTAGTGCTCTATTTCTGCCCTTGTTGCCTCCCTTCCCCATGCTCCCACCAACACTTGCTGCAGAGGTGATGTCTCTCACCCCTGTGGTGAATATATCTGAACAAACTCAACCTTGAGCATAATTTTTTTAACCCCTCCCCAGCTGCCTGCTTTAAGGGGTTACAGGGTATTTGGGTACTCCTGGAGCATTATGAGGGACCGAGGCTGAGTATGGAGGCAGTTTTCTCCATGTATCTTCAAACTCTATTAACCAACTGCTTTGCAGCTTGGAAGGTTAATGGGAAGCCTTATCAAGCTCTAAAATGCTGCTTTATAGAGTTGTGGGTAGATCTGATTGTCTTTACCTGTGCCAGTACTGCAAAGCCATGTGCTCTGCCCTGGGAGGTAAGTACTGAAAAATCATGATTGGCATGAAAATATTGAGATTTTTTTGTGATGATATCGATGCTGAATTGTATTTACTTCCTGTTCTTTGAACATTTGTGGCGTAAGTGGGTTTGGTCTTTAACTTGGTCTTCCTGCTCTGCCAAGAGATTTAGGTTTTAATGGGATTTGTAAATACTTTCATGACCCCTGGAAAATCATGAAAATCACTGACTGCTGGCAAAACTCTTCTGAAAGGGTGATTGGCCATTGGAATGCGTTGCCCAGGGAGGTGGTGGAGTCACCGACCCTGGAGGTGTTTAAGGGGAGATTGGATGTGGCACTGAGTGCCATGGTTTAGATGATGGTTGGTGATAGTGTTGGGTTATAGGTTGGACTTGATGATCTCAGAGGTCCTTTCCAACCTTGTCATACTGTGATACTGTGAAAACCAGGCTGCTTGGTGGTTTTAGCTGGTAATTTAATGTATGTGTTTGGGTGTTCCACGATAACTTTAAGATCCTTTTAGTCTGAAAGAGAGGAGATTGAGATGAGATCTTAGGCAGAAATGTTTTCCTGTGAGGGTGGTGAGGCCCTGGCCCAGGTTGCCCAGAGAAGCTGTGGCTGCCCCATCCCTGGAGGTGTTCAAAGCCAGGTTGAATGGGGTTTTGAGCACCCTGATCCAGTGGGAGGTGTCTCTGCCCAAGTTGGAACTGGATGGTCTGTCAAGTCTCTTTTGACCCAAACCATTCTATGATTCTACTTTAGGATGGAGTTCACATACCGTAGAGATACAGTCCCAAATACGTCCTTTCCCTCTGTAGTTGGTGCTGGATGAGTAAAACATCTTCAGAGCTGAGGTTCACCAGCATCCCTATGGTTTGATTTGTCTTGGCTTTGAGAGAAGAGAATCAGGGTTGGGAACAGGTGTAAAACATCTACACGAGCCCTTTGAGTGTCTCAGCTCATCCAAAAACCAGGCTGGGTGATAACCCCGAGGGCTGTGCCCGCTGCTCACCGTGCTTCACCAGCGTGGTGTTACCAACAGCGACTTCGAAGTAGGTGGAGTTGTTGGTGAGACATTGGTCCCCCCTGGAGAGAGAGAGGGGAAGGAGAGTGGAGACCCCTGCCATAGGCTGGAAAGGACCAGCAAAGCCCCAGACCTGGCCCTGGCATTGCATATGGGGTGGGAACCCAACTGTGAGGTGGGCACTCGGCCGTACCAACCCCTCCCCAGGGTTAACAGCTCTTTGCTGTTAAAATCAGCTTTTTCTCCCCTGCATCTGTCTGGCCTCCAGCTCCTGCTCTCAGCCTTGTCTGGCTGAAGGGCTCCTTCCTGCTGAGATGGTTTCCACCCCAAAATAAACAAACCTTCCAAGAGTTGCCTGTTGGCACCGAAAAATTCACCTCCTTAAAGTCTGATCCTGGGGAGGGTGAAACAGCTTTTGGTGCGCGGCAGAGTTCGCAGCCATAGCACAGGGACCTCTGGAAAGGTCTTCTTCTTGCTTATCCCCTCCATGCCTGCAGGGGTTGGTGCCTGCAAGACCTCTGTGCCCTGCAAAATTTACTTAAACCTGGGGGCTGTTGAACTAAATAAATAAGAGAGAGAGGAGATGGGAGAGCACACACAGAGCAGCCAGGAGAGACTCTCCCGGGGAAAACCAGACTGAAATTGTGCTCATATCTGATGTTGAATCACTGCGACACGTGGGTGGGGATGGGTTGGGGCAGAGAGACCTGAGGATTGTGTCTTACACGGCCACGTGTTGGGTGATGAGCAGCTCCTGCTCGCTGGCCTGGGGCTCCACGTGGAGGTGGCCGTGGTCGATGAGCAATATCTCCAGGAGGTGCTGGGGGAACTGGGCAGCCCCAGCTGCGTAGAGCCACGTCCCCAGGAGCTGTGGGTAGAGAGGGGCAGGGCGGTGAGAGCTTTGGGGTTTGCAGGGGAAGCTTTGGGAGAGGTTTCCACCCTCCTGGTGGCAGAATGGTTATTTTTGCCCTCTGCTCTCGGTTAGTTCTCCCTCTCATGCCACGTTGGCAGCAACAAAATGAAACCTGGGCAAATACACAGGGGGGAAAAAAATTAACTGAATGTGAGGATTGGGAAGCAGTGCCTGGCATTGGCTGTGAGTGCCCCTGCCCCTGTGCTGCCGTGGGGAATTTGCACCATAGTACCCAGCCAGTCCCTATTTTTTTTGAGGTCATCTCATGGGGGATCATGAGAAAAATGGGTAATTTGAGGTGTTTTGGGAAGAAATGTTTCCTGTTAGTTACAGGTGGGCCAGGGAGCAAGGAGGGCTCCCCCTTTTCTCAGGGGGCAGTGAGGCTCGGCTGGGCACCCACAAACTCATTGCAGGACTGGGACATCTCCCCCCTGGGGCTTGGGTCTCTCCTACCTTCGATGCTGTGGTGTTGTCTGGGTGCAGGGCTCCACGGGGGAAGGCGGCCGTGGGCAGCAGAGCCACGAGGGTGAGGATGGTGACAACCCTGACCACGGCCATGGGTGCCCGAAAGGGAGGAGCGAGTGAACCCCGGACAGATGGACTTGCTCACTTGACTCTTTGCTTTTTGCAGCCCTACAGGGGGGATGGGACATGCTGGGGCTGCCAGCTCTGTGGTGGTGACGCAACCAGCACCTTCTGGGGAGGTTGCCCAGATCAGAGCTGTGAGTCCAGCACTGAGCTTTCTGTTTGCCACAGCCTCGGCTGTGGCTGCCGGTGGTGGGTAGTGATAGCCAGGGGCTGCTGGCATGGTCAGAGGTGATGGGGGAGATGCACTTGCTGTATTTAAACCCCAAATCTGCCCTAAATTTACCTGTTTTGTTCCATAATTCCCATAATTCCCTCGTGCTCTGCAAATGGGGCACTGTGCAGCCCCTCACCCTGGTGCTGGCTGGGGTGCAGCCAGACCCAACCCTGGGGGAAGCCTGGGAGGCTTCAAAGAGCCATCTCCTTTCTGGCCAAGAAGGTGTTTTACCCTTCCTTGCCAAAAAAAAATGGGACTGGAAGGGCCCTGTGAGGTCACCTCTGTTCTGCTAGAAGTGTCCCCTGCAGCAGTGGCTCCCCAGATCCCCCATTCTGCTCTTCTCCCTGTGCTGCAGGGCAGGACCAGCTGCTCTTCTGGCTTTATTTCTGTTTGCCTTTTCCTCTCCAGTAGTGGAGCCTCTCAGGTCCCTTGGTCTGGCCATGGATGGTGATTTTTCCCATCCTCTCCCCCTTCCCAAGCTCAGAGACACCCAGGGAAGGTGCGATGTCACCCTGTGTCACCCCACCCTGCTGTGGTCCCTGCACAACCCCCCAGCACGGGTGGAGGTTCACGGGATTTCACTTGAAAAATTCAGGGTGGGATGTTTGAGTGCTAAAACCACCTTGGTTGGTTTGAGTCATATCACAGAAGACCCAAGAGAGGCAGCAGGTTTGTGTGTCTCCCCGTGGGGTCAGAGTTGATGAGTGGGTGCTTGCATCTCAGTGCCCCATGGCTGGAGGACTCCCATTGGTTGGGGAGCCGGGCAAGATGGAGAGATGAGCATCCCCTGATGAGATTGGCCCTGGTGAGGTTTTGTCCTGAGCTTTTGGTGCCGCTCAGCAGGTTTGGAGATGTGGCATCACAGGCAGGGGAGGGATCCCACCTGCCCTCCCAGCAAAGATGTGGCGGGCAGTTGTAGTAAAGGGAGTTTATTTGGGTCCTGGTGAGCACAGGGAAACTGGATGTTTCATTCAGGAAATAAGAAAGCTGAGCCCAGCTGGAGCTGACAGGCAGTGACATCCTCGTGGAGGGAGCTGGAGGAGGATGAGGATGGAGTGGTCCATGGGGATTATTGCAGCTGCTCCTCTGTGTCGCCTTCTCCTGTCTTCTCCCCAGGCAGGGGACAGGCATCCTGTGGGAGAGGAGCAGAGTGGCCATTGGTGCCCCATTGCCCCCAAAGTGCCCCAAGAGCCAGGAATGAATAGGGAGGAGAGGGGCTGCAGGGGGTAACCCATCTTACACCCCCCCCCCCAGGACCTCCATCCCACCCTGGGGAGGGGTTTGGACCTTTTCAGATGTGAAGAACATCTCCTCCTCAGTAAAGCCCAGGCAGTGTAGTTGGGCTTGGAACTTCTCCATCTGCTCCTTGGTCACATTGGATGTCCGCGCTGCCAGAGAAATGAGGTGGTAAAAGGAGAAGGGGAAAAAAGGAATGGAATTTTAGGGGATGCTTTTCTTTTCGGTGGACCCCATGGTGTGGATCTTTCTGCTCTCCATATCGAGGGGAAAAGGGGCTTTTTGCCTTGCCTGTGAGGGCTGAGTGTGCCTGTACCCATCGATGTGTCTCCGGGCAGAGCTGTGCCCCATGGAGCCAGGGTAGAATTCACTCACCTGAGACGCTCAGACTTGGGTACTCGTTGTTGAGGATATTCAGGATCAGCAGGTCCTCGTCGTTTTGGATCAGTTCGGCCATGGAAACGACCTGGTTATCAACTGGAAGGCACAGGGAGAGGAGGTTCCCCCACTGGCAAGCGTTGCCCTGTGCTGGGGCTCAGCCCAGGCAGAGCTGGTGGTGCAGCAGGGGCTGTTCAGCCCTTTTACCCCAGTAGAATTGTCCTGATGGGGCCCAATTGTGTCCCATGGTGCTGCCACACCCATTGCATGGGACGGAAGAAATTGGTTCCCCCACCTCCAGACACATTTTTAGGTGTCAAATGGCCTTGTACTGGGGGCCCAGGGTGCCAGACACTGGGGAGGGCAAAAGTTGGAGGGTGCAAGGTGTGGCTGTAGTGCCAAGGCTTTACCGTGGACCAGGGTGGAGTTGTGCCAGTTGATCTGGATCTTGCTATTCTTCACCACACAGGTTTCATTCCTGTGGGGGAGAGAGGTCAGATGGGGCAAACCCCCCCAAACTACCCCAACCAAGCCTGAGGGTTTTAGAACCTGAACCAGGCTGCAGATCTTAAATGAAGCTCCAACCCCAAATTCATGAGGGTGACTCAGCCCGGAGGATGGTACCAGTGGGTGGAAATGCCCCCGGGGATGAGGGAGCTGGGTGATGGGGCAAATTCCCTTCCTTACACTCTCATAACCTCGGTGACATTGAATTCATCCTCTTGGCTGCTGGGAGAGATGATAAAAGCTGCATATTTCAATGCATTCAGCTCCTCCATGTGAGGGGGATACTTGGAGGCACCAGTCAAGTAGTACCACAGTCCCAGGATCTGCGGAGAGGAGGGGAGCAGGGAAGGGTTGGAGTGCTGAGTTCACCATGTGAGCAAAAGCAAACATTCTTCCCCCTGTCCCATGGCCACAAGCACCCCCATAGGTGACCATCTCAGCAGGATCCAGGCTGGGTGAGGGGCTCTTGGTTTTGTCCCCTCCCTGTTAAGGCAGTGTTCCAGCTCCTGGGCTGGCCAGCTTGGTCCTGCGGTCGTGTCCCTTCTGATCTGTGCTTGGCTCTCATTGCTTTCCTCTCGTTAAACGTCCCCAAGGGACTAAATATTGTTTATATACTGAAGGGTTTTGTGGATGGAGACTCGTGACCCAAAGCCCCGTCACTTGAAGGACTTGAAATAGAGCAGCAAAACGCTGGGAATGGTGCTGCCCAGCCTGGTTTGCACAGTGAGATGGAAACAAGAGCCCTCCAAAAGCCCCTACTCGTGAGTTTATGGGTGCAGAGCTGCAAGGCTTCACCCCCTCCCCGTGCTCCTGGGCAGCAGACTGGAGTTTCTCAGGAAATTAAGCACAGTGAGATAAGAGTCAAGCTGCTGATTGGGTTCATAATCTCCTTCTGCACCGTAACTGATGCTGATAGGAAAGGTGAGGACGAGTGCCCCGGCTGAGGGCAGGGCTTACCCGAGGGACCGTGGCATTGTCGAAGGTGACCGGGATGAGCGGGGAGCAGGTGGGGGCCTGCAAGGTGGCAGCAAGGGCGAGTGGCAGCCCCAGGAGGAGGGTGAAGGAGGCCAACATCGCTTGGGTGGCTGAGAGGAGGCTCCTGCTCTGACAGGATGTGGTTTGACTTCGTCCCTTATATACGGCCGCTTGCAAAGCTGGATGTCCTCAGCCCTGATGTGCTTGTTCAGCCGCTGGACTGTTTGCTCAGGCATGAAGCAATAGCAGGTGCAGGAAATAAAACTTGCAAAAGGTTGGATTTCTCCAGCAGAAATGATGACAAAAAAAACCCCCAACCCAAACACTGTTTCACCAAAGCAAGCTTTTGTTCTTGGAAGGAACAATTAATTTTGCAGGTGTGTGGCGAAATGCTCGGTTGGCTCCAGGTGTGTTTGTGAGCAGGGTCTTGAGGGCATAGAGTGGCACCTGGCTGTGGCTTTCCTCCACAGGGCAAACAAATGCCCATGGGGATGGCTGGGTGGTGGCTGCTTGCCCAAGGGCTCTAAGATCTTCTGGTCTGCGCTCGCCAGGGCATGGGGCTGGTGCTGGGGGTTCATGTGTGGTTCCAGGGGGAGTGGGGTGGGTGATGCTGGGGATACAGCCTGGCTCTGCAGTTTGGTGAGCATGGCAGGATTAGGCCCTGTATAAGCTGGGAGCCCTCAGACTGGGAGACACGGACCTGTTGGAGTGGGTCCAGAGGAGACCACAAAAATGATCCAGGGGCCGAAGCATCTCTGCTATGAGGACAGACTGAAAGAGTTGGGGTTGTTCAGGCTGGAGAAGAGAAGGCTCCGGGAGGGGACCTCATGGCAGCCTTCCAGTACTGAAAGGGTCTTGTAAGAAATATGAGGACAAACTTTTTAGTAAGTCTTGCTGTGATAGGACAAAGGATGCTGTTTTTAAACTAAGAAAGTATAAATTTAGATTAGATACAAAGAAGACATTTTTTATGATGAGAGTGGTGAGGCAGTGGCACAGGTTGACCAGGGAAGTGGTAGAAGTCCAATCCCTGGAAACATTCAAGGTAAGGTTGGATTGGACTCTGAATAACCTGATCTGGTTGAAGATATCCCTGTTCACTGTAGGAGGATTGGACAGGATGGACTTGACTTTGAGTCCCTTCCAACCCCAAATGTTCTGTGGCTGAACTATTTAAAAACAAAACAAAAACTCGCCCACCACCTCCTTTCTCTTCCCAGCGGGGCCGTTCCCCTGCCGTGGTGCCTGAGCCAGCCCTACCCCAGCTCTGTGGGGTCCCTTAAGCCATGAAATTCGGGGGGGGTTATCCTTTCCAGCTGAGCTCCCTGTGGTGTGCTGGTGGCTTTGCTGTGCTTGCTGTGTGTGGCTTGTTTCAGTGCAGCCTTGCAGGGATAAATTGGTCTCTGGGCTGTGCATCCTGATGACACAAACAATTAATTCAAGTGATCTAAAACAACTGGTAGAGACAGGGACCTGTTTAATAACTCTGGGGTGGTACAAGGCAGGTAAACAACCAGAATCTCTCTGTTTAACAGCATCTTGTATCTCCTCCAACTTTGGCCTCATGATGCATTGATTTATTTATCAGATGTGTTTGCTTTTCCCCACAAGCAACGCATTTCAGGAACGGCTGCCTCACGTGAGAGATGGTCAGCTCCAGCAGGGCTGGTTTTTAAGGTGCTGTCAAAGCTTTCCTGGCGCTGTCACCCAGTGACCCTGCGGTTCCCGAGGAGGAGGCACCCCTTGGCGCCTCGAGCTGCAGCAGCGCTGCCGGGAAGGGCTGAGCAAACACGGTGCTGCCCCTTCCCGCTGCCCCTGATGCAACCCAACCAAGGCAACTCCCATCGTGTGGTGTAATGGGGTGCTGGGGATAACCCCCACGTGCTCCTCCCCTGGCTCGAGCCCGTGGTGGCCTCTCCGCTGTCTCCAATGTGTCTGCCAGAGTTGACCACGAGGATTTAGTTGGAGGTTGGGCTGGGCCAGGCAACCTACTAAGCAAGGAGAAGGTGGGTTTCAAAGTCAGCTTAGAATGATTGAAATAGGATTTGGGCTTCAGCAATGAAAAAAGTTCAACTGAGCTGTTATTTTTAAAAACACTTTAAAAGTTTTTCTTTCTTGCAACCCAGTACTGTGTCAGGATGGGGATGTGGATGTTACTGGTGGAGCAGTGGGATGATGTATGGTGGGATCCCAGGCTGGTCGTGTGTTTAGCAGCACGCTGAGGGCTGGACAGGTCGTGTTGTGACCAGCATGAGAAGAAGGGATTTGGGGTGTGGGTTGGGGTCCCCTGGGGGGTCTCTGGACTCTTGCAGTGCTAGCTATTTCTGCACTTCTCCCTTTCCCACGAAGGAGCAAAAAAAAACATACCAGTCCCATTTCATTGCCTCAGTTTTAAATATTTATTTAAGTCAAAAAAAAGAAAAAGAAGAAAAGGAAGAAAGCTTTAATGAGAACAAACGGTCACTCCAGCCTCAAGAAAACACACAAAACCGATGGCAAGAGGATGAGAAAAGGAGAAATCCAGGGGTGAGAGAGTGTGAGCAAGCGGGCCGTGGATGAGCGGTGGTGACTTTGGCCGGGGGGTGAGGTATGTCTGAGCAGAGGCAGAGCTGCGTGGAGGGTGAGGTATTTCAGACAGACCTTGTTAACCTTTTCCAATGGTTGTTGGAAACCAACCAGCAGGCAGTAGTAAAAAAAAAAAGAATACACAAAGAGAGACTCACATATATTTTTTTTTCCTCAAAAAAATAAAATCCATAGTCCATATGAGACATGAAAACTCCAAACAAACAGGCACTGAAGCGGTTTTGATACAGTACAGCTCTGATTACATCAATATTATTCCTTATATAGAATTAAAGATTACCATAATTAACCTCTTTAAAAAAAAAACCTCCAAATTTACATACAGAGACTAAATTTCTACAAAACTTAACAATACAAAACCCCTCCAAGCCTGGCTGGGTTCTGAAACAAGGTACCATCATGTCAGTCTTGACAGAGGGGCCAGACAGAAGGGTTGCAGAGCTGGGTTTAAATATGAGCTTAGACCAGGGAGCTGCTGCCCGTGTGACCGACACCGATGTGCGGCCGACGCGGTTACAGCAAAACTATTACATGACAACCGACTCGAAAGTAGCTCTCTGAGGCTCAGTGCTTCCAGATGAGCTGTATCCCTCACTCCCCTCCCAAAGCAGTGAAGTGCTGATTAATTAAAAAAAAAAAAAGGCAAATTTGCTTTGAAAATATCCTGTGGGTTGTTTTGGACACGGTTTGAGGTGTTGCACACAATTGACATCCATGGTGATGAAAGGATCCCTGTAAAGGTGGCTGTTTCTCTGATTTAGCTGTTGACTGTGACCTCCTCTCTTCCTAGAGAGATGGTCCTATGGGCTTTTTTTTTGGGTCTGTGGCAAGACACTGTAGCACCTTCACAACCTTAAATAGTTTAAAGTCATATATATAAAATAACACACTTTTTTAAGAGCACCAGAGATTTCACAGTGAGAGGTAGAAACAAATCAGACAAGCCCATCCTCTCTCTCTATTTTAGCACCAATCTCTTCCCCTCTCCTCCTTCCATTCCCCCCTCCTGGCTTCGGGTCTCTCCCCTACCCCAACACCACGTGTGAGAAGGGATGTTGATTAAACTCACCCATGGAAGGAGGAACTTAGTTTTTTTTTTTGTATTTTTTTCTTTTTCTTTTTGCTTTAAATAATATAATATATATATTTTGTTTCTTCTAATATTGCACATCAAAATGCTTCCTGTACACAGAGCAGCCAGATTCAACTTGCAGCTCCGCCTGGGAGACCTGATGCAGCGCGTTGGCCATCCAGAAGGCAACAAGCTCTGAGAGGGAAGCTCTATCTTTTAATTACTTTTCAATGGAAAGATCATTTGGTAACTCAGGAACCAGGTAAGGCAAAATGGGGTGGGGTGGGGGAAACCACATGCTGCAAGTTGCTTGAGGTTTCTCTCAGTGTTTTCTTTGGTCATGGAATAAGCTTTGTGTGTGGAACCGCTTGCAACATCTGATCCCTTTTCACTGTTCACCTCCCGACTTCTACCCGCTTTGTTATTCCTCCTTTCAACAATCTGCTGATTTCAGTAGATCAACGGGTTCTTTGAGACCTTGAGCCAAAGGCTAGAAGCAAGAATTGACCCAAAAGATACAGCCCAGCTGTCCTTGCTGCAGAGAGGTGGGAGAGCCTGGACTAAGGCATCGGCCAAACACGGGGTCAAAGCCTCAGAGCCCGGTTTCGATGGCTTTGTTCAAAGGAAGCACACGGGGCCGACCTCGAGGTGATATTGCTTTCCTGGCTCGGATGGGGGAAGGTTGTAGATGTTGACAATTGGCAGCTGCTGAGGGTCCTGTGTCCGAAACGAAAAGAGAGTCCGATGCCAGCGTCCATCTTTGATCTGTGCAGGGGCGGGGGAAAGACATTAAAAACTGTTTAACTGGGACAAATCCTGCTGAAAAGGAATGCGTTTCACTAAAGCATAAGCTTGAAAAGTCCTGTGTGAGATGAGGAGCTGCTGTTTGGGCTGAGCAGGTCTGAGATCAGCGTTAGAAAGCATTTTGGGGAACCCTTTATCCAGGTTGAGCTGATGGAAACTGAGCTTGAAAAGGCATTGCCAAACAAACTCCTAACGCGATATAGACACCCAGCTAAGGGCTCAGGAAGGCATCAGGCAAGAGCCAAGACCCCCATCTCCAGGTGTCAGTTCCCCCTTCTGCCATTTAATTGCTGCTACACACAACAACTACCTTTGGAATTTAAATTTGCTTTCTGTTTGAGGGTCAATTACTTAACAGGAGCTGCTGCAGCACTCTGAGCTGGAAAATCAAAGTGGGGAGCAGGTAAATTAGACCCTTCTCCCCTTTCTGAGGGGAGAATAAGCAGCACAGGTCTAACTCGAGCCTTTTTGTGTGCCCCAACTGGGTTGAGCCAGGCATTTCTTTCCACCTCGTACCTTGCAATCATCAGCCGCCACTTCTGGCCGGAGCTGCCCCTCTGCCTCAAACATCTGCCCATTCCAGGCCCGGAACCGCACGGCTTTTTCTGAAGGTTTCTCAGATGAGCCTTCCCGCCAGACAGAGGTATTCAGGCAGTGGATGGTGATGTGCTGCACCACCTCTGAGCTCAGGAGGTGGAGGAAGTTCATCTGGACTCTTCCAATGTCAAAATCCAGCTGTGAAGGTGACAGAGATGTTAGGGCAAACCCTGCAAGGGGGGCTGGAGGGGGCTGGTGGCAGGATTAGGGCATGATGTGACAGCAAAGGTGATCACTGTGCTCTGCTTGAGTCTGGAGGTGGCCGTGCATGGATGTTCAAGCTCACAACTGGATCTGACATCAGTATGAGGACAAGGACCAGATGCCAAGTCAATCTGGAGAGTTTTCATGAGCACATAGTACGTCATTTATTTTCCAGTACAAACTGGCAGGTCCTTAAGTATGAGGATAATAACTTTGAAATCAATACATGCTTCTGCAAAGCAGCAGGTTCAGGTTCATCTACAGATAAACCCAGATATTGTCATTGGTACTTCTGGTACAGGTGCTTCCTCAAGAAAAACACTGTAGTATTAACTTTCTGGAAACCTGTATATTCCATAGAATCACAGAATGGTTTGGGACAGAAAGGACCTTAAAGATCATCCAGTTCCACCACCTGCCATGGGCAGGGACACCTCCCACTGGATCAGGTTGCTCAAAACTTCATCTAACCTGGCGTTGAACACCTCCAGGGATAGGGCAGCCACAGCTTCCCTGGGCAACCTGTGCCAAGGCCTCCCTACCCTCACAGGAAAACATTTCTTCCGAAGATTTCAGCTTAAAAACAATCCAGCTCATCCTATTCCTGCACTCCCTGATCCAGAGCCCCTCCCCAGCTTTCCTGGAGCCCCTTTTGGTACTGGGAAACTGGTCTAAGGTCTCCCCAGAGCCTTCTCTTCTCCAGGGTGAACAACCTGTCCTCAGCCTGTCCTTGCACAGGAGGTGCTCCAGCCCTTGGATCATCTCTGTGGCCTTCTCCGGACTCACTCCAACAGCTCCATGTCCTTCCTGTGCTGGGGACTCCAGAACTTAACTCAGGACTCCAGGTGGGGTCACACAAGAGTGGAGTAGAGGGACAGACACCCCCTCCCTCACCCTGCTGGTCCCACTTCTTTTCATACAGCCCAGGATACGATTGGCTTTCTGGGCTGTGAACTCACATTGCTGGTTCACATTGAGCTTCTCATATTTAAGCTGACATTACTTTTTCAGGTGGCAGGAAACAAAATGCAAGAGTGACCTGAACATAAGTTAATTCAACAAAGCATTTGGGAGCAGCGTGTTTAAAAAATTACTGCCCTCTGCTAAGGTTGCAGGTCAATCAAACAGAGCTGAAAATGTCCTGCTTTGTTATAGACTCTTGTCAAGGCTATCTTAGCTATATTTTTAACTGCATGAGAGAAGTTCTGAATGTTACAGCTACCCCAATTCTGCCTCGAGGAGAAACCAGTGTGCTGTGTCACAGTGGTTACTGTTCCGGCGTCCTGGAACAGCACAACCCCTGGGTAAATATTTCGTAATAGTAGTATGGGAAATGCCATGCTGGGGTTGATCTCTGTGTACCTTGGAGACGGTGATTGGGCTGAGACACGTCTGCCCACCATTGGTGAAGTTGCAGGTGACCTGTATGGTGTCCGAGGAACAGCCAAGATTTGGATCAATCCAGTAGATACCTGAAGATACAGAGGATTTGGGCATTAATGAGGATACTTAAACTGTTCTGTGAATGAGAAAATGAAAGTTTTGGTCTCTGCAAAGGGAAGGGGACCTGTTTGGGTTGTGTGAAAAAGCCCTAAGGAGGATGCAGCCTTTGTACATTCAGGGCTCCCTACCATCGTTCATCTTCTGTTCACAGTTCATGAGGTCTCGACAGATGCGTGCAGGGTTTTCCTTGGTTCCCAGGGGTCTTTTGATGCTCTGAATGAGGTTGCTGAGGTAGTGTAGAGTCTTAAAGATCTCCCCTCCATGGTCCAGCATGAGAAGCTCTGGATGGTAACCCTGTGGAGAAAAAGAGGCAAAGTCAGGTGTGCCTTGGGGGGCACCAGGGGCTGTAAACACAGGGATTTGGGGTTTAGCTGTGGGAAAACTCAGTGGGCCAAAGTCAGGCTGTGCTGGCCACGATCGAGGGAGCTACAGCTCTTGGACTGTCCTGAACAGGACATATCTGAAGTGCTGGCAGTGCCATGATGGCAAAGTCTGAAGCTTCACAAATGAATAACACAGCAGAACCACATAATGTAATTGGATCTTTGCATGTATCAACCCCAGTTATTCCAGGAGAACGACAGAGTAGAGCTTTGTGTGTATAAACTTGAAGTATGCAGAAAGAGCAAGCAATGCTGTGGCTTTTCCCAGCCTCCAGCTCCATCAAAGACCAGTGAGTTCAGAAGTCCTCTCCTACCTCTGTCTTGAATGCGGTGTTCGAGTCGACCAGTGTCCGGAAAGCTGCCCCAAAGCCGTCTTGTTGCTAGGGTGGGGTGGAAAAGGTGGTCACTGAGACTGGTATGAGCTGAACATGCCCTGATGCAAGCAAATGCTTCTCAGTCTAGGGCTCTGATTCAAGCATTGCTTTGCTAACACAGCATCTCTTGCTGGACCTGAGTGTGGATCTCCAGGGTTCCAGCAGGTCTTTGAGCACCTTTGGCTCTGCAGGACTTATTATCATCATTAACAAATGTACAGAAAACAGCAACTTACAAATGAGGCTGGAATTCCTGGCAGTCCCTAGAAATCAAAGCAAAAAAGGGGTATCAGCCAGAAAGATGGGCAGTCAAGTTATTTATTCACATCTTTTGGAAATCCTCTTTCCCCTGAAGTCCCTCAATGCAGACAAGTGAGTGAAGCAACAATGCTGTCTCTACAAAATACTTGGAGATGGAGCACAAGAAACACTGCTCCGTTCACACACATGTTTTTGCATACAAGGAACGTGGCAGAGCTATGATTTCCAGTGAGTGAACAGTCCCTCTGGGCAGTATCACAGCAATAATTTTATCTCATTTCAATAAAGGCTTTGAACCATTTCCACATATACGTACCGGAGGGCCAGGGTGTCCTCGTGGGCCTGGAGGACCCTAAAGAGAGAATGACATCAGTTAGTGAAACGTCTCCAGTTTGTGTTTCCATTTCTCATGGTTGTCACTAGCACGAGTCTGTTCCCTGCTGAAATCCTTCAGATTTTTGAGAGCTTCCAGCATCTTTTCCCTCAAACCCTTCTGGAAACAGGAGGTGGCTCCATTTTGTCCCTCTCCCAATTTTGGGTGCATCTGTCTGCACCTGGTCCATCCCTTCTTCATCCCTTGTTTCCAGCCTTTAGCTCCTCAGCTATCATTAATGCCATATTCCCAGCTACTTATCACATTCCCTGTGTGCACAATTACCCATTCTACAGCTTCCCACCAGCTAAAAGCAACTCTATTCTTTAAGTAAAAGATATTAGTCAAAAAAACTCATTTCAAATACTTACCCTTGGACCTTGTAGACCCTGTGGGGGGAAAAAAAAGGACAAAAAAAAGGAAGAAGTTGTCAGAAGATGCTCATTAAATAAAACAAAATCTCCCTGTATGTCCAGGTGCTGTTCCCAAGGTGCCTGTGCAAGGACTGGGTGCTACACTGGAGGGACAGTGGAAATCAGGGCCCAACAGTGTTTGCCAACAGCAGAGAGGCTGCTGCAGCAAAGGGTGCTGATGGCTCCAGCACCTGCAGATTCTCACTTTGGGGCTGTTTCTCTGCTGTGACCATGAAGGTGGAAAGCAGTGAGCAAGAAAAAATAGAGGGAGAACCCTGGCTTGTTAGAAATGTGCACTGGGATTTTTGGTACGAGAGGTCTCTTTTGAAGGAGGCTGTGGTAGCCACGCAGCTATGATTGTTGGGCTCTTGTGCCCACACCAGAGCAGGGTCCTGCTGGGCACAGGATGGTGCCAGAGCTTCTGCATACAGGAACAACCACTGTCACTAAAGGAAGTGACCCAGAGAGCAGGGGGACCTGTGTTACAGGTAACAAGGAGGATGTACAACACGTATGCAGTACACCTGTATGGTGTGAACGCTAAGGAGCTACAAGAAGGTCTAGAAGTGCATCAGGGCCCCTGCAAGAAGGGGAACAGAGGTGAGAATGAGCTCTCTGAGCTGTGAGGGCTGCACCTGGGCAACACTGCCACTTAGACAAGGTCCCGTGCCTTTGTCAGGGACAGCCCGTGGTCTTTTTGAGTTGCCTTTCACTGTTTGTTCCCGAAGACACCGTGGTCAGCTGGAAAGCATCAGCTTTTGCTGTGTAATTGGGTTAAGTAAATGGAAATATTAACAGTAGAGGGGGTGTGTGCACACGTGCATAGATGAGTGTTGTCTTGCCCTCCTGGGAGCCTGATGTCACCAAGAGGGTGCACTGGAGCCCAGCGTGACTCTTGGGTGCCCAAAGGGTGCCCAGGGTTGTGGGCCAGCACTTACCATTTCTCCACGGCTGCCTTTGTCTCCCTTGGGCCCCTGTTAAAGCACATGAGGTGGCTGTCAGAGGGTGTTAGTGAGCTGCACTGCCTGGATGTGTCCTCACCCAGAAGCTCCTTGCAAGGACCCAAGTGCATCTCTAAACAAATCAGCTCAGGGCTTTGCCTTGGCCCATCCATCCCAAGGGAAAAAAATAGCCAATACTGGATATTTTGGCAGTGTCTGAGTTAATCTTCCTGGTTTTCCTCTCTGCCAGTAGCAGCCTCTGTACCAAACTCTGAGTAACTTCACACTCATTTTTTTTTAGCAAAGCTCTGACCTGAACTTTACTCTGTGTTCAGAGCCTTTGGCATTTTGGGACAGGCAGGGATTTTCAACACTTCCCAGAATCAGGCTGTTCCCACTTTACAGTTATCAGTTGTTTTTTTGCCCCCCTCCTTGTGATTTTTTTTTTGCTTCCCCCCCCAAGGCCAAGTCCTTTGGAAAACTCAGCAGCTTGCATTTGAAAAACAGCAATAACATTCTTGGCTTCTAGCCTGAGCCAAACTATCAGAAAACTGGCCCTTAGGTAGAGGTGCTCCTCACTTTTAAGACAGAGATTAAACCTGCACTTGTCTCAAGCTGCTCATCTTAAAGACCATTTTGTTTCCCTCCTTACAATAAGACTTGGGATTTACTTCTGCTGCCCTCAAGCGTCTTGGATCCCAAAGGCTATGCTCTTCTAAAAAACACAGGCAGAAAAAAAAGCAGATACTTACTGGGCTTCCCATGGGACCCTGAATGCCAAGTGGACCAATAATTCCTTCTTTTCCCTAGAAAAAAAAAGATATGTGTGAACCATCACATGGGAATGATGATCGCTTTTATAGCCCCAGACTCAGTAAAGACACAATCTCTTTGCTGCTGTGATTTGCTGCAGCTGAAATAAAAAACCCTTTCAAAATGCAAGTTCAAAGACACAAGCCCTCAGAGTTTGCTTGTCACAACCCATGTAAACCCTTGAAAATTCCAGAAATAATAGAAAGATTTCAGAGTATCTGGAGTGGTCTGTGCAGTGGTCACAGCAGTGTGACTCTCTCCAGGGCAGAAGAGACCCGTGCACACGTGGGTTTGGGTGGCTCAGAGGTGGTCCACAGTCATTAGAGTATCCTGTAGCCTCACAGAAACAGAGGATGGAGGGAGGAAAAAAATCCTCCCAAACCCAATAAACTGAAACACCACTCACCATGAGACCAGGCGGCCCACGTGGTCCCTGAATGCCTTTGAAACCAAGGTCTCCTGGGGGGCCCTGCAAGCAAAAACGAGATGCCAGGTCCCATTAATAAACATGTTTATTCCCTTGTTTACACCTCTGCTGCAAGGATAGAAGTGCTGCCTCTTGCATATGGGAATAGGAAGGTCCAATTGTTTAAAAATTCATTTTCCACCCCTGTTTTGCAAGCCCTTTACTTCATTAGGAGAGTTATATGCTGATAAAATTGAGTCTAAATTTCAAGTCAAGGCTCTCAACATTAGGAATGGACATTGATGTCTCAGGTACAAACTGATGCTGGAAATACGAGTGTCTGAAAGGTGTTCAGTGGAGAAAACATCTACAGGACAGCCCTTTTCCCACTACCCATTTTATCAGGAACAAACTCCAACGAAACATAATTAAATGAACACTCATTTAACAATAAAGATACATAAAGTTGGAATCCCAATTCAATGTCAATAGTTTCTGCAGAGCTGCTAGTGAAATATTTGCAAGTATTGCATTGGCTGTCCCCAGTAGACACTAGAAAGCCAAACTGGTCACAAACCAACCTCTTACCTTTGGCCCAAACAGGCCCGCAATCCCTGGAAATCCTGCCTCGCCAAAGTCCCCCTGCAAATAACAGCCAAGACAAATACAAGAACAAAGAACAACAGTCAGTTCACTCAAAGATGCACCAAGAGCTCAGCAGCTTCAGAGAAAGAGAAACCCATCAGTATCACAGTATCACAGTATCACAAGGTTGGAAAGGACCTCTGAGATCATCAAGTCCAACCTATAACCCAACACTAACACCAACCATTCTTCAGTCTGAGCAGGACCAATGAGAAAGAAGTGTGAAAGGAAGCTGAAGGAGGAATTACACAAACATCAGGCTAGAAGCAACTCCAGAAGGTCTCACAGATTACTTAGATCTCACAGACTGAGCCTTTTTGCCCCCAGATGGGAATCCTACCTACACTATTTCTACCAGAGACCCATCTAGCTTGGACCACAGCCAGCAGAAGCAGGATGGAGAGCATCTACTCTTAGACTGGTCTTGGAAATTCATGCCAAAACCCAGCCTCAAAGCCCTCTAAAACAAGCTCTTCTTTTGTTTCTAACACCAACTGGACTAACCTACTAAGGATAATTTCAAACTATGCTCATTCAAGCTGTCAAAACCGTGTATGTTCCTACAACATAAAAGTTCTACTCAAACTCAGGGAAACCATGCATATCCTCTAATTCTTATCCTACTCAACCCTGCAGGGATTTTTTCTCAGTTTCATAAGAAAAATAATATTAAAATATTTGGAAGGCCATCAAGCTTGGATTAGCACATAGCATGCACTCTAAGAATAAAAAAACCCACACTGGGTAGCGTGTCCTTACATAAACACCCTCCTTTCACCATGTTTGAGATGTATGTCCTCTGATATTTCTGGGCTTCTCAGATGTCATAATGTGAAATGATTCAATGTTAAAAAAAAAAAGGGTCAGAAACATACACCAGATGATTCATCTACAGTCTGAGGAACATCAGAGATGGAAAAGGCTTCTTTGGGCTCTCGGCAGGACTATGTGACCCCTGCTGGATTGTATTTTACAGGAGGTTTTACAATCTCTTGTGCAGCCCATTTGTAAATGACTCAAGCGATGGGGTTTCCACCACCCCTATTACAAGGCTATTCCAGAGTCAGTCTGGAGACCTCACTCTTGGGAAGCTTTTCCCTAAGAAAAACTGCTTGGCAAGAAAGGACCTGGTTGGACTTAGTGGAGCGTTAAGAAACTTTCTAAGGATACAAATTGTTTTAACTGCCCATTTATGGATGCTGGAAAGGAAAACTGCTACTAATGGAGGACTAAGGTCTTTCCTGCCTTAGGAGAACCAACCAAGCCTTCTTTCTAGAGGAATTTTAGGCAAAAGTAAATGGGAAATCTGAGGGTTTAAATGCTGTGGAGTCATCTCAGCTAAGGGGACCTGATCACTAGTTATGCAGCAAGGTGGGCAACAGCAACACTGGGTAAATGAACCTGGCACTGGTGCACACAAGAGGTAAAGTGATATTGTTACAGTGCTGGCTGCTATCAGCTTGAATACTGCCACCAAAGGGTTTTATATAAGATATACAAGCAAATATATTTTAGTTGAGGTAGTTGGGGATAATAATCTTGTCCCTTGCTTTGTATTATTACTAATCTCTCTTTTCCTCATGTTAGTTTTATATCTGTGGCCCAGCTAGACCCTCTTATGGTGCTGATGTTCATGGGATGCTTGGTCTGTCTTAGAAGAGGAATGGTTGCACAACATCTGCATGTGTCAGATGGCTGGAAATCCCACTGCTGCAAAAATGCTGAGCAAATAGAAGGTATAAGAAGAAAGGTTTGAAAAAGCCCCTGCTTGGGGGTTTCTGAAAGATTTATAATAAATGGTTTTAAAGAATTTAAGTAGTTACAGCCTTGTGAGAGCATCTTGTGGCCTTAAAAGCTCCCAGGCTAAACAGCTTAAGTATTCTCAACACAGGCTCAGGCTGCTAAAGCGTGACACAGCAGTGCTAAGCTGGACAATCACACCTGCACAATAAATAAAAGCACTAAGGATTAGGAGGCTGCCTTGGAGACAGGTGTGGGAATTTAACTTCTGCTTTGACTGAGGGCTCTTGGTGTTTCTCCTACAATGTGCTCACAGCTCCACCACCTTCAAAACTGCAGTGATGACACCTGCTCCTGCAATTCCAGCACATCCCAGCAGAACTGCAGGCCCTCCTTTGTGCCTTTTGATGGCTTGGAGTGTATAGTTCACTTCCTACACTCAATGCCTCCTGCAGGCTCCATTCATGGCTCTCACAACAGCTCTCAAAGTCACTCCTGAGGGGTGTTTGAGATGGCTCAGCAGCCTGGCTGCCAGTGTGCACCATGGCCTTGTAACCACAGGCACGAGGATGACGTTGCCTTGGGGAACACAGATGTGGATTAGATGTCTCTGAAGACAAACAAGCAGTGGAGAGCAGGGAAGTGTGCATGTTGGAGAGAGCTGTGCCAATGCTCCTCTACTCATGCACAAGCTGGATATGGGTTCCCCTGTAAAACACCTTCCTAGGGTCTACTGTGTTATCCCAGCCCATGGATCTGCACCCTCTCCTACAGGAGACAGCTTGGAGTCAGGTCTGATCAGCTCAGGTCATCACTAACCGGCTGTCCTTTGGGTCCTGGATCGCCAGGGCTCCCTGGAAGGCCCGTTCCTCCTGGTGATCCTCGCTTCCCTGTTTGGCCAGTCTGTCCAGGCAATCCTCTTTCACCCTAAAAATAACAGAATTCAAGTAATTCCAAAGGACAGGAGCTAAATATAACAACACTCAGCCGCAACAGCCATAGATGGAAAACTGGAAGAGAGTGGATAAGGAATGTGGTTTCATCAGGAGATGCTTCAGGTCTACTAAGGCAGATTATTGCAGGATGCACAGTGTGAGACCAGCGATGGGCATGGCTGCATCCCCTCCTGAGCTTCACACAGAGCAGGAGCTTCAGCAGAGCTGGACCACCTGCCTGGGGGCTCACAGCAAGGGGGTGAAATGTCTTCTGTTTACACTTTGTGTTGTCTGTCCTGCCCTGCAGTTTCTCATAATCTCTCCCCCCCAGCAGGCCAGCAATTGATGATTAATCCATCTACAATGTGGAAGACATGCCAAGACTTCAGCTGGAGGACTTCAATCCAGTTGCTGCAAAGCCAACAACTCCCCCAGCACTATCTCCACAACCTAAAGACAAGAGAGCGGCTTCTGAGACCCAGCATCACACTTTGCTCCCAACCTCTTCCAGGAGCAGCACAAGCCCCAGCTACTCTATCTGGGGCAGTCTGGGAGAGAGGAGCAAAGGTGGTGAGAGCCTAGGGTGGTTAAGCCGTTGGAAAAGGGGCTACAAGTTTTCCTGGAGCCAGGGTATGAGTCTGTCGTAACGACACAAGGGTCTTCCAGTCAGCCTGTTATTCTGCCCAAAGCAGCTGGAGGGCAGCAAGTGACAGTTTGAGGGACGTGTTGTGGGAGGCATAATTTAAATCAGGCCTGATAGCCTTTCCCAACTCAGCTGGAGTTTTCCTATTCACAGAGTATTTATTGGACCAGGGCAAGGACCAGGAAAGAAGAAACTCAAGGTCACTAAAGTAGCTTGTCCCTGCTTCCACCCAGAGTGATATCCAAGCCCATACTGGTTCCAGCCATTCCAGTAAATATGCTAAAAAACAAGTGGGATGAATTTGCCTTTAGTAGTTCAGGTCTTGCAGGGCAGCAGCTAAAGGATATCCACATTTCCTATGGAGATGTCCATCCTACAGGCAAACTGTAGCAGTTCCTCTGCAACTTCTCCAAGCACATCTTATTTTAGCCAGGTTTCTAATGAAAGAAGGTTAAAGTGTTCACAGGGTGGGTAGGTTTACCTGTAGGCTCCCAAGCTCAGTGAACTTTGACAAAGGAGCAAAGGTCTCTGGGATATTCAGCTGCTGGGATGGATGGATGGATGGATCAGGAGAAAGACCTACTGAGCCTCTAGCTAAGCGAAAGATGGCAACAGGAGTTGAGACCTTGTTAGACCTTGGAGAATCCAAGCTCTAGAGACAACAGGCTCACAAACTGGATTGCTTGCAGCAGCATCTTAGGGAGTCAGAAACTCACCTTGAATCCTGGTGGTCCCTGTGCCCCGGGAAGTCCTGGTACGCCAGTGTTCCCTCTTTTGCCTGACATCCCTGTCACACCTTCTTCCCCATCATCACCCTGTTCTCCCTAGAAAAGAAACCCCAAAGAGGTTATGAAATCAGACATTCTTTCCACTTCTGCACAGCTCTGGGGGGTCAGGAGAGGTGCAATTCTGTCCTCAGCAGGCACCATGCATGTGGGCACAGGTGGATTTGCAGAGATGTGTAGAAGTCTGTGCACGCCAGTATCCGTCAGCCTAGGAGCACTGGTTTATTTACAGACCTGGCCATGCCAAGGCAGCTTCTGCCTCTGTGAGCACGTGAGGTATGAAGAGGAACATATGATTCACCCTGGGTATCTGTAAACTGGAATATCTATAGCTGGAACTACATCCATTTACCCTGTGCTACAGTTTATTTTCCCAGCTCTTAAGTTGTGTTTGCTACCGGTGCTCTAAGGTTCCAAATGCCAACTCACCAGCATCCCAGGCACACCATCCTTCCCAGGCACGCCGTCAACTCCAGGGGCACCCTCTTGACCCTGCCTTCCCACCACTCCTCGAGGACCTGGTAGCCCAAGGATGCCCTAAAATCACAAAGGTGTAAGAGATGGATCTCCTGGGCAGCACTTGCTGGGGCAGAAAATTGAGTTTTTACCTACCGGTGAGCCTCTGCTTCCTGGATTGCCCCGTGCTCCTTGTTTTCCTTTTTGACCCTGCAAGTGAAAAGAGACAGACATCTAAAATTGCAGCAGTTCTAGCACAGCTCCACTCGGGAGCCTGACTTTAGGGTGTGCTTTTGGATAATGGTTGGAAAGAAACTCTTTATAAAAAGGAGATTTATAAAGTCAGTTGCTCCAACACTGGGGAATGAACTGCTATTTTGTTTTATTACAAGTGATTCTTCTTATGTCTCGAGAGTTCTAGGGCAGGAATGAATAGCTAGAAGGCAAGGACCTACATTTTTCCTAATACAGAGCAGATGAGGACAAATAAAGCAGGATGAACTCGAGGAAGGACTGAGTGCACTGGCAAACATTAGAACAAGATGCTTAAAACCTATGTCCTCTGTCAGTTCATTGACAGCCCAGTGCCAAACCAAGGACCCAGCAAGCTTTCCACATGGCATCCTGCAAGACCTTTTCTCTGTGAGGTAGCTCCCTCTATTTTGGAAAGTTAATGGAAATGAAAAGGGTACCTTGTGCCTAGAATTCGCAATGCTGCTTTGTGAATACAGACATAAAAGAAATACTCCTGAGGTTCATTAGCTGTAAAAAGGATTAATTTCTGCAGAATGAATGGAAAACTCAGCCTCATCACCTTCACAAGGGCTCTCTTGGTGAGGTCATGTACTGAAGCGCTTTTAAATCGAAGTATTGCATTTTCTATGCATTGTTTCTCCATCTGCAGAGGACCAGGCAGGCCAGCTACATGAAAGATGCACTCCTGGGGGTGCTTTCTCTTCTATTCATCACGCCCAAAGGCAGTTCCAGATTGTCCATTGATGGGCAGAGTTTATTTATCTTCTCGCCTGGTACGTTTTTTGCCAAGAACACCTACTGTAGGTTAAACTATCTTCTGGCACTACCCCAACACAGTCAGAATAAAACCCCTGACATCTGCTAAAAGGGAGCAGGAATTTGCTGAGTATTGAGGTCACATACTTATGTTTTAGCAAATAAAGTCCCTGATCTGTGAGAATATTTAGCAAGCTGTCATTATAGCCAGATGTGGAGGTAGGAGTAGGTATGAAGTACCCCAGTGAACCTTGAAGGACCCGTGTGTGTTGTGCTTTCTTGCTCAATAAGGGCAAGAAGTTAGAGGGATTCTTCCAAGAAACATAACTGCATGGATAAATGGGCTCCAAATCTGGAAGGTTTCAAGCCAGCAAAGTTTACGGTTCGAGTGAGAGAGACGTTTGCCTGGCTCAGACCTCCTTAGGGACAGCCGAGGCAGCTGTGGCTGGAGGCACCACAAATGGGGGTACAGGAAAGAGACACAAGCCATGGCAATGACTGCAGACCTGCCCAACATTCACCCATCATGCTGGAGCTATAACTGCCTTGATCTGCAGCTCCTCAAAGCCAACCCACTATTGGGTTTGGATGCTCCAATGCATGTTTACAGCCCTCCCACCAGCTTCTCTACAGTCCTGCAAGGCAGAGACCAAATCACACATGCTGGGCAAAAACATGAGAGTCCTCTTAATTAGACATTTTCTTTAAACTTGGGACACTATAAATTCACCCTGCTGAAACCTACCACATCACCTTTGGATCCCTTTGCTCCTGGCTGGCCTGGTGGTCCAGGATGCCCCTACAAAACATAAACAAGAAAAATATGCTTGAAATTCTCTTCTGGCAGTGTCTTGCATGAAGTACAAAGAACAGCTTTTTTTTTGTGTGTGCCCTAACAATGCTGACCGTATGGAAACAATTCAGGGGAACAGTGTGTGCTCAGACAGGCCTCGTGGGGAAAAGGGAGCAAGGAACTGTCTCCAGGGAGCATTTAACAGGGTGTCAGCTGGAGAAGAAGCAATGCTACCCCTTCACTTGGGTGGTGGTTGTACTCATGGAAATCATTTCCTAAATTCCAGATGGTGCCTGGAAAACAGTGCTCAGAAGTGGGAAAGAAGGAGCCTGCTTTGAGAAAGGTACTGCAGAAGCTCTGTGTGGAATGGGTAGTTCTCCAGTGACTACATCTTTAGTGTTGGTACCACCTCCCTTTGGCACCCTGCAGCTCTTTGCCTGGTTTCTCCTGGATGTCAGATATTAAGAGAGCTACCCATTGTGGAGTAAAGCAGAGAGGATGTTTCACTACTGTTACTGGTCTCTTCTCCATCACACACAACTCCATCCTTGCTTCTGACAACCTAGGAAAGGGGTTTTGTTTGTGTTACGGTCAGGGGCAATTTATGGACTAATATCAAAGAAATGGCAAGCAAGGACACACCTGAAGAGCTCTCCTTCTTCAGCTTGTTCCTGAGCCACGTGTTTCTAATGGCTCTTTACTAAAGATAACCAAAGCTCCTGCCTCTGTCTGAAACACTGACATCTGAGGGGATGCCACCACTCAGAATCAACTACATCCACTGGGGAAAGCAGCAGCTCTACCCTTTTCTAGGCCATATTAATGAGCAGTAAGATTTTACCCCAGAATAGAATCTTTTGTTCTTCCCAGCAGCCCTACAAAGAATGGGAATTGATTCAACTTTATTTCCCAATATAAACTACATTTAAAGTGCTGCTGCACTCACAGTTGTAATAGGCACAAGCAAGGGAATGAAAAAAATCCTTCCTTTATGTTTGGATTTAATTTAGTCTTTCATAAATGCATTGGTTTGAGAGGAAACACCATGCAGGCAGACTAATATGGTCTTGCCTCACACTGGACCAGTTCTCACCAGCAGCAGCACAAATGTGTCACTTCCAAGTGGACCCTTTCACTATCATTGCCATCTCCCACTGCCCAGCTCCTATGATTTCTAGTTCCTCTTGGATCATTCAGAAAAGACAGTTTTGGAGACAGACTTCTGGGAGTGCCCCCTGTTCCATCACCTATTTATTAACTTTGACACACAACTCAAAACACCCCTTCTATAGAATATTCTAGGTGAGTGGAGATGCAGGTGTTGCATTTCACAGCTTACCACACATTCCTTACTGCAGCCCTTCCTACCTTCCTTTCTTTTAGCATCTGTTTTTCACATGCATGGGACATTGGGTAGCTTAAAATAAAGCAGCATCTCTTACAGGTAAGCCTTGCTGTCCAGGTTTTCCTCTTTCTCCATCAAGCCCTTCTTGACCCTTAAATAAAAAAACAGAGAGGGAATATGCATTTGTTTTGTGGCAATGGGAAACAAAAATGGGTGTAACATGCTGTGTGGCACAGGAGAATGTACATGGATCTGCATTCTACTAATGAAGGAATGTTGAACTTGTGAGTAGTGAACATGCTCCCATGAATTGGAAAGAAATAACTAAGAGGAATTTCTGATCACCATCTAATCAATAAAGAAGCTTTCTAATGCACCCTTAAATACAGACAGCACCAATGTAAGTGAACAGTTGGAGAATGCTGTCCTGCAAAATAAGGCAGGAGCACCGTTACACTGGTAAATTCAGACTCTCCTGGGCATTACTGCGATGGGTTGCTCTGACTTTTGGGTGGAGCTAAGACTTAGTCCACCAACTTTTGCAGGTCAACACCGACCAGCTGGAGATGTCCCAAAAAAAGGCATCAGGAACACAGGGGAATAATTCATAACACTGATCTTGCTTTTGAGAGAAATTCCAATAAGACTTAGAAGCTTCCAAACCTCCAAGCTAACAGAAGTCTTCCCATGAAAGAGTCTACAGCCACATCTATGGATGGGATTATCAGTATTGAATTTTGCCCAGCACTGACATGACCTCTTTTGTATGCATCTTCCCCAGCGTATCTCCTTGATAAGCACAAATACCAATGATGAGATGGTCCTGCTCATTCTTTCAGCCTAGGGTTCTCAGGCAGGTGCCATGGTGAGATGCTGACCTGCAGGACCTACTTCTGCCTTCAGTAAAATTTGTACCACTTCTCGTAAAGATACCTGAACTACTCCTTGTTTGAAACGGAGTCATGGGCAGAGGATGACAAGGGATAACAGTGGGTTATGAATCGTGACGACCAGGTAAAGGGCAGACCTTCTGTGGGCTGATGCAGATTGGGAACGCTTCCCCAAGACAAACATTTCTGAGTCATATATTTGGAACAGGACTCACAGGATAACCAGGGTCTCCAGGCTCCCCTCGATCACCTCTGTCACCAACGGGGCCCTACAAGAACACATCAAAGACTTAAAGTGGATGTAAACAATCTGTCATCTGCAATATCTCGATAGCTTGTGCATGTTCTACAAGTAATGAAGCAACCCAACTAATCCACCTGCAAAAAAGCAGGCCAGAATGGGTTAGAGAAGGAATTTAACATCTTACTCTGTCTCCAGGTGGTCCCTGTGGGCCTTCTACCCTCCCGTCATCACCTTGTTCTCCCTGTGAATAAAAATATTAATATTAATATTAATATATAGAGCTTCTGCACAGACCCCATCCAGTCCTCCCACAATATGTGCCAGGATGGCTTAAGAACATAGCACTGAGCAATATGGATGGAGAAACTTGGGTGGCAGAGGAGAGAGAAAGGAAAGTAATGCCTACCAGGCTTTGCCAAGAGTTTCCAGCGCTACTGAGCTTTCTGGTTGAAGTCAGCAGCAGGACACCTGGCAGCTGGTTTGCTTTCTAGCCACTATCAAAGGAATGTAGGCTAGAAGGGAAACAAAGCCATCATTTCTCAAGTCTCAGGAAAAAAAATACATCCCAGTATACGTGTTACTATGCAAAAGTCTTGGCACCGAATGCTTCTTCCCAAACAGGATGTGAACACCTTGCCGTGTGGGACCCGAGACGAGCGTGGTGAACTCAAAAAATGCTCATAATTCTGGGGACCCTTGAAGAGCACCGAGACTCACAGACTTTCTCCCCAAAGCCGAGTGGTGGCTTTGTGTCCCCTCAAGTCTAATTTCCACCTTATCCTTTGTCTTTTGATTGAGAAAACCCTGTAGCCTGGTCAGCTCGAGGACTGCGAGACTGAGCTCCTCCAGGACTTCCTGATGCTTCAAGAGGGAGATGAAAGGTCTGTGCTAATTCTTCGGAAAGTTGCAGTGAAAAAAAGTTAGAGTAAAGGGCAGCAAAGTAAACATGTTGGGATACAAATGGAAAATGCATGGAGAAGAAGGGAAGGCTTGTTGTTGTTGGCTCCTGTCCCAAAGTGAGATACATCAGTTTGTAATTTTTAAAAGGATCCCATCTGGACTGCTTTAAGCAGCTGCCAAGTGCAGGCGTCTGCTCGGAGCAAGGCCTCTTTGAGGAGCTGTAAACGTATTAAATGTGGTGGAGTAGCTGGCTGGTACAGGACAAGGGAGCTGGATTCCACAGTAATGCCTCTCACCAAGCCACTTTCTTCTCTGGAAAAAGAAAGATGTTCCCCACCATTATATATCCTCCTTCTTAGCACAGCTCAGTTTGCCACATTGTCTAATGCTCACAGAGCAGTCACTGTCCCATTTTCATTTCCTCTTAGTTTCTCAGATTCAGGCTTCTATTTTCGTGTTTGCACGCGTGTGCGAGGTTGCAAGATGTCTGGAGGGAAAGAGTCTGTCTGTCCTTAGGCTGGGCTCCAGGCAACTCTTAGGAGATAAGAAGGAAGGGTGGATAACAAAACTTAGATGCAAGACTTTTGTGGAGCACCTGGAAATGGTGCTGGAGGCTCAGCATGCAATGTTGTGCACTCCTTATTCAGCTGGAGCTGCTCCTCAGGTGCCAGCAGACCTTCCAATCTTCCAGGAAGACGTTGAGTGAGATCCAGCTGTCCATGGTCATGTAGAGATCTGACTGGGATGCACTGGTGTCTTTGTTGGGCTTCAAATTGGATACTTGCAATTAGAATGAATTTATCATCAGCTTTGCTGTGCTCTGAGAGCACCAGATTCACAACACCTCTGTGGGAATGGTCTTCTAGAGTCCATTTGCAGAAGACTATTTTATTGGTGAAGGGGAGAGGGCTTCACTGAACACCTCAGATTAATAACTTGGCGAACATTTACTACTGAAACAATGTGAGCTTTCAAAAAGATGGCAACTTTCAGTGTTTTAAAATAAAACAACAGCTGCAATTTAAACAACAGGGATACATATCTGCACATCTTCTACTCCTCCTGCTGTAAGGCCAATGGCTGAGTTTGCTTTTGGTAATCATGTCTTACAAGTTTTTTGCCAGGATGCTCAAGTTTCAACAGTGGGACTGCGGGAAACCTCTGGCCAGGCTTTCAACAGACAATGTCCTTGGTCATGAGCCCTTGCATTATTGCCTTGGGCTGGCTGTGCTTGGTCAATGCCTGCCACTTCCCACGCAGAATCCACCTGAGGATGAACACTGCTGAAGTCTGGAAGAGCAAGAGGTGCAGCTTGGGAAGCAGATGGGACAGTGTTAGAAAAGCTGAGGATGGAGAGGAAATTCAGCAAGGCAGTGATGGAGATGCGGAGCAGCAGGAACATCACCAGCTGTTCCTGGACTACGGATGTGTTTCAGCAACAGGAAACGACAGAAAAAGCAACACGACCACTTTCACTCCTGAAGAAAAGATTTTGAGGCATGAGAATGCCTCAGTGAAACACAGCAGTTCACCCTGTCCCATTGATTCCAGCCACCAGCACTGAGTCACTGCTGCACCAGGAGTCTCCAGGCAGAGCAGAGAGAGCGGCATGAGCGCGGTGTCCTGAGACCCAGAGCCTGAACTGAAAGGATGTATTCAAAGCCCCAGAAAAGACTTGCTCTTGGGATCTCTGTCCTGCAAACTCCTTTTATAAGCAATGAAGCTCCTGCTTGCACACGTACATCTGCAATCACACCTGTGTGCAGAGGGAAACCTGAAAGCTCTCTTGGTGATGGGCGGTGGGCATCTTTCCTCTTCATGGGGACCCCAGGACCGACCAGTCCCAATTCCCATCTTCCCTTCCCACACCGGGGGAGGAGCATCACTGCTGCTACTGGAGGCACGTGAGGGGCTCCAGCAGCACTGTGAGTACATCCAAGGGCAGCTGGGCCGTCCTCAGAGTGCAGAGCAGCCAGCTCTGCCGACAGGAAACCATTAAAACGTGAGTCACTTCTCCAGCCTGAACTGGTTATGGCTGTGCTGACTCAGCAAAACAAGGGGAAAGCTGCCCTGGAAAGAGAGCTCTGACTCAGGCCAGCTGTGACAAGGGGGCTCATCGAGGGGTGGGGGGACAAGTGAGGTGAGGGGGTGGCAGGTGATGAGGAAAATTGAGCAAAGGCAATGGAGAGGAGACCAGTTCCACCTCGTTACTGGCTGATTTAAGTACAGATGGGCAGTGTGCTGAATATCAGCTGATTTATGCAGGGTGTTATTCCGACTTGGTCACAGAAAGCCAATGGTCTGATTTCTTTAGGCTTGAGGTTTAGGCAGAATTCCTGCAGATGCAGGAAGAAGGTGTTCCCAGAACGCAAGGGCACGTGGAAACGTGTGCTCATGGCACGGGTGTGCCAGTGCTGGTTTGCAGAAGTAAAGCTGCAGCAGGAATTATGCAGGAGGCTGTGCTGTAGAGGAGGCACCTCTGCCTCTGCCACAGGTAGAGAAGGAGAGCTCAGATGCATGGATGTTACGGCAGTGAGGAAATTGTCTCTACATCAGCTCAGCTTCCATTCTAAAAGAAGACAAAATGGATAAACTCTGAGAACTCACCTTTTCCCCCTTTGGTCCCGGTGGTCCAATCGGCCCTGGTGGTCCTGCATGTCCCTGTGGAGAGCAGGCAGCATGTAAGGAGACAGGGAAGACTTGTTTGACTGAAGGTCCTTCCTAGTTTCCTGCCAGATATGGCAAACCCTGTGTTGTGCATCCCAGCTTCAGAGGGACACACAGGTCATGGCAGAGATGAACCAAATGGATCTGGAGGACTCATTATGGTGCAAATGGAGACTACAGAAAGAACTGAACCCAACTCAATATCAGAAACAAATCGTAGCTTAAGAACAATTTTATATTCTGGAGTGGCAGTTTTGTTGCATTTGAGAATAAATAGAAGCTGGAGAATGAAAAAACTTACCTGGTAGCCCTTTAAGCCAGGTTCCCCTTGAGCACCCATCCTTCCTGGAGCACCCTGGAGAGACAAGCACAGAAAGCACCATGAAAATAGTCCATGGGTGTTACCCTACAACAAGTGGATGCACTGGGCTATGCAAAGCAAAGCTCAGCACCACACAGGAGTTCTCCCAGCCACTGGTGGGCTCTGCTGCAGCCACCTGAATTGCTCTTGTGGGGCTTTAGTCTCTTACTCATGGGGAGTGATGTTGGGTGTCCGGTCTATGTCTTTGTGAGCCTGTAGCAGTGGGTTTTCCTGATCACTCAGGTTTGCTACCAGAAATGGTTGCATAGTGTGAGTTCTACTCTGCCCTTTATGGATGCCTTTACATCCAAATTAGCTTTGTGCTAGGAGAGACCATTCTCATGCATGACCTAATCCTAAACTGTCGGGAGGAAGCATTTTGGTGTGGGTGCTGAGGCCAAGAAAGGAGTTCTCTGGGTTGTGATGAGGGCATCGCAAGAGCTGTTATTGCATCTTTAGCAGCCTGAACAAAAGGGTTTAAATCAGATCAGCAGATTAAAGTGAATTGCAGACTTTCCCTTTAATCCCGTTTAGTGTGGAAGAAAGCCCTTTCCACAAGATGAGATGAGTTCAGTCCAATCTGCTGCTCTGATATTACTCTGCTTCTTTGTGAAATAATCCATGAAGGCTTTACCAAAGAATATGAAGGAATGATGTATGGGGAGGCCATAATTTTTAGTGCATGAAAACACTGTCAGTGGAACCATTACTCCATCACTCATTTGCTACTGTTCTAAAACATCACCGTGATTCCTGGTTCATAAATAACTCCTAGTTTTTCACTAAGTTCTACCAAATACAGTGCAAGAAGTTTCCTCACCAGCCTGCAATGCAGATTACTTACTGCTGCTACCCCAATGCATTTGTCCCATGTGCCAAATGCAAACTGACCTTCTTCCCTCTCTGAAAGCCTCACCTTCAGTCCCCAGCTCAAATCCTTTCCCATGCTATATTTCTTTTTGCTGCAAGTGTTTTGGATAAGTAGATCAAGAGTGGGTGTAGAACCAGGGCAGAAGTCCAAGGCAGAGTTCCTTATAAAAACACAGTTTCACTTGGAAGCAGCTCTTGCCATGACTGTGCAGTCTCAAAGGGAAAGATCTTAGCAAAAAATAGCTTATCAGCTCACTCCCTGCTCGAGAAGAATCCCCAATATTTCAGCCCATCTGTGGAGCTGCGAAGAACCGACATGATGGAACGTGAGCTGGGTTCACGGGGCACAGACACAACCACCACTATGGATTCTCTCCTGTGCTGCTTAAAGCAAGCATTCAGCTGTTGGGGGCCACTAAATCTACCTAACATAATTTCACTTTCTGTGGTGTGAAGCCTCTGGTGGGCTCTCTGCTTCGCTCAGGCCTGCACCCACCACTGCTAATCATGTTTCTGTGCGTTGTGTTCAGCCAATCGCAGAGCTCTTCTCACCATAGGTCCTAGGGTACCTCGGGATCCTTTAGGGCCTTGGTTCCCCTTCGGCCCCTCCTTCCCTGGAGATCCCGTCACGCCGAGCTGCCCCTGGTAGCCCTTGCTGCCCTGAAGGACAAAAACATTGAAATTAATGCAGGGTGAAATTTCTTCTACAGATGAATATTGAAGATGAGCAAAGCAAGAGACATCCAGAGGAGGAGATGGTATCAACAGGAGATTTTCCTACCTTCTGGCCAGGCTTGCCCTTTTCCCCCTGCTTTCCTGGCTTCCCTTCTGGTCCCTAGGAGAGCAAAAAGAGCTGTTGGAATGGGAAAGCAAAGAAGTCTCAACCCAACCACCCACCTCCATGGCACTTCCCTGCTTCTCTCAACCTTGACAGCATCCTCACCCATCCTATCCTATTCCCACAGGAGCCAACAAGGAGGCTAAGAAGTCATGCAGGTAAGGCCATGATTCACGGGTACTACAGCTGCAAAATGGCTGAATTTGTTCCTGAGCTACTGCAACATATGGGGGACAAGGAAACCTCACTGCTTAGAGGTGTAAAGATCTCTGTGCCCAGGTGACTATAGGGCAACATGGCTAAAAGATGATTTTTGTATATTCAGATCATGTCAAAGACAAGGGGGTGACGGAAAGCCAAGATCTGATGTGTCCATCTGCCCTCAAGGATGCAAAAGGGGGATTTCAGCAGTGCTCCTCGAAGACAACACGTACTGAACAGAAAAATTGTACCTACTCAGCCACTGCCACAGAAAGGGATGAAATAAGGAAAACACTTTCACCCTGACCCCCACAGAATGTTTCTTCTAGTTGGCAAACAGAGATGCCACTTGACCAACCCCACTGTACAGAGCTGTGTCTTCCAGCATCATCTAAGGCACTGAATTAGCTTTCAGTACTTTTTAGTATTTAGGATACTGGCAGTGGAACCATTGCCTCAAAACCAATTCTTATTTTTCCCTTATGAAAACAGGCAGTGGCTTCATCTTCTATCTCAGCTTTCTGTTCACAGTGCAAAAAACCTTCTCTCTATTTGTATTATCCTTACTGCAACACCCAACATACAGAAATCATAATCACACGATCAGGCGTCTGGAAATGGAATGGGATGCAAATCTTCAGGTGGGAACCACAGCAATGAGAGACAGAAACACTCTCCCACTTCATGTGCTGAGCGTAGGCACCTCTGAGGCAGCAGAACCTGCCACTCACCCATCCTTGCACACACACAGCAGAAATTAGCTGTGATGAGCAACTAAGTATAGCACAGCCTCCTTGGAGAGGCTCATTTTTTTCAGTGTTCAGCCCCGTTGGCTGCGAGACAGACAACGTATTTCAGATTTGACAGAAAGAAGCAAAAGTGTCACTGAAGAAAATAACTCATGCTTTTTGGCAGTTGCAACAAACTTTTCAACAGCATCTGCACACCAGCACGGCATCTCTCCCTCTGCTCTCAACCTCCCAGTTAAGATGGTGTAATTGTCACCACAGTTCACGTTGCAGAGAAGTATTGGTCTCGGCTGAACAAAAGCAACTTAGAAAGCTCACCGTATCTGAGGGGTTTCACTCTGATCTGAAACATGGGCCTCATAAATGCCTGCTCTTAACACAAAGGAGCAATTCAGACTTTGTACAGCCCTAAAGAATTGTGCCAGTTCTCCACTGCCCCAAAGGGAACAGCTCCGTTTTACCTGTTAAACATTTCAAGAGCCCACCTTGCCAACACCATTAGAGCTTCACAAAGGACAGGTCCCTGATGAGGAGCACAAAGTCCTGTTCTGTTGTCTCTTCCACACTACTTGGGGTTTTTGTTTGATATTTAATGCTGCTGCTTTCCAAGAGAGCACTTTTGGAACTATTTTCCCACAGAGGCTGAGCAGTCGCAATACGTGAGGAACTGTTGGTGCCAATCCTCCAGTGTCACCCATCTGATTTACTCTTTTGGCAGGAGTACAGAGAAACCCTCACCAATGAAACGGGAAAGGGCCATCCCAATCCAGCTCTGCAGCTAGCTCACCACTGGATGTGCTACCAAGTCCCTCAACTTCCCCACATATCACAGGATCCTACAATGGTTTGGTTTGGAAGGGACCTTAAAGATCATCCACTTCCAACCCCCCTGCCATGGGCAGGGACACCTCCCACTGGAGCAAGGTGCTTAAAGCCTCATCCAGCCTGGCCAGTTTCAAGCAAATACGTTTCTCCCCCAGTGATGGCCAAGCCCTTGATCTTCTCCAGCAGAGTCATTTTGCACACTCGGATGTGCTCCTAAATTGCAGTGCTGTAACAGATCCTGAAACAAGTTCTTCAATGTTCTGGTTCCATCCCCAGGGTGAGGATGTGTTATAGTGTCCGTACAGACACCACTGCATTGATGAGATGGACCCTTATATCATTGCGAAGGGCAGATGGACCCCCTTCACAGGGGAGGTCATGAGGATCTCACAGCTGCTTCAGAAGAGCTTGAAGCACAGCCTGGATCCCCTCACCTGGATACAGCTCCCATGGAAGCAATGACTTGTTTCTACCCTGCACAGGAAATGCCTTTGCTTTTTGAGAAGAGAGGTTCAAGCCTTAAATCTTCCCATCTGGGAAATACAATTTCCACACTGATCCTAAATTTTGAGAGCGTTCAAGTTCACGCTTGTACCTGCAATCACGAAGTAGAGATATAGGGTCAGATCATCTGGGAGAGGGAAAAAACAAAACATAAACCCAATTTAGACAGTGCAAGCCCTTCTCATGAAAATAAGCTTGATCCACAGAAGATTGTGTCATGTTCAGTCAGGGTCTCAACTCTCTCTAGGTTTCTTCAGCTTGTCTTTTACTGTTGGTGGAGTCTGAACAGAGCTATGGGCTCCAATAAACTCCCTGTACCAGCTTTCCCCCTTACAACACATTGGCCTCATTGAGCAGAGATGTTCACCTACTCCAGAAGGCTCTCCTGGGCCCTCCTCCAGCTGGGGTGCAGCTCCTTCTTCATTGCTGGAGAAAAAAAAATTGGCAGCATCTTCAACTCTTGCCAGCGATGGCGAGACAAGCTGTCACTCACAGCAAACCACAGAGACCTTCCTCGAGCCTCCCTCGCTGTCGTTAGCTCTCATCTGCTGATTAAAAGCTCTGCTGGCATAAATAAAGGGGTCCGACTGTGCTGGTGACACCATCAGCAGAGACGTGGCTTGCATCTTGCAGCCTGAGTCACCACCTCGACTGGAGGGAGCTCTATCAGCAAAGGATATTTCTGTGCTCTACCAGCATGCTTTCTAGGACTTTGGCCAACAGAGCTCTGCTGGTGAGCAGGAAGCCTACCACATGTCTGATTTTCCTGGATGTTCCTTCTCCAACTGCTCAGGAATTTTGCCCAGATGAATTTAGAGGCAGTTCCACACTTGTCCAGGGTTCCTAGATATGTGATATCTCTTCTTGTAGTGTTCCAGATATGGTTGCTGTTTGTTGCAATCCCAGACGTTCACCAACCACATATGTAGTGATTTGCACAGTTCCCAAGAATCACTGCACGCAATATGCAGGCAATAAGTCCAGCAACAATTTTGGTAGCCTTCAAAAAATGTCAGATTTATTTTTCTCTCCCTTTTTCTGACTCATCTGCCCAGGGATGAAAAAATCAAGGCCAGAAAAGGGAAAAAAAAGAAAAAATAAAAAGGATAAAAATAAAGTTCAGTGAGATTGTAACTTCAGCCAGGAATATGGCATCTTTTGGTACCTCTTCCACTGCAATGTGAAGTTCCTAGGGTTCCTGCTCTCTTTAGCAGAGATGGCAATGGAAGGCAGAAAATATGCAAAAGCCTATACATAAATATAATTAATTCCAAGTTCTTTTTGCTGGATTCAAATCAGTTGGGTTAGTGTGCCAAAGCACTAAACACTTGATGCTTTTATTCTCAGGGTTTGTACACATTTTGTTGTATGCTTTGGGTTACTGGTTTGCTGAGAAAACAAATCTTCTTTCCAAGCTTCTTCTATGAGTGGGATTATTTTTAAATGGTGATTTCTTTTTATATACTGCACTCTGCACTACACAAGTATATCAGTATCTTCAGAAGATGATGGTATTTGTGACCAGGGAGAGTGGAGAGCACTGGTTTTACAAAGTCACATCCCTTCAAGTATGCCAAAACATCCCATGAAAGCAAGAAATTATCATCTTAGGTGTAGCATGTTCAAAACTTTATTGACAGCTTCAATAAGGGCCAGTTTTTTTAGTATGGCCATAGATATCTCCCTAAGGGAAAAGCTGGATGGTTTATTTTCCAATGCAAATTGATAGTAAGGAAAAAAGAGGCATTCAGCTGCTGATGGCCTTGGCAGCAAGGTCAAGTCTCTTGCAGGGCGCAGCAGTAAGGATTATTGGGACCAAATATATGTTCAGTCTGGCTTTAACTTCTCAAGAGGTTAGCAGTTGAAGTCTATGTTACGACAACAATATCCAGAAGAACAAAATAAGGGAACCTAATGAACTGCAGAGAGACATAGAACCACAGAATCATGGAATCATTTGGTTGGGAAAGACCTTTGAGTTTGAGTCCAACCGTACCTGTCCACTACTAAACCATATTCCTGAGCACCTGATCTACCTGTTTTTTAAACACCTCCAGGGATGATGAATCCATCCCCTCCCTGGGCTGCCTCTCCCAGTGCTTGACAACCCCTGGCACAACTTGATGCCTTTTCCTCTCATCCTATTGCTTGTTACTTGGGAGAAGAGACCAACACCCACCTTGCAACAATCTCCTTTCAGGGAGCTGTAGACAGTGATGAGGTCTCCCCTCAGCCTCCTTTTCTCTAGGCTAAACAACCCCAGTTCCCTCAGCCCAGTTCCCATATGGAGCCAAACAACAAAATCCAGACCCAAACTACTCTGCTACCTGCACTGGATCCAGGGAAGCGGTTACCGAGACGCGACTCATTGTCCTGGTTTGACACAGGGAGAACTGTGGCTCTTGCACTTCAAAGGATAGGTGTCTCTTGCAGACTTAGGGGAGGGAAGCTCTATGAGGAGGGCACAGTACCGATGAGAGAGCTTCCTAAAGCCTATCTCAGGCAGGTTCAAGATTACTCAGGGCTGTTGTGGAGAAAGATGCTTTCAAATTTTTTTGGGTGTCATCGAGTGAAGGTCTGAGGTCAGGCGGGAGGAAATAGATGAACAAGAGTGCAGATACTGAGTAAAGAAAAGAAAGTACCAATGGTGATGGGAGAAATCAAACGGCGATGGTTTGAGGCACTGGATGTAGAAAGGGCAGAAAAGCTTAAGCAGCAATAAAGGTAGGAAGCATGAAACATAGGATGACCATGTCCATATTGTCCAGGGCCCAGCCAGCGAGCTCATTTAAAGGGAAATGAAAAAGCCCCATATAATTTCCTACCGCTCAGCAATGTCTCCATATGAGAACATCTACTTAATAAACTTTGATCGAGAGAAGCCTCCCCCCATGGAGGACAGTTCACAAGCACTCAGGAAATTAGTGGGATTATTGGGGCCGGGCATTTGAAGACATAAATGTTTCAGATTTATAAGAAACACATTTCATAATCACTCTGCCTAGCAGTAGTTTGGAAGGGGAGGAGACAGGGCAGCAGCTCCTGAATGAGTATGGGGAAAGAAGAAAGACTCAACTGTTCTCAGGAAGAAAGACCTGATTGTACTGTGAGGTTCGGAGGGCTTCACTGGGATCACTGGGAAGCAATGGGCTCTTGCTCTGCATGTGGAGACCCGAGTGGTGAGCGCTGGTCGAGCTGGCTGGCTGAATCCAAAGAAAAAGTGAGATGGGGAAATGCTATAAAAAGATGGGGAAACCACAGCTAGTGTCACTCTGACTTTCCTTTCAGCCGAGTTCCTCAGCTTCAAATGTGGAATCCAACCCAAAATCTTGTATTCCAAACTCTCTGCCTCAGTACAAATTCTTATCTGCCTGCAGATCTTGCTCTAAAATACACTGCTTCTGGTTTTGTGGATGATGAGGTCTGTTTAACCTAGTTTTTCTAAGCAGTCACAGCATAAGGCAGCAAAGAATCATACACAGAGCACTGCTGTGTGCTCTGAGGTGGTCTGGTTTGATCCAAGAGGCCTGAACTGCCACCAGTTTGTTTTTACTGGGAAAATTCCTTCTCCCGTCTCCTTTTGCATCTATTTCCTCATCTCTAAGGAAGCACAGGAAACAAAGGTGCCACCAAAAGTCTTGATGGGTGGGTGAGAAGTGCCAGCCCTCATCCCTGCTGAGCTGTGGAGCTTTCATACATGATGACATCAAAATGCTTCAAAGAATTAGCCCGTGCTGGAAGCTGACAACTGGGAAGAAAGAAACAGAGGGAGCACTTGGGCAGCATAACTCTGATTTACGCTAATGAGCACTACATGTGTCTGGGTTTTTTTCTCCCCCAAACACTAAGAGTTAATATCTTCCTTTTGAGGGACACAGATGCCCTGGGGCTGTGGAAGAGGAGGGGAATGAAATCTTCTCTTGCAATAAGGAGGGGAATCTTGGAGTAGCTGCATAAAAAGTGCGTCTCCTTCGTCTGAGTCAGGAAAGAAACTGTGCCAAGTCAATGGGATTTATTTCAAATTCTGGCTCATTTTGACTCCTATTAACTCTAAATGAAGACCAGCTGGGATCAGCCTGCCTTCCCAAGGAGCAGAGGGACCAGGCAGAGCTGGCCGACTCACTGCAAGGGTAAAAAGCCCCTTGGCTGCAGGAGAGCAACCTCAGTTGCTGCAAGAAGAACTTCTCTGGGGATTGGGAGAGGTCTGTGATTCCCTGCAGGATTCCCAGGGCTCACAGGCAACTGTGGTCCACTCCAAAGGTTACAATGGATTTGGTGGACTGAGTCACAGGTACGAGAACAGGAGATAAGAGGAAACAAATCCACACAATAAAATCTCCCAAACAGCAAAATCCATGCACCTCTCCGTAAAGTGGGATGTTCAGACCTCCACAGAAGAGGCTGAACGTGGGGCCATCAGCAATGCACTGATTATTAAAGCAAAAGAAGGAGAAGCTGATTGCAGCTAAGGATAGATTTTCCCAGGGACGACAACATTGCTTCTGGAAGGGGAAGGAGAGAGACCCGTGGACTGTAGAGGCACTCGCCCTGACCCTTGCTCTGGCCCTATTCAAAGCAAAGAGCTTAAGCACCTTCGACTACATTCCTGAGCAACTTTGTTCCCCTTTGATTTTTGATGCATGGCAAATACCTACTTTGTCCATGTGAGTAATGATACTCTAAGGCTCTTATATGATGACACGTCGTGGCCAAGTGCAGGCAACTTCAGCTACAGAAACTGAACTCCAGTACAGGAACTGGCCCTGCTGATGGAGCAGCTACTGGAAAGGACAAGCTGTAGGACAGGGAAATCGTGTCCTGTTGTGTCCCTTTCTCCCATGTGGAAGATGGGCTTGGGATGTAGATCATGCACAAGCCCAGGTGACATCCAGCTCTGCAGCTCTGCCCTTTGACAAGTTCTGTTGTATCATGGAAACCTCCACCTCATAGAAACCTGTGTCAAGTCCATGGTCCAGTACAACCCGTACCGAGCCACGGCACAGGAACAGGGCTGAGAGCTGGTTCTTTCCTAACTCTACCACCATGACTCTTTACTACTTTGTGCCTCTACTGCTAAAATATCACCCAAGGGCAAGATTAGGATTGCACGCCTTGATTAAAGGTGTGAGGAGCTCACTATTACCACTGACACTGTCACAGCCCACCCTGCACACTGACTCCAGTAATCCCCAGTAGGAGGATAACCCTGTGCCCTCCAGTTGAGGGACTTTAAGAATCTTCTTTCAAGTAAGAGCTCCACAGACAGCCCGTAGACCAGGGCATGAAAAACAGCTTTTCCAGGAAAAAACAGCTCGGCACATTATCAAAAAAAGCAAATATTTCTGCATGGAGAGATTAAAACCAGAAGTGGCTCCAGGATTGTCCTTCAGCAGCCCCAGTGTTTTCAGGGAGCTGAATGCCATGTAACTGGTGTGGTGCTGCCAGCTGTTGCTGAGCTTATGTGTTTGGAGTGAATGGTTGGATTCAGCGACAGCAGAGCAAGGCGCTTTGTTGCAGAAAATCTTTGAATCATGTTTCCAATGGCAGGAAACAGAAAAGAACAAAGTCTCTGGGATGAATGATGTTTGGACAACTTTGTAACAGAGCAGTGTGTTGGATGAAAATGAGCTCCTGCCTACCCTGGCATTACAGAAACCAGCCCCATCTCAGCTCTGACCACAGTGGGCTGTTTCTAGAGTGACACTCCTAGCTCAGAGCAGAAGGTCCAACCCACAGCAAGTCCTTCTTCCGCTTCAGGACCTTAGCCTGTAGATGATGGAGAAACGAGGACACGATGGGAAGGACATTGTCCTCAGGGCTGCGTGTGGAGTCGCTGCTGGGGAGCGACGTGACTGACACTGCAGCACTGCAGCCAAGAGCCACAAGTTCACCCAGTGTTCTCTACTGGGCTGGATGGTGGATTCATCCTTTTAAAAGCACTGTGAGTTCCCTCCATAAAACCTTCTCAGATCTTCACTCCAGCCCAGCTCTGTCGCTGTACCGTCTTGGAGAGCAAACAAAAGGACTTTGGACCTTGTTGCATCAGAGTAAAAGGATTTACCAGCCCTTACCAGAGCTCTTCTGGCCTTCTGGTCCACATCTGAACCACGCAACAGGGCTGGAACATGCAGCCAGATCTTCTCTGATGTAATTGTTTATGGCAATTTATACCATTGGAGTGTCTGGCTCAAAGCTTTCCGAGTCCTGACGTGGCTTGAATGACACTGCAGATAGGATTTCAGGTTAAAAAGGAAGTGGAAAAAGAAAAGAACTGGGCTCCCAGTTTTGCTGAACAACAAGGGATTTTCTTGTTTCAGAGCATGTTTCATTTCATTACCTACAGACTCTCCAATTGCTTTCCTGGAACTGTAAAAACCTTGCTATCAGATGTCTGCCTTGTATGACAACCAGCACATTATGAAAACCACAGTGCAGAGCTCCGGAGAGCTGCTGGAAACCCATCACCTTGCTCCTGCCAACTGGCTTGGGCCTTCGCACAGCCACCGGTGGATCGGTTTTCCTCTGAGGGAAGGGGTGAAATGCTGTGTTTTCTGTAGGTAGAGAGGAGGAGAGGAGCACTTTTTGGGGTTTAACTCTCAGAGGTCAGTTGCCCACGTCCAGGTTGATGGTTGCATACCAGCGACTTCAACTTTTGACTCTTATCACCTTTGTGAAGGTCAAGATCAACTGGCAGCTGGATCCTTTGTAAAGGTACATTACTCTCCAACAATGTTGTCTGGATATTTTAGGTTCCACGGCACCATCCCCTCATATAGTGACAGGCTGGCAAAGAAATTAGCTTTCTTTTGCCAAACTACTCTGTGACACTTGCACTGCTGGCTGATGCCTTGCCAGGGTTTGATGGGCCATTGTTATCCTACAGTCTCCCCACAAACTGCAGAGACATATCCTTCTCTGGCCGTGACCGTATGGAAAGTCTGGATCTCCAGTGGACGACTTCTGCTCCTGCTTCCTGCACTGCTGTCCCGAGGATCTGCATCTCCAACCAGTCCCTCTGAACAGAGATGCCCAAATAGTCCCTGGTGCTCTATAAGGAAAGAGATTATCAACTGTTCAAACAAGCCAAACAGAGGTCCAGAGGTCAAATGGCCAAGTCCAGAAGAGAATCAAGATCAAGTAACGGCACGAAATTTGTATTAGAGGAAGCTGGAAACCACTGGGAGGTGATAATATGTGAGAGAGCAGCTCAGGAAAGGTGCACATCTCTGATGTGATTTTTGAAACCTCAAGTGGATCTTACACTCAGCCATGTGGTAGTGTTTCAGGTGTTCTTATTTCTCTCTTCGGACCAGAGTGACAACTGGCCCGTTCCTCTGCTGAGCAGGAATTGGAATGCAATGGATCAATGTGAGCTTGGACAAAGTGACCAAAAGATAGAGGATCCTCTCGTATCTCAGCTCCAGCAGCCTCGAGTCTTGCCAGCCACAGCTGTGAGGCTCATGGACCATCTCAGTTGCCAGGTTTGTTTGCTGAAATCCACTGGCTTTGCAAGATGTACAAACTTCCCCTGGAGACTTGGCTGGGGCCTCCCTGCTGCTTTTGTTGGAGATCTAAAACCACGGTGGAAACCGGTTTTCCGATACGTTGATACTGGAAATGGCTCAGCCAATTTAAGGCTAATGATCTTTGAAAAATGTTTCTTCAGCACCAAGGGAGGTTTGATTGTGCTCAGTTGGTGGTATAACAGCACTGGGATGGCTTTCTGGAAAATAAAACCTTGCTCAGTAAAGCCAGACATGTCCCTGCTGTAACGATGGATCGTTGGGTGAACGTCTCAGAAGGGCAGCACAGACACTTTATGCTTCCTCCAGCTTTAGCACCTGTGAAGGTGCTCCAGCACATCTCTTCATCTGCCATCTCCCAGGGAGCTCTATGACTCCTCAGACCAAAGAACTGCTAATGTCTTTCCAGCCCTCGTACTGGCCCGTTGCCATGTGGTGTGTGAGCTTGTAAAGCCCTGCCAAGATCCCCAGCTTCTACCTGCTCTGCGGCTACACGGGGCGCTGCCAGCACCAGGTCTTTGCCCCAGGCCAGTACATGAAAAACAGGCTCAGAATGTAACAGCAATAAAGGCAGCTCATTTGAACAATCAGGCATCTAATTTCCTACATCTGTCAAGAGGACACTTGATACCGAAGTGTCACGTTCCTTTAGACATAAGCAAAATAAAGATTAAGACTAAACGTGCCCTCGGCGTTAAGGAAAAATCTTCAAGAAGTGGTGTAGCTGCAGGGATTTGTGATGTAAAGTCTTTTTCCAGAGGCTGTTTCTGTTCTTGGAGGGTGTGTTTCTGTGGGTCTCCTCTAGTGCTGAGGCAAAGGGGAACACAGGGCCAAACCAAGGCACCAGGAGAAGCTTGTCTCTATGACAGGCATCAGCTTCCTCAAGCTCATATGAAGCCCTTCCAGAAGCAGAATATGAGCTACACACTCCCAGATGGAGGTCAGTTTGTTGGCACAGGTGATGAGACAGATCCTTGTGTGTGTGTCTTTCCCCCTACCAGTGCAGAAGCATCAACGTCTCCCCTGTTCCCTTTGTGGTTGAGCAGGATATCCCAACAACATTGGAGCAGAATCAAACATCTCTAGTCCAGGGAAAAATTGGTGGATCCAGGCAGGAATGCGGTGAAGCGCGGGTGTGAGGACTCCTGGGTGTTATGCCAGGAGACAAGGATGAAGACGCAATAGCTAAAGCTGAAGTTCTCTTTAAAATCATCTAAACTGAGTATTGGACAGTGTAACATCATCACATCAGATGTATTGAAACCATATGCAACACACATAACGTGTAAACACCCAGTATCTGCAGCACACCCAAACCCAACACGCCTCCTCCGTGCAATGCAAGTGCCTCCACACCTTCCCCAAGCAATTTCCACGCCACCCTACAAATCCTGGACAGGAGTTTCCCCACCGTGACCTTGACATTTGCACTTGGGTGAAAACTTCCAGGATTTTTCCCTGATAAGATTTTTATCTTTGTCCAGCAGCCTTAAAACCCTCTGTCCATCATACATATTTGTGGTGGGCTCATGTTTTTGTGGCATGCCTTGCAGAGGATGGGTTGATTTGGCATTCCACCTCCCAGCCCTCAGGTGAAAATGAAAAGGTTGCTGTTATCTCTAGTGGTTTGCATCTCCGAGCTGTAAACTTTATCTTGGTAGAAATCTAAGCAAGATCTCGCTAATATTTGTACATTTTTCTCCATGGGAAGGTAAGATAAAAGTCTCAAAGGAAAAAATGGGAGGAGAAAAATGATTGGTACTTCTGTCAGAGGACTTCCAGCTTTAAATTACCTCAGTGAGTACAGGAACACCAGCCTATGTATTAGGTAACAGCAAGCGTTTGGCAGGGGAGGCAGCACTATCTGGAGTCTATGTGGCTCTCAAAGTCTGCTTGAGTTTAGACATAAGGATATACAAAGAAGCATATTAAAATAGTAGATGGAAATATAGCACACTGCAGGAAAAAAAACCAAAAGGGAGTGATTATGAGCAGGAATCTTGGCTCTATTGACTCTTTTTTTTTTAATAAAATAGAAAACTGCATCATGTTCCCAGGGACATGCTGGCAAACAGTAGGGACAGAGTCTGAGAGGATCTATATTTTATACTCTATAACTTAATATGGCTTTTGCATGATTTTAGTGTTTTTATTGGTTCTTAAAACATGCACAATATAAACACATGAACCAGCCAGAAGTACAGCACATGGAGGGCCGGGCGCTGAGGGTGGCTGTCCAGCCTGCAGCTGGGAGGGAGCTGGGATACTGGGGACCACCCCTTGCCTGTGATATGGTCCTGATCCTGCAAAGAGCTCCCTATGGGTACAGGGGGCTGTGACCAAGGATGGCCTTATTTGGGGCAGGACTACAACCCTATTCTGCACATTTATGGTGCTGCACCGCACTATTAAGCCAATGTTTCCACTTTCTAATCGAGTTAGTACTCAAATCCCAACCTCAGCCCAAAAATAACATAAATGCAGCCCCATTTGCTGCTTCCATCTCCTCACACCCTTCTCCCTGCCCTCCTTTTAGCCAGCCACAACGTCACCAAAGGCAAAAACAACACGCTTCAACATCGAGCATCCACCCGGCGCTCAGAGGTACCTGCCTGCCCTGCTGCCTCCCACCCAACCCGGGCAGGACTTCAGAGCTGCCATCAGACTTGGTCAAATTTGGGCTACTTGTTCCTTCTGACATGCTTGCACGTCTCCTGGAGACACATGGGGTGGCAGCTGGTGTGTTCTCCTGCTGCATGAGGAATATGCCTTGTGCTAGAGGCGAGCGTGGCAGCTCCAGCCAGGCTATCGCTTCACAAAAAGAGCCTCAGGAGTCCATGCTTCTGACAGCTTTGATCCACAACAATAATTACAATGAATAAATCATGTCATCAAGCTGTTAGTCTCCACATTTCAAGCAGGAGGGCCTGACTTGGCTTGCAGAGCAGCCCACTGGGGCACTGGGCAGAGCTATCCTCCATCTGGCACCATCAAACAAGCCCTAAGCCAGACCCTGCCCGACTCCTCTGGCCCCACAGCTCTGATCTCGGAGCCAGAATCACATTTTTTTTCTCTATGGCACTGAGATCAGACCACCGAGCGAACCAGACATGCCTAGGATATTCACTGAGGATTCAGGAATAATTTCCTGCTGATGTCTTCTATTTGTCTTCTATATTTAAGGGGGAAAACCCAGAATTAAGCAAGTAATCATCAAGCAGAAGTGAGAGAAAACAAAAGCTGGCCATTTCCAAACACCAGGGCAAGGCCAGCTTTGGCAGCCAGGGGAAACTCAGCTCCTCACAGTCCTCTGTCCATCCCTCTCCAATACCCTGTGACGTGATCCCTTTCACAGATGCAGTGGAGAACCAAAGCCTATGACAGACCAGAGAAGAGATCCACATCTCAACTCTGTGTCCCAACTGAAAGAGCAAACCATCTCCTGGATGTTGCTTTTCACAAAAATAACGTATTTTATGACAACATTTGCAACAAGTCTCATCTTCTGTGACCTCCTGCCCTAAGTGGTGTCCAGATTCACAGCCTGCGTCCCTCTTTCAATCTGCCCCCAGTGCTTTGCTGCAACCTGGCATGTCCTGTTACAGTGGTGTTAAAGTCTATAGTAGTGACTGACCTTGCTAGAAAAAAAAAGAGAAAAAGAGGAAGGAGGAGGAAGGGAAGGAGGAGGAAGGGAAGGAGGAGGAAGGGAAGGAGGAGGAAGGGAAGGAGGAGGAAGGGAAGGAGGAGGAAGAAGGAAAAAAGAGAAAGAAAAAAGAAAAAGCCTATTTATTTCTTACTAGGGTTTAAATGAAATCCAGCCTCGCAGATACAAGACTGCAAACTTTTTCTCCTGTTGTGGCAAAGGGATCTCATCCCTTCAGACGGGTTGCTTTGCCTCCTCCAGCTCAGAGCTTGGTGTGTGCCCTCTGCCAGAGCTGGTGAGCATCTACTGCCCCTCTGGGCTCACTCTGCTGCCATGGGCAAGGTTACAGTTTGCCTTGTATGCAGGGATTTAGGCAGGAGCATGCAGCACCCTGCTGATCCTTTTGGGGCCAGATGCAACTGCTAATTTGGAAACCAGAGTGCGGGAGCCGTGTTGGGGCAATACTCACAACCCTCGTGATCTGAGATACACACAAGGCTGACCACACAGCTTGGAGAGGAGAGCACCAGTTCCTACAGGAAACCCATGGACCAGCTACAGGGGTGAGCAGGCTGGTTTTGCAGACTCACTCGGACACCTGTGATGCCGGGATATCCAGGAGGTCCTTCTTTTCCTTTCAGTCCTTCATTGCCTTTTTCTCCTTTCTCTCCTTCCAGGCCTTGCTCTCCTTTGTCTCCCTGTGGAAGAGAGGAAGGTGGGAGTTTTTCATACCCACACAACACGTGGGTCACTGTACACGGCTTTTGCAAGGAAAAAACCCACATAATTAATATTTCAGGAGTCTGAGAGGAAGAGAGCCTACAAGCAAAAGGATGAATGAGGGTGAGTCATGATACACTTGACATTTAACAAAATGAGCAAACCCGGGTTTCTTTTTTTTAAAGTCTCTTGGCTGGAGGAGAAGAAACTCCCCCATTATACAGGGTAATCCAAACCCCTTTGCTTCTCCTGCAATAAGGTCTGAACCTCCCACGTCAATGAGACTGGCAGACAAGATCTGAAAGTCTCCCTTGCCTCACCCAGAAGCCCTGAGCTTGGGATGCTGAAAGATTTTTAATAGGATGGGTTTGTCTGGAGCAGCTGCTTGGCTGTTGCTGTCAAGTGGGAATCAGCCCAGGGCTCAAATAAACACTCTGTGAAGCTGTGTCATCTTGCCCCTGTGAAGGATTTGTGGTCCAAGCAGAAGATATCATGTCAAATCACCACTCCTGTAATTGATGGTATGAAATTTTATGGAGACAATTAAAAATTCCAATTCTGTACTGGCAGCAACACCTACACTCGTGCAACCAACCAGCCTGGACAGAGTTGTTTTCCACTTGCACCTATGTTAGTGAGAGCACAACAATATCTCTTCTGGTTAAACAAATGCACCTGCAGTGAGCAGATGCTCTTCTAATGTCCAGAAAGATATTCAGGTGGAAAAGATGTGGTTTGGATCAAGAGTTCTTGGGGACAGTTAGCAGTGGTCAAAGAATAGGGAAGTCTTGACTGTCTTTAAGGAAGAGTCTTCTAGTCCAATGTTCAGAGATAAGCAGAAGCAGAGACACATGGCAAATAGTTTAACTAGAGTGAAGCAATAAATTGCATTATTGTGGGACTGGCTGCTTTTTCTTTCCGTGGAACAAAACCGTTGGCTTGTTTGGAAAGGCCGGCTGTGCAGGGACAGAAATCAGAGCCCTGTTCCAAAGGCATGGTAGCAAACACACAGCAGCTCGATAAAGAGCACAGAACAAGCCCTGAGCGAGCACCTGGGGCTTTGCCAAGAAGAAGGGGATCTGGTTTCTTTACTTGCAAAAAATGTTTTGGTCAGTAGTGCAAGGGGGAGTAATGGACAACTCTTGATTTCCCCTGCCAGGCTCAGGAATTCCTGATTAGCTGGAAATTTAATCTGTAAAGACTCAAATAAAACAGACAAATTGTTGGAAATTAGATTTTGAAAAACTTGACCTTTTTGGAGATCTGATCAAATGCCAAAAATGTGAGTAGAGGAGTGAAAGAGGAGAAGCCCATTATGTGTGCTTGCAGTAAGAAAATCCTGAGAGGGAACAGGGCAGAGGCTCATTGCAGAGAGGACCCAATAACCCCCTTGGCTTCAGCCTGGCTCTGGGGACCACGAGGGCCTGAGTGCCTGGAGATGTGCGAGCACCGAAACGCGCCATGAGGCTGAGGTTTACCTTGACACCGTCCGGCCCCAGTGGCCCGCTGTCCCCTTCCAGCCCCGATTCCCCCTGCAAGACAGAAACAAGCACTGTAAGGCTGTGCCTGAACAGCTGTGCTTTCTGCAGCTGCCTTGTGGCAGTGAGCTGGGCTGCAGTGACAGGAGCCCAGCCCTGCCCTTGGACACGTGTCCTATCTCAAACCCTAATGCTGAACAAACTCCTCCTGAAGGACGAGCAGGAATTCAGCCTCTTGCTTCTTTAAAATCCCTTCCAACCCAAACCATTCTGTGATTCTGAGCCATGGTTTCTCCTCCACTGCTGGCCTGGAGGAAGACCTTCCCTGTGGTGAAAAGCAGGGTCACTCTGTCTTCATGTAACCTAGGGCTTCCCCATTGTGCTCCAACAACTGACCTTAGTCCTGAGAAAGGACAAGAGCCCCTGCTGGCTTCAATCCATGCATTCATCCCACCCCTGGCTCCCTCCCACGTGTGCATAGAGTAGCCAGTGTTTTCCTGCTTCATGCCCCTGTTCTGCTCCAGTGTCTCCCTGCCCTGCACAGACTGCATCCTCCTGGTGGACAGGAAGGGTCTGTTCCCACACTGTCCCTTTCATCCGTGAGGTTGTGATGGCACTTTGCAGAGCAGCACTGTAGCGTCAGAGCAGCTCCCTCAAGCTGAGAGGCTCTGTAAGGGTGCTTCCATCACCCAAAGAAGCAAAAAGGGTTATGAGATGCCTAGAGCAGGGTCTGTCTGCCCAGGCTGTGGGTAAACAGGGAACAGAGCCTCTGGGGAACTGATAAAGCCCAGAAGTCCTACCAGGAGGTGACTGTACTCACCCTTTGGCCAATGAGGCCTTGCTCTCCAGGGGCTCCCAGCTGGCCAGGATCACCCTGAAAAGAAGCAACCACAGACATGGAGACAAACTCTTTACTGACAGTGAGTGACCGTGAAGCACTTCCCACCACACCCCTAATTTTGAATTTTTCTTTCCTTTTCCCACACAAACACCTTCACTTCAGTTTGCAAGCGGGTCCAAAGGACAGGTTGACATCACCAGCACCTCTGCTCACAGAGGGCCAGCTCACACCTCACAGGCTCTGTTGCAGCGATGCTTGACAGGACAAGGGTCGAGGAGTCGTTTGTGCTGCCTGCAGCTACAGAGCCAGAAGATAATCCCTTGGCATGGCCCTTTAACAGAAAAGCAACAGTTCTGGGTTCAATGCAGCATTGCTGCAGATGCAACTGGAGGGAGGGAGAAGAAAGCCAACAGCTCTTTGAGCCCCAGTGTGACTGAGGAGGGTGGAGAAGAACCTGAATCTTTGATGGCACCAAAATGAGTGAACTGAAGGTGTTGGTACTGGCAAACAAATGGATATTGGCAACATTGCAATGTAGCACAACAGCCACAGGGCAGCTCCTTCCCATGTGTGCCCATCCAGGATAACCCCTTTGTGAGGGAAAGAGCTCAGGGAAATGCAGATGCAGAAGAAGAAAAAAGGTTGACCTATCCATACATCTTGTTCTGCTGTAAATGATGAATGCCCAGAGCAAGCCCAGCCTGGCCCAGCACCTCCCAGCTTTGGAGAAGGGGCAGCATGGGACTCTGTCTCTCTGACTCCTCACCAAGGACATCTTGCACTAACAGTGAGGAGTGTTTGTGCAAATCATCATGTCCTGTTCCCGAGGAGGGCTGCCAGGAGCACGGGAGCTGAAACCCTCGTGCAGTATCAGCACACCAAAGACACCGTAGGTCCAGTGAGGTGTCAGAAGATCTGCCAAGGAAAACATGGCAAAGGATGGGGCTGGGACTGGGGAGTGAAGAACAGCAAAGAGGAAACTGCATTTAATCCCCACATAGAGCCTGTTCAAAGCTCTCCGCACAGAAGTGAACCTTCAAACCAAGCGGAAAGGGGGGTAGGATAAAATAAAAACCCCTCTGAGCTGCTCAGCACAGGGATCTTATTCAAACAAAGAAATGGGTTTTATAGGCCTTTCCGTGTGGACAAGAAGGAGCATTCATGGCTCCAGAGCAGGGCACCCCTTCCCCCATAACCATCAGAGGAGTTCAGTCCCCCCATTGCTGAGGCTTGGAAACTGCAGTAGGACCTTGTCTGAGGGTATTTTTAAGTTTGAGACCTTTCTAAGGGTTGGACTCAATGATCTTAAAGGTCTTTTCCAACCTAAACGATTCTGTGATTCTATGATTCTAAAGCTCTTTCAAATTAGAAGCTGCCTGGATCTCTGGGTCTCGAGGACTTCCCTCTTCACTCAGATTTTGGATCTGCAAAGGTCTCAAGCTTCATTTCCAAGGCCCTTCACAGCTCTTGAGACAGAACATTCCTGGGATGGTGCTTCTCCACAGCACCAACAGCCTCAGAAATTTGTAACCAAGGGCTTAAAGTTAACCTTATGCTATTTTGTAAACTTTATCCTTTGTTGAATGTGTTGTCTGCTCTGGCTGCTGGAGGATGAGCCTGCAATGTTACCCATTCCTCCAGGAACAGAAATTGCTGTTATCTCCCTAATCTGACAGAGAAGTAGCAGTAAAGGTTTTTCTTACCTTCATGCCAGGTTCACCTGCAAGGCCAGGTTGTCCCATTGAGCCAGGCGGTCCCTGGGAAAAAAACCAAGATAATGAAAAAGCCCATTGTAACTAAGTAGAAAAAAAAGATCAAAGACCTAATTCCTTTAGCAGAGCCCTCCTGGGACAGCAGAGCCCTGGTTGCCATGTAATTACCTTCCTGGAGCTGGCTCAGGGTACACAGCATCAAAGAGGTCCAGGACCCCCTCGTGCCTGGTTCCCGGGAGAGCTCAGCTTGTCTCTCACGCCTCCTCTCTCCCCAGCCCTGTGGCAGCCCCCCAGCCTCCTCTGCCAAGCACCCCTCTCTAAACCCTTCCAATCCCTCTGCTTTCTAAGGTTAATAACCACACTGGTAAGCAGCACTGGGACTAGTTGGGAAAGAAGGGAAAAGGTCCAGAATTAGACTTGAAAGCTTTTTGCAAGGGTCCAGCAGGTTGGCTGATACAGTGGGTAAGAAAAATGCTCAGCTATGCTCTTGCTCCCTGCAACCACTCTTCTCCATGACACTCTCTGTGTCACCAGTCTCATTTTGGTTAGGGTTAAACATTAATTCAGCCTCAGGGTTTGCAGCAGTACTGAATTGTCCTGCCTTTGCAGGAGCAGCTGCCCCAGATGACACAGCTCTGAGCTGAGCCATTGCCCCCACATTCCTGGGAGAGGCAGGGACACGAAGGTGCTGCTGGCTCCAGGACAGTTAAAGGGAGCCAAGAACAGCAAGGTTATACCAAACCCTCCAGCACAAACTTTGGCCAGATTAGCCTTGACATCCATCACCCACTTCCTCTGGCTGTAATGGGCCAGCGAGCATCCCAATGGATGGAACTTGGACCAGAAATCCACGGCCCAGGGCTGCTGCCAGGCTGTACCAGCTGAAGGAAAGTGGCTGGCAGACAAGACAACGTGGCTCCATCTATCTGAGCATAGACCTGGTACTTCTGAGAGAGCCAAAAATGAGTGCCTGACCTGGAAAATGATGGGAAGTAAGATAGACAGATGGAAGATGAGAAAATGACCTCACAAACTGTTCTTACTCAGTGTCCAGAGGCCACGTGCAGCCTTGCAATAGAGGGGTCACGTTCATCAGATATATTTAGCAGCAAGATCAATTGGGAGCTTTAATCTTTGTACATTTTCTAGTACCTCTGGGAAGCATGGGGACTGAGAATATGTAAAACAAGCCCAAAGATGGGACAGCAAAGCCTGTCCTTAAAGGATTTGAATAGTTTATTTACTTATGATTTTGCTTTCCGGACAACAATCTCTCTTTCTCTTTGCAGCTAGGAATAAAGGAAAAAAGAGCACATAGTCAAGGGAGCACTCGGCTGCCCAAGGAATAAAGCCAGTTCCAGGCTCTCTGAAATGGATTTGAGCAGAGGAGGAGGTGGGGTGCACGTTGGGTTTATGAACAAATGGTCAAGTCACGCAGTGAGAAAATTCAAGCTCCAACGAAAGCAAAAACCCTGCTTTGGTTTCTCCAGTGCAGAGAAAATCTCCTGGAAGAGTCATAGATTTGAACAAAGCTCTTGGTTGGCAACATCGAGAGTGGCTTGGTAGCAGCTTTCCAGCTCCCCAGTGTGGTTTACCACACTGAGAGCTCTCTCCATCCAGTCTAGCAGCCATGAGAATGGAAAATCTCATGACTCGTGCTTTGCAGTAGATGGCATTAAGAGCTACCTTAGCTGCTGTTCTGACAACCAAGTGAAACATCAGACCTCTATCACAGCTCAGGAGCTCCAGAAAAGAACTACCTGAGGGGAATTGGCACATCTGGCATAAACAGCCAAGACTATCAAGACTTCAAGGCGAGTGAAATCAAGCCAATACTGCAGACGAGTTTGGGGGTATCCTGCTCTCCAACAGGGCACTGTTTGGCAGCTGCTGCTGCTTTGGTTATGGTGTGTTTTTGCCTTTGCTTCATGGCAACAGTAACCTAAAAGCAAAGCCAGCAGCAAAGGCATCTCTCTGAGCTTCCTCCACTGGCTGCAGTGGCTTGTGATGGGCCTGCCATAGCAAGGCAGGCAGGCTGACAAAACTGTGTCTTATCAGCAATGGCACCAATGAGGGGGAACAAAAAGACCAGTTCTCAGTTTGAATTGTTATTGTATTTGGTCCCTGACTGCACCCTTGTGTAGAAAGGTGGTCCCTGGTGTGGTTGTAGAACCATGAGCCATGCTTGTCAGCATGGTTGGCTCCAAAATGTTTCTCTTGTTGTCAAGATGGACCTGCACTTCTACCAGCTGGGTGTCTATGGACTGTGATGAAAATGATGCTCCAATTTCTGATTTTCACTGTTTGCTTTGGAAGCTGACTTTCAGCCTTGAGGGAAATCCTTCCTGCTTGTGTCCCCAGGTGCAGAAGGATATGTTTCTGCTCATTTACGTCTCCCTCAGTCCTGCCACTCCTGAAGCAAGGGGAAAAACAAATAGGAGCAAAGATCAGACCTACCTTATGCCCAATTTCTCCCAAAGGCCCAGGTTGTCCCTGTGGTCCTTGTGGACCCTGAAAAACAGAGAAGGCCCTTTTAATACAACTGTTTCAATTTCTGAGGGGTCATCACTTCCATGGTCTGTAAGACAAAACACCAGTTCCCTCCCACAGTGGAGCTGTGCTGTGTGAAAGAGTCGGCCAGTGGGACGAAGAGGCCACCAATGGGTGTGCTGAGGATCCTTAACAGGCAAACTACAGCTCAGAAGGCCATTTGCCCTTCTGGCTCCCACCTAAAAAAACTGCAGCAGGCAACTTGAAATGCCCGATTTGCCCTTTCCCTTCGCAGTCCAAGTCAGTCCCCACAGACATGAAGAGCAGGACGTGGGCCCTCTTCCCACTTCATTGGTCCTGTTGGCCCTTCTTGAGGTCTGTGTTTTTACCCATCAGCACCCAGTGTCCGCCCCAAAGCTGTGGGCTAAGTTCTGACACCGGAATCCTCCCTCCTGATCCCTCTTCAGCTCTACCTACCTACCAGCCTAGCCCAGCTCCTTCTGTTACATCTGACCCTGTACAGACTCAACCTTGCCCAACCTTTCTCCCTTCCCTTCCGAAATCCAGCCCAGGCTGTATTCTACACTCCCCCTGGTTGGTCCACGGCCCCCTTTTGCTTTCCAGGGGTCTGACCTTGTCTTTCTTCATGCCTCCTAGGACTCCAGCCAAGTTTCTCACATCTCTGACTGTGCTGGAGTTGGCAAGGACAGAGAAGCTGGGAACAGGAATGAGTGGTGGAGAAGAGACAGACAAAGAAATGAAGTGACTGTGAGTGGCAAGGCAAGACAGATGAAGAGAGAGTGATAAGACACTTGCCGGGTCGCCCGGAGCGCCTTTTGCTCCTGGAGGTCCAGAAGGTCCTTGGATACCCTAGAAAAATTAAAACCACCAAGGTCAGCTCTAACCCCATAGAAACCTTACTGCCTCTTGGCAGTAACGTGCATCTCCAACACTCCAGTAAAAGAAGTGGAGAGGTGGTCCCGTAAGCATAAGACATTGTCCAAATTCTTCCTCCTGGACCAGGACCCAAAACTTACAGACTTGAGTGAAACAGAGATTATGAAAGGAAGCACAAGGGATGGACACTTACTGGGAAGCCACGTGCTCCTGTCTCCCCAGTCTCCCCCATCTTGCCCTGTGAACACACAGTTACACTCGTTAGCTGTGGGAATGTGCTGAGACACCGGCGGTGCTTTGGCTGGGAGAAGCCGCAGTGCCCTGGGCACTGTGTGCACGTGGGTACCCCCATGTGGGACTGACACCGAGCCAGGCCTGGCAGGCACCAGCTGGCACAGAGGACATACCTGCAGCCCATCTGGCCCCGGCTTGCCTGGCTCCCCTGGTTGGCCCTGCAAAGCAAAAAGACTTGTTGACAAGAGCACAAACTGTCTTGGTGATGCTCCTCTGCCCCAATCCATTCTCTCTTGCATTGTCCTGTGCCCAATATCCCCTCCAGTGCCCTGCAACTTTGGAGAGGCCCAATGTCCAGCACCCTGCCCTCAGGAACAGCCCACCCAGCAGGGAGTTTGGGCAACGGGCTGCAAGATCTAAGGTTTTTTGAGTAAACGTGGCTTTGGAGGAGGCTGGGATTCTCAGGAGATTTGGCACAGCCCTGCCTGGCAGGGCATGAAATAAGGGAGATTTCAATCTAAATTGAATCCACAGGGCCACGTGTGTCATGTAGAGAATGGAGTCTGTGATGTTCATGCTAGGTCAAGGGCCCAGCTGTGCCGTGCTACTCTCACATCAGGCCGCTCCCATGCGCACCTCCCAAAGCCTGTTGAGAAGGAGGCTCCTGTTGAATGAGGGTCTGCTCAGGCAGGGTATCTGTCAGGCTTCCTTTGCACCAGGCATCTCCTGCCCAGTATTTTTTCCTGTCCTGATCTATTTAAAGCGAAGTACATCAGCACAGATATGTATTCACTTTGACAATACTTTAAGAGTTGTGTTAAATTGCTCTGATATTTATGCTATGTTCACGTGTAACAGTCAAGTGCACTCAATGCCAGTTAAAGCTACTCCTATTCCTGTGAGGGACCCCATTATTTTAGCACAGGCCCTTTTATGTTTGTGCAGTACCTCTGTATTTGTGGTCTCAGACCACTGCTGCAACGGCCCTGATGTCCACATTGGACAGATTTTACCCCAGCTGCAGAGAAGACTCATCCCTGCTGGCTGATCCTCACAGAGCAATTAAACAATCCCTGTTCTTGGAGGAGGATGTGACCTTGATCCTGCCCAGAGCAGTTCACAACACAGCTAAGAGCAGTGTTGGGCAACCTGGCCACACACTGGCCCTCACCTTGACACCTCGCGATCCTGGCTCTCCTACTGGTCCATCAGGCCCTCTGTTACCCTGAAAAAAGGCAAAAGAGAAGCAAGAATAAAAAACCAGAGTGTATGTCTCACTGGAAAATATAGCAGTCACTCTAGGTTTGGTCACCTGAAAAGTCCACAAGATCATTTCTGGTTAAGCCAACCTGTACCTGGTCAGGTTTAGCACAGCATCTCAGAGCTCTGGACTCAAAAGATCCTTTCTGTGTTTTGTTGCTTCTTTTCTCACTATTACTAGCACACAGCACCAAAGGACTTTTTATTCCTGTTAATCCAACTACTGACAATCAATTAAAGCCAGAAGAGAAAAGCAGGCCAGGAATAGCCTTATTTTCAGATTACAGTCACATGACTATAGTTTTGCAAAGTACGGACTTGCAGTTCTACCCTTATTGATAGCAAACCTCTTCCTTCCTACAAACTCTGCTTTCCTAAATTGCCCCTTCCCTTAACTCTTGGCATACCACACTGTCTCATGGTCACACAATATCCAGAGGCACACAAGCCCCCACTATACAGTACCTTCACAATTGTCCTGGGCCCCAAACTGCTCCCAAAGAGTGGGATATATTTGCTGGCAGTGGAACTCCAAGCCTGCAGTTACAGTTACCTGCTATTTAAAGAACTGGCTGCTGTTATGGATCAGGCAGGTGCTCATGCATATGCATGCTGGGAGGAGCAGAGCTAGTCTGGTCCCGTGCCCAGCATCTGCTCATAGGTGAATGTGTGCGTGCAGCAGGTATGAGGACCTCGGGAGGTGTACGGGACACGCACGCTGCTGCAAAAGCTCATGGCACCTACAAGAGTCCAGACAGAGAGTGATTCTGGACATGAGTAGCTAAAAAGGAACTGCTTGTGGTGCAAATCTGCTCCCTCCCTTCTTCCAGAGGACGCTAGGTGAGAACACTAGCCTCAAAGAGGGGATAACTGTGATCTAGCTTGCAGGCTGATCTCAGAGGAGCTGAAGGCACAGCCCTCTGCACCAATTGAACCCCAGAAAGGAGTGCGTCGCACTGAGAATAAACAGAGCCACGGTTAGGGAAAATAAAACTGTAAAGAAAGGGCATAACACGAGACTCTATTAATGCACTTCATGTTCATAATCAGGCCATGAGCTCAGTTGGGACTCTGAGGCGCTACTGCAATATAAATAACAAATAAAAACACAGAGCGGTGCTAGAATGTAGTGGTAAAAGGAATCCTGAGAGCAGGCCAACATGGAAATAGAGAAAACAGGAGCCAATGTGCTTAATCGGGATGCACACCGAGTGCCAAAAGTAATAACAGGGCTAGGGAGCCAATGCTTTAGAAAAGCAACTCCAGTGTGACAGGCAGGAGAGAGAGACTCACAAAGAAAGGCAGTGTAGCAGCAGAGGAAGCATAGGAAGCGCAGCCAAATTATTACAGCAGACAAATATTGTCAATATAAAATAATGCAAAAACTTCTGCTGCACTTGGCCAAACCCTGGGCTGCTGAGCGGACCAGAGATTAAATATCCACCAGTCTGTATCGCACAGCAGTGAGGCACAGCTCTAGAGAATGCTCAGCCTGGTCTCCAGGACAGCTGGGCAGAGGAGGAATGGGCACCAGATGGGAACACCACCACCAAACGGGGTGTTTCGCGTGTCGGCGCTTGCTACGCAATGTGATAGCAGCTCTCCCCAGCCCTAGACACCAAATGACCCTGATGGTGCTGGTCACAAGATCAGAAATCAGTAAAGACCAAACGTTTCATTAATCCATGTCCCTATAAACCTCAAAGCACCGTGACATAAACCAGAAGGTCATTTAAAAGGAGGGCCGGTGACAGCTCAAGCCAAACAGCGCTGTAAGTTGGAGTAGCAGGAGTCCAAGGCTTGGAGGCATTTGAGGAGCTGCTTGTGGTGACAGGGACACCCAGCAAAATACAGATCTGCCCTGGGCTGGGTACTGGGCTGCCCAGGAGAAGGCAGGCATCAGCATGTGCATGGCATTGGCACCCTGCCACCCAACTTCTCATCCTCCTGGAAAACAAATTGTTCCACTCGTCCTTGAGCAGCCGTTCAGTTGCTTTGTGCAATTACATCGTTAGTGAATGAAATGATGGGGTTATCTGTTTCTGAAGAAGTGCTGAGGGGAACGACTCAACAGCTCAGCCCTGTAGTTAGAGAAGGAGAGAACAGGGAGCGGAAGCAAGTGGGACATGGAAACAGCAGCAATGACCCAGGTTAGAGGTCTCCATTCCAGGACAGATGATGCTGAGGAAGGAAAATGCGACCAGAACCATCTTCTGCAGTCTTTCCTACCCTGTGCAGACCCTCTGCCAGTGCTGGGTTGCTCTGAGCTGGGTGGAGGCTGTTGGGTGCCCTTAGCCCTCACTCAGTTACTGCCCCAAGGCCAGCGATGGATGTGGAGCAGTTCAACCCAGCAGAACCAGCCGGGGAAGTGTTTATGGTATCCCTGTTTCCTCCAGCAGAGCCCTGTCACCAGCATTGCAGGATCTGCCAGGGCAATCTCCCTTCACAGCAGTCACCTGCCTAATCCCATCACAATACATCTCATCGGCATCTGACCTAAAGAAGAAGAAAGTGACCCTGTATTTGCAAATGCATGTGGCAAGCTTCATCTTCTCCAGCCTTCTGGGCTGAAACCCAAGATGAAGGCTTCCCCTAATTTGCCCTGACAGGAAAGGCTATGTTTAGTCAATTAGTTAAATCTTTAAAGCTCTCTTTTACTGACAATGCTGGTTAGAGGTGAGCGAGTGAGGTCCTGGCAGCTCTCCAGGGAGCATCCCATGCCAAATGCCACAAGGCACAGCGCAGCGCCTTTCCTCTGCAGACCTGCTGGCCTGGCCTTGCAGACAGGGCTGAGTGCAGCTCCCTGAGCTCCCCTTGGACCATCAATGCTTCAAAACTAACTGAACAGCCAGGCACTCTTCCCCTGAGCATGGCAGTGCAGAGGGACCCGGGTGAGGCATTTTGGGGAACGTCATCCTAAAGGCATGTGCAGCATGGACCCATCCTAAGAATGGGGTTAGGAGGGTGCAAGGCATGGCTTTATCACCAGTGTCAGCATCTCTAGAAGCCTAAGAAACAGAGAAGTGAGCTTTTCTTTAGTTTCTCTTAGTATTTCTATGGCAGTACACAGCTCAGGAGAGGTCCCGCTGGGCCAGGGCTGTACAAACAGTGCAAGCTCCAAGAAGCTTTACAATGTAAACAGGAAAAAAAGGAGGGTTAAATTGAAATCTGTCTGCTCATTTGCACATGAACAGCCAAGGCTCAGAGAGATACAGGTTCATAGCTAATAGAGCGTTTAAAACCTGCTCAATTGTTTCAACAAAGCCAGCTGGACATGAACATGCAGCTCAGAGGTATTGCCATGTCCATCTGAAAGCAGCTCACCCGAGGTCATGCATGAAGTCACATCACAGTTCCTGGGCAGTCCCACTGCAGCACTTGAGCCACAAGACCAACCATCAACACTCATTGCTACCTAAGCAGAGGACTTTCTCCTTTTGGTTAGGTTGTCAGGCAAGAGGAGCCAAATCAGTCCTGTGCAGGAAATGACAGCTCTGCGACCGTGTGTCTAAACGTCGATGCTCCAGTTGCAGTAACTCACATTTGCACAGAAGTCCTGGATCTCAGGGAGCTCAGAGCCCAGTATTTTATAAATTCTAGCTTCAGTGTCTCATACATTTCTCACTGGAATCCCTGTATAGATCCCCATGGAGTTATGTAGTGGAAAGTTAGCGTGTTAAGTCCTTGCAAGTCTCATCCACAGCACATTCTGCCCCTGTAACCATGAGTTACTTTTAATGTAGGCTCCATTAACGGTAGCAAAGCAGGTCACAGTGCTGCTACGCTGGTGAGCACACAGGCCAAGACAGTATTTCACTGAAAGGGGCAATTTTGAGCAGCACTATCAACCATTACAAGCTAAATAAGTGTTACAATGCTGGCTAGATATGAACATTGTCAGCTCACAAATGCAGGGGAAATCAGCTTCAGGCTTTACTCTAGTCCACGTGAGTCAATAGAGCCCCTGCTGCTGGAGTAGACAACATACCTGCAGAACTGAGCTAAATACTCAACAAGGTATTTCTGCAAAGCAGCGCTGCATTCCCCCTGATTAAACAGATATTCAGAGCTCAAAGACAGACAGCAACCAGCCTCTCAATAGCAGAAACAGCAGTACAAAGAAGCAGTCAGTAGCTCTTTTCCAGAAACCCAAAGCTTCTTCCTTTACCCTTTTATCCAAATATTGATATTGCACTATCACAGTCTGGCCAAATGAAAAGCAAGCAGATGCCTTGACTGAAGCTGAAGGGAGATGTCGTTGACTGTAGATCTGTAGCGAACTTTTGCTCAAACACTTCTAATAGTTTTTCAGCCAACTAGAAAAATCTCTAGGAGAAAAACAATATACCTCTGCTTTCTCTCCGTGAATAACTTCTCATCTGGGCCTGGAAAAGCAACTGTGTTCAGGTTTGCTTAGATAATGCCAGAAATTCCCAGCATTTACGATGCTGCGAAGCACCGGGTCTGTGTGGCAGAGGCATAGTGGTCCCCACCCAGAGGCCGAGGGCTGGGAGAGCAGGTCTGCCCTCCTTATCTCTTCTTTGCAGGCTTCACCTGAGCAATAGCTAACACAGGAGCTTGATGACTGAATGGCACAGTGGAAGAGAGAAATATGCTTTGGGATTTGAAAAACTCCTCTGAGTCGCCTGAGCCAGGATCCAGCATCCCTCTCGTGAGAGGATAAAATGTCAGAAATATTGGCAGACACCTTGGTCAGAAGAATGGGGCAAGGTAAGTCATTTCACAGCAAGATTTCAGGTGTAGCTTTATGATCTGAGCTGCAAAGTCATGGCTCCAGTTGACATTTAGACCTTTGTAGAGATTCTCAGTAAATACCTGGGCTTTTTGATATTGATATCCTTGATAGAGGATGCTGCAGGCCACATATTTTTGTGCTGTGAGGAGCTTATTAACAGAAATGTGCTTTTTTGTTTTAGTAAGATAGGGTGAGGGGCTTGCTGAATCAGCTGCCTGCATATTTAAACCTTGATTTGATTAAATAATTAGGTTTAAACATGTGCATGGCTGTCATTAGGTGAATATTAAGCACATGTCTAAGCTGAGTATAGATGAAAGAAAATAAGCCTGGGCTCCCAGGTCCAAGTTTCTTGTCCTTAGGGAAGAGGAGAGGGGAAACGAAGTTTGTAGAAGATGGTTCAGTGTGAGTTTGATGGGCTACACAAAGACTTAGGAAGAAACAATAGCAACAACAGCCCTGTCATGACTAAAAAGAAGGTTATTTTCTTTTGTACTTATATCTTGACAATACAAAAGCTATCACAACATAAATAAAGACCCCAAAAAGTCTCCATTGTTCTTTACAATCGAAACCATATTTGCTTTTTACGTGTCCTTTAAAAGCAAAATTACTTTAATGAAGTATCCACAAACAGAGCGCATGGAATCCACAAACATCTGGTGGAGGCTGCATTCATGTTTCCACTCTGAATTGAATTATGTCCCTTTTTGTAAACTAGGGTAGACAGAGGGTAATGTCTGAAATTACAATTGGGGGATCATTTCTCCATCATGAGAAAACCAAGAGCCGGAATACCAGGGCAAACTAAGCAAACAAAGAATACTGTGTGCCTGGAATATCTTCTGAGAGTATGAAGAGAAGGAAAACGTGAGAGAGAGAGATAGAAACCAGAAATCCTCCAGGCAGGAGATCTGGTGGTCGTTATAATACCAACTTTCCCACATCATATTCACTGAAAGCTGTAGGATTTCAGAGCAAAGCCCGAGTGCTTCCTCGCTGCTGGGGATCACAGAAAGGATGATTGTCTCTCAAATTCTGTAGGGATTATATCAGTCTGGTCTCAAATGCATCAGATCTCCCCCACGCCACAGTGCAGCAGTGGGTGTTGAGGGCAGGAGCAGGGTAGGGCACCCGCAGCAGATCCAGCTGCTCAGCACCCACTGACAGAGGTTTAGTCCTCTTTGACCCCCTGCTGATACTGATGTCCTCAGGGTAAGATCAAGACCTTAATGCTACCTCTTCGCTGCCTCCTATTCTACTTCCATGTTCTGCACTTTTTGGAGTGATTTTTTGCAGGGCTCTGCAGCCAGCTGGGATAGAGCCACTGTTGCATTTCTGGTTTTCAGGGCTTTTTGAAGCCTGTGTTTCCTTCATGGAAGAATGTCTAGGGGTAGCAACTGGCACAGGGTCTCAACATCTGGAGAGGAAATGCAACCCAAGGCCATAAAGCTGAACATCTCTACCATGCAGTAGGTCATTTTGAGGATGGACAGTGCTGGCAGCAGTGGGTGTCCTGCAAAGATTTCTTCTGAGGCTTTGGCACCCTGTCTCTGGCTCTAGCTGTACCCAAAGGCAGGTCGCTGCCGTGCCAGCCAACCTCCTTTCTCGGGAGCTGGATCCAGCTTTGCTCTTGGTTTTACCTCATGTGATACTAAATATCTCCTTCGTCATCCTGACAGTGCAAGTGGAGCTGAAAATGGCCCGGTCAGTTGTACTCTCCTTGTGGGTTGAGGACTTCAGGCCAAAGCAGATGTAAGAAGCCAAAGAAGATCTATGCAAGTGAATTTTGTGCAACCGAGAGCCAAACACTGCAGCTGCCCGTGGCTGCCTACCGTAAGGAGAGGCTCGGTGCTGCTGGCATCCCCAGCTGGCAGCCAGGGGAAGGCAGTGCTGGGACTCCTTCTCTGCCCCTGCAGACATTTAAAACACTGGCAGAAATTTCTGATCTTCTCAGAGGACCCATCTCTTCAAGACTCTGCACAGTTGGCAGCCTGGGTTCATTCAGAAGGTGTTTCCCATTCAGCTTTGCGCTGTGGTTTTACCTTGAGATATTTTCTGCCATCCATTCAAAGCCTCCTGTTTCTCATCTGTCATTATTACGGATGGCCCAGACAGCTCAGTTAATTGCTGCTATGTAGCACAGAGAAACCTCACTCCCTAGGGGACCCTCTGAGAGCAGAGCTGGGGAATGAGATCCATGGACCTTCCCACCAAGGAGAACAGCAGCAAGGAAGCCGTTTTTCCCGGCCGCAAGTTGAACCCTGATGTGCATCTGCTGGGCTTGGATGTTACTGGTGTCCTTTTAGCTGTGCTTTTAAAGCTTAAAGCAGTTCCAGGGGACATAACTCTGTGGTTATAAAGCTTTCTAGTTGGTTATTCCATTTCCTTTTGCTGGTCCCAGCTATTCGAAGAGAGTATTAGCTCTGGTATAGGGAAACATATGCAATCCTTGGCTGTCCCGAACTCCCCAAGCAACAGTTGCAGTAGAAGCAGAGACTGGGGGTGGGTGAAATGTATAGTTTGCTCCAGCCTACATCTTTGAAAATAAAATGTGGAAACAGATATCTTAAGATCCTTGGAGGGAAAAATGCAAAATATGTTGTTGTTGAGACCTTCAGCAAACCCACGTGTGCTCGTTATTAATATTTTTCTTGTCCAGTTGGACAAGAAAAAATATCCCAAAACAGAGATGCTCCTGCAATAAATGTCCCGTTGAAGAAGAAGAAAGATTGAGGAGCTCGGTGGGACATGAGCTGGATGCCACAGGCAGGAAAACAAGCAGATCTAGAGGTCATTCTGCTGTCGGCTGTCACCCAAACAGAGCAGGAAGACCCATATGTGAACCAACACAGAGTGCTTGTGAAACATTTATCCAGCATAACACGTGTTTGTAGAGCTGTCAGTGATGGTAGCTGCGAAGCTGGGGTCTGCTCTTTCCAGGCAGAGTCAGGATTCACACACGCTTTACGCTCTTGTACTGTTTAGATATGTACAGATAAAATCAGGGCCGTGTGTTATGGGTTGGAAAAACCCATAGGAAGACACAGAACGTGCTTATAATTTGATCTACAATGTAAAACACACCTTACTCAAAATCACACAGAATGCTGCCAGAAGATATTAATCCTGTGAGACTGAAAGGAAAGGCATGGGAAGAGTGGGCTGTTCAGCTCCTTGTCAGCACTGTTCCTGCCTGCCTTGTCTCTTAATTGTATTTCACAGCACAATATTTCCTGCTTTATCTGCCTCTGGTTAAGTCACAACACTTCATATCTCAGCTGCTTTCTGCCCCTTGGTAGCAAAGGCACCTTGTCTACCTGCATCCTTTTTTCCCCAGCCCAGATACACCTTCAGATGAGTAAAATCTTCACCATCCTCATCAGAAGTGTCCGTAAACCCCATTTGACACTGCAGGTGCTTGGAAAAGAAAAGCTGGACCACTTCCATGACAAACTCTACCCTCTTCCCATATACATTGCTTTCATTGGTACCCCTGGTAAGACTTGCTTCAACGACCACAGTCTTTATACACAGCAGAAACAGGGTTGTGGGGGTGTTGCCATAACTACTGCTCATCTTCACACCCCCAAACTAATCCACCCACCAGATTACTATTCCAATGGCTGAAAGAGGAGAGGGAAAAAAGCACCTAGAAAGGGCTTACCCTGAGGCCTTTCATCCCTCTTATCCCTGGTGCACCACGGACTCCTGCTGGACCCTGGAGGGGAAATAGAGAAACGAAATGAAGATGGAGGAGGAAGGCAGCGGCTGTTGGTAAGAACCTACATCCCTACGTGATCTGCAGGGACCTCAGACACAGACTCTTGACCAGCAGGTTGGCTCGTTAAACTCTTGCCAAAGACATTATCATATTTACTTGTCTTTTTTATTTTCAACTCACTGATTGTCTTTGGATTATGAACATTTAGGCCAAGGATCCTGGCTGAGGTTTGTATGCTCAAGTATCTGCAGCCTATTGTCTGTAAGTGGTGTGATTTGAAGAGAAGTCGAACATCCAGAATTCCCTCTGAAGCTATTAAAAGCAGCTGTTGCTCAGAATCTGTACAAAAATAATAATAATAACCAGGGTCTGTTTTTCAGTTGTCCAAATATAAAATCAGACACCTCATCTTAGGTATCCAAGTTTGACCTTTTCAGCCAAATACTGATTTTATCTTCACGTAACTTTTGCCTTGTTAGTGCTGTGTAAATATTCATACTGGCAGATCGATGCTCATTTCGTTTGGGCTGTTGGTGTTGCAGATGATCCTGTTCTTCTTACCCTGACAGAAAGGTTTAGGTTTTCTTTTAACCTGAATTTGTAAACACTTGATTTATTAACGTGTCTTCAGAAATAGCTGAAGAAAATCAAACAGCGTTTTTTTTTCCTGTCAGAATATTTAAAAAATTAAATTTTACGTTGAATTAACAGGACTTATTTCTGAATTCTAACTTTAAAAACCTGTATTTAAAGTTAGTGCCTTTGTGCTGTCAGAAAAGAAAAACTCAAAATGACACATTCCATTCTTACTCTCTCAAATATTCCACATCAAGTTTTGCTATTTATATATTAATAGCTTTTACCAACTGTCAACCCTGCAAACTCCACCAAGGATCAGAACAAAATTGGACTGTGATCTTCTTACTGCTTGTACCACTGCCACTAATAAAGGTTTTGCTTTTGGACTGGAGGTATGTTTCTGCATGGCATGTAAGTTCAGAGTACAAATGCTTAGCTGTTCTCACTCAAGATGGAAAAGTTACTTGACTGTGACTATATTTGTGATCACAGTAAATCTCAGTTTTGCTAGTGAGGTCAGTGGTGACTGGCACAGACGAGCAGTGGATGTGTCGGATGCCTGTTTTATAGAGATTTTTATAATAAACACATACTGAAGTGAAATTCTTTGTTGGTGTTTGGAATATCCTCCTGGAAGTCTCAGCCTATCCCAAATAGCTTACGAAAATACAAGCACAGAAACATTTGTTGTGATGGCAAAGTGTTGAAGGAGCAACTAGATACCACGCTGGGAGTTTCAAGAACAGTTTAAGAGAAGATGAGTGACCTTTAATATACCTATGTGCATACATTATTTTCAAAACTGTATATTAACACAGATGTACCATGATGGTGAGCACAAAGAGGGAAAAGGAATCCACAAGCCTCAGTGAGCTGAAATTAAGGGCAGAGTTTCCTACCATTGACTATAGCTTTGCTCCCCATTCCCAATTACCCTGTATTAAATTAATCAGCCACTGGAGCTGCAAAGGCTCACTGGATAGCTTAATCTCAAAGAGTTTAACAGTTGAGGACAAACAACAACAGCGTGCCTCAAGTCTGGCTTGAAAAGCAAATAATGAATGTTTGGTGGAGAAACAGGCAGAAACAGCTGGAATTAATGAGTGGGGATTTGATATTAGGAGATTATTTGATTTACTGGCTTTGTGGGGAAGCTTTTCTTGTTGAATTATGACTTTTTAAAATGCAGTCTTGGGGGAAACATTTTGCTTGGATGAACTTGTTAGTTATTTGCCTGCAGGAGCACAGGGGACTGAAGGAAGCAGAAGGACCTGGGGACAGTCCCAGCTCCCAGAGCTCTGCAGAGAGGTTTTGACATCGCCAGTAAGAGCTGATGCCTCTACTCATACTGTAGTCATCATGCCCCAGTGCAGTAAGACAAAACTCAGCCTCAACTAAAGGTGCACTAGGTTATGCTTCAGGACTTGGAGCTCTGCCACAGGGTCAGTGAACAACCCACTCTGCCAAGGGGACCCCCCAGAGCCCACAGTGTGGAGTAAGCAGAGGACCTGCCTAATGCTCCAGTCACCCCCAAGTCATGCAGCAGGTGATGTCCTTGGAAAATTGCTTAAAAAGGGAAATCTAGAGACATCCAGCTGCCTCCTGGACTTCTGTTAGCAGTAAGTGCTACCCTGAGGGGCCACAGAGAAGCTCACACTGGAGACTGTGGGCAGCATCATGCCCCCTTTATTGCAAGGGCCTGGCCAGTGCTCTGTTGCTGCTCTTCAGGTAGGGATGGGTTGCAGTGAGGTGCTGTTTGACCTCATACCCTTTCTTTTTCTCACCTCCATTGACCTGCGACTGAGAAATCTCTCCCCAGCCAGCAGCTGGCTGCAGCCGGTGGGCCCAAAGCATCCCTGAGCTTCCCGTAGTTTGGCTTCTGGAGGCCAAACCTTTGGCACTGCCCGGGAATTTCACTACTGTGATCTTCCTCCCAGTTAACAACACTGTGGGAAATCATACACTGAGCAAAATCCATTCCCTGTATGTGTGCAGAGTTGCCTTTCTGTTGGTTCCAGTAAATGCCGTGTGACAGCATTTGCGCTGCTGGGAGAGCCGGAGCTCCATCAAAATAATGGCTGTGGGAAACTGGAGCCATGCTAAAATCTACCTCCACACCAATTGCACACTCCAGCTGCAGTTGTGTGGGTACCAGATGAGCCCATCCAGAGGGAGGGTGCATCTGGGGGCAGCTGCTTCTCTCACTCCAGCGAGAGGCTCGGAAAACATAAGATGCGGTCACCGCGTGTTGTGGTCCCCACATGATACAGTCATTGCATCCCATGGTGTGATCTCCATGCTGCCAACAATTCCCTAGGAATACAGGGCCTTGCATAATGTCTTGAGCTAGGGAGCTCATGTCTCACTAAAAAAGTGAGGCTGGATTCTGAGTTTCAGACTCCCTATTAGGGAAACTTGGTACAAGAGTTTGGATTAAGCACCAATTACCTACTTTCAGCATCTCTTCCCATGCTGCTCTCACCCCTGTACCATCCCTATTCCCCATATCACTCATTCATATCAAACTCAAATCAACTGGGACACAGTTTCTGGCCTCAGCCCATGAATGCTCAGGATATGGGATGCTGATTTTTGGTGTGCAATTTTACAAGATTATGATAATTTTTACTTACTGTTGGTCCAGGAATTCCAGGAAAACCCACTCTTCCTGGTATCCCGGGGTGCCCCTAAAGGGAACAAAGAACAAGATACCTGATGTGAATTCCCAGGATCTGCTCAGCTCGTCTTCCTCCAAGTGGAAAGACAGGATAGAAGGCACTGTTTGTTGCTTGCAAGGTCAGGGCAGATCTGTTATTGTCAGACTAAAATTGCTCAGGGGTAGATGGAGAAGCCAGGCTGCCAAAAGCCCAGCTCCAACCTTGCTAGCAAGACAAGCAGCTAGATTTTCTGAGTAGCCCAGAAGAGAACGGGCTGAATTAATGTGAAAATCTGTCATGGGGTCTTGCATTACAGTACACAGAAGACGAGGGTCAGAGCAAGGCAAGACCTTGTTGAGGTCCCCTCTGTCCAACTCCTAAAGGAGGATCCCTCAGTGGCAGTGCACAAAGCACAGCAAAACACCAAGAGTGTGCTTCTGCTTCAAGCAGCCCCATGTCTCCTGTTGCCTCTTGGAACTTGATGGGTTGTGAAGAACAGAGGTTTGAAAATCCCTGCTCCCAGACCCTGTCTGTTCAGCAGCCAAGATGCATGGAAACAGGCAGTCCTTCAGCTGATGTAGCTTCTAGCTCCTGGTTATCCCTACTTGACACAAAAAGTCCTCAGCTCAAGGAGCTGCAGAACGTGTGTTGAAAGCCACTGTTTCTCTGAAGGGGAGACTCCTGAACAGAAGTGCTGAGGAGAGGTTGTACCTCAATATCCGGTCAGCCAAACGGCCATTCTCATCCCCACAGAAACAGGAGCAATTTACAGCTATTCTCATGTAATCAAAGGACCAGGAGAAGCTGAACTGTTTGCTGGGACAGAGAGAAAGAGAGAGACAGAGGCAGCAACAAGAGCGAGAGAATGCAAACTTACTCCTTACCATCGACCCCTTGACTCCTGGAGGGCCTGGGGGTCCTACTGAGCCACGGTCGCCCTAGGAGAGACACAGGTGAGTTTGTGGGGTGTTCAGAGCCAGATGCCTCCACAGCCTACTCTGAAGATCACAGCCCTTTTAAAAAAAGCCACCTTTTGGCATTAAAAAAAATAAGGCACCAAGAAGATCACTTATTAATTCCCAAAGTCTTATCCTCACACGCAGAACATCTCACTTCCCCAAGTATAACCATGGCCCTCCAGCCCAGCCAGTAATGGGAGATGAGGTGTAAGCCTCCATGGGCACCACCACAACCCATGATGCAAGGGTCAGTTGAAGGCATGGCTCTAGTGATGGGATGTTGACTGCTCCTTTTGGACTGCTCCTTTTGGTATTTTGTAGAATCACCTGGTTGGAAAAAACCTCTGAGATCATCAAATCCAACTGCACCTGTCCACTTACTAAACCATGTCCCTGAGAAGCTCATCTACCTGCCTTTTAAACATCTCCAGGGATGGTGACTCCACCACAACTGCCTGTACTCTCCCTTGCAGCCCCGGTAAAGCACTGAGAATTAGGTGTGTTACATTTGTGTGCTCGGGGGGATGAGGAAGGAGGAGTTAGCAAATGCTGCCAAGTAGTTTACGCCCAAAAGCTGACCTACCTTCCAACAGCTAAAGTGTAAGGGAAATACTTTCTGGGCTGTAAGCAGCTTATTAAAAACAAACCTCAGAGTCTGTGTTATCACCAGTTGGACCTTGTAAACCGATGTGAGGATTTTTTCCCCACTGGATGCACGGATTTTATTAAGAATGTATTAACTGCATTGTTAATCTTTGGATTCTACTCCCTTCAGTCTTAAGTTTTGCAGCTCTCGGAGTGGGGATTGCTGACTCAGCTATGTCTTAATGAAAGCACATTTCCCACTTCATTTAGCTCACAACAGCACAGTAAGCCATAGGGTGCTATGCCAACTGGGGGCCTGGTTGAGGTTTTGATTTGATGATAGTTACTTCTGTCATCCGTAAGTCTATCCTGTAGAGAAGACTTCTGACAGAAATCACAGCTGTGCTGGGGATCTCCTAGGGCAGGTTTTCAAAGGACAGCCCAGGCTTGCCTGGACACCAACACAACATCATCTTGTTACGGAGTTGGTCTGCAAGATGAGGAGAGCTCATGTGGTCAAGGCATTGGCACAGAAGTTGTAGGGCCAGATGTGAATTTACTGGAGTGGGAAAATGATCTTCCCTCTGCATGCAGATCCTTATTCCCCACTCAGTTCAGGGCTGCAACTCCCCTCGAGGCAGCTCAATCAGACACCGGTTTTCTGTGTAACCACCTTGGACACATCACAGACCCTTTATCCCTTTGTTTTCCTTCTGTAAAACGCAGCCCACATCACATTGTGCTTTTTACTTCTTGTGCTCCTTGACAGTTTGAACTGAGTCTGCTTCTGCTACTGCCCCACCAGAGACCACTGAGTGCAAGGGGTTTTCCAAAGGCTGCTGCAGACAGGCAATAAAACGTGTTTGCAGCGAACACAGTGTAAGTGTCACAGAGCCTTGACATCATTACCCAGCGGACAGAGCTTGAAGTAATAAAAGCACTCGAGAGAACTGATGTGTGGAACTCATCATTTTATGCTCTTTACTATCTTTATGGCTGCACTGTGAATAATTAAACCACCAATGAAAACCAGGAGCCTGCAACTGAGATATAAAGGATAACATAGATGATTTGTCTTTGGAAGCTATCCCCATATAAAATTTTACTCTCTAATAGAAACCAAATCAATAGCCATTTACATTTTTATGGAAAATAGACATTTTTCTTCCTTGAAGAAGCACGTATCTGTACTGTACACAAGAGGGCACCAGCCTTTAGTGTCCAATGCAACCACAGGGGCAGCCAGACAGGCTGGTCCTCATCAAACAAAAAGGGAAATATTTGGACCAGCCTTTGCTCAAACGGGTGGCTGCACTCTTGTACCTTCTCTGCACCTCAGGAACTGCTGAGCTCTCCTGCTCAATACAGGTTCAGCCCTGGTCCTTTGTGACCCCATTGGTAACTCAGCATGGGCTTGGAAGCACATCTCTGCACAAATCTGTCTGTAACCTAAACTCCTTGGACTCCTCCCTTGACCAGGAACACAGGGCTGATGGGTCCCTCATTCCCCGAAAAAACAGAACTGAGCATTAAATACTGCTTTCTGGCAGATTATGAATGAGTAAAGCTTAAATTTTCAGACAATATTTGACAGCATCTCCTCGCAGGGCAAGCACATGCTAAATCCTAAATGTGAAATGGATGATTTTTGCCTGGCCCAAGACTAGCTCAGACAGCCTGGATGTGCTGCATTCCCAGCTGGGTGTTGCACTGACACAACAACCTGAATCTCCACAACATTCCTCCTGCCCTAGGCTCCTTTCTCTTGCAAAATTTATAACAACCAATCCATTGCAAGCAACCTTACCTTTTCTCCCACTATTCCAGGCTCCCCTACGGGACCAATGAAACCCATGAGACCCTGAGGAAAGAAAAGCACAATTAATTTTCAGTTTTATCTGCTGAGAAAGTAAACAGTTTCTTTGGTCCACCTTGCTGGTTGAAATAGCACAGCATCCCTCATGTACCGCTCAGTAATTCCTACTGGCTACCAGAGCGGACAGAGTTGCTCCCGGCCATGGGAATGTCTAACTCCACAGCTGGTTCTGCTTTAGGCGCCAGCTGGAACGGCAGCACTAGGATCTGCAAGAGCCACAACACACAGCATAGGGGATGAGTAAAGCACATTTCATAGAAAGGCTCAGTCTACAGCGTGGCTTTGTTTTGCAAGCTTTTCCCAAAGCATCAGCGCAGCCTCTCTAAAAGAATCGAGAGCTGGGTTGTGCAGAGGCTGAGAGTTGCCATCATTTTAACTGCTGTACTGCGAAGACTTCCTTGGGGTTAATCTGAGCTGCCTCAAACCCTTGTGCAAACTGATTTTGCCCTGGATAATGTCATGCTGTTGGGATGTAGTAGGAAATAAAGGTCTGAGGACACAGCTAGAGCGGCCAGCAGGGCAGAAGATCCGTCACTCTGAAAAAATTAAAAAGCAGTCTAAATTCAGGATTTAACAATGCTTGGGATAATAAAGAAACAAACAGTACTGCTTTTAATTAGGAAGATGGAAATAGATGCAATCCCAAGCTAAGGTTCCCAAGAACTAAAATATAGCAGCCTCCCTACCAACTTCAGTGGGTTTCTGGCTCTAGAGATGCAAAGGACCGTCCTCTCTGCCACGGTAGATGCTGTCTCTCTCACTGCATGATTCTCATGGCCTCATCCCTAGTTCCAGCAAGGGTCATTGGGACACAGATATCTATATTTAGTTCCTCCAATGAGTTTGTAACTAAAGGGATTCATCTCCTGAGGAAACACTTCACGACCTGCCCACAGCTGGCACGGGTGGTGTCAAACGAAGCCATGCCCCGCTTGTTTAATTTTAGGCAACAGTCTGATTGGTATGAGGAGATGGCTGCTGAGCAACTTGGAGACAGCAGATGGATTCTCCACTGGTATCACCCTACTCTTCCTCTTTTTTAGAATCATTTGTAATCTTCATAATAAATTGTAAAAGTTACCCTGTGCAAATGCATCTCACCTTTTCACTTCAATAACAAGGAGGTTTTCAAACAACACTCAAGAAATTGTTCAGCATGAACAAACAGAACAGGAAAAAAGCTACACTAGTAAGGCAACTTCTGGAGAGTGGTCCCAGAAAAGGGAGAGTTTTTCATCCTGCTATTGCCTTTCTGGAGGGAACAGTAAGAAAAAAAGCAGAAGCCTCCTCTCTGTACTCCTGCTTCATTGCTTTTGCAGTTTCCATCTGGCCTGATGAGTGCAGGTGGTAGAGGAGCTCTCTGCAGTCTGTGCATCGCTGTGGTTCTGTTTACACCCACAGTGGTACCACCCAGCCACAGAGGAGCCTCCAGCACCAGCAGAGCAGCTTACTCACAGGTTGTGCAGCTTCTCCTGCCACCAACAGCCTCCCTCTCTCCATGAAGATATGCTTACAGTGTAAAGCTATACAACAAAGCAACCACCCTCCTTGCTATTCCCACACATGTGAGGCTCAGCTGACCCAGAGATATACAACGCAATGTGGGTCACTCTCCAGTGACTTGTAGATGGAACAGCTGCTGCTGCTGATTCCAAACACCAAGAGACTTCATGCATGAACATTCCTCACGTGGTGCAATTAAATGCCAGCATTTGAACATCACGGCAGACAGGAGCTCCTCAATAAGGCATAGTGATGGGCTCAACAAAAGCATCTCCCACTCAGACCCTCAGCTGGCTTTGCCTCTTGCAAGGAGAAGCCACACATGCTCTCTACTCTGAGTGGCCATGGTCACACTCTGGCATGGGAGCAACAAGCAGGTGAAAAGTGCTTGGGAAAAAACTCATGAGAGAAGGCAAAGAGCTCAGCAGGTATGTCAGAGCCCGGGGTTAGATGCTTGCTTTAGAAATACATCCAGAGATGATGTCCAAGGAAACCAGCATTCCACACTGCCATGATGGAAATATCGATTAACCACGGGAAGACAGCTGCTACCAGGAAAGCTCTACCATCCTGTTAGGGGCTTGATGTCACCCAGCCTTCTGCCATCAGCACTGGGATGGTTTTTGCTGAGTCTGAAGCGGAAGCAGTCCCAGCACACAGGCGTGCCACTGCGGCCAGGCTGCGTGGACAAGGCACACGTGGGAGCAACTGATGCCACTGGGTGGCATTGCTGAAGACTGCTGAATCAATCATCCTTTCAATCAGACAAGTGCAGACACACAGCTGATAAATGTATCCAGTTACTCAAATCTTCCAGTATCCCACGGCCACGAAGGAGGGAAATGTTAAGGCAGAAGAGAGAATGGCAAAGCAATGAGATGAAACAAGGAAATACACTGCTGGGAAGATACAGGATAATAAAGAAAGAATAAATCTCCTCCTTCATTTCCAGTTTTTCAGAGAAACTGCAGAACTCTTTCTCTCTCCCTGGGAAGATGGTCTCTTTAAGATACTTCTGGGTTAATTAGGTCGGTTTCTGCAGAAGAAGAGAGATCCCTGCTCTTGCAGCAAATGTTGTTACCATTCAGAACAAGACTAAGATACTTCTGAGGGCTTGGTGTGTGGTGTTGTGTTGTCCAAACTCAGGCTTGAAGGCCAATACTTCTCCTACACTGTCCACAGCCGCATCAGCTCCCACCCTAAGAAGTCTCTAAGGAATCTGGGTCACGAAGAGGGATGTACTGATTGTGCTTCCCAGCCAACTTGGTGTTACTCTACAGATGGTTTAAAGAGCCCTAATTGCAGCATGCCAAGCAGCCCACAAACCCAGCACCCTTGTGCTGTGAGGGTAAGCAGAGAGGTTTTCACTTCAAAACCGGGGGAAATTCTGTCTGTGCTGGTACCCCACGATCCTGCTCAAGGGGAGATGTCACTGTTCCCTGTGTACTCAGCAAGAGGAATGTCCCATGGCGTGGCCATGGCAGAAGAGGGACTGAAGTGAGATGGCAGAGCAGAGACCCTGTGACGTGGCTGGGCTTCCAGCACAGTAGCTCTGGAGTGTTTGCAGCCAATTCTGTCTGCTCTGGGCTAAATTAACTAACGTTGCTATGTCTGCAAACAGACACAAATCAAGATAGATATGTCTAGGAAAATAAATCTCAGTAAATTATTGGGAGTATAAGAAACAACTGGAGGAGATTGGGTAACAATATTCCTCACTGGCCAAAATGGGATAGACATTAGCAGCAAAAGATTTAGGTTTTAAGAACCAGAAAAGCCACCGGTGGCAAATATTAACTCGAAGCAGACACGAACTGTGGCCATTCCACTAAAATGGCTGTGGCGTAACATATTTTCCCAGGTTCCCAGGGTTGAAAAGAAGCCCCGCATCAAACACGACTCCAGGCAGTGTGTGTAATGATGCACGTGAAGTCCCAGCAGCGGTGGCTGCCTGGATAAAGCCCACAGCATACAGGAAAGAATGTAAAACATTTATATTAGATGGGGAGTTGAGCGTGTCGCTCATGATTCAAGTCTGTTGCATTCCCCAGCCAAGGGCATGGCGGAAAAGGGATGGAGATTGTTAAAAAGTTGCTGGGGGCTTGGGGGGGAAGGAAAGGCGGGGGGACTGGCGGGTTGTAATTCCTAACTCCTGTCTGGCTTTCCCCATTTATTGTCCAGCCCTGTCATAATTAAGCCCCCCCTCTTGGCTGCATCAACAGAGAGCAAGTCAGCAATGAAGCCTTGCATAAATCATAGCCCATTTGAGAGAAACAACCGAAAGAGGAGCCCAGCGTGAGCAGGGTCTCCCAGGGACGGGACCGCCAGTCGCTCCCAGCAGGAACCGATCATGGCCTTTCTGTTTTACTGGTTCGCTAGAACTCAAAACAAAACAAACCAGGGACAAAGGACGGGAGGGAGTAAATGTACAATCCTCCCATTCAGATGAAAGAAAGGGAAAGTAAAACAGTAAATATCACAGTTTAAGGGAGGACGCTCTGACCCGCAAAGAAAAGCCATGCAGTTTAACCCCCTGTGCACCAAAGCTCAGCTGTAACCTTGTCAGATCAAAGAGTCTGCACACACTACAGTGGCCCTAAAACCCTGACTGAGAGGTCTGCAGCTCAGGAAGATGCAGTAGAAGTGAAGGCAAATGAACTGTGAAAGGTGCTGCTCTAAGGTGTGGGAAATGCAGATGCAATTCCTTGCTGGGTTCTTGGTGACCCATTTGACCTTGGTCAAGTCAATCCATAACGCTGCACGTTGAACCCCACCTGCAAAACTGACCTTACAGCACATCCCTCCTTTGCAAGAGCACCACAAAGAAAAGCCATTAAGAAAATAATTGATGGCACTGACTTCCTTTGACAAATTGTTTTAGAATAATACCTGATATTGGGGAAAACACGCTTCTCCCTCAAAGGAAGAGATACCCCCAACGGGCCATGGAGTGACAGCCCTTCCACCATGGCTCGATGGGTGCCTGGCTGACCCTGACATAGTTGTGTGAGTGAGTAGTGCAGTCACTTGTACACGAGGAGGGATTCAAAAAGTAGTTCCTGCTACGACAGAACCTCCTCATTCCCATTAAGGATGTAGGTCAATTGCAGCGTCTTTCAGCTGGCACAGCTCTTCATTGATATTTTCAGTCTTGAGTGCAGAGCAGGAGGGGGGCCATGGGCTTGTGGCACCATTCCCTGGTTTGCTATCCTATCTGCTCAGGGTGTTGCTTCTCCTGCAGAGCTGTCTGACCTTTTAACGTAGACGTTTTGGTGACATTCTCCTGATCTGCACACCCAGCTCTGCAATAGGAATGCTGGTGGCCTGGATAACAGGCACTCTACTCTTCATATTCTTCTGCCTCCATCTGCTGGCAAGGAAGGGTTAAATCACACATTTCCAGGGTACAGGGGAGCCTAGCAGCTGGAGTCCTTCCAGCATATGAAGACAACAAGCACATCTTATGAATGAACTTCCTGAATCAGTGTCCTTGCAATGGAAAAACAATGCAGCAGGGACTGCGCTGTTACTTAAAACATATTTTTTCCAATGAGAGCCCAAGTGTCACTGAAAATCTTACAGAACCCCCCGTGTTTGCCTAAACATATGTCCCCAAGAAAGGGAAGGCAGCTCCAATGAGACGGATGGCTGATCTTTCCTCGTGCTGTTACACTGAGGTTTCCACTCAAAGGGAACCCACATGGAGGGCAAGTCTGAAGTTTGACCACTCCAATTGTGCCTGTGGAACAGAACACCCAAGTTTCCACAACAGAAAACAGAGGTGAGGTGAAGGTGTCTTTTAGTGCCAAGAGACCTTGGTAGCCCAACCTCTAAGAGCTCTGTAAAAACCAACCCAGCCCCAACACCAAATGCTGAAGCTTAAGTGGAGGGAGGAATGAAATACTCAAACTCCAGTGCCGTTCAGCAAAGGTGTGATGGGAAAGGAGGTTATTTCCCACCAATCTGGTATGACATTTTTGTTCTAATGACTTGACTGGTATGGAAATGGGATTTCTTTCTGGGTGATATTTCTAGACAGACTAATTGACTAAGAGTAATACAGGCAGTTTTCATACCACTGTGCTGGTTTCAGTGTCAATGCAGGCCAGCTGTGTTTTCTTTTTGGTGAACAGTGCCTACAGTTTTTATCCAAGGTCAGTCCTGAGGGACGTTAAAGAATAATAATCCTAATGATACTTTGTCCTTCAAGGGCAACATCTTGTTAAGGATCTCAAAGCACCTCTAAATATTTGTTTTCAACTGCAACACAATAGCATCCAGAGATGTTGCCTGAGAAGAGGAGGCTGAGCACTGTTCAGAGCTGGGTCATGCCTTCCACAGAACGGGAACCGAGACACAGAGCACTGGAAGGTGCTGCCTGAGATTGTCCAGAATCTCATAAAGCTGCAACTAGAATTCAGATGTGTGGAACAACTTTTCTTCTTCAGTTGCTGCTCTTCATGAAGTGAACAACTCTAATTTCCAAATAGAAACAACTATCCTTAATATATACTGAGATTCATCGGAATGCTGGTGTTAAGAAGGATCCACCTAGGCTTTTTTGGACTTGCTTGGTCAGAAACCCATGGAGGAAGAGATCTCCAGTGGCTGCATTCAAAGAAAAGAAGAGCCAATAAGAAGAAGAGGCTGACAAGCTAAACCAAACCAACCCTGCCGACCATTCGGCAGTGGAAGTCCAGGGAAGGACAGCTGTACTGAGAAGAAACACTCTCTTTGCCAGGACCAGCTGCTGCAGCCAGCTTGGTGTGGTCATGGAGGAATGTACAGAACATGTTGGAGGCTCCATAGCTGCAATTTTAGGGTTGGTAGTGGACAAGTTGGTTGGTTTCAATCACAGACACAGGGACAACTGTTTCTTTTTCCTTGATGCCTGTGGTTCTCTTGAAGCCGATAGGAATGATGCGTGTCCCCTGCTATCCCAGCAGAATGTTCTCTCTTGTGGTACAACAAAATACAGCTCAGTTCCTCTCTTCCCCAGGGTCTGGTTTCTTCAACCGCTTTCTGCTCTGCTCCCAATAAATCCAGTGGGAGTCAAAGCACCACAGCACCCAAAGCATAGGGTCCTACCCCTAAAACCCATACAGGCAAAGCCTCAAAAGTGTGCTTTTAGGGATAAGAAGAACACAAAGGATTTCAAAATCTCTCTCCTGACAGTGGCTTTGCCTCCTTGAGAAGCACAGCTGGCCGTGTGTGCTGTGTTGCTGCCAGCACTGCCAGCACAACCACCTGAACTGGGACTTTATCAGAGCGCTGCCTGTGGAAAAACCACCAGTTGAATAGACACCATGGTCACTGTCAGTGCTATCCAACCAGAGCTCTATCCACACTAAGAGCACTATGGACAGGTTTGAGGCAGCCAGAAGACCATGGCCAGTATCCTCTGCCTGCACCCTGCTCGTCTAGGAGACATTGTATACATGGGATATCATCAAACAGACAATGAAAACAAAGCATTTACCTGCTCACCAACTTTCCCTGGTCGGCCACGATTTCCTGGCTCACCCTGCAGGACAAGGAGAGACAAAGCCCACAGGTTACTTGGTGCTCCCAGTCAATACAACATGACTCTTAATACCCCCACGATTTGGGCTGCTGTGCATGAATCATGGAAAACCTGCAAGAAACGTCATCCTACAAACCCCACTGTGACTTCAAAGATAATCCAAAGCAAGCAAGACAGGTGACACTAATATGGAGCAAACAGTTGCTGTTCTGGAGTGAAATGCCCCAAAAGCAGCTGGTCCTGCTGTGGTAAAATAACCTTCACATAACCAAACTCCTGAAAACTTACTGAAATGTAAGCTGTCTGCTTTCTTGTGGCATAGCCCAGTCCTGGTTGCTTTATCCCCATGTTTATTAAGGCATGAGTTGTCTCAGGGATATTCCTGAAGTGGGTGTAAGACAATTCTCCACGGGGACAACTCTAACCCTAATCCTGACCCTTACCCTAACTCCAATGGCTCCTTGTGGGCAGTTGTTTGAGGAGCATCTAGATGAAGGAAGAGTGTGGACACCATGGGAAGGTGTAGTTCTTGACTGACAGAGGAGAAGGGATTCGGAAAATTCATCTGCTGGTGAGAGTCATAAGAATCAAAGACAGCCCAAATATTCCTAGGCAATTCTGCACTCTGATTCTGCTCTTGCAAAGCAAGTATAGAGGAGGCCACAGAGATGATCTGAGGGCTGGAGCATCTCCACTGTGAGGACAGGCTGAGAGAGTTGAGGTTGTTCAACCTGAAGAAGAGAAGGCTCCAAGGAGACCTTGAAGCAGCCTTCCAGTACTGAAAGGGGTTCCAGGAAAGCTGGGGAGGGGAGATTGAGATGAGATCTTAGGAAGAAATGTTTTCCTGTGAGCGTGGAGAGGCCCTGGTCCAGGTTGCCCAGAGAAGTGGTGGCTGCCCCATCCCGGGAGGTGTTCAGGGCCAGGTTGGATGGGGCTTTGAGCCCCCTGATCCAGCAGGAGGTGTCCCTGCCCGTGGCAGGGGGGTGGAACTGAATGGGCTTTAAGGTCCCTTATAACCCAAACTGTTCTATGATTACTGTCATACAGAGCACCCACATGAAATCCACAAAAAGAACCTACATGTGCAGGAAGAGAGAAGTTCAGAGAATGAGAAAAATGAAGGGTGAAGAGAAAAGCAGGAGGAGGAGAATTTCAAACCCACCAAGGATCAGGGCAGCCATGGCAGCACTTGAAGGCCGGTGGAGTGCCCCTGGACAGGCCATCCAGAGGCCAGGCTCACCACTAAGCAGTATTGTATCCAGGTGTCAGCAGCTGTATTTTCTCAGTAGGCAGATACTCCAGATGTGCTGCCAAACCACATTTTTGCTATCTACTTTTTGAAGAGGTTGTTTTGGTTGGGTTTTCTCTTTGTTTCTGAGTGTGGGTTTGTAGAGAGGACTGCCTTGGGATGGCTCCTGCTGATAATTAGGCAGCAAAAATAGGAACGATGTGCATTGTTTTAAAAGAAAAACGTGGAGAAGCAGTGGAAAATAAGATGAGATGATGGAGGGGGGATTGGTTAATATCAAAGGAAGAACACACTTGGTTATAATACAGCACATGGCTTAAAAAATGCACCTTCGGTGAAGAACCCAAGCAGAAGCAGAGACCCCAGAATTCATACAAAACCAGAACTCCTCGGTTCCCCTTGTCCTCTCTGTAATGAATACCCTAAGCTTGGAGCATGGTAAAGTTGAGAAAAGATACTTCCTTCTCCCTTTCCTCCCTTCCACCCACTGCTTCTGTGATTATGACCAAACTCTTTCCTCACCTTTGGACCATCGGGACCAGGTCGTCCTGGAAATCCTTTCCGGCCAGATCGACCCTGAAATACATGAAAGGACAATAAATATAAAGAGCCTGCAGCTGCCCTTGGTCACAGCAGCGTGTCTATAAACCTATACAGTGCTCCTAGTGAATTCCAGGTCCTAGAGATGTAGCAGTCCTTATAAACAAAAGGAAAGCTGTGTCTTGAGCAACACAGGGTTTGCTTCATGGGGAACATGCCTAAACCAATTTCAGCCCATTTCTGACCCTCCAGCTCGATTACTTAAACATCATAACAGAAACATCATGCATGGACTATAATCATTGCTGCCCTTTAGTTTATTATGTGCCATCTTCAGCTGGGTTTATTCTACTCCCAGCACTTTTATTGTTGCAGCCTGAGCATTCAAAGATGGCACTTTCCAACTGTTGGCAGGGTCTTGGCCATGTAAGCTTCTTAGGGGCTCCATGCTTGGCATCCAGAAAGGACTTGGGAGAAGGATTGTCTCTGCAGTGAGGGAAGCCAAGTTGACATTCACAGCTACAGCTCAGAAAAGCAGAAATAAACCTGCAGACCAAAACGTTGATGTTGAGCCTTGCCTTTGGCTAGAAGAACACTTATGGTGCTGTCCCAGCCACTGGAGTAAGTGGATTTATTATGTTGCTCCAGAAATGAGTAACAGTGTCTATCAGCATAGCGGAGGAAATGCAAGATAAACATTTCTTTTCCGATCCACCTAGAAGCTCCAGCACAATTACCAATTTTCAAGATATTTTACTGTCCAGCAATGACAGTTATGCAGATAAAAATTTAAAAATCCAGAGCTGGCAAGCACACAGATATGATAATATTCATTTTGCTTCTTCTAACTGTGTTTCTGTGATACATCAATGTGTTTAGGGTGATGCAGAGGTCAAAAAGGACTCCATTTCACCATCCGGTCTTTTTTCTTGCTTTTCCCTCTACTCACTGAAAAATATTATAAATCAAGGAAGAAACATCAGAGTTGGTTACAGAGATGGTTTCCAGTGAATGTGCTTTATGCTGCTTTATCTATTTAAATGTTAGAAGGTTTTCAAGGTCTGAGACTTTAAACAATTTATAAATCTAGAGTCCTACTCAACACCCTGTGCACTTTCAGCCATCCTGAACCAAGGAGCTGGATGAAGCCCTGGACAATACAATATTTATTAGAAGCGCAGATCACTTTCCAAACCAGGAGCTTTATTTTAATTTAACTACAATTCCATGGCGAGTATAACAAAGCTGATAGAAACTGAGTGAATGACTGAAACCTACCTCTGGACCAGGGACTCCCGGTGGTCCTAAGGGTCCTTCATCTCCCTGAGGAGAAAAGAAATTAAAATAAAAAGCAAAGCAGTGACAAAATTTGGACTCGCCATGCAGCAAGAAAGAAATGACTGCAGTATGAGTAGCAATTAAACACAGGTTGTGTGCTCAGCTGTCACATTTTAACAACTGAGTCCTTCTGAATTTTAGAGCAGGCAGCTCAGCATCTCTGAGATTTCTCATCTCCCTTCCCCACTTCAGGGAAAAAAAAATCTAAAGTCAAGCCTGTCAGTAAAGACCATCCAAAATGTGACCAAAGTCAACACCAGCTGAGTGAACCTATCATGGGCTGAATTTGGCCCTTATGGTACCCGGGAAAAGCTCACACAAGACTGCTTCATTTGATCTGGCAGGGATACGAATGCTGTAGAGTTCTCTTCTCTTCTATCTTTCTTTCTTTTTTCTCCCACAGAAAGGGTGTTGCAAAATTTCCCACAGAACCAGTTGGCAATGGTATGAAGGTTTCCCTTTTGCTTTCAAATGAGCCTACACATGCTGCAGGATGGAGCTATCTCAATATCTCACACAGCAATTGGACTCAGTCCTTTCCCCTGGCTTTACACCAATTTCTAATGTGATAGGATCAGATCTACAGTTTCTAGGAGACCTTCAATTAAGCTTCACAAAAATTATCTCAAGTGTCTAAAGCCAACTGCCAAGAGAGAAATTAAAAGCGTCCTTGGCAGGCAGAGTTCTGGCTGTTCTCATTGAGGTGGTCAGCCGTGGTAATGAAGTGGCACGAGCTGGCGGGCTGGAGATGGGACTGGGAGTCAGGAACCCAGCTCAATGGGCTCAGACAAACCATTCACAATGCATCACATTTCTAAAAGAAGGTGTAATCTCACCTCATCCCACCACCCTGGATAACAGCAGCAGTAAAGGCACAGTGGTGTGGCCTGCTGCACACTCAAAGTCCTTCAGCACAGCTCATGTCAAACTCCATGTCCATGTCTTCAGTCTTACTTTTACACTTACTAACTAGAGAAAACTGAAGGCAGTTTGGTCATGCCTGCCTGAACCTGGAATGCAAGGCTTTGATTCCCTCTGCAAATTGCCTAGAATATTTTTTTTCCTATTTCAGTGCAAATAAATGAGCTAACTTGCATTTATCCCACTTACAGAGAAAGCAAAAGAGTTCCCAGAAAAAGTTAAGAATTATTAGTGCTATTAGAACGACCTCCTGCCCTTGTGTGCAGTCAGTATTATTTGCACAATGTCTCATGACCCTGGACAAACAGCTTACACTGGTCTAAATGAGAATAAACTACTCTGAAGTCACTGGAGTTACAACAGGAGAAAGAGAGCACTCAGGCCTTCTCTGCTGCTGGAAGGTATTTGCAGCTCCAGGACAATTAAATCAATGACAGTTGTCCCTTCTTTGTGACTGTGAGTGGAATGAAGCTTCAAGTTTTCTTATAAAGTGATAAATGAAAGTGGCAAAGTCAGATGCTGGGGCAAACGAGTCTTTGCAGAACAGCAATTTCAACTCTTTTTACAAAAGGGTATTGCTCTGTGGAGCCTGCAGGTTTCAGAGTTGAAAGAAAGCACAATTAAAAGGAGCAGAAAGCAAAAGCCAGGTCAGGGCATTCCTGTGCAAGGGGATGCACAGGGAAAAGGGCATCTACACCTGTTCTGGGTGCGTGTGGGTGCAGGGGAACTGGCATGAAAATGAAAGCCAACATATAGTTTAGGGTCAGTAGATGCCAGCAGTGACTGGAAGCAAAGATCACAGGACTGCAGCTCACTGAAAGCTCTTCTTCTGCAAGTCTCTGAGCACTGAATTTAAATAAGTATTTGCTTCCAGATTCAGAGGGACTGGAGGATTTCAGCATGCATTAATTTTCAAAATTAAACATTATTCTTTAAATCCAATCTGCTTTTGGTCTGAGGACACTCACCTCTTGTCCAGGCAGCCCTCTCGGCCCAGGTAAACCTCGTGCTCCTGGCTTTCCCTGAGAATTAGCCAAAGGAAAAGATACTCAGAAAATAGAAACATAAGCTCAGAAGGGCAATTAAAATGAGAAAGTCTCTTTCACAGCCACGGGACATCATCCAATGTCAATTTTATTACAGAAAAAAAAATTGAAAAAAGAAAACCCCACACTTGGAGGCACCTCAAACCAAACAGACCAAGCTGAAATGCTGGCTAGGACAATCTTTAGGAATCTCCAGGGCTTTCTCTCTCTCCCTTCCCACTACTTTGTTTTCCCTGGCTCCTTCCCACCCTACACAGACCTTCAATTTCTGCTCCGCTCACCTTCAGGCCTTCAGGACCGTTTTCTCCTGGTGGGCCAATGTCACCTGGGAAGCCCTGGATATAAAAAGAGAAACAGTCAGGGTGCATAGATGGATTTTTGCAGCCAGCTTCAGAGAGTTTTAAAGACTAAGGCCCCAGACATTTGTCACATGCTGGCAGTGTCCATGTGTGAGCCAGCACGCGGCTCCTAGAGGGAATGAAGCAAGACAACGGGAGCAGCGCTATCGGTTTGATTCAAGAACAGCCTTTCCCAGCAGCTCCCTATAGGTCCATCTTCTTGGAAGATTTATTGCTGTGAGGGCCTCCCTGTCATCACACAGCTAACAACAGCAATTTGGGTTTTAATTAATCTTTATGAGTCAGTGCATAATCTCACTGCTCCGAGAAACTAACTGCACGCCTCAGTGACAAAGGGAAGCAGGCAAGGAATTAGGAAAGGTGCTGACATGCTCATTAGCTGCTGCCTTCAGCCAGGCAGCGACTCCTTTCCACCCACCAGCCCTTTGCTGAGGAAACAAAGGAATCTGTGGTTATTTCCAATAGCAACATAGAGGAACGATTGCTAAGTGGCAGTGCTAGACCAAGAGCCCTTCCAGACCCAGTGAAATATCAGAATGCTGATGAAAGGGAAAACAGATCATCAGCTGTGCTGGAAGTGGCATCTTACAGATGTTGTCTGGTTGCTTGTGAAGCAGAGAAATGGCAATGTGCTGGGGGAAGCTCATCTTGCGCCTAAGGTATCCCTGTGATAATATTTTTGGTAAGGGCAGTAAGGGTCCTTTTCTATTTGAAATGGTATTTTGTGGGGGGAAAATCTGAAAAAAACCCCTCCATGATATTTATGACAAAAAGCAGAAGGAAAACACAGGAAACTACGAGATGCAGAATGGGTCGTGAAGGCATCTTGATCCTCCCTACTTCACCACCATTCGTATATCATCATACCCTGGCAGAGAAGTGAAGCCCTACACTGAAAAGAGGAGGGTAGCTGGAAAGTGAGATGCAAGACTCAAGAAATGAGTGTTGTCCCTTGAAAAAGCAGTTGAAGAGCAACTTCAAGGGTCAGAGAACAACAAGGCGTGTAGAAAGACCAGTGTCAACTGGAGGCTGAGAGACAGTCTGGGGGTCTTGCCAGATTAGAGACAATCTTTGGGGACTGACAATTCTGAATAAGCTGTTACATATAGGACTTGCTCTGGAAGATTGGGAAGAAAAACATTTGGAATGGTAACTGGAGATGAAGAAAACTGAGTGCAGGGTGGTCAGAGGGCACACAGTGGACAGTTTGCCACAACTCCCACTTTGAACAAAAGTGGACCTCAATTCATTAAATAAGAGTAAATCCTACAATAAAGGAAAACGTTTTCTGCCTCAACATTTCTGGAGCCCTGGTGCGCCCATTGTCCTAAAGTAATCCCTCTGCCCATCGTTAGCAAAGGCTCTGACCCCAAACCACACCAGTTTGGGGTTGGTAAATGTGTCAGAGCTCAGGTGCCATGGTGACTGGTAGTGGTGGCTGCCGTCCCCTCCCTCCCTCGGGTTGGGTGCACACGGGAGAGGCAGCGTTTGGCTCTTGCTTTCTGTACAAATTAGCAACAGCTCTGTGCATACATCTCCTAATCAAAACCCCGTGTGGGCCTGTCTGTACATGGCTCGAGAGCTAAAAACCTCCGGTGGGGAAGGGAGATAGGCATCTCTAACAGTCTCTGAAATGCCACATGGATGTTTATCAGAGAGCTGATTCTCAGCAGGGAGGCAAGTTACAGCCATCAAATAACTGCTGCTGCAGAGGCAAAACGAGACCGAAGAGAGGTGTTATCGTGGGGGCTTGCTGAAGAAAGAATGCTGCAGAAGTTCCCGAAGAAAGGAAAGGTGTGAGGAGGAGGTAGTGGGACATACCTCAGGGCCAGGTGGTCCTGGAAACCCAACTGGACCTTTGTCACCGACTTTTCCCTGTGGAAATCAGAAAAGACGTGGAGAAGGGTGAGCTGGTTCCTGGCTTTCCTGTTTAGAACAGCTCACCCCTACCAAGCTGTCTTTCCAGCTGGGCACTGAACCTTTAGAGAGGGAGATTAGGAAGCAGAGGATGGTTGGTTACTTACCAGAGGGCCTGCTTTCCCTCTTGACCCAGGGACCCCAGGCAAACCCTGGCTGCCCTGAAAGAGACATTTTTTCAATAAACACAATAAAGCATCAAAAGTACCAATCCCCCAGGCTCCTGCTCCTCTGCGGCAGAGAAGGGAGCACTTTCTAAGGGCTGAACTCAGCCCTGCAAGGAGCTGGGACAGTTGTTGTAATGTCAGTGAGATGTTTTTGCTAAAGCCAGGGCTGAATTTAGCCCTGAAGAACGTGTGAGCTGTTGCAGTTAGAGGTGGCTGAGAGCCAGTTAGGCCCCAGTGCAGGGCTAAGCACAGCGTTCGTCAGCTGAAGTCAGTATCATATTGTGGTCACAGGGGAGAAGTCATTTGCTTAGAAGTTATGCACGGCGTTAAGTGCTTCACTGGGTCAGGGTTTAAGTTGCTGCACTGAGCAGACAAAACCTCCAGCAGCCACTGGACCACACACATTCACACCCAACCCCACCAATCCCATCCCATGGCTCCCAATTTCTGCTTGAAGATATGGTCACTTTTATAGAAAGCCCTCAGGAGAACTGCTTTTATTAAGAGTAATGATAAAATCCATATATTGATGTTAATTTTAGAAAGGGGCAGTTTACCCCAAATGAGAACTTCGGGAATTGTGGCGATAGGATGAGGGGGAATGGTTTTAAGCTAAAAGAGGGGAGATTGAGATGAGATTTTAGGAAGAAATGTTTTCCTGTGAGGGTGGAGAGGCCCCAGCACAGGTTGCCCAGGGAAGTCATGGATGCCCCCTCCCTGGAAGTGTTCAAGGCCAGGTTGGATGGGGCTTTGAGCCCCCTGATGCAGTGGGAAGGTGTCCCATGGCAGGGCGGTGGAACTGGGTGATCTTTAAGGTCCCTTCCAATCCAAACCATTCTATGATTCTATGCAAGCAGGGGAACCTGACAGCAGGAGGCAGCCAGTTCCAGCTCCTCATGACTTAAGATGAGCTGAGAAAGCTGTTGGCCACACATGTTGCTATGTAAGGGGAAAGAATTATGGAGAAAAGAAAAAACAATTACCTTGTCTCCTTGGAAGCCGATATCTCCTGGAACACCTGCTGCTCCCTGATCACCCTGGATACACATCACCAGAGAGTTAAAACAGGCAACAGCAATGGCCAAAATGCCCAGGTAGATTCTAGACACAGTGCACTGTACAGCAAAAGCCTCATCACTAGCTCTATTAAGAACTGCTGGCAAACTGTAGATCATATTAACTGTAACAACAATCCTGAAAAAAGTATATATTTCCCAACATTGCTTCTAAAGTGAGAAATGAAACTGCAAGAGAGAGAAAAATATGAATTCCCAAGCATTGTGTTTCTATAGAAGCTGCAAGAGAAACGCTGGTTAACAGCAACCATGAAGGTGCTGAAGTGTTAAAATTCAGCTGAACAGAAGAGCTAGTTTAGTTTTCAATGAATGGATCTTTTCTCTCATAAGGCTCTATAAAAGCAAACAGTCCTCAAGGTTCCTGTGACCGTATCCCAGTGCTGGCATCAAAGATCAAACCTCTTCCATAAGAAAACAAGAGTTACTTCTAGTCATGCTTTAGTACGATCTCACTGCCAATATTTAGGCTGAGATTCCCCAGGTACACTGGTGTTCACTGGGGTGAGGACTCCATCTTTGAGCACACCATCACTGACAATATTCCTTAGCCAAGCTATCTTTCTTCCCCCTTGTTGGACCATCCTGACAGATTCTGACTCTCTAGGTAGAAATAAGAATAGCTGAAGGTTTTCTTAGGGGTGGGCTATCTTGCATTGCCTCTTGGCTTTGCTCTGAGTAGGCTGTTGGGCCAGATGACCTCCTGATGTCCCTTCCAACCTTATTTATTTCGAGATTTACTTAAACAAAGGATGAGTCAATGATGGGGCAGAGAAAGGAAAATTCTACTTCGTAATTCAGAGGAGGAATGACTATAAAAACTTAGTACAATGACAAGACCCAATAGAAATAGCTATTAGAGGAACTCTGTCCCATGCACAGCACAGACCTCTAAACTTGGCTTCCTAGTGGGGAAAAAGCCATACAAGAGCAGAGAGTTATATGTTTAAACATAGTCCACATGGAAGACATATGGACTCCTGTTACAGAGCCAAAGTCTACAAAGAGTTGACGGAGGAAGTTGACTTCCACTCGAGCAAAACCCACCCACTTGTTATCAGAGAGCTGAAATAATTCTGACTATTCCAGTAACGTGCAGGGATAATGAAATTGTGAATGGTTAGACCTTGAGTCGGGAAAGGCTTTTTGGAGACAACTTTTTCAGAAGAAATAATTAAGAACTATGTAGATTCAAGGATGGAAACATTTCATGGTTTCATGCTAAATTTGCTGAAATGTCTTGGTAAATATTCCCAGAACATTTTACTGAACCATCTTCAAAACAAATCTTTTATAGAGCAAAACTGAAATGTTGTCTTAAAAAATTAAATTAATTTTACTTGTTTCATTTTTAACCTAAAATATTTTAATTTGTGTCAAATAACCAACATTTTCCTTAATTCTAAACTATTTTCCATCTCTCTTTTTTTTGGGGCAATGCAACCAGATGGAAACAATCAGCTGTTTGCAGAGCTTCAGTTCAGATGAAGCTCAACTATTAGATACAATAGGGACAGCAAAAAACTAGTGTACAATCCAGCTCATTTTCCTGCCATTGCTAGAACTTTCTCATCTTCTCTGAGTTTCTGAATTTATTTTATCTAGCCCAAGGCTTGAAACACTGCAATCAGCAGGCAGCTCTGATTCTGGCTCCCACCAGAGACAGCAGGAAAACCTTTTGCTTTATTTTTTTTCTTGAAAGTGAGAGTTTTGCTCTGAAAACTCCTTGTCTTGATCACCTATGCTGAGTGTCAAAAATGATTTGTTTTTATAAATTAAGCAGTTTTCTACCTGGCCAGTGTAAGTGGCAACTGAAATGCTGTTTTGGAAGAAACATTTGGGCATCAAGAAATGACTCCTATAAGAAAAGTGTTTCCTGAGCATAGCAAAAGGCAGGAACAAACCTTTATCACTGACCTTTGAGCAAAGTGGGATTGTGACAGAGAATGCAGTTTGAAAACAACTCTAAGAAATGGGTAAGAAGGAAGCAGGAAGATAAAACACATCTCTCATTTCGAGCTGGGCTCCATGCAAGGCGTCCACATGCTATTGCAATAGTCCAGCTGAGCATCAGAGCATGAATGAGGCATCTGCAACAGCCATTAACATCTTAAACCAAAGCTGAGGTCTAGAGCATCTCCTTTCACCTGCCTCGAGCACAATAAATCTGAAATTGTGACTCAGGGTGTACGTGTCCTTAAGGTGAGGGAAAAAATAAGGAGGAAAGAGGTCAGGCATGTTTGTCATTAAAAAATAGTAAGGCCAAGATGATGAAAAGGGGCTGCAAGGACTTTGCTCGTGGGGAAGAGGAGGAATGTACAATCTGAAATTACAAACAGGTTCTACCATTGGGATATTGCCTGTGTTTCGTGTTTCACCTATAAGAAGAAATGTGGCTTCAGAGACCCTGAGGCCCTTCCTAATGCCACACTGCACAGAAATGGGGCCAGGAGGGAAGGGACAGGTCTCCAAGCGCAAGGTGGGTTTGCTGTCTGCAGGATGCAGAGGAGGTTGCTGTGCAAAACCCTCTCATTTTCCTCTCAGGCATCTCTTTTCCCAAGAGTTTCAGCTTAGAGATACCAGGGGAGCTAACCCTGCTAAGTTACTAGAAGTATTTTACTGAGCTGTGTCCTTCACGAGTTACAGATGTCCTCATTCATAAAACTCCATTATGTGAACAAGCAGCTTGGATTTCCTCCACTTCCTCCACCTTTCCTCTGTGCTCATCACACCACGTGGTCTTCTCGAGACCACTCTTTATCTCAGGGTTATACATTTATTCCGATTCCCCCTAGAAGAGCAGATGCAACCCCCTCCCTGCCTCCATGAACACATATAAATGGAAACAGAAGGACAATTCATTTTGTGGGAAAACCAAAGCTGTAAAAACCATCATTAAATTCTGCGGTACCAAACTTTTAGGGGGGGATATAGATGGTGTTGGTTAGAACTGGTGTGCTCCATACTTGCCTGTCTAGCTGCTGGATACAAAGATGGGATTTCTGCAGAATGGGGATATTGGCCCTAATTCTAGTTCCTGCCTGGCCTCCACCATGATGCCTGCACCTTGTAGAATATTGTTTCCCATGTTGCCTTGTTCGAAGTTCAAAAAACAGTGAAAACTACCTTGTCATGGAAGGGGAAAACCCTCTCAGTGTGGAAGCAGATTCCTACTCCTGCTGTGGCAAAGGGGAACAGTAGAAGTGTTTCTAAAAGATGCAGCATCACAGTGAGGACCTTCTCCCAGGTGTTTGGAGGTTATGTGCCTGCTGCTCAGATGCTCCATCCAGCCACCCACCCTGCCATCATGCTTAGGTTCTACCAGCATCTGATCTGGCTGCTGTTGAGTAAAAGAAACTTCTCTGCAGAACTACAATGAGATGAGGAAGACCATCCCTTGCCAGGGACGATGTAGGAATGTAGGACTCTCAAATCCCTATTCCTCCTCCAACCTGGGCCAGTCCATGAGTGGCAGGAGATGGAAGGTGTGAGGCCCCCAAGGCTTCTCTCATCTGACATGAATTACTAGTTATGAGAAGTTACTGATTACTGTCAGCATGGAGCAGTGAGGTTTGCTGCTCTCTGCCCCCACTGACACAGCATTTCAGATGCTGCCAAATATCTAGGGCTTTGCTTTTTTTCCCCCCCTTTTTTAAGTATGAAATTTTACCCTACATTTACCAGCTTTCTGAAAACCATGGTGGAGGAGAAGAAAGGAGAGCCAGTACATTCATCACCTTCCCCTCTGGCCACATAACAGGACAGTACTGCATTTCTCCTGCAATAATTCCTCACATCCCTTTGAGAAAAGCCTCTGTTTCTAAATGGCCTTATTAGAAATTGCTTTCCAGTGAATCCACTTGACATCTTCATAAAAGATTCAGCCTTTGGTAGGCTGGGACTCTCTGGTGTAAGGTGTTTTGCTGTTGGAATGGGCATGTTTAGTAATGCTGACAGCTACTGTTAGCTGGGCATGGTCTGTGCTTGCTACCACCTGGATTCATTAATCTTGCATATTCAACCCACAGCATATGGCTCAGGTCTTTCAGAGACAGAGTAGCCTTTTGAGGTGCCCACTTACAGTCTCAGGAAAGATGCTTGGGCAGCCAGCAGCTCAACCTCTACAGAAAATCACTCATCCTCAACTGATTTCTGAACCCTGTTCACAAGCTGGGCTATGAACAGTACTCCCAGACTCTAACATTACTGTCTGCTGTACAGGTTGTTCATCAGCTCTGCATGCCAGCTCCTTTTCAACATCTACACTGAACACACTGCAGGAAAGCAGCATCAACTTGGAAATCTGAAATAATTTGCTTTTCAAAGAGAACTCAGGGATGTTCATAAAGTGGGATGGGAGTACTTGAGCCACACCGATGAGCAGGGAAAAGGTTGCTGCACAGTGGCTGGATTGTCACTCCTAACTATTTAGCCAAGTTCACTCTTGTGATTGCATCTTCAACATCCAACAGAGAGGGGAACTCTGTTACTTGGGAGGTGACCAAGCTAGGAATAAGATCTCTGCAGAGGCAGATTGCATAAAGCTGCAACCTGGAAGTGTTTCAAGAATGAAGAGAGGAAAACTTTCAGACCAACAAACATAGAGAACAAATACAAGATTGAGGAAGGTTGCCTTCAATTCTGGTCATAGCAGTAAGACAGTCGTGTCTGAAGAAGATGATGGAGAGCTACAATGAAGTCAAAATCTGTTGGACAGAAAAAGTATAGCAAGTCACCAGAGAAAGCCTTTAAATAAGATGTCAAATAAGAGACCCTGCCTCTACTTTCCTATATGTGGGAATTCCTTAAGTCGAATACTTCTAATACTTCAATTAAAAAACACATGGCAAAAACAAAGGGGACAAAGAAAGATTTATGATGCAGCTTCTTAATAAGAGCTTACATTGAAATGAGGCAGGTGACAAGAAAGATGACCCTGGCAAGGAGTGCACTTCCCACCTCTAGCAATCTCCTCCTCAGTCACTTCGGTGACTCAGAAACCCTCACATAACATGAAAGGTATAAATGTCCCCTCCTTCTACCACATGTGCATTCAGACCACAAACTCTTTGCAAGCAGAGTTTTTCCCTTATTATAAACTGAGGAAAAGCAGCAAGACCAGACATATTTTATATTCCTCAGTGGTATCAGAGCATAAACAATTAAAACACAAATGTAAACAAGCGGTAAGAAGGGATAAGTGGTTTTGCTCATGATGACCAAGTCAGTTTGAAAGGAAGTAAAAAGGCTTGGAGGTGCCATTCACTAAAGGAACACGGGAGTAAATGAATGCAACAGCCTTTTGGTCAGTTGGAGGAGGGGTGTGTTATAACCTGGGCCAACTGGCAACACCACCAAATCAGAAAAACAAATAACTGAAAAAACCACATAGCTATTTCAGGCCAAATCCTTCCCCAAATGTAAGGAGAGCTGAGGAACTTGGTCTGCACTCATGCAAACAGGTGCAGCAATCTAAGATGCTTTGGCTAAAACCTCAATGGCAGAGCTGTGTGTCCTCACCTGAGCAGATGAGAATTGTGACCATCAATATCTAAGATTTTCCTTTACCTTGTATTTCCCAGCCCTTTGGCTGTTGGACTGCTGGAAAAAATACGTATAAGCTGTTTGGAAGCTCTCTCTGATTCTGAAACCATCGTTGGTCTGATCTGAGTGTTTGATTGCACCCAGGATATTCAAACTAAGGTCAGCTCACTAGGGACTGAGGAGGCTTGAGCAAGAGGGATGGTTTGTGAGTCTTGGGTTAGGAAAGGGCTGTAATGAAAGCCAGAAGTTCTGTTTTGTCCAAGGAAAATGCAGTGGGAGAGATAGGCAGGGAGGGAGAGAAAAGGTTTCCTGCACCTCAGAAGGGAGGCTGCAAGGGATTATTGGGGGAGGATGGATAATTCTACACTTGGGAATATTTTAAGGATAACTGCGAGCCATTTGATTGCTGTGACAGCAAAGGCTGAGGAAACACAGGGAATAAACAAAGCAGTCTGTGTAAAGTGATGGAGACTGTGATGTTCAAGAAGGTTAGTTTTGGTAAACAATGATTTAAAAGTTGATGATTCTTAAGATATTCTTCCAAGGAACAAACAGGCGAGTTTGTGGGCTCTGGGAATTGGTGTTGAGTCAAGAAACTGACAAGTGACAATTTCTTAAGGTTGCCCTAAAGAAAATGTTTTTCTCTTGCCCTGTTCTTCCTCTCTACAAAAGTGAAAAGGCGGTACAGGAAAGAAATGGAAACTGCAGACAGGAGCCCTGGCAAAGAGCTGCTAATATATAAGGAGAGTGGAATCAACTGGCTTGACACTTCCCCCATGTGCAGTTTTGGACAGCTAAATCATTCTCTAAAAGCAAACATCTAACAAGAGAATAAAACATCTGACAGGAGGAGGAGAATGCATTTAATGGTCACTTTCCATTGCCCTCCTGAGCAATCAGAGCCACAATAAATGATTGCACCTCTCACTCCTTCAGTCTGAATAAACCCTATGGTCGAGTATCTTTAGGAGGATGGTTCTCATGACAGTGAGACATTTACACACACAGTTTCATGCTGATTTAGCTCAAGCTGCGTGTTTTTGTGCCAGCAGCACTAAATCATTGCAATCAGTGCCCTTCTCCTTTTTTTCTTTTACTGAAGTGATTTATATCAGTTTGGTGCAAGGCGATTTCCTCTCAAAGGAAGCTGAACTGAGGTAAGACTCTGAACAGGAGCAGAAGTACCTAATACAGAGCAATTTTTTCCTGAGGATCCAGCTGGTTTGCTTAGTCCAGTGAGCTGTGCTGCTTTGTCACATCATATATTTCCCCCAAATGCATTAATGTAAATCATTTATGTAAATTATGGTACCTCCATTAATGTAAATGTCAGTGTTGTTAAGTCTTTATCCTCCTCCCCATCCTATCATGCAACCAACATAAAACAATAATACCCCAGCAAAACACCAAATAATCTTACAATTACCAGTGGGAAACAGAAGCTCCAAAGAGGATTTGACCATAACTGATCTACACTAGAGCTCTATGGAAAGGGGGATGGGGAAGAAAAAAATCTAACCTGGAGTGCCAAGAAAAGAGGGAGGATGGGAGCAAAGAGTCAGACAGAGTGGAACCAGGATCATGGTGCTGAATAAGAAAGGGAACTAGAAAGGGGTTTTCACATGCAAAATTAAAACACAGTGCAATAAGGGAGTATTCAGATCACCTTATCACCTTTCAGTCCATGTTCTCCAGGGTTTCCCATCAGCCCCTGAAACAAAAGAAAGCCTAGAGTGAGACTGAGCCACTGTGAAGACTTGCTCATGTATATGACACCGATGTCCCTGATATGGCTGGTGGCACAGACCCACAGCATGGTCCTGGCACAGACACAAGCTCAAATGCCAGGCTGCTCCCAAAGCATGCTCCTTCACACATTCTTTAAACACCCTTTGTGGGCTGGAGGTGCACAGGGAAAATGCTCCTGGGATTCTCCAGTGACTTAGACCTGCTGGAGACTGCCAGATGGGCAGCTGGGCAAGCATTAGTACCACCCATCCCTTCTTTTACCGTCACCCAAGGGTGGAACAGGACAATCTTCAGCCCTGTCATGGAAGAGCAAGAGCTCACAGGACTCAGTTATTCTCTCACCTTTAAGCCTTTTGGTCCTGGGTAGCCTATTGGTCCAACAGAGCCCATGTCACCCTAGTAAGAGAAAGAATATTACTAAAGTCATTAGGTGCAAACCCAAGAGATAGCTGCAGGTGGTGTGAAATTCCTCTCCTATCTGGTCCCTTGGTATCCCTGAATTTACAGGAATTGCACAACTGACTTCAGCAAGATCTGCATCCTGGCACGAGTCAAGAGACTTTAAATGTGTAGTAAAAATACAGAGTGTTTGCCTCACAGGCACGTGAGGGAAGAAAAGCAGCTCCTGTTTGCATCCTGCTGTCGGCCCATCCGAGATGTGAGCTGTCCCCCCCCAGGACCAGCTCACCCAGCCCCACCGTGCTGCCACCCCTGTGCACGACCAGGGCAACTGGGCAGAGTGGGCTGGATGCCCGGATAACACACGAGCATCCTGCTCCAGTGCCACAGGAGATATGGGTGTCAGGGAGGGGGTCCAGGCTCCAAAACCAGGAGCCTAAGCTCCTGGATTCACTTCAAAATTAGATAAGGAATTCAGGCTGGTAAAGGCAAAATATGGAAAATTAAGAAAACATGGTGGATCTGAGAAATTTCTTTTCATGTTCCTCCTAACTTTTGAATGGATTAATTTCCCTCTTCCACTATTTGAAACATTAAAATATTGAGGTGATGTAAGACAATCGTGATGTGTGTTTATTCTTGGTGCAGTTACTCATGTTCCTGGAAAGAATTTACCGCAGTGTTTCTGAATTCTCTGGAGGGTGTCTGAGGGTGTGTTAGAAAGGACACAGACTCATGGCAAAAAAAGGCCACAGCCAAGAAATGTAGGTTGCTACTGAGTTTTGATATCTAAAAGCAATACGAGGAGGAAAGAGGAGGCAAGGACAGAGGTGTCCCACCAGCGTGGCCAATCTGCTGCAGCGAGAAGTCAGCACGGCATCGTTTACTGGGACTTGTAAGAGAAAGTGCAGTGCAGGAGGAGACTGGAGCTCACGGCCTCTGAGAACCCGTGTGTGCAAGAATAAATGAAAGCCTTCAGCGGGCAGCGTTTGAACAGGCTTTGCCTGCCCGTGAAGGGAGGCAGTGATACGCTGCACCAGCCCTGCCTGCAGTGTGTAAATAAACAAGGAAGGCTCTGCTGAAGGAGCGTGTCTCTGGCTGGCAGTCGTGGGCCCGCAGCCACTCCGAGAGCGCTGGGCCTGAACAGATGCCCTTTTCATACCTCCCTGCACAAAGGCTTCTTGTAGAAACACATTTACTTACAGCTTTGCCTGTGCAGTTAATTAGAAGAGCAAGAGGCTTGAGTTACATTTAATTCTGCTCTTCAGCCTCTCTTAAACAGAGAGCCCAACACCTGCAGGGTGCGTGGAGGCAGCCAGGAACAGGGTCGGTCTCTCGGGATGCCTGTGACTGGGAAAGAAGGAAGGAAGCAACCCAATGGGGGGCAGCCCAGAGCAAACACCTTCTCCATGCCCTGCAGACCCCAGGGAACAAAGTCCACCAGGGAGTAGGAGGCAGGATGGATGTGACCCCTTCTCCCAGGAGGATGGAGGAGGTCTCTCTGAGATCTTTAGAGATGCTTCAGCATCCTGAATTCAAGAGTTGTACATTACTCTGGGACACAAGATCCGAGTCAGTTTGACCTCAATTTCAGTTTGAATTTTTCATCTGCTCAGAGTGGTACCGACAGGCCAACCAGGAAAGAAAGCAGCTGATTGCTACAGCTGCAGTGACTCCTGCATTGCAAAGGACCAACTTTCTGCCTTAAAAATAATGCTAGGAAGAAGTTTACAAGAGGAATGTTGCCTGGATGGGAAGAGAGAAGAAATATTTAAAGTTTAAGACAGACCACAGCCAGAGGCAAGAGAACTGCTGGTTTTGCCCTTTTCCAACAAAACATTTAGAAATTGGGGTTTCAGTAGGGGCTGAGATAATGGATCAAGAGAGAGAAGGTGACAGACTCCAGGTGTGTGGTGATGGAGTTGAATCCTGGACTAGGACATGCAATGCTAAAACTCGGGGTAGTCAGGAAAAAGAACATTTTAGTTGGACCTCACACAGAATTTGGTGTCATTTGGGTAGCTGCAGCCAATGTGGGACAAAACCATCACAACCACAAAGGCAGGTTAGAAACCACATACTGCTCGTCCTCGTTTCAGATCAGCTCCAGGCAAAACCTGTCCCCTGTGATCTATCCCAGGCACATCAGAGCGTGGCACTGGCTGGGCCAGCTAGGAGGGGAGGGGAGGACAGGCCGTCTCCTGACTCCATCATCTCTCAAAGGGTCTTAATCACATTTCCCTTGGCTGACCTTTCACCTCCAACAAACATCTGAGATAACAGCAACCAGGTTAAGAGAAATCTTTCCAAGATCTAGGAGATATATGATCAAATTTGGACAATCCCTTCAATTGGATTCTTTTAAGTAGCAATTTTCCTCTTCCAGCTCTTTGCCAGGAGCACATCCTTTCTGCTGCTATGGCTAAAGTACCTACTTTCATCTTCACTAACAAGCGGAAACACACAGAGATCTAATTCCTGGCTCCATGAAAAGCTTCCTAAAGCCTTAAATCCACCTGTGTCCCAATCTCCCATCTGCAAGACAGGTACATTCGTTCCACCATGTCCTCTGTTTTTCCCCATGGAGTCTTAGGTTTCTGGGTTTGGGGGTCTCTGCTTGTGCAATGTGTGGGGCAATCAAGACCTTGATCTCAGCTGACGTACAACTTTATATAATTTAAGCCATGGAAAGGCAAAAGGGGAAGGTTTTAAACCATTCATTGGAAGTCAAGTTTTCACGGATTATCATAGCTGAGGAGGAATCATTTTACAGGAATGCTGTAGTACTAACAGAACCCACCACTTCTTGTGTGTGGAAGGAAATAACTTGAAACAAGTACTGAGACCTAAAAATAAACCATAATCTGTTCAGCTGGGCATTCACTAACCCCCAGCACAGCTGCCAGAGGATGAGTTGCCACCCATCCTTACAGCCATTTATCTCCTGATGGGGAAGAGCATAATGAAGCACGGAATTTGGCTCTGCACATAATTACCTGGATTAGTGATGGGATGGTGAGAGTGCGTGCAAAATTCCTGTATACCCAGAGGACAGGCTGTTCCTGCTCATGGTCTCTCTTGCTCACAAGCAAGAACTGTGAGTCCTTAGATTACTGCTTACAGGGGTTTGCTTTTTAGGAGAGAATAGATCCTGGTGTGGAATGAATATTGCATCTTTAAAGAAATACCCTGCTAAATATTATCAAAAGGGCAAGTTATCTAGGAATAAGGGCACTGACAACAAATCCTTAATCTGTTCCCTTTTCTTTGAAAGAGTTTGCCCTCCTCCACCTCCCAGTCTACCAGGCATCTCCTCTCTCCCCAGATCTCATACCTCCCCCATACAAAAACTCATCCTGTTCACTGCCCTGCCACAGGAAGAAGAAAATCTGTGCGTAGTTATGCAGGCAGAAAGGGTTAAGGCCCCGAGAAGCCAGCTTTCCATTTGTTTTTGTACTTACAATGAGTCCAACAACTCCAGGAGGACCTGGGGCTCCCAAATCTCCCTAAAAGGGAAGACAAACCAACATGGTTATGGACGTTTTGTAGACAGAGGCTGAAAGGCAGTTCAGTGTTTCAAGAACTTGAGGGAAGGGGAAAGACCATCCCTCTTCCTTCCACCCCCCAGCCCCTTCCCCAGCTAAAGCAATCCAGAGCTTCCACCTTAGCAAGCGCGTTTGTGAGCACAGCCTCTCCAGACACAGGGCTGCTTGTTGTTCCACAGTTATTTGCAGGGCTGACTTCCCTCCAGGAGGAGGCTGGATATAAGCAGCGTTTCCCTGTGCAGGTGGGGGAGTGAGAGCCTGCCCCAGGTGAGGTGAAGGCAGAGAGAGGGACCAGAGTAGGGAAGGGATCTGGGGTAGCAACGCTAAAGTGGGAAGGGGAGGAAAGCTGCTGCTTAATGTTGGGAGAGGTGAGTTTTTCTGGGAGTGGTTGAGCAACAAGAAAACTCATAAGAAAAGGAGGACTTGGATGGAAAATTGAGGAGAGGGTATGCCAGTTTACAGGGCTGGCTGATAGGCCCTGGGTGTGTGTTTGGCACGAGGGGTGCTCTGAGGCTTCTCCTCCTGTGTTTAATCACTGAGAAGGGGCTTTTTATCAGGGAGTTCAGGGACAGGAGGAGAGGGAGCGGTTTTGAGCCGAATGAAGGGAGATTTGGATTAGCTATTAGGAAGAAATTGTTTCCTGTGAGGGTGGGGAGGCCCTGACGGAGGTTGCCCAGAGAAGTGGTGGCTGCCCCATCCCTGGAGATGTTCAAGGCCAGGTTGGATGAGGCTTTGAACAACCTGATCCAGTGGAAGGTGTCCCTGCCCATGGAACTGGATGGGCTTTATGGTCCCTTCCAACCCAAGCCATTCTATCATTCTCTGATTTAAGGTGGGGAAACATCAGTCCTCTGCACTCTGCCTCATCCATCTGGGCTCCTGCCCAGGCCATCAACCAGCCATTTCTTTAATCTTCAGAAAGATCGGGCTGCTGCTTATCTGCAAGGGGGCAGCTCAACATCTCTGTCCCTGAGGCAGGGAGCTCTCTGCAGGGAACCCAGCACAAGCTTGGAGGCTGAGTCATTTTAAATCACACTGCAGAGAGCAGGAGATGGACTGCAGAGATTTCATCTTAGGCTCTGTGCCCATTTGCCTTGTCTTACTGCTCCCAAGCAGGGCATTTTGGGAAGAACCAGCTCCTCTTAGAGGCTGTCCAACAGCACCTCAGAGCACATCATTTTGAGGGACAGACTACTACCTGGGTTTGTGGGGCTGGTTTGGATTATTAGCTTCACCACAAACTCCCTCCGTGCCAGCTTTCCAAAGTCATGCAGGTGCCTGATGGCATTTCCAGGTGAATTGCAGTAGAGAAGCTGTGTCAGATCCACACAAATCACTAAGTCTCTAAGTACTTTAGCAACACCTATGTGATGCTCAGCCTGTCCCTGTGTCTCCCTCAGTGGATCACCCACTCCCTTGTTGCATCAACAGTGGGTTGCTCTAATCCATCTCCATCTCCACCAGGGCCTCTCAAAACAAGTGCATTGGAAATACTAAACTTCCCATTGGCTCAGAAATCCCTACCCCTGCTCTGGATCATGCTGCTACTTTCTTTGACAGACCAGCTCAGTTTATGATGCACATCTGGTGGAGTCCCCTTCAGTGCAATAAAGCTCCCCTTTTATGGAAAGATTTGCCTAGTGAAAGAATGAAAGAGAAGGGGACGCAGTGACTAAACGTGCTCAGTCTCCTTGGGTAAAGGGTTACGTGTGTTTATTTTATGGGAAGTGGAGTAAAGGACTATTGGGCAAGCACACACAAAAAGCGTTTCATAATCTCAACCAGCCTAAAATTGCTTTTTTATGGCCGGTTCCTTTCCTGCATACTTGGGACATCTGTGGAGCAATTGTTCCTCACGGGTGGGATTTCTGTATCCTCAAAGCTACTGTTATAAGGTTGGTTTCAAGCTTTTAGTCGAGGTCTGGCATTACTATGCTGAGCAAGAAGAGGGAATATCCCCAGGAAGGCTTAGCACAGGAGCTGCACGGCGGCTTGGGTTTCCCAGTAAGTTCTGCAGGCTCCGAGGGTGCCTGGGATGAAGACTGGGGGGACAGTTGGCTCTTGGTCCCACCAGCTGCAGGAGGGACTGTCTGGATCTCCGGGTTGTGTCACATGAGTATTCCTCAAGAGAAAGTATAAATGTGGAAACACATGGCCTCACGTCTAATGCAAGAGGATTTCCTCTTGGAAGAGGTGGATTCCCCTGAGAGAGTTAATCTGAGCCATTCCCTGTCCTGGGAAATGGAGGATTTAGAGGTGCTGTTTCCTGGCTATCAGTAATGACAGCCTGGTCCCTGACCTGCGAGGGAAGCTGGGCTCAATTCTCCTTTTTTCAGTGCATGAACCGAGCGCTGGGACAACAGACAAGGAGATGAATCAACAGCCATTTCCCATGTCTAATTCCTATGATTAAGTGACTAATTGGAGTGGCTACAGCGCTCCGGGAACGGAGATCTGGAATGTGATGGCTCAACAGTTCTCAGCAAGTTGGTAGGAGGGAAAAAGGGCCCTGAGGCTGGAAGAGTCTTTGCTCTGTCTGGAGGGGACGGAAAGGAGATCAGAGACTGTTGGCTTCAGCCATCCCCACGCGACGGCAGCGGCGTAAGCGCTCCGTGGATCAAACGGAGGATGGAGCAGCTCAGCACCCGAGGCAGCCTGCCCACAATTCAGCTGCACACTGCACCTACCAAAGCTGGCATATTTGTGTGTTCCACAAACAGACTTTCTGGCATTTTTCTGTGTCTGTGACTCCACTTGTGACCCTGTGAACCTCCCTTTAAGTCAACCGAAACAGTATGTTTTCATTCTACAATCTCCAAGGCACATTAATATTTAAAAGCCGTTGATAAGATGAAAGAAGAATGATCCTTCTGGATGAATTAACGGAAAGGACATTCGCTTCTCTGCAATGCTCTGGGAACTGGCATTCAGCTAACACTGAGCACATCTTCTGAATGGGGCTTAAAGAACTTGCAAATTTAAAAGAAAACAAAACAAGTTATTTGGGGAAAAAAAAAAGTCTTTCTGACCTCTGGTCTTCCCGGTGGGCTGGATGGAAATAGCAATACAATCTAGAAAGTCCTCTACTTTGAGATGACTGATTCCACTCTGACCCATGGCTTAAGTTGACTGAAGGATGGGAAAAGTCCTGCAGAATTATTCCTTGGGAATCTAATTTTTTCAGTTCACTGCATTTGTGACTCTTGTGTTGAATTCCCACAAAGGCTGGAGTGTAGCTGAGCTTGGCTTGCTGGTTAGAGGTGCTTGTGAAAATAACTTTTATGCTGCATATATGGTGAATGGGAACTTGAAGACACATGGAGTGGGTTACTTTACACAAATCATTCCATCAGACAGCACAAGCAGCACTGTGATTATGTGTGAATAACCAGGACGGCAGGAATTTCAAAGATGAATCAGTACTGCTCACGTGATAGTTGAAGGACAACCAACAAAGTCATTGAGAAAATAATTTAGAATAATTGATAGGTCTGGGAACTTTTGCAAACCACAAGGGTGTGTTTTGTAAGTAGTGGAAAACACAGCACATACTCAACTGTTTGGTATTAAGTGCTACAAGAGCAGAGAAAAAAAAAACCTTATCAGCATCCAGCTGCTTAAATAGTCTCTGGGACCATCCTGACTCCATTCCCAGGAGATACATCCCATTCTTAAAAAACCAACAGGGGTCAGACGAAGACCAGAGAGAGGCCAAGGATTCAAAAGCTTGGAGACTTCTCCAAGTGCAATGTTGAGGCTGGCTGAGGCACAGGTCAGGGCAGCAGAAGCCTGTGCTATAGTGGCTGTCCCTCAGTGCTCCAGGACACCAGAGCAGGGAAACCAGCACTTCTTGCACTTCTGTTAACATTCACTTTAGATGTGGAAAGGTACTGCACTTGGAGTTCTTTAGAAGCTTACTTCTAGAGGTTAGTGAGAGGCAAACCAAGCAGTACCACCTTGATAACTTGCATCAAAAAATGAAATGTGGTGAAAAGGAGAGGAGCATACCTCTCTATGTACCTCAGACCTCTACACAACTGAGTATGTGGCCTGCTCCTCTGAGAGTTCACCTGCACTCAGGTAGTGGTGCCTTACGATGGTACATCCCTCTGTCTCCGGGCCCATCTCTCTCTGCTACGTTCATACAAAGATTCATCCAGAGCACATTAGTCAATGAAGTGATTCCTGTGGCTGTCACAGACTTTGCATCAGGCCCTGTGGTATGGACACCATGCTCCAACCACTGCAAACTCATCAGGAACGACATCCCTACCTTTTCTCTCCTGATTTTTCTTCTAGTCATATCCTCAAGACAAGAAAGCAACAATCAAGACCAAGGTGCAAGAAGGCAACAGAAGAGACAGAAAGCAAATAGCACCATAGTGACCTGGCAGTTACATGTTGAGTTGAACGTGGGAATTCGCAGCATGCTTACGGCAAGGACATACATTTGTTTGTCAGGAGGGACAAAACCAAAATGCCAGAAGCTGCCACCAAACTTAAAAGGTTTTTTTCAGCTCCAACTAGCACGATGCAGTACCGTGTCGTGTCTACCAAAAGAAAGAAGGGAAGAAGCTATCAACTTACTGGGTTCCCATCGATGCCTGGAGGTCCTCGTTCCCCAAAGTCACCAGGAAAACCCTGAGGAGAGGAGGCAAACAAGAGTGTTAGATATTGACACAATCTTGTGTAAAGACAGTGAGCTTAAAAACTGCTCCCCCTGCCCTCAGTGCAGCGCTTTCATGGACAGTAGGTCACAAGGAACAGTGGGCCATCCAGCCTGCTTGTCCTCATCCAAACCATTCCTGACCCACCAGCACATCCACAGAGAAGCTCTATGAGACCAAGAACTCTGATTCACTGCTCTCTCCTGTGGGCCATGAAGGGTAACCAGAAGAACCATTTACAAGGCTCAGCCATGAGCTGCACACTAACAGGAGCCCTGAGAGGAAGAATCAGCAAGGAGACAGGAAGGCTTTTTCCTTGGCTGTGCTATGAAAAGCACTCTTTGCAGAGGCTGCTGGGCCTGGTTTGTTCACACGTTGTCTTGCAGGCTACATCCAGCCCTCAGTCAGCTGTGCCTTTTCTTAGCACCGGTTGTCAGCTCTGGGCAGGCAAGGCTTTTTCAGCACCACATACACAGACAACATGAGAAGGGGTGGAAATCAGTGCCTCTGCCCTCCTTGCTTCACCAAAATACTCCAATATGTCCAACAAGAAATATGCAGCCCTGAAGATTATGTTGTGTAGCTTTTATATGAAATAATAATCCCACATTTGGAAGATCAAACTTTGTATTTAAAGCTACAGTGCTATCTATGCTCTTTCAGGGATAAATATCCTACTGACAGGATACTTCTTTAAAAGTCAATCCCAAATTCCTTACATACTGGAAGAATTCATAAACCTCATTGGAATGACTATCTTAAAAATGGATTGTCAATCTGAATTATTTCATCCTGCCTACTAACACAATCATTTTAACAATACCCCCTTCTCATATGATGGCTGAACAGCGTAATGCCTGTTGGAGCCCATGCAGATGCTTAATGGAGCTGATCAAAGATGCCTAGTGAATTCACTCCAATGCATTCACGACCTTTCAGCTTGCCAGAGGAACAAACGGTTCCAAACTCATTACAGTCCACACCCCAGAGCTGTGAAAGACCATGTTTACTACATGAAAAAGTCACCACAAAAGACTTCTTCATCATCTCATTATATCCGATACAAATTTGGAAGACTTCAAACAATTATAGAAAAGGGAGTGGAGGTACTGAGCCAGAGCCAGAACATGGTGATGTGACACATTCTCTCTTGCACTCTTTGACTGACCCTGTGCTCCTCTAAGCCCCCCTGGTAGAAACCAATTTGTACAGCACATTTCCTCTATGTCCAATCCTCCCTCAGAAAGATCTCACAGGGGTTCACAATCTCTGTGGTCAGTAAAACTCCTTAGTCACTACATTTACATTTTCAAGGAGGAAGTGGTTGAGTTTAAGATGGATTGGACTCAATTTTCCCCTGAGTTTGAACTTCATTCAGCAAAGGACTGGCAGGGAGCAGGCTGCCAAGAGCTATCAGGGACCAGCTGAAACATCAGCGGCTTCAGGTCTACTCTGAACTTTGCGCTGGAGGGTGCTTTGGGAGGCTGTGACTCTCCACTTCTTTTTGTTGCTTGTCCCTTAAGATGGAGTGATATAAAATATGACACAGCATCCACTTGCTTTGACTCTGAGCCAAAAGGGAAATCATTGTCTGCTAGAGGAGCTCCCCATGGACAGAGCATACACAGTGCCTAACCCCAGGCTCTGCTCCCTAGACTTGGGGGTCATACAAGACCTTCCTTCACCTTTGAGAGTTTCCAACACCTGGCCAACACAACTAGCTAAAAAGATAATTGATCAGAGCCAAGGTGAGAGATGTGTCTGTAACAACCAAAAGGTTGCTACTGACTTCAGAGCCAGTCTTTCACCCCCTCTGTGCCAGTTCCCTACAGCACTCAGGGCGCAGTCACGGATGGACACAAGCTATTGCTTCCTTGCTTGGATTAAATACTGCTATTTTATGGACATCACTGTGAATGGGAAAGTAGTCTGCCTTTCTCCAGCTGGGCACTACACCCCTCAAGCCTGTGCAGATGCCAAGAAGCTGTGGTAAGCAACCACTGGAAACAGCCTTATGCCATCTAGAGACAAAGACGTCAAATATAACCAGAAGGCAGGGGGGGCTACAATTTTCTTAAATGAAAAAAAGGGGGAAAATAACTCTGCTACATGTTGAATCAATAAGACCAGAACAGAGATGTGTAGGAAAACCTCATTGCTTAGGCAAGACAAAAAAGACTGCCTTGGAATATTTTGGTGTTTACAGTCATACAACTTGCCAAGGAAAATATGAGTGTGGATAGACTGATACTGTACTTACGCTGCTGCAGATTTCAGTCACAGCCTTCAGCACTGCCCCAGCTGCAGCTTCCCTTTCTCAGAGGGCAAGGCTGGGCACAGAGTGACCCATGGATGCCACTGGGCAGCCTGGCCCTGGGACTGCTGAAGTGTCTTCTGTCAAGCTAATGTCTTTCCCAATGTGGGAAGGTTTTACTACAATTAAATCAATATATCTACAGCAATATAATATCATCTAATCTAACATTTGCTCCAGGTTAAGAGCATTTTCTAAATTTGGTTTAAATCTTTTCCAGCATGATATAAGTAATGCATACTTCTGCCAGAATAAAAGTGTCCAGGTAAGGAACTATGTAAAATTCATGTTTCCTGCTAATCTATTTTTATGCCTTAGTTGCTAGTACTAACTCCATTTCTTAAAGATAAAGACATAGGACATTTGAGGCACTTGGTAAAAAAGCTAAGAAAAATCTAGCTTTTACATGGGTTTTCCAACAGTAGCTCTCCAAGTGTTTAAATAAGTAGATTATTCCTATTTTGAAGGCAGAGTCGAGTACCTGAGGACACTTGGCCAATGCTACCCAGTAAGAGATTCAACAATAAAACATCTTCACAGTACAATGTGGTTCCCTCTAGAGCAAAGTTTTCTTCCCATCCTCAAGATGAGATGAAAAAGGGTCAGACTGGCAGGAAAAGAAGGAGATAACCCAAAACATGGTGGGCTGGCATTGTTGCTACAACAGGCAGGCCCAAGACAACCCTCAGTAGCGAAGCCCTGTCCGTGCCAACACCTGATTGTGCTTAATACACCATCTGCTCTCCTGGTGGGAGCATCCCTCCAGCCTAGACTCACAGGTCTCGGGGGTGATGGGTGGTCCTCTGGTGCTTTTTGGCCCAAGCTATAAAACAATCCCAGAGGAGCAGACAAACGGAAAGAGCAGCTTCAATTCAACTAACCCCAGGCACACTAGCCCAATATTTGAGTTTGGCAACACAAGTATTAACAGTCTTTCACACATTAAATGAGAACAAGGCTGGTAGCTGTGGCACAAAGAACTTTTCAGCATCCATACAGTCTCCAAAGACCCAAACCAGGTTGTGAAAGCTCTCCCAACACAGCCCTGTGCACAGCAGGAAACAATCAATCTTTTAAGCCCCTAATGAAAAAGAAAGCACTTTCTTTCCATGGGGTAAGCAGTAGCAATTTAAACCACAATAACAGTTCCAGTGACCACAGCATCCTAATTTATTGGATCTCATGTGTCTGTAAAAGCTATTTTTTTTCAATGCCTCTCCCCTCCTGCCATAGTCTAAAGGACAAAGATATTCCCCAGGAACAAAACTAACACTATTAGCAAAAACAAGCAGCCAAGGAATTACAAGTGGACTTTGTTATCCCATTTGTTTCATTCCTGTAGGCAGCACTACCTCTTCTCACCCATGCAGTGCTTCAGCAGCCTGAGGAGCCCAAACTGAGGGAGAACACACGGAGCAGGAAGCTCATTTTATGTTGTTGGCGGACAAGGAAAGTCACAACTGGCAGCCCCTTACAGGAGGCTGGTGAAAAAGATTAAAGAGCCCAGCACATTCAGATTCTCCTGACCTTCCCAAAGTGAGTGCAGAGGGTTTTTTAGTACAGATAATCCACCGTTTTTCAGGGTGCAGCTCTTTTTCCAGGAAGACTGGTCCCTGGAAATTATGGTTAGAATCATTTTCACCCAAGTGCACCCTGCCTGGTCTGTGGGACGGAGGGGTCATGCAGAGATAGTCCAGGACTAGAAAGGGATGGCAAGTTGCAGAAAAGCTAGGAGGAAGATGCTTGACTAAGTTCTGATGGCCAAAAGCCAGTGGGGTGCTCCTCTGTGGCGGCTGAAGTCAGATAGGACAAAACTTTTGGCCCTATCTTACAACTGAGAAACACAGAGAGAAGGTGGGGAAAAGAAGTCCAGCTGAATGCATTTCACGTTGTCTGAAGAGGTTCAATGAAAGAAGCAAGATGAAGCTTGAAGAGGATATGGAGAAAAATTATACAGGCAGATACTTTGCACTAAGCAAGATCCAGGTGTTTCTGTGCTCTCCTGTCCTCACCCAAGAAAAGCTTTACAGTTGTTGCAGTTTGTCCCCACTCTACTCGGTGAAGCTGAGGAGCCACTATTAGAGCAAGAACTGAGACAGATAAAGATGCAAACTAATTTATCCCAGGTAACACCAAGAAGCCCAAAGCTGAATCAGTAACTAAATCTCTGTCTTTGAGATCCTACAATAATGCATTAAATCCTCCTGTTGTCCACAGTCCCTGCAAAGAGCATCTTTTTATATGCTGGGAGACTCCTGCTGAGAACAACCAGACCCAGACAGACACTGGAACCAGCTCCTCCTGCATCAAGGGATTACATCCCCCCTCCACCTCCCCTTCCTTTCTTCCTTTGCTTAAAACAAACAGAACAGCCTGCCCTTTCTTGCTGTCATCAGCCAAAGGGCTGCTCCAGGTCCAAGTAGACGCCACCTCCTCTTGCGTCTTGTCCCTGGAATCAGCTGCCCTCAAGGAAGGACAGACTCGCGAGATGCACCAAGTCCTTTGCTTCCCCAAGGCCTTTTCAGGTGTACGCATGTGGGTGGGTGTGTTGTATGTATACAACATCTGATTCAGTTTAAAACACTTTCCCTGATGGAGTAAGGGAGGCAGTCTGGCAGCTGCTGCTCCGAGGAATCCTGGCAGGTCCTCACGCCAACAGAATCCTTCTCCAAAAATAGGATTTTATTTTCCTGTTGGCTGAAGGTGAAGCTGCTCAAACCAACTGGCCCTCCTGTCTTGTCTGCGAAAGACTCTATTTGCCAGTTGGCTTTGGCCAGGTGAACCCCTGCCCAGGAGTCTCCCCAGGGATGGAGCTTGCAAGTCAAACAATTCAAACAACAACAAAAAAAGGTAGTGGTGGGGAAGCAGGGCTGAGGGTGAGAGAAGGCATTCACTGGAAAAAAAAATAAGGAGAATAAAATAAACAAGTGTAGCTTATGTTGGCAGCTCATGCCTCTGAGAGCATTCTTGGTGGAGAGAGCAGACGTGAGCCCCTCCACAGGTGGGTGTCAAGGCCAGCAGGCTGGCTCTGACCCAGCGCTGGTTCCTAGATCGCCAAAAGTCACCCTAAAGGGAGCCTGGCAAGCCCTGTGCTCCCGGGGTGCCTCCTCACTAGCTCCAAGCCACACAGCTCTGCAGGAACCTTTGCCTTCTGCTCAGTCTAGACCCGAGACTGTGAGAGCTTTCACCCCTGCAAAGAAGGGAGATGCCCTCGTCAGCTGAGTATGGGACTGACAGTCATAGAATCATAGAATGGTTTGGGTTGGAAGGGACCTAAAACCCATCCAGACCCACCCTCACCTCCTACTGGATCAGGGGCTCAAAGCCCCATTCAACCTGGCCTTGAACACCTCCAGGGATGGGGCAGCCACCACTGCTCTGGGAACCAGGGTCAGGGCCTCCTCACCCTTGCAAGAAAAGAATTCTTCCTAATAGCTAATCTAAATCTCCCCCCTTTCAGCCTAAAACCATTCCCTCTCCTCCTATCCCTGCATTCCCTGATAAAGAGCCCCTCCCCAGCATTCCTGTAGCCTCTTTCAGTACTGGGAGGCTGCTCTAAGGTCTCCCCAGAGACCCCATCCTGCTGCAATTCTGCTCCTTTGTCACATCCTCTTGGATAAAGACGTCATGGATTTTTTTAACACGACTACCCCTCTGGCTGTGGGAGCCCAGCCCTCCAGGGCAGCCAGTTCCACCTGAACATGAGCTCTTTCAACTGAACATCACTGAAGCTGACTGACACCCCTCCACCTTCCTGCCTATATGCTTTGTTTCTTTTTTGCTCGGATATTGATCTCTTTCCGTGTCCGTGGGGCTCCAACAGAGTGCAGATTACAGACTCAATCACCCAATCCTGAAGAGCACCAAACCTGCCACTGCTCCTAATTATTTATGGCTAAGATTTCCAAATTTCCTATTTAAGAGAATCAAGCAGATTTGATGATCAAAATATTTTCAGACTCAAAAGGGCTGATTGCATTATGTTTCCCTGATAATTTCTAATGAATATAATTTTGAGGCTTTGATCTGATTTATGAATGAACATTTTCCTGAAAGAAGAAAGATGCTCTTCTGCTTAGAAGACTTGGGTTCAATTCTCCACAAGCTTTTTGAATGACGATGGACAAGTCACTTGGAGACATTCTTGGAAACAAACAATGTTTGGGTTTGTTTCTTTTCTTTCAGTAGAAGTTATGGGCCTTGGCACCTTTCAAACCCCTTTTTCCTGTGTTCTCAGTACTTTGTTATGCCCACTCTTTAAAAAAAAACAACATGTTAATACTGTCCACCTTGCCAAGTTATTTGGATGATGTAATCATACACACAGGAACAGATGCTGATATCAGAGTGATAAGCAAGCACCTCACCACAGAGATTTGGGAAACTCCAGCCATGTGGAGCACAACTCTGGCCAGAAAGAAATGGTGACATTTGCTGTGGGCTCGCACCTGCATTTCAGAGCAGTGAACCAGGCCCAGAGCGGAGGAGAGACCAGCTGCCCAGCCTCACTGTCCAACTTAAGCATTAAAAAAGTCACTGATTGCTCAACCCAAATCTATTTAAAAAATTTAATTTAATAAAGAAAAATAATAGCAAAGAATTGACTTAGATGGGTAACAGGAAATACCCAATCCAGAGGCTAAAACTTGCTCAATAATAGTTTTGTTGATTGCTAATTTTCAGGACCTCTACTCAACTTTTTAAGTAAACAGAATGATTCTATGATACTATTTTTTTTTAGATCAATCTGTTCCTGAAGAAGGCACCAAGCATTTAGGTGCTGGCACAAGACAGGGAGTGCTTACATTCAAGTCCCACCCACCAGCTCCTACAGGCTATTTGTGCTTCTTCCTGCAGCTCATCTTGTGGATTTACCTGCACAAATAGGTTCTCAGCTTTCACGTTTCTCCACTAACTGCTCTCAGTGACAAAAGCAACATGGATGGACCCTTAAAAGCCCATGTGAGCCATGATATCCTGTGCTTCTGGTGAGAGCTTTGAGGGTGTATGCCTAAGTCATGTTTCTTTATGGGAAAAGCCACCTGGACTGCCTCTTTGTGCCCCTAGGGAGCCCATTCTAATCAACTGGAGTTTGGCAGTAACTTGTTAAAGAACAGGTGCTTTGAGATGCTGTTACCGGTTTCGCAAATCTCAACTTGTATGAATCTGGAAACTTGCACTTTGTTCACTCCAACTACAAGGACGAACCTCATCTGCATCCAAAGCAAAGATTGGAGCAAGGAGAGAGGAGCTGTTTATCATCTCAGTCCCTATAGAGAGAGGCAAAATGTATTTTGTCAGTAATCTGTGGTTATGCCAGCCTTTCCAGACACATGGCAAAACGTGTCCCTCCATTGTTTGCTTGGACAACAGCTGAGACTGTGGAACTTGGCAAAGCCCCACACACTTATGTTCACCACTAAGCTATCTTAGCCATATGCCAAGAGGTTGGGGGAAGCTGTAAAATGAAACCTTCCTAACCCAAAGGCAGCCCTGCTTTTTACTACCTAGTGTCTCCCACAAGGCAATGTCTTTTCATATGATGCAACAGGCGACTCATATTGGTGGGGAGTGCAGGGGACCACGTGCACTTCTAACAGCTCATCAGATGAAGAAAAAAGAATATATTGAGAGCTGGCGTTTACTGGAGGCAGGAGTTAAGACATTAACTTCCTAAGTCAACATGGAAGAAGACAGTAGACATGAAGCCTGGCAAGAAGGCACCGCCACATTACAAGCTGAGAGCTGGCAAGGGGGATCCTGCCTGTGGTCAGCTCATGGAAAATAGATGCCAGATTGGGCAGCTTGCCACCGCCTTGATGCTCACAACAAATACTGAGGCTACGCTAGAGTGGCTGCCAGATCACTGCTGGCTCTCACAACCTGCACATTGTGGCTGACAAGGAGAGGGAAAGGGGGCTTCTGGGCTCACGTATGCACTGATCCCGAATACTTAAAATTCTTTCCTGACTTTATAGCAGCTCTTCCTTGACACCTGAGCAGTAATGCTTGGCATTTATGTGCTAAGTTTCAGCTACTGATCTCAAAGGAGAGCTGAATGTGTTGCCCCTGTTTTACACACAGTCAAGAACAGTCAGACAGCTTGACTGAAGTTGCATCCCATGGGGAGTAACCAGGTCCCGTATCCTCTTGCCCCTCCTGTCACCAAGCAGCGCAGTATCTCCCCACCTTGTCTTGGCAGACTCCAGCCACTCTCACAGGCAGAGGCATCAGCCTTCCTGGCCAAGCACCACGAGTGCAAAGCCTCCCTCTGTGCCTGCTTCTTACACGGTCTGCTGCACCTGTCAAGCTATCTCCTCGGAGCAGCATTTTGGCAACGTGTTGGCACTTGCCAAAGGCTGCGCAGAGCCTGATGGCAGAGCCTGTGCTGTCAAGAGGTGTTTGCCTCACTCTCCTGAGGTTGGAACCCCCGTCACGCCGCCTGCCAGCTGGTGGGACACAGCTGCACATCACTCACAAACATGAGCTGCAGGAGGAAGAACAGGACCGATGAGCACAGCCAGGGAAGCCAAGAGCCTGCTTGTGGTATTAATGGCTTGCTCAAGCTACTGCTACCTAAACCTTCCAACCCCGGAGATGGTCCAGGCCTGCACTGTTTTGTAATCCAAACTGATGGACCCTTTGGGCCAGGGCTTTTCTTTCATGAGCTGTTTCATGGTACCCGACACAGTGAGGTTCTGAGGGTTTAACTGAGCTCCTGGCATGGGACCAGCAGCACCAATAGATTCTCAAATATAAGGAAACCTCAGTTGTGTTTGGCTAAATTGTGAAGAGACTTCAGAAAAACCCAAGAATTACTAAGTATGCCTTGGAACTAAACTTTGCTCTTTCCTTTCTATCCCTTTTAAAATAACACTACTAATAAATCACACTGTAAGGAAAAATCAGGCATAAGATAGGACAGCTGGTGCAACACTGATACTCTACATGAAAAAAAAGAGATACGAGCACTCATCGATAACAACAATGAATAAAAAAAAGAACTTAGAGCTCTTTGGATGCCTTTCCTGAAATTTACCCTTTAAGTCTCTTTCTCTACCAGGGCTTGAGAACTTCTGAAGATATTACACTTTATTTGAAGTTCAATATAATCTGCAGTGCAGACATTTCTGATCTCTTACAGCATAAGAAAACCATATCACCTTCAGCTTTGCACTCCTCCTGCCCTCATAGGAATGGGGCCTTTTTTATCCTCCTTTTTTTTGTTTTTTTTTGCCAGCTGCTCAACTGAACATCATAAAAATCCACAAAAATACCAGATAAAGCCATTCTTTTCAGCCACTGCGTTGGCAAGATTGAAGGTTTAAGTAACCAGTTGCTTCAGCTCCAGGCCTCCAGCCTACCTCTAAAACAGGCAGCAAATCTGGAGATGTAGAGACACGTTATTTCAGCCTCCCTAGTGCATTGTGCTTCAGTCATAATTCTCTCCCTAGCCCACCCCCAACCTCCTCCTTGCCCAGGAGTTCACCGGGGCCCCTACATTAGCCATGGACTCGCCTCCTACGTTGCTGATGCACTGCAGGGAGAGCAGAGCGGGAGATGGAGCCAGCTGTTTCCACGACAGATTCACCATGTCCCCCCTCACAGCTCTGCAGAACTTAACTTCCCTGGATGGGTTTCAAGATCTGACTCACACCCAGTTCTTCTATTTTAATCATTCCCTCTTACATCATTCTCAGAGGCCCACGGTGTCACATGCAAGCTCCCCCAGCCCCCCACACCTCCTCTGCTGAGTGCTCAATCTGCTGCCGTCTCTCATCCCAAACATAGAGAAGTACATTTGATACCAGCACCTTCCCTGCTCTATAGAGCATTTACCAGCTTTGGATGGCAGCTAAGAAGGGCTTCCAAGAGCTCTCCATCGCAATGACAACACTGAGATAGAACAGGAACAGCAGTCGTGCCAGCAAACCTAACAGCGTGGGGATGGAAGAGACCAGAAGAATCACAGGAGGCTCACTAACACTGCAAACCAGCTGGGAGACAGCACAGACCAGGAGATAAGTGTTGGGAAGAGAACCAGGTCAGCTGGTTCCTACTTTGCATCCTCCCAGTGACTTCCTGAATAACTCTGGATTGTCACTTAATCTTTTTTTGTTCGCGCTCGGAAGCACAAATCATCAGCATGGGCCCATTCAAGATTTCTTATTAAACCTGATATGAAATGGGGATGGAGCCAAAACTCTCTGAAAGAGCTGAGTAGATCAAACGTGCTCACACACAGCTGTTTAATCCCTTCTCTAGATCCCAATCTAAAGACTCCACGGTTGAGAGATTCCCCGCTGATCCCAGGGGAGCCCCTTGTTTGTAACAGTGACCGCCAGACACAAACTCTTGCCTGGAAGATTACAAACACTCGCCAAACAACAGCTGGAACACTTTCAGCCTCCAGCATGCTCTGTGCAGAAACAAGGCAGAGAGCAGGAACCCTGTACCTAACGACAGTTGCTGTGTTTGTTTTACTCTGGTCAATGAGTCATCCTTACATCCACTGGCTCTCTGCAATTATTCATCACAGAGGTTTCTGGTGCAACCAGTGGCTTACAAAACTGTAGGAAGATCTGGGATAGATTTCCATTATCCCCCCCAAAAAAATCTGCTCGACCTCCCCCCATCCCAGGGAGAGAACAGCCAGCCAGGATGAATGCAGCACTGTTGGGGTGTTTGCATGGCTTTCACTGTGAGAACACCAGCAAGCAGTAGGCGTGGGACTCCTAGGAAGCACGCGTTTGCATGCAAGGGTGACAAGGGGAAAGCACTGGATTTTTCCGTGTGTGGGTGAGTGGACATTTTACAAAGAGCCTGTGAATGCAATGATGTCAGGAGATAAGAGGGAAATTCAGGCTAATATGAAGGACAAGGTGCAAAGGCAATGAGAAACACCAGAGCATGAATGTGCCTGATCTCTCTGCTGACTGAAAAGCAAAAAATTCATCCATTTTGGTAAAGGAAGCACACAGAATTGCTTGGAAGAAGGGTAATGTGGGAAAGCCTTTCCTTGCTGTTCTTTCCCTGTTTCCTCTGCTCACTTCAGTGCTATTCCTACCTGCTTTTATTTTGCTTTTTGCAACTGTCAATGCAAACCCCCTTCTATACAGCTTTGTATCCAGCCCTACCTGCAAACACCTCTTCCTCCTGGTCAAGCTCTCAAATCTCCCTGGTCTCTTTGCTCCTCAAACATGTCTTCATCTGATCTATTTGAACTCCATACCACTACTAAGAACAAAAAGTTCCTATATAAAAGTGCACTTGCATTATACAAAGGATAGTCCAAGGGCTGGGGGGAATCACAGCAAAAAGAGGCAAATGTGATGAGACTGATGGGAGCACAGAACAGTAAATGTAACAGAGAGAGCACAGACACCTGGGGTGCTGCAGTCACAGTGGGGAATTAAAAAGTGCATTCAAGGAAGAAGCTGGCCAGAGGGAAAGATGCTGCAGAAGAGAAACTGAGAAGCATAAGATCCAAAGGAGCATGGAGACAGTGCAAACAAGAACAAAAAGTGAAGGGGGCAGAGTGCAAAAGAAAGGAAGAGAACAGTATTTGTATCTTCAGTTTTCTTTCTGCTTGAGAAAAGAGATACGGAAAGAATTGTTTGATCTCCCCATTGAGTTCCCATCAAAAGATATGAAGGGACCCAGCCAAAAGCCAGATGTTTTGTTTCCAGTTTCATTCAACAAGATCTGCATAATAGACGAGGAAAAACTTTACCGGCCTACCCATCTTGCCCCTCTTCCCAGGAACTCCAGGGGTCCCCTGCAAGGAAAACACACAGAGAAAAAAAAATAATAGGTCTGGTTGAGAAAGCAAACAGCCAACCAACAATACAAAATAAAACTAGAAGAGAAAGGGGAATGCGAAACAGGCTAATGAACGTGGCATTGTTGAGGAATCAAAACGTCAGCTACTTGCAGTCAGCTGCAAGAGCAGAAGACAATTAACCTTCACCCACTAACTACAGCCCTCCCTGAGGACACACAGAGGCAGCATCCACACCCAGGGCAACAGGCTGGAGCTGTGCTTAGCACGAGCAGTCATTAAGCTACTGGTCTGGAACCGAATGAAGGCCACCGCCAAGGCACTCACTGGAGAACTTCTGTTTATGTTTCTTATTTAGTTATACAAGCATTAAATCAGCGACTCTAGAGTGCAGGGTAGTCCCCTCCCAGGCAGGCACACACACACACACTCACTCCCACATGCTCCTGGGGCCTCTCTTGCTTCTGGAGCTTCCATTTGAGGGAGAAAAAGCTGGAACGAAACAGTCTTCATGTTACAGTGACCTTCCTTAGGAGCTCTTTCAGTGAGAAGAGGGGGTCCTTGGATGGGCAGAGATCAGGCACGCGGTGGGACGTAGGGTAGAAGTGCAAAAAAGAAAGGGAGGTCCTGCAAAGCTCTGAACATGTGGGTTTGGAGAAGGTGCAATGAGAAGGATGAGGGGAAGGGAGGACACATGGGAACAGCAGCCACGGCTGCCTGTCCACAGGCCCCAGTCTTGACTGCCCAACGCAATGCCACTCAAAGGAAAGCCATTGTCAGAAAGTCCAAGACACTGACACTTCCAAGAGCCAGGCTCTCACCCGACACCTCCACATAGACACTCAAAATGCTGGGACACTGTGGCTGGGACACTGTGGGAGCAGGGAACATCCATGTACATTCTCCTCCTTGCCCCACCCCACTAAGATCAACTAGCAAGGAGGAGAAGGAAGGCAGGTTTTTAAGTGAAGGAAAAGACAGAAAAACAACTCTCTACTCAACAGTGAGGTCTGATGACTCTATCTGAAGCCTAGGTTTTCCTGACTTGAATATCAACACCATAAAGGGATACAAGGTCTCCATGTAAGGGTAGGAACAGGTTAAAGAAGCCATGGTTAAATATTAGGCATGGTCGCCTCTTTCCTCAGGAACAAGGGAACAAGAGAAGGTTACAATTCTGAAGAATTGTATTAAAGCAACACATCAAGGCTTTCTTCCCAAAATACTCACTCGTTCTCCATCAGCTCCTGGTAGCCCAAACAATCCTGGGAGACCAATATATCCCTAAAGGAAAGAGGAAACAAGTAGTCAAATACATTTCTCCACTAGCAACCAGTCAGTCTCTTTCCTGAACAGCAGAGCCTTCTCCAGCGTTGGTCAATGGCAGCCGTGATGAAATAAACCTTGAGGCAAGTGTATATGCCCATGGACTGCATGGTGCTGGCTTCCACGATGTAGTCCAAGGGCACATACCCTCACACCAGGGATCACGAGGACTCCAGGCAGGAAGTGGCCAGCAAGAAGGAACCTTACCTGGGCTGGCTCTGAGCGTACCTGAGGGAAACGGAGCTCGGTTCAAGGTTAGCAAGCGGGATAGCAAAGGTAATCCACATGCCTACACCTCCTTTTATCTCTCCAAGGGCTCTTTCCCTGCCTTTGGCATTCATTCCCAGCTGCCTTGTTGTACCAAGCCCCTTCTGCTTGCCTTCGGTCACACGGTGGTCACACACTGCAGCCCTTTCTTACACAAATAACACCTTCTCCTGGCAAGCAAGGCTCCTGACCACCTCGTTGCTGAGAGAGGAGCACATCAGTAATGGTTCTGCCTAAAGCCTTTCCCTGCATCACCAATACCTCTTGTAAACACTTTGCCAAGCCAAGCACCAGGAGCCCTGCCTTGGCAGGGAGGGGCTGAGTGAGCCATTTCAAGCTCTTAGGATTGGTGTAAAGGCTCATCTTGTACATACATACAGATCCTCTGACACCCAACTGTAAAGAAGCCTCCTTTGCACCAATACATTTCAAATAACATCTGCTATTTTCAGTCTCATCAGCAGCCATCGCATTTTCAAGTGTGCAGCATTTCTCTGTGGCTTTGGGATCCTGGAAACACTACGTTTCCCTTCCCTTGCAACAATTGAAGCCTTGTTTTTAATCCTCTTTGCTCAGCAGTCAGTACAAAGTTACCTTGTGTGCCGGTCCTTTGCAAAGGACTAATTTGTGCCAAACATGCAGAATCAATAGGAAGTGAATTTCAGCAGGGAGCCCCCTCAGTGGCACCTCACTGTTACAAGAGTCAAGTGTTAACACTGATTTTCTCTCATCTTTCTTTCTCCATCATCACTAAGTCTCTTACTGTCAACCCTGACAAATTTTTCCAACAGTCCATCGCTCCCTTTAGGGATGATGTCTAGCTGGGAAATGTGGCCATGTTAAACTGATACAGTCTGCCTTTTCCTCCTGAATCCCAATACAAACCATGTAAGTCTTGAAACCACTTCCTGCACTAGAGAAAACAGAATCATAAAATCGTTTGGTTGGAAACGACCTTTGAGGTTATCAAGTCCAACCATACCTGTTCACTACTAAATCATATCTCTAAACACCTCATCCACCCATCTTTTAAAGCCCTCCAGGGATGGTGACTCCACCACTTGCCTGGGCAGTGCCTTCCAGTGACTGATAACCCTTTCAGTGAAGAATTTTTCCCTAATATTCAATCTAAGCCTCCCCTGGTGCAACTTGAGGCCATTTCATCTCATCCTATCCCTTATTACTTGGGAGAAGAGACCAGCACCCACCTCGCCACAATCTCCTTTCAGGGAGCTGTAGACAGTGGTGAGGTCTCCCCTCAGCCTCCTTTTCTCGAGGCTAAACAGCCCCAGTTCCCTCAGCTGCTCCCCATAAGAAGGTGGTAGAGGTGAGCAGTGGAGAGGAGTCCACGGTTGGCTCCCTCAATCCACAAAATGCAGATCTCTCACTTTAATTTTCACTGACTGCAGCTGAACTGAGAAATGCCCTTCCTGGGTATAAATATTTCATCCCTCAGCACTCAGGGGTGCAAAGTGGAAGAGTTTTCAAGTCTTCCATCTGCATATCTATCACGTAATTACATGAGGTCCTGGGTAGGCCAGCGAAAGAGATGGACCAGGGAAAACTTTATCACTTGTAGAAGTGAGGTGAGCAAGCTGTGCTATCTCAGATCTTCCATTCTCCTGCAGGACATTGAACATGCCATCTCCCTTCCCAGCTCAGGAACACAGCTAGCTACAGGGTCAGCATTTGTTTATGCCTTGCAGTTTTCCTAGTGATGGAAGCCAGCTGGTTGAATTTACTGCATATAGAGAAAGTATCACATGTTAGAGAAAGGGAGGATTTTATTAGCTGGGAACCTCACTGTGGATTTCTAATTGCAGGAAAAGAACAAAATGTGTTTAACAAGTCTTAATTGGTAAACAAATCAAAGTTTGTATTTGCACATGGCTTCAAGATGCTGGCTTGAGGTTCTGCATAATGATATAAAACACTCTCAAACCCAGCTCTGTAACCAAAAGGGCCCATATTCAGCATCTTCAAAGGCCACTGAATCACACTTATTGAAACTAAAGAAGCCTTTGGGAGATGGGGCTTGTAGAAAGTTCAGACTTTGGTCTTTGGTAGGAATTTGTATGCCATTCTTTCCTCTGCTGCAATGGGAGCTCTGAAGGGGTTGGCTTTGTATCATCAGCGCTATTGGTGAACTTTGATCTTGGTACATTCCACGTGTAACGTAAAAAATTTAACAGTTCTTTAAGAAAGAAGTGGTGCACAGTTCAAACCCTCTGAATCCACCAAATTAAAGGAGCTGGTCTCAGAATTGCAAAATTAAGCATAAAGTTTTTTTGAGAGGACTTTGGTAAAAACAAGGAGAGAAAAGACAAACGAAAGGCTTCTTACCCGACTGCCTTTTGGGCCAGCGTCCCCTATGGGGCCAGGTAAACCCTAGAACAGAAGAGAAAAACAAAGACAAATGTGGACAGGCTTTAACTTAATCTAATGAGCAGTGCCAAATCCCCAGCACCATCCCTGCATGGTTCTGCTTTCAGTGCCCAGTCCAAGGCGTATCAACAAAGGAGAAAAAAAGGACAAAATGATACAAATAACAAATCTCCCATTGTTGGCGAGCTGGGACTCTGCAGAACCTGAGACTGCTGCACAGAGTGAGCCTTCCCCGGGGCTGAAGTAGAGATTTCTGATCATAAAGACCAAAAGGGCTAAGGCAGCAGGGTGCAGAGGCTGTGTTACACTTCAGATGTGATGTACAGTGATGCTCTGTACCCAGCAGCTCTCAGTTCTTTTTCCTGCCCTATTGAACACAAGCATAGCAAATGACAAGGGCATTTCAATACCTGTTTAGGGCACACAGGCTGGCCCTGATGCAGTGAGAAAGCCCCTCTAATTCCTACAGCCTAAAAAGTCACTTAACAGTAAAGGTGCTGCAATATCTCTAACCTTTTGCAGCATCGTTACGGAAGGAATTGAAAATACATTCCCTGTTCTAATTCCGTGCCTATTGCTGCTCACTTAAAGTACCATGAAAAAGAATCCTGTAAAAAATGCATAATAAATTTTCATGTTTATTGTCCTCTAGCAAGTTTCCAGGTCAATTTTTTTCTAGTTCCAAATGTTAATGGGGTTTTTTTTGGGAAATGGGGTGAGAAGAAAGGCAAAGTCCATATTTTCTTTAGCCGGCAGCACTGCACACACAGCCTGGGAGCTGAAAGTCAGGTTGTGCTCTTCCCTGGCTCGAGCATCGTTTCAGCCATCAGGGTGAAGTTAACAATTCTGCCTATGATGTGCAAATAAAAGGAGAGCCAAGCTCTCTCCCATAGTGCTGCAGAGCCAGCACAGCTGACAGGAGTAACAAGTAGTAAAACCTCAGTAAAGTAAACAGCTCTGATGCTGGATACACACAGCACTCAAATATGCTGAAAAACGCTGCCTTTGAAAAAAAAAGTCACTTTCCTGACCCAAATCACAGTTTAAGAAAGCGCTTTTGTTCTTGGTATGTCAAGCACAAAGATTTCACTCTGCTTATCTGATGGGCAGAACACTGCTGGGAATTACTAAACAGCATTCATTAACCTTGTATGACCAATGTAGCTGGACCTCTTGGTATTAGTCAACTAACACACATTCAACACCTAGAAGATACTTTGGCATGCAAAGCTCTAAGAGCCTTTCAGAGTATGAATGGAGCATTTAGTCAGGTGCATAAAACTCTCACCCAGTTCTACCATCTGCACTCTCCACTGTGCATCTGTATATTCCCAAAATTTGCTGAGCAGGGTTTAAATTTGATCTCAATTTCAAAAGAGTCTGTGGCAGGGAGAATGCAGGCTTGTTCCACACATCTAGGTCACGTTTAGTCCAAAAACCTGCACATCTGGGTAAACACTTGAATACAAACTCATGACAAGTCTGAAAGACTCGTGGTAGACTGCTCAGGGTCTCTGACATCTGCCTGGGCTCTTAGCTTTGTCCTTGAATATAAACGTGGTGGAATCCAACACGAATGTGACCATTTCAGAAAGCCATGACAAACTCATTTCACTGTGAATTTTACAGGGCCAGGTCTTCTGCCCTCCAACAGATTCCATCTCAGGTCTTACAAAATATTCCTCTTTATTTTCTTCCTAGTACTCAGCATCTTACATCAATAAGACAATAAAGTGCCCGATTTTAGTCCCTTTTCCTTTGTACACTACTCCACTCCTAAAGTTGTCTGTGCAATTTTTTTCAGAATGAAAACAAAGATTTGGGTTTCTTTCATCATCTGTTTTGCAGCTGCAAATATGATTTATATGGTCCATATAAAATTTTATATGTATATATATGATTATAATAGTGAATTTTACTAATGAAAGTTCATGTAAATATTTTCCTTCAGTAATATGCATTCTTCTGTCCCAGATTTTTAATTTGTTCAACAGAAATTTGCCTAAAAGTGAAGGGTTAGCAGGTTGCAGGTTTGCTTCTCTGCTCTGCTGTTTGTGTTTTTCCTCCCCTGTTGTTACACTGAAGAAAATATTTGCCAAATTTTGCCATAGAAATTCAGGTTTTATTCATCATAGGCATAAAATACTTTCCAACCACCTTAGTGTCCCCCCAAAACTGAAAGGCCACGTCGTTGATACAGCACCTTGAGGAGTGAAGAAGGAAAATATTCAGACAGTCTAGAGGTCTGCACTGTCTTTAGTGGGGCAGGTATTCAGCAGGGTGTACATTTAGCTGCCTGCACACCCAAAGCCCTAGTCTGTGCACAGCACAATGAGATTTACTGCACCTGCCTGCCAGGATAACCTTTGGCACCCGGACTTCCAGCTGGTCCTCGCTCGCCCTTTGGAAAGAAAAAAGAAGAGGCACAGAAGGTAAGGTGAATGCCACACTTGGAAAGCTTTTTTAGCTGCTTCATTCATCCAGCTGAGAAAAGCAGAGGCTGGAATGGCTTAACCTGATGCAAATTTAAAGAGAGGAAGAAAATATTAAAGGTAAACAGTGGAATAAATTAATGAGGGGGAAAACACACGAGTCAAGGGATCCATACATTAGTTTCTCCTTCCATCTGCAGTGAAAGCAGCAGATAGTTTGAAACAAGGAGGCTAAGAGAAGGTGTAAGGCTGCATCTATATCTGGCATATGGAACCGTTTTACTGGGGGGAAAGCACTGCCAAAATTCTTCAAAACTAAATGGATTCATGTATAATATCCTTTAACATCATTGCTAACAGGGCCTGCTATTCATTGCCTTTTTTTTTTCTGGATTGCAAACATCAGACTTAACCAAATGAAGAGGGGGGAGAAAGGCAGAGAGGGGGAATGGGCTTTGGAAGGGGAATTACATGTTAATACTTAATATGATGTGGTTGGTAAACTCCAGGTGAAATTAATGCAACAGGAAAAATCAAGGGGGAGTATGGCAAAGCTGATTATTTCTTCCACCATATAAACTTCACCTGGTTGTGCAATAAAAACTAGAAATTAAAATTAGAAACTTCAAGGCAGTCTCCTCCCACCAACCTGCTGTTGGTCAGTGTTTGTGCACAGCTGCTGGCAGAACAGGAGTTCACTGAGCATCCTGTGGGTACCAAGCTGCCCCTGGAAGGAGCTGGCTCTCCACATTGAGTGGGCTGTACAGGATCCAAACTAGCATCAGAGGCAGAAAAACCATCCCTCTTTAAAGGGCCAGTGTTGGAAACTGGGAAGACTCACCTGCTCTCCGGGGTGACCTGGTGGTCCAGGGTAGCCTTTGTATCCCTGTTGAAATAAGATGGAAGAGAATAATAAGAATAATAAAATAATCTGGTTTTTTTTGTTTGAATTTCTCTTTGCAGGTAGGAGTTAAGTTCTGAGGAGAAGTAGGCTTGTACTATGGGGGAACACTACACAATCACTTTTAACATGCTGCTTTGTGCTGGCATCACCCAAGCCCTGTTGATGTTCCCACACTGGTGCAAAGCATTGTGGCAGCAAGCAGTGTGCACCCACTGGGGTCTGGCTGAGGGGTCGCTTGGGAAGGACTTGCTCTGTGAACAGACTTAGAGTGGTATCTACAGTCAGGTCTACTTGTAATCCACACCTTTAGCAACGTTATCCTTAATCCTTAGCAAGCCACAGGCTTGTGGGGTGAAATGTTGGCTTTGGGCAAGTTGGGGGACTACACAAGATAAATCCCTCATATTTCAGAGCTCTTGCTTTTGCTTTCAAACTTGAAATGCCATAGGAAACACCCAAATAACCATTTACTGTCATGGGACATGATTTTTTTTTCTAGCTTGAATTTGTGTAGCTTTCAACATTTCTAATCTAATTATTACAAGATCCAGAGTCCTTGATTATGAAGTCACCTAAAACAGTGAGCAAGCTGTCTCTGAACCTGCTCTCTCTCTGCTGAATTAATTAGAATGAGTTTCTTAATCCAGCCTGCTAGCTGGCAAGTGTTGCAGGCTTCAAATCATTCTCACAGGTCTTTTATAAACCTGCTTCACTTTTTCAGGTTATTTATTTTTGAGATGCAGACACTGGAACAGGACAAAGGCAGCCTGTTCCACTACAGACTGGCCAGCATGTATTTTAAGAGAGTTTGCTTTCTCCAGGGTTTACCTAAAGCTCTCTTCAAACAGTGAGTAAATTCTACAAGTGACAAAACACTGCAGATTTTTTCCCCTCTCTCCTTTATTGTCTTGCTTCAGCTATTTAAAACAAACCCGTTTCTATCAAGTGGAATTAGAGCGGATTAGAAGATTAAATTCAGTTAACAAAGTAGCTGAGCTACCAGCAAGATTAAAAAAAAGGGGCAGAACATTTAATTTGAAACAAACGGAGACAGATAATAAACAAGAAATAATCCTTGCACAAATACTAAAGAAATAACAAAATGCTTTCAGGATGGGTGACAACTGCTGATTGGAGCTCAGTCTCTGCTACTCACCCTGTCTCCAGCCAGGGCTCCTGGCACACACTTCCCATCTGGGAAGCCCACAGGGGAGCACCCCCTGCTCTGGAAGCCATAACCAAACCCTGCTTTGGCCGAGGACCTGGCCTTTTGCTTCGCTCACCAGATGAACCCAGACCTGTCTCTGCTCCCAGGTCCACACCTCTGCTTAACGGCTTTTTTATTCTTCCCACGGGCTTTTCTAGACCTGCAGCCTAAGCCTGCCCTGGCAGAGGTATGCAATGCTCTCAGCCATCCTGGCTACTACCCACTCCCCTTTGCATTCCTCCTTGCTCATTACTTCAGACATTTTGGCTGGGCAAAAATTGTTGATTCCCTTTTCACCCGTTCTCTCCTGCTTGACCTTGCTGATGTATCACAGTCCTCTCTTTTGTCTGAGCTGCACCTCCTGAGAAGGTAGTGGTTGACCTGAAGGACCATTAGGTTACTTGCTGGCCCTTATTCAAACCATCTCAAAGGTCCTTTCTCTTATTGCTGCCAGCGCATTTCAGCCAGTGGCTCCCATCTGGGAGAGCCTCAGCAGCCCTTGGAGCAGGGCCAGCAAACAGGACTCCCTGCCCCTCTCCAGGAATCTGCTCCATCAGATCCTCTCTTGTTCATCCTCTCCCTGGCCCCTTGACAGATGTTCAGCAACAGCAGAAAGGAGGGAGGATGCTCCACCCTGGCTGGGTGTCTGGCCTGAAGGTGAAGGCACATTGTGAAGGTCCAGACCCCCCTGGAGCGTGGACCAGTAGGGCATTGTGCAGATGGAGAGTGTCTGTTCTGGCTCATCTCTCACCTGCCAACAGGAGTTCTGGGTTCAGCATCTCCAGGTATGCCCTGGGATTTGGCACTGAGTCAATAGGATTTCCTCCTGGGTCCTTCTGCCCAACTCCTCCAGCCATAGGCTGGAGCAGGAACTACCTTTGTCTCCAGACAGCTGGAGCACCTACTTTCATGGATGCAAGTACTTAGAGATGTCTTGCTCCCTCCACTCATAAGGAGGTGCCTAGCTTGGCTGCTCCAAACCATTCTGCTCTGATTGGGTTCCTGCAGGACAGGCACCGTGAGCCTGCGATGGCCTCCCAGAGCAGGTGGTTACAAGGGAGCTCCTTGAGATGTTCAAATCACGCCCTGATCTAATGTCTGTACACCAAGCACTGCACTGCAATCTCTATAATGGTAAGTGAATGGCTCTAAAAAATATACAAACACTCTGCTACTGTTGCATCCTATTAAATATCCTCCACACTGTATATAATGAGCCCTGGAAAACTTCAAATATGTGTTTCTTTACAGTATATTGCAGTTATTTTTGTCTTAGGTTAATTATAGTGAGAAGAAAACAGAAAAGCTTGTGTATGCCAAGTTGGCTGCAATGTGAAAGTATTTACCTGCTAAAACCCTCTTCAAATAGCACTGAAATGACAGGGCAGAGGGCAGGAAAACAACAGCGTTTTCTCTTTAATCCAAACACTTCCTGGTGATTACAGGGTGCTCAACACAAAGGGCTGTGATTTAGAAAGGAAATTGCGCTCCAGTGAAGGATTTACTCATCTGTGATGATATTTATAAACTGCTCTCTCCTAGCTAAAAAGGATCAACCTGCACTTTGATAGGAAATGTGAAGAGTAAAGAGGCCGGCGAATGAGATCCACATGACAGGATGTGTTTTGGAGCAGTGACCAATTTCCAGCTCTGTCTTTACTCCCTGAATGACTTTGATGAAGCTTTTTCTTCCTCGCTGCTGCTGTCTTCTGCAACCTTGCACCTTTCAGAACCATTTTCTCCTCCACAGTGTTGGAGGCTGGGGGCAATGATGCTGTGCTCTGCTGGGAGTATCTGCACGGCAGCTGGAGTCTGGAGCCCCCAACCAAAAGCCGAAGTCCAAGGACCCCTCATAGGCACCAGAGGGAAGGGCAGAAGGGACAGACAAACCCCTGCCTCTGTTCCAAAGAGGTGCTCCTCAACAAAAGCAATATTTGCTTTGTGTGGAGAGGATGAGAATGACATCTACTTGCAAGGGAACTTCATATCTCATAGATGGGTGCAGGCAAAACGATTTTGGGCTGCTCTGAGTTCAGACTCTCCAATCCAATCCAACAAGAAGCAAAGGTTTGCAGTCACAAGGCACTGTGATGTAGAGCCACTCTATACCAAAACATATGCTGCTTGTTTGTGGCTCCCCAGCTCGTGCTGCTGAGCCAGTTGTTTCATTTAGTGGGAAAAGTATTTTGTTTCCCCTGCTGAAGTATTTTGCCTGTTTCAAAGTTCCTACACAGCGTTCTCAGATCAAAGCCCTTAGAGCTCTTTTCACAGTCCCTCCAGGAGTGAGGGATGTCCATTTCCAAGGTGCTGCTGTTCTCTGGTAGCCAAGATGTGTTGCCCACCTTCAGCCAAACACCAGCATATTTTCACTGGGAGAATGCCAGCAGGGAATCCAGATAAAAAAAAGATTTTTTTCCAACTGTTTCACCAACAACTGTAGATTTTTTCTTAATGCAGGATGCTAATAAAAGCCAGGTTACACCAAACACATTGCCAGACTAGAGCTACCGGGAGGTGGTTTATTTAGGCTGCACCAAAGGAAAAATTTCAGCATCCAACTTGCTCATTACTTGAAGAAACAGAAGCATACCCCTGCCTTCACCCTGTCCTAGGGGAGCTGAGATCAGATGTGAAGACCATGTGCTGGACTCAGGAATGTTTGTTCAATCTCCTGTTCCCTCTCCGCTTTTTTCCACTATGAGTCCTTGCACTCCTGACATTGCATTTTACTGATCGTAACCACAAACTTTTGTTTTATGAGCTGTTATACCAGGAAAATGGTATTCTTTGCACTCTATTTGTTAGAACTTGTTTGTAACAGCAAAAGATTAGTGATTTATCATTCTATTGCTCCACGCTCCATGCAGCACCCGAAGCATGACCAACCTTGGGAGCAGATAAACAAACCCAGCCTTCTCCTCTTGGCACTTTCATTAGAATATAAAGCATGCAAGAAGCAGTCATGGAGAGGGAGGGCTTCTTACAGCCTCCCCCACAGCTTCTTTCTCTCCCCAGAGCCTCAGAGCATACCTGAGTAGGTGTTTGAGTGCAGCTAATTGGCCTGAGGAACAGTATATCTTCAATGGTCCATTGACAGATGAAATGATTGAAACAAGATGCTAATTTTAACTGTTCGGCTTAGCTATGTCAATATTGGCTTGCTGGGGAGTCAGGTCTGCCGAGCCCAACCACCAAACAGCTCCCTGCAAGAGCTCCAGCTTCCAAAAAGCAAACCAACCCACCAACACAGCTTGGAACTGGAAGGCCAAGTGAAATGCCCTTGATATATAAAGGGTATGGATCACTAAGGTATTGCTGGGCAGACTTACATGCATGAACACAAGCACGTATGAACACGCTGCTGCAACGTGAAGGCAGGGATAGAGCTTGTGCTCTATCCTTACATATCCTTTTCTAGGCATAGGTTTGTTGTTGGTGATGCAAAACCTGACCAGTGCTGTCAATCTCCAAGCAAAATAGGGGAAAGGCATACAGATACTTTGCTGGAAATGTGCTTTACCAGGGCAAACAGTCAAAGTTTCCTGGGAATGTCTAAACCATTGGATATTTATGCTGCTTGTACACCCATTTCATTAACATATTGCCTGAACCACATCTAAATTTAGCTTCCTGATGAAGGTCCAGTGTCAGAGCACAAAGGGATGATGCAGTGCAGTGAGACATGGGGTACAAAGAAGGAACAGAAATCTGGATCTGGAATTTCATTTCATACTCTTACATATTCTTGCTGGTACGACTTTCAGGCAGTTGCTTCAGCCTGCATCCCAGTTTATATTCCTGCAGAACAGGCCTAAGACTTTTTTTTGCTGGGTACAAGGACTTAATTTAAGCTTTTAGGCAGAGTTAGAGGACAAAATTTGAAAATAAAAATATTAATCTAATTTGTTAGGAAAATTCTTACCTTTCTACCTGGTGGCCCAGGGAACCCAGTCAAACCAGGTAAGCCCATGTCTCCCTGCAGGAAGAAAGTTGAATTAGTTTTCAGTAATATTTTCCTTATGCCTAATGTACTGTTATAAAATTATTTTGCCAACAGTAGTATCCAACTATTGATATTTCTGATTCTAATTGCAACTCTTCAAAAGCTGACTGGATAATAAGTGTAGATTTAAATAACATCTCTTTTAACTGGCTCATATAAATAATAAATCCAGTTAATTAATGGCAGCTGTTACTAGAGTCCAGCTTTTTGCTAGTAGAATGAATGCTTTTTTCCCCTCCAATAATCTAAATCAGTCACATCCACCTCTCCACAGGCAATTAAATTGGTAAGGCAAGAGAAATTTTAGTTTTTAAATGCAATAAGACCAACAGGTACCTCCTGCTGAATGCTGTGATCGTGGTCACACTCTGCTATTGCACTACCTCAGCCCACAGCCCTGGTGCAGAGGGTGCTGATGGTGTAATTATTTAACCTGCCTACCTGACATGGATTGAACCTTTGCAGGCTGCTGGTGGGAGGGTTTCTTTCAGTGGTCTGTGCTTTTGAAAAGGGATTGCATCACATCCCAGCTGCCATACCCAAATCATCATAGGAACGGAGAATCACACTTATAAGACCTCTCTAATACCCAATCCACTTGTACAAGCCCATTTTAGTCTCCTCTGATTAGGATCAAAAACCCCCTTTGAGAGCCTCTAACGCTGTGCTGGGCCTGCTCACTCAAAATGCATTTGGAATATCTAGCTTGAAAATTAGGCATCACTCCAAACTCCCACTGGAAACTCCTTGTTTCTATTAGTGCAAACAGGAATAAAGCCTTGTTAACATGAGCTAAAAGTGATCTGGATCTCTCCCTTTCTTGCACTGAGCATGCTTGTGAGAAAACGGTTCCAGACTCTGTGGCTGGATGGTTTCCACGTGATGCCATCCCAGTGTAGTGTACCAGACATTTCAAAAGCCATCCCATGCTGTTAACTTAAAAGCATCATTTCAGACTCGACCTTCTCAGTGTTTTCTAGCATCACCTTCCATGTTGTGTTTGTGCAGCTCCCTGTGCTCCAGGAGGCATCTGGTTTCAAACGAAGGGCTTAAGCCCTTCATGGCTGATGCTTTCTATTAGCTGTGCATTTATAGCAAGGCCTACGATGAAAGGAAGAGAACCAGGCTTCTCGCCCTGGCCATGAATTATGAGGTATTGTGCAGGCAGCACTGAAAGAGCTAATTGAGGTAGATGCTGTGGAGTCCTGATTGCTCTTCTATTCATTTTGAGACTTCTGTGAGGCCTTGTTGCCTCAGTAAAAATCGCTCAGCTGTGAAACAGCAAGAGGGGAGTTGTAATTTATTGAAAAGAATTAGCAGAACTCTGATCCTTAACAGTTGCTGAGTCCAGAAATCAGATACGCTTCCCAGTTGTGTGTTTTGTGTTGATTCAAGCAGACCTTGTTGGAAAGGCCTCTGGTTATCACCCAGCAGGGCCCATGCGTTGGCCATGCAATGGTCTGAGAAGCCTCATTTCTCCACCAGTAGGACGGCAGGGCATCTCTCAGAGTAGTGATGAGCTGTAGGCTGCATATGTGATGTGAAGCAAAGCAGTGTTTTCTCAGCTCCTCAGCAAGAAGATCCTTTCCTTTACCTACAAGGTTTTTATTGCTTACACTGGGATTGCCTCTTTCTAGAGCTGCATGCCAGAGCTGGCAGGTTATGGCTTTATCTCACACACACTAGCTTAAAAAAGACAGCTTAAAAAGCCATGTGCCTGTGGCAGCAGGGACAAAAATTTGGACTGCAGATTGTGCATAAAACAGATAAACACTTGGACAACAAAAAGCTACAGTCAGTCCCTTAGCTAACTCTCTTCAGTTCTGAATCTCAGGGTCAAAGTCTTAATCTGCAGTCTGAAGTCCACCTGAGCAGCTGTGATGCTGGTGGCTGCAGCATGGACTCCCTCTGTGCATGCACAGGGCTCAAAGCACAACGTGGTCTTGGTGCCAGGACTCTCTGGGCAACATCTTACCTTGTGTCCATTGCGAGCTTTGCCAGGTGACAACCCAGGATCACCCTTCTGACCCTGAAAAGAAAAACTTAAATTAATGATGTGGTCCAAGGACTCAGCCCAGAGATGTAGTTTTGCTTCTACCAAGACTCCAAATCAGAGAAACATTTTATCTTCATCTTGCCCCGACATCCCAAATGCATTAAAGTCCCTGTGTAGAGCTGTTTTGCTGGGGCTGGTTTTGGTGACTGATTGCTGCTGTTAAAGCATTGAGTTTTAAATAGCATTTGACAGTATTAAATTGACTAAAGAGAGGATAACTGGAAGAAGGCAATGTCAGGACTTTTGATAGTTATTAAACTAGACAGCTGTGATTTCTTCCTTGTCTGCACCTATCATCACAAAAATAATTACCAAGCCTATTACTGTGCTTAAAACATCCTTCCTAACAACTTGTGAGATGCTGTTGCTTTTTTAAGCTGTGGGGATCAGACGAAACTGCAGAGAAAGTTACGCTAATTAGACACTACCAACAGCCAGAGTAATTGTGAGGCTTCCAGGCTGGCAGAAGAAAGAGGCACTCTCTCTAGCTTAAGTGGCAGTATTCTTTATTTTCCTTTTTAACGACCGTGACGAGTAAAATTATAATTTAAGACTCATCTCCTGATGAACACAGGCTGGATTTCAGCAGCATTTGAATGTCTAATTCCAGTAGATTCCTTTGAAAATCCCTGTTCAAATTCTTAAAAGATGGAAAGGTGATGCATGGACCTGACAGGGTGTGAGATAGAAGAAGGAAAAACTAGAAGAGATTTGAAGTGAGCCAGATTCTTTCGGCAGGTAAAGCTTAGCAGACAAAGAATCTTAGGTCTGTACAGCATCTCTGGCATAGCTGGGACACAGGTATCCCAGTATCAGCTACTTAATCTTTAACACCCTTGGGATCATGAGTTATAAACTCTGCATCCTCCATGAGCAGCACAGTGTTCAAAACCAACAGCCAAGCACAGGACAGTTGTGATGGTTAATTAAAGGTTGTCAAGTAAAGTGATTGGAGGAAAGGTGAGACCCTACAAAGGAATAGTATTTATGAACTGGCATTTCTCATTAGCAGCACAAAGGTCTAGTTATAACTACCTGAGCAGCTTTTCCATCCAGCTTCCCTGTGACTACATTTGACACATAATTCTCACTTTGCACAGAGTGCAAGTCTCCCCTTCTCCTCCTGCGCCACCCACCACAAGCTGCAAGGTTCAGGGAGTGAGACTACTTGGCTATGGACTGTAGGGAGCACTGCTGATTCAAGGCAAATGCATCCATACAAATTCTGAATGAAGGCTTGCCTGGTTTCCAAACAGTCAATGAAGTCATGCAGATAATCCTGCTTTGCATGTGGCTGTTATCAGGGCAATTCTCCCACTCTTTGAGCTTCAGATCAGTCAGGGGGTGCTACGACCAACCGCTTAGAAGAGAGCAGTCCACAGGATCACAGGGGATTCATTTCCACTCTGCAAAATCAATTTATTGCAGCAGGTAGACACCCACTGCTCTCCCTAAATCTTGGCATGTGCTCAATGCAATGACTTTGAGCCATGTAAAGGAGTACAAGCCTCTTGCACCGTTTCTTGAGAAGCTCCAGATCATATTAGAAAAGACTGTGCTTTACATCACAGTTCTGTGTTCAACACTGCTGAGACCATCACGCAGGTGGAGAACTCAGCCACAAGCAGGATCACACTTCCCTAAGATGAATCAGCAAGAAGGCATCATGGCCAGATGAAATGGATACCTGGATAATGTGGGCTGAAATTGTGGATCAATTACCCAACTCTTCTCACACAGTGACTCCAACATGACAATTGGCCTAAGCCTTGTCCATCATTAAGCCACAGCGCCTTGCCCACAAGCTTCTCTTTCCCATCCCAGCTGACTGAGCACACTGCTTCCTCTTGAAAAGGAAGAAATTGATTTCTTCTGTTGTTTTCCCTACCTGGGAGAAGTCCAGATCCATGCAATTTAAACACTTCAGCTTTGCAATCCCACTAATAGCTTTTTAAACATCACTGAGCCAACTGATGAGCCATCTTGGAGCTAAACCATTCACTAAAAGGAAAATTCAATTTTTCCAATCTCTATAAAAGAGAGATTTACCCAGAGCAGCTAACTAAGCAAACCATGCTAACATCCGATGCCAAAAGTCTCCAGATGAGAGATGCAAACCCAACTCTTGTAATCACTTTTCAAAACACACCCTGACAACTGACCCTCCTCCCAATCCTGCACTCTATTAGGGCATTCTCAGAGCTAGATCTAGCCGTTAGCAAAAATGTCCCTGCTATCCCAGTCAGCAGCTTACAGATCATGCAGCCAACCACAACCATAGCCCAGAATATGTCTACAGCCATTTAAGAGGTTATCTGCTATAATCAGTCACTGCTAACTAGATGCAATAGTGATTTTGCAACTGCCAAGGGCAACAAACAGAACGCAAGAAGTAGTGAGAAGCCCCCTTTAAGCAGTTGCACATTATAAATTGCTAAGAAAAGCACCACGGGCTAAATTCTCAGGTGGCAGGAGTGGGTGTAATGCCACTGAAATCAGTGGAACCATGCCCAAGAAGATTTGGCTCAATAGTTGCACACAGCTCTGTGCAAAAGATCAAGGAAATACAAGTCTCAGCTGCAGTGGTGAGAATATGGTGGACTCTGCACAGGATATGTTCAGAAATGCAGCAGTCTGACAACGCAGCACTGATGCTCAGCAGTGCAACACAACTGGACAGGAGAGTTACACAACCATGCACATCTCTGCCAGCTGCAACAGCACATCACATCCCTTGTACACAGCTGACTGCCTGACCTTATGAGTGCTCTGTTAATTCAGCTAATTCCAGTTTGGGAAAGATGTCAGGATACTGGAATGTGTTCAGAGGAGGGCAACGAAGATGGTGAAGGGGCTGGAGCACAAGCCCTATGAGGAGCGACTGAGGGAGTTGGGGCTGTTTAGTCTAAAGAAGAGGAGGCTCAGGGGAGACCTCATTGCTCTCTACAGCTACCTGAAAGGAGGTTGTAGTCGGTCAGGGGTTGGTCTCTTCTCTCAGGTGACCAGTGACAGAACTAGAGGGCATGGACTCAAGCTACGTCAGGGAAAGTTTAGGCTTGATGTGAGGAAGAAGTTCTTCACTGAAAGGGTGATTGGCCATTGGAATGCGTTGCCCAGGGAGGTGGTGGAGTCGCCGACCCTGGAGGTGTTTAAGGGGAGATTGGATGTGGCACTGAGTGCCATGGTTTAGATGATGGTTGGTGTTAGTGTTGGGTTATAGGTTGGACTTGATGATCTCAGAGGTCCTTTCCAACCTTGTCATACTGTGATACTGTGATACTGTGTGATACTGATAAAAATTATGATCCTGGGTTACTTCTGAAGTGACAATGACTTGGTGTTAGTCATTGTTTCCAAGCTGTATCTATCTGGGAAACTTCAGTTTCCTTTCTTGGATTGCTTGCTTTTTCCGTGGTATTAACTGCTATCTAGGGAAGCCCTAGTCCAGCAGACACTTGAGGGCTCTCAGAAAGAGAAGTTCTAGTTGAGGCTCTTCTGCCTTGCTGTCTACAAGTCCATAATTTCAGCATGGTTTGGGTCTACTAAGAAGATATCAGGTCCCAGGTGCAGGCTTGTGAAGCCTGGTGAAGGGTCGGGGCATTTAAAATGTAAGGGGGTGAAAGACCAATTTTTTGTGTGAAGTCCATTTTCTGGGACGGGTGTAACACCAGAGAAATCATGGAATCATAGAGTGACCTGAGCTGGAAGGGACCCACAAGGATCATTGAGCTCATCACTTGTCCCTGCGTAGGACAACCCCAAAATTCATGAAGGGAGGGAAGTCAAAACTCTGGGATCTGATACACACCTTCAAAAAAGTGTTTCACGTGTAAAGGTGTTGCAATCACAGCTTAGTAGGCTCCCCCTGCTAGAGGTGAAGTTATGCTCAGGCCTGGGTTGAGTTACAGCTCTCATCCCATCGCAAGCTCACTACTTCTTTTGATGAAGCGTCACGTAGAACAGCCTAATCCTGCAAATGATGGCTCGACAACACTAAAACACATTGCACAGAGATACATCACAGCTATCCACTTGCTCAGGGCTGTCTGCTGCCAGATCATGCCTCAAAATGGAGGGAAAATCCTTACAGGAAGTTTTTATTTCTACTAGGGACCAGAGTACAGCTTTACAGCCAAATGATGATTTCTGACTAGGTATTAGGGTAAAAGTGAAGGTTTTTTAAAATCCTACAGCACAGAAACATAGTTTGACTCTACAGATTGGATCAAGCTGAATTTGCAGGACTGGAAGTTAGATACAAGAACTTTGATTTGACTTATAAAACTCAACAAGTGTGATCTGGAAGTCATTGATGGAGAATAAATGCAGAACACTAAGATGTAGAATTTTTACAGCCTCGCTTTTCAGGCCATATAACTACACTTCAGAATTTAAACCAGCTGCTGCTCACCAGCATGTCTCCAGTGCCTAATTTTTAATCACATAGAGGCAGCATGCCAAGTTTCCAGAATCTTTTTCCCAGAGCATCAATAGTGTTCATAACATCTCTGCCTACTGATGAGATCATGAAAAGAAAGGACTCTTCCTTGTACCTTTTCTCTATGTTTGGCTGAGACATCCTACAGCTTCCTTGGCACTAAAAACCTCTATTAAGCATTGCCTTTCAAAACTCTGTTTTCTTTAGTCCCAGATAGGTGTTATAAAATACAAATCTATTTCTGTGTAAACAATGACACCAAAATAATTCAAACCAATTTCCCAGGAACTTCACAGCCTTTAGGTGGCACAAAGCCCTACACACAGGAACGAGCTGGGAATTAAAACACCTTTCTGAAGGGTTTTGCAGGACACCAGATCAGCTCCCCTCTGGAGATGCATCTGTGCTAAAGTCCCATGGGAAGAGAGGAGGTCCAACTGCACAGGGTGACCCCCACCTTACCCCCCACCCAGCTGCAGCAGCCCCTTGGGAATGTGTGCAGGAGAAAGGGACAACACACAGGGCTCCTGACCCTGCAGGAGGAGGTCTGTGAGACCTCATAGGGGAGATGAGGACATCTAGAAGGAAGCAATGGGATCTGTTTGGGAGGACTGACGGGGGTCAGAGTTCCCAGAACCTCTACAGCTGGAAGGAGAGATGAGGGAGTTTCAGGAGAAGGAAGGCAGAGAAAGAAGCTGGGTGCTGTCAGTTGTCCCCCCTTCACCCCCATTGTCCAGACCCAAAGGTGGAGGAGTGGGCTGCAAAATCCAGAGAAGAGAAATGAGAAAGTAGAAAAATCCAGAACCTTTGAGGCTCTGAAGCGGGGAGGATTCTGCTGCCCTTGTCTCCACAGAGCACTTTGCCCCCTGGCACGGACAAAGCTTCAGCAGGATCCTAACGAGGCAGCTGGTGAGATTAGGGACATCCAAGAACCGAGGTGCACAGCGGGGTCTCTCACAAACCCAGGAGAAGGCTTTGGCTGTGCTGCTGGAGGGCCTGGGCAGGCAGAGGGCAGGGGAGGAATGGCTTCAGCCACTCGTCCTTCCTTCCAGAGCAGGATGGAAAGGGCTGTGCTTCCCCCACTGGGATGCTGCTGGAGCAGGAAGGCAAAAGCTCCTCACACCAATTAATACTTACTTTCAGGCCTGGGGGACCAGGTAAGCCAGGGTTTCCGTGGGGACCCGGGGGACCCTAAAAAACATAACAAACACAAAAGAGAGTCAAAAGGAGCTGCGGGCTTCTGGGTTTTCTGGGAGCAGCAGAAAGTCTGAGGCTGTGCTGTGGGCAGCCTTAACACCCCAGCACCAACAGCCCATGCCCAGGCAGGGAGATGGCTTCAACGGGACCCCTGGAGTGATCGACCCGGGCTGTTGGTTCCCTTTACTGACAGGGATTGTGTGTCTGTTAGCTCAAGATGTGTAAACAATTCGTGTGCACCAACTATCCCACGACCAGGAACAGATAATGCCTTGAGGTCAGGGGAGTCAAAGCTCTGCAAGGAGCCCCCCGGCAGAAAGAGGTGGAGGTAGGCAGAGGGGAGCGGAATTGCATGAGAGTGTTAATTATTTTAGTGCAAATGAAGAGAAGTAATTACTAAAGGGAAATTGTTCAGCTATTTGGAATGAACTCATTTCCCCTACAAGGCAATCAGATTTTTGCCTTAGGAGGTTAGAAAGAGATGGATGGACAGTAGAATGGGGCGAGCAGAGGTAAGTCCCTGTCTAAACCATTTAAATCTATTTCTGTATAGCTCTCACGAGCCTATGACTCTGTCAGAGCATTTACCTCTGATCACATACAGCAGTATCTCCTTTTACATCATATTTTCAACCACCCTGCCTATTTTCTGAAGACTATTTAAGGAGTTATCTTGCACAAGCAACTAAGAATAGTTTATCCTAGGATTGTATACAGCACAGAAGATCTGTTAACCTTTCAGGCAGAAGTAATAACAACTCTAAGTCCTCTTGAACACGTTCCTGGGAGATGAAACAACCTGAAGATTCAGTTCCAAGGACTCCTGTTCTGCCAAGACTGTGTGGGAGATTTACACCACCGTGAGGAGCACCTTAATGTACCCTCTAGTCAGGAGGAGTACAGGCTGGAGGATAAAAAGCCTCTCAGACACTTTCTCATTAAGCTCTTTAGCTTATGTGGAGCCAAAAACCTTCAGGGTCTGATTTCCAAGGACAATCACTGCAGTTAAAGGTGAGACTGCCATCTAAGTTCAGTGCACTTGCCCTCTTTTGAGAGAGCATCAATGCTCTGATGTCTATTTGGTTTTATTTTTGCTGCACTGCAATAGAAAATAATGACTTTTTTAATTTAACTCTTGCATCCTGTGGTATAAACGGTTGTTGAGTGCTCAGTGCTATTTCACAACACTTGCTACTCTGTAAGAGGTTGTTTCATTAAAAGAACTTTTCATAATGGCATTTTTTACTCAAATAAAATTTAATGTCCCATTCTTAAGTTCTTTCCAAATTTTCAGCCTGAAACTCTCCTGTCGTTTAGCCTAACTGTGAATTTCCAGTGAAAAAACTTTAATTAAAATTAAGGTGTTGGAGTATTAACTTGGCATTTGAAAACCCATATAGCTGCTGTATCAAGAGTAACTGAGCACAGAATAGTCTTAAATAAATTAATTTTCACAGAAAACTGTGGCCTCGTCTGTTCACCTCATTGGGTGGGACACCAAAACAGAGACTGAATGTGCTGCCTAAGGCAATTCAACAAGCTTGTGGTAGCAAAAGGGCTTCAACCCAAGTCTTCCAAGTTTCAAATATGTGTGAAAATTAATATTAAGTGACAGAAATCAGAACAGTAAAGTCTCTGTGAAAGATGAGTTCCTAAAAAGCTCCTACACGTAAGCAATAATCTAGGTAGCTTTGATCAGGGTTCATAAATCCAGACTGCTGCTAGGTTTGAGGAGGGAATTCAGCTGTTATTCAACTTTGGAATCAGGCAGCTTGGCTCAAAGCCCATTTCATTGCAGTTAGTTGAAATCCATGCTCCACCATAGCCCGGGGCAGGATTAAAAGAGTGTCAGGCTGGAGGGAACGGTGTGATTTGGTGTGACTCCTAGCTGAAAATGATAGTTTTCAGGGGGAGACCTGGAACGGCTCAGCCACCAATCAAGAGCTCCTGGAGAAGAGACTCATCACACCTCCAGCAAAATTTGCTGCAGGCTCTTCCAGAGCTAAACCAAAGCACAGCAACACGATCATAAAAAGCCTTAACCAAAAGGAGGGAAGAAGGGAGAAAGGATCTACTCCCAGTATCGAGTGACAAAACACTCGATGATGAAAAACACAGGCTCTTGACATAAGGTGGAGCCTTTAGCACTGAATTCAATGAGACCCATAGCATGTAATCCAGGCAAAGGAAGGTCACACAGCATCCTGTTCCCAGAGGCCAATATGATCTTATCCCAGTGTGAAGTGGCCACATCCTCCTGATGAAGTAACAGTGGGAAGTCCAGTTTGGCACACAAGGAACTGCTGTAATCCAGTGTGGGGCCCATGCTAGACATTTTAAACTGTGGAGGGAAAAGGGTGTAGTCTGGCAGTAGTCCTATAAATGGTAGAAAATAACTGATCTTGATGTGTTCCAACACGGTTAGTCCTGAATTTGTGTTTACACCCACATTCTTGGCAGAGGAGGAAGATGTGGTGTGATACAGTTAGATGGGCTGAGTAGCAACAGGTACAGGACTGCATCTGCCTCAGGAGCTGTGAGCAACGCAAAATTAATTGCTATATTTTACTTATACTATCCTGGATTTAATTGTTTCCCATTCATATCTATAAATTGGGATTCTCCTAAATATATTAATCATCACTACACCAGCTTTGCTCCTCTTTTCTACACACAGGACGGGACAAAACTGAGACTATTGAATAAAAGAAATCCCACCTGCTTTGGCTCCCTTATAACTTCTGAAACAATCCAATGTAGTGGCAAGTGAACTGTCATCTAAAGTCTTTAAGCCTTGCACCAGAAATATCATGGAAAGTTTTACCATGGGACAGCTGTAGCCTAAGGTTCAGCAGCAGGGAGGCCAGAACAATTCCCAAATGTATTCTCCAAATGAGAAGGGGTTTCCCAAAGGTGACGGGTTTGTAATCTCCCTGGAATGTCTTTTATGTGAATGATGCTACTTGAGAAGTACACTGTGCCATCCAGTTCATCTCGTGACGTGCCTGGAGATGGAACCCTGCTCACAGAAGCATTTTATGTGTGCTGGTTCACAACAGGCAAAAATTAACAAAAGTCTAACTGTGCCCAGGCTCCTCTCATCCCTCCAGCATTCATGAGGGGAAAAAAAAAGTCCTCCAAACTCCTGCTAAGTGCTAGAAAGTTACAGTCAGAGGAATGACCACTCATTCAAAACTCATTATGTCTTGGGGTTTCACTGTGTAAAGCAACTTTTTCTGCTCCTGACCTACAGATCCCACTCTGACCTCTGGCTTGCTGAAGGATGAGTTAAATATTTGAAGCAAAGCCAAACAAACTGTTTCTTTAAACACTTCTTTTCAGAAATTGGAAAATCTTCCTAATGGAATGAGGATACTGGGGAACCTCTACAGCTAAGTTCTTGCTTGTTTTTGGAGGAAAGCCCTGCATTTTAAGGGAAAGGGAGATTTTTTGCAGCCATAGACCAAATCTAACAGGGACATGTTACTCTGAGACCTTACAATCTTCCAGGCTGCTGAGGTTCACAGGAGGATGCCAACAGCATCCTAAAGCAGCAGGAAGTACATATGTACTCTCTTCACTCATCCATGTGTGTCCATATTGTCTCAGAGAGGTTAAATAAAACAAGAGCAATTGCAGCATGCCAGGATTTTTATTCCCAGCTCTGCCTCTGACCTGTTGCGTGGACATGTGGAAAACACTCCCCTTGCCACCTGAGTTTGCTCACCTCGTAGAAAGGGAGATTGACTTCCAGTGGGAGCTGGCTTCTTAAATTATTTAAGTGTTTTGGAATGTTTGACCACAGCTCTTTCCTTGCTGTCCTGGGAGAGAAGCCAACAACCGGACTCCTGTCTGTCACGCATCGACTTACTGTCTCCTTCATGTAGGAGGGGATGGATAACTGGGGCCTGCATAGCACTCCCCTGGAAGGCAGCATTTAAGACCAAGTACCATGGTTTACAGAACTTTTCTGCAGACCTGATTAAATTGTGGGTAGTTTGCTGCTCTAACTACACCAGTGAGGACCAGAATGAGCCACAGTTTGTGATTGCCATAGGTGTGCTGGCAAAAGCCCCTCCTGCACAGCTCTACCAGCAAAACCCAGCCTTGCTCACTGCCTTCCCACTAAACCTGAATGTTTGAAGAAATGCAAAGGTCATTGGCAGAAAGAGAGTGCGACACAGACCTGCTCTGCATGGTCCTGAGTGCCATTGCCCACACGCAACCACAGAAAGCTGTCCTGCTGCATGCCCAGCAAAGTGCCTTCACATCTCAGAAACCTGAGGAAACCCTTCATTGCTAAAGCTGCCATTCCCTTCAAGAGGGATCTCAGACCTTACACAGGCACTTGCCAAGACACGTGGCGTGTTTACCCGAGGGGAAGCAGTGTGAACAGATCTCTTGCTCGTGCCCTAATGCAGACACAAAAGCTGAAAACCATCCTAGCTGGATACAGACACAGAGAAAAACCTTCTTTTAAAGTGCACATGACCAATGCAGCAATATCTATACAGGTTTGCAGCTGAGAAAGTGTTATTATCCATCATTTCCGGTCATCAGGACTGTAAAATTTTTACTTCATTCCCTTGGAGTCCCTTATGCAATAAGGAAAAGAAACAACCAGCTTTCATTTCTTTTATCCCATATATATTTCATTTGCAGAGCATAAGGACAGCCTGAATTTGTCTCAGTGAGTCCCTGACACTAAGTGATAGGGTGCAAAATGAATTCCATGCTCCTAAAGTGGATATTGGCTTTTAAAAATCAAGAAATTTTCATTTTCAAGAAGACTGCCACTGTCCACTTAGCTACACTACCTTGGGTCACACTTGAATGCTAAGATGTGTCCTGAACACAACCTCTGTTGTGCTTTTACAAAGACTGGTATTTGTTAACACAAACCAGGGGGCATTGCTTACATGGAAATCAATATTCAGACTGCACAGGCAAGTCTAGCGATACTTATCAGCTGGAAACAAGGAGACAGAATCATGGGATCAGCCAGCTTTTCTTAGAAACTGTCACTGACCACAACCTCACCCCCCAAAAGCAAATCAGAGCTTTCATTTCAACCCTGTTCAACACAGAGGGGCAAAAGAGAAATAAACCAGAGACAATGTGGGATTCAAAGGAGTGGAAATACTGTGCTGCATCAGCAAGAGAGGCACTTCATGGGTTTCACAGCTACTCAAGGTCATGAGTCAAATTCTGTAACTAGATTTTCAAATGAGCCAAGTAATTGTATAAGCATTAATAACATAGAAATTATGCAAGATACAACAAGGGCAATTATGTCTCATGCTCAGGCCAGAAACTGCATTGGTGACAACAGGAAAGTCCTTCCTTTCCTCTGGCACTAAGTACTACAAAGTTGCACACAACATCCACCTCCCCTCAGGAGCTCCAGTCTTGGGCTGGAGCCTCAAAGGGCACCTCAAGGGTTACCATGGGCTGGGTTCCTGCAGGAACTGTGTGGCTGCTTTGTTTGAGGATCACAGTAGGCATAGGTAGACATAACCCCTGCACATTTATTTTTAAGTAGCTCATACACAAGAAAACCAAAAGATACAAGAATTCCCCTCTGCCTGTCTTATTTTCTAGCAGCAATTCCTCTTTGCAATGAAATCCTTAAAACCCCAAAGAGCCACAAGAAAAAAATACGAGAAGCATGTTGCAAAGTCAAAACATCTTATGCACAGAGCAGTTCTGTCTTCAGTGCTCCAGGCCAGACATTTCCAGAGTGACCCTTTTGCCCCCTCCCAAAATTAGCACAGTCTCTTTGCAGAGGTCAGAGCCAAGTGAGGCTCAGCTGTGCTGAGCACTTCCTAACTGGGAACTGTTTCCTGGGCCAATTCTCAGCACCTCTGGCAGGGACTGAGCACTGAAATCCTTTAGTTGCCAGTTGTCTTTCAGGGGATCATCTTAAATATAGGATGGAACACGCCACAGCTGGGTAGTAACATGGCTTCCACAATGCTTTTCTTCTTTAGAAAAACTCAGGATTTGGTAGAAATTCAGCTGCAGAGCTGAAATTTGGCCATTCACATAGCAGGAAGGGGATGCACTGGGGTCTCCAGACATACAGTCTAGTTTGCATACCACAGGACTGCAAGAAGTAACACCAAATGCTCTTGTGATTAATGAGCTGGGGTAAGAACAAACTGTCTTAGGGACTTGCTAAGAATTGCAAACTCTGGGCAATTTGCTGTGTTGTTCATTCATCAGGTTATTTGTAATCAGAAGACATCAGAGCTGTATGAAGTTGTGCTGACGTTTCACTAAAGAATATATATAATGTGGAACGGTTTGTCCTGTCTATAAAACAAGACGAGCCTGGAGCTATCTAATGCCTTACACTTGACAGCAGAAATCACTGTTCAGCTCTAATGATACCCATGCCCAGGCTGCAGGGGGTCCTGCAGACCTTTTGGGCTTTACTCTTGTAGAAAGGAGCTGCTTTTATCTTTACTGGTTACTGCAAGATCTCACAGGTCTGTAACAAGTGTCCTCAGGGACTGCGCAGCCTTCTAGCTCTTAGCCTTTTGGTTGTTCTTTAAAGACATTACATGGAATTGAGTTTTAGCCAAGTATGTGTGAGGAAATCTCCCTCTGCTGCCAGGCCAGGATGCTGCCTGGATCACGGATCCAAATATTCCCTTCCTTCCAGCCTCAGACACTTGCATCTTTTGATTCCCAACCCACATCAGCTCAGTGCTCAGCAAATGGGCTCTGTGACCGTACCACGTGGGACAGCACCTTGCTACCATGACAATGGTGCCAACACTTAAGTGGATCCAGGTCAGGCAACTTGCCCAGCTTTAGGAGACTATTTCTGCAGCTAGGCCAGTGCAGAAAGCTTTCCTCACAGCTAGCTGCAGCACTCAGCACCAGATGTTTCCTCAGCACAGCACTCAATGTTCAAAGATCTGCATCAGAATTTAACACAGGGAGGAAAAAATTTGGGAACTTGAAGTGGAAGTTGTAGAAGAGCTCAGGCATTTTGCTCTAGATCCTAAAAAGGAGTCAGAGAGCAGGTCTCGGTCTGGGGAACAAAAAGCTCATCCTTGTGTGTTGAGTCACTGGTCCTAGATCATGGTCTCACTAGCGAATGACATACTGACAGTGAAGGACCTCAAAGAAAGCAATTTGGGAAGATGGGGAGAGCGAAGGGCAGGAAAAAAAGCAGTCACATCTAATAATCAACACTGGGTTTGCAAGCAGGAACAGACATTGGAAACAAAATGAGACAGACAAAGCTAATTCTTGACAGCCATTTAAAAATATTCATCCCAAGCCTTTTCTGATACCACAACTTAGCTCAGGGAGGCTGCAAATCACTAATGTGGCCTCCTGAAAACCTTTAACAGGGAATGAGAGAAAGGAGGAAGGCCAGAGTTTAACAGTGGGGCTTGAAGTGATCGCTTCTCAGCCACAGAAACATACAGGAGCCCTTGGAACAGTAGGACAGGCAGATGTAAGTACACATGAAGAGAAATTTTTAAAGCACTTACTCGGGAGCCTCTCTTGCCAGGTGGTCCTGGTAAACCCGGCAGACCTGGTGGACCCTAGAAAAAGATTAATAACTGTTAATGACTGTTCTATAGTGCTCCCAACAGTATTTCAGGGTGACCCACAATACCATTTGGAGAAGACCTAGGGAGAAGGGCCAGTTGGAACACCACAGCCAGAATTCCCCTTCAATTTATGCTATTACCATAAAGGGATAACAGCCACGTACAATAACATCTGCAGAAATACATATTTCCATAGAGCAGAGACAGAACGTTCATATCTTTCTCCTGTGGACCACATTCCCGTGCTCACAGCTGTGTTTCACACTTCCAGTTTCCTGGACCTGTGTTGTGACACAGGGGTAACACAACCATCTCTCAGCTTTGGAGTTTCCTGCTACGTGCTAGCACACAACAGAGCGATGTGTTAGCACCTTGGCGAGGGAGGAACGCTGTGTGTTGTAATATACACCAGCTGAGGACGTACAGCTCTTGGATTGTAGGTTCCTACATGAGTTACAACATAATCACATCCCAGCACTTCATATTTTAAAGCAGCAGGTTATAAAATGTAATAAAATTGGTGTCAATGTTGGAAATTCTTAAATACAGCTCTGTAATATAGGTGAGGTCAACTTATACATGTCAGAGTAGTGGGGGATCTTGGAAGAGGGAGAGAACAAAGTGGAGATATCAGGTGCCCAGCTGTGCACTGATGTGAAACAGGTTAGGGGGAAAATACTTAACCAATAAGGTTTGAACTGCTTTGAATTTATTCATTTATTTATTCATTTTTTTTCAATGGACTGGAGAATTCAGATTTCTGGAAAGCCATTTGCAACTCCTAACAACTCCTCAAAAGTTCTTTTTCCTCAAGCCAAACATGTCTAACAAGAACAACTGTTAATTAAAGTGTCTCTCAGAGGATTTATATTCTAGTAGCTTGTTACAAAAGAGGAGTTTTTATTGCATTCAGGGGAGAGAGAGATCCAGAGCAGGAGACTGAAGGATGTTTGGAAGGCAGCCTGAGCAGGTCCCAGGAGCAATGCTCTGCGGTGAAGATGGGTGCATCGCACGGAGCTGGGGCAGCACGAGCCCTGCATCTGCACCCTGGTCCAAGCACAGCCTTCGTCCCTTCTCACTGGGTCATCTCTTTAGGACCTCATGTGTCTGATCACCCTGAGAGGAGCCTGCTGCAAGGCTGACCCTGTTGCTGCTGAACGATTGCCAGGCAGAACTGCTCGGCCTCTGCAGTGTATTACTGGCCCCGAGGAAGAGTGAAAAGTTCATGATCTCTAACACAGTTCTCAGGAGTTGTGAAGTGCATGAGGAACAAAAATAAAACCTGGAGGATCCCTACCCTAAATACCCAGGATAAGATTTTGAACTGTAAAGGTAACCAATGAGTAAACCTTTGCCTAATATTACCCACCCTCCTATACATAAATGACAAATTAGTTTGAATAAAAGCAATCTTAAAAAAAGACATCCAACCAAAGTTGGTACAGTAGAAAAAAATCAAGGGAGGAGTAAGCAAAGCCCAGGTGTCTCTATGCTACTAATTTGTTAGGACATCAAATGGATCATAACTTTTTTTCTGGAATTAGTTCTATCTGTAGTAAAGATGATAAGAAAAGGATTGTTTTATAAGGGTAAGAGTCTACACAGCACAGAACAGCTGATGCCCCACATAGAGACACACAGGGATGGACTTCTACCATCATATCACTCCCTGCTACTACCCAACACTGCTGCCTCTCCTGGAGGTTTCCAGACTCTATAGCCTGGGACACATCTTCTGACCCCTTCACGAGCTGCTTATTGCTGGCTAACAGAGTATTACTGGTCCTTGTATTAACAACCCTCATTGATACAGCTGACCCTCCTTTTAGCAATACACACAGCATTTTAACCTGCCATTGTGCCAGCTCAGGGCCCGTGCATAATGCAATTATACAGCTGTGCAAATAGACACATGATTGTGGGGTTTTTTAAGCTTCATGTATAATCGTGCTCCAGAATCCAAGTTTTTATTAAAAAACTCCCCTTGTCCTTTTAGTTGGGAAGATAACTATCAAAACATGAAGCTGATGAAACCCATGCGGTGACAGTTAATAGAATTAACCAAAGATTAATTCACATCCTTAACCTCTTCTCCATCAAGACCCTTTTACCTCTAGAAGGAGAACAGAGAAGATGCAACAAAAAACTGTGTTCCCTGCGTACCAGAATTGAGGTGACCTTTCCCACCTTCCTGCTAACAGCAGCTGCAATTGCACTTGGCCACTTGACTAAAAACCTTCTCCAAAAGTGTGGGCTGTTCAGAATAAACTGAAGCTAACAAAAACAAGGAGAGAGTTAATACCTGCACTGGAGTGAGAATATGGAGTTAAGGGAAAGGCATCTAGCAGGGACAGAGTAGAAAGAGCAGTACATAATTCAGGAGTCCCTATCACTTTGCTTTATTTTACCTTTCTTTCAGACTTTTTTCCTCTCCTGAAAAACAAGAGGAAACCCAATGTGGGATGAGGGCTGAAAAGCATCAGCCTTTTCGCTAACTGCATAATGCAGGGGTGTGACTGCATATAAATTAGAGGCAAGCCAAGGTGGAAGAGGACTGAGGTAGCTGTATGAACAGAGGTAGTTGTGAAACACAAGGCACTGCAAGATTTCCTTCTGGTTTCTCACATGGTTCCTTGATAGTTGTATTGGATGGGACATGAACTGTGCCTTCCTAGTGACAATTCTCCCCTGCCCTGTACATATGCTGCTATATCATCCAGCTCAAGCTCTCGAAGGGGAGGTTCACATCAGACAACTGGCTTTGTGTGGGACAGCGATACCGAAATACGCACAAAGAAAAATGCACAGCCACAGAAGCAGCCAGAGAAGAACAAGACTGGATGAAGGCCCAGCTACTTACAGATGATGGATGCAGTCCCACTCAAAACATCAGGCTTCGAGACACAGAGAATCAGAGATGTCCATCAATGAGCAAGCTGCTACAAGGCCACCCAGTTTCAGTGGTCATGCAGTCCCTACACTAACCAGAGACATCTCCATCCTCAGGCCTAACGTAGGGGTGCAGGGAAGAGTTAAATTGATTAAATAGAGCCTGAGTGGACCTTTCCATTGTACTCTTTAGAGCATCCCTGGGGAATCCCACAGGGAGCAGAGAAGTGCTCCAGGAAGCAGAAAGGTTTCCTTTTCCTGACAGCTGGAGGAAGATATCACCCCTCTGCTCCTGCCCTTCCGCTGCACAGACGCCCCACGAGATCGGCAAAGCTGACAGCCTCCTGCAGTGAGCTACCGTTCCTAGCACTTAGGCTCTTGTCTCTCTGGCTCCTTGCCTGCTCCCTTCTGCAAACTGATGGCAGAGAACACACACCCTGTTATCACACAAAGCAAAATCAGAGATCAAGGAGAAACATGGCAGCAGCAGATACTCTCTCTTCTCAAGCCAAACAGCCGAACTGTTAACCAGCCTGAACAGTTCTGTGAGCAGCTAACAGCAGCCACATAAAAGTTTAACCCTTCTCAGTTTCCCACAGTAGCATTAGCAATGATGACTGATTCCACCAAATGATTATAGGATTTATTCTAAGCTGCTGCTGGGAAACTTTCTGGCGCAAAGGGGCCTTTTTTTCCTTAGCTTTTTTGAGCTTCAAATTGCAAATAGAAAATTAAGGTAAGTTGTCTGAAAGGGAAATACATCGGACCCTGAGGACAAGAGAAATCTCACCATTTCCTCTTGCTGCCAAGATCAGCCAGTTTATACCTCTGCCTCTCCCACATCGTGACCCTCCTCACAGTGCTTCCTCTGCCCGCAGCGATGCCGCTGGGAGCTGGGCTCCTTCAGATCTCAAACCCTAAGCAAGGCTGAACCTGTTGGGAGAAGGCTTCAAGGAAAGCATAACCAGCACAGGAACTGGTGCTGGAGATTAGGGAAATCACTAGCTTCCTTTTGAATGACTACTTAATCAACTTGCTCAGATAACAAAGTATTCCTGTAATCACTTCCCCAGGGGCAAGCACTCATCACCCAGGACACAACTCTGCTCTTATTCCATATTCCACAGCTATATTTCATGGTCTTTCCAACTGTACTTCTACCTCCTCTATTCTGTACCCCTGCACAGCATTTGTGGCATAGATCTCCTTTACCTCAGAAACAGCTGTGTCTTGGAGGTGGGCATCCTGCACTGTGCAAAACACTGCAAGGACTGAAGAGAGAACATTCTTCTTTTTTGAATTCTATTGCACGTGGCAAAAGCCAACCTAAAAGGACACTCAGAAAATGCTTCAAAACCTTCTCCCCACAGTGGCATAAAATCCTGAGCAGTGATGTTACCAAAACAGATAGAAAACTTGTCTTGTTTTCTTCCCAGAGGAAGGTGAGGCATGTTTGATAGGCAACACCACTGCCACAAGTCCACTGTTTAGCCTCACATGCCTGGAAAGCACCAGCACGGTGGGACTGAGTAGCTACAGGGGCAGAACTAGAATTAAAAATCCCCTGCTCAGAACAGCAAGGAGAGGACCTCATCTTCAAAAGAAATGCCAACCCATCCTCACCTCATCGTCCATACCAGGCACTGTGCAGAGAGGGAAAGAGGACCTAAACCAAAACCAAGCTTGAAACACTGCCCAAAACAAATCTGGAACTTTTGGAGGAAGGAAAATCCAACACTCTGGTTACTTTCTTCTCCAAGGCAGGTTTATAATATTAAATTTGGACGCATCTGGGTTTCAAGCAGTCTAAAAAGAAAACAAACCCTCATAATTCTGGCAGGATCAGAGATGTTGGTGGAAAGCCAGTCTTGTAATATGATTTCTGCAATAAACACAGATGTTTATTCTGGGTCTGTACAACACCTATCACAGAAAAGTCCTTGGCCACAACCGGGATCCTAATAGAGTGGCAGCACAATACGTAGCAAAATGCTAGTATTCCAGCTTGATAAAAGCAGCTTTTCTATAGAGACATTTCAGGAACAAACTCTGCCTGAGGCACTTTGGGCTCTCAAGCTATCTCAGACCTTGGAAGGAAGCCTAAAGGGGTGTGAAGAAATAGAGAGATCTCATACTGTATCATTCACCTTCTGGTTTTAAAGACTTATAAAAATACCTATATACATTTGTACAACACATCCCTATTTCCTTCACAGCACATTTATCTCAATCATACTTTCAACTACTGCTCTTTTTTCTTTATGCAAATAGAAGTCTGATGCTTAGTCATTTGCCTGCAAGAAGATTTCCCTTTGGGGATAGTTCTGGTTAAATTAGCAAAAAAAAAACATAGGATCCAACTGTGTGAGAGAGGCTAAAACTTTTCCCATGTATTATACAAAGCACGTGATCTCCTTTTTCTTTTCTTTATTAATATGACTCATTCATTAAGAGACATTCAAACACATTGTGTGTTCCTTCATTTATCATAAACTGTCAGCTGGAGCAGCCTTTTCTGGTACAAGAAGGACTGGAAATAGGCATTTCATATTTTATCAGCGTTCCCAATCGCCTCTCTCTCCCCTACCCACTGATTGAATTGGCGAGGATTGCTCCTGTATGAAAGGAGCTGGGCTCCAAGACAAACTGCTCGTGCAGAAGGTGGCAGCTGGAGCAGTCTAGACTGGGGACACGCTCAGGAACACATCTGCCTTGGAAAGGAGGCTGCTTGCCAGCACATGGCTGCACCTCTGGCTGGGCTGCAGCCAGCAGGGTTCGAATGCGGGGCTCCTGGCCGCGCACCCCGTGGATGGAAACCGGAGGCTCCTGACGCTCCCACCCGGGGACTCCTCCGACTCAGGTTTGGGGAGTCCTTTGAAATGCCCCCTCCCTTCCTGCTCTTGTGTTAACTCAGTGCTTCCACAGCCTCTTAGTGAACTCAGCCTGCTCCTCTGCATGTTCAGCATCAGGTATGGTTTCCTTGCTCAGACACTTGTCCAAACAGTCAATATGGGGCCTTTTGTTTGCTGGATCCATGAAGTGACAGAATTACAGCATTATTGGAAGAAAAGAGAAAAGTCCATTTGGGTACACTCTGTACAACCCAAACAAACCCTGGCTGTGCCAGTTTGCTGCAGCTTCAGCAATCATACAAGGCACAGCCCCCCCAGCAGGGTGCTGATGGGCAGGGGAGCTGGCTGCAGCCCCTAAATCTCCTCATCAAACCCAATGCTGGTGCAAACAAGCAAGTGATTCCACATCTATGGAAGGATTCCAACACCTATCACACCGCAGCCTTCCAGCAGGTCAAGGGCTTGACATGCTGGCAACAAAACACTATTTTTTTCATCTGTGTGCTGGGGTCACACTGCTCCAGAAGCTGAGTGAAGGCCTTCTTGGCCCCGCAAAGGGTTGGGAGATCTCGAGCGAGGCTCGGCAAGAGGTGCTGTGGGCAGCCGCAGGGATGATTCAGAGGGACGTTTGCCAGCTGCTGAGTCAGTGCTGCCTTACTGACTTAGCATGATGTTTGGGTGTTCTTTTGGCTATTTCCCCCCTCCAAAAGAAATGGAGAGCCGAGATCCCAAATGCTTGTGGTTATTAATGGTTCCCAAGAAATTTTTCTTTTTTAAGAGCATATTATCCTCCCTCCTCTAGCCACAGAGAAAACCCCAACATTCCTGAAGAGTTAGTGCTCTGTCATTATTTGCATGTGGGACACAGTGTCTCCATTTCCTGTTGTGAAGCACTGTGGTGGTCTTTCAGGACAGAATAATCCATGGAGGGTGCTGCTGTTTGCTGCTAGGTGCACAGATCCTTCCAGGCCCTTGCGTGCACTCCTCTAACCAGGTGGACATTTCCCTCAGTTGTGGGGAAGAGTCCCTTCTACACAGCTAAGATTATCCCACAGAGACTGTGGTAGTATTCACAGAGCCAAAATTGCAGAGACCACGATGCCTGAGGCTATCAATCATCACATCTGATTTTGGGATGATCAGGATGAAAGATGGTCCTTTCTCCTCTGTATGTAGAGAAGCAGCAGTGCTGCCAGCTGCTTCTGCCCATAAATCATAGAATCAAAGCCTCATCCAACCTGGCCTTGAACACCTCCAGGGATGGGGCAGCCACCACTTCTCTGGGCAACCTGTGCCAGTGCCTCCCCACCCTCACATGGAAATATTTCTACCTAATATCTCATCTAAATTTTCCCCTTTTTCAGCTTAAAACCATTCCCCTCGTCCTATCCCTGCACTCTCTGATCAAGAGCCCCTCTCCAGCTTCCCTGTAGCCCCTTTCAGTACTGAAAGGCTGCTCTAAGTTCTCCCCAGAGTCTTCTCTTCTCCAAGCTGAAGAACTCCATCTCTCTCAGCTTGCCCTCATAGGGGAGGTGCTCCAGCCCTCAGATCATCTCCGTGGCCTCCTCTGGACTTGCTCTAACAGCGAGTCAAACCAATGCTAAGGTGGCCCCAATCCTTGCTGAGAAGGTAGAAGGCAATTTCCCATACACACTTCTCTGCCCAGAGTGACAGCCTTCTTGAAAAGATCTTGCATCAAGCAGCACAACTGGGAAAACTAATTCATCATCCTATCCTTTCACCTTTGTGCCAGACTCTGGGAATGATGTTCCCAGCCCATAATTTGCCCGTCCAGGGAAAGCGTCGGGCTGCGATATCACGCAGCAGAGCAGGAAGGGCTGCACTGACCTCATCAGAGACGTCTGCCCAACAACACGAGGACGGCGCCAGGTAATTACTCAAGCACGGAGCATTTATCAGCACTTGCTCTGAAACATGCTCATCTGGCCGTAGAAGTGCTACATTAATTTCTCAACATGTCATCCCCATTCCAGTCTTTTCTCCTCTTTCTCTTCCCACGTCAGAGACATCCAACGAAGTGTGGTACAGAGATCTCCAAGTGAGTCACAGGAGCTATCAAGCACCGCACGGCAGCCAGCTCCAGCCGAGCCATAACCTTTCCCTCCCAAAGTGCTGACTTTGTTTCCAGCAGTCAAAGAGGATAAGGCCAGACAGAGTCTCAAAGTGTTCTCCTTTCCCTCAATTCAGGACTCCGGTTGTTCTCAGACAGGATGGAAAAAATCCTGCCATCTCTTCCCTCAGCCCTCCACAGCCTGAATCCGTTTCTTTGCTATGATTCACAAGCTGAGAGGGATTTTCCATTCCAGTTCAATAATAAGCTCTTTACATCGCAGAGGAAAGTCAGGGCTTGGAGTTGGGTCACCCTCATGACACTTGCAGGGCAAGAAAGTGGAAAAGGTCAGGATTCCAGTGGGCTCAGAGCAGGCCACTCAGATTTACCCCTTATGGGTGAGCAGTGTTACAATTGCTTATTTTTTTCCTCTTGGAAACACCTCTGCAATGACTCTCTACGCAACACAGATGAGTGCTCAAAGACAAAATCACTGAAGCTCATCCTGTCTACTCAAAGACTTAGCAAAACTTCTCCAAGTACAAACACTACAACAGGGCTACATGGCTGTAAAGTCAGGCCTGCACTGTATCTGCACCTCTCCCATAGATGGGAACCTTCAAACAAAACCCTTCCCTCTCTGACTGCCCACCTGAATTACTAGGAAATAAATCACCACACTGCTTTGAAACAAGACAGGCAGGAAAAGCAAACCTTGAAGGCAAATGCCCATCAAGGGCCCAGCAGACCACAACCATCTCGCTTCAGGTGTTGCTGGCAACAATAAGTGGCAGATCTACAGACACAAGAGCTGTTGAATTGTGTTCCTTAACCTAGCTTCAATATTTCCATTGTAAACCCTTCTTTCACTATTTTAAGTCAGCTGTAAAAATTTGCTCTAGGCTGGAACTTGGCAATCAAAGACTCTGTCTGGGAGAAACTTATTTTACATGTACAACCCCTCTGTCGTATACACAATATAGCAAGAGGCTAGGGCTGGAACACCAAATCCTCCTAAAAGTTGGCCAGTTTAAAAATCCTGTTTGCATTCTTGCATTTAAAAAAAAAAAAGAAAACTAGCAGATAATTAGTGTGGCCTCACTGCTTTTAGCATTACAAAATGTGTGTACACTTCTACGATAGCCAAGATATACACCCCAAGAGTGGTTATTGTGTGTGGAATGTAGTAGTTAAATTTATAAAGGAAACTCTTTGCACGTTTTAAGGGTGGGTTATGAGGAAAAAAATTAACTTATAACACAAAAATAGACAAGAATTTGTTTTTAAAAAATAAATCCTGAAGCACTCTCTGTACTTGCATTTGCTGAAATGGGGCGCTTTACTAGAAACGTGGATTTCAGTTATAAAGCAAATTAACAACCAGTGTCTAGAAACAGTGAATTTGTGGCATGTTTTTGAGGCACCTGGCTTTTGTTTGGAAGGTGACTGGGCAATTCTGCCCTCCTGGCCCTGAGAAAAAACAGGGGTACGGAACAGAGGCCCAACCTGGTCAGCAAAATTTTAACCAATAAATTGTTGGAAGGAAGGGTATGGTTTGTTTTTTGTTGGGTTTTTTTCCCCTCTAAATCTAACATTTTCCCTCTAAATCTAACATTAAGCATCAACTTTAATTGCAAACTTTTAAGGGGCAGCCTCCATCACAGAGCAGTCTAGGTTACAATGAGATATTTGGTAGAATTGTGATAATCAGGAATGTAACAGTGGTTGGCTGCTACTTGGAATTGTCACACTCTACTAAGTTTTATAGTATATTATAATTACCATAAAAGGTTACCTACAAGGTTTCCTTGTAAGTTATGGTCTGGTTAATTAGCTGGGCTATGACTGATAATAGTTAGCATTAAGAGATTGTACTTACCTGGGGTCCTCTCTCTCCTTTCACTCCTGGATATCCCAGTAAAAATGGAAACGGAGTGGGTCCAAGGGGATCAAAGATCTGATAGCCATCAGTCGCCGCTGGGGTCGTGAGGTTGGAGGCCTGTGCCCTAGCTCTGGAGACGGGACGGGCAGACCCCAGGGGTGGTTTGGTGTATGCCAGAGGGACGTTACTGGGATACACTTTCCTGGTGGGGGACGGCACATGCTTCTTTGGAATGGGTCCATTGCTTGGATTCTGTGTGGTTTGCTTTAGGGTGACCAAGTGGACGTGGCTGGTTGTGTTATCAATCGTCCTCTTCATTGGCTTTACAGTACTCAGTGCTTCAGAGGGCCCAATGGTGGGGTTTTGGTTGATCGTCTTTTTGGTCTCTTGCTTCAACTCCTTCCTGCTGGTCGTGGTAGGGCTATGGCTTGTTAGTGGGGCCTTTCTGGCAGTAGGAAGGGTAGTTTTCTCCATGCGTGTGCTAGGAGTAGGCCGAGACACCCTGGGGGTCGTCACCACCCCCCGAGGGAGCGAACGGGTGGGTGGTTGTGTTTCAGCTCTCGATGGAACAAGAGATGGGGCCACTGTGACCTTTGTGGCTTTGGTTGTCAGTCTTGGCATTGATGGTGGGGATGATACCAACGCGACAGTCGACGACCGACCCCGAGTCTTGAGGGGTGCAGTGACCCTGCTAAACTCCAAGGATGGGGTTGCAGTGGTCAAGTTTTTTAGACCCTGCAGCGAGAGTTCCACCTGCTGTGGGGTACTCAGGGAGGCACTGGGATCCCTGGGCAGGAGAGGGATGAGGGGGGGCAGGTTCGGCCGGAAGGTATCTGCCTGTCTGCACTGTTTTTTTAGGTATTTACAGTAATGATGAGCTGCCTTGGCGGAAGGATAAATATCGAACTGGCAGATGGCTCCTTCAAACTGCACGGAGTGCTGGTTCATCTTCCCAAAGAGGAAAGATCCATGAGGATCCAATGCCTCATTCTTTTTAAAATGCAAATCCGCATGTACTCTGCGCTTCCCACAAGAAGTAAATAAAGTGACTGTCTGGCCACGGATATTGATGGCCATATTGTGCCACTGGCCATCATGGACATTGTAATCAAAATATACAGAACGCTTGTGGCCCACGTACACTATGATCTTCCCAGGCACAAACTGGACCCCCAGCTGCAGTTTTTTCTTTTTGCTCTTGATAACAAAGAGGAAAGCATTGTTGATGCGGTGGGAGCAGAGACTCAGCACCAGCAGCAGGTCAGTACTGGAGCCTGCGGGGAGGATGGTGCTGATCGGTGCTTCGACACGTGCTCGCTGAGTGAAGATGACCCCTGATTTGAAAGGAATGACTCCTTGAGGAACTGTACGTGATGAGGACCATCCCTGAGGCCTTTTCCCTGACAGGCCCAGTCTTTGAAGAACATCCACATCTGAAAGGGAAGCACAAAGAAAAAGTGAAGTTGTTGGGCAACCCAAGGGACCGGATGGGTATGGGGGTTCTAACCAGTCCATGCAGAGATGCAACAGGATGTAGGCAACCATCTTCTCACTTGTATACATTCAGATAGCCAGAATGGACAGCACGCAGTGTGAGGAGCAAGTGCACACTCAAGTTGGTCACCAACCAACTGCCAAAACACATCAGCTCCATGGTGCATCCTGTTCCACCAGGGACCAGTTCCAGATGTTGTGGAGAAAGCTGACCTCACCACAAGGAAATTTCCCGCTGAGCACCAATAGCCCACTTCTCTGAGATTTAATTCTGAGTACTGACCACACAGCTGGAAAGGAATTTGAACAACAGACTGAGATGGGATTGCAAAATTTTGTATCCCCAGAAGGCAAGGAACAGAACTTTCAAAGGGAGCAAAAGCCTTGTGCCTCTCTCTTTCCAAATTCGTAAGCAGCAGTTTTTGATCTTGGAGACTCCACGGAGTTTAGGGAAACAAAGGTGCCTCCCACCATGAAAAAAACTGCACGGAGATTTCACTGAATCACTTAAGGTTCTCAGCAGCAGTACTTTTTTTTCTTCCAGTCTTAAATTATTTTAGGAAGTTGGAGGAACCAAACTCAGTTTGTGAAGAGCTGAGAAAATGGTTATGGCTGCCACTGGGTGGTAGTGGAAGGACTCGTCTCCAGCATTTGTCACCTGAAGCTGGGTACTTTGTTTGAGAGAGGGTGAGAGGGATGGCTGTCCAGAAGCACCTATCATTCTCCACTGACTCCAACAGACATCTGCAATGGACAGGCCAGCAGGATCCTCTGGTTTCTGGCCCTAGGGCCTAACAGGAGTCACATCCAGGTTGGAATTCAAGGCAGATTAGCAGGCAACAACACCACAAACTGGAGGCAGCTGGCAGCAAGGCTCAGCTAAACTACTTAACTGGGGAAGATGCTGAGGTCTACATGAGAAGGGCTGCAGAGGTGAATGTGCCCAGACCTGAAAAAGGTGCTCACGCACCCAAAAGCTTATTCTCTTACTCCAGCTTGAACGTTCAGTCTAACAAAAGATGTTACATACATGGTATAGACAGATAAAGGTAAGATTATAATGATTATCACGACACTACTTCTGTTGATATGAGCTGGGATAACTGTATTTCCTTCTCTCTTCCCTGCCCAAATGCAATCCCTGTCACTCAATGACCCGCTAACTCAAATGTGTTTATGTGCATTTTGGGGAAGCCAGCCTGGGATGTATAATCCAAATGCTGATCTCACAAGGTAAGAATTTAACAATCAGAAATGCAGCAGCGCCAACATGGTTGCATGGCAGGTAATGTCATGGGACCGCAGCTTTCCTAGATTAAGAGGAAAAGAAAATCAAGGGTTGTACAGAGAAAAAAATGATCTCTTTCTCTAAAGGGGCCTTGTAATCTAACCTCACTCACCCTTAGCTATTAAATACTCAGCACAATACCCAATATCTGGAGAACTGGCACTTAAAAGTGATCCTCAGTGTTGGCCAGACAGGTTGTAGACTCAAGCCAGTCTGAGGCCTGTAATGTTGCTGGCCAGGAAGGGAGGAGAGTAATGAGAAAACCTCTGTTCCTTGACTTTGGCAAAAACCTTGGCCATTTTTGTATGTAAGAACAAGTCAATCAATATTTACTTTGTCTGAGCTCAGCTTTATTCCCACCTCCATTTTTAAGGCAGTTAGACTCATTTTCTCACAGACACTATCCTAGAGAAGATGTGTCAGTTGTGACAGGGGATGGAAATTTTCCCACTCTATACAGGAGATCTTTCACTGCACAGCATGTGCAAGCATTACTAATGGTACTTCTCCCATACTACGAAATCCTTGCTTCCCACACTTTTTCTACCATATTGCCTGAGGGGGCTGTCCTCCAGCATAGCAAAGGGAGAGCCTTCTCCTCTCTCCACTGAGAGGAGGAATCACAGCAGCATCTTCATACTCCAGAGCCTATGAAATAGTAAAGGCCAAAGCCTGGCTCTAGCAAAGTCAAGTGGGACCCTTGCCACAGACTTCAAAGGCATCAGGATTTAGCCCTCAGAAAATAATTTACCACCTAAACTAGGAGCCAGGCTCCAGCTTCAAATTTCTACACAGGATTTTAGGTTCTACCCCAGAGCCAGACAGTGGTGTGTCTCTACTAGGCAGAGATGCTTTACACTCCAGGAGATACTCCTTTGATAGCTGCTCTGCAAAGGTGTAGGGATGTTTCCCTGCCCATAGGATGCTGCTGCTGTTTGCAATACCAATCCAACTGCCTCGTTAGCAACTGCATTCAACAGTGCTTAAGGAAAAAAGCACAATCCAAGCACTCCTTTCCCTGAAAGCCCACTAAGGTAGAGCCAAATTCTAGGTGCCTACGCAAACGTTGATTGAAACAGACCTCATACAGGACGTGTGTGGATTTTCCAGCACCAGGTCCAGGCACACAGCTCAGGACTCCTGTGCACCCAGCCCATCTGCCTCCCCATCCCACGCCAACTGCCCTGGGCTGGTGGGGCACATCCCCCAGGAAGACAGGATGTCATCAACTAAAGTAAAATGCAAGGTAACTTTGGCTTCCTTAAGTAGCTCCAAGTTTAGCAAAGCATATTTTCCCTTCATTTTTTTTTCCTCTGTAGATTTTTCCATCAAAACACATTATTTAAAAAAACATTCACTTTGAGCTGCCTGGTCCCAGGTTGTTGCAACATTTGAGCAACTGGGAAAAACTTCTAGCAGACTCTGTTCATGAAGTGAGATGCATAGGGATTCCTGAATAACCACATGATCATCAAAAACAGGGGATAAAGTCTTTTATTGCTCTACTTCCCATTTCTTTCTTTCCCCCACGCAAAAAAAACTTTATAAGAAAAAGAAGCCAAAAAGGCAGGAAAGAAATAACTTGCAGCCTCCTCAATTCCAATAGCTGAGATGTGATGCCCACAGCTAAAAATGGGTTGAATAAATGCTACATTTCCAGAAGTTACTGCCCAGACCCTTAGTCAGTGCACATCAGATGAACTCACGAACCTCATGATCTTCTGGATTTGTAACACTTATGGAAAAATCATCCTCTCTGATTTTCCAGTGTGCAGGAAGACCCCGAGCCTTATAGTAATAACTGCAGTATTTTTAAAAGCCCATGGCACTGGCTTAATTTCACCCTCATACAGATCTATGAACAAGCTTCTTATTTGCCTTTATAAATCTCATGTTTGAAAATCCTGAGTGATAACACAGTCTCAGGTCATCAATATTTCCTCACAACCTTTGCTTCCTTGGCAGTTTTTCTTTCATACCCAGAAGAGCAGCCTGTGACTGGCTGGGGGGAAAACCAAGTAAGGCTTTTAAAATCCTTTCACCACAGAAGAAGTATCTCAGAGAGAAGGCATCTACCACACTAAGGTCACGCAGGAAGAGTGAAGTGATAGAGTTTCCTTTAGACTGATGGCAACAATCAAAAGACAGAGTTACCATCCCATTATTATCATGGGAGTAAAATGACGGATGAAGATGAATCTAAGCAGCATATTAAAATTGACTTAAAAAAAAGAGATGCCAAGACACAGTATTTGTTCTGCTTCTTTATTAGCTGACATAAAACTTGCTCTGAAAACTGCTTGACTAAGTGATTCAGCCAGATGTTCACCTCTTTTGCATTGAAGCAGAATTTGGAAAATATTACATTTTTCAGAATTGCTGATGGTAGGGATGTATTTTGTTCTCCCCCCTGTAAGAAGTGCTCTACGGGCTGGCTCATAGCTGAGCATTAACCAACTTTCTATTTTTCTTTCATGTTTTGGAGACTAAAAAGAGAGCCCTGGAGCCTGCTAGTCCACTTATTGTTGTCTACTGATTGCAGAAGAAGCTGTTCAGTTCCAGCATGTACCCGTGTAAAACATCCATGTGGAAGACGTATTGCTATTTTAAGAGGAGACCATGGCTCCTTTACAAACAGATGGTTTAGAAAAGCTCAGCTCCCACTATCAACTGTAAAAGAAATTTATTTTTGCTGACTCTAAAGCTTTCTGTCTCCTCTTGTGGGGTCACTGATTATTTCACCCTAAAACTTTTGTCCTGTCCCCGGCAGCACCAGGGAGGGGATGCCTGGAGAAGGGGGGTAATGATAAGATGGTCACTCCCCTATAGCACAAGGACTGAGCCAGACATAGTCATTCTATCAACCAAACCTAGGGGAGGGGTTTCTTCCTTAAATTTGCTTTTCCTTTCAGAATTCATATCACTTCTGTATGCACAGCACGACTGGGTTGCTTTCAAGTCAAGGAAAAACCTGTCTGCCAGAGACTCTTAATTCCTTAATGCCTCAACCTCAAGGGGCACTTTCTAAAAGCAGTTAAGTACAAATGAGTGCAGGTAGATGCCCGTGACACCTTAGACAAAGTGCTTCATTCCAGTTCCACCAGACAGACAGGCACTGCTCAAAGTCCTGTGGGGCATGTAATCACCTGGAAAAAACTGGTTCTTTTGCCAACTGTTAACTGCGCCTTCTATATCATCAATACTGCAATGACCAGCAACAAATGCATCTAGTTCTGCACACCAGGCTCACACATTATTAAATTATGGTCCTAAAATGATACCTAAACCCTTGGCTTTTAATTGAAAGAAGAAAAAAAAGCATAATTTACCTTCAGAATTTCCCTGTGTGAATCCCAGGAACCAGGTAAAACATAATACAGTCCAGAGAAAGCAGAATCCCCTAAAATTGGAAAAGAAGGGAAAAAAGAATGAGTTTCTACAACATTAGCAATAAAAGTGGTTCCCCAGTTAAGGGTCTCCTCCTTGATCCCAAGTCCAGCACAGTCAGTGTCTGTGTGTCTCCAGGCAATGGAGAACATGTGCTCAGCAGAACAGCGCTTGCTTCCAACTGAGATTTCATTCTGCTACTTAAAGGTCATCTAAAGCCCACTGAATTCAGAAGAAGGCTTTCCCACTGGTATTAGGGGCTGTTGATCAAGCCCTGAACTGGGACCAGTGTTTTGAGATGCAGGGTCATTAGTGCCAGTTCAGCAGCCTCTTTGCTACTACTGCTCTTTGGTGCTTTTCCCATCTAGGACAGAATACCAGAAATGAAAGGGGATGGAGAAATAAATCAAAATTAGAATGTCAAAGGACGTGCCAGGGGTGCATGCCCGTGAGGATGTGGGTAGAAAACAGGCTGAGATGCAGCGACACGTCACGTGTATCTCAGCAAACAAATCTGGAGTCCTATTGCTTTAGTACATCCTTAAAAACCATTCTAAACATACAAAACCCTCATGGATGTACTCCTCTTTTTACACCCAGATGCAAAGATGGGGGTAGCTCCTAACCAACTGTTAGCTGTTGCCACTAAGGACTTTCTCCTTAGCTCAGTATCGCAGGAAATTTTAGAAAGTGAGAGCTGCAGCCCCCCAAGCACAATGAGTTCGCAGACCCTTTCACACCTGAGAGGGAACTGGACAAACCTTTCAGTCAGCTAAACTAAGCCTCGACATGCCAGTAGAGAGGAAAACTTTAACCAGAAAGGTAGCTGAAACCCCCCTTCCCAGCCAACTTCCTTGATTTGTAGCCAAGTAAAGAACATAGGAAACTCCTTGGTTGGGCTCACTTAAAACTGTCAGTGGAAAGTTTGAAGACAGAATTCCCTCGTCTTCTAGAGATGATATTTAACAGCTTGATCAGCAAAGGCTGCTGGAGGAACAGAGACAAAGATGTAAACTACAGAAAATCCTCAGCCAGAAGAACGCAGTGTGGGACATCCACAGGTTGTTCTTCATTTCAGCCAAGGCAGGGTGAAGACTGGGATATGCAAAGCAACGCCAAAGCGCAGCTTGCTCCTCTCTTCAGGGCTGGCAGACAAACCATTTATCAAATGGGATTAGAGACCACTCTTCTCCTGCCATCAAGTCTCATCTTTAGCACAAGAAAACATCCTCCAAAACAATGTATTACCCTGGACGAGATCCTTACCCAGTGCAGGAGACCTTTTCCCACAGCTAAAACGAAGCCATGGTGATTTACACACCAGTGGGGAAAGCTGGCCTTGAATGTAAAACTCCATGCAGGAATCCAGCCACTAACTTATATTTTAAAGCCTGAAAGGACAAAATACTGGAGCAGCCCCACGTTGGCTGGGAAATAAATGAGATGAACCACATTACTCTTTGCTGTTTCCAGCACCCTGACACTGGGTTGAACATTTCAGGAGCTCTGGGGCTCCTTTAGTTTGTTGGATGAAGGAACGACAGCTTGGAATAGCCAACTCATGAGAATCTTTTGCCATGTCCTATAGCCACATGATAACCAGGAAACCCTCCCTATGCTCAGATGATCTCCAGGCTGGGGAGACTTGGTTTTCTTCCTACTTCATCCCATGGGACACAGCTCTCGGGCTGAAGACACAGATGAATACAAGGAGAGCTTTTGTCCCAGTTCACTCAGGGGAAGCAGAAAAGGAAGGATAGGGTGATTCTTTATGGCTACCTCTGGCAAAAGTCTTTTTATGACTTAAAGGAAGCTAATTTCAGGGAAAGACCTGTGCTCACCTCCAAAGGAACAACGGAGTTTTAAGACAGGGACACAATTCCACACGTGCAAGGAGCAAAGACCTTGCTGGGTGTGAGCAGCTGGGTTTGACTGCCCGATGAGAGCATGAGAAGATAAAGGAAAGGAGATGGCCAACAAGACATGAACTCCAAGCACAGCAAGAGTTCCAAGCATCAAAAGCACCTTTTCTCTGATGAGGATCAGGTTTGTACAACTATGTACAAATAGTGGTGCACACAAGACACCTGAGAACACATCCTTTTTGGAGAGGTACCTCCACAACCCGAATCTGCTTCCAAAACCCCTGTTGACCAACACAGTGAGGGGAACAAGCCTTAGGGGAAAATCCAGCACGTAATTTCATTCCAGTGACACTGATGGGGGCTATAAAGGAGATGAACGAGCAGTGTGGGATCCAGCTGGCCCCAGCCCTGCTCCTGCACCCCTCACACAGCCAATATTGTCAGAGCTGGGAGCGAGGCTGAATGCCAAAGAAAAACACTTTGGCAAAATTTACCAACTTAATGGAAAAAGCAAAAGCAGCTTCCAAATGGCAGACCTGTGATTGATGGGGCTGTTAATTACTGCAGGATTTTATAATGCAGGCTCTTTTTCCGTTACAACTCTGCAGTGACAGGATTGCATAAGCAGCTTGAGTAGCAATAGTAAAGGAAGATTCTTCTCCTTATATAGAGCTATCAAGCCCACCTTTCCTTTATCTCTGCTTCTTCCACAGAGCCTCTATTAAAAAGGCATCCACTGAAGTAATTTCTGTATTTCATTGCATCGGACCTATGAGTACCAGAATGAGGGTCGTGCTGCTACAGCCACCAGGTGAAGAAATGCCCAACAAATACCTCTAATGTAAGATCATATGAACCCTAAAACTTTTCCATTGGAGACAAATTCCCCTTAAAACAAAGTGAAGCTACTGACTACAGCTTAATTTTGTTTTGCTAGTTTTTGCAGACTCCTGTGATGGATCTATGGGAACTGATCAATGTCCCAAAGTGCAATGCAAGAAACAACAGGCATAGGGACAGAGAGGTACAAAGGCCAGCACGAACACTTTTCAGCCTTGGTTGTGATTGTAGTGTGTTCTCAGTGAGGATTGTGTGCACACAGGTAGCAGCCAAGAATAAGCATCCTAAGGAGTGCCTGCAAAGAGCAACTAAAAGGTCTAGGGCATGACATCAACTGGGGCTTCGGGACAGGTAGGAGCTCCCTACAATGTCATGGTAGCATGCACCAATTTGGAGTCCTGATGAAATCACAACAGCTGATTACCACACGATTGCAAAGCTGTGCCCCGGGTTTTCACCTTCCAGACTCATTGTCATCTTCTTATGGAGCATCGAAGGTCAGATTTTTGAGAGCACTAAGTTGTGACCTGGAGGCTAAAGAAGAGCTATCACCTCTCTAAGTGGCTTGAGCACAGTGTGTCTTGCTGCCAGCCTCAGTAAAGTCAGGTTCAGGGTGGCAATCTCAAGAGCTCAAGAGAAAATCTCAAGAGCAAAATCCTGTTGAACACGTCAGTTGTTACCTGACAACCACTGGAATAAAACACTACACTGAACTAAAGACAAGAGTAAGACGACAGCCTCTAGGGTAGGCTTGGTCAGGAATTACCCTCAAAAAAGGAAAAGTTTGACAAAGCTCAAGCAATCTATAAAATAATTGATTTCTACTTATTCTCCACTTCACAATTTCTGAAACTGGTTGAAATAATTACAGCTTTTTTTTTAAATTTAAAAGATATGCCACTGCCTTAAAGGTCAAAGTGATTTTGACATCTTGTTTGTTTAGATGATGATCCAAAACTAAAGAAGATGTTACAGAGACCCAAAGCAGCCTTTAATTTTTTATTTTGTTTTCTCCCTCATTTACAGTGGGGAAATGTCTTTGAATTGCAAATGTTCTTGCAAGGTGGAAAAATGATTCACTCTCTATTCAGGTGTGGTTTTTTTCTGTCCAAAAGACCAGAAAGCCAGCTGGATGTTGGAAATTGCTTTTCAAGAGAGGGGAATCTACATTTCTAGCTATATAACAGACAATGTATCTTAAAGGTAGAAAATGTCTATGTTGTTTAAGATCCTTTGCACACGACTGGAGGTGATTTATAAGACTGCCAAGCAGTTTTGATACTCAATAGAGAACAAACAACATATGCACTGAGGCTTTAAATTGCACGATGGCATTGATTCCACTTCTAGGTTTTGGAGTAGAAATCTTATTTTTCACTATTATCATCCTTTGCAGAACAGACTTCTCTTTTCAGGGCTTCTGGAAGCTATACTATTTCTCCTCTCAGCCTCAGTTTCTGGAGAGAGCAATGGGAACATATTATTATGTAGATATCCCTGCACAGTCCTTTGCTGAACCTTTTCTGCAGTATAAACCAGCTATTGATTTACATCTCCAGTCAAAGATTTCATTTGGTGTACTCAGGCACTGTTGCCAAGCCCAGCAGGCTAAGGGGAGAGTGTCTGAAATGACTGAAATAGTATTAATTTTTAATCCCCATTCAGCATCTACATTTTTAAGAAAAAGGAGAAAGCAGACAGATATGGCTCAGACATACATTTTCATGGTCCATGCTGAGAAATCTAAGAGTGATCTAGAAACTGTCAATATTAAGTAGGAAACTATGAAATTCAGCACCCCTCCATAATTTTTTAATGTTTAAAAAACTCCTCAAAAATATCATCCAGCATGAAGTACACATAACATCCAGTATCCAACCCCCTGCTCCTGAGCACGTTTATCAAAACAGACTTTCAAATGACAACTAAAAATTCACTGTGCATGGAGCCATAAGTGAGTGGATGAAGGGGGATGCTGGTGCCTGAGCTTTAACAGTGCTCTGAGCAGGGTACAAATTGGAGGGTTTCAAAGATTGTCCCACCCTTATTAACAGAGACTCTCTAGGATGGGAAACCCTCTGGGCCAGACTCCATCCCATGCTTGGGGTGATCCTAAGCAGGAATGTCTAAATCCCTTCACTCTGAGAGTCTGGAGTGTGTGTGCAAACACAGAAATTCTCAGTGCTTCTCTGGCACCATTTCTGCCAAATCTAATCCTAATTCAGGATGAAAACGTGCTTAAGTGCTGTGCCTGCAGATGTCTATCTCAGGGCTTCAGCAATGATGCCTTTCTTTGGAGGAGGCCCCTGGTAGTGAAAGAGCGACCCAGCAGGGCCTGATAAAAGGGTGGGAATCCTGTTCACTGAGGAGAGAGACCTCAGCTCCTGGCAATAGTACAGCAGAGGTCTCAAGAACCGCAAAGAGGCTTTGCTTTCCTAAAATCTGGCACATCAGTCAGGCACAAGAAGGGTCCGGATGCATAAAGACCTGATTGCTTGCTCCCCCAGAACCGCTCCTCGATTTCTGCAGGAGATGAAGTGCCACTGTGGTCAATCCTCCCTCCTGCAGACACCTCAGACCTTATTCTTTCAAGGGTTTATGCTGATACCTGCAGACAGAGGACTGAGGGGTTTCAAACCGCTGGTCCTTGTCCTCCTAATTGGGAGCCAGAGCTCGTGTATTCACCGCACAAAGCTGGCCCAGGGCTGAGCAGCTCCTCTGAGCTCCTGCTGGTGACAACCTGCTTCCTCTCTTGCCAGATGCAAGACTGACTGATGAGGTTGTGGAGACTCAAATACCCTCCCACCAACTTTCTACAAGGGAGAACCTTTCCTGACAGCCCGTTACTTGGTCTCTCCTCTCTGCTCACCACCCTGGTCTGTCTGGGTTACTGACTTTGCTGCTGTGGGAGATGACAACACTGCTACTGGTCCTTGCCTTTGTGTTCTCAGTTAGTAGCTGGAGCTCTTGACAAACAGAGCTAAGCTGATCTGTCATCTAACTCCTTTTTTTTGTCCTTCCAGCAAACGCCTTTGCATTCCTTCATTTTGTGAATGGGGTTTGGCAGAGTTGTATAGAATTCCCCATTGTTTCCATTTGCATTTCAGTAAGCATTCATCATTTCTGCTTATGTCCCCAACAAACTAGCAAAGAAAGAGAGGGGGAGAAACCCCACAGCTCCAGGTCTGTTTCTGGTCAGAGATTTCCTACAACCCCCTCACCATGAGATTTGGGCACCCTTGGTCTACAGTGTCACCTTCACTAATCCTGTTGTCAAGCAGGGCAAGTTTTATCCCTCTGAACCCACTGCAAAACGTTGATGAAGCTGAATCTTTCTTAAAAGGATCTGCTCAGAGAGGCACATTGAGACAGCAGGAGAGGGGAGACCTTGACATTGGACCTCAGCTTGTAACCCTGGCTGTGACACTGCCCTTCCCTCCTGGGACACAACTCCAGGAGACTGTGTAATTGCCTCCTCTCTACCTCAAGGTACCCAACACACATCACCACTTCCCTGCCTGCTACTCTCATTGCTGAATTAGTCCAGCAGTGCCATAATTTGTTCCTAAACCAACTGCTTGGCTTATATGCACTGGGCTTGTCCTCATAAAACAGGAGCTGTGCCTTCCTCCAGCCCTTTGAGGCTTTCCTAGGGGTTGACCCACCTTGATAAGGCCAGCTGGGTGCTGTACCACCAAGCATGCAGCTTTCTCATCCAACATATGGGCCAGGAAGCCCCGCAGTGGCATTATACCAAGAACCCAGGGCTGTGACAGCAAGCAGGCACCCAGTAGAAGCCTCCAGGAGCATCAAGCAAGCCTCCTCCATGCCCAGCATGTGACTGGAAGGGGTCAAGGTGGCACAATCACAGCTGTACAGCTCAAGTGCTACAGTCTGGACACACTCTCAATGCATAGTTGAGTGCAAAATCTTCTTCTGTGGTTTATTCAGCCTGTGCTCGCTAGAAGTGCATCAATGGAAATGACCAAGAGTGGCATTTTAAACTCACAGAGCCTGTAAAACTTTGTGTTCTCCTCATTTAACAAGCTTTTTTGCTGCTGAAGCCAGGAAAAGGCTTCAGCACACTCTGCAAAGGCTCCTCCTTTCCTGGGGTAAGCTAGTCCTCATATTCCTATCCATGGGTCTTCCACACCTCCCCAGCCACCAGCCCCGCTCCAGAGGGTGGTACAAGAGTGCTGGGACAACCAGGACCCCCAGTGCCACGTGGGAATGCACCAGAAGGTTCCCATTACAAGCTGCCTCAGGCAGCATTATGCTGGAGAAGGAGCACCACCCCAAGGAAGCCTCGGAGGTTTGAGGGTGGCCTGGCAAGTGCAGGCACAAGCCAGCTCTGAGTTCAGGAGACCCTCTCCAAAACTATCGGCCTCAGCAGGAACATCCAGCTGTGGGAAGGGTAGGATGCACAGCACAACTGTCAAGCAAATCAAAGCACAGCACCAAAAAGCCCATCTGGAGATAATGTGAAGGGGAGCAAGCGACCTCTGCTGAGGAAGGAACGGATCAGCAGCACGCTGGTGAGGTATTTAAGCCAGAGTAGATCCTGGGAACAAAAGGTGCTCATATTCAGAGCCACCAGAAGAGACCAAAGTGCAGATTTCCCATGGCACTGCAACACTCAAAGCCCGCGCAACGCTAGGCTGGGACGTGAAAATGCAAGAACAGATAAAGTCCTCCGGCAAGCAGGCAGCCACGCTGCCTTCTCCTGGGACCCTGCTTCCTAATCGCAGCCTCAGCAAGGTCTGATTTGCCCTAGGATCTCCCTGTCCCCAACTGCAGCACAATTGTGGCCAACTCCTTCATCCTGCTCACAAGTTGGTGCTCTGTGAAATGACCATGCCACATGCCAAGCATCTCCCCCAGCACCGGGGCCCTTCCCCTCACCGCGATGCAGGTTCTCTGTTTTTTCAAAGGAAATCTTTATCTCTCTGTTCTCCTTTTGACTTGTCCAATTTTGACAGACAAAGCCATCACCGCACATTCCCGGTGGTCACTTTGCTCCAGACCAAGCCCAATATCAAAAAGGTGCAATTGGGAGATGCGGCAGTTACCAGCATCTCCAGACATGCCACAGCCACATCTAGGTAAAAAACCCCTAAAGCACTGAAATTCAGTCCTTGTGAGTGTACAAACACACACAAAAACCTCTCAAGAAGAGCCAGTTGGAGCCCCCGGGAGAGGTTCTGAGCTCTCCACATAACTTTACACACAGGCAGGGAGAGCGTGCGCTCAGCCTACAAAGGAAACTGCACATTCATCCACATCCAGACTCCAAGGAGTGGCTGCGAGGAGCAAGGGGGGACCCACTGGGTGGAGAGGAAGTGCCCCCAAACCCCCTTTCCACCCTTTCACCCCATCTCACAAGCCCAGAGGAGCCGGGCAGAGGCAGATCCTGTACACAACTTTTTCAAACTGCCAGGCAGAAGAATCCCAGTCTTTTCCAAGGGAGTGTCGGTAAATCATCACTACATCCGACAACGCAACCAGAGGGATTAACCCTTTGCTAGCGCCCCAGGAAGACGATAATAACAACAACAACAAGTTTAACAATGAAAATAGTAAAAGCTGGTCCAGGTTGGGGGAGAAAGATGACGGGCAGGGTGCGTGCTGTAATTTTTTTATATAGAGAGATAAAAGGAAGCATTTGTGCGCGTGTGTGTGTATGGAACACATGAAGAACACGCCAGCAGGCACCCGCCTGCCTCTCTGGCTGTGCCTCAGCCCTTCCCATGGTTTTCCCACTTCCCGGAGGACTGCGGCAGCGATCCCCAGGTACTCGTGTCCCCACGGTCCCGCGGGACAGGCTCAGGGAGCAGCATTCCCCCTCCCTTGCTCCCAGGAGGAGCTGGGGGAGCGGATCCCCTGCCCGGGAAGGGTGGAGGTGTGCGGGGAGGAATTGCTCCCTTCTTGCATCTCGCGTGGGTGCAACACTGGCAGATCAATTCCCGCACTGGGAGCTCCTTTCCCCAGTGCGTGGGAATGTTGGGGGGCTCCTCCTGCCCTTCCCAGACCCCCGCTCTCACCCCCTTTCCCAGTCCCATTCCCACCCTCCCGGCTCCAGCGTGGCCTCCCAGCCCATTCTCTGCAGCTCCGGAGTTTTCACATCATCCCCTGGCAGAAGGAATGTCTTCCCCCACCCCATCCCCAGCCACCCGGGAGCAGAGCTCCCCTCCCGAGCCCCCTCCCCGGCACCCCCATCCCACCCGGGATGCCCTTCCCCAGCGCCGGGAGAAGCCGGAGTTTGTACTCACCCCCTGCCTGCTGCTGTAGCTCTGAGTCTGGAGACCGGCTCTGATTCCGGCTCCATCACGTTTAGTGCATTGTCTCTTTCGGGCAATTTTTGCAGCAATCCATCAGAAAAAGGGGGACAGGCCGGTTTGTGGGTACATCCTTCCCAGGAGCTCAGCTCTCTGCCTCTCTAAGGGGCTCAGCTGTGTCAAAGACACCCCCTGGCCCGGACGGCTCACTCCTTCCTCCTTCTCTTCTGGGTCCTTTTGCTTACACAGATCTTTTAATCCCATTTAACTCCCTCTCGGCAGTCTGCAATTACCTTGGGAAAAAGGAGAGAGAACAGAAAGTACACGCTAGGAAGCCGGGCTGGCCCATGGTCGCTGGTTTTCTTGCCTGGTTTTTTTTTTCCTCCTCCTTATTAATAGTACAATTTCTGTGATCTCTGATCTCCAAAGTCCTTGATTTAAAGTGGTTTTTTTCCCTTAGCTGTAACTTTTTTGTTGTTGTTTGGTTGGTGGTTGTAATTATTGTTTTTATTTGCAGTGCAGATGTGCCTCCCACCCCCCCAAGGATCTCTCCTCTGGACTTAGAGAGAAGAGGAAAAGGCAGATTTTGAGAAATGAAAATTATTTAAGGATGTCTCTGCTGCCTCTCTCTGCTGCCCTCCTCTGTAATACCGAAGCACTTACAAAAAATAGTACAAAGTAAATAAATAATTAAAAAAAAAGAAACTCTCTTGGCCAGAAGAGCTGCCGAGAGGCTAAGACCCCTTCCTTGCTCCTCAGAGGAAATGCACAGGTCCAGGTTCCGGGGGAGACTGCTCATGGACATTGCTGCTCATCCCTGCTCACCTGCTGAGGTCAAGAGCCCTCTGCTTCACCCACCTCACTGTGGGCTGGCAAAGGCCCCATGTCATAAGGTACTCGACATGGCTTTTCCCTTGGGCTCAGTGCTGGGTGGAGGCAGTTGGGAACCCGTGGAGAGGGCTCAGGCTTGCAGGAGAAACCCCATCGCCACCCCTGCTCACCCTGCCCTGCTTCCACTGGGAGCAGGGCTGGCAGGGGACTGGGTGCAGGGCATCTCCAGTCCCCTCTCTCCTCCTACCACTGAGGGATGGAAGCTGGACCCCAGGAGGGCAGGGAGAGTGAAATGAGTTTTCTTATGCAAGGTCCATCAGATCCCAAGTCCATTTAGCCAGCTCTGCCAGGAGAGAGGATTTTTGCCTGTGGATAAAACTTGTGTCCCTGTGCCTCTTCCTCTTCAAAGTCTTGCAGAGTCCCACCAACCTGGGACCCAGCCACTGCGCACACCTCAAGGTGACCTGCAGGTTCCTCTCCTCCACACCAGGATGCAGCAAGCCCCTCAAAGCTCGTGGGATTCCCAGCCCACCACACTGAGCCCTCCCACCTCCTCCCTACATCCCGGGTGCCCCTTGGCCCTGTTCCCTTCCCCCTGGCACAGCACCTCTGCCTTGGGCACTTACTTTGCAGCGAGGCGAGAGGCTGTGCACAGTCTCCTTGCAGCCCTGCATTCATTGGCATTCATTTGTCCCAGGAGCTTTTGGCACTTTCTACTTCTTAAAAAATAATAATAAAAACAAAGCAAAAGGAGAAAAGAAACTAAAACCCCAAGTCCCTTTTCTCCCTCCTTCCCCTTCAGTCTCAAGGTGTCTCCTGTGCTGGGAGCCAGTGAGTGCCCCCCAGGCTCACGGGCACTGAGTGAGCCAAGGTTTTCTGGCAAGCCTGAGGTTCCCCCAAATTCAGATAATCCTTCCCCGGTGCGGGCAGGTCCCCCTCGGGATGTCGCTCCACTCGCGGTTCATGGATGCTGCAGGGATCCAGGAGAGCAGAGACGTTGGGACCGGGCACTGGGAGGGACATGGATGTGAAAGAGGTGGAAATTCTAAGGCTGCCCTTGTCCTTTTAAATAGCTGCAGCCAGGGGACTCCGCTGGCTGGCGGGGGTGCCCCAGGTATCCGGTTTCAGCGAACAGCAGCTAATGAGCAGAGATCCAGCCTCCGAGGGGCAGGTTCGGGCTGCTCAGCAGGCACGGGGAGGCGAGGGGGGGCACCCTGGGCACCCCGCAGCAAGGGATGGAACAGGGATGAAGCTGGAGGAGGATGTAGAGCTACACGGTCCCTGCTGCTGCACGGTGCAGCTCCTCGGGCTGCAAGGTCTGTAGAGCAAAGGACTGATCCTGTGAGGTGCTCAGCATCCAGCACGGGGCTGAGGCATCACCGTGGGTCTGGGCATCAAAGCTGAGCCACCCCAGGCTCTTGTTCCACAAAAGTATTTTGCATCTTGTCGCGTTATCCCCTGAGAAAAGGGAAGGGCAAGGTAGAACTAAAGCACCTCAAACCTGGATATTGTTATTCAAGGGGGGGCTGAAAGAATAACAAAATATTCAGAAATTAGATCTCTTATAAACAACACCTTCTGTTACCATGCGTTCTAAGGACTTCTCTCCTTTAATACATATAGTTGATTTAATTGTTTGGGTTTGCATCTCCCAGTTTCTATAGGTGTAAGATTTTATTCATGTCTTTGCTTTGGAGCATCTGCATTTTGCTTCCTTGCTATAACAGGTGAAGGTTTAACTAACAATAACAAAATATTTGGAACAAGCAGTGCTACGACTGGGGTAGAAAACCAACAGCCTCAAAGTCCACTGTCCGCAAGAAAACCTTTTCAGAAGAGCGCAGCTAATTAACACATCCAGATACTCTTAAGAAACTCCCATGCACAGACAAACCTGTCTCAAAACCCTCTGCAGGCCCAAGAACTCAGATGACCAATCCAGACCAGCTTTGAGGATTGAGACTTTATAGTCAAAAGGCAGTCACGTAGCTTTTCAGAAACCACATAAAATCTCTATTTCTCTTAGTTTTTTTCCCCAGCTATTTTTTCACGTTTCTCAGTCACACTTTCTTCACTGAGACATATATTCAAGCCAAGCCTAAGTATTTAAGACAAAGCTTTCATCTATTAAAAAATACTTTGCAAAGAAATGTGTGAAAATGCCAGTGCTGTTGGATACACCTTGCTCTTTTCTCTCCTCCAAAATCTGCAAGAGCTTAGTAACTTTTCTTCCCCTCAAAAAACCCCACCGTACCCGGGAAAGAACAAGACCCTGACTTCCCAGAGCAAGAGACAGAGAAGGAAGCAAAAAGATGTGTTGCGTCTTTTTCCAAGCATATATACAAGTGGGATGCACGTGGATGGATGGCAAGGACTGGCAATGCTTCAGCTCCTCAGCTTCACACCAAGGACCACCATAAAACACACTCCAAGCCCCAGCCTCAAACACTCTGCACATACTTATCTTTGTGCAGATCAACTCTTTCAAACAAAACACATGCAGAAAAGTTTTGCTAGCATGGAGACATAAATGTAGACCAGCAGTAAGAAAAGGGAATTAGTTTAAAACAAAAGGAAACCCAATGTTGCTGAAGCCAAGTGCCAAGTGAATTCAAGTTCAAAAATTAGACCTCATTCTTCAAAAAGAGAAAAGCCACAACATATGATCTGAATAGAAATATATTTAGCAGATTTATTTTTCTTCCCTTCCAAATTTAAATAGAAGCCATTTAAAAACACTAAATAAACTGAAGTAAATCAGTACAGCAGTGAAATGAAAAAAACTGAATTGAAATTGACTGTTTGAGTTTAATTAGCCAAAATAAAAAATTACAGGGGAGAAGGAAATACCACCACACACTGGGAACAAAACACTTGTTTTTGAGAAAACGCACCTCTCCAAAAATGCAGCATGTCATTACTGCCTAAATAAATACAGCATTTAGAATATTCATCTGTATTTAGCCAGTTTCCAGAAGAACCAGTACCCACTTCTCAGGATCTGTAGCTTGGTGAAGCATTAAGGCTCTTATTAATATATTTTTGTCTCTTTGGTCTTCTTGGAAACCAAGTGTGAAGGCATCTAGGAGCCATGGCAAGCGCGCGTTACAGCTGTGCTGCTCACAGTGCCCAGCTTCAAGGACAGAGGAATCCCAGACACTACCCTGGGCTTGCCCTCCCGGTTTGGCTTGGCCTGAAGAACAACACCGAATTACAGTTCAATCATTTTTAACTTTTGCACAAGTCAGAGAAGTATCCTGAATCACTCACTGCCCCCAGAACTCACATGGAATTATAGGGATGTCTTTGGATATATTTAGATAAATACCTTATTCAGGTTTAAAACCGTGGCACGACCCAGCAGAAGGCACCGGCAGTGTGAAAACCAAGGCACCGGAAAAAATTGTGGGAGGGATCAAACAAACATGTGGAGGAGAGATGGGATAAAGAGCCTTTCACTGCCCTCTAGGCTGAGGAGCTGTGCCCAGACTGGGAGTATCTAAACTTGGTACCTGGTTAAGAGTTGCTGGAGCCATAGGGAAAGGGAACCCACCCTGTGGGAAGTGCCACTGCCAGGAAGGGGTGATGGTCCCTGCAGTCAGTGGAGGACGTGGCTAAGCAGCCATGTGGTATGGCCCAGGAATGTATTGCATGGAGCAGGGATACTGGAGAGGGCTGGGTCCACACCAGTAAACCCAGCAGGAACAGAAGATTAACCATCCACAGAAACAGGACTCATCCCCCAGCCCGTGCACAACCATGGTAATGCAGGTGGTGGCATGGGAGGGACTGGCTATGCCAGCCTCCAGCTCCAGGGGATGCGTTGAGGGCTGACCTGGCACCTACACCCGCAGCCTTGGCAGGAAGAAGCCCCCCGAGAGCTGTAGGCAGGGGGACTGGTGTTGATCTCTGGCTGTAGAGGTGGCACTGGAACATTTACACCAACATGACCATTTCTAGCCCTTCTTGCTCCTTTTGAATACAGCCCAGCCCCTCTGTCCTTATGAGCTCTACGCTTTGCTGCGACGCTCTCCTAGATATGCAAGTCCCTGCACAGGATTTCCTAATCCCCCCACAACCTTTCTGTTCAGGTCCTGTATTTACCACGACTGTACCGGCACTTCTCAGGCTCATGAGTGCTATTTAAGTGAATGGCACAAGTTGAAACCCTGGACTAAAGTCTTCCCTACCCTTTAGGGACCTGCTCATGAGCTGAAACCTGCTGATGAACTTCATTTGGCTGCTCAGAAGTCTCTCCACCCATGGCAGAGTCATGGTCTCCATGAGTGCAGAAGCTGGCCCAGCTGAGGTCCAGTTAGGTGATGCTCCTATTTGGTTTCTCTTTGGTATCAGCCATCACTGCAAGAAGAGGAGGTTTCAGCTGAGAAGCAGAATATGCAGCACTTCTGATTCTAGGGACTGCTGTTTGTCAGCTATTTCGTGATGCAAAAGCTGCTTATGGGTTACGTTTCTTATTCCCAGTGCATTATGGACAATTTTAATTATACAGGATGGTAGGTAGAGAAAGCTCAAAAAACTTAAGTAACCAAGTTACTGCCTAGTAAAGGTGCCCTTTTCCCCTCTCTCACTCCTCAACCTTTCTGACAAACCCCATCCCACCCCATGCCACAGGCTAGCGGTGACACGTTTGAACCTCTGCAACTGTTTGATGTAAAATGTTTTAAATTCTTTCCAGGAACACTAAAGGCTTTTGTCTCTTGACCGGTGCTGTGGGGATGCCATGTCTGGCAAAGACTGATCTTTCTGTACTTTCCAACTACACCATATCACACCGGGCTGCCCAGTCAGCCGAGAGGTAGGAAGGGCTGTTAATCATTAAACAGGGTCTTTTTCCATTGAAATAAAGGGAAACACAATGCAGCGATACAAGTCCAAGCCCACACTTCCCAAGGAAACACTGATTACAACTCTATCATACACTCCTATGTAGATAATTTGAGAACTACAGTTTTACAGGGTGGCTCTAAAGCAAATTGTTCAGCTGATGTTACAAGCAAGCAGTTTTGAACTGATAGGTAAGACAGAAAAATACATCAGCATGCTTTGATAGGAAGATATTACAGCTCCTAAATGCAAACCCTCTCTAAGATAGGAGGCAAAGGCTGATTGTTTTTGCTAACATCCCTTTATTTTCCCTGTTTGCATCTGCTCCTAAGCTGTATTCAGTCTATCCCTGGTTTAGAATCTATTCAGTCAATGGTGCTACTGGGAACCACAAGAGAGTCAAGAGAATTGGGTAGCTTTGAGCAGCATCCTCCAATCTAAACACCACACCAGGTCCAGCACGGAGATCCTGTGCTACATTTTGAAGTGCCCAGCAGAAAACCAAGGCAGTTTCACCCTTTTACCACAGGGGAAAAGTAATCCACCATAAAAATCCCAACTGGCTGCTGCTCATGGGGCAGCAGTGCTTCCAGTTTGGAGGTTTGCTGGTTAAATGCAGTAATGCATCAGCAAGCACAAGTCCTTTTCCCACTGGCATGCCAAAGGCCCCGATCAGCTGGTGGAGATGGACATGTGCTGTCCTGGCTGAGTGTAGGAAATGTGAACTTTCCCTAAAGAAACACCACATCTTTTCTTCATGAAACAGAACACCCTGAGAGTGCCTTCTCCCATGGCAAGGATGGATGTTACACCAGTGCATAAAAGTGCCTGGTGATTTATATTTCCTGCATATTAAGGATAACAGTCACTACTACAACAGCCTATGAATATGGCAGGAAGAATAAACCAGGTTGTAAAATTGAAGTCTGAATTCTGCAAGTCACACGTGCACAATGCTTATGAATTTTAGGCAGCTCTGCCTACTCCTAGTGTGGTCTGACAGCTTTCTGCACGTCCTGGTAGCACTGAGGCAGCCGTGGATCAGTGCTTGTGCCAGAGCCCCTGCATATGCAACACAGAATTGATGTGAGCCTGACCTCTTCTGAACACATTGGACAAAAGTTAGGCAGCTGCAGGCAATGAACACTGGAAGGTACTGACTACACTGATAGAAGTGGTGTGACTCAGAAGAGGGGGTGCACACACCTAAACATGAGAACAGGGTACTTAGAGCAGCTGGAGCCCATTTGCACACCCAGAAAATGTCAGTATATCCATGGAAGATCTTGGCCTTCAAGAGGCAGCACAATGCAAATGCCTGGGACAAAGATGTTGTGTGACACAGAAACTAAGCCTGGGTCAGATTCTGAGCTGTTTCAATGGGGAGGGGGATGGATGAAGAGCTTAGGAAACATCAAAACAACTTTTTATGGCCAATACTTAAGGTAATACTACTTAAAATAAAAACGATTTTACAAGTAAAACAAGATTTATTTTTTGTTTTGGACTGACAACATTTAGAAAGGAAACATAACCCAAAGTACTAGTGTTGGGCAGGCCTGTGGAAGCAGTTTACTGATCAAAGAGAAATCATACCTGTGTTGGGTCAGGAAGAAATTGAAGTGTAAATGATAAGTGCAAGGCAAAATGGAGGAAGGGTGAGACTAAACAGAGTCGAGATCAGCATTTCTTGGGCTCCACACTGCACTGGGCTCACTAATGACACCAAAAAAGGCTCTTTAGCAGTGACAAGGATGAGACACCCCTTGAACTCCACTAAGTTGTGAGGTATGAGCACCAAAACAACTGCAATATGGTTTGTGTAGTCTGAGAGTAACTTTAAGACACGAACCAACCGTAACAGGGAACGGCTTAAGCTACGATGTACTGCTCTGCCACCGTGTCCTTTAGCAATTGTGTCCAGCCATTTCTGCAGCCCACTGCTCCTCCCTCTTCTGATGAAAAGTGATGTGGCTGGTTAGTGGGAAAGAGCTGTCTTCTCATTTCTTAAAGGCTGTTTGGTCCTGGATCTCTCAGACTGAACCAGTCAGGCTTTTCTCTGCTTGGAGGCAGCAGCATCCAAAGAATCACAAGCTAACCTAGATCTCCACAGAGCTTGGTTATGGTTCTCACTATTCCAGCGACCTGCACGGTGACCTGAAGCAACTTAAACCGTTGCTTTTGTGCCATTATTTTCTTGTCTCTGGAGTGAAGCTTGTGATATAGATCATCTTATGTGTAAAGAGGTTTAAGACCTTCAGACATAAAGCACTGCCAGCGAGCTGTTATTACTTTACTATGCAGTTGGCAGCAGCTTCTCCTGCAGGAGAAAGTGTAAATCTATTTCCCAACCAGCTTTTATATTCACAACCTGCCATCATCCAGATGCACAGTTCATTAGAGATTGTGCAGTTTTATCTGGCTGTGAAGTCCTCTGTAAAAAAACTCTCCTGATTAAACATGCAATTCAAATACATCTTCTGAGCACAGTAGACAATTCCTAGCACTTTATCTGCTCTGGCTGAAACACAATCTGTGCCACTTAGAGCAGAACAATGCTCGATTTCTTCATACTTCTCTTGAATTGTTAACATATAAAGCAGAAACACAGCCCATTCCCATAGAGAAGGTCTCTTCTGACATACTCAGTATGTTAACCAAGGGTATACAAATCTGCTTGAAAGCTAATAGGCTTTTTTCCTTCCAGCAAACACACTTCACATCTGCACACTCTCACTCTCTCTCTCTCTCTCTCTCCACTTCAATAGCAGCAGTATTTGGTAAAGCTCTCCAAACTGGAGCCACTGCAGAAAGGTTGTATTTACTGATGTTTGAGTAAGAATTAATAAGAGACTTGGTTGTGTCTCTGTACCTCCAACTCCAAAAAAAAAAATCAAGTCAATATTTATACACCCACTGATGAAATAAATCTCCTTCTCCACAGAGAAGAGGGAAATAAAATGAAGTGATTGAAATGGGTTTCATGGAAGGGGACTTTGTTTGCTTGTTTGTTTTCAGAGCTGGGGAGGTGGTATTTTTAAATTTTATTGTAATTTAGATGTAACTGTACTGCACAAAGTGCATCAAAGCAGCTTCACAGTGGGACCTTCCATTAAGGACCGAATGCTCTGGAGACCTTGCATGCTGCTAGGCTCATCACTGGATCTGGTGGACACAAGGCTCAGGTATGTCAGCAGCTGGACCATCGCCATTCCCATTACACACCCTGTGGGGATGCACTTGCCTCAGCCCTGGTGAGGCTGAATTTGCTGAGTGAGAAGCAGTTAATGTTCCAGCAAGCTAAATACAGTATAAACAATTTAATCAGCATTGTTCTAGCTCTCCCAGCACAGAGATCTTGTCCAAAGCCTGTCGTGGCAGAGACTTGCATTGACTTTTCAGGCCTCCAGAACATCCTCTGGTTTCTTGTTTGTGTAGACCCAAGGCTAACTCCAGCCTTTTTGGCCCACAGTTCCTTTGAAAAGGAAAGATCTACCAGTAACAGATTTGCTTCTGGCCTCTGTGACAAACTGCTGATCCTCTCCCTCCACCCACATTAAGGCTCCTGGGGTCTGTTCCGTGTGACTCATAAATCCCTTCACTAAAGCAATAATTGGAGCATCAGAGACTCTGATCCCATCAATGTGTCTGTGGAAGGAAGTTTCTCTCTGCCAAAGGCAAATCCCCCTGAACTACACACCTGGACCAAATCCCACACAGCTCTGCAATGTTTGACTTTCCAGTGCAAGCTCCTTCGTGGCAGCCGACCGGAATATTGTGTGTGCAGCATGATTGGCACTCCTGTATTGTTAATCAGAATGGAACACAAAGCCTTTATTTTAGTTAGGATTTTCCTATCAAAAGTATCTCTTATTCAGTCCTACATAATGAAGTAGCTCTTCTTACTATTATTTTAAAAAATGAATTCCAAATCCTTTCACACAAAATACCTAAAGTTTTTACAGATGACAGTCACTTGGATGCATTTCACCAAGATGCCAGAGTATTCTTTCCTGGAGTGGCTACTCTGCAGCAGGCAGTGTGTGAGTCTTCCTAATGTGGTTTAGGAGGATTTAAACTGCCAAACTTGTTCTTGATATGAATTGACAGAGCGCCACTGACTGCAGCTGGGCATCCCCATTCACCACGTAGACACCTGGAAACAGGTTTTTATATAGTTGCAAACAGAAATAAAAGCCTAAATACTGCCAATAGTCAATAGATACCTCTCAGTGCTTTCAGAAAACCAGAGTGAATGTCATCAAGGTTAGTAAGAATCCTGCATTTCCACTGCTCACAGTCACAGCAATAGAACTGCAATGAATTTCCATGCACTCAGCTGATATTTGTGGAATAGCACAGAGAATTTGGTCCTTATATATTTCAGAAATGCAGCCAAGGAGATAAGTCCTCATTTGCAGTATCCAGTGGCATCACTACAGAGCAGCTGTTGTGCAGACCAAAGCAAGACATTTTTAAGCTTACTTCACACTTCCCATTCCCCAGAAGTCTGTGGGATTGAAGAGGAGCCTTGTCACCGATGAGGGTTAGTTCAGGGTCAAGTTCTACACCCAAAACCCAAGGAGAAACACTGTTACTCTCCAGTTTCTCAGAAAACAGCCAAATCTCCCTTCATATGAAACATCTCATTCGTGTGTCATCACAAACTTTTCCACTGGCAAACTCATCATGATTTAACATTTGCTTCATTTGCAAATGAATTCTATGCTTTATCAGTGTCATCTTTCTTCATGACCAGCCTCAACACCTGCCTTTCTTCAGTTATACATTTTTTTTCTAGCTTTTCTTCATTATGACCTAACATGAAACTATTTCTTGTTTAGATTAGAGAGCACAACTTTCAACCACATTCCATTGCTCAGTGTTCCTTGAGATGCTCTTCTCCAAAGAGCTCTGACTGTGGCTGTTTTCCCATCAAACCCCACATTTAGCACACAAACCCGACCAAAACTCACTGCTAGACTTGCATTAATCAGCAGAATGGAATAAATGAGACTATTTAATATTTTACATCTTCAAAGTCTTGAATAATACTTTGTTAATATTCTCATTAGTGGCTACACCCCAGGCAGTGAGCAGGTACAGGATTTTCTCTGTAGCCCTGATATAGTGCACCTGTCTGCCTCACTGTCAAACGGGTAAAGTGGCCTCAGTCCTTCATTGATGTGGGAAACATGGCTCTTGCCTTTGCCTTCCTTGGAATAACACCCAAACCAGCCATCCCCATCAAACAGATGATGAACAGGCTGTAGTGCAAAAAAAACCACTTTGATGCTCCTTAGGTACCTTTCATCACAGCATCCTAAAAGCACTTTGCAATTATTAATTTGATCCCTAATTCATCACCCACCCACACAGTTTTCCCTAATTCACCATCTGGATACACAGAAAGCCCCAAATACACAAAGGTGCAATTTGGAAAGAGATGCCTGAGCACTCACATGTTCCCAGCATTCCCTGGAAGCTGTGCTTATCACCCCAACTTCAGAAAACAAAATCAGACCATTACTAACTCTTCCCATTCTGATCACAGTGAGTAGCAAAGCAAGAGCAGCTCAGGAATCTGTCCTCACAATACCACAAGTCCATAAACTCTTCCCTCAACCCCATTGCACTTGGTAAGCGTTGCAAAAGACTCCTGTCCTATGTACATGGTCAGCAAAGGTACCTTGTGGAGAAAAAGTTTCTCTGTACTCTTCACCCCTTCATCCTGAGTTTTTTTTCTTTTTTTTCTGACAAGGCTTAATTAAACAACAGGAATACACTAGTTTCTGGGTAAAACTTTCCTCAAAGTAGTTGGAATATAGCAAAAAATACCAATTTTTTAATTTTCCTTCTGCTTTAAAGGAGAAGTAACATTGAATTTCAATATTTTAAGTGGCACTGATCAGCATTTTATTTTCCAGCTTTGATTTTTACATTTTATTTGATTCTTTTTCCATCCAACAAAGCCCACCCCCCCTCCCCCAGCAATACTAGGAGGGGACCACACTGAAAATTATAGATTCCAGAGTTTGCAAGAGAACCACAAAAGCTTAATTATAGTTATTGACATACCAAACACCCACTGAAGGCTTAATAATCCCTTGGCCAGAAATAACCACACAACGTGAAGGTAGCAAACTAACATTAACCAACCTCAACTAGGGATGGCTTATTAAAGCACCAGGGCACAAATCCATGCCTTGCTCACCTCCTGGCACAGCCTAAAAGAGATATGGCTGGGGGTAGCTCATCAGCAATACTGATCTGGGTTTTTTGGGGGAGGGTTTCATCCCCCTATAGAGTAGGGTGGCACAAGTTACCCCTTCCAGATGTCTTTCTCCCAGAATGGGTCTGAAATTGCTCCTGTCTTTGCTGTCTCAATACCTGTGTTCTGCACTGTTAATGCACAACACATCCATGCTGCTCCCAGACTGTGTGAGCATCCCATCCTCTCAGGTTCCCCTGACAGTGGTTTTCCAGGCAAGCTTTGCAGATAGAGGTGCAACACTCCTGGGGATTAGCAAATGTCTGGCCTGGTCTGCCTCACCCCAGCCCTGTTTGCTCTCAGGCTGTGCTGGCAGATCCTGAAGGGATGGTGCTTGTGGGCAGCTCCTTGCCCTCCAGGTAGACTCCTCCCCGCCAGCAACTGCAGTCACATCAAAGCCTGGATGTCTAAAGCAATGCTAAATGGGTTAGAGAAGTGGAGCATCAGCTGGAGTGTTCCCAGGGAGCCCAAGGAGGCTGCTGAGCATCCGCCCCTCTGGAGGGATCCCAGACTGAGAGCATTGCCACGCGGCCCATCAGCCCCACAGCTACCAGTGATTTATGGCCCATCCTGCTGCACCATTTGTGCAGAGCAACACAAACTGCAAACACGACCTGGTGGCAGCCTTGGAAAGGCACAGAGGAGGCCAATTAACTGGGGAGACGAGGTGGAGACAGCAGCGAGGACTTGGTCATTGTCACAGGCAAAGACTAATACGGAGCTGGGGACACAGAGCTACCAAACAACCCAACCAAACGTTCTCTTTCTTGGCCTTTTTAGCCGGATGGGAAGTCCCCAGCTTTACCTCTGCAAGTCACAAGATGTTTTCTGAGGGGATGGGAAGGCTCTTCAACCTGGGCTGCATTTGCCCCAAGGTCCTACACCAGCCTCCTTCCACTGTTTGTGCAGCGGTTCCCGGCGCTCTCCACAAACAACAGGCTGGACAGCAAAGCCCTCACTTAGACTGGAGCAAGTGTATTCATGCAAAAACCCACAACAGAGCTTTCAGGAATAGAGCTCTGAACGTGGGAATACATTTTGCACTCAGTGCCTTGCACCTCTCCCATGTGGCCTTTAAAGAAAGACCAAGGGTTGGACACTTCCCACTGCAGGAATGGGCCGTGTGGTGCTCAAGGGATGTTCCTATGGGGAAAGCATGGTCAGGGAGGCTTAACATTAGCTTAGGTGCTTCCAGCACCCAGGAAGTCCCCACCCTTGCATTATTTTTCCACCAAGGGATACTGTCATTTCCTTGTGAACTGTACAGCATGGATGTTACCTACGGAGCCTCAGCACCAGTCCCCTCCCAGTAGCCTGTGGGTTTCCTCACTGTATCTGTTTTACACCCTGGTGTTCTTCTGATAAGCTTTGGTGAAGGCTGCTCTGCAGCCAATGCACAAAAAGCTTTTGTAAGAACAAAGAGTTTGGAATTAACCCTTTTCTGTAGTGAACTTTATGGCATGTACAACCAGGAAATTTGTCACTTAACAGCATGGCCCAGTGCCCAGCACATCCCCTTGGTAACACACTGAGGGATTCACAGGTGGCTCATCTGCCACCCCAGGTACAGCCAAGAGGCTATAGGACAAATTCCAAAGAAAAGAGAGGGCCAGCGTTGGGAAAACTGGAAAAGTATGATACCAACACTTGGATATGTGGTTACAGCAATGCTTGGTACCCTCACAACAGTCAAAGAAATCTCCTTAAATCTGGACCAGAGAAAGTAAATGGAATAAAAGCTAAAACTGAATGGGCTGATTATTGAAAACAGCACTATTACACTTATTTTTTCTCATCTCCTATGCACCAGCTTTAGTTCACTGAATAGCTACAGAATTCACTGGCATTATTCCTAATTTTACAATGATTTGGGAGAAGAGGGAAGAAAGGCAAGCAAACAAAGCTAATTGCCTTCAGTGTTTTGTTTATCTGGTTTTTGTTCAGCCAAACAAAGAGGACGTTCAGGTCCAAGCTGACTGTGGAGCCACAGAACTCACTCACTCAGCTGATCTGTTTGCAGTTTTGGCATCCAGCATCTTGGGCAACTAACCACTAGTAAGTACTTTCTTATCTCTATCTGGTCACTATAGAAACTCTGGTGACTTCAGCCACTATTACTACAGATTAATCAACCTTGTAAAGCCCCTCCAAAAAAGCAGGAAGTTCTCCAAGAGCCAATTCCTTGGTCATAAATAGAACAAAGCCAGGAGGAGATTAATCACTGGATGCTATTTCCAATGCAAAAGTCCAAGCAGGAAAACTCCTGATTTTAATAACAAAGTTATGCATTCTCAGCCATCCATACCAACGTGCTTTTGTTCTTTGTGCCAGAGAAGAACACAGTGGGCAGAAATGTAAATGATATGGCACTCTACACAGAGAGAGCACGCTGCTGGCAATAAGCAGCAGAACATGGACTACACAAACCACAACCAACCAGTTTTGCCAGCTTTGGTTGCTTTCCCCACATCAGCCAGCACCTACGTTTTCCCAGTGCAGTCTTAGTAAGGCAGTGGGATTCCCAGGCATCAAGCAGAGGAGCAAAGCAAGGAAGATGGACTCTGGGAGGGCAAACTCAACCTGCTGTGATTTCTAGTCAGCAGCAAAATACGTGGTTGCAAATGGAACTCTAAGTATCCTTTTCTCATTCAAACAAAACCGACAAAGTGTCTTGGTAGTAATTTTCATTTGTAGAAGAAAAAATGAAAAATCACATTTGAAAGGACAACTATTAAAGAAGTTGCAAGCCAGAAGGCAAAGAAAATCAGCCTCAAATCTATTATCTGTATCATAACAGTTAGCATGACCTTAGGCCATTTGGAAATCGGCATTGCCAAGTATCTTCCCCATTAGACACCAGCACAAAGCTTCCCGACTCCCAGCAGAAGGAGCAGTTGAGAGGTTCAGGAGAGCCTCCCCGATACCTGCACAGAACACAGAGTCATAGAATGGTTTGTGTTGGAAAGGACCTTTAAAGTTCGTCTAGTCCAACCCCCCTGCCACGAGCAGGGACATCTTCCACTAGGATGAGGCTGTCCAGAGCCCTGTCCAGCCTGGTGGAGCGTGTCCTGCCCATACCTCGCCCTTCCCTCACTCCTGGCAGCAGAACGCAGAGCCCAGTTGGTAACCTGCATCCTGACACCACCTGCTCCCATTCCAGGAATGAAAGCCAGCCCTGAACACTGCCCTTTAACTCAGGGCCTGGGATGGAGTTCTGTTGCACTTTCCCAACCCTTGCTGTGCCCACTGGCTTCAACACCTTTTTCTCAAATGAGATTTTACAATAATGATTTAATGCTTCCAGTTGCAAAGATTGGGAGTTTGGGAATAATTCCTAACGTTAGGTTCCTGAATGCTTTTACATTTCTAGAATACAATAGGCTGTCCTGTGGCATAGAGGATGAATTTGGATGAGGCTTTTGGTGTCCAGCAAAAGGGTGCCTAACCAGCTCAGGGCTTGTTGCTCAGTAACCATGGTTGTTACAGTGTCTACTCTACAAGAATTTGCCATTAATCCTTCCAGCTCAACTATAATAAAAAGACTCTTTTATTTATATTATTATTTTCTATTTACACAGTCCTTTTGCAGAGTGGAGCAAGGGAAGGTAAGAAACAAGAAGCCAATGCAAACAGATGGGAGGAACCTTTTGAAAAATAGGGCAAGTTTCAAAGATTTCTCTTTCGAGTGTCCTTCACTCTCCTTGCAACAGAGAGGGAGCACAGAGGAACCAGGGCACTGAATCCAAGGAAGAGTCAAACAAGCAAATTTCAGCTGCAACCCCAAGGTTAGTATGTCATGATCCAGTTCCAAAGGGGAGAGTTTCTGCAAAACTTGACTGAAACTTGAGCAAGATGAGCTTTAAATAATCTGAGGGGGTGGAACACATCAATGTCCTGCCCAACTTGCTTTTAAAATATCAAGGAAAATGAGAAAGAAAAATTGGGTGCAGGGGCCTGGATAACTAAACCACTTTACACTGGGATGAAAGCCAGGAGGGGAAATGAGAGCAACAGCCCACTCTAAAGTCAGGTTGGACAGACCTGTGTTTTGACGAAGGGCTTTTGGGTCTTTTGTTATTTGTAAAGCTCTTAAAACCCACATTTTATTAACATAACAGAACTAAAGCTCTTAATAGCAGTTTGTAAACACAGATGTGGGCTAACACGCTAAAGCCAAAGATTCTGAAAATGACTGGTTCAAGGTGCTTCCGCTTCTGTAACCCTAATTGTGATCCCAACAAGTAGGGTTCAACAGCTTGATTTTCCACATCTGCACCCAGAACCCCACAGAAAGTCTCCCATACGTAAGGATTTCTCACACCCAAAATGTCATTTGATATCTTAACACTTCCCTCGTCTTTTCATATTCATTGCCTGTTTTTTCTGTTTGTTAAACATCAGTTGACAAACACTGAGCATCATTTTAATAATCTTATGTTTGAGGCTCCTCATTTTTTCTCTTACACGCAATTGGCACAAAAGCTTGGTGTCCTAACAACAAAGTAATTTGGCTCATTCTCGTGGTTTTCCAAAAGGAAAAGCAGTGACAAGCTAAGATGACTGTCATTTCCAAGACTACTGCCAAGGTGCTCCTCTCTCCCCTCCTTACAAATTAGAAATTGCCCCCAAAACAACTGGATGCTCCCCCTGGTTTGACTTGGATGGCGTGAAGATGACAACTGCCCTAATAAACGCCTTGGCTGGGTTCAGAAGATCCTTGCTCCCTCCTGGCTTTCTGCCCTCCCTTTAGTCATCAGACAAACACAGGCTCTGGAACGAAAGAGATTTTCACACAAAGCAAATTCAGCTCAATTTTCCACATTCTGTGCCTTCGACTGCCAGCCCGTGGTGCTACCACAGGACCTCACATGCTGGATGCAGGGCTCCTCCCAGCCTGTCAGATCCTCGCCCTCACCAAACACAGCATGAAGGCAAAACTAACAGCATTTCACACTATTTGGTTCTGGAACTGCCCTGGGACATCAGAGCACACTCTGAAGCAATTAGCCATCAGCTTAAACCAGATCCAGAGTTTCACCTCAGTGTAATGGGTCTCACTTTCTGCATTTCAGCCTGACACGACCCAGGTGTTTCCTCAGTATGAGGCTTAGCAGTTGCAGGATCTACAAGTTTCTTCCTGATTAGAGCATCCCAGAACAAGCACTGACAAGGATTTATTTGGGTTCATAGATCATACCGGATGGCCAGAGACACTCACAATGGATTTGAGAGGCTCAAAATAGAACTTACACCTTCTTCCTGGACTTGCAATTACTATGATTGCTTTAACACATTCCTCTTCCTTACTTCCACATCCTCATGTTAACCCTTTTCCCATTCTATACATCTTTTTTCCACATCCTTTGAATTGCAATAGATTTTTTTTTTAAACACCACACACATCAACAGGAGTTATTAATTTCCTTAGGACCTACATGTGCATACAACAAAGTACATCCCCTCTATATTGTACCAAAAGAAGTCTGGTCATGTCGAGCCTCCTTCTATTATTGACATGTTATAGAAACCCCAGGCACCCAACTGGGGCCCTCTTTGTGCTCAGGCTGCACAAGTGCAAAGAAAACCCTCCCAGCACTGAAGACTCTGCAATTGAAAGTTTTAAGAAAAGAGGGAAAAGAGCCCTGAGGGGACACTGACCACAGATCACACAAGACACAAACATCATGTCCTAACTCACCTCCCTTACTTATAAATGAAGTAAGCTTAGAAACAATCAAAGACTTGAACAAGCTGAGTAAGCCCTGACCACCACATTTTCTTTTTAGTGCACTGAGTTGAAAGAAACACACATAACTTTCTCAGGCCACTCCAGAGTATCATATCACAGTGGCTATTCCCTGTTTTAACATCATTAGGCGGCATGCATGTAAGTCTGGCAGGCTCTACACAGAGCAGCCATGTGCTGAAGATAATGAGTTACCACAAATTTGCCAATTTATTTTTGGAACGTGTCTGATAGAAGCTGATAGTTCTAGCTTTGACCCAGTCTCCCAGAAAAACCTTATTCACAATAGCTAGAATATTTAAAGAAAGGGCACTAAAATATAAACCTAGAACTCATTCCACCCCAACAAAATTGTGGATTTGAGATGGAGAAGCTCTGCAGTGGACAGCAAGCAGGCTGTAAAGCTGCACATACCAACTGTACCTTCCTCCAGAGCTTGCAATGGGGCTTTTGGCTTCATTGCAGGTTTATTTACTGTGGAGACAAGTGTGGAGTTCATCCATGCTCCTTTGCCCATTACACATTCCTCCCTCCCTGTTCCAAATTAATGAGAGTTTCTGCTCACTCAGCAGAAATTCGACTGGTCATCTTTAAAAAAAAAAGAGCAATTAGGAACCTCTGCTTTTGCTGTGCTTCTTGTGTGCCAGGTGAGAACAATAGTGAGAAAGCAGAGAGGTAGGATCCTGGGGTTAGATAGTCTCTAGGCACCCAACTTCTACAGCTAGCAAAGTTCTCACTGGTAAGTGCCAGGATTTCTTCCCAGATAATACTTTCTCCAGGCTCCTTTACCTTGTTGTGCAGACACTTGTCAGCAGTGGGAGAGCAGAAGTCTCTGGCCTGGGAGAAAGATGAGGGGGGAGGCTCCCTGCATGGAAACCCCCACTGCAAAGCTGCTGTCCCTGTGACCCCTGGAGTGTCTGTTTGGTCAGGCTTTTCCTGATCAAAGTGGAAAAAGCTCTTGCCATTCTCCGAGCAGGGGAGGAAGGAACTACTAGTGCTGCTGGCATTGCTCCCCAGTGCAATTCATCCTTTGTGTTTGGAGTTTCTAAAGCTGTAGCTGTGAGGACATCTGTAACATCGCTGGAAGGACACACTAATGCAGGTGTGAAAGCAGCACAGCCCAGAGAAGAAAAGGGGAGAAAGTGGGAAAACAGCCAGTATCTCCATTCAACTTTCCATTTTAGAAATGCTGAACTCCCTATCTCTTACTGAAAAACACGGGGATAAAGGTGTTGGCAATTTTGAGCGTTTAATCAGCAATTTTGAAAATCAACACAGAAATTGAGACTATAACTCAATCCACAGGGAAATATCTGCTTAATTATGAGTATTTTGAAGTCTTTAGGCAACTGTTAAAACTCAAACTCTAGGTTGCTACATAAATCTCATAAGACAATCACTCGATTTTTTTTTTTAACTCAAAAATCTAATTCCATCCTTAAATTGCAAAAAATATGAACCTGTCTTTAATTATACAGGTCTGCCTCCTGTCAGTGAAGCAGTGTTGCACTTGGCATGAGCTAGAAAGAATTTAAACATTGTCTGGAGCAAAAAATAAAGTAAAAGGATTGTTTTAACACTTCTAACAATCTTTCAGGGTTTTAGCAGATTTTGGCTAAGCCTCCAGGCAAAGGGAAGTGTTTTAGGATTCCTCTTCTATTCCCTACGAGAAGGAATTGGAAATGTTCTCACCTTGCCAAGGTCTGATTTCTGAGCCCCTGCCTTTCCTCCCAGCTGCAGCCCCCACCAAAAGCAGCAGACACAGCCCTGCTGCGGGAAGAGAGAAAACCCTGTGGGACATAAAGGCACTCGGGTCTTAATGAATAATTAAAGCTTTAGCCATGGGTGCCCCCTTGTGACTTGGTGAGTGATTAAGCACAACTCTTGGAGTCTAACACGGCAAATCACAACTGACACTGGCTTATTTGAGACCCCCAGCCAACACGCAGGTCCTTCCCGGTGAGCAAAACCCAGTACCCATGGTTTTGCTGCTGGATTTAGGGGAGCAGCTGCCTGTGACATCCCTCGGCACGCAGCCGGGTCAGGGAGCAGAGGAGGCTGTCTGATAGACAAGAGCACAGCACGAATCCCACTGTCCCACAGCATTAATTGCATATTTTTAATGTTTTCCCCTCAAAGCCTGGCACTCTTATTCTCAAACTGAAGGAAAAGAGGTTTTGGAAAGCTCTCATGCGCTCAACTTGTTACGAGTTGGAGTGGAGGTGGGCACCTCCTGAGATCTCACCCTGAAGGACTCAAAGACTTTGTCTCTGAGCTCCCCTTGCCTGCCAGCCACCGGTTGGAGATGGGAGACCTGGCTCCCGGTGCTGCCCCATCCATGCAGCTGCATTGCCATCTGCAGATGCGTCCTCCTTGTCCTCCTCTTCTTTCCACACCCATCTCAACACCACTAGTCCTTGAGAAGGGGGGCAGTCCATAACCTGCTCCTCAACCCCACAGGATCTCAGCTGCCACAGAATCCACCTAGAAAATTAGATGTCCACCTCACCTGGCTACCAGCCTGGTACCATTGTGCTGTCAAGTGAAGATCCACCAGGCCTTGACCGAGCACTTCAGTGGACTCTGCCATTAGCCAGATCAAAGCCTTCCCCTTCAAATTTTCTCTGTGAAAACAGAATCTGAACATCCTAAGATATTGGCTTTGCTTCCAGCAGAGGAGCCAGAGTGACCTTTGAGCGAGTCCTCCTCAGGCAAACTGAGAGCTGGAGTGCAAGAGACAGCACCGAGGCACAGACCTGGCAGCTGCCCCAGGCTGATCCTGGCAGCAGCACCAAAACAGGTCATCAAAGTGGGCATCAGGCTGGACACATGCAGCAAAGGAATGCCAATCTGATATTGTTTTTCTGAAGACTGGTCATGTTTGAAGTAGCACTAGCAGATATGGGGCTGAGGTGCTGCCTCGTGGGATGGGTGCTGTGAAGGGCTGCTGGTGGAACAGTGCCAACCAGCATCCTCCCTTCCACCCACCGTGGAGCTCCTACAGCCACACCACCACATTTCTCTGCCATCTGCTTGCTCCCTTCGCTCTGCCCAAGGCCATGGCCATAGCCAGGCCTGCCAGGGGCTCAGCTGATCCCCCCACAGACCACTACACCGACAAGAACCAACCCACGTGTTTCTAGGCACAAACCTCTACCTGCTCCTGAGGTAATGCAGAAGGGACCTGACTCCACAAGGCAGCAGCCTGCCAAATGCACCTCCCAAATTTCAGCTTCCCTTACTAAACTCATCCATTTACTTTGTTTTCACCTATTTTCTCTCTCTTCATAGAGAAAGTTGAGCATCCAGCTGTTCCATGACATGTCAGAATGAAGATGAGCTCCATCCACCCTCAACCTGTCACACGACTACACAAAGGCTGTGCTGAATGCCTGCCTTTCTCACAGCAGCATCCTCCAAAGTGTCTGGCATTTTGGTACAACTAAAGATGGATTATTTTTTTTCTTTACCTCCCTTTCCCACTACTTGGCAGCTCATTGCCTGGGGCTGTTTGTCTCTATTCTGAAATTTCTGCTGCAGAAGGGCAGGCACCAGCACTCCTAATTTGCTCTGCTGCGAATACCATGGCAGAAAGGGGCAGAGTCAGACTGTGACTTTAAATTCAACAACAGTCACTTCAGTACTGAGCCTCAATCAATACTTTAATGGGTCTAATTTTCTAGCTTTTGATCAAAATGTCCTTAGAGCAGTACATCTTCAGATATTGCTGCCAGCCTTTGAAAACAAGCGGAAAGAACAAGATAACCTTTGTGAGACTTCGCTCTCTACAATCTGTAGCTGAATCTCCACAACTTCATTTTAGTATCTCCTTAACCCAGCCTGGTACTGAACAAAGCTGAATGTGAAACCATTCCATAACAATGTAAATCCAACTGTTCAATCTGCTTATTATCATTTTGGAAAGACATGACAGTTCCTTCATCTTAGAAAAAATGAATGGATATTTTGTCTCTGAAAACTCTGCACAGCATGCAATTTCAACATTTGAGATTTGAAGTCCAAGCTGAATTTAGCTGAGACCAATTACACAACTCAAGTGGTCTAAGCTTTGCTACTTCAATGAAGGCAGCTCTTTAGGATGGCATCAAAAATATAAAACCACTCTAAACCACCCAAAATAGTCCCCTGCTGTTTGAAACCCTCGGTACAGACAAATCAGAGAGAGTGTTAAGACGTTTTAAATTGCTTTTATAATTCATTCAGTATTAATCAAACAGCCTTCCTTTTGCTAGGATAATTACAGTTGCTTTAAGAGTAACATAAAAGATTAAGGCTATTGAATACAGAGTTTAAAATGTATTTAGTTCTCTGTCTCTCATGGCCAAAGTTAGTGCATATGTACACGGGTTTAGCTACTATAGGTCTTGGCAGAACCTCCCCAGGCTTCCTTGCTTTGGTGCCAAATGTACAATGAGATGATTTGGGAAAGTAGTTTCAAGACCATATCAGTCAGCATTGCCATTGTATAGAATGTCTGTTTTCCATAAGCATTTGTTCAAGTAGAACTATCTTAGTCATATCAAATTAATGCAAAGATGAAAAACTGTTTCTCCTTCAGAAATGTGAAATGCCAGTGGAAAAGCTTTGCACCAGGTTGAAGGCACAATCAGGTTTTTCTCATAGTCAGTGCTGATACTGACAGCAGACAATACTCTGGGTACCATAAAGCCCCAAGTGTTTCATGATGAGCCAAAAAGGTTCTGATTACTTTAAGTATGATTCAGAGAAATTCTGAAATGAAAAAAGGTAACGTTTCAGAGTGCAAACGCTGGAGAAAGCTTCTTGGGTTTGCTTCAACTTTTCCTTCTCCAGCAGAAAAGTACTTGGAGTTGGGCAAAATTCTCAAATGCCTTTGGCTGACCTAAAGTAAACAACTTTTAATATGTAAATTATTCATCTAGAACTCTGCCCAGTTCCAAAGTTACACATCTACAGAGTTATATCTCACAGTGCAGGTAGGCCTGCAGCTCAGAAGAGGTATCAGTGGTGGGGATATTTACTACTTACACACAAGGCTCTAGACTTGCATTAGCAGCAAGATCATTTCCCTATTGCCTTGACTTCAGCTTGGAGTCAATTCTTAAGGCAAAGCTGATGCCTGAAGCTCAAGAAATGCTATTGGGCTGAAGGGCCCAGAAGTTTGGTTTGTTTACATCTCTCTCATGTTAGGTGGAAGCATCAAAGCTGCTCAATAAGTCCACATAACAGGATTCTCTTCCACAAAGGAAGCAAACCTTGTTTTGATATGTGCTATTACTCTTTAGAAAAACAGCATCAGCTCAGGGGACTGTGGTATTCAAGGCGTAACAGGATTATTCACACATTAATAGTTAAGTATTTTGAAGCAGTTTTGGAGATGCACATACAGATTTCTGGTCCTCATTAAAATTAATGAAAGGTTTGTATTAGAATGCCTATGCTGTCTCAGAAACCTCAGTCATTATGGTACCAAAGCTGTCTCTGTCCTATAAAACCTCCCAGGATGATTTACAAAGTCGTACATGGGTTAAGCCATTATATCTGGAGCCACGATTGTTATTTAAGTTTAAATTGTGTATGGAGCGGGTGGAGAACGAACAGGTTTCAGGACAGACTGGTGGAACAGAGTCAACAAGAGGGAGGACAGTATTTTAGGGGCTGAAGCATGAAGAGCACATGGGCATATAAAGCAAAGAGAGCGAAAGCAGCTGGGCTGAGCATGGAAACAGACAGAAGCAGCAGAGATTTCAGATCTGAGTGTTTTCTTTTGCCATTCACAAAGCCAAGAAAAAAACCCAACAAAGCAGATAGCACCAGGAATAGCACAGCAGGTCCTTCTCACACCCAGGGACAGAAACAGCATCTCTGAAAATTTCTATTAACCTTGTATTTTAGCAAATACAAACCCCATTCCTTGCCTTCAAACGATCATATTTTCATAGTAATCATTTCAGTTGCCAAAAGCTTCTGCTTCCCACCAAACTTCTGCTTTCAGAGGCAGAGTGGAACATGAGTGAAATGAATGCTGAGCAGAGTCAGGCTCCAAAGATTGCCATTACCTAATGCTCTGCCACTACACAAATTTGTTAGGAATTTTCCAAGGTTTTGGGAAAAGGCTTACAACAGCTCACAGTGTTCCTGCTGCCCACTACGAACACTGCCTTTATCCATCATGGAACCACACTTGCACTCCTACATGGAAAAGAGAGGGAATTACAGTGAACCTCAGAAATGTTGAGGAAAGATTCCTTCAACCTCTGGAAAAGACTGGTTTATTATGTTATTACAATTCCCTGGAAATTGCTACGTAGTCATCACTAGAGCATAAAATTTCATCAGAAGCCTCTGAAACATTCCTGCTTATACATTCCAGGAGAGGTTTAGAAAAGCCTCATACGCATGGAGGATCACAGAAGACCTATTATCCATCTACAGCACCAAAGCATTGATCTGTCAACACTGAACTTTTTGGGGAGCGTTGCAGCCACCCACTAAATGGGTTTTTGATTAGCCACGCTGTTTGAAACGACCACAAATTTTACAGCAGACACTGGGCTACCAGGCAAAGGGTCAGTCCCCAGCCTCAGCCCAGCTTCGCAAAATTCTCCCACTGATTCTGGGCTGAAGTTCAAGTGAACCTCTAAATGGGGAGATGGGTTTAAGTTTAAAATTGGCAACCCTGCCTGCTTTTATCAAAAGTCTCATGATGCTCAGCATATTGTTTAAAACCCCAGCTCTTGGGTTCTTGTGCAAGAAATTCAATTTCTGCTTAAAACCCCCAAATCTCTATTCCAAGTAAGCATTCTGCAAGCCTGAGACATGAGTTCCACAGCCCATCAGAAGTCATAAGGAAAGAAGTCTACATGACATATCTTTTCACTCTCCTTATTTTTGGGAAATGTATTTATGACTTTCTAAACATCTGGTATTAATAGTGTGTTTCTGGATTCGTAACGTGAAAATTAGCTTTCAAAACTGTGACTTCAGCTTGCTTGCTCTGAGAATTTGGATATATTAATTCAAAGAAAATTGCAAAGGGAGAGAAAAGGAAATGAAACAGCAAACATCCAAATGTCTTTTAAACCAGAATAAACTATTTTTCCTCTAGAACAAACTACTACACTTATTCTGCTATTTTTTTGCCTTACAAAAGCCTATAGGTTAGTCAAGATATTCCTGAGCCTCTAGAACTAAGTTCCCTAGGAAGCAGAGCAGCACCTTAGGATAAATGCGTCTCAAAGTCTTAATGATCTGCTTTAAAACCTCAGATTGACTCTAAATAATCCCACAGTCTACACCAGCAGCCATACCTCAAGCCAGTTTATGAACAGTGACTACAATGTTGGATCCAGAGCTGTACCTGTGATATCCTTCTGGCTTCTCTGACACCATTCACTTTCCAGTGCTGGTATTACCTTTCTCTTTTCCACCTCCACATCTCCTCCTTCCTCTCGTACAGTAGCTCTTTCATCTGCTCTCAATAGGTACTGCTTTACCTAATTAATTGAGGACTTAACAAGTACAAGTGCACTTTCTAATTAAAGTAAATAAGGCCATGCTTGGAACAGTGGCTCACAGTGTTACCCAGCACTCCTTCCTTAGGAACAGGATGTTATGGGCTCCACCTCCTCCATGCCAACTTAATACATTAAAGTAATACAGGAGAAGCAAAAAGTCTCTTAAAGCATCGTTTAGAAAACTGATTCTAAAGCATTAGCAATTCCCAGCTTGAATCCCAGAAGCCAATTAGATCTGCTATAGTATTTGGCCAAAGACCAGACTTTAGGAAGAGGGGAAAAAAATCACCAGAACTAGATTCCAAACCCAAACTCCCATTTGGTGCTTCTAGTGCTCTTGTTGGAGATGACTGAATGCCTGGGTTCGGAGGAAGCTGGAGGAAGAAGTAAAGCAACAGAATCACAGGGGACTATTTCTGTCACCTCCTACAGTGCCTAAATTACTCTTTAACTCGGTCCTATAATAATACCCAGTATTATGACTGCTCCCCTTCTTCAGAGTCACTTCTCTGCCATGAATCTGAAATGAAGATGTAGAGGGACTGTTTGTAAAATTCCCACCCATCCTCACTCTTCTTCCATATCTGAAATTATATGCGAGTCTCCCCTCTTATTAAGTCGATGATGGTAACTTTAACATACACAAATTATGTGTAACATGCATTTAAAAGAAAACTGATTGTTAAATTACATTGCTTTTTCTCATGAGATGAAGCAAGGACATTCACTTCCTCTTAAGGAAGAGCTCAGACTGTAGCAGCATTCACAAAAGCTGTCCTCAGCTGATGGAGAAACTCTGCATTTGTGGCTGGACTGGCTTAACACGCGTACACTGGAGCACGACAGAATGTGGAGACATGAATACATCAGAAAGTGTTTTGACAGGGAGGAAAACCATGTTTTTAATTCCCCCCCAGTGCAACCAGTTAAACAAAGCAGCAGTGCTTTTGGGAAGGTGGTTGATATCCAGCTTGGAGACCTCTTGCACAGCAGGAGCAGAGCATCAGCTGCACCATCTGCAAGCCTGGTCTATGAAAATCCAGGCAAAAGGTAGACTCCCAACACAAATCAAACCAAACCAAACACCATTTTTGTACTGCTCTGTAGCAGTAAGGATGAAAACAGAATTCTGAGGATCTCTGGGTATTCTACAAACAGACAAAAGCGCTTCCAAACCAGCATTTGAATTTGCATCTGAATTTGTTTCCACAGATGGGCTGGGAGCAAGAGTTTGTTGGTTTAGGCCTCACATACCTGAAGTTCATTAAGTCAAAAGAAAGCTTTGTGTCTTTCAGTAGTTTTTGGATGATCTTAAAAGTTTCAATAGCCTGGACAGGGCTACAAACTAAGAACTAACAGGAAAGAGGGAACAGAGGTGCGTGGAGCAACAAGGAATGTGAAAACAGGGCATCAGAACTGTGTTTTGCATCAGATTATTCTCGACTTGTTGTAAGCTCCTGGCTTTGAGCAATTAGCCCAGAAATAAAGATTTGTTTGTATTTTCACAGCCTCTCACTGTTGTGGAGACCAGACAGAAAGCCAAGAAAAATTGTGCTCTTCCCACTGCATTTCCTTCAGCAATAAACACCTTCATTTATATATATTCAAGAAAAAAATACACAAAAAAGCCAGGAAACTGGAGCTTAAATCTTATTTAGATACACCCAAATCAGCCTGTATCCTGACAGAGCAGTTGGGCAGACCCGGGTCCAATCTCTTAATATTCATTTTACCTCAGAATTCTTCTGCACTTTTGTGTCTGAAAACAGTATGAAAAAGAGAACTCTCAGAAAGTGGCTGACATTTGATTCAGCATAGCTGTCAGAGCTCATCTGTATGCCAGCCACGCAGCCCTGGATACAACCAACAGCTTCTGCCTTATGCCACGCATCCTGGATATTGTTTAACAATAGTCAGAAGCACAGATGTGTCCACTGAAGTAAATATGATTTTTTTTTGCTATTATTTTTAAGAAATCAGAAATTATTTTCTACATGAGGCTCTCACAGTTATGCTGCTTCCCGGAGGAAAACTTTTTTTCTTAGCAGGTCCAAAGCCTCAATTTATCCCTTTAAATAAGCATTCACTTGCCTTTCTGTTGGCTATAATTAAAGCCAGTGGTGAAACTAACTCTACTCCAGCCTGACATCCTGAGCTGTGAGAGGAAGAGAGGTGAAGCAGCTGAGCAGGGAGTACAGTTATACTCAGACCAGCAGCTCCATAAAGTCACCGTGCTTTGTTATTGTGTTAGCACTGGAAGCATCACACAAAAAGCAACATTTTAGTTGCATTATGTTATTAATTTGGCTAAAAGCCATTGCCTTTCTAGATTGCCTTAAAATAACTGTTTCCTACTGAAATAGCTTCCTTTCTCCCTAGCCAAATAATAAAAGTAGTTGGTTTGGGGTATTCGGGGAAAAAAAAGGGCCCCGGGTTGTTTTCAGTTTTTAAGCCTATGGAAACTTAAGAGAATGTACACAAAAGCGATGAAAGTCCAAAGGGCCAGAGAATTAAGTGAGTGTTTTTGTTCCTTTCCTGCCAAAGCAGCAGAAGTTGCCCGTTCTTTCCTTTGTGCCTGGCAACCCGACCATGGGTAGGACAAGCCTCTAGTCTTGGTACCTACCACAGGGCGCTGGCATCCGGTGCTGCTCTGCTGTCCTGAGGTGATCCTTTTATTCCATGGCATTCACCTCAGATGTATTTCAGCTGGCTTGGTGGCCTTGCTATTAAAATAAAAACCTGGATGAATCACCTTCAGTTTATACACGGAGCGAGTCACAAGCTTGCTGCTCCTGTTAGCCTCTGTTTGTCCCGCATGCCAAAATATCCACCCTCTTTTGGGTGTTTCAGCCACTGGAGTCACCAAGAAAAACCTTCTTCAACAGGGCAGGCATTTTTCAACTTTACTGTAGTCTTTAAAAAACCCAAAAATCCTGACTTGTCCCTGTAGACTTTCTCCTGAGAGCAGCCTCCTCAATAATTTCATTATCTATTTTCAAGTTATGAATTTTTGGAAAGCCTTTCTGTTCATTTGACTCTGAAGCAAAAAATCTTTGGGTTATTTTTGTTCTGTAAACACTGATATTTAGTCTTTCATTGACCTAGAGCATAGGGATCTGCTCTTCAGTGAAAAGGAGGTTGGGAAAGGATGGGAACGCAAGATACACTTGGGATTGTGCTGTTTGAGACTTCATCACCAAACACAGAAGAACAGGAGCCCCTTTCAGTTGCTACTGTTTAAAGCCTGATGAATTCTTTGAATTAGTCTGATCCTGTTCTCCAGGTAGTATTCCTGCTGCTACTGAAATATAGAGTCTTGTGATCATATGGAAATATGGCGTGGAGGTCACTCTGAAACTCTCAAGAGTTTTGTCATCAACTTAAACAGAGCCAGAATTTTCCTTCAAATCCCTCTGTAGTGGAAACAGAGATTTGTTCTGCTAACAGTGAGACTGTGAGGTTGGTAGAAGAAAAGAGGATTATCAGTAACATGTCAACAAAGCCACTGCATTAAACAGTGACACCTGGCCAGAACCCAGCAAAGGTGAAAATGTGGCAGAAGAGGTGGAATAGAGAAGTTATAATACATAGAAGAAACACTAAGCACAATGCAGGCAGCGTTCACAGGATCCTTCCCACCACATTAAACTTCTATTGACGTACCTAATGTGTCACATCCAGCACACACACATAACAGCCTGATTCACAGGTCTGTGAATCAGGCAAAATGAATGCAGTCAGAGTGTGAAGCAGCCCCACGGTGAAGCACAGCACACAATTGAACTGTGAAACCCATTGTTACAGGACACCACAAAAAGCAACTTGAAAAATCTGTCAATGGATGTTAAATCAGGGGGAAAAAAAGACACTTAGAGCAGCTGAGAAATACCCTGGGCTGAAGTCACCAGAAAAACATAACAGGGTAAAAAATTATCACTATGTAGTGGTCATTTCCCTCTTCCCTATCTGCTCCTGCTATTGCTAGCGACAGGAGCACGAGGTTGGGCAGATCTATACTACGAGTCCTCCTATGTTCTCAGGGTCTTTGACCCAGGGACAGAGACTGCTTTCACTCCAAATTAGCATTGCTGATTCTTCTAAACAAGATTGAGGTCAGTGTAAAGCTTTGTGTGGCACTAAGAGCAAAATGCACAGGGGCAATACACAGAGGGGATAATGGCCAGGTAAGAGTAGCACCACCATAAACAGGGCATTTGTACAACATCTGTTAAAGCTGGGCAGGGACCATTCTGCTGGCACAAGATCATCTGACATCTCTCACGCATTGCCTGATGTCTGGTTGTAGTACATGTGTATTCTTTTTGTTGTAAACAACCAGATCTCAAAGTGATCTTGCACTCGTTTGCTTCTTTTCTAAGCTAACAAGACCTGTCCCAAAATAGTGAACAAATGCATCACCTTTCATATGACACACACAGACAAACCCCAAATCCCAGAACAAGGCTTCTAGAGAGACACTGAGAAAGCCACAGGTACACACAGCAAAGGAGAGAGGAGTGTTACATCTGAGCAAAGAAAACCATGGCTCTGGTTGAGCTCCAGGGATAGGTGAGAAAGCCTCAGTCTCTGGTCACTGCCCAGTACAGTTTAGGAGACAGATTGCTGTCCCCAGGAATAAACAAAGCTGGGAGGGAACAAACCCTCTTGAGCTATGATCTTCCCAGATCACCAGAACGTGCCACTTCATCCTGGGCAGAATGATCAGACACCTCTGTGCTCCAATCAGGAGGTCAGTTTTCCCCAAACAATAAGCAAAAGTTTTCTCTGATTGATCCTCCTCTCCCCAAAGTGAGAATTTAGACACATCAGGGATGGCAAAAGCCTGTTACAATTGCCATGCTGCTGCCTCTGCCTGCCTACTGCCTGGACATCCCTTCCTCCCTTAGTGTGCTCTTTCTGACCAGTTTACCTGACTGATGCATGCTCTTTTTTCCAAAACCCACAAGCAATGAAAGTTGAGACCCTCAAGAAAATGAAAGATATGAACTAAAACTATTTAACAGCATTTTAAAGGCAGCAAAGGAGTCAACAGAGCCATCTTCCACACAGAAGAAAGAAGGGATCTGAACTTAAGGTCTTGCAAAAGATTTGTCCATCAACTGAAGGACTTTTGTGCACACTTTACCACTTTAACATGTCTCAACAGTTTAAGGTGGTGAATGAATTTGTACCAGTCAGCACCTCTTTCTATTACTCTCCAGCCAAGAGAAGGATTGACTCTGACTGCTCATGCACCCTACTACAAACCTCAGCCCCCCAATGACCAGTCTCTTCTAGCAGTTATTTCCCATGTGCCCTTCCCAGGCTGCTCTGTCTTCTAATCTCCTACTTCTTAGAGACTTTTAAATATACATTTTAAATTCCAACCAGGTTCTCGGACTTGGCGGATAAACTGTGGGTCCCATAAGAGTTGTATTTTCTTTGAAAGCCTTGAATGAAGTCTTTATAAAAAACTTCATTAATATTGCTACCTATATGCCTTCTCCCCACTTCCTTTGCAAATCCAAACAGATTCTCCACACAGAAAGACTTTTGAAATTCGCATATTTACTTCCCCCAAACAGTGAGAGTGTTACTGAGGAGTTTGTGGCAGAGTCAGTCCACATGTGTGTTGTCCTGCTGGAGTTTAAAAAGATGAAGTCTTCTATTCATTAGAGATGAAAAAAAGTAGATGCAAGAGGGAAGGACATAAACCCGGGGAGATCAGGGTTCTGGAGTTCTGTGCTCTGGCTTTGTGCCCTTGGCAGAGTTTGGTCCATTTTTGCAATTAGATTATATGACAGTAAAGAGTCTAAAGAGCCATTACAGCTAACACAGTGCAGTGTGTACAAGGTTGTTAAAAATCTTTCTGCCAAAATTAGTAAAGGAGTTATTTCAAAAGAATCATAAGCATTTTTTTTTAAATAACAAACCCAAAACTATTCTGCAAGCTGTAGATGCACACCCGTGACTTTCAGCACAGGTCATGCACTGAGATCCAACCAGTACTTTATTCTGCTCCCCTTGCTGAGAAAGGGGATGGAACACAACTGGCATGCAGAGGTAGGAGTAGAACAGTCAAGCAGAGGACAACAGAAACCCCACATCTCATAATATTTCAAATTTTAAAAGCCACCTTCTTCCAGGTTCACTACTCTATCAAAGTCTGAGTAGCAGCAACAATTAGCTATGGACAGAAAAGGGCAACACCAGGCTGAGGATAAGAGACAGATGGCGAGCAAAGTAGAGTCATCTGGGACACAGCCCCAGCTCTGTCATGTACTACACTTTCAATTTCCCTTTTCCAATGCAAAGCCAAAAGACACGTAACTGTTCACGAAGAGCTCTGCAAGCTACAGCCTACATGCCATGACATGCAAGTAATCCCTCTGAAGAATACTTAAATGTTTAAAATTATGAATGCCTTTAAATACATCTCAGGGAAAACTATCAGTACAGGAGGAAGCCAGTTAAATCTTTCAGACCTTTACACACACACACACTCAATATAAAGTGGTCTATGGCTGACCAGCCAGATGTGCACACTGGTAGGACACACAGTTTAAGACCTTTTGCATATTGTTAGAGCCAGCACAGCTCAAGGAGGAGATCCCCCAGTAGGCACCAGGCCTCCTACACCTTTAAATGACTCAGTGTCCTCATTTCCTTTGACTGGGGACACTTTACTGATAGCTTTAGAAACTCTCCTTTGGCCAAAATTGTCCTGATGATTGAACCCTTGAGTACACCACAAGGCTCATGTATTTGGGCAGGTGTCTGGAAGGGGCCACAGACTTAATCGTTGTTTAAAGAGGATTAAAGATGGGGGGTGTTTTGGATACATCAACAGGACTTCTTTAAAGGAGCAGTTTGTTTTAAACTGGGTTGTTTTAATTAAAAGGTGGCAAGCAAAGGAAAACAGAAAAGAAAATCCATCTGAACTTCTTCAGTAGAATATTAGATTTTTGAGTAAGAGTTGCATGACCTTCCTTGCAAAGGAACATGAAAAATATCTGAACAAAACCCAAAACATTAAATCTCTCATGGGAAGTTGTAATCAGTTATGCAAAATCCCTCTGCTCCCCAACAGGCAGCATTCCCAGGCACAAAGCATCCCACACAACACTACTGCCTGGGGCTCCCATGACACGCGAACTGACACAGGAGTGCACTGGGAACACCCAGTGCGAGCAAGGAGGTCTTTTGAACAACAGAAGAGCACAACACAGAGATGCAGAAGAATTGGAATATTCTGGGTTTGAGTTTTCCCTGCAGAAAAAACCCTCCTATCAGAAGAAGAACATTTTCCAACCAGCTCATTGTCAGTTTGTTTGTCAAGGACAGTTACAGCACACACCAGTTTGTTTGGCGTAAATAGTCAAAATTAGAATTGCATCAGATTTTGGCTGCAGGAGGGAGATACAGAGTAGCTGTTTCAACACCATGCTGGGAGAGCTGTCTCCTACTCTTTTATACCAGTGCTTCAACCAATTTGCCATTCAGCTTGAACACACTTTGCTTTTGAACCATGCAGAATATCTACTGGGGAGAGCTGTAGACAGCTCTGCTCTGCCTCAGGTTACGGTGTAGATGCTGCGCTCTCCAAGCACAGTTGTCATCTCACCAGAAGCCCATAGGAAAGCCATATCCATCCCTGAGACTTCCTGGTTCTTAGGACACTTCCATAAGACCCACTTTCCCAGGTGGGTCTGGACATTTTGTCCTTGGCATCTGGAAAGCAGCCCAGCCTTCTTTGACAGAAAACTCCACAGAATTAGAGAAGGCTGATACTGTTTAGAAACTGCCCTGAAAAACCTTACATCCATAAACTCCTCTGTGTTTGGGACTACACTGGAAGGCACCGAACACCTCACTTGAGTCAAAAACTCCTCTGAGGCAGATTTCATCATGAGGAACCATTGTATCACCGTACCACGACACAGACCTGGGGGCACGTGCTGTGCCCAGCACTTGCAATAGGAAATAACACAAATAACACCCTAAACCTCAACTACTGCAACTGGGGATAAGTGTTCAGTTTTTAATGGGAATCCACTGCAATGGGAGAGAAAACTCCAGCACCAGCTAGTGCTTTGAAAGGAACAAAGACCATTAATATCTCAGTAGAGAGTATGGGAAGGGTAAATATCCATGTGCAGCACAGCCAAGGATTATTGTTTAGAAGTCCTTTACAGAACAATTGGAAGGCTGAAATCTTAAGAAGTTCTTTTTTTCCTTTTTAAGGAAGGAAGAAACATCTGTGGGAAGTATTTATGAGACATATAATGCACCTCACATAGTACCCTAAGGGCCATCTTTAGAGTGGAAATAAAGCTTCCATACTAGGAGTTTGTTAACATTGTGACAGGAATCAGATGCAAACACAAAAGCTCACTTGTTCTGTAATGACTTGCCGAGATAAGTGTCCCTTATCAGCAATACTGTTTTCTTTTGGAAAGGAAGGGACTCTGTGTGTACAAGCAGGGGATGGAAGTCAATGAAAACAGAAGGCTGGAGAGGTCTGAATGGGTATTTTGTACTGTAATTCTAGCTTGGGGCTGCTTTTTTGGGTGTGGAAATATCAAACACTGACCTCCCACTGACGGTCCTTGGCAGTGGGATAAGTCACTCATTTATTTTTGCTCAGCCACAAAGCTGCTGTGTAACATGGCAAGGTCCTTGCAAAGTTACACAGACCCAATACATCTCGCAGGCAAACAGGCTGCACCCAGCCCTCGCGTGTCCCAGCTCAAAATATCACCCAGCTCATGCCCACAACCAGGTAATCCCCACAGCTCTCATCAGGCAGCTCTTTCAATTTGGGAAGAAGAGAGGATTTGTGCAGGAAAAGCTTGGGGTTGGAGTGGTAGAGGACACGTAAGGCATCCTTCTCTTATAGCTGACAAAACACTTGCTATTGGGGGCCTTCAGTGGTGATGACCTCCTGCTTTTGACCTGGAAACCTGAAATAGGCCAGGCTGAAATGAACTTCATGAAAGCATCACGCACACAGAAGTGAGGCACACAGGAACTCTTCTCCATCCAAAGTAGTCACAACATTCTGTTGAAGAAGGAGGAGAAGGGTTTGCAGAGAGATGGCCTCCTCTGATCTGAGACTTGCTCAGCAGGAAGGCTGTTATGGACTGTTCTGGGTCTTGGCTGAGGTCTGCTGGCATCCACAAGTTTTGTCTTGGTGATGCTTTAATACAAGAGAAAGCTCTATTACAAGCTGATAATACATTAATAAAGTAAGAACTTAGAGGATAATTAAAGCAGAACCACAATGGCTGGGAGTTCTAGTGGAGTCTGATTAGAACATGAATAGACTGCTCACAGGAGAGCTTTTCAGACCACTCTGCTGCATCAGGAGGTTCAGCCAAATCAACCCAACAGCTCTCCTGAGTCATCACAAACCTGCAGCAGGCCATAGACTCCTGAGTCATCACAAACCCGAGCAGCAGCTCAAGCTTCGATGTGTTGTCACCAGATCAGAGCTTTCCTCTCCTCACGCATTAACTTGCCTTCCTGTAATTTTATTGGCAGGTCTGGATGTAACGTGGAGCTGTACCACAGCCTGGATATAAAAGCATGGGATCCATCAACAGGATACATCAGCAATACTGTGTCAACAGCCCATGGCAGATGATGCAGAAACTCACTTGTTCCCAAGCACGTCACCTCTCTCTTGCAAGGCTCTAGCTATGCATGGTCACATGCTGTTCCATGAGACAGAGGGAGGCTGAAATGTCTGGATTAAATAAAAGGAAAACAGCTCTGATATCCATCAACACATCAGTTAACACTGCATTCTCCACTGGCTTCGCCTACTGAGGGGAGAGGGTGCAAAACAAGAGGAAACTTACAGCATTGTCTTGTCAGATAACAGAAGCCAAGTCACAGAATGAATGGCTGGGCCGTCAGGTCCCACAGCCACATCAACACAGGTAATTGGCAAAGATACCACAGCTAAAATTTGACTTTTCATATTTAAGACTACCCAGCTCAGCCCCACTCTGCTCAGAGGATGTTCCAGCCTGGATCATTCTGGAGGCAATCATGAGGACGTGATTTTTTTTTTTTGACCTATGCCAAGTACTGCTGAAAATCCAGTCTGATGCTGTGATACATTTCTGCTCCTCCATTGCTAATTCAGCCACTAATACCTACACAGACTCTGTTCCATAAACAAGTCTGAAACTAGACAGCGGGGATCAAGGGATTGAGGGATTCACATGCTACAGCCAAGGAATGCTCCAACACCATCAACCAGAGACAAAAAAATAAAAAATAGAATCACAGACTGGTTTGGTTTGGATCATCCAGTTCCAAACCCCCTGCCATGGGCAAGGACACCTCCCACTGGATCAGGTTGCTCAAAGCCTCATCCAGCCTGGCCCTGAACACCTCCAGGCATGGGACATCCACAGCTTCTCTGGGCAACCTGTCCCAGGGCCTCCTCACCCTCAAACAACAACAACAACAAATATTACTGTTCTTAAAATCCATCACTTAGCATTTAGTCATGCTTGTCTCTAGAGAGGAAGGTTTGTAAAGCCTCACAGGTACAATTGAAACAGGGATTTTTACTTGTGATGCTTACCTAAAAGCCACCTCTTGTTTTCCCTAACTCAGAACAAATATTTCAACCCATTTATTGGATTTGAGCAAACTGAAATGATAGATTTTACATTGAAACTCAGCCTCACAGAAAAAAAATCAAAATGATATATCTGGAGTTACATTTGAATGAAGATAACGCTAAGGGATGGGCTGGTTTTCTTCCCTGAATTGCATTTGCATTGGAACCCATTTTTGTACTGTTAACACTGCTTGACAAACACTGGCATTACACAGATTAACTTGTCTCTCAGTAGATGTAGATCTGTCACAAGTTACTCTGTCTTTTGGAAAAGAGCAAGACAGACACACTTCATCATAACCTGAAAGGATCTGGAGAAGTTCCCAAGCAACAGGTGCAGGGAATTATGGCTCAGACATCGCCAGCAGTCCACTGGATGAAAAGCAGGTGAAGACACCACTGTCACCTTCCTGGCCAGAGTCCACGGTGAGCAGAAGCTGAGTGAGCTCTGGCTTCCTCCTGTCCCAACGTTCCCACCAAGCAACAGCATGAGAGGTGAAAAAGCCTCTTCACCTAGATATCTCCCATAAATTAGTCCCAGTTTCAATGTGGCACCTCCCCTTTATCTTCCCTCCTATCTTGGCAGTTTCTGGGGTCCCTTTGGCAAAGACAACCCCTCTGGTCATTCTCCCCGTTTGTCTCAGGACTGACTTAGTTTGTCCTGATTTCCCTCAGCACAAGTTCAAAGTTGGGTCTGTCCTCTATGGAGGCCTTGCCCAAGCACAAAGAGTCAGAGGGGGCTCCACAGAAACAGTGCTCTGGTTTGTGCCTCCCAGCACAGTGTTTAATACACTCCCTCCTCCTTTTACAAGAGTACAATATTTTTGACTTGTGCTCAGTTTGTGATTCACAGAAACATTGGATTGTTTTCAGCAGGATTGCCGTGTCAAGCTCTTCCATCCTGCAATCAAACAGTTGACTGTTCCCACATACACTCATTCTTGTTTAGACAAACATGAATGGCTTCTTTCTCCTCTAGGATGGAGCAAGCTGAATCCCATCTTCGAGCAAGGTTGAAACCTTTCCATTTTACTGTTACCTGCAACTTTTATAAGACTATGTCCTATCCTATTCACACAATTCATTAATACACATATGAAGTCATCCTAAAACCTGGAAAAACCACCACTGCACTGCTCTTGACCTCTTTGGAACTTGGAAGGTTCTTTGGACTTCCAGCTTGGTGATATTTCCTGACAGTAATCAGTAACTTGGAAGAATGAATTACTGATATATACCTTGCCACACTGCGATCTACACCACGTCCTCCTAGTTTGTATAAAAGAAAATCAAGAGCTAAACCATCAAAACCCTCACCTCCATCACCTACTGTTGCTCCCCATCCATAAGCCCTCTTGCTGTAGCACTGAATCAGATTTACTTGATTTAATGGGTTGTACTTTTGACCAGGTCTGGTTATCCCCTGGGCAGTCACAAGCCACTGCCTTGTTCCAGAAACCAAAGGTACGCTGCTCTGCTCTGTAGTTCCCCATTTCTTCTCCCCACCCCTTCACTTTTTCAGTTCTGTGTAACCTCATGCATCCCCAGGACTCCTTAAGAGAGTCAAGAACAAAGTGGTGTTCAAAAAACCTCTTTGGCACTATTCTGGGTACTTCAGGTTGAATTTTATCCCAGCCAGTTATCTGAGTAGCTCTAATGTGAGACTGCACCCTCATCAATGCCTGTAGAGCATTAACTCAAACAGCAGACTGTGTTAGTGCAGGTTTGGATGGACATGCTGAAGTCACAATATGCTCTGGCATCTTTTAACATTGGCTTCCCTCTGCAGTAGGCAGAGGACAGCTGCCTGTTTGGTCTCATTCACAATGATTTTTCCTTCTATTGGGTTTTGGAGACATGCCTATTCATTTCATCTAGTTTCTACTTTCTTTTTTTGTCTTTCCTTTTTCAGTTTCAGGGCACTGAGCAGCTCCCAGCTCAGCTGAGTTGATCTCTTACTATGCTCTGTTTCTTTTGATCAGGATAATTGCTGTTTTTGTCCTTCACAAGACAGTCTTCAACACATTACAGCAATCAACTGATCAGAGACAAACAAGATAAAAATTACTGTGTTCTGGGAGCTATGTGAAGACACTGGAGGCCATATGTTCCTATCCCTGCTTTCCATCATAAGTTGCTGCTATAGAAGCCTCTTTTGTCCAGCTTAAACCTAAGTAGTCTAAGTGTCTCTGCTCACAACTGGAAGAATGAAGCCAGCATCCCTAGGCTGGAAAAAGGGTGTGATCTGTGGTCAGGGAGGAGCAGTCAGGACATGCCATGCATACGGCCCACATATCCAGTTAAACCCACAACCATTCACACAGAAGCAGCCTTGCAGAGTGTGGCCTCCTCTTTGGCCACAGAGGTACTTCAGAGCTGGAGAAACACCGTGGAGCTGCACTGGGTGTGTAGCTGTATTACACAGCCTCCCATCCCTGCATTTATGCTCTCTTTTCCAGCTGTGTTTTGAAAAGCCTGCCACTCACCAACAGCAGGCTTTGGGCATTGCTTTTTCCACCGTGCACCAAATCCCCTGTTGATAAGTGAGGAGAGTGCGCTGTGAGGTGGGCGTTTTCAGCCTGGTCTGTGTGTGTTTGGGTAAAGGCCAACACTACCCCCACACTTTCTCTAGTTCATCATCTCACTCCTGCATCAAAGCTCAGTCCAAACCCTCTTATGAATGGAAGAACAGTCCATAATCACCTCCAGCAACATTTAATCGTTAATATCTTCTTGCCTTACGGAAGGCATCAAGCAATTTTAGGCTCACTTGCCACCTATTTCCCACCTGTGCCCTCTGGCATATACATACTCTTCAAAGCAGCCTCATTCCAGATAAAATGCTTCATCTCTCCCCTGCCCCACCTCCAGAAGGCCTCCACCATGTCTTTGACTGCTAGGAACCACTAAGCCCCCAGCCCTTCTGCCAAGAACCTGGTCATTCTTTTGTCTTGCTCCATGCTCCCAGACTAGACCCAAGCACAATAACTGCATAGGATAACTGTATGGGGTTTACCACTCCAAGAACATGGCCTGTCGTATCCCCCACCCTGCTGAAATCCCCATCTCCACCCTGCCAAAATTCTCAGCTAGGGCCACATGTTAGTTCACAGTAGGATTACTGCAGCCGCCTCTCCCTGGCCTTGGCAGGCACTCTCACCTCGGCACGAACCAGCTGGAACAGTACTCTAAAGATTTCTCAATGTTTGCCTCTTTCCCCTGTGGAATTCCTCCTTTCACATTTATCTCTTGATTTGCTATACTGCACCAAAGCAAAGCCACTTCCTTGCACTCTCAAGGACACTCCAGACCTCCACCAGAAACAGCAAAAAAAAGCACCTTCCCTGCCCTCAAAGCTTTTGCAGCTCTTTTCTGTGATACCTCACCCCTGCTGGTGTGCCAAGGCCACTACTGCTTCTACAAACCACAGCTTGCTCTGTTGTTCTTGATGCTCCCATACTCAGTTTGCCCACACCCTTATTTTACGCTTTGACTGCAGGCACCTTCACTTTGTTCATGCAGTCCCTGTCTGTGAGAGCCCTCCTTATTCCAGGAACATCACTGATAAACTACAGTTTGAGAAGACTGAACTAAAAGAGCTGATAAATTACAGTTTGGGAAGACTAATGCATCCAAACAAATTCAGATTTCTTCCATCTTCCTTGTAAAGGAAAAATTCTTCCAATGAAATTTCTTTTTAAGGCCAGATTTTACAGACCCTCCAGCTCTTGATATGGAAAATAAGTGGAAAACCCTGGCTGAAGATTATATTTTTTGTTGGTTTTTATATATATATGAGCAAAAGCTTATACTATGTTCTGCCTACACAGACTTTGCCAACAAAATTTGCTGATGCTTGCAAAACTATGGGACAGTTTTCCAAATGCCTGCCACTTGCTACTAGTAGACAGTCATGAATTGTCCTTCTTGCTGACAAGTTAATGTTGCATCATAAACTGCCCATATGAAGTTTTGTTGCTATAACACATGACTGAATTGAATATGTCAGAAAAATGATTAATTGCCCTAGAGATCTGGATCTTTAAAAAGAGCAGAAATTCAAAAGCCTGATGTTCTTTATTCTGATGCTGGTAGAATTTACATCACGGTTAATAAATAACAGGCCTCCTTCAGAAATTAGGTCATTAGATTATTCGATTTGCAAACATACAAATGCAATCAGATGGAACTAGTAATGTCTAGGATAGACTAGACAAGTGTGACATCTGAAATGCTTATAGGAATCAAGGAAATCTTGGTCAGACATCCAAGGTTTTGTGACTTTAGGTGCTCCAGTATTATGGAGAAGATCAAAAAAATTTAAAAGGTTCTTTACAGTAATTCAGAACTGGTAGAAAATCTGTATCTTAGGATATCCCAAATTTTAGTGCATCTCCTCAAAACAGGTGATGTAACTCTCACTGTGCAAATTAGGGCATCCACCTGGCCAAGTCACCTCTGAGGGGCAAATTCACACCCACACGCTGCTCACTGCCCTGAGCCAAAGGGATCCTACAATCTTAGCATTTGAGGTTGCAACTGGAAGGGGTTTTTCTAAGTCTCATCTGCACTATGCAGCATATATAATATATAAATAGGCTCTGAACTCACCCATTCTCCAAGCATTTTGTTGCTTTGTATGTTGCTGTGATGCATAAGAACACTATAATCAAAAAATCACATTCCAGGCCTAAAGATATCATGTCAAATGCTTGTCTCTGGTGAGCAAGGCCATGCAGCATGGCAAAGAACTCCACCTCCTTCCACCTTCCCTAAATTAACTAAGTGATTGAAGAATAACTTGGTTTTTGCACTGTAATCAAGTGATTGCCAACTGGCCCACCCCAAACATGATGCACTTCCCTCCGTGCAGCAAAAGCTGCCTGGCCGTAACACAACTTTCACCAGTGCTTGACAGCAAGTCTGTAAAGGGAAATGCTCCTGCTGAGATGCTCAGGCAAACCTAGAAGCAGGCAGGAATGGGCCATGTTACTCTTTCTGAACCAACTCTGACCATTTCCACAAAGCTCTCATGCACAGAGCAGCCTTCCCAGACCCAGCACCCTGCCAGCAGCAGCCTGGGAAGAGCTGCTGTTGCCAGGTTGCGCTTGGAAAAATAAAAGTCAATTATAAGTGATGGCTAGGCTGACAGCAAGTACTTTTAATACAAACACCCCCCACAAATGCCAATACACTGGATGGAATCCCTTTCTCATCAGCCCTTTGTATGCTGCAGGGTGCCAAGGGGAGTACAGCCCCCATCACGACACAGCCTGACCTCAGGATACTGTGCTCAGGGTGTGAGATGGGGGAACTGGTGCTCTAGGGCTGCAAGAATCATATGGAAATAAAGTCAACTGGGACATTATCAGTTTGTTAAGTCAGTACCCTCTGTCTCAAGTTTCATTTCCCAAAAATCCTGGTAGTGGAGGGGGAGTCAAGAGTTCTCTGGTGTTAGAGGTTGCTTTGGCCATCAGAAGAGAACAGGCTGCCTTTGACAACAGCACACCTGCTCAAGAGGTACAGGAAAACGTGGCACTTAAACACAATTGATTGAATGGCTTTGTCATAGTGTAGACCCAGGTCCACACTGTAGGGAGGAGAGGGGCCTGTGCAAGACCTCACCTCGTGCAAAGGGACATGGAGCATCCCATGAGGACAGAGAGGAGTTGCACGCAGGGCTTTCCATCACTGCTGCTCCTGCCCCGGGGCCAGCACTGCCTCCCACAGCAGCTGTCACACAGCCTTGATGTTAAACCATACATCTGTGGCTCTGCAGCACTGTGCCTGTGCTTTAACAGGCCCTTATAGCCCAAGACATCAGAAAATGGGACACGCCAGCTTTTGGGACAGAGGGTTTTCCCCTGGTTTCTGTTTAAAACCCCTCTCTGCTTCTCTATGGGCAGAGGAAGGTTGGTAAATAGACTCTGCACTAGTACAGAAACACAAGCCTGGCCTGTATCTGGGTTGTTTTTTTTAGAAAATGCTCTCCACTGAGGCTTTTCTGTTCCCTCCTGTCTCCACACCAGGACCCCAAGCTTTGGCCAAGCCTCTGCTCCTAACACTTTTTTGTTTTCTTAAATGGACTGAGAAGTCCTTTCATAAAGTTCACGTGGGGAAAATATATTCATCCCAGGGTCCAGGCAGGTTTTCAGCTCAGTCTCTCATTCACATCAGCAGCAAGGCTATCTCATGACAATGCCCAGGCCTCGAAGAGCCAAAAGGATGCACAAATCCTCCTTTTCTATGAAGCTTTCTTTTTGTGCACAGGGCTGCCAGGAATTAAAGCAATTCTCTGACCACAGCTCTCCAGGTGACAGGACACAAACGTGAGGCACTCCCTCTGCTGACTGCAGAGAGCCTCCACCAGCCTGCTGCTGCTGTGGTTACAGGCAAACACAGTATTTAAGACATTTCCCCTCACTATTTTCAAGTCTAGGATCTTCAGTGTGAATTTAAGTATATGGTTTTTTTTTTGCAAGAGTCCAATAGTTTTTTTCCAGCCTTCTGTGTTGAAGGCAAAAAAAAGAGGCCTTCTGTAGCATATTAATGTTTCAGACCTGGGTTATTAGACATTAAAACTAATAGCCTGCCATAAAAATATTTCTTTTCAACATTTCTGCAAGTCCTTCTGCCCAAGGACCTCAAAGCATTGCATAGTCTTATGCACATGGCACATCCTAGCACCGTGAAGTGAGCATCATCTACTCATGTTGATGACTGGGAAGGGAAAACCAGGAAGAAGCAACAGTGAGAACTGGAATGAGAACTGGAATGAGAACTCAAAGCCCCCATCATCTCCTCTGCAGGTGTCCTCCAGGACTCACAGCATCTCCTTTCTACACAGCTTGGCCTTTTACACAGACAAAGATAATTGTGGCAGATAAGCAAACTGACTCTACCCTGGCCAAACCTTACACCTTCTGAAACTCAGACTGTCTTCTGGGACTTCAATACCTTTAAGATTGCTTCCTCTTCTTGGGAACAGCTGATTGCAGGTGCACCATTAGAAATAAATCCCCTCATGCCCTATGGTTTTTCCATCTCAACAAACCAGGAGAAGATATCTTGGGAACCACAGGAGCTGCCCAACGCAGCAAACACTGGGGCACTGCTGGAGCTCAACACCTTGCCTCCAGCCATAGCCTCAGCTTTAAATACTGAGGCAACAAGTCCTGCTATGGAACTGAGGCAACAAGTCCTGCTATGGAACTGAGGCAACAAGTCCTGCTATGGAACTGAGGCAACAAGTCCTGCTATGGAACTGAGGCAACAAGTCCTGCTATGGAACTGAGGCAACAAGTCCTGCTATGGAACTGAGGCAACAAGTCCTGCTATGGAACTGAGGCAACAAGTCCTGCTATGGAACTGAGGCAACAAGTCCTGCTATGGAACTGAGGCAACAAGTCCTGCTATGGAACTGAGGCAACAAGTCCTGCTATGGAACTGAGGCAACAAGTCCTGCTATGGAACTGAGGCAACAAGTCCTGCTATGGAACTGAGGCAACAAGTCCTGCTATGGAACTGAGGCAACAAGTCCTGCTATGGAACTGAGGCAACAAGTCCTGCTATGGAACTGAGGCAACAAGTCCTGCTATGGAGGGCAGTTGCACAATTAATACATTTTAGACTACTTTTGTGCTTTAAACTATTACCATGGAACACATGCAAGCTGAGCTCATTCCCAGTCATTGAGTTTATCCTAGGCACTACAGATGGAAGGGTTATTACTCACAATGCAGAGGCCTCTTCTGAGCCCTCCTCACCCAATGCCAGCTCTCAGCCTTGCTGCCTTACCCAGTAGTGCTGCTCCCTCTCCCACCTTCCCATTTTCATTATTTTTTGAAGAGTAAGGTCTCACTGCTGCTGAAGGCACAATAAAGTCCAAACAAACTCAGCAATGCTTGCTTTAGAGGGCGACGTGTTCCAATTCAACAAACACAAGTCCTAGGACTAACTCTGACCCAGCTGCACAGACCTGAGTCTTAACCTGGTCTGTTAGATTTCCATCAGGAGTTGATGAGATGAGATGAGATCTCTCTCAGGAATGAGAACAGAAATGAGGAAAGAGACCGCAAGGACACACAGAAACACCTGGAAAATAAACCATTTGTTGCAAAATAATTCAGTGAAGTTACAAATAAGCCCGGTAGAATGAGTTGTCTTTCCTGGCTGTCCAGTCATAGCCACCTCCCAGGGTGCATGAAACATCAACATGGGATGGAGATTGGTTTCCCAGAAGCACATGTCAGAAGGGACAGGGTGTGGAGGCAGCTGAGAGCCTTTGGTGTCCCAAGACAGCTGCCACACACAGCTCCAAAAGCTGACCTTACCGTCCCCACCACTGAGGGCGAGATTTACCCGTGTGCACGACGGTTGTTAAGAGAAGCAGGACAATGGGGAGAGGTGGAATTAATAATTAGAGGGGGTTTCCCTTCTGTAAAGAACAGTGGAGGACCACAGGAATGAGAAGTGAAGCTCGCAGAGGTGGAGTCTGCCTAAAAAACTGGCACGACACATCGCTGGGCTGAAAGATTTCACTTTTCACATGCTCCACTTTTCCAACCTAAAAAGATGAAATTTTCCACAGAAGCAGATGCTTTTCTTGAAAGATTTCTTTGAGTAGAAATGCCAAATTCTCCATCAGGAAGCTGTTCTGATGGAAGCATTTGCAACAAGCCCTGTTCAAGGTCTATTTCAGGACTGGCCTTTGCTGGCCTGACTCAGTTCTTTAACTCATCGCGGATTGTTTTTCTTGTCATTACTTACTTTTAAGCTGAGAGTGGCTCCGTTTTAATTGAGCCCCTGCTACTGTTTAAACAAGTCCTTGTTCTGAGTCAGGTGGTGAACGCAGCTTCCCTGGCACAGCCCCCCAGCACAACTCAGCCTGGCGTGACGGGGGCTGCCGGGCAATTGCCTCCCGGTAGGGAATCTCCTTTCCAGCAGGAGCATGGCTGTTGCACAGGGATTGTTTATGCCTCCACAAGTAGACACACTTTTTCCCAAACCAGTCTCTGAAAATCCAACCATTTTAAACCAGTTTTAAGGTATTTTCACCCTACTCCACCCATTTCTAGTGTTATGTCAGAAGACCATTTTCTGGTCCACTCCCAGTGCCACTGATGAGCTGGGAATTCTTTATTTAGTCTCAATTCCAGCTCAATGTTCTGCTGCATTTGCATTGCACCCGTTCCAAGAGCAGGAGAAGGAGGGTGCCATGAAGCAGCAGATGTCACCTGGATGGCAGAATACAGCACCAGGCTCCACATGGCATTAAGCAACCATCCACCAAATCCACAGACTTTGCCCTGTGTTTGTCTACCCTTTGCAGAAAGGACTTTTATCAAATACCTAATTTTATTTCCTGTTGTTGCAATGTTATGTGAACGAGGTGGGCTTGCAGGCTGGCCAGGGGCCCCGTGACACTGACTTCTGCATACAGATCAGAGCCTCCCTGGCTGTTCTGCAGGAGGTGGGGTAGGAGGTAGCACAGCTGCACAGAAACCTCAAACCTTCTTTAAGGCTTGCAGCAACAGCACCTGAGCAAGTTCTGCTAGGAAATACATTTCACAGCTTAAATTTCAGCCACTTTGCTGCTTTGGATGTTGGCAAATGTTAATTAACAGGGTAGAGACCCATAGCACTAATCTGGGCTGACAGCAGAACCCTCTGCCTTGATCCACAAGACAGAGAAGCACCCAGCATGAATTTAGCCAATGCTGACAAATTGCTCCCTATTGAGAAATTAGCACTGCTGCATGAAGTTGTGTGGACACCACCAAAACACACTGTCACAGCCCTCTTACCTCTGGCAGGACCTACTCTGCACCAGGGAGGTGATGGCTGCATTTTCCAGCATGTCATCCTTTCCCAGTGCTTCTACCAGCTCCTCCCAGGCAGTAGGAGAGGATTTGTAGCCTTGGGTTACCCTCTTGTGGTGCAGCTCAACTGAGTCAACGCTGCACATCTCAGTTTTTCTCCTACCTTGGAAGTACAGAACTCCACCTCAGGCATTCAGACTTACTGACATCCATTAAGTGTTCCTTAGTTACCTTTCTCTGACCACTCTGAAGTGGTGCACAAATTGACAGTTGAAGACTGTTGTGCTGAGCTGAACACGGTCAACAGCTTAGAACAACTCTTCCACTCAATGCTTTTTTTATAGAAACAATTAAAAAATCTGTGCATAAGAGGATTGGATTTCCAATAAAAACTCAAACCAAAAACCATTTAAAAGTTTGTTTTAAAACAAACACAAATCAAAACAGACTCTACTTTTGCCAATAACTGAACCAAAAAGTTATTCTTGCCCCTCTACAAGTAGGTCCTATGAAACATTTGATCCTTTCAAATCAAAAATGGAAGCTGTACCACAAAGAAGGATTACTTGTTTTCACTTTTATCATTTCAAGCTACAAAGACACACCAGCTTTTATTGGACCTGCTCTTGGTTTAAAGTAAGACCTGTTTTTAAATAGAAATATTATTCTTTTCCCTTGGAGGTACGTGTAGCAGGGTGTGGGATTGATAATATCAGTGGCTGTTAGACTGCCCCAGATCTGTCCTTTAGGCAGTAGTTTAATTCACAGCACGACCTGTGAGTTAAATAGATCTCTACAGGAGATGACAGACACCGGGTCCACTGAGGCTTGGCCCTCCTGAGCTAAGCTCCTTGCCCCCAAGGTGACACACCACTGCAAGCAACACATCGTATCGAACCTGTCATCTCAAATTTACAGGTGCTTCCAGGGGATGTTTTGCTCAGTGTTGGGCCAGACAGGCTGCCCAGCTTGTAGCTGCAGCACAAACTCACAAGTTGGCCCAAAAAGGTCTCTAACTCAGTGTCCTGCCTCCAGCAGTAGCCAACAGCAGATGTTTAGAGAAACCACAGCAGGACAAGCACATTTGCAGCCACCCCTCCCTTAGCACAACCTCATTTTTGTTACTTAAATACATGTATTTATAACTCAAACACCTGTTGAGGTAGGACAAATCACGTGGAGACCACATCTCTAGAGCTTTATGTCCTGTAACACTCTTGTTTACAAGGCCTTGAAGAAATTCTAGCAACCTGAAATCACTCTATAAACTTGATGACCCAAGCAGATGATGCAGGATATGTTTGGACTTTGACCAACCTTCAGGGAGGTCCTACACACCCCTGAGGATGTCCCACATCTGACCCCTTCTTTCCTGCCCTTCACTGGTACCACCAGGGGCCAGAAGACTTTCACTCATCTGTGAGCTCTCACCACCCCAACCAAGAAATAGAGGCTTAACAAGAAGAAAGGCTGCAGGTTTCAGTTGCAGTCACAATTTTGTGTGAGACACTTAAGCAAACCCTACGATAGAAGTCACCAGGTAGCTTTCCATTCCCCAAAACAACACAACCTGCAAGAGAAAACCTGCTTTAATCAAATGCCAGCTCAGTACAGAGCCCAAAGGACAGAGCTGCACATCCTGTGTTGTACTGCAGTAAGAGCAGATGATTTAATAGCTGCCTCCAACTCCGAGACCTGCTATCAGACTTGAAATTTCAGAAAACAAACAATCACAGGAAAATCAATGGAAACGCAATTTGATGAATGGTTAAGACATAAGAGCCAATCTGTATTTTGAGGAGCACATCACAAGCACACAAAGCAGTTTAAAAAGTCATCAATACTGCAGATTTCCAGCAGTCTTGGACACAAAGGGATGGAAAGCACATCAGAACGCCCGAGATGCACGGGAACCAGGAGTGCTCTGCTGCCATCTCCAGTGCAAAGAGAAAACCTGCATCTGCCTCAGCTGCTGCCGGATGCCACAGAGATGCAACCCGGAGAAACCCACTGACAGCAATTTGCTATCTGTTCACCTGCTATTTCCTTAAAATTATCTCCCTAAACAGCACCTCCTGCTGTTACTGCTGGGGACCCCAGTCTGACCACCCGGGGCACTTCTTGCTCCCCAGATTTGGGCTCTGTCTTCTCTGATCATGCAGGAGTAGAGGTAAGAGGTCTGAAGAGGTGCGTGTGATGTGCCGTAACTCAACGGCAGCCCATGGAGAGACAAGGGCAGATCCAGCCAGCAGCTCCTCTCTTGCATATGCAGCACTGAGATCCCAGCAGGAGGACACAGGTGGCTCTTTTCTGAGCTTCACCCGTGGATCAGCCAAACAAGACACTGCAATCAATCATGCACATGTTTAGACTGGAACAATCATTCTCCCAATCTCACTGAGCAACGTGAGATTAACTAATCAATGGGGCTTCAGACCGCCCCAGGCTTCTCCCAGGCTCTGTGCTGTCTTACCACACAGGCAGGAGCTCTTTACACCCTTAGTTATCATCCACCAAGATGCCAGCCAGACCTGGGAACAACGAAAAAGCCAACCAACATTGACCAGTTCCTTGCATCCCCTGCCAGGGATGTGGCAGCTCTCAGGAGCCACTGCTACCCCCTGGCTGAGCTGACGCTGCACCACAGGAAGGCAGTTGCAGGGACACATTTCTTCTGGCCCCCTGGTCTGCATGGACCTCCCTGAGAGTTACACCCACTGCAGATAATAACCCTCACTGGAAAAGCAGCAAACTGAAATCCTACAAAGCAAAACCAAGAGAAACCAAGCCCACGAAGCAGGTGTGTCTGCAGGGGACCAGCCAGCCCCGGCGAGCGGTGGTGGGAGCTACTCACCAGCTGCACAGGGCACTGCTCCCAGCTCCCGCCATGTGCCACCTCCAACAGGAGGGCTTGGTCCCGTCAGGACCCCTCCCATCAGGACCCCCTGTTGCACTCCAAAATTCCCACTCCCTCCTCATCCGTGTTCACGCTGGAGTGGGGAGGAGGCTCGGCGCCACCGGCACGCACTCCCTGCTGGGCCAGGACCACCCAGCTGCCCAGGCCATGGATGTTTTAATTCCTGCCTTCGCTCACAGCCCAGAGAGCAGATTGAGGCCAAGTTCTCATTACTGCAGATCATTAGCTGGACGGGAAGAGGGCCTCCCCTTATCGCTTTCCCACGTTGACACTGAAGAAGCTGCACCACTCTGCTCCCAGTAGGAAGATCTCCTGGTTTGGATCAAGGTGAGCAGCCTCCGCTCAACTTCAACCCAAAAGTATTAACCCTTTCTGCATTCATGTAATACCTTTTATTGCCATTTCAGACATTGAGGACATCCCTCAAGACCTGAGGAACCGCTGTCCTCAAGAGGGCAACTAAACAGCTTGAAAAAGCAAGAACCGGGTATGTTGCACTGGTATAAGTTTCCAGGACTGATGTAGTTAAACCAGAGCCAAAAGCCCATCTGGAAGGTGATTTCTGTTAAACAGGAGCCATGTCAGCTGCTGCCTGGGACCCTGGCCATCCCCTCCATCCTCCTCCACCAACAATCAGGCCAGGAGCCATGGGAGTTTAAAACAACCAGACAAAAAGCTTGGCTCACCCCATTATGGGGCAGCCATCAGTGCCAGCACAGCCAAGGGGCCAGTGGGGCAGGCAGAGGGGAAAAAGGAAATTTGGGAATGCCTCAAGTTCACATCTTTACCCTCAATTTGGTATCAAACTTAATGCCTAATGGCTCATTCAACAGCAGAGGTTTTTATAAATAAAGCAAACTAGGTAAACTTTCCATGTTAATGACTGCAGAGATGCAGGTAATAGAGACTGATGAAGGTGACAGAGAAACCATCACTGCCCTTAGTGGCACCAGCAACCAATGACCCAGGCTCAGAGGTGTCAAAGAGGGATGAGCATTCCCATGGAGAAGCCAGCTCCCTACAACCCCATAGCAAATCCCTCAGCCAGGGCAGGAGGGTGCTCTAACCCCCAGCCTGCACCTCTGCCCCATTGCCCACCAGGGATCTGCCAGCCTGAGCCCTTCAGTACCTGCTGTGTTCAGAGGAAGGCTCACACTGGCACCAGCACGTGTCACCTCAGTCTCAGCACCCCCACACCAGTTCCCACAGCCAACCCAGCCCCGTTGCTTACCCCAAGCAATCTGGCAGAGAACCCCACTGCAGAGATGCGATGGCTGGAGCAGAGCTGCCAGCAGCAGACCTTCCCAGGACACATTGCACTGACTACTCAGAAACAGCTGGTAAACCCCACCTCCAGCTCAACTCAGCTGGTGGCAATTCACCTCTAATCATCACACACAGCTTTGGTTCTCCACCCGACAAGCCCCCTCTCTTCCCTCTGTTGCAGCAGCCATGGGGGCTCTGTCTAATACTCTTCTAATGCCACCTTCTTTTGGGCACTTCAGGTGGGCAGAAGCCAGAGACCACTCCCCATGAGTCCATAAACTGACACTCTTGGGAACCTGTTCCAGAAAGGCTGTTTCTGACTTTACATAGAGATTAAACCCCACAAGCAGCATCTTGGCTTTCAGGCAACAAAACATAGCTAAGCCAGATTTGGGGCATCCAGGTTATCTCTTCCCCTGCCCATCAGGCACTGGGCTAAAACACTCAGGACCAGCCAGTTTTTATATGTTGGCTACCTCCAAGTAGCCCATACTCAGAGATACCATCAAAGAAGATGCATTATCAAATCACCCAGGCTGGAAACAGTAGTCTTTCTTCACCCCACCAGCCCTTACATTACACTTACTAAATGCAACTACTTAAACCCAACTAGATAGTCTTACCTGGTAAGTGGGACAGCAAGAACATCCTTCCTCTCCACACACCTCAGAAAAGAGAACAGGTTATGCTTGTACCCAAGATATCTTCCTGCCTCCTGGAGCCCCTCCCAGCACAGCCCCTTTCCATTACACAGATATGTCCCAGCTGGGGCCTGACCCACTCATCAACAGCTCTACCAGGTGCAGGGCATTGGGCACAGGTCTATGTTACCACCTTGCACCCTCTAACTCTTTCTGGAGCTGATGTAGGAGCTTGCAGGCCCTCCCTCTCTTCCTCCAGTTTTGTCCAAGTCAGGGCTGACTTTCCACTTACTTGTTTCATCATAGTTACACCAGTAAAGAAGCTTCCACAAGTGACTGGAGCTTGTGCTGGTATTAGTAAAGAGCCACAGGATTTTACCCAATCATTTTGTTCCTCTATGACTGTTTTTGAAGGGAACCAACCAGGAACCAGCCAGAGATAAGGGATGCTGAGGCAGGACATCTTTGTAAGCATGCACAAAAGGAGATCGGGACAGGAGATGCCACTGCTGCTCCCTTCCCCCTTAGAAACCATTACCTCCAGCAGAGCTCTTAAAAGGCCCAACATACCTGCTGGTCCCTCTTCTTCCAAGCTTTTTTTACTCTTTATGGGCCATGCTGATGCAAGAGGCATCATCCGAAGCTCCCTGTCCCGAGATTCCCCTTTTTCTCTGGTTTCTGGCCTCAGCCCACCTTGCCCACATCAAGCAGATGGTGCTCTGAGCCTCGTGCTGGAAGTGCTGTTGGCCCAAATGAAGCGTAACGTGCCGAGTTGTCCCTAACAAAGGGGTCCTCTGTTTGGCTTTCCCGTGAGGGTTATTATAAGCCGGCGTTTATTTTGGACTGGGACCAAAACATGCATTAGTGTTCCTCATCCTGTGGATTTCTGCGTGCAGCTCCAGTGAGTGTAGGGGGCTTACAAACACCGTGCCAAGCAGGAGGAAAGTTTTCCAGGAGATGGAAGTCTTCCTCCTGTACACACACTGCTCAGAGAAATGGGTCCCAAGCATCCCCGAGTGTGGCCCCATACCTGCCCATCCTTACCTGGTGAGTGCAAGGGGCAGGCTCAGGGATCTGCCCCACAGCCCCAGTTGTGCCACTGGGTTGACCATGGTTTCTCATGCTGTGCTAACACTACTGAATGTTTCAGGACATAATGAGGAAAGCAAAAGGTTCTGGCTGTGCTGGGAGGATGGATTTGCCAGGGCTGAAGAGGTGTTCTCATTCCCAATGCACAGAGCTGCTGGAGAAACATGTTGCTCCACTCCAGATGCTGCGTGTGCCTCCCCTCATGCTATACCTGACTTACTCCAAGGCAGGTGTTACCTCTTCCCTGCAAACCTCCTGACCAAGTTCAAGACAAGCCCTTAAATTGCTTTTTGTAGCCTCAAAAGAAACACCAGCAGCAATACGGAGTGACATGAGCCCCGAGTCGGATGCTCACATTCCCACTCCCCGTGCGCGGCTCCACCACTGCCGCCGCAGGTGCTGCTGCCCTCTCCCTCGTGGTACCAGTTCACTCCCTGTGCTTTCAGCACATCCTTTGCTGAATCATAAACGCCAAAGCAGGCTGCATCTGCTCTCTGTGCCGTGCTGTAATTAGGAAACAATATTATTAAAACCGATTCCCATCTCCGCTTTCTTTTCATCTCCCCTCCTTCTTGTTGCTCCTCTATTCTCTTCCCTCCGCAGGCTGTGGCCTTTGGACTGAATGCTGATGAGCTGTTGTTTGGTCTAATCTGCCCTGCTTGTTAGGGGGTTGTTAACACAGTTTCTAAGCACCTGCTCGGTGTTGGCTTCCCCCAAGTCCCTGCCTCAAAGCTGATTCAGTTCCTCTGCATCACAGCCTATTGCTGCAAAGGCACCAGGGTTACTGCTCCTTTCTAATCCGGATGCTTACGGGCACAACCTTCACCACCTGCCCAAATTCATGTGCTTTGCTGTGCAAGGCAGAGAGGGGCCAGTGCAGGTCTGTGCTGCTGTGACTTTGTGCTAAATCACTGAGTCTAGGCATTATATATAGTTTTGTGCCCATCCATCCATCCATCCTTCCCCATAATTATTTATTTCCAACGGAAGCATGGCCAGAGTTGGCAGCAAACCCTGTGATTTCTCCTGGCCCTTCTCAAGGTACCCAGCTGCCACACTGGGTGCTGGGTGCTTACTGTCATGCTTCCCACAGTCAAATTTCAAATCTAAAGTGTAGGCACAACACCCACAAATATAACTCCCTCTGTCAAATGAGTCGAGTGGGAAGAAGCAGATGGGAGTGGAGGAGGAGCGCGGCTGTGCGAAGGGACAGGGAGAGCTGAATGGTCCAAGAGCAAAGCAGGCCCATGGAGCTGAGATCTTGTGGAAAATGGAGTCTCCTCTCTGCAAGACAAAGCACAACTTGCACTTGTTTTATAAATGCTTTGAGCTTAATGGGTGGCAGCAAGGCTGTAGTAGTTGAGAGCTATTTATACACAGCACTCCAGAGTGTGCCAAGATGCCATTCCAACCCAAGTCCAAAGGCACAGCCACATTGCTCACGCTCTGCAGTGTAACAGGGACACCCCAAGCTCTGTGTTACCAGACCCCAGGCTCCTGCAAGGGGCTGGGAATGAAAAGCAGCTGCGAGTTGCTGCTGGAGAAGCAGCTGGAAATGATCTACCATGTGTCAGAAGGAGCACATCTGGGGTGAGAGAGCATCAGTCCCCTCCAGTCGACGGCCAGATGCTCGAATGGTTCAAAGGGACTCCTTCCCAGGGACTGAGCAGAGCTCTGTCTTTGCAGCAGATGATTTAGGTTATGTGTTGAAAGTCTCTCATTTTTGTATTATTTTAGTATAGGAGTAGATGGAAAGATCTAGAAGCTGAGGCTACTTGCAAAGGGAAGGCTAGTAATAACTTAAAAAATAACAAAAATGTCTTGAAGACATCTGTACAGTTTTCCTACCTAATTTTCTCCCTTTGTTGAGCACTGTGTTTTCAGCTGGATGAGAACCTCTGTCTTCACATGCCCTGTGCCATCAGCTCCCATAGCTGGGTACTTGGAGATGTGTTTGCTGGGAGCTGCAGACACCAATTTGCCAAGCACAATGCTGCCTTTGAACCTAGTAACTTGCAGACAATAATACTCTTTTACATGCTAATAGATAGTATTGTTCTTCAAATGTCTGACATTTATAGCAGTATAATATCTCTGGCAAAAGCATGCCAGTAATGACTTCCCAAGGCAAGTGCTGGAGAAGTGGAGGGATGGAACAGGAATTAATATACAAGATTTGTGACTGAATTTCACTTTAGGTTTCCTCCAATTGTTGCTGTTTCCTTCCTATATTTCACAAGTGATGACTACCCTGAAAGGTAATTCACAAAAGAAGTATCAGCCCAGTGTAAATATAGCAGCAAAAGTAGCTGGGCTGTAAATCAGCATCATCCACCTGGAGTTTCTGCTGGCTGGTATCCAAATGAAAAACCAGGGACAGGCCTAAGTAGCCCTGCTTAATATCAAAGAGAGGCAGGAATGACTGCCTGGAGAAGATGTTTGCTTGAAACAGATGAATTATTAATGAACTTATTTTTATTTATTATTGTTCTTAAACAGTTTGTCTCACTGCACATGATAAAATGGATTTCAGTCATTCCTTATTATGCCTAACAAATACTTGTGTCCAGATATGAAGTGAGGAGATGCTTCTCTCAGGGAGAGTACCTAAATCCCCAGTGAGAGGTGCACAGGGGGGGACTCTGTGCATATTGGGCTGTAGGTAAGGATCAGCAATCTCTGTTTCTATTTGCATCCCTACCCAGCAGAGGACACCTCTAGATTGCTTGAGTCAAGCATCTTTCCAATGTCCAGCCAACCCATAATGCTGCTGGAAAACCCTCTAGGAGAAGATGTGCAGCAGCTCTAAAGGGAAGGCCACAAGGTGAGATGAGTGGGGAGGGAGGATGCAGAAGGCAGAGCTGGCATTTGACCCCAAAATCCAGGTGACTCCTTCCCGAGGTTGGATCCTGCCACTCAGCCAAGCAACCTCTCTGCTACATTCCCAATGGAGAGGAGGGTTTGAATAATAGCAAGCCTTACATTTTTGGTGCTCGTTCTTGGCTGAGACGGGAGCAGAAATGTTGCCATGATGTCTACTGAATAAGTATGTGCTACTGCTGCTCTCGTTTGTCTTCACAGTTTTGGAGGAGATGCAGATGGCCCTTGAATACTTGTAAGGCCTGCAACTTTTCCAGAGTGTTTTTTCCCTCCTTTTTTTCCAAGCTACTTGGATCCCTGCAGTAATTAATATTATCTAATGGGGTGAAAAGCAAAGCAAAGCCTTCATATTTGAGATTATTCACACAAACAAGAATGTAAACAGCTGTCTGAGAGGCAAGGCAGAAATAGGCTCTGAGACAGGATCCTGCAGGAACCAGCTGCCTGGCGCCGTAACAAGGGCCTGTGCTGGGATATTTGGTGCCCGCTGGGTACAGCCAGAGATGTTGTGCAGCCATGACTCTGTGGATGATTCAGGAGGCCACCAGCAGCCCCAGAGGACTCTGTGCAGAGGGTTTATTCCCTGCAGCATCTCAGTTCCTCTAAGACCTGCTCCTCTCCAGTGCTGCCACACCGAGACTTACCTGCATGTTCACCTGAATGGCTCAGTCTGAAAGTCCTCAAGGACTTAAGGAAGCACATGGAGAAAAATATCACCCCATAAGATGCAGCCACTTAGTTTCAGATCTGTTCCTACATAATGGAGAAGATGATCATAAAGCTGGGTGATTTCAGAAAACATGAAAAGACTAAGAGAGGGGCAGATCATTAGCTCAGCTCCACGGTGGCAGGTAGCTCTGGGCAAAGACAGCCCCAGTAGAAGTGTCCCTGGTTGCATAGAACAGCTCTGTAATGAACTGGGCTGCAAGCTGATGCATTGTACCCTGTCAGAGGAGGCATTAGCTTTTAAACCCAGCAGATAACCTCAGGAGGAGTTAATGAAGCATTTCCCTTTGTGCTTCCCTGCTTTTCCCCCTCTGCTTGCCCTTCTCCTGCCGGTCTGTATTATTCATCCTGGATTTGTTTAGATCTTGAAATGAGGGTTTTCCTCCTATGGTGTTCATATGTAGCTGTTTTTTCAAAAGGTTTCACAACAAAGTTTCTGCTTCTGGGGCTAAAAAAAAAAATTATGGAGCTGTTTTCCTGGTGCCTGTCTCCTGCAGGGCTTTTACAATGGACAAGGATGGGAACAGCAAGGTGGGAACAACCAGGGAAGGCAGAGGAGGAGAAGGTAACTACGAGGAGACCACTCCAAAAGAGCTGGGAAACAACATGAGATTCTGTCCTCAGCAGAAGAAAATACATAAGGTTGCAAATTGTGACTGCTAACAGGGGAGGTTGGATTTGCTCAGAAAAATGTGGGTAGACTGTGGCTCTGAGTGAATTAATGAACTTGTGTACTGCAGGGGGCTTGAAGGAGCCTGTTATTGCTGAAAGGAGAGATGTCTCTTTGGTTCTCTGTGTCTGAGAAGGCTGCTGCTGTTCTTTGGGCAATGAACATCTGAGCTTGTGACCTACTAGGGAGCCTCAGATCCAAGGGAAAGGCAGAGCCCTGTGTTTTCGTACACCTTCTCTGTGTCTGCTGTGGACAGACTGGTTGGGTATCTAAGACCTGGTGAGAACTCCTCTTGCAGCTGGGAGAGACATTGGAAAGTTTCAAAATTCTCTGTGAGAGTTAGGCTGGAAAAAATATTTTGTGCTTGGTCAAACACATTTTAGTTATTGAAAACATTTTTGTCTTCTTGATGCTTTGTTTTTATATTCTAAAAATAGATATTAAAAATTGTTTCAAAATAGAAAAGCTCAAGAAAACTCATTCAAAAATTTTGGGAATAGGATGTTGTGAATCAGTAGGAGCAACGTATTTCTCTTTCTGTCCTTAAGATGATGTTTCTGGAAAATGGCTGTGATCTTTTGATGTTTTCATTTTAACACACTTGTGCTGTCCAACAGAATAATGACCCTTTTCAGGTGTTTTTTCCAAGCACCTGCACCTATTTAAACCAGAGCTGCATTTCTGCTATTGCACGCAGTACGGGCAAGATGCTGGGGGCACCATCACCATGGTATTTCTTGCATAGGCACAACTGTGCCAACAGAGGAGTTGAGCATCATAGGGAATGCACTTTATATAACTTCCTGGCTGAGGGAATATTTCTCAAGTTTATGTCAGAATCACCAAGCAAATCTCTTAGCTGCACAGAACCATCCATGATGTGTTAGTACAAAGCTGGGGAGGGGAAGATAGGTTCCAGCTTAGAGACTGCAGTGAGCCAAGCTGCAGCCAAAATATGGGTCTGATTCTCCAGACCACTCTGGTGTTCCAGTAGCTGTCAGATTGGGGCCTTCTGTTTGCTCCCTAGCACCCATAAAGCAGTCTGCAAGCTCACTGCTAACGGCAAAGCTGGTGTTTGCAGGATTCATGCAGATCGAGCTCATTGTGGCTCTGGGTGAGGAAGGCTTGCAAGACTACATGCCTAGGGCTTAGTTTTCTGCATCATCCATCACACAGTTACTCATGAAGCTCTGGGGTGCTGGGTGCTGCCAGTGCTGGGTGATGCACGGCACCCTGCGTGTGCGGAGGGGCTCTCCCAGCATCTCCATGGGCTCTTCATATCTCTGCCTTCGACCTCTAGCTCGGTGATGCAGCCCTACACAGCCACCCTTCCCTGCTTGCTCATACTTGTGGTGTGAGTAATCTGCCCTGGCACATCCCTAGAGGGTCACAGAGCCTCTTGGGCTGACCAGAACAAGGCCATGAATTACTTCTGCCCTCACAGCTCCAACTTGATTACTCCCTGTTGGATTCAGATCCAAAGTGAGCCAGGATTTTGCCTGTCATCTCCCTGGAGCACAGTGGCATTTTGCAGATTCTGCACTAGGAAATGATTTTGAAAGTAAAAACAACAGCTGATTAACCCTCTTCTAGCACAGCCTGTGTGGCTGAGAGCATGATGGGGCATCATAACACTTCCTCTCTGGGGCAATGTCTCCGCCAGCTGCTTTATGTTCTCTGCAACAAGTGATGTCATGTAACAAACTCTAATGCCATAACTAAATTTACACATGAAAGATCCCAAAGCTATTTAGCTGGTAGCTCCTGGTCATTCCCCTAAATCCATGTCTGTGCCCCTTTGTCAGCTTCCCTGGCATGGTGGTTGCTGTTTTGCACTGTCCAGGCTGCTCCCGGGAACTTGCCTTGGGGATGCAGTGGGCTGATCTCACCTGTAGGCAGCAGAGATCTTGTGAGAGCAGATGTTAGGGAAAAGCTGCCACTGAGATTTGACAAATAAATCCTCAGAACCTCCTCACAAGGCTGGAAAGTCTCCTCCCCCTGCCTTTCTTGAAGAGGAAGAAACAAAGCATGGAGAGCATTGCTGATCTAGATGGCCTCTAGAGGAGAGGGAGGACATCGAAGCTGAACTGACACACTTCATGCTTGGTAAAACACCTGGACAAACCCTCCTGGATGCTTGTAGGACTCAGGCATGAAGCCAACAAACCTTCAACCTTTGAATTTAACACCCACAGAATCAACAAGAGCTTTGTTCACTTCTGGACAGCTGCATTTCCACTACACAAATCCAGCCCCGCTTCCACCCTTGCGTGAAGCACTGTCAGTACTGTTATTCTACTGAATAACTGCCAAAATGATTGGGTTTTGTTTCCCTTTCCATGAAACCACAGGACTACCCTGGCCATCTGCATGGTTAATCATAGACCTGAGCCTGCAGGTAGGAAGCACATTGTGTTCCCAGGACAACGTGTTTCCTCTGGTGGCCACGCCACTTTTCACCTTTCTGCTCACACCTTTAGTATATATTTATTTGAGGTGATGGACACAACAAGGAAATATGTTACCAAGGCAATGGAAAGAAAATCCAAGTCTCAAATTATAGATTTCTTCTCCAGTAGGACTTGGAGGGAATGGAGGGGAATCAAAACCTCATGCAAAAGCCTGAGTTACTATTGAATTCAGCAAGAGCTGCATGAGTCTGATGTGGAGGTTTCAGTACCCCACATTACTAAGTCTGGCAGTAACTACTCACCACGCAGGGATTTTGTTTCCTGTGTTACTGGAGGGTTTTCATGTGCAGCTAAGCACAGTCCCAGTGGGATGCTGTGCGTGGCATCCCTTCTGCCTCAGGCACTGGCTGGGCCATGTAGGGAGGCTGCTACACTGGGGAGACCAGCAATGGATCCACAGGTCCTGACACTGCTGGTTGGTTACACCAGCACAGCACTGGGAACAAGGGTGATGTCCAGAGCACGCCTGCCCAGGGCTGCGTGGGCTTTGTCTTCTAACCTGGCTCCTGTAGAAACCAGGACTGGGAATGTGAGGTGATCCTTTATCCAGCGCAGCAACTGCACTGAGCTAGACCACATGGTGGGATTTTGGGGGCTTCTGTACTTTGCATGAGGCTTAGGAGGGACATGAGATGTGGCCGTGCAGCTCAGGGCTATAGTGTTTACCCAGGGGTGTGCAGTACTCCCCTGGGTTCCTGCTTACGAGCCAGGCACCTTCTCCTGGACTGGGGATGCGACTCCCACTCCTTGAGCCCTCCGCAAGAGCAGGACATCGTTGGCCAATCGTGCCACAGCACTGTCTCTATGCCCCGGGAAGTGCTGCCACATCATCCCCCAAGCCCCAATCCCCCCAGTAATACAGATGAGAGCAGATTGGCTGCAGCGGGGGAAGCAGCTGTTGCCCAGCTGTGCGCGCTGCGTGGAGCAACACTGACATGCAGTGGTCGGATGCTGCCACCTCCGCCTGCCTCCCCCTGCCCACCCCGCGGCCCCAGAGAGATGGATGCAGGCCAAGCTTCTGATTGCATCCCGAGAATTTAGTTATTTCCCAGTGGACAAACCTCCTGGCTGGTAATCTTCCTCCCCCAACAGCGATGTTTGCTGTGGAGAAATCACCTGATGGTTAAAAATGAGGGAATTGTTAGCAGCTCTCCAGCAAGAAGTACTTTTTCCAGCATGCTCTTTAGATTTCTTTAAAACTGACCTATGATGCTGCCTATAAGGGACCATGCTGCTTGGAGCCCAGAGGATGCTGATGGACAGTGTGGAAAAGTGTGTGGATGCACTATGGCTGCAATGCTCAAATAGTAAAGGAAAAGAAAGGGAGAAGAGAGTTTCAGATATTTCAGCTCCCAGAAGCTCTGCTGGTAGCTGCGTTACTCAGAAGGGCTTTGCCAAACTGGGTGCCCATGCTGAAAATCTCCCCTTTTTATCAGTGCTGGTCTGTTTTGAAACCTGCCCAGGGAAATGGCACGAGATTGGGGCTGCACTGGCTGCCAGCTGTGCTCCCCAGCACCGTCACTGTGCTGCCCAGCACACCTTCAAGGCAACATCACCTCGTAGAGTACCTGGATATGAGCCAGCTGTGGCCAGCTGGCTCAATCCTCTGCTCTGCAAGGGTCTGCAGGCTTGAGTGGACCTGTGCATGGATGTCTGCCACCCTTGAGCAGCAAACCCCAGTGTGGTGATGACAGGACACAGGAGGAAAGGGACAACAGGGGAATTGTGACATCTGATGCAAAAATGTCTCCCTTTTCCCGGGTTACAGGTCAATATCCAGCATTTAGCTAACTATGCATTCACAGTAAAAGACAAAAAGACACTATTATGGCCTGAATAACTGTGAAATCAGAGCATTTCAGTGAGGAATACCTAGGGAGAAAGAGGAGTCTTAGCAAAGTAGGTAGTTTGGGTTGGTTTTGTTCTGTATAAGATCTCCAGGCAGCGGTTGTAGTGGAACACCAGCACAATGGAAGCTTCCTGGCAACGTGTGATGTTTTAGTCAAAAGACTGAATTCAATTCTTGAATGTGTGAGAGTGGAAATGGTGAATAGGAGCTGGGAGAGGGTTTTACCTTTTTATGGGACTGGGGAGACTAATTTGGGAATTTTGCATTCAGTTCAGGTGTTTGCATTTAAGAGACGGTGGTGGAGAGTGTTGAAAAAAGCTACAAAAATGATTGAAGGATTGGAGAAATGGCCTTACAGAGGGGAGAACTTAAAGATCTCCATCTGTTTGCATGATTAAAAAAAGAGGTTGTGAGGTGATTTGCTGACAGTGTAGAAATACCTTCACAGGGAGAAAAGACTGGGCATTGCAGGTTCTGTAGTCTAGCAAGGGGGAGAAAACACAGACGGATGGCTGGAAGCAAGAGCCAGATGAAGTCAAACTGGAAATTAATCACTTTCATTGAGAAAAAAACCCAACAGGTCTAACATTTTGGAAAAAATCCCAAGGAAAATGATGGTTTCTTTCATTCTTGGTGTCTTGAAATGAAGACTGTTTTTTTTTTCTGAAAGACGTGAGTTAGCTAAGGCACAAGGTAGCACTTAATGGCTGGGGATTAATGTGGAGATCGGTGTGTTAAAATGATTGTGTGGACACACTCAGCATTGCAGCAGCATCCAGGGATGCATTAGGACATATGTTTGGGTTTATCCAGCAGGCTTCTGAGCAGGGCTAACGAAGTACATTAACTCGGGGGGAAGGATGTAGTCAAGAAACGAAGGGAAAAAAATCCATCATAGGGCTTTGTTTTGTTATTAAAAAAAAACAATCAGAGAAGGAAAAGTGACCCCCTTGACACAACCACCTACAGGTGTGGAGAGGCTGGCTGGGGTATGGCCATCAGATAACCCACTGCCAGGGGTGGGCGAGTGGCTGTCCTGAATTAATGCAATCAGTTTAAGAAGGGGTTTAGCTGCGCTGGTGCAGAACATACTCGTAATGACAGCCCTGAGGCCCTTCCGAGTGGAAACGCCAGATCTGCCTTTCGGAGGGTGGGATTTTCCCTACCCTGGGTGTACATCTGCTCTTTTGTGCTGGACAATAGCAAGGCCCTTTCCTCTGTGCTCCTGTGCTCGCTGCCGTGCCTGGCCCTGTTCCCAGCGACGCAGCCGATCACGCTGCCTGCTCCCAGGCTCCTCATATCCACCCCATCGCCTGTGGCCCCTGCTCCTGGCAGCTGAGAGCAGCTGGGCACAGTTGGATTTTGGGATGTGCTGAGAGCAGCCTGTTCACCAAAGGCACGGTTGGATTTTGGGATGTGGCAGTGCCTTGTTGTGGCTTCTTCTTGTAGCAACGAAGCTAAGTCACAAGCACTCAATGGAGAAACAGAAATAAGAGGTCTCGCTTTGTCAGCTGATGGATTGTCCAGAGAGAGCTGAAATGGTCACTAAATATCCCTCCTGTACCTCTGTGAATATCAGGGAGCTTCTGTTCTGCATTCACACCAATACTTTCCTAAATTATACAGAGGATACAGGGGTTTGACAGCTGATATGGTCAAACTCTGACAGCGTCTCGCCCCAAACATTGTACTTAGTTGGGCTTTGGTCCAGCCTGATCCCAACTCCAGCTACATCCCCCTGCCCCACTCCTCATGCAGCAATGATCCCTACTGTGAGCCAGGATGAGCCTCGGCCTTGCCAGACCCTCGTGGGGATTCATTAAAACAAACATGTGGAAACAGTCAGATTCCAAAACTGGCCTTGAGGGTTTTGGAAGGGAGCTTGCATCTCGGGAAGGCACCTGGCTCAATATGACCTGTCCCCTGCATTAGGTAATGTGGGATTAGCTGTTTAATTTGGACAGGCCCCCCAGTCCCTCATCTCCTCCCACCCCATGTCCCAAGCAATAATGCGCTTTCAATAGTCATGAAAAAAACCTGAGCCCTGGAGTAAAAGGCAAAATGTATGTCTGTGGCAGAAAGCAAGAGAGATTGGAAGTGTTACCAGCACTTTAGGGTGGGGAGTAGCAGAAGATTTGCTAAAGGGATCTTGAAGAAAAGCCCTTTTTTCAAAGGAACTGTATAATCCCTGATAGCTCAGTGTCTCACGCTCAAGGACTTGCCTCCACAATCTGCCATCAAACGAGAGGATTTGCTGCTCTCTTCTGTGGATGTGTAGTATGGAAAAGCTTCCCACACTGCTTTTCTAAATCTTGTTTGAAGGGATGCTACTCTGCTCATGCTGAGTGGCAGAGTTGTCCCTGTTTTATGCCTCATATTCACAGAAATAGATTTAAAAAAAGGGAGCAGAAAGCACCTGCCATGGAGCGATGCCCCTCGTAGTCAGGAACACAGCATCCCTGGAGCCAGGGTCTGGGAGAGGTGTCTGGGGTGATGCTGAGTGCTGTGGGGGCTGTGATGGAGTATAACAACCTGGAGGCTTCTTCCAGACTGTTTTGGAGGCAAGAAAAAATGGCTGGGTGTGAGACAAGGTGTGCATAATGTAGAGAGAATCAGTTGGCATGTGCAACAAGAGCAGCACATGTGTGTTTGTGTGTGTGCAAGAGGGGAATGGAAAGGAAAATCTGCATGTGGGAGCCCTGAGTTTCTGCTCATGGGCGCACATGGGTGTGATTGCAGCCAAACCCAACCTCCTCAGGTCAGCCAAGAGGCACCATCTCTGAGAGATGCACTGGGGCCAGCACCCCCAGGCACACACCAGCCCGGGGGTCTTGTGCCTGTTTGCAGCCCTGCAGGGAGCTCAGCTGGAGGCAAAGCTTTTCTGGCAGCAGGAAGGCTGGAAAGGGTTTCAGTGGAAGCAATTTTTATTGGCGAGCGTGGTTTTGCTGAAGTCAAACCATTTTGTGGGCACACGTAGGAAATCATTGACAGGGAAAAAAATCTGAACTATTCATTTTGACCATCAGAGGATAGCTATTTGCCAAAGCATTTCATTTCAACAAATTGCTTCCATTAGTTTCGATGTTGCCACTCACACTAATTCCATTACAACCTTCCCCGTGTGTGAACCACTCGTTCCCGGGCTGCACCCTGACAGGCTGCACACAGAGCTGTGCTCCAGCAGCAAGGCACCTCTTCTGGTGCCCTGCTTCAATTCCCTCCATCCATGCTCCTGAAACTTGGGGAATATGGACAATATGATCTGGAGATGGAAACAGATTGAAAGTTTCACAGTTGTCCGTGGAATCAAGAGTAAGCAGTGCAGAGCCTGCTCTTCCCTGCTCAGCCTTTTGTATCCAACTTCTTGAAGGGCAGTGATAAACAAAAGCAGTAGCAAATGTGTTTGGTCTTTTGTGTTTGTAGGACATTTTTGATGTGAAAAGGAGCTTAGCTTTACATTTGTATGACTTTGACATCCTTAAGTTTACGCTGCTCTTTAAGAGTGCTCAGAATTGGGACCTATCAGGGGTGCAAGTACCACCACCACGTCCTGCACACTGCTCCCAAGGTTTTCCCCCTGCAAGAGAGGGAAGTCTGGCTGCTAATTGCATTTATTTGAAATGACGACAGACTTGTGCTGATGCTGGGTTTGTTTGTGCTCATGGTAGAAGCAGCAGCTGCTGTGGCATGCGGCATTTTGCATCCCCGTTGGCCAGGGACGTGACTTTTGCTGCTGTCTGGGAAGTTGTAAGAAAGACAGCAGACATTTGCAAAAAAAAAAAAAGAAAGAGAGAGATGTGTGAGGCCTATGGAGGCTGCAGGACAGCTCATGGCCAGGGCAAAGGGATCCTTCCTTCCCTGCTGCACCCAGGAGCCGGGATGAGGCTCCTCCTGGAGGGGTTTGCAGGGAGCCAGAGGGAGGGATGCTCAGCACTGCTCTGTAGTGATGGGGTTCGTGGTCAGCCAAGGGCACTTTTAAAGCAAGATCATTATTTTGGAGACCTATACAAAGGTAAATACCCCATGAGCACAGTGTGTGAGGCAAATGGACCCTAAAGGAGAAAGAATTTTTTGGCTCATGGAAGCTGAGTGATGCTGCGGATGCTCTTCCCACACACCAAGGTGGGGCTCCCGGCCTCTGCCCACCAAGCCCCATCACCAGCAGCCATGTGCCTGCAGAGACAACTCTCCAGGCTCCAATTTTAATTCACTCTCTTTCATTTATATTCAAATCAGTGGGTAAGTGTAGGCAAAGCATGCACTTCAGCTGAGGCAAAGCTGCCGTTTCAGAACAACCACATAGAAGGTATTTTATTTTTAAACTATGTGGAGAAAGAGATGAAGACACAGAGCTCTGCAATCTAACTTTGTCTTCTTGTTGCTAACGTTGGCCTGGTCATGAAAACAGTAAGAGTTTTAAAAATTATTTGCTTCCCAACACTCACACTGTTTACTTGGCCTCAGTGACAATAAAGCCATGACTTCTGCTTGTGTTTTAACTCAGCTCCTGAGTCTCATGCATGGGTTCACAGAAATGCTCCTGGGGCTTGCAACTCCCAACATCTCTTTATGTGATGATTTTAAAAAATGATAAATATGCTTATGGAAAATTGAAAATAATCACTGAGGAAGCCTAAAGAATATATTTATCTCCCTTAAATCAGGGCAATACTTGACAGGGTTCTGCAAAGGGAGGGCAAGTCCTTCAAAGACCCACTGGGTCTGGCTTTTAAATAGAAGTGAAAAGCTTGCAGCATTGTGTGCAGCTCGGACTCACAGGCTGTGTGCCCTGATAAAGCACATGGGCTCTCACTAATAATCCATTGCATTTAGAGCATAATTTTGCCCTGAAAGATGATCCTGACGTGCTTAAAACTGACAGTGCCCTTTTGAAGGTGCTTTTTAAGCAGCCGTATGCTAACACCTACACGCACTGGCCGGGCTGAGACAGCTTTGCTCCTGGGTTCCTGCAGCAGATTTGTTCATCCCTGTCTTTTCCGGGCTCTGCCTACCCCAGAGCACCCAGGACTGTCAGAAACCACCTAATACATGTTGACTTAATGGAAGTTGTGCAGCAAAATGCTGTTAGGTGCTTTGAAAACTGATTCTGCAGAGGGGATTCATTACTCCTGCATTGCAATTAATGATAATTAAGAAAAGAAGTTTTTGTATCGTTGAGTTATGCTGGGTGTCAGAATTAACATCTCATTGAATTATCAAAGCTTTCAAGCAGTGGGTGGTGGAGAAAGTGGCTTGGGGCTTGCAAATAGGTCAAAGAAAGAGCTGGTTGCTAAATATCTAATGGAAACTTCCCACTGGGGAAGAAAATCTTGCTGATTTGATGGAAGAGGAACAATTCCGGGGAGGATGTCGATACCTTCAAAAGTTATGAAAAAAAGCAGGCAGGGAGGCTGTGCTGCCTGCTCACAACCTGGGCTTTGTGTCAGCCCTCCTCGTTCCCTGGGGATCCATCCTGCTCAGACGTGCATTTCTCACCTCCTCATTGCAAAACTGGGAAGGGGAGCATGAGAATTCCGGTGGCGTGGTGCCAGCCCAGGTCTGCTGTGTGCCCTTTGCGTCCCTGTCTAAGAGCTCTTGAAAGCGACCAGGGGCTTTTCGGATGCGTGTGTTTTGGGGTCCGGTCCAGGGACGGTTTGGGTTCGGTGTTCAGGGGTGTGGAGCACTTGCAACAATATTTGAGATCAACAGGGGGAGCGGCGAGTCCTGCTGAAGCTGTCCGTGCTCAGGGTCCGGGACATTCCGCCCTCATCCTCCATCCCCTTCGCCCAACATCTCCCATAGCCTTTTCCCAGCTGTTTTTCACAGCCTTTGCCCAGTCCTTGCTGTGCAGACTCACAGCTTTGGGGCTCACCAGTGACTTCCATCAATGTAGGAATTCAGCCCTGGGGGTTTCTACCCCGTTGCCTCTGGGACGTGGTGTTGCCACAAAGGTTCTGGGTTGCGTGTGCCACCATCACAAAAGAATTGTGTTTCTGCAGCTCTTTAGAATGACTTTCATGATCAGCCAGCACTGAAATGAGCTTGCTGTACAGTAGTCTCTGGTTTTGTGTGTGATACCACCTCCCAGAGATGACCAGTCCTCTTCCATGGCTCCTGCTGACATATCCCCAAGGATATCTGACCCAGGTAGGATCTTCCTGTCTCCCTCCTGTGTTGGGGTGAAAGTACAGGGCCACCTGAGGATAAAGACATGAAAGACTGTGATGTGCTTAACTGCTCCTCCCAAGCAGAAAAGGAGAATATAGTGTTTTGGAATACTGTGATCAGATCTGGCAGCCTGTGCTGTGCAGGCTCTCGCACCTCCGTGGAGACCATCCCTGAGCGTGGAGATGGGTGCAGAGATCATCCTTTAACTGCTGAGGCTGCACAGCTTTTATTTAAAACTCTTTAAATAAAAAAAAATTAACTAAAATTTAAAAAACTCTAAAAGATTCTTTAATTTCTTTTTTTTTTTTTTCCAGACAACTCTTTCCTTAACAGTCCTTTATCTGCTCAGATTCTCCTTTTCCATTCCCATAGACAATAATCTTGTGTGAATCACTGGAAGAGAGGCTTGATCAGCAAGCCATCCTCCCTCTCTGCCAGCTGCAATCCCCCTGATCCGAGGGACTCCTCAGTCCCCGTGGGGAAAGACAAGCTGACAACAATTATAAAAAGCAAATCTCAGAAGGGTTTGTCTCCATGGGGGAAATGGTGCAGCATAGCTGCTGGGGGATAATAATTATATTATTATGCAGGAATAAAGTCCCATTTATTTCTGGGAAGGGGATGGCCATGGGGGAAGACTTATGAGTTATTGCAGAATAATTAACTGACAGCACCTATGCCAGGCAGTGTTTCACTTGTAGACAACCCCTAAATTTTGCACTAGAGAGGGACTTGCAGCCTACACTGGTGAATGCACGAAGGTGGGACTGTCTAATTCCAAAGAGATATGCATCAGCATCCATCAGCTCCTTCAGGAACAAGAGATGATGCGAACACTCACCTGGCAGTGCCACACACCTGCAGGAAGTGATGGGCAGCTTAGAGACACTGTGGCCCCAGTGCCCTGCACCATCCTGCTCTGCAACTTCCCATGGGATGCACAGAGATGGCTCCTTACGGCCCTCCTAGTTGCTCCAGCACACCCCAGCGTGCAGCCACGTGCCTTTGTGTTGATCAGAGCAGCGTTTTCCCCACCGTGCAGGGCTGTCGGCACACGCCTGCATCGTGCTTCAACACGTGTGAACCAGCGATCACCCAGTTGGGTACCTTAAATAATTAATATATGTGTCACTGTGTTTCCTCCCCCCGCTGCGCTGCCAATCGCTCCTCCGGGATGGATAGATTTGGCCAAGGTTGCTCCCGGTGTCCAGCACCAGCAGGTCCATGGGTGGGGGGCAGCCTGGATGCTCCCCCAGGATTTATCATCCCCAGGTTGCATCTGTACTGGGTTGGAAGCCAGTTCTGGAGATGAGCTGCACAAAGGGGCATGACATCCCTTCAGGTGTGGGGACATGGAGGTGCCAGAGGTGGGATGGGACAGGTGGACGGAGGTGACTGATGGGGAGAGGGGCTGTGCTGAGGGGATGAGGAGATGCCCAACCGCTGCACCCCTCCGGAGATTGACCTCGGCACATGGAGGGAGCATCGTTCCAGTAGGGATGGACTGCTTTGTGTCCAGCCGTGCATCCTGCCGCCTCCTTCATTGTTGTGTAAAATGCGGATGGTGTTATAAAGATAAAAAATATTAAAATAATAAAAATATGAAAAAGAAAAATAGGTAAAAATAATAAAACCATAAAATTTAAAACTATATAATAAAAATATGTGTTTTATCTAGGTGTACACAAATAAAGAAGGGAAGAGGACTGACCGCCCAGCCCCTCTCCCGGGGACTCGGGGGCCGCTGGGTGCCGTCCCTCCCCAACCCCCGCCGCGACGCCCCCGCCCTCACAATGCGACCCCGCCCCCGTTTGGCCCCGCCCCTCGACCGCTGATTGGTCGCGCCGCTCACAAAGAGCCGTCAGGTAGGGCGGGCGCGGCGCTGATTGGCCTCGAGGGCGTCGGGGGCGGAGCTTATCGCTGTCAGCCGTGCCGGGGCGCGGCGGGAGCCGCCTGCGGGGCGCTCGGCATGGCCGGCTGAGGCGGGCGGGAGCCGCCGCCCGGCTCCGCTCCGCTCCTCCTCGGTGCTCTCGGTGCGTGAAGGAGCGCCCGGATGAATGAATGAATGAATGGCGGAGCGCCGTGCCCCAGCATGAGGCGCCGGCCGAGCACCGCGCCCGGGCTCGCCCTGCTCTGCCTCGCCGCCCTCCTGGCCGCCGCCGCCGGGCTGCCTTCTTCCTCCTCCGGCATCTCCGAACCCGGCAGCGGCAGCCCCGGACCCGCCGAGGGCAGCCCCGCCACCGCCGTGCCCGCCCGCAGCAGCGCTCCGCCGCCCCGCGAGGAGGAGGAGGAGGAGGCGGCAGTGGTGGAGGAGGAGGAGGAGGAAGAAGATGATGATGAGGAGGAGGCGGCGGCCACCAGCAGCCCCGCAGGTGAGCATCCCCGGGGCGGGGGGCAGCGGGACGGGGCTGCCCCCTCCTTCCCTCCACCGCGAGGACAAAGGGTGGATCCGCAGGGGTGGGGTGCGGCTCCGCGGGTTCCCCAAGTGGGGCTACCCCCGTGCGGGACAGGAGAAGGGACCCCGGGAGCATCCCTCATCCCGGCTCCCCCCGTGCCGGTCACGAGGAGGGACCCCAGGAGTGGGGGGAGACCCCGGGAGCATCCCTCATCCCGGCCCACCCAGGTGCGGCCACCCGCATACAGGACACGAGGGGGGACCACGGGGGTACGGTGGGACCCCAGGAGCATCTCGCATCCCGCCCCGGGTGCGGCCACCCCCGTGCGGTGCAGAAGAGGGGGACCGTGGAAGCATCTCTCCTCCCAGCCCCTTTGTGCCCGCTCTGGGTATGGGGTTTAGTGGGAGGCAGAGAGGCCTGGGCAGGGTTGGGGTGTGGGGGTCCCAGAGGGCTGGCAACGCCATCAAATTGTGCCATGCTGGTTGTGTTACTGGTTTTTGGGGAGCAGCAGTGTGAGTGCTGGTCAGGGCTCCCTGAAGCATCCCTCCCAGCAGTCGTTCCTAGTGTGTGCCGTGCTCCTCAAAGAGGGGCTGGAGACACATTCTTCCCATCACCATGGCATCAGGGCAGTGTCCAACAAGGTGGATGCTGCCCTTGAGCATCTCCAGGTGATACCTTGGAGGCAAAGGTGCTCGGCAAGCATCAAAGCTTCCCGGTGTCCCACCTCTGTGTGCCGGCAGCAGAACGGGGTTAAAGATAATGTGGTGTTGCTGGAGCCCATGTTCTTACCTGTATCTAAAGGTGTGTTTGCAGCTTGGTGGGTGCTGGGAAGAGCCCACACGGTACGTGATGGGTGTGTGAGGAGAGAAAAGAGCTGCAGGCTGTCTGTGTTCTGGGAAACATGCGTCTTGGTGTAGCCCACTTGATGCCTGATCGTGCCCCTGTTGCAGCTGGGGGGCTCGTACAGAGTTGAGGAAAGCAGGGCGATGGGAATAAATGGAATTATCAATGAAAAGCATGAGGAGGGAGGTGAATGATGGGCCAGAGGGCTCTGCCTTCAGCTGAAGCTCTTTCCGGGTTGTAACACTGAGTGACGGTGCCAGGAGATGAAAACACTGGCGGTCTTTAAAGCTGAGACTCCAGTTTACTTATAAATTAAGTAGACAAAACTCTAGTGGAGTCCGTGGATTGAGCTTTGTACCTTTGTTTCACTTGAGAACTTGGCTTCACTCCACATTTCCAAAGCTTTATGTTCAGGCATGTATAAATGCTATAGCACCAATTCTTTCCTTTTTCTTGTATTTATTTTTTCTCCTTGCTTGGAAGGTGTTGTATTTGTTGAACTTCCTGCAATATGAAATGGATATATTCTGCTGCTCCGGTAGCCTTAGCAGTCTGAACAAGTGAATTAATCAAGCTATTTTATTTGGCTAGAAATATAATCGGTTAAAGATCTGGAGACTTTTGTTTTCAGACTTTAATTCCTTTTTTTCCATTGAGGTTTGTGTCTTTACTTTCTCTGGAAGAGACAGAATTGCTTAAGATTAGGAACTGCTGATAAAGGTGGGAGGGGTTGAGTTTTCTTAAAGCAAAAGCTATTTTCTCTTTGTGCCACAGTCAGAGCTCATGGGCTCAGCAACTCACCTGCTCTGTGCAGTGTAGTTTAGCCCTCAGTGCCAAACGAGGGATGCTGTGCCCACCCTGACTCACATCCCTGTCTGTCCTTGTGTCTTGTGTTTCTTGCTATCACCAGAGGCATCATCTCTTCCATCCTAGCCTCTGATGGTTTAATGGAGAGCATCCCTCTCATATGGTCCAAGTGAGAAGTATCATTTGAAGGCATTGCAAGGCATGAGGTGACTGGTTTTAGTGACACCTTTGAGATGCTCTTGGATATCCATGGATGATGTTCCTATAACATCCTGTTATGTCTGGTGCTACAGGAGGTGTCAGGGACACAGATCGGAAGGCTTTATGTCTAATCCCAGCACAGCCACAACACCCCCCTGTGGGCTGCCCTCACCTCTATTTCAAAAACAGGAGCACTGGTGAGGATAACCCTTCTCCACCATGCCTGGGTGTGCAGAGTTTTTATTGTGGAGGTCAGCATCACCTTTCGAAGTCTTCAAGTGCCAATTATTAATACCTGCAGCCACTTGAACTTAAAATTTCTCTCTGGTGCTTTTACGCTGTGGTGAGGGCCAGGGTGGGAACACATGGGCAGATTAAGTCTTCTCAAACAGGCTAATTTGTTACTCATTAGCAGTTTGAGATTAACCCTGGCTGATGGGGGATTGCTGGTGTGCTCGCGGGTTGGCTGGGTATTGGGGTGCTTGGGAGGGGGATGTGGCCCCAGCAGAAGGAGATGCTGAGCTCTGCTGCATCCTCTTGCATGATGTGGGAGCTCATGGAAGTGGTGTGGGTGGGAGCTGGGCTTTGAGTTTTGTGGGGGTCTTTTCTGTGCTGTCCTGTCTGCCCAGTGTTGGCGGAGTCCAGCACATGGTTTGCTCTTAAAGGGCATTAAGCACCGAGGGCACAGGAAAGCCAGTGGGCACCATGGCTTTAGCTCAAACCCTCCTTTTGCTTTAATTTAAGCATGTTTTCAACATTGCTTCTTCAATTCAATAGGGAATTAATTGCTTTATTGCATGAAACAAATGGGCCTTTTCTCATGCACCTTATTAGAAAGGTTTTCCTTAATGCTGATGGTGTTATTACTGGTAAGAAATCGGTGTGAGAGTCCCTGTTCCGTGTTTGTTCAGTACTACCAAGATTTAAATTCCAACTTCAATGCATTTCTCTCCTGATTTAAGAAGCATTTCAGCTTCTGCCGAGCTGCTTGCTTGCTCCACTCATTCTGTTCCCTTTCCCAGTTTCACGATGTTTATTTTTCTTTCCAAGCCTGTGATCCTGTTAAAATCCCGGATTTTGTTTTTAAGAGAAGTAAATTGCTAATCCTTATGTTTGTGTAGACAAGCTTAGAAGTATCCCCTGCCTTATCGCAAAGCCTCCAACACCCGCCACGGAGACTCTGCCTATTGCTTTTATACAAAATAGTCTCATTTTAAGGCAAAAGCTAGAGCTTTGCTGGAAAGCTGACTTAGGGATGGCTGTTTGGGTGGATGCTTGGTGTTGGAGCAGAGATGTGGATGGATGCTTGGTGTTTGAGCAGAGACGTGACTGCTGTGGCCAGCGAAGTCCTAGTTTGGTTTTCCCCTGCCTAAAGAACGAAACTCCTCTATTCCACCCATTTCCTTTGAATAATATGGGTCTCTCTAAAGGACATTTTGTTCTGACACTTTTCCAAAGCCCAAAGCTCCTCTGTCCCCCATGCAGCAGAATAGCTGCCCCCAAACTCCGGCTTTAGGCACCTTTAGACCATACTAAGTGTTTCAGATGTTGAAAGCTGTTGTCTTCTCTCCTCCCTGTGGTTTCCGTAGTGCTCCCAGACGTGACCCTGAGTCTGGCTCTTCACCTCTGCACCTCATGGGAGGGGACGAGCAGTAATTTTTGCTGCAGCCACAGGGCAGGAAATGCAGGTGGCCTGGCTGCTCGGAGCAGTAAACCTCGGGAAAGCTGTCCCATGTGCTGTGGAAATGGGTGAAAGCTGAGTCAGGCTGTGCAATGATGGTTTAGGTGTCTCCAGTGTCCAGCATGGGGTCGTCTCTTGCAGGGATGCTCACAGTCCAGAGGGAGGAGGTGCAGCTGGAGCCCCTCTATGGGTGGTGGCCACAGCTTTGGGTGGGATTAGCTGATGGGTTTAGCTTGGGAAGAAGCCCAGCAAATCCCCGGAGGTGATGCAGGGTGGCCTGGCTAATTGTCTGGGCACGGGGGAGGCAGCTGGACGAGGAGTGGAGCTGGTTACAAGTGCTGGCTTTGTTTCTTCACCATCCAGCTGGAGAGGTGGAAGGTTTTTGTTTTTGTACAGGGTGTGTGGAGAAAGGTTTGTGCACCCTGTGTGTGCCAGAGGCACCGTGTGGACATATCAGGGATGTCCCTGAAGCACCACTGTATGGGAAATGGCCATGCCATGGAGCCACCAACACCTAGGGTGAGGGTCTCCCAAACCAGGGCTGTGCTTCTCGAGGGGTTGGGAGCTCTCAAATCCTGGTGGGACAGAAACAGCCATGTTTGTGAAGGCAGTTCTGGGACATCTTGCAGTGCTGGTCCCTATTGCAGCTCTGGGTGGCTCCTCTTCTCTCTTCCCATTTGACCCTTAGCCCTTCAGTAGAAGTCTTCCCAGCCAGGTTTGCCTCATGAACAGTGGGTTTTTTCCATGCTCAATGTGACACAGGACTCTTGGGGATGTGTGTAAATGTTTAATGCCTGAATGGGTTGGGTTTCCGTGGCTAGGGCTGAACAGTAGGTGAGACTAAAGGTTTGTGATGGACTTTGCAGCCTTAAAAACCTCCATCTCCTCAGGTGCAAACAGATGTCCTGCCCTTCGGGCTGGGCTCGTGCACAGGCACCTGCTCTGCCTCTGACCTGAGGGAGCTGGGAGGGTGAGCTGGGGCTCTCCTCCTGCTCATGGCTTGGGAAGGCAGCTTAAGCTTCCCTTGATAGAGGGCTTGGGCTTGTGTTCAGTGTGGTTCCTGAGATAACTTGCTTTCACTATGTCAGCAGGATTTAATTTTTTTAAAGAAATGGAAATTAAGTGACAGATGTGAAGGCTGAGAATAAGAAATTTGCTTGTGTTGCTTGGGACCAGTACAGGAGCAGCCAGGGCAGAGAGCTGCTTTTTTTTTTTTCAATCAAGTAATACATTGTGAGATTTACATCTTTGAGCTTAAAATAAAGGAATGTTGCCCACAGCAGAAAATGTCACTTCCTTGCCTTCCTCACTGTTTCAACGCTCTTGGCTGAGTCATTCTTGAATCAGATGCATCCAACTGTCCTGACTCAAGACTTTGAGATTCTTGGACTTAGTGATGCTCAAAAAAATCAGGGTGTTTCTGGGAGGATCTGCAGAGCATCCTAGGTCTCCTTTGTTAGCTTCCCTTTGGGGATGCTGAGATCTTTCTTCTTTTAAATGATAGCAGAGATTTGTACTTGATCTGAATGATCTGCCTCTTGGAAAATACCATGTGAAACAGGGCTGCTGCTGTGGTGTGTTGAAATTATTTATCTGGCTGCTCTTGGCAATAGCCAAACGCCAGCTTGTGGGGAGGCCACTGCCAGCCCCTGCAGCGAAGCTGCTGAAACACTGAACAAAGTGGCTTGCCTGAAGCTGTAGAGCAGGCAGGAGGTGTCCTGGCCCTGTTTGCTGATGCCAGTGGTCCTCCAGGCTCTCCAAAGGAGGTGGTTGTGGTCCCCAGGGTTTGGGGCAGTTGGGGTCAGGGTACTGGAGCCTGGCTGAGGGGGGACTGTTGCAACACAGACTGGGGTTTGCATGAGGTGCAAAGGTTGTGTCTGTCCAAACAGTTGGGAAATGTGTGGGATGGGTTTCTGAGCCAGTGGCAGGGTTTGGTCCTGGAGCACCCTGCTGGGATGCTCCCCAGGAGGCACCCTGGGGCCTATCCTGCCCACTGCCTGGTGTGTACCAGGCTGTGTCCAAGAGGAAAATACCACTGCAATTAAGGAATAATGGTGCTGGAATGGCAACAGAGCTTATCTCATGGGCTGTGCCAAGGTGTAATCTCAAGGGGTGGGTAACTGCATCCCAGATGATCCTTAGACATGGTCTTGCTCCATGGTCCTTGGAGGTGGCTGCAGCATTTTGGGGTCTGCCTAGATGGGTGGTGGTGATGGTGGACATCAAAACTGTGCCCAAGTCTGTCCCCACAAGCTGTGTGCACGTCAGCAGCACGAGGACAGGGACATCCAGGATGTCCCACACCTCGTGGCTGTGGGCAGAGGAGCACAGAAGAAGCTGTCCCTGAGGAACAGAGGCCCCGGGTGCGAGTCTGCTGAAGACAGGGGAAAGATTTTGTTTTGACAAGAGCCCATGGCCTATAAATATGCCAGGCTAGGTCATGGTGCTGCTGCTAATATTTGGAGAGCTAATGCCAGCTGACTGTCAGGAAGGGCTGCTGCAGATCTGAGGTGCTTGCTGGTGCTTCCAAGAAGCAGGCGAGATCTTAGCAGTGGTGTGATACATCTGCTATCATTAGAAATAAACTCATGCCTGTGCTGGGTGCTGGAGGCAGGGATTTCTCTTGCAGCCATCTGGCTGGAAGGGAAGGCTCCTTCTGCTTTACATCTGACAAGCACTTAAAATAAACCAGCAAAAATAAAGGTAAGGAGCTGGATTGCTGTGCAGCACCTAGACCGCACCTGAGACTTCACTGGGCTCTTAAATGAGGTTGCATCAAGGGCTCGGGTTTGCTTTAAGAGGTCCTGGAAACCCACAGGCTTTGCTGCCCCAGCCCTTGCTGCGTGTCTGAGCTCAACAGGGCTGCCTTGTGCGGCGAGGCATTGCTCGGAGGGAATGGGGGCCGAGGGGGCAGAGTCTGGCACTTCATAATTGGCTGGGGATATTAATATGCTTTATGAGCTAAAGGCTAAATCGCAGTCCGGCCATCTGCCCTGCCCTGGGGGGTCGTTTGTCCCCACCACCCCAGGAGAACAGAACTGGTTGCTATTCAGTCTCATTAAATGGGCTGAAACCCAGGGTTTCTGTTTCACAGGAAATTATTTGCTTTTTTTAAGTTGACTTTTGGGTTGGGTCAGACTGAAACGAAATGGTTGTTCTTGCATTGCTTCTGCTTAAGCTTCCATTAAACTCGAGGGCCCTGCACCTTGAGGCTGTCCCATAGGGTCAATATCCTTGTGCTCACAGCTAAATCCATCTCCAGAGTGGAGTTGGGAGCTGCCTGGCCCTTGCCAAGGGGAAATACTCCCCAAATCCCTGTAGGGCTTGTCTGGAGGGCTCTTTTATTGGATTAAAGCTTGTCAATCTGGAATTGTTTTCAACAAGATGTTGTGGACTTGGAATAATTGAATCTCATTTGTTTGGACAGAACTTTTCTTTCTTAATTCAGTAGGAAACTTCCCAACGGCACCAGCCTGCAGAGGAGCAGAGACACCACTTGCTGTCCCCACAGCTCCTCTCCTCATCCCCTCTCCCTGCTTCTTTACAGTCGGGGATGCTGGAAAAGTGGTCCAGCTTCTACAGTGGGAGCGGATCCCATCCCGACCAGTTGGGGTCCTGTAGCTGAGCTGGTCCAGGGCAGCCTGGCTGTCACCCCTTGTGTTCACCAGCTATTTAAAAAGGCACGGAGCCCAGAGAGGGGGATGCTCTGTTCACGTGGTTTTCTGGATCGCGCCTTGCTGCCTGCGAAGAATAGACCGTCTAAACAGGCTGCCTGAGCGCTAATCACCCGGGGACGGCTGGAGCTGCCCAAAGCGGCTCTTTTGTGTTGGAGGCTGAATTCCTCCTCCGCCTGATGCTCATCTGGATCTTCCCATACAAAATTCCTATCGCCCTCCGTCACACACACTGCTGTGGGGTTGTGATGCTGGACAAGCATCGTACTCAGCAATAGCTCTGTGCACCCCCCTTCAGGACTTCCCCCCCCCTTCTCTAGGAAAGATTTTTGGGTTCTCTGCTCCTGTTTCATACACACACGGGTCCTATTTCAATAAACACAGAGCTTCCCTGGAGCTGCATGAACTCACGCGAAGCCTTAGTTTGGTCTTGTGCTGCTTGAAGTAGCTTTTTTTTTCCTGAACACCTGCTGTATGAATTAAAATTTGCCTTGTAAATGTAACCAATTCAGAGTCTGAGCATGAAAGGCAGGCGTTTGCTTTTCCCCTGGAAAAAGAAGAAAGCAAAACCTTGAAGGTTTTGCTCTTGAGGCAGCTCAGCCTTGAAACCAGAGCCCAAGTCGCACTTATTTTCCCATTTTTAATTCAGTTGCCCCCTGTCTTTATCTGTCAGCCACCAGAAACATGACGAGGCAAGCATCTCTGCTATTTATAGCTCGTGCTGCTCCACATGCCTGTTTTAAAAACCAACCAGCTAAATGGCTCTGCAGCCTCTCAGCAAAAGGCTTAATGACACAGGTATTTTCTATGCATGGGTAGAGGTATGTATTTTTAAAGGCCGTTGGTGGTGAGCCTTTACCCCAAGCAGGCAGGATGGTTTCTGCAGCCAGGATGTTTCTCCTGGGTGAAGTGGAGCCCCTCCTGCGTCGCCTTGATGCTAGAGAAGGGGCTCTGGTTTAGTCTGCACTTCTGTGCTCCAGCCATAACCAACTGGTTCCAACATGGGACTGGTGCCTCTGGGGGTGCTCCTAGCAGGGTCAGACCTCCTGCACCTTGGCTCTTTGGGGTGGTTATCACTGGATGAGATACGCACTGATGTCCCTCAAGGTTTTCTTAATGTATTTTTAAGTTGCATTAACCCTTTATTTCTCTTTTCTCCGTTGTGGGCATCACCTCTGCATAATTACGAGGCTGCCAGTAACCTTTACCCGTTGAACTGGTCGTGCCACTTCTCAGATGCATCTGCTTTACTCCTGGCATATTATCCTGGCAGTTTTCAGCCAGCTTTACTCTATTTTGACTGACTGGCTGCCTCTATTAACTGATAGTGCTGCTTGGGCTGCTTTGATCCCGTATTATTTATGGAAATGATGGCATATAACTCTGCGTAGCTGATTAATGCTGCATGTATTTTTAATGTGCTAGTTCTGCTGTTTGATCTGTGCTAAATGATGATTCTGTGATGTGTTCCTGGGTTCATTTTCGGTTCCTTATGAAAAGGATATTGAAATGGACTGTTTGTTTTGTTGCCTTTTTTTCCCAGTGGTCTCATCTTGTGCTGATTTTTAAGCTTTCACAGAGCGTTTTCCCAAGCGCAGCTCTGATGTTACCAAGTGGAGCATTTACACTTTATTGCTATTAATTTGAGCATTTCATTGGTGGCATTACTCTAAATTCATCACTCTGTGTGACATTTCAGGGAGATACAAGGTGGAGAAACAACTGTTGAGGTGATGCTTGATTTTTCCTCATGTGCCATTGATGAATCCCAGCTTGGCTGTGACTCAGGCCCAGCGCCATCTGAATGAGAAAGAGACCTGTTTAAATTGGAGGGGTTGTAATTAATATTTTCTGTGGCTGTCACAGGATGGCTGGGGCTCGTCGATATTAGGAAAATGACTTTAATTGCCAGGGAGGTGTGTGCTCAACCTGCAGCTTCCTCCACTGCAGCGTGAGACGTGGTTGTGGTTGGGAGGGAGCGGTGGGCAAAGATGGTGTTTCATCCCAGGAAGTACCCACCACATCCTGTGCACGTGCAGTGCTCCTGGCACTGCCGTTGGGGAGCGAGTCTGATGTCCTTCATCCCTCCTCTAAAATCCTTCCCCATGACCAGACATGGGCAACGGGATGGAAACCAGGATGTTGTTCCAGGAGGACCATCTGTGAGCTGGAGGATCAGCATTTCCCTTTCCTGGGGGCAAATCAGAGTGGGGGGAAGTTGATTTTTTTGTGGATTTTTGTTTTCCATTTGTTTCCCCCCATCTTGCCTTTTATAACCCCTGCTCCTTTGCATGCTATGGGCATAGGTTGTCTCCTCACCCCTGCCCACACCCAGCACGTGGTCAGGCACATCTCCCCTAGGTGCACTGTGCTCCAACAACAAGTTTGTGAGGATGCTTTCATGAACTGCACTGTAAAGATGCAAAGCGATGCTAGTTGAAAACCTTTAAAAGTAGGCTTTTTCCCCTCCTCTGAACGGGTCTTTTTGTCAAAATCAGCAAAATACATATCTTTCTGCTAAAGATCTCTTTTCCTTTAATGGATTTTTCCATTGAAAACAGTTTAAACTTGACACTTTGTTCCCTCCCTCCAAGTTTTTCAAAGCTCCTTGGTCCATGAAAAACTTCAATAATTCAGTTTTCTTCCTGCCCTCTATTTCAAAGATGTTGTATGTGTATTTATATATATTATATATATATATTTATATATAGTTTTTTCTGTCTGCTATAACTCTTGCCTTTTGTCAGTGAGAACAAAGCAAATATTAAAGACTGTTTTCTGGTGTTCTTCCCCTGCCCAAAAGGGAGATGTGCTAACCCTGAGCACTGCAACGAGCCAGTTATTTGGGGGGAAACTGTGATGGTTGTGCTGTGTTGGGTGCTGAGGGAACAGGCAGCGTTTTTGGATACTGCTCCTCCAAACCATGTTGCTTCCCTAAAACCTGTCTCGATTGCAGACGCGTGAGTAATGGGGCAGAGGCATCCACGCCTTGGCGGTGCTGTTTGTTTGTGGTGCTGTGCTGGATGGGGCAGGAGGGCACAGTGCCTTACGCAATGCCTGCAGAGGAGGGGTCATCTCCATGCACCCCTTCCTACCCCAAAGTGCAGCCTGAGGGGCGTGAGGAGCTGGGCTGGGATGTCATCAAGATCCCACGATATCCAGAGAAGGTGCAGAATCTGCTCCAGGTTGTTTCTCAAAGCGAAAGTGTTATTTGACTTAAAGTGGAGCGCGCCGACCTGTTGGCTCTTGCCTGGGCTGGGTGTTTGCTCACTTTGTGCCAATACAGGAGAAGTCTTCGCCAAAGCCTCCTTGCCAGTTGTTTTTACTCCCCAATCCAAGTGCTTGAGGAAGGATTGGGGGAGATTTTCGTTGTTTTTAAGCTTCTTTGGTGACATGAGCATGAGCATGGCCATCCCAACTCCCTGCGCTCTCCTCCCTGTGTTGTGTTAAGATATGTTTTGCAGGGTTTTCCAGCAGTGTCCCCCCCAGTTCCTGGGCAGGGCTGGGGGTCCCCTGTTTGGATGGGAGGGATCCAGCAGGCTGTGTGGCATCGCTGTGTCTTGCACAGCATCCCCTCTGCAATGGGGCCAGCTGGCGCAGGGAGCAGATGGGGAGGTGGAGCCGGGCAACTCGGTTGGGTTTCAGGCTACGATAAAGCAAAGTGACGTTGAAAACTAAATACCTGTTATCAGAGAAAAGCAAAGAGAGCCTCCACCTGCCTCCAGCCTTTCTCCCTTCAAGGGCAGGCTGCATACCTGGCATGTAGCTCCCTGTAAAAGATGTTTTATTATTAACATGCTTGCTTTGGCTTGGCTGTGTTGTTGAGAAACCCAAGCTTGACTCCAGATAATGAATGATAAACATTTATCTGGACTTAACTATTTTATTCTGAGTATTTTTTTTTCCTCCTGGAAGTTTACAGTAAGTTGTTGACGACGTGCCCTTTGACGTGGATTAGCGCTGACGCCTCGCAGTTGGATCTTCCCATCCTTTTCACATTTTGGTTGTTCCTTTTCAAGGGAGGCTTTTGTGCTTGTCTAATCCATTTAAAATGAAAAATAAACAAGAAATGGAGTGATCTCTGGAGGGTTGTTGGGTAGGAACATGATGCTGGCTTCCCTGCAGAAGAAGGCAAGCTTTGGGGTGGGATGGAAGTAGTGAGTGCCCGGGAGAGGGCCTTTACCCCCAGCACCCCAGTTTGGTGTTGAGGGGTGCCTGGAGCAATGGCTGTCACCTGGTTTTGGCTTACAAACACCTTAAAATCTTCCCAGTAGGTGCGTAGATAGTTGAGTTCAAGCATGTGGGTGGGGGAGTCGACACTCTCCTCTTTCTTCTCCACTACCCATCACTTTGTGGTCCCTCTTGGGGACCTCCCTTGTGTCCATTGTCACGTATGTACATGAGCTGGGTGCCCCTTGTCTTAGAGCTGATACCTCTCCCACCTATATATGTGTATGTAATACCAGGCAATACATTCAATATTGGCTGTACTGAACAAGAGCCTCTCTGTGCATTGCCAGGGTTGTGTTGGACCTCTGTCTCTGCTGGATTTGGTAGGATTTTGGATGCCCCTTTGCAGATGGGATTCAGATGCTCTGTTTGCAGGGTTTCTCCTCCGCAGCAGAGCTGCTGGAAGAGGAGGCACCACTTCTCCTCCTGATCCCTTGCAGGGGTGTTGCAATGCCAAAGCAGTCATTATAAAGCCCTCAAAAATTGGGAAATGGTCAGGATAAAAATGTCAACAAACCTCTTCTAGCTGCCCAACAGGCTGCAGAGGAAGCTCTGTGGTTTTGAGCATCTCTGACCTGGCATTAGGCTTGTTTTTGCCAACCCAAAACTAAGCGAGCAGCCTTTGCTGGGAGTAGAACTCTCGGCGATGCTGTCCCAGTTGCACGATGTGGGATGTGTGGTGCTGCCAGGGGAGCTCAGATCTGACCCTGCAAATCTTGGCTCAGGCTTGGTGCCCGAGCTGTGGGTGAGACAAGGAGTGCTGCATAGACTGCCCCAAACCCTTGTGCCTGGCTGCCTCTGCCCTCCCTGTCATGCTTTGACAGGTTTTGCCTATTTAAAGAGGATTTGGCTGCTCTGTGGGACAGGGCTGATACCTGTTGCACTCCACTGCTGTGGATGGATCGGTATTTATTGTGAAGGTTTCGGAGAACTGGCTTAGACTTTAAATCACTGTTTGTTTGGGGTTGCTGAACTTGTGCTGTTTAATGGAAACATTTACTTTTTGAAGGTGAACTTCTGCTGGAAATAACTACAGGCGATACCTTGTGGTTGAGGCAAGAGCCAGGACTGGATGGAGCTGCAGTGTCTATAAGTGTTGGCAGCAGCATGAGGACTAAGGAGAGAGAAATTAAAAGCTCATGTGTTGCCTTGATTGAAGTTGTTAATCTGCTTCAGGGCTCAGGAGTTTAAAGCAAAGGTGAGCAGGAGGCAGGGCTTGGTGGCTGCCCTCAGCAATCTCCTGCAGGTAGGATCTATCCCTACCTCTTGTTTGCAGGGTGGATTTGTCCTCTCTAAATTTATGCCATCCCTGGAGTTGATGGAGGAAGGTTTGGAGCAGAGCTTAGATGCAGCAAGATGTCCTTTGCCCTGTCTGCTCCTGCTCAGTGGGTCCCCAGCAGGTGATATTGCATCTGCTGCAGTTCACCATTTCCAGTGATAAGTGATGGCTTTCTCTGTCTGAGTGTCTTTTTTCCATGACGTACCCGTGCCCGTATCAGTTCCCTCTCTGAAAGCTCAACCTCTCCTTTTAAGATTTGCCAGCAAATTTTGTCTCGTTGCAGTATCTGTAACCCAGTTCTGGTGGTGTTGGATGAAAGCAAAGGTGAAACAAGTTCTCAAAGGAGGAATTAAAGTTGCCCAATGTGAGCTGGAAGTAAATTTATTCCTGTGTCCCATGTGCAGTGTAGCAGCGCAAGCACAAGGTTACCTTATAAAATAAGGGAATAAAACTTACGGAGCAGGAAACCTCTTTTCCCAGCTTGGAAGGCATTTTCATTGCCCTCTCCCAGCTTGCAGCACATTATAACTTCCAACTCCTTGTCTGGCAATAGTGATGGTGACTCTGAACTAGCCCGTAGTGCTGTGTCGTCATAGCCTGGAAACAAGGCTCGAATGGCAAAACCTGCTCGAAACCAGTTGTGATTACTCATGCTTCGTGCTATCCCTCTCCCTTGCTGGAGTTTCTGCTGTGGTAATTCTACTGATTAAGCAAGGAGACAAAACACCTTTATTAAACTTGGAATCGAGCTCAAGAGCAATGAGAGAAGCGGGACTTGTTGGCTTCAGACTGTCAAGAGGTTTTTGTCTCGCCAAGTCCCCTCTCCCTCCCTCTACACGGCCTTTAAAGTGAAGGAGAGGAAGAAAGATCCTTTGCTCTTTGTGGTGACTAAAAGCATGCATATAAAGATGTTTATTTAGAGTAGGAAAAAAATTAGGGAAGTGTATTGGGAATGAATGCTGTGATGTTGGGGCTTCACTTGGTCTCCAAGCTTGAAAATGCAGTGAGCAGAGATGGATGGGATCTTAGCTCTGGCTCTGTAAAGCTTCTTTTTATTAACACTTTCATTCAGTATTTATTAACACTGTGGATAAAAGAAGCCTTTGTTACTGGGTCTGTCCCTTTGCTCCTCCGGTGAAGGAGCTGAATTTTGAAAGGAGTTGCCCTGGGCACCTGCTGGAGTTACTGATGAAAGTTTTCATTCCAGATTTTCTCTGGAAGCTTAAACATAAAATAGTCTAAACCCTTCCAAAGCAAGTCTGCCCTCTCTTCCTCCTTAAAAGGGCAAAAAGAAGTTGTAAAAATGCTTCTTGCTGCCCACGTGCAGAGCTGTGCATGGTGACCCCTTGCCCTGTGTCTGTGGAGAGCATCACTTCGTGCTAAACCAGTGGAGGTGTGCACGAGCCCCTTTAGGAATTTTGTCTTGGAAGGATTTAAGGAGATCTGCTTGTGTTGTCATTGGCTTTTGTCTATCTTGATGGAGAGGAGGTGTGGGGGTCCACCATGGGAGCACCTGCACAGCAGGGGGATTATCTGGTGGCATGGGATGGGGACACATGGTCCCATGGTCTACAGGGTGCACTGGGGGAGTGGGTCCTGCCCTGAGGTGGGGCTTGAAGCCTGACCTTGCTTCTTGTCTTGCAGCAGTGTGAACCCCCTTGGTCCACCTTCCACTTCTCGTGGTTGCTCAAAATCTCCCTTTGAGGGAAGTGATTAAAGCAGTTTCGAAAGTGCTCCAGCTCACGCAGAGGGAAACCTGGGGGTGGTTCTTGTGGTGTCCCTGAAGGCAAAGACCTTCTCTGGAGATTTTGGTGCCCCATAGCTGACTGGGTGGCTGTGACAGCCCTCTGAGGAGCATCTGCTGCTTCCAGGAGATGTAGAGCATTCCTCTGCCTCTTGCTGATGCCTCATTGGGGGCGATCATGGTTCCCAGCATTTTCTGTATTGAATTGTAGATTGATTGTGCTCTCGTGCTATTGCTGTTCATCATCTCCGTGCTTTTGTTCTGTCTTTCCTCCCCATGTAAGAGTGATTGGTTTAAATGAGAGAAAGAAAAAGGATGTCTTCTTAGCACATCCATTCTATGCTGGACAAAGCTTTGGTAATTCTGCCCAGTGTCAGTGGTGAGGTAAAGCTGCAGCTTCTGCTGTGTTGGTGAAACACCTGCTTACACCTTGGCTATACCTGGTAAAAAGAATTGAGTTATATTTGCTACAAAAAAAAAAGGCATTTTGCAGTGAGATCACCTGTGTGTATTTGCCATCTCATCAGGAAACCTCCCCAGAGGTTCAAGTTCTGCAGCTGGTTCCATAATGGGCCTATGTGGAGGGATGAAGGCTGTCATGGTACCCAGCAGCTCACCTTCAACCACTGCAGCTGAGGGTGCTGAAGCAGATGCATTATCACCTGCTGTACGACTCTGTACTAAGCAAAAAATGGGTTTACAACAATCTGAGCTTGACCATTCCCTTTTCTTAGCAAAGGCACAATGAGCACACCCATGGATGTGGGCAGTGATGGCCCAGCACTGCAAAACCCACTTGCCCACACCCACGTAGCTCTTGGGATGTAGTTCAGTGGATGTTGTGTCCAGGGCAGTCTGGAAGGGAGGTGCTGGAGGTCGTGTCCATTCTTCTAAAAGCCTGATTTGACACTGAGAGCACAAGGAGTTAATTGTGGTGACTCAGGAGAAGAGAAGCTACTGCATCTGCAGTTGCTGTCAGCAGGCAAGGTCCAGAGGGGAAAAGGCTCTCCAAGGCTGCGTGCCTTGCAGAGAGGTATTTTGGTTTTAAGTAACATAATTGTGTCAGACAAATGTGGGGGCAGGAGGCAGCTCCTGTAGCTGGGCAGATGAGTTCCTTGCAAGATGGGCAAAGTCCCTGCTTCTGCAGCCTGTGCAGCTTCCGTGGGAGCAGAGAGAGAGGAACAAACAACAACTGAGTCTGGATAAAGAAGCTTCATTCCTGGGCTTCTTTTGGGAAGCAAAGGAGTTCTGTGCATGTTTCTCATAGGGCTTTGGGGTTTGAAGATGGTTTGCCCTTCTTGACTTGCAGTTTTTGACCTTCTTGGTGATGGAGGCATGGAGAGCACAGGGCTGTGGTGATGCCTTCCTTATTGCTCTATATTTAAAATACTGAGTGGCTGTAATCTGTAATCTTAGTGGAATTCCGTGCAAGGAAGTTTTTATTTGTTAATTCAAGCAAGGAGAAATCACTGGTATTGTTTAACTTCTCATCACGCAGCTCTCCTGCCAGTGGGATGTTGCCTTAATGCATCTTGATATTCACTGGGTGATGGTCTGAGTTGGCAGCTTGAAGAGAAATAAGGTGATAAAGTCAGGCCAGGAGTCGTGTGCTGGCCTCAGATGATTGTGTTGGCATGGTGGGTGTGCAGGGAAAAGGCAAAAGTGTCCAGTCACTGTGAGCATGGCTCATCCAGCTGTAACACTGCTATGGGATGGAGGTGGCTTGTTTGCTGTGGTATCTTCATTAAAAAATCAAAATAAGCAAATGCTGCATCTCCTGTGGTTCCAGCCAATCAACATCCCATGTTCAGCTGGGGAAGGGCAGCCTTGTTTGGCAGTTGTTGGTCATTATGGAGGAGTCAGGGAGGAGCAGCAAGCTGGCAGCCCATGATGTGAGCCCATGGAGTAGGCTTTTCACCCTCCACTGGCCTCATCTCTGCACTATGGCTGGCAGGGGAGCCCTGACTTAAGATAATGGCTAAAAGACGGAGAACACAGCCTTTAAATTTTCAAAATCCCTGCTTAAATGGTCAAAAGTCACTTATTTTGGATCCTGCGTGGCCTTCACTGATGGCTCTTGGCAGTAACAAAGTCCTCTCCTCTACTGGAGTCATCTAGAGCAAGACCAGCTGTGGGGGTTTGAGAAGTTACCCCTGCCCATTCTCCATCCTCTGCTGGATGTCCTTGCTTCTCAGCAGGAGAGCTGTTAAATGCTGTGGGATGAGGCTGGTGACTGCCATCCTGGCTGAGCAGCTGAGGGCTGGGAACCTGCTGAGATGCTTTTAATAAGGCAGAGCCCTTGGGAGCCTCTGCGGAGGACGCCTGAGTGTTTTGCACCAGTTTGTACCAGCATCAACAGTGTCTGAATCATTTATAACAAATTAATGCTAGAAGAAGGTGGCTTGAGGACAAAGCTCCCCCTTACAGACCTGACAGTGTCGTGAGGCTTTCAGCAGGGTCCAATGGTCGGTGCTGTTTCAGTGTAGCTGGGTGTGGGCTGACGTCAGCTGCCAAAGGCTGAGCTGAACTTTCTGGTGTGTTTGGCTGGGCAGTAATCAAATGGTTTCATGTGGAGTTATCTTTGTACTGTGGAAGATGGGTGTTGCAGAATGGGTTTCCCTTTCTCCCTCCTGCCAGCCTGCTGGCATTTGCATTTTATATCCCACTCTTGCTTTTGTATTTCTTTCCTATTAGTTTTGCCTTGTTCAGCTGCTTTATTCCCTCTGCACACCTTCCAGCAGCACTGATTATGATGCTGGAAGAGCCACCCAGTAGCACCTTGTTGCTGTTCCCTCTTTTGAGTGGTGTGTAACCTTGTTCCTGCAGGTTCCCAACCAGCACCCATGGGCTGGTTCAACTCATCCCTGGGAAAGGGGATGGGGGACAGGGGTCTTAAGCTCCACACCTGGCTGTTCATGCTGCTTGAGCCTGCAAAAGGTGTTGGGGAGTGCTGATGCTGTCAGGGTGCAAATTGCTCAAAGGAGACATCTGCAATAGCTTATCTGGGGAGGAAGAAGGCTGTGCAGGCAGGGCTGTCCCACTGCAGCATCTGCTCCCAGCCCAGCAGTGCTGCCCAGGAAGATCTGTATCTGTTGGACAGGCGGTGTCTCCTCCTCCCACAGCTGAGCAAGGGGATGCTGTCAAGTGCATCAAGACTGGAAAGTTTTGCTTATCTCTACTGCAATAAGTTTCAGCATTGAACCCGTCTGTTACTTGAATGAGAGACTTTACAGTGCCCTTGCTGAGATGTCACACAGGAGTCTGCATCTTGTCGCTGAGCAGGAAGGATGCACAAATCCTTTCCTTGGCTTAACTCACAGTGATGCTGTGTTTCCCCTCTGGGATGTCACAGCGCATCAGGACATCTTGGGGCTGTGTGGAGGCAACTCTTAAAAGATTTGGACACTCACTGCAGAGAAGCATCTAAAAATGTCTGGGTTTTGAAAACTGAGGAAGGAATCGGTTATGTCCTTGGGACTGGGGCAAACCTCCTTCTGCACAGCTCTGAGCCTGGGCTAGCATCACCTGCACGTTTTATCAGCAAAAGAAAAGATATTAATTCTTTTAATATGGAAAGTTAAAAGGTTAAAAAGGCCTTATTAGCCTTCTGTTTAATGATCTAATGTCACAGTAATGACTTGACTTTTGCATTGCTGCTCTGCTTGAAATGCAAATGTTCCTGGGGTTTTCACCTTTCTTTTGCTCCAGCCACATCTGGGTCAAAAATTAAGGAGCAAGGGATTTCTCCTTGACAAGAGTCAAGGAGACTTTATCCCTGGGCTCCCTGACCCAGAGCAGGGTCAGGGACCAGGAGGGCCTGGCTCCCCCATTTATCTTGGCTGTAGAACTGGGAGGAAATCCTCTCAAGTGAGAGGTGGTCATTGCTGTCTTCTCCAGATGGGTGAGTTTGGTGGCTTGGGAGATGCTCACCTGGATGACCTTGGAGACCTGTGACTTCCTGGACAAAGGCAAAGCTTTCCCATCATATCCTATTCAGGCACCTAAATCCTGCCCTGCTGGGCTCATCCAGGGGGTCTTCTGCACTGCAGTTCTTTCTTAAATAGGAAAGCAGTGGCGGTGAAGGCAAAGTAAGTTGGGTTTTCACATATATTCAGGAGCCTGGAGCTGGACTGGAGGAGCCTTCCTGAGCTAAACATCAACCCCTTTCCTCGCCCTGGCAAGTGTCAGCCTCAGCTGGCTGCTGGGAGCCTGGTTGGGGAAGCAATAAAATGGGGGTTCAGCCCCCAAATCATCTCCTTACCCTTGTTTTCTTGCTGGTTACTCATGCAACACAACTTTGTAGCCCAAATACAAATGGTTGAAAGGACTATTCTTGCTCAGAGTTAGGTTTGTAGCGCTTTTAAACTCCTGTATAAATTAACGTGTTCGTTCATTAGCTGCAATTCCCCAAAGCACCCAGCAAAGTTTGTGCTTTTAATTACTTTTTGCAGGGATCTGAGCACACGGAGACTTCAGCAGATGATTATAGTTCATATTATTCATGCAGCTTTTTTTTTAATCCCTTTCTCTGCTAGGACATGGTCGATAGATACTAAAATTGAAGTCTGCTAATAAATTCCCAACCCCGTCCCGTGTGAGGTGTCTTAATCTTCCAGCTGAAGCATTTTTGCTGACAAAACACTTAAATTTCCTGAGAGGTGCTGCAGGAGGGACCTCTGTAAGGAGGGCAGGAGCTGGCAGGCTGTGTGCTGTTGTGGAGGTATTTGCCAAAGTTACATTTCATCCTGTTTATCTCCCAACCCCAAGTTGGGTTGGATGTCTCACATGCTGGGTGGTAAAAAACACAGAGATTTTCAAACAGAAACAGGGAATATTTATATGGTTGCAGACGTTTGTGGAAATATTAGTGGGAAAAATAATAACCAACAAAAGTAAAACGCTAACAAAACTATTTTTAAATTAATTGAAAGGCTTGGATCCATTTTTTAGCTGTTGAAATTTTAATCCCCAAGCATTTATTTGGTCTGTTTGAAGTTACTGTAGCTTCTTGTATCATAAACATTTTAGGGCCACATTCTTCTTTATACACAGTCTGCTTAGACAAAGCCTCTGGGTCTCTACTGCGAATGAAAATTTATTGTTACAGAGGAATAATTCTTCAGCTGCAGCTGTGTAATCCCTCCTGCATGGCCTCCTGCATTACAACCCAGTTCTTAATAACTTCTGGACCACTCCTGCTTCTGCTGGCATCCTCCTGTCTCCTCAATGGGAGCTCCTTGGGTGTTTTGCCCTGCTGTCAGCCCTGGCAGTGCCATGAGCTGGGTATCTCCCAGTGCAGGAGGAATAAGTGGTTGATGAGAATCTGTATTTAACTATTTCATTTTGCCTGTGTTTGCAGGGTTTGATCCTTCAGTCTCCCCAGACAGCTCTACAGCTGTGAGCCTGACTTTGGTGCACATTTACTGAGGGTGTGCTGGTTCAGAGCTCCCTATGCCAGTTGATAACTTCTTCAGCATCAAAAAGGAAGGGAAATCAACAAAACTGCTTGGTGCTTGCATTGCACGGAGGAGCTTTCAAGAACTCCTCAGAAACCAAACACTTGTCTGTTTGATTGCAGGTGCAGGAAAGGAAGGAAAATAACTATTCCCAGAAGTAAGCAGCCTCTGCATTTGTTTAAGGGAGGAGCATCGTGGCTGTGGATTAGCCAAAGGAGAGGAGCAATGGCTTTGCTCATAGCTGGTGGGGCAGGAGGGCTTGGAACGGAGCTGGGGGCGATGCTGTGTCCCTTTGAAAATGGGAGGAGAAGGCAGAGGGGTGATGTGATGTGAGTTGAGCCAGAGTTTGGTTTGAAATACCAAGTCTACCTGCTTTATGGTGATGAGAAGTGCTTGTGACCCAGAGAGTTGGCACCTTGGCTTTGTGCTTCTTTCCAAGTGACGAGAGGTTTAATCTGATTTAATTTTCCTCAACAAATATGTTCAATCTCTTAACGATATTGCAAGTGATGTATAAGTGTTGAAAAAGCCTTGTCTTTTCCCTCCTGTTGACCCATACAATCTCTTTATGGAACAACACAAGTGACTCGTGTAAAGCTCTTAACAGCATTAATGTGAGTGATGCTGTTCTCTTCACAGCAGCACGCCTGACTCTGCAGTGCCCTGAGCTTGGCTGAGTCCATAAGTGCCCTGAATCTGATGCCCACAGTAATAAAATGAATGCAAAATAACACAAGACACTTGTATATGTGTATAAACATTTTTTTTAGTAGGTAGAGATCCTCTTCCTACCACTTTGGCTTTGCAGTGTTGCCTCAAGAGAGTAAATTACAGGTCTGAGCACTTTAATGCACCTTCATAATGCAAGAGTGGACTATTATTTTGTGTCGAGTGCTGTGTAGATGCAAATGGAGCTTAGGACTTGGCAGCACACCTCTCTGTAAGAAGTTACAGTGCATCAGCTCATCTCTGATCCTGTTCTTGCAGGAGCTCTTAGCCCATGGCAGATGTTCCTCAGCTCCCTGCGGGAAAGCTCAGCCAGCCTGTACCCTTTCAGATCTGCTGCAAGCTGTGGGGTGAAGGCAAAAGCCTTGTTCCACTGGAATAATGTCTGTGGCATCAGCTTGGTAGCACTCAGCTACCCAAGTGAGGAGCAACACAATTGAGTGCAAAAACTGGTCTAGAGCAAGAGTGGACCACATGGAGATGTGGAAGGGATGGGCTGGAGCTCAGTGCATGGGTTTATAAGGGCTGGGAAACCAGAATGTTCTCTTTTAATAGGCAGCAGCTTGTGGTGAGGCTCACAGATGCTCTTGTTATTGTATATCCTGTACTGGGACAGTTCTGTCCTGACCTTGGTTCAGTTTGCTGGGGGAGGTTCAGCCCACTGGTGGATCATGTGGAGGGAATGAAATATCTCCTCAGGGTTAAGGGAAGAAGCCTGTTGAGGGGTGAGAGCAGTGGTGCAGCACAGCTGCATCTTTGGCTCTAATAAGAGGAAAAAATCCCAGTGGAAATAGTGATATCTAACTGGTTAAGGGGGATGTGTGTGTTTGGGGGAGAACTGAAGCTGCAATCATCCTTGGTCAGTGGAAATGGAGAGAAAACAAACCTGCCAGATCAAAGCTCCACCCATCCAAGACTGGGCAGAAGATGCCAAGAGGACAGGGCATATGTCTGACTTTTTTCAGCCAGTTTTTCAGGGACTTTCCCCTCAGGATGCTTTCTCCAGATCCCTATGTTAAACAGCTACCAGCAGACCTGTCCTCTGTGAGCTTATCCAGCCCTACTTTGAAGCTGTAGGTATTTCTGGCTCCCAGAACATCCCCTGACAATGAGTTCCACAATTTAATTGCAAGGCAAAGGAAATAGCCTTGGCTAGATTTTTAAACCTGCTTGCCTGATCCCTTTATTCCTGCCTTGTCAGAAATGGTGCCTGGGGAGGGATCAAGAAGGGGAAATGAGGGGAAAGGGAGAGAAAGTAGGACTTGAATTTGGGAATGACGTATGGGGAGGGGGGAGGGGGGACACAAACTGCTCAATTAATATCAGTGTGGAGGCTTTCCAGGGATGGGATGCTGTGGTGTGCAGTGCATGCACCAGCTTCATCCTCTCTGTGCAGATATTGAGTTGGTGCTGCTTAAATATTGGGGAGATCAGGCTGGTGTGAGAGTGAGATTCCATTGGTATAAATATATGTACCCAGTGTAAGTGCAAGCACTGGGTAATCGTGACAGGAGTGGGTTTTGGGCTGCTCGCCTTGAGCCACGCGTGCAGGGGGAGGAATTGGGATGTAAATGATGGAGGGGAGGAGGTGAAGATGGCTGCCTTTTCCTCTACCAAGAAATGGCAAGAGATGCCCCGAGCCTGGCATCCTTACTGCTGCTTTAAATCCAGTGGGATACCCATTGGTGCCTCCTGCAGCCAGCCCTGTGCTGCAGAAATCGTGCTGGTGCTGCCCCTCTGGCTCCCTGTGCAGCACAAGCACCTGGAAAACTAACAGTACTTCTGAATTAAATATATATTTTTTTCTCCATCTCTTAGACCAGAAAATAGAAAATGTCTGTCTCCCTGGGGATGTTTTTGAAGTAGGACAACAAATAACATCCCTGGTTCTTCCCAGCTTGCTCTTTCAGCTGTGCTGCCTTTGAACAAAAAATGTACCTTTGGATTTTCCATGTCAGCTCCCAGTGAGTAGGTGACTTCATTCAGGATTTGCAATGTTTCAGGGTGTCCCTGGCAGATACTTTCACATAGACATCTTTGTGTGTTTCATAGCAGTTTCTTCTTTTACCATTTGTAAATATTTCACCTGTTTTTTAATTATTCATTCATTGAATGGCTTAGAAGGGAGAAGGAATCATACTTAGCATATGCTGCAAAATTTAAAATGCTGCAAGTTGGAAAGGATGTGAAAAAATAACTAGAGAAATTATTTTTAGACCAGAATGAACCCTTCTTAAGTACCAGGAGGGGATGGGAGATGGACATGTTCACCCCAGACCTGGCTCAGGCTGGGACCTCGCTGGGATTTGCAGGGCAGGGCTTTGCTTTGGGGTGGGATTTGGAGAATGAAATCCCTGCCTGCTGGAGGGGCTGCCCCATCCCTGGAGGTGTTCAAGGCCAGATTGGATGGGGCTTTGAGCAACTTGATCCAGTGGAAGGTGTTCCTGCCCATGGCAGGGGGTTTGGAACTGGATGAGCTCTAAGGTCCCTTCCAACGCAAACCATTCTAAGAGCTCTGGGAGCCAAGAAGTGTGCCTCAGGGCACTGCACTCCCCAGCTTCTGCAAACCTGGCAGGATCTTGGTTGTGTTGGCAAAGCTTAGAGCCATCATGTGCATCCAATACAATTAAAAAAAAGAAATAACTCTTCTCCAGTTTATTAGTAACCTGTAAGTTTTGCATGATAACTGTGAGGGTTGCAGCTAACAGAAAGTGCATATTAATTCTGTGTCTCCCATACAGCAGTGTGTCCCTTGCTGTAGCAAACTGTCAACAATTTCTTTTCCTCCACCTGTCTTTAAGCAATGAAAAGTAAAGGGTAAAATGCTGCTGGATGTATTTTGCTTGAAGGAGTAACATGGGACAGTGATACCTGCTCTTGTAGTGTGGCTGTTCAGGGATCTCACAATGTCATTGGGCTGTTAATTAATTAAACCCGTCAACACCTTCGTAAACAAAGGTGCTGGTTTTGATCACTGAGAGCCAAATGCTTTGAGCTGTTGCTTTACCCTTTCTGGGGATGGAAAGGGGAAACCTTTGTGTTTTAGAAAAGGGGAAGGAGAGGTAGAGATGGGCAGAGCTCGAGGGCCCTGGGGTGCAGGTGAACACCCTGCAGATGGGGAAACTGAAGCAGAGCAAGGGTGGTTGACTGTGGAAAGTCAGGGAGAGCTGGCAGTTGGCTCTTGGAGGAGTGCCCCATCCCTGAGAGGTCTCTGTCCTTTGTTCCCATGGCTGATGGTGTTATTCCAACCTCAACACAATACCTCCAGCTGCAGCTGAACATCCCAGTGTGGGGCAGTTCAGGAGTTCATCCACCCTTGTTTGTTCCTTTGTGTTTGCAAAAAGGTGTTTTTGAAGGTTACCTTCAAAAGCAGAGCAGTTGCTTGAGAAAACTGAATAAAGGCTCCAAAAACCCAGGCTCTGGCCAGGAGCCAGGGTAATGTTCCATGATCTTCTGTAGTGCTCATCATCTTTGCTGTGTTCCCAGATGTCCAAGGTAGATGTTCACCACCACATTCCTATTCTGGCTCTGGACCGTTCTCGCCTTCTCGAACCCGGCTGCTGTCAGGAAAACAAAGAGTCTTTTAAATTAAGCCTCGGGTTTTCATAGTCTGGTAGATCATCATGTCAAAGCTCGACGCTGTGCTAGGCAATGGATTTTAATTCTGCTGTCTGGTTCTCCTCTGCTGCCCAACCAAAGGGGCTTTAGGGCATTTTTGGGTTGCATCAGCCAGGCTGATGCACAAGCTGAGCTGGGTGCGGCGAGGGCGTTTTGGGGGTAGGTGGGGAGGACCATGTGTGATGGTCACTCTCCTGAAGCAAGCCCATCATCCCTCCCCAAAAATCTCTGGAGTGGTTTGGAGGAGACAGGGCCCACAAAGAAATGACCCTTTTGGATGGTGTCTTCTGGATCTGCCCCGTTGTGCCTTATCACAAACTCGAGGGATGATTTTGGAGCTTTCTGATAGCTTCCACAGCAGCAGGGCCCAGCTCCATACCCCCACCTGCAGAAGAACCAACCTCCTCTATTGCTGCTGAGGCAGCTGGAGCCAACACTCCCCCCCTGCAAACAAAAAGCTGCTTTTTTTTGCCACTGTTATTTTTGATTATTGCAGCATTTCTTGCTCTCCTGGGGAACTGGTGTGTGCAGAGATGGTGGCCTCCGTGTTGCTGTTGGGTTCAGCTGCTGAGGTGGAGCTGTCTCAGGGTTTTGACCTGGCTTGGTGCAATCTTGATGGGGAAAGAGCTGCAGGAAAAAAAAGAGGGCTGAGAAGTTGCTGTGTGTGTGTTTTTGGAAAGCGTATGGCTTTTCAAAAGCATCTTGGTGCACAAACAGCCCTGCCATTGGAAGGAACACCCAGTTTGGGAGTTGGTGCTGTTGCCAAGACCAAGCCAAAGTCAGCTGCTTTTTCTGTGTTTGCATCTCTCTGATAAGGCAGTGGAGCCTGACTGGATCCTGCCTTTGCCTCTGGGTGCCACCCAACTTGTTTAGTGGTGGTGATGTTCCCAGTGAGTTGCACCATGGGTTGGCAATGGCCAGATCCTTCTGATGGAGGGTAAAATAAACACGAGGCTCTTGCCAATATATCCAGCCCCTTTTCTCTGACTTCTGGTTTTTCCTTTTTTGCTCTGACTGATTTTCTTGGAAGGTAATATGTGATCAGCATCAGTTGTCCCTGCTGTCAGTATAATATATTTGGGGACAACACTCCTTTTTCCCCTGGTGAAATGGTGGCCAAAGGGTAAGTTCATCAATCAAATTCATTCACAAAACCTGCTACAGCACAGCCCTTTCAGGCTCTTCCAGTACATGAGGTTATTTAATTTTCACAGCAGTGTGCCCAGGTATTGGTTGTGCCCATGTGTCCTCTTGGGCTCTGGCTCCTGTTGAGCCACATCCATCAGTGCTGGTTTGCTGGATGGAGACAGCAGGAGCAGGGCAGTGCTTATGGATGGTCCCCACCAGCGTGGAGGAACTCTTTCCTATCACAGGCATGCAGGCAGGATGGCACCACTTTGAAATGCAGTTTGGCTTGTAGCACCCATCAGTTTCCAACTGAAGAAGTTCAGCTCTCAGCTGGTGTGGCTGGAGCACTGAATCATAGAATTATAGAATCTTCTGGTTGGAAAAGACCTTTGAGATCATCTAATCCAGGGACTCAGCAGCTGATGGTGGCTCTGACTGGGATGCTCCTGCAGGATGATCGCTGCTGTGTTGGACCTGCCCTCTGAGCACTTTCCATCACTGTTAGAACTGACATAATGCTGCTTTTCTTTCCTTAGTCGAGTCTAGACGATCTAATGGCACTGCACATAATGAGCTTTGGAAGGTAAATTTGTTTTGGTGCATGTTTGACAAACTCCAAAGTGCTTTTGCTCAACAAGCTTTCGTGGCTCCCATTGCGTGGGAGAAGCCCAAGTGCCCAGATCAATAAGGTTCCACTTGGATAATTGAGATGGGAATTTGGTTCATTATATGAAGTGGATGCTGAAGTGGATGATTGCACATCTTGAGGTGTTTGTCCTATTTGCTAATTTAGATTGAAGAAAATTTAGATCCAATTTTACAGGTATATAGGTACAAAATGACTTTTGTGGGGATATTGTGGATGTGTTGATACAGTAACAAAGCTAAATAACTGGTTTCTTTGTGCATTGGAAGAAAACAGATAAAGTAAAAGTGCTGGGGACTATTTAACAGCTGAGCTGTCAGTTAGAGAGGTCCTATGGCTTTGCACTGACCCTTTCTGGAGAAAGGGGCATCCTTCCTACCATTTGGCTTGCAGCATTCCTTGAATAGTCAAGCTATAATTGTGTGTTTATGTTCATTTATTGTGTTTGCCAAACTGCTCTGTATTTTGCCCCCTTGGCGTTTCTGTTCTGCTGCAATTCAATGGCAAATGCACCCAGGGCAAGGATATCAGGGAGCCTTTTAATGCTGCTGTGATGGGGAAGACTTTATGGCTTGTGTTTCCAAAGAGTCTCTGAGGTCTTCAGCAGATCACTCACGTGTTTATAAATTAACCTGGGTTTTAAGTGTGGTCTGATCCAGGCACCTTTCCATTGCATTGGGGCACAAGTGTGCAATGTAAATGTTAAACCTGAAATACTCGAGCTGGCAGAGCATTAGTGCTGGGTCTTCTTGACATGATTTGAACTTTAAGCCAGGTTTTCTGGGGATGGGGACCTGGCCTCTCCCCCCTCTGTGACCCAGCGAATGCTGGCTTTTGTCAGGCAATAACAAATCCAGTGGCTGCGTAAAGTCTCTCATGCTTTATGCACTATTTCTGTAAATAATCCTTGTTTATAATTCACCCTTGGCAGAAAAAGACTTTAAATTATTAAGATACTAAATATTTTGCAAAGAAGGAATGGAGATAAAGCTCTTGGCAGAAACAAATTGCCGGGAGAAGTTCTCTTCGATGTGTTTGGTACTTTAAAGTATTATGAGAAATAATGTGCGGGGACTCTGGGAATTCATCACTTGATCAAAAGATTTGCTCCTCTCTTAAAAAAGCAGCATGCTTCCCATAACCATGGTAAATAAGAAGCATCCCCAAGGCACATGTGTGGAACCCTTGTGCCTTCCCTGCTCACTGTGGGGCTGAAGGTGGCCCGTTGTGGTTTAGGCAGTGAAGGTTGTAGCCAGGAGGTCTCTGTTCTGCCCTCAGTTCCACCACCCCAGCATTTAAAGCTGTTTTCATGTGCTCAGTGCAGATTTCCAGGGAACCTGAGTTGAGACCCCTGCCATTGGCCCAGATGCCAGCTCCTGCTCAGGGAATTCTGTAAATGTTCTCCAGGAATGGGAGATGCTGGTGCCAGTTCATCCTGTAGGTGCATTGTGTATGTCCTGTGTCGTAAAGACCAGCCTGGTGGTAAATCAGGGGTTTTCCTGTGGTGTGAAACAGAGGATCTTATAATTGGTGATTTTGCCACCTGTGGCTGATTTTATCCCAATATTACAACAGTGGGCACTTGTCAGCTCCTGGAGTGCCGTAACCAGACGGGTACACGTGTGTTTATATCCATACAGACTAAATATGGCTACATCTACATTCTTCTCCCAAGTAACCAAGTGATAGGATGAGAGGAAACATCCTCAAGTTGCACCAGGGGAGGTTTAGATTGGATATTAGGAAACATCTCTTGAGAGTTGGTGAAGCACCGCAACAGGCTGCCCAGGGAAGTGGTGGAGTCACCATACCTGGAGGCGTTAAAAAAATAAAGTGTGGACGTGGCACTTGAGGATGTGGTTTGGTAGACACGGTGGGCTTGGACTGGATGATGTTAGAGGTGTTTTCCAACCTTAACAATTCAATGATTCTATGTGCATTTAAGTAGTTATACCCATAATCTTCTAGCTTTGTTTTTGGAGAGAGATTTGAAACAACCATGGATGTTTGAACCCCAGGTTGCTCCAATGTTGTATCATCTCAACATTTTAAAGCAAATATCCTTACAGTCATGGTGTCTCCAGCTTGGGGTAAGCAAAAGGAGGGCAGCCAAGCTGATGGTGATACTGACCCTGCTTGGGCTCTTGCTTCCAACACGCCGGTTTCAGCCTCTCTTTCCCCTTGCAGGAGACCTGTGCAACTGCAGTGCTGTGGGGAGCATCAGCGCGGCCGAATGCAACGCCACGACGGGACAGTGCCCCTGCCTTGCAGGCTACGCGGGGCTGCGCTGCGAGAGCTGTGCCGAGGGGTTCCACCTGGAGCAGAGGAGCCAGCGGTGCCATCCCTGTGGCTGCAGCCCCACCGGCTCCAGCAGCACCCAGTGTGATGAGTAAGTAAGGTGACACTTTGGTGAGCATCCCGAGGGGGCTGTGTGCACGGTATTTGGGGATGTTGGGATTTGGGATGCAGGTCAGGCAAGAACGGATGTTGTCATTTGGTGCTGGTATTCAAAAAAAAAGGTGAAAGAAGGAAAAAAAGAAAGAAAAAGCAGGAAGGAAGCTGGCCTTATAAAAATTCATGAAGTGTGTATTCTTCTCTTTCACGATCTGGATTATAAAAATAACCATAGCTGTGGCAAAAGCACCAGCAGCTCACAAGGGGGTTAACTTGCAGTTCTGAGTTGTACAGAAGCAGAACCTCAACTGTAATGCCTTGTGCATCCATTAGTCCCTATCAGATGGGACTGCCTTCCCTCCTGAGCTTGGGAGGGGAGTGGAGGAGCTTTGGAGAGGTTTGTTTTCCAAAGGGATATTTGTTACGCCAGGGGCAAGCGAAGCTTTGTGCTCTGCCCTTGCTGAGCATCATGAAAGCAGCGGCAGCCAAACAGAAGTGTCAGCTCCTGCCTTGCCTGGCGCTTAACCCTGCTGCCTCCTCTGCTTTTCTGTGTCAAGAAAGTCACTGTAACTGATGCTTTTGAGCTCTTGTGTAATGAATGTGTTCCTCTTCATTCTGCCTTACCCACCCTCACTTTTGCCTTTTAAAACCTACCATGCAGTTACTTTTTTTTCCAATTTCCAGTGGCTTTCGTTGCTGAGTTGAGGGTGTCTCATTATTCCTGCATTGTTCTCCTTGGAGGAGATCCCCCAGCAAGCCACCTTCCAGCGATTTCCAGCCTTCCTGGGCACCAGCAACTTGGCAGCAAATGCATTTCCAGAGACCCTGACCCTTCTTCAAGAATGACTGGAAGGAGGATCTGGGGAACTACAGGCCTGACAGCCTGACCTTGGTGCTTGAGCTTGTCCAGAGAAGGGCATCAGAGCTGGGGAGGGGGCTGGAGGAGAAGGGTGGTGGTGAGCAGCTGAGGGACTTGGGGCTGTTTAGCCTGGAGAAGAAGAGGCTGAGGGGAGACCTCATCGCTCTCTGCAGCTCCCTGAAAGGAGATGGTAGCGAGGTGGGTGTTGGTCTCTTCTCCCTGGTAACAAGTGATAGGATGAGAGGAAATGGCCTCAGTTGTGCCAGGGGAGGTTTAGATTGGTTATTAGGAAATACTCCTTCATGGAAAGGGTTGTCAAGCATTGGCACAGGCTGCCCAGGGAAGTGGTGCAGACACCGTACCTGGAGGTGTTTAAAAGCCACGTAGATGTGGTGCTCAGAGCCATGGTTTAGTGGTGGCTTGGCAGTATTGGGTTAAGGTTGGACTTGATGATCCCAAAGGTCTTTTCCAACCTAAAGAATTCTGTCTTCTGTGATTCTCCAGGGTTCTGCAAGGGAAGCAATACCTGTGTGTCGATGCTTCTGCACTGGTTGCCTTGTGCTGGCATCAGCTTTGTTGTCTTTTAGGGTTTGGTCCAGGCTCAGCGTGTGCTGAACACCTGCACTGTCCTGCCAAGGCTGGGGCTGAGTCAGAATCGCAGTGTTCTGCAGGGACATGCCATTTGTAATTATTTATACTTTTATTTTTTTGAAACAGCCAAACCCCGAGTTCATCTCCTTCCTTTCTGTTTCAATGCTGCATTTTTGTGCTTGCATAAGCACCAAAAAAATCAGAACTGAAAAGCAATGCTCCAATTGACTAGAGTGACCTTCTTACTAAAAAATGGGATTCTTGGGGGTGTGGAGTTTATCACTTGCTTTTTTTTAGTAATGGTTTTAGGTGTGGGAAGATGTTTCCTGAAGCATCAGGGTTTGCCACAGACTAGAAAATCAGAATTTGGTCAGATCTACTGGAAAGGCAAATGGGGCAGAAAGGCAGATGGGGCAAACCCTATCTTTGAGGGCTGGGAGAGGAGGGAGGGGCTGCTGGAGCAGCTGGGTTGATTGGGAGGGAGCTTTCTTGCCCTGAGTCAGCAGGCAAAGCACAAACGTAAGTGACATCTCCCCAGGTCTCACTGCATGGAGAGAGCCAAGAAACGCCCTTGGGAGCTTCAGGAGAGGTGCTTTGAGTTGTGAAGAAGAATGAGGTGGAGTTTGTGCCGTCACACCCAACCACAACGTGTACCCAGAAATAGCAGAGGGCCTCCCTGGCTTCTCCTCTTCAGCACCATTTTACATCTTTGAGGGATGCAGGAGATGGGGATCCTCAGGCATTTAGAAGAGGCAGCATAGGGAGCAGTTTGGAGGAAGACTTGGGGAAGAGCACTGGTGTTAACAGGGCTCTGTGTTTCTCTGCCTTGCTCAGGGATTTGCTGCAGATGGAAGTGACCTCTGGGTGTTTAAAAAGAGGAAAATTAGGTCAGTTGTCTGTGTTGTAGGGCTGGAGGCATCAGTTTTGCTGCAAGATGGGCAGCCTCATGCTTAGGAAAGTGTAGGGGGAATATAAAGTGCGATGCAAAATCTGGCAGGGTAAAGGTACCTGTTGTTTCTGTTACCTTAAGGCAGAAGTTTCTGTTACCCCTGTGGGTGGCAGAAGTACAGGGTGAGACACATCTCCCACTTGTCTGTGGCTGGGATGGCCACGGGGTGGTATCTGGGATGTATCCCTGTGTTGGAGTCTGTCACAGTGGGTGGAACAGCCTCTTCAGCATTGCGAGGAGGTGTGTGTGTGAATCCAGGAATGAGATTTTTGACTCTTGTGCTGAAAGCATTGGGTCTGGAGCTCTGGCTTTGATGTCTGCCTGCTGCCGAGTCCCTGGATGAGTGGTGTGTGTCCCTCTGGGCAGTCCCAGCTTGGGATGAGGCATGCAGGTGTTGCCCAACACCAGCAGCCAGCTTCTGCTCTGTTGACATTAAAGAGAATGTAAGCTGTATTTATTTTAAAAGCACCAGCCCAGCTCTTAACTTGCACGAGTGAATTCTACCTTGCTGGCTTAAGAAAAAAGTGCCCTCTGTTTGGATGACTCTCTGGGTAAAACAGCAGCATAATTTTGCACTCTGACCCTTTTAGGCAGTGGCTGTTTTGTGAGACAGACTGCCTGAAGGCTGAGCTCTCAGGGCACACAAAACACATGGGATAGGTTTCAATCAGCTGGCCCGTGCTTTTGTAGAACGGCCTTTCAAAGCCCCACCGTGTGATGAGTGTCAGTATTATTTCGAGGCTGGCTGGCCAGATGGCACACCCAAATACACTGTTTATTAACTAGACCTCAAATGCAGACCATCAAATAAAAATAAAAAAAAAATTCCCTTTCCCCAGGCAGACAGTTGATTTTGGGAGTGAACATTGACCTGACATGCTGTCGCTGTGAATGGGCTCCACGGCCACTAATCAAAGGTCTGTTTGGGTGGTGTCTGAAACTTGATTATCTGGGGAGATCCACACAGATCCCCTGCTGGGATGGCAAAGGATTTCTATGTGCTGGATTGGGTGAATTTTTTTTTTGTTGGATAAAAAGCTGTGTGCAGTTGGAGCTGGAGCTTGCTGTGGGGCTGGATGCAATCCTGGGCTGTGCAGGGAGGGCTGACACATCTCACAGAGGGGGAGTGTGTTCCCCGTGTTGCGGTAACGCCTAGAAACCACAGATAAAACCACATTTCGCTGGGTTGGATGCTGTGTAGATGCTTGCTAAAGATAGCTGTGGCCTGGAAGTGTCCATAGTCCGTAGAGGAAGGGTGGAGAAAGAAGCTGAAGTTTCGAGGGCCATGGTCAAGGTCACGGAGTAGTGGAGGACAAGGATGGTGACTCATGTGAGTGCACAGGCTGGAAGGGCTGTGCTCCTGCTGCAAAGCCTCACAGAAGCTGCCTGGGTAGGGAAGGTGCCTGGGTGCTGTCCTCAGCCCATGGTGATGTAGCCCCAGCTAGGAACTACCCACCATCAGCTGCATCTCTCACCATCTTTTAGGCACCTCAAGTTCAAAGCTGTGCTGTCCGTGTCTCCTCTCCTGAGGAAGCAGGGATGTCCCTTCCTGGTGGAGGAGGCAAAGGTGAAGGCGGTGTTCCTGGAGAAGGTCACCATGCCCAGGCTGGCCAACCCACATCTCCCAGACTTGCACCCCTCTGCATTTGTTTTCTTTTTCTCTGAGTTCTCTCTGCCTGTACTTTCATTTCCAGCTCCCTAAGGCTGGGAAGGAGCCGAGGCAGCGCCAGTCTGAGGGGTAGTGGTCTGCAGCCCCACTGGCTGAGGCTGGAGCTCCTTGCAGCATCTCTGCAGCACCTGGCAAACCCCAGCCCTCTGTGTCCTGTGACATAGCTTCTCCCAAAATGCCACTTGTCCCCAGCTGACCCGTGACACAGCGAGCTGGCACAGTGACTGCTCCCACCACAGCCCTGGGACGTGGTGGGGATCTGCCCGGGAAGCAGGGGGAGAGGACAGGGTTTTGCTTTGGGGGAAGCCTTTCCCTGCTGTGAAGCACCAAGTGAGGAGCTGCACAGGCACAGATAATAAACTGCATGTGGAAATAATTTTCCTGTGTAAACCTGTCCTCTGGCTGATTTATTTAATGGAGCAGGACTGCCTGGCAGAGGTCACGTGTGGGACGCTGCTGGTGAGATGGGGATTTCAAATTATACTGATTTTATATGTTTATTTTCACCTTGCTAGCAGCACTGGGCTGCAGACATGGGTAAAAAGTGGCCAAGGGTAGCTTGGTGTGATCCAGTGGGCTGGGGCTCTGACAGCCTGTCCATGCAGGGCTTTTCTGCTCCCCAGTGCAGGGAGGGAGAGGTGCCGTTGCCCTGATTGACCTCTTGCAAGGCATTCATTTGAGGTTTTCCTAGCCCAGTGCGTAGGGCTTTGAGGCTTTTTGCCAAAGCTGGCCCTGCAGCTGCAGGGACGTCGTGTTCAGCCCACGAGCAAGTGTAGGAGCTTTTGCACCCCCACAATTTGAGGTTTGAACAGAGGTAGGGGAAGACTGCAAAGCAGAGAAGGCGCTGTGAGATACCACTGCCTGGTAGAAGGGCTCAGTCCTTAATTCCCTGTTTCCCTGGGAGGTTTTTTATTTTAATCTGATTTACTCTGGTTCTGGGAAGACAAGGTGATGCACCCTTCAGCCCCTGGTGGAGTGTTATCTGTGCTAGAGAGTGAGAGGAGAGCTGTGGCCGCTGTGGAGTGTTCAGGGATTCCCCTGTGATTTAGCTAAGCCTGGGTTAAGTGTCCCATCTTAGTTAGGTTTTCCAGTTCTCTGAAGCTCTAAGCTAACCCTCACAAAATATGCTGTCACTGTCCCTAATGCAAACAGATGCATCTTAAACTGGGGGCTGTAAATGACTTTAAGTTGCTCACTCTGCCTATGCCTCAGTTTCCCCACAAGCAGAAGGATAACGGGAAGCAGAGGCTCTGACGTGCTCCTTGGAGGTGATGTTGGCTTTGGTTTGTGTCTGGTGCTGAAACCCACTGCTGCTCTGCTCCTTGGCTAGCTGAGCTGCCTGACCTTCCTGGGGAGACAGCTCTGCAGTGTGTGAGCCTGGGTCATGCACCGTTCGTGCCGCAGGCTTGGCATAAATCATGTTAGGGAGAACTCCCATCGCTCATTTCCGTTTAAAAAGAAAATACCAAAAAAAGATAAAACATGCTTATAAATGCCAAAGTGTTAATTCAGAGATGTTTTGTCCCCTCAAGGGGATCTCATGCTTTGTGTTCATATTAAAGAATTAAGGCAGAGCGTCTCTGAAAGCGTTTATACATGGCTGTCCCTTGGAGACAGCGAGGCAGTCTCTGTCCCTGTGTGCCTCCTTTGTGGTGGGCTTCTCCTTGGAGAGGCTGATCTTGTGACCCTTGCTCATATGAATTTGTAGGAGCATTGATGGTGAGAGTAAGGTCAGCAGCACTGGACAGTGTTCAGTTGTTACAGTCTTTGAATAAGGGTTGGGGTTTCTGGAGGAGCCCCCCACGATGCTGGGCAGGGAGGACCACACGCTGGGTCGGCAGAGGTGGTGGGATGTGATGGAAAGATGCAAAGAGACCTTGGAAGGGGGGAAGGGATAAGGAACATTGGTCTTGATGGTGTTGGGGAGCAATGATGCATGTTGAGCATCATTCAGTATAAGGCCATGTGGGACAAAATCTGGGATTTTTTGTTAGTTAGAAAATGCAGATCCATTGAAATTCAAGGTTTTTGTGGAGCTTCACCAGCCCAGGCAGGAAGGGCGCTCATGGCAATGCTTTCAGATGAGAGACCTTGTGTTTCCTAAGGGCTTCTGCCCATCCCAACCATAGGAGGTCATCTGGGGGGAAGGCGATGGAGTTCTCATTTGGCATGGAGAAAATGTTCATTTTCTGTCTTTAGAGTGTCATCACACTTCTGAAATACCTCTGCTTTGCATAGGAACTGTATTTCTATCCTAGGATATTTTAGCAGTCCAGTAAATCACGCTGGGCACTGCTCCCTTTTGGAGAAAAGACCTTGGGAGCCCAAATCACCCCCTGAAAACCACACACCCGCTCCCCCATGTTCTTATTTTGAAAAGGCTGCTCTCCCTTTTAGAGATGGGCTGAGCACACGTGGTGGCTCATTATCACCCAGTATTGCCTTGTCAGCACCACTCTGTAGAGAACAGATTTTTTTTGTAGCGGAAATTATTGCATGTGGAGGTCATGAAAAGCAGAAGAATATTCAGCTAGAGCTTATTTTTGTGTGCTTCAATTATCTAAATCTCTCTCCTATTACAGACTCTTACGTTGTTTCCATCTGATTAGCTCTCCTCCTCACTTTCCACGAGCAGGTAAATGTACCTGCACCTGTTTTTATATGGTTGCAGACAGGGATGGGAAATGAATGAGTGACTGGACAGAGTGGCAGGGGAAAGCAGATTGTTATCTCCCCTACAGTAATTGCAGCTTCTCTGGAATCCTGTTATTTTGTTGGTTTTCCAGCCGGCTTTGCCGTTCTCGTTGTCAGTTGCAGCCTTGCTGCTCTGGTAAACGTTGGCTGCTCTGGTAAACGTTGGCTGCTCTCAAAAAAACCCCATATTGGCTCAGCTTTTTAAGCTCTTGTGGCTAAATTCTGGTTTGTGCCCATCCTGATTTCAGGCAGTGCTTTTTGCCCAGGCCTTTTTCTGCTGCCTGAGAAGAGGCATCAGTAGAGAGCTGGGAGATGGAGGGAGCACGTTGTGCAAAACCAGTGTGTCCAGCAGAGACCTCCCTGCCTTCCCTGTTGATGTGTCCTCTTCTGTGTCAAGGATATCTGTGCCATATAGATGAGATCTTAGGAAGGAATGGTTTCCTGTGAGGGTGGGGAGGCCCTGGCACAGGTTCGCCAGAGAAATCATGGTTGCCCCATCCCTGAAGGTGTTCAAGGACAGGTTGGATGGGGCTTTGAGCAACCTGATCCAGTGCAATATGTCCCTGCCCATGGCAGGGGGGTTGGAACTGGTTGTTCTTGAAGGTCCCTTCCGACACAAACCATTCAATGATCCCCAATTTGCTGTGATCTCCAAAGGATGCTCTGGGAAGCAACTATTTGGGATTGAGATATTGTCGTTCGTTTCGCTTTTGCTGCTTCTCTTCATGCCAAAACCTTGCTTTCTGGGGCCCTCGTGCTCTTCCCATTGCTTCCTCCTTCCCCAACCACAGAGGTCCCGATGGTGTCGGGAGGGCACCCGGAGGAGATGGCACAGCCCCAGGCTGGAGATTCCCGGTTTTCCCAGCAGCACGGGGCATCCTCGGCGGGGGAGACGGTGCCGCGGAGGCGGTGGTGGCCAGACAAGGTGGCCCTTTGACATTTACAGAATGGCCTTTCAGAGCTGTGAAGTGTCCCCGCTCCGTCGAGGGCTGCCATCTAAAGAGATGCCGTCCCCCGGCACAAAGCGAGGAATGCGGCGCACAATGGCCCAATGTTCACCGCAATAAAGCCCCGCTTCTTCTGCCCTCCACAAAGGCAGCTCTGAGCGGGGCTGCGGGGCTCGCCCGTGGTCACACGAACCCTTCCACCAGAGCGTTTCGACTGCTTGGTGGCTTCGCTTGGAGCCAAGGGAGCAGGGAGGTGAAACCCAACCGCGTGCTACGTAGGGCTTTTTCCTGCTCTCCGCTTCCCCGTGTGCTGATGTTCAAATTAATTGACCTAAAGGAAAATCAACACTCGGGTTACGAGGGTTCTGGGTTTTCTCAGGGCGAGTGTTAACGGCGTTGGTTTTCCATGGAAGTGTCTTGGAGCGGTTTGGTTTCAAATGTTAACTTTTCTACATTGCCTATAAAAATGTAAGAGAGATTTATCCCCTGGCTGCTGTCACATCACAGAAAATCAGCACAAAAGGAGCCAGGCTCGTTGGAGAAACGCTCCATTTTTAGCGATGTGTTTCTGAATCCTCCTAAGCTTGTGCAGCATCCTTTTGTCTTATTCCATCAGTGTGACAGAGCCTTTTCATAAGGGTTGTTTTACAGATGCTCTTAGTTCAGCAAGGCGTTTCTCATTCATATGGAGCACTGTCGTTGCTCTTAATTGTGTGTCACAGGAACACCTCCAGCCCTGCCGGGATGAGTGATGAGCATGTCTCTAATCAGAGGTTTACAAGGCAGTGGCTGAGAGGGGATGGGGTGGCAGGCACAGCTGAAGATGCCACCGGGTCAGGGAAGGGCTGGCAGGAGCTTTCTTCTTTGCTAAGGCAGCGTGGCTCCTCACTGGCTCTTCTGGAGATGGTCCTGGCAAGTGACCTGGTCCTGGCAGGTGCAGTGGTGTGAAGGATGTGTTTGTATGCTCTGTGCTTCAAGATGAAGACAGTAAATGTGTTTGCAAAGCTCTTCTTCAAAGCCATGGGGGGGTTGTGGAGCTTGTCCCCGTGTGTGCCTTGTTTTGAGACCATGGGAGCTCCTTCTGACTCTGCCCCAACATCTTTCCAGGCTCATATGTTTGGAAAATAAAGCCACAAAAGCTTGGTGCTGGCTCTGACTTGGTCAGGCAGCCCCTGGGCTCTCAACAGCAGCTGGGCAACCACGTTTTTCTGGCAGCTGGGAAAACATTCAGAATGGATTTCTCCCTTCCCTCCTCCATGGAAAAAAAAAAAAAGGGAAGAAAATAAACGATTAGAGCTTGCTAAGGGTTTCTGTTACACCATTAAACTGAGCACAGCACATCTCCCAACAGCCCTTAAGGCTATGATCCTCTGTCTTCCCATCCATCTTGTGTCTGTCACACCCCTGCTAACTTAAGGATGTTTCTGTGGAGGAGTGGAGACCCATTGCAGATGTATGTGCACATTGCAATCTCTCTCGGATTGCAGATATTTAAATGCTATTTTTTTTCCTTTGTGATGAGGCCTCGTGTTCCTGTGCTGAGCAGTTCAGGATTACGGCATTCCCCGAGCTCCCAGATGGAGCCCGTCCCATCCATGTGTCTTTTCCTGGCCATCAGGCTTGGCAGAAAATGATCTGCATGATGCTCTGCAGCTTCAGGCCAGGCACGGGATGGATTTTGGAGGTGGTCCCTGTTCTTTTTGTGCTCTGCTCCGAGGACATTTCCAAGCAGGGTCAAAACCATTTGCAATCCTCCTGTGTAACAGCACCTGGAGTGATGCTCAGGGTGGGGGGGTGTGTCTTTGTTGTATCCACTTCTGTGGCTGTAAAATCCCACCATGGGGAATGTTTTGTTGCTGCTGGTGTCAGGAATTCCTTGGTTGCTGATGAGATTTCCTATGGCTGTTCCCCTTGGCTGGAGTGGAAGGGAACTGTAGGAGTGGAAGTAAGGTCAGACTGGGTTTTGTGTGCCTATTTTGAGGTGTAGAATGCTCCTCCTTGCCCAATACTTGGCACTTGTTTACACCCCCCTTCCCCAATGTTTGTTGCCGTGTTGCTGCCCTGGGTGGCCACATCCTGCCAGCGGGTGCCACCCAGCCTCGGGCTGTCACCCTACAGGCACTGAGACAGCAGCTCCTAAGGCACAACCTGAAGCCCAAGGGCTGAGGGCAATGTGATGCACAAACTCCTGCCCTGAGGGGGTCCCCAACCTGGCGTGCAGCCCCCACCCCTGGAGGTTCTGCTCACTCGGCGTCGGATCTGAGCCTTGCACGTGGGCTGCCCCTGTCCCCGCGGGCTGGCTAACGACTGCCTGTTCCTTCTGCCAGGATCCCTCGTGCTGGTGATGGTTTTAATCATTAGGAAATGTATATAAAGTTGATGGATGATGTGGTGGTGATATGCACTGCCTCCACTAAAGTAAGTGTATTCACGAAGTAGAAACCCAGGCTGATGGGAGACTTGTGTTACTGGAAGTCTGGTTTTGTCCCAACACATCCTTCCATCAATGCTTTTGTGAGAGCTAAACATTGGCTGGCTTTAGTGGAGTTAATAATCATCTGAAATGGAGTTGAGCAATTGATGTTGCTGCATCAAAATGTTTCCTTCTTCCTATCCCTTGCCTTCCCCCCACGTCCCCCCAAAACGAAATTCCTGGCTGATACTCAAACCCCAGTTCAGTTCTTGCTGGGCAAGTATTAAACTGTGGGTCTTTTCTTTCAAGTTTCTGGATTTTTATGGACACAATTGGTCTGTTAACAGGGCTTTTTTTTTTTTTTGTGGGTTCAATGCATTTATATCATTGACCTTTGCTTTAAAAAGTGTCTGACGGCCTTTACTGGGTTGGAGCTATGAAAAGAAGTGTTGTAAGGGGGCTTTATTCTATGGAAGCAATGACCACAGGCAAAGCTTTATATTTGCTGAGTGATTTAATTCTTGCACATGCAGAACTTGGCTCGGTGCCATGTGTAACATGTTGAGAAAAGGTCTGCTGGAGAGGCATTAAACCCAAACTTTCCAAAACTGTCTCTCTCTTTTTTTTTTTTAACAAAAAATAGCTTTCTTTCCTGTTATTTTTAAGCTAACGAATAAAATCAAGGAATGCTGCCCCAAAATGCTGCATTGAGCTCTAGCAGAGCCATGGGGGAAATAAATCTCCTTTAGAAAACATGAAGTGGGAGCCTGGATGGAAGGATGCTGGCCAGGAGGATGAGGGTGTCACTGAGATAAAGGCTTGACAGAGGGACAGAAGAGAGCAAAACAGGGTACCCTGAGCTCCAGGAGGAAGCCTGGGAGGGTGGTGGTTACACAGCTCTGGTGTTGGGTCCTGTGAAGCCCTGTTCATGGAGCACATCCCCAGAAAATGAGTTTTCAGGCTGAGTATCACATCCTCCCCAAATGAACTGCTTTTCCCTGCTTGGCTCTCCCTGTCCCCAGGAATATCTGTCTGGTAGCGGTCAGGAGCAAATAAAACCAAACTGCTTTCTCTTTGCTCTTATTTTAAACACTGGCAGCATTTGGATTTATGTTAGGTCTTGTGAAAAGCTCTTTAAAAGTCAAACATACTGAACTGCTTAACAGCATCCCTTTGAATTCTGCATCTGCCTGCTGCAATTCCAGATAATGATCTGGAGAGCAAGAAAACATCACATTTCTTTTCCCCTTCTTGCAATCAACTCATAAAATATGCCTGAAATTTCATATTCTGAAACTATTTAATTGTGCAGCCGCTTGAGCCGAGTTCCGTATTTTGGTGTGCCTTTAGTATTTCCTCTTCCTTTGGCAAACAAATGAACAACAGAAATACTAAATTATGTTAATTTCTAACAGAAGCAATGTCTTCTCCAAAACATTGCAATTTACTGCATTTTAATGAAAACCAACTCATCAACAGTGCATCCAAGCCATTGGGAGCCTCAGTCTCTATTAGTTTTAATCAGAGGGTTTTTCTAGGTGCTTTTAGAAGCAAATTGTGCATTGCTCACTCTTCCCTAGGAGGAAGGAGGGAGAACAATAGATCATCTTTGTGCAGGCACACCGATCCCTGAAATACTGAATTAAGGAAGTGTATGAATAGGGTGGAGGTTATGCAGGGAGAGAGCTAAGAGGAGGCTTTATCCAGTGGTGTGCTCAGCCAGAAGTCAATCCATCTCCTGGAGGAGACCAAACGATGCTTATTTGCATTGCTGTCCTGGCTTCCCCATGCAGGGGAGGTTGAGGTTTCCTGCAGGTCTTCCCAGAGCTATCGGAGATATGGGGAGGTGCCTTGGAATGCTCTCATCCTCAGCTCCCACATGTGCCAGTGGGATGAGCCATAGTCAGCAGTCACCGTGCTGAGGGGTTGATGGGCAAGAGCATTTTATCCATTCCTATGATTTCTCTGGGATTTGAGCCTAAATGCTGCTTGTATAAAAAGTTGGTTATGAAAGCGATGGGTTTGAAGCCTTTATGTGGAGAGACTGGCATGGAAAGCCAAAGGAATGAGAGCAGCCCGTGCTTTTTATAGCTTTCTGGTATTTGCTCATGCCAGCTAACACAGATACCCTCTATTTTCACTGTGAGGAGCTCCACCCTGCTCAGTCAGCCTCTGTGCCCAAGTGAACAGGCTCCTGCCTGGGGTTTGCTGCAGTGGAAACCTCAGGGGAAGAGAAAACCTTCTCTGCCTTTCCTGGGCTCCTCTAGGGTAGAAGTCAAATGGGGAGAGGGGCTTTGCCTGAGTGGCTGTGGGGAAGGGATAAGTAAGATCATGGAGGGAATGCAGGTGGCTGATGCCTGCCCAGGGTGAAACCTGAGTGAGACACCTGAGCTGCTGCCCTGGCTCTCTTGAGAGAACTGGGAAAGCAGGTGGTAAGCAAGGAATTGTCCACTCATCCCAAAAATCCGTGAGGTGCTGCTTGGCACTGATGTGGAGGGGAGGTGATTATCCACGTGGGTGCTCTTCTGTTGCTCAGGTGTAGTGAGCACGGGTGTCCCAGTGTCCCCCAGGACCTGGGGCTGGTGCAAATGCTTGATGAGGCTGGGACCAGCGAGGGGCTCTCAGAGCATCTGCTGGAGTTGAAGCATGGGGATGGCTTCAGGCCAAGGCTTTCCAGAATGAGTGATGTTTGCTGGTGCCCAGCTGAAAGTGCTCTCAGGGCAACTGGTTTAGCAGAGACTCAGCCTTTCTTGAACTCCTCATTGCTTTTTGGTAGTTGTTGCCCACAGGTTTCATGTCCTGCTTCCAGCAGGTGTTTCTGCCGTGAGTTCCCTGCTCCGAAAGGAGAGTCCAAAACGCTGACCACGGGTTTGCACTGTGGATGCCTCCCGAGCACATCCAGATTTCACTGGTTATTTTTCTCTCTGCAGCTCTGGGCAATGCCAGTGTAAAGTTGGTGTCACAGGCCTGAAGTGTGACCGGTGCAGTGATGGATACTACAGGTTTAATGAAACCACCTGCGAGCCGTGCCAGTGCAACAACCACTCCAACACCTGCGACAGCTTAACAGGTAACTCTCCTCTTGTGACCGTGGTGGCTGCAGACCTTACCTGTCCCCTGTGCCTTCTGGTTTCTGCCATTTTCTTTCAGCAGACCTTTGCTCTCATCCTCTTCACCTGCATCTTTATGCCTTGAGTACCCAGAATCTTCACCTTAAAACCAAAACTGAATGTGGGGCAAGGTTGGAGCTAGTCCTCTTCTCGAAGAAGTCAATAAAGGCTGTGTTATGTAGCTCAGGCTGCAATGCAGAGCCTTTATTCTGCAGTCTCTATCGGAAATCAGTGCTCTATTGTTCTCTGCACTTAACAAATACACAACACGGGCTTTTAAGGAGCTTTTGTTTAACTGCTGTTTACCTGGAAACATATACTGTAGAGGCACTGACGTAAGGTGACTGTTATTGCCACAGATAACGTGATTAGTGCTGGAATAAACTGGCAGCACCTAATTAATATTGCCTATTTCTTATAAATTTGTCATTTTCCTTGATAGTTCTTTTGACTCACTCATGCAGATGCTGATGGAGTGCAAATGTCAAAACACCTGTGCTTGGGTAGTTTATGGGAGGGCAGGGGGGAACCTAATTGCTTTCCCATCTCCACTGAAAGGAGAGATCCCAGAGGAACAGTGTTATGCGACTGCCTGCACAATCCCCACTTCAGCAACAAAGCTCACACTTTGAAATCCAAATTCTCATCAAAACTTCCAGGCTGAAATACAGTTCTGTAATATTTTATCCGTGAGCTTAGGAAGGAGCAGTAGCTTGGAAGATGTTGCAGGGGTTTTTGCATGGCTGGCAGAGAGGCAGAGCTCAGTGAGTACGGTGTTTGTCGGTAATTCCTGCACCAGCACCTGTTTCTTGTGGCCTGGGTGTTTGCAGCAGAGGGCACAGTGCTGACTGTGTCCAGCTCAGTGTCAGGCACTGGATTTGTGCTCCTTGAGGGTGAATTATTGCATTTTTTTCTGTACTGAACTTTATGTGCTTCTGCCCTATTAATGTTGAGGGGTATAGGATCGTACCTTGAGCTGTGCACGCAGCAGCCGTGTTACTGATTTGGAGCTGAGCGTGTGGGTTTTGTGGAGGAGTAAGAGAATCTGCTCTTCCTTTTTTTCCCCTCAGTGCTCCCCCTGCTCTTGATTTAAAAAAAATAAAACAAGCCATCCCAGACCTTGCCTCTGGGATGGGGCTGTTTGGGCAGCCCTTCTGCTGGGGCTGTCCTATGCTGACCACAGCACTGCAAAGAAAACCCCTCTTTTTTGGTTAATGACCTATTGTTGATTTGACAGAAATCCCTTCTTTTAAAATTTTCCTCCATCTGCTTTATTTGCTACCGGGGGTGGGGGGAACCCAACAAAACCAGAACAGAGCAGTCGATTAAAAATTAGATCTGACATCTAATAAGCAACACAGTGCTCTCAGCCTGCTCTAGAGACTGCACTTTGTGTGACCTCCCCGGCTTTCCATCAGCTGTGTGGAGCCTTTGTCAAATTTTCAAGGTTTCTTTTGCATTAACGCTGTACTTTGGGCTCCCTCTGCCGGCTCTGCCACCGGCTCTGCCACCGGCTCTGCCACCGGCTCTGCCACCGGCTCTGCCACCGGCTCTGCCCGGCATTGCTCTGGCCAGGAGGAGTATTTAAAATTACTTGGCTGGAAATTGGGCAGCCAGAGCTCCCCAGGTGCCAGCGCTTCCTTCGACACGACCCTTGTGCCCTGTGTTGTGTCTGTGCAATGAGTTTGGTTGCTCGCAGTTGGGGTACTGTGAGGTCTGATCCTTCCTGAGGGCGTTATCAGGATGGGATGTGCTATTAATTATTAAGGTTTTCCACAGTGATACCTGATTGCAAGCCCATGTGTGCGTTGCATGGCTGAGCCACTTGCTGACTCATTGGAAACACAGCCATTTTGCAGGGCTGGCATAGATAAATGGGAGTAATTTCCACCAATGGGAAAACCATTGGTTCTGAAATGACCAAGACTGTACAGAAAACAAGGTTTGATTCCAGATTTATACCACCATTAATGCCTGCAGAGCACGGGTCAAGGCACCCTTAGTGCTGATCAGGCAAATCAACTTTCCATGAGCTGTCCCGAGCATCCTGCTGAAGCAGCTCATTGAGGTTTGCAACTGGAGAAACCAAGACCAGCAGATAATTTTCCCCTCTAACCTTGACATCTCTCCCACAAAACCCACCAGCTCGTGTCTGACAGGCTGCTGGGTGAAGAGCAACCAGTGTGTGGGAGCAGACGCCGTGCAAGTGTCCTTAGTGAGCGGGGGTGCTGCCAGCCCCGCCGTGCGGGTGAATCGACCGCTTCCCAAAAGTGGCAGCTGCCAAGGTTTGCTTCCTGCCCTGGCCTGAGGGTCGGCTGCAGGGATGAGCTGGGCTTGCTCAGGGGTGCTCAGCTGCAGAGTCATCACTGTGGAAAGGAAAGAGTAGGAGCCGTGCAGCGTGTTGGGCTTGCAAAGGAGCCAAACCCTTCCAATATTAATAAGCAAATCCACTGTGGTTTTTTTAACAGTCAGCATTAACCTAATTCAGGATTTTTTGCGTGGTTAATGTTGATTAGAGACTTTTCCACCCCCCTGCAGCACTGCTAGATTAGCTCAGTGAATCTCCTGTCTTTGCTTATGTATGCAAGGAATAAACTGCTCTGTGCCACCCCGGCTTGTTAGAAGGTGGCTGTTGCCTTTTCAGAGTCTTGTACAAGGGATTTAATCATAAAAGCTTCCCTCAGGTCACTACCACCTCGAAGAGCCTGTTGTATTATGGGATGTTCCTGGTGATGGATGGGCTTTTGATAGGGGCTGCGTTTTTATAATGAGGGAGATTTTTCTTCCTCTGGTCACAACAGCATCAAAATACAATTTAGAAGGCTGTTGGGACACAACTTCTGTAAGACACAGCACGTCGATTTTCTGATTCAGGGGCTTCTCCAGGAAGGGGAGGTGGTTCATGTGAACCCCCAGTTCTCTTCTGTTTCTCTGGGAAGGTCAGTAATTGCTGCTGCGTTGTGCTTGTGATGGGGATGGAGGAGCTGGAGCCACCCTGCTGGGATGGAGCCAGGACAGTGGCACACCCTTACCCTGACCACCAGCTCTGGGGTGTAGGAAGAGGCTGGACACAGGAAAGAGCACAGGCTTAAGCTGGAGGGATCTCTCCTGGAAGTGTGGGGGGGTGAAGCATCAAGATTCCGTCTCAGCGGCACAAATGCAAACTGAAACTCCTTTCCTTGAGAACCATTTAATATTGATAGCATGAGCTTACCTGCACTGACCTTTGACAGTGATGAGCTGTGGGCCTCTCTGCTGTGGCTGCCTACTCTTTCACGTTGTGTGCATGTGCTTGTGGAGGGGGAGACAACCATCAGAGGTCATAAGAGGCCAGGATCACATTTTGGCCGACGGGCATCCAAAAATCACCTGTGAGCTCTGATAATTGAGAGCATTCCATGCAGGTTCTTGCTCCAAATGTTCTGCTCCAGTTCCTGCTGTCAAACGGTTGCTTGTGCTTGTCTTCCTTCCCCAGGCATCTGCCTGGATTGCCAGGGAAACACCAAGGGAAACCACTGCGAGCTCTGCAAGGAGGGCTTCTACAGAAGTGCCCACCCTGCCCACGCCTGCCATCGCTGCCCGTGCTCCACCGTGGCATCGACCGGCACCTGCCGGATACGTAAGGCTCTCGTTTTGGTTTAATTCCTCAGACAGTGAATGTAGCTCTTCCCAATTAAACTGTCACTCAGTGCATCAGCCTAGCGAGGTGTTTTATGGGCTGTGAATCTCCTGTTTGTGGAAACCTGGGCATCTCTCTGGAAGCAACACCTGCCCTGATGCGTCCTGGTGCTTGTGTTGCCTGGGAGAGCAGTAACGCAGGGGAGGGCATCTGAAAAACCTCTCCACAGGCTGCAGCCTGCTCTGAAGAACCTGCAGGGTTTTGCTGAGTGAAACTGCTGGGTTTGTGGCAGGCAGGACAGGTACAGGAGATGTCCAGCAGTGCCACGGAGCCATCCATACCTCTGTGAGCCCTCTCCTGAACATCTCCGTGGGACTTCCCAGTCTTCCTGTTCTGTTTTCATGTAACTGAGAGAAGTCATAACTGTAATAAATGTATGCAAGACTTTTCCTTCATCAGTTTTGCAATTCAGCCACCTCTGGCTTCATGTAGGCCATAAAATTCCTGTAGATTGCTAACATCCCTGATATAGTTCCATCTGTTTTCTGAAATTGGCTGTTTAAGATGGAAATGTTCTGTTTGCTTAGCAACGTGCTGAGCGTGCTCTGTGATGCTGGTACGAGACATCAGAAGCCCCCAAAGCTTTGTTTCTCCTAGAAACAGAAAATGATGCAGTCCAAAAGTTATATTTTTGGCTTAAAATTGGAAATTGCTTCAGCAGCAGTGGCTGCTGATTTTTGTCAGCATGACTTGCGGTCAGGCCCCACAGAACCAATCCCACAGTGGGTGTTTCTCTGCGAGGGGTTGTGGCACATTCCTATGCTATTCCTGGTTTGCTTTCTGTATTCTTCAGAGCTTGGTGAAACTGCCCCAAAATGTGACAAATGCAAAACTGGCTACACTGGCCCAAACTGCAACCGGTGTGACAACGGCTACTACAACTCTGACAGCATCTGTGTGAGATGTGAGTGCAACGGGAACGTGGAGCCAGCGCGGTCACCCAGCGTCTGCAAACCAGAGAGCGGCGAGTGCATCGGCTGCCTCTACCACACTGCTGGCTTTCATTGTGAGCAGTGTGTGGATGGCTATGTTAGAGACCCCGAGGGGACCAACTGCACCAGGAAAGGTAAAACGTGCTCCTCAAGTTGGTGTTGAAGCTTGTTGTGTGGCTCAGGTGGGCACAAGCTGTCTGAAGGCTGGGGAGGGAATATTGATAATTACTCAGATTGGTTTAGATTGGTCTGGCCTGTGGTATAGGGAAGAAAAGCAGATCTTTATTACACATTGGTGCCTACTGGCCTTGAAATCTGGGGTTTAGAGTAACCACCCTGATTACCAGACTGTGGCCAGCACATCTAGTGAACAAGCTGAAAACCAAAACCTATTTGCAGTGTATTTTAAGGTAGGTTTTTAGATTGACATTATCTGCTTGATCTCTTTGTGCCCAGTGAATTGTCCTGTTTGACTAATCCATTGGGTAGCACTGTCTAGTTCCCTAGAAAGGGTATTTAGAATAAGATTGTCACTCATACTCTGCAAACAATCACTGCTTGGATCAAGTTTAGATACTCTTTTATTTTTGCTTTCTAAATGGGAAAGCTAAAACTCAGAGAGATGAGATCCAAACTGGCACAGTGAGTTAAGACCAGTATTCACTGGTACCTGCTCTGGAGGTCTCTCATCAGTCTTCAGTCCACCCGAGACACTGTGTGCAACAACTCAGCTGCAAACTAGCTCTGGTGGTTGGTGAGGCTACAGCATAGCAGGAGGACTCACAGTAAACTGAGATACAGCAGTTCTTAGGTTGCGCCTTCAGTGGTTCTCAGGAGATTGGTCCACAAGGTGGATCTCCAGCTCCATGTTACGTGTTAGATTAGAGAACCCAGAGTTCAGTAAAGCATCTGGGCCCAAATTCGTCCTTGTCACCAGCAGAGATTTAATTCAGGTCTTCCATTAGGAGCTAATGTGATTTTCACTCCCATGCTGCTCTCTGGAGGTGTAATCAGAGAGTCCTTCTCTGTGTGGGGAGATGATCAATACAAAAAAGTTGAATGCTCATTAGCTGTAACAGTACAGTTGCAGGGCTGGAAATGGCACTTTTGCATTGGGTCATCCCTTATCTTCCCCTGCACAGCTCTGTCTTTGTGCAAGGAGCTACATGACCTTGCTCCATTAAAATCTCTATGTATGGATTTGCTTGTAGTTCTCACCAGTTGTTTTATTTCAATGATGTTATAGCCACTTCTTTATGTGGAGAAGGGCTGTCTCCTTCCAAAGGGACTGGGACATGTTCTTCTAGGTCTCCTGTTTCCTTGATACCTGTTTTCTCCCTTTCTTACTAAGCAATTAAAAGTGTGTATGGTTTCTTTACAGTTTCTTACACACAGTTTGCCTAAAAAGTGACATGTTGTACACTGAAACTAGTTTTAGGTTAAGATTTTCACAAACCACTAGAGTGCTTGAGTGGCCTAGTTTTGAGTGGCTCCTAGAGTGAAATCATCACCCAGACTCTATTGAAGTGGTCACAGTTGAAAAAAGACATCATGTTGTGTAGAGCTGAACCCAACCTTGAGTATCCACAGGGACTGTTCAGAGTCTTAAACCTGACTGAGATTTTGATGGTCTCAAGGCTGATAGAGGGAATATTCAAAGGACGTATGGTTTGATCAAATTCAGTGTTTTTGACTCCTGGGTGGGTGGTGTTCCTGCTGTGGTGGTGGAGCAGAGCAGCATGGGTTTGGTGGTGCAGCGTGGCATGGTGCCACCCAGCCCAGCATCGCATCCTTCCCTGAGTGCCGGCGCGTGGGCTGCTGGCGCGGCCCCGGCTCCTGCCGGTGCTCATTCATTGCAGGAGGCAGCAGAAGCTTTGCATTTCAATCAAGCAGCTGGATGTGACGTTCACGTCAAAGCTGCCAAAGCAACCCATTGACTGAACAGCTGCTGCTCTCAAGGAACTGCTTTCGGACATCTGGAGGGCTGGCACGGCCCTGGCAAGCGGAAACAGGCATCATTGTATCCCAGCCCAAAGGCGACTGTCAGCAGTCAGAGCCCAGCACTGTTTCACCATGACGTTACCGTCATTTCCAGGAAATGTTTTCACCCATATCCCTCTTGCCAGCACTTAACTGATGCTGACTCACAAATAGAACCCAGAAAAGTCCTGTTTCCTTGCTGGTGAATCAGCCATTGTCTCTGTTCTGCTTTTTTCTAAGTATAGCTACTGGCTGGGTTTGCCAAGAATTGAGTATTGATGAAGGAATTTGGAAAGGATGACTGAATTCCTCATGCCCTTCTCAAAGCTGTATCCAGGAACCTCTTGCTCCTGTCACATTGCTTGCTACTGCATGATTCAAAGAATCATATTATGGTTTGGGTTGGCAGGGATGTTAAAACCCATCCAGTGCCAGCCCCCTGCCATGAGCAGGGACACCTCCCACTGGATCAGGGGGCTCCAGGCCCCATCCAACCTGGCCTTCAACACCTCCAGGGATGGGGCAGCCACCACTTCTCTGGGCAACCTGTTCCAGGGCCTCCCCACCCTCACAGGAAAACATTTCTTCCTAAGATCTCATCTCAATCTTTCCTCTTTCAGCTTAAAGTGATGTAATTCTGCCTGTTGCTCCTAACAGAAGTGCCTTCTGGCATTCAGCATCCCAAGTATCCTTATTAACCTAAAGTAGGACCTGCAGAGACTGGAGGGGCTGCTGCTGGGAGGGACTCTGTGCAGGAGCCAAAATTAGGTCTGTGATACCCTCTGCAGGGCAGTTTTTCTCCATTGCCTGTACTGGGAACGTGACAGCCTGAAGTTAACTTGTGAGAGTTCCCCTCAGGACTCTTGGCAAGAGACTTACTGAATATTTACAGCTTCTGTTGCCGCTGGAGATGCAGCTTAGTGCAAAATTAGTCCTTCGGAAGTGACTCTCTTCAGTCATAATTAGTAGATGTTCTCTTCAGGAGAGCTGGATCAATACAGCACAGCACCATCAGCTGTAATTGCTGCAGCTGTAAGTGGGTTTAAAATGAAGTTGCATTTCTGATAGCAGAAGGAGAATCGGAAAAGAGTAGGAAAGAGGATGCAGAGTCTCCAGTGGAGCAATAGATGATAGAGAACATTTTAGCTGATTGATGCTTTGGAGGTTTCCTGCTGCCTGGAATCAAGAATCTAAAATATATCAGGTTATTTCTGTGAAGAAAATGCTTTATTAATTATATTTGGGAGCCTAATATTCAGACTTTATGGTGCTTTCTGAGGATCAGCAGGTTTGAAGAAGGTGTAATGAATTTGCATCCCACTTATGAGATCTCCGGTGTAAACCTTGTTGCTTCCCCGTAGATAGGGAATTACCTCTTGTCTGCTGGGAGCAAGGGAGGTTCTTGGCTATTTTTTGTCTGGGAATAGGCTGCAGAGGAAGATGGAGCTTGTGACAGAGTCTGACAGTTACCATGTTCTCATCCTTCGTGTCTGGACATATTGATACCAGAACAGGATCCCAGCTGGTTTCTGCTGTGTTTGAATGCTTCGTAAGAACATCCACAGTCTCTTTCTGTTGTGATTCCATCACCCTCTGCTTCTGGTTATGCAGCCTGGGGGTTTCCATGAGGTTTGTGTATGACTACTTCATTCAAAAGCAGAACTGGGATTATTTTGCCCTTTTACATAAAGCAGTGTAAATACTGAAACCGGTTGCTAAACACTGTGATGCCGGAAAATTGATGGTTCGGTGTTTCATTTTTGATCTTATACAGGTAAGGCAGAAATAAATCCCATATTGTGAACATAAATCCTACACCTCATGTGCTGACTGTGAAAGATTTAAGCTCTTGGAGTTGTTGTGTCCTCCCAGTCTGATGGTGCAGCCCACATAGACAAGTTAAACTCTGCCTTCCTTGTGTTCAAAGCCCAAACTTGCAGGCTTTGACAGAGCCCTGTTTTCATGGCCTGAATTAGGAGCTGGACCAGGTGGCTTGCTTTCACCAGGAGCTTGTGTTTAACACTGAATCTTGGCTACTGCACTGATCCATCCATCACCAGTTTCTCACAGAAATGCTGCAGTCAGTGAGCACTGGGCACATGGAATTACTTAAACCTGACTAACCATTTACTTTGAAAAAATACCAGCGTTAGCAGTATAGGCTTAATTGCCATAATAACTGTGATATGTATGTCAAATCTCATGTTTGTGTTTGATTCCAGCTTAGCATATTTTTTATTGATATCTTTATTTGTTTTTTAGAAGCCACTCCTGGCCCAGAGACAAGGGAGTTCACAACTTCTGCTCCAAATGCCAGCAAGGCAACATCGTTTTCAACTGCAGTGATAAACAGTACGTTGTCCCCAACAACTATACAGACTATATTTCCTATGAGTTCCTCTGACAACAGCACCTCTGCTTTTGCAGATGTTTCGTGGACTCAGTTTAACATAATTATTTTGACAGTTATTATCATTGTTGTGGTCCTCCTAATGGGCTTTGTGGGTGCTGTCTACATGTACCGTGAGTATCAAAACAGAAAACTTAACGCTCCTTTTTGGACCATTGAACTCAAAGAGGACAACATCAGTTTTAGCAGTTACCACGACAGCATCCCCAACGCTGATGTTTCGGGGCTGTTGGAAGATGATGGGAATGAAGTTGCACCGAACGGACAGCTAACGCTGACAACTCCCATGCATAATTATAAAGCTTAGAAGAAGTGATCCAGCTATTCCAAAGTTGGCCTAAAGAAAGTGACAGGGCTTGTTGAAGGGGGTATCAGAATCCGTGCCAAGGGCTCCACGCAGAGGAATTTGCTCTTCAGATACTCGCAGGCTGGGCATGCTGTAGCTTGCAGGTGAACAGAAAAAGTGTAGTACATCTGAATTTATGGTGGAATGCATTCAGTGTCCTGTTCTCTATAAAGATCCGTAGAATTCACTGTTGTTAGAGACTGCATTATGCTGATGTTAAAATATTTTTATTTTAATGATGAGGTGGTGGGGTGGAGAAAGCAACCCCGTGATTACTCAGAAGCTGCTTGATTTCCAGCCAACTTAATATTTGTGTCTGCATCCTTTAGTTTGAAAAGTAGCTCATGGATTAACGGTGGATTTTCAGGAAACAGACCTTTGCAAAGTCTTCATAGTAGTTCCTGGTATAAACTCATTTGAAAAGGAGGACAAAAAAAGGGATATAATTGTTCACTGTACTACTAAGAGGCAAGTAGAGGAGCGAGTTGCACACTTGAAAAAAGTCACCATTATCAGTTTCCAGTAAGCAGGGAAACAGGAAAAAAATATAATGAAAATATGGGAGTTAGGGAGGAGGCTAAGCTTTTCCCTTTCTGAATATTTATACAGGGTGATGATGCTATTAAAACATAGCAATCCGTTGGTTTTTTTTGTAGGAGGAGTTAATGAACTTGTATAGTTTCTGTGCAAGGGAAGACGACAAGACATCTCAGGGTTGCCATGTAAAAATCAAAGCTAGGCTTAATAACCTACCCTGATAGAAATGGTGTGTTCTGTATATAAAATGTAATATATCTTCTTGGAATTGTATTTGTAATTATTTGTAAAAAAGACAACCAACCAACCGAGCAAAAAAAAAAACCCCAACAACAAAACCATGAACCCCTCCCCAACCTCCCTTATTCCCTAAGTCCTATTTTATCATCTAGGTTTTAATTGTACAGCAGTTAGTGGCATTGTTTAAAAAGAAAAAACCATGAGGATTGTTTAAAATACTGTAAATTAGATGGCAATATTGTTGGAGCTGGGACTCTGGCAAACACCGACGGCTTAAAGCTTTTCTTCTGGTGTCATTGATATAACTTTCTTTTTTAAAGAAAATGTGAATGCTCCCTACTTGCATCTGTCAGGTTGTCCCATTCCTTTAAAGACAGACTGAATACCAGTGTCACCATGACTAGGGCCTTGTAGGTGTCCAAAAAGTGGACGTACCTTTCTGTTCCTTGCTTTTAAATCTTTGTACAAAGTGCAAATACACTGTCATGAATGCATTCAGAGTCTGATCTTGAGGGCCGAGCTCTTATGAAGCGCTGCTCGTGATGGGAGTGGATCTCATGGCTGTCTCTCCCATGGTGATGAGGGGATGTGCCAGTGTGCTGAGTGCAGCAAAAAAAGAGCAAAAGCAAAACTCTTCTGGATTTGGATGGAAACAGCTTTCAGCCAAAGAGCTGGCAGGAGTGGATCTGTGCTTCTAGGCTTAAAAGCTAAAAGTGCATGGATGCTTTCAGGAAATTCATGTAGCACAAGGTGGTGGTGGGGAATCTGCTGTCAAAAAAACCTACAGGGGACTTCAGGTTTTACAGATTCCTCTGATTTTTATGGGAGGCTGGTGGACTGTTAACAGAGGGAGAACAACTAATGGGCAGCACAGCACAGGGAGGTCGCACTCCGAGCTCCTCGTTGGTACCTGCAGCGAGTAGACGTGCCACGAGGCCGGCACCGTGCCCTCCCTGTGCCAGGGAGCCACCAGATCCCACCCATGAAAATCAAACCCATCACATTTCAGCAGGGTGTGTAACAAATATTTCAGCTAACTCATGACCAACCTCAGAACTAAAGCTGCATTGCTGTGTGTGTTGGTGCTTTGCAAGCGACTGATGCTGAGGATAAATGAAGTACCTGCTGAAGGTCAGCAGGAGCTGACGGATGCATCCTCAGAGCCAGGCAAAAGTAAATATTTCTCAAGATGAGAAATGGTAGGAAGAATGTGGTGATTATTTATTTGCTTTTTGGTGCTGCATGGAGGCTTTTGTTTTCATTGGAGACTTTTTTTTGGGGGGGGTAGGCTGGAAGGGGGGAATAGGTGCTTTAAACACACCCACAAAGATGCCATTTCAGCCTCAAAAACTTGATGCCTCATTTAAAGATGAGGGACTACAAGAAAGAATGAAAATAGTTGAGCATGACTGAAGGAAATGTTGAAGGAAGAATGTGATCTTGCAGGTAGGGCTGAGCTGATGGAAATGCTCCCATTGCCTGCTGTGGGTCTGGGTGAGGTAATAAATCTGGCTGATGTGATTCAGGGCAATGTTAATTTTAATTCTAAAATGGGAGGACTGGAGGAGGAATGTGGATAGTGTTAATCCCAGAGTTACTCATCAAGCTTTTAAAGAGCAGAGTGGTGACGAGGTAGATTTCCTAAACATTGTAATTATTGAGCAGTGCTGATGTAGCAGTGCACGTGGTCACTTCATAGGATGGGGAAAGGTAATTGAGGAAGTGTTAGCTGGCAGGCAGAGTAAAGGACAGATTGTTCATTTCAATGTTTCCAAAATATTTTAGTAGATCTTCTCATCTTTGCCACAAAACACCTCTCCTTCAAGTTTTGGAATGACTGTGAAGGAATAGTCTTTGATTTTTCTCTCACTGTAGCAATAATGACCATCTGCAAAACCAGAGCCTGAGGTGGGATGCTGAGCCCTTCTAGCCCATGCCTGCCCCAGCACAGGACGTGTTTGCGTCTGGGTTGCTTTTGACCTCCAAATTGCTCTAAATGCTTTGTGTTTGAGCCTCGGGTTTCAACAGAAGAGGAGGTCAGGATGCCCTACAATCAGCATGCAAGGGAGGGTGGTACAGCCATGCTGTTGTCTGTGGGATGCACATCTGGATGAAGGGATCTAGACAGCCACCACAGATGTGATGGGAAGCTTGGCCAGGTAGGGGGGACCTGGCTGCCCAGGTTTGAACAGCGGAGGAAAGCGTAGGATGTTCTTTAGGAGGGACTGGAGCACAGCAAGGACGTGGCACTGGGGCAATGCTTGTCAGATGGCAAAATGAGTCAGCTGGAAAATTCCAGCCAAACAGCACTTTGGCACAGAAGAACAACATTTCATAAAAGGAGATCAGTGCCTCGGCAAGGAAAGAATACACAGCTTAATGTTTGACTTTGGTGACAGGGATTAGATGTTTCTTGCTTTCTCCATCAATCATGCAGCTCTCCCCTGGGCACCACAGAGGGTCTGGAAGAAGCTGAGCTAGTTCTGTCTCCAGGCAGCTTAGGCTGGCATTGTGTTTTGAGGGGATATAGAGCTAAACACCTCTGTCAGGGTACTAAAGGCCACCAGAACTGCCAACCTGCAATGTGTTTTAACTTGTCATGAAGCTTCCCAGATGCTGAGGTTTGCTCTGTGCCATTGTTGGCGTGTGGGCAGAAGTGGGCTTACAGGGTTGGATTGAGGTCCAGCTCAGAAGCTGTCAAGACAAGAGGAAGGCACCTAGGTGACTCCTAGGGTTGATGTGGCAATACAGATACACATAGCTTTCCTGGAGGACCACCATGCATTACCTTCTAACTGGGCATGCTGCTGTCTGGCTGTGGTGGTGGTGTGTCATGGAGAAAGGCAGTCAACGGTACGGTAGCTGTAGAGCATAGAGGAGGTACAACGAGGCAGGTGAGGGCTGGGTGAAGGTGGGAAACCAGTTCTCAAGGCTTGATCCTCAGGGTGATGAGGGCCCTGAGGATCCAGCTGGTCTGAATGGGGTGAGTTCAGTTCCACAGTCAAGTAACTGAAGGCAAGAGGGTATAATGGAGCGAATAAAGGGCAAAAAGCAATGATATATCAAAGACATGGGGCAGCCTGGATGGCTCATAACTTAGGAGAGCATTTGGTAAGCACAGAGTGCAAAAGACATGCAAAAAATGTGATTGGGTTAACGTGGATAGATGATCTCAAATCTAATGAACCACTGTAGCTAGAAATAACTATGTGGAGAGCCAGCCCTGGGGAGCTGTCAGGAGATGTCATCCATGGGAATGATAATTCCCTTGGACCAGGCTAAGCAAACTGGAAGCCATTTATGAAAGAGGAGGTGATGTATTCAGCATCCTTCAGGTATCCTGGGCCAGTTAACCACTGCTATACAGCATCTTTCTCTCAAATGTTACATGCAATGAAAATGTGGCAGAAAGTTTGCACAGTCTCCTTTAAATAAAGGATATAAGCTTGAATTCTAAAAATAAGTTTTTCTTCAAAGTGAAGTTTTAAAATGAGCTCCCACAGGACTCTGCTCTTCATCTGTCAGAGGGATGGATTAAAATAAGAAAAATGTGGGCCTTAAAAAGTTGTACGTGCTCCCAACTGAAACCCATCAGTCTTACTAGACATCCAAATAAGACGTCTCCTAAGCATAGGCTATGCTTACAAATGCATTTCTAAAAAAAAAAAAGTGTATGATTTGAATATATGTCAGAATTTATACAGAAGAATGTTATTTAAAATGAATAAAAATAAATGTATATAATTTGTATCTATGCCACTTGGAGTTTTGCGTTTGTGTTTTGTTCATTACAGTTCAGTAGGAGGCTTCCCACTGACAGCAACCAGAGCTGGATTGAAACCTAAAGGATTGGGTCTGATCTAATCCTAGTAATGACATTTGTTCCAAGAGAATTATTCCTTCATTATACTCCTGTATGTGAGATGAGAACCATAGCACAAAAGTGGTTTTTAACATCAGATATTCATAAATGCCGTTGACATTCTGTCTCGGATAATCCATTTAAAAAAGGAGCCCTCTGATCTCTTGTTTCTGCTTATTGCCCATTCCAGCTTTTTGCTGCTTCCATTAATGCATTTGGTAGGGAGACAGTCCATGTGTTTTTACCCATTGTTGTCTGTAATATTCACGTGGACATATTTTGTCAGAGATGTTTGCAGTCCTTACGAGTGAAACCTACAGAGCAAAGCTGGAAATTGGAAGAGGATATTGTATCAGATCTTTCTTCATGACCACAATGAGTGTTTCAACAGAGATTTATGGTATCAGGTACTCTGAAAGCCACACCTGTGGTGTCAGGAGTTTTGAACTCTAGCAGTGTCTAGAAGAGGACCTCTGGAAAACCTGCATTTTTTGTTCATCAAATCAGTTTTGGCACAGAAGCAAATACAAATGCTTTGTTCTCTGCTGAGTTTGTGTCTAACTCTTTGGCCTTTATTAAGAAAGGACTTGAAGAGAGGTAAGTCGGCACCCATTCAATGAGTACTTAAAACTAAATGGTTCTTTCAAATTCCGAACTAAGCCAGAGCTATATAAGCAAAGGCCACACTCATGAAATTCCAGGGAGTTTACTGAGGCCTGATTTGCATTAGCAGAACAGTTTGAGTGTGTGTGACTTAAGTAAGGTGGAATTTTGTTCTGAACTGTACTGGAGGAGGCATAACCGAATGTTGAAACAGGTCCCCAGAGCTGGGTCTTGAGGACAGCAAGGAGGACCTGTGCTCAGCTGATGGTGATATCCATTCTCTATGTGCCAACACTGTGGCTTCAGCCATAGCACACTTAACACCTGCCTTTCATCCTGCTCTTTAGGAGTTTGGTCACTTTCTCTGAATCATGACATTGTCATAAGAATTGCTTTCCTAGATTCCTTTTAGAACTTTGTTTCTGAGGTGCTAAGGACCTTGGGCTGCTTTGTAAAGTAGGGAAGTGTCCTTCCTGGTACAGGGATTTAGCATAATCTCCCCAAATGTACTACTAATTGAGATAAGGTTAAACAATATTAAGCAGATTATCAGAAGGCAAGTTGTTAACTGCTTCTAAACAACAGGTTTCCCAGCCCTCTCTGCCCCTCACAGCTCCTTGGTGCTTAAAACCATTGGGCAGCACAGTAACCCAGGGAAATGTTCCATCATGTCTGTGCATGTACATGTATATATCTATATATCCTTGTCTTTTGACAACCATTTAATGAAATGATAAACATAGCAAGGGGTGCCCTGCTGATTTCCTTTGGAAAGAGAGTATGCCAGGACACAAACCCTGGCTCTGCAGACGTGGAGATGCTGCACCAGCCCATAGCACACAGCAGGCAATGATCTGCACTGCACTTGTGGCTGATGAATGCTCATTTAATGGCATGCATCAAATATGTAATACCTTACTGTAACCTTAACCAAGAGCAAATTGGTGTCATCTTTTCAGTAAGTGGACTCTTTAACTTGATGGAGATCTGCTCTGTAACCGTGTGAAGCCACGTTTCAGGCTGGCTGATCGGCTCCTGGTGCCATATGGCAGACCCAATTTTGCAAATTTAACTTCAGCTTGGCAGAGGGTGAGGCCACTGCAAAAGGGGACCTGGTCATGTAAGGTGACAAATGTGTCCTGAGGGCCACGGGGGCGTTGAAGGGGCTGAATGTCTCTTGGGGTCATCAAACCTCAAAAGCAAAGCACCAGGCATGTCCTATTGGTGAGGAGATGGGATTAAGAGCTTGGTTGTGGAAGCTGTACCTGGCATCTCCTGGCAATTTGGGGCTGGCAGTTGCTTTGTCATTTACTTGAAGGCATCAAATGGAAAGACGAAGTAGGGATGGGAAGCCCAGCATGACCATATATATCTAGGCCTTGCAATGACCACTCCCGCCACGACAGAGTGTTTCACAGGCCTACAACTTTCCTCTGCTTCGGATAGAGAACAGAGCTCTCGGGAACAGGTACCTAGAGAAAATGGAGCTAACAGGACACCATGAGAGTGTGGAATAACAAAAGCACAGAATTACTATGGCCTGTGATCAGCCTTTATCTGTGTCCTGCTTTCTACCCAAGTAAGGGTCACAGAATCATAGAATAGGTTGGCTTAGATGGGACCTCAAAGCCCATCCCGTTCCACCCCCCTGCCATGGGCAGGGACACCTCCCACTGGATCAGGGGGCTCAAAGCCCCATTCAACCTGGCCTTGAACACCTCCAGGGATGGGGCAGCCACGACTTCCCTGGGCAACCTGGGCCAAGGCCTCACCAAGAGTCCCCTTGAGGCAGCACCGACAGTGAATAGTGAAGCCTGGCAGACTCAGAATCTCAGGAGGAAAACCCATCTAATGCTGGAGAACATGGTTACTCCTGTGGGAGAAAGCCAGGTGCGCACCTTGCTGGGATGGAGCTTCCTCGCATTACAGGGAATGTCAAGAGTGAGTCCATGCTCTGGTTGAGGCTGTAAATATTACATGAAACTATTTTGATTTCCCCCCCCCCCCCCAGCTTTACAATAAGGAATTAAAAGGAGGGAGAAGGGGATGGGATGCTAGGTAAGGTTCAGAGATCTGCCTGTTCCTGGTGTGGTCACCCCAGCCAGGCCCTCTTCCATGGACAGCAGGAGCTGGGAGGGGACCCACGGCAGTATGGAATTCAGCTCAGCATCTCCAGATGTTCTGAAATGTTCAACACAATTGCATTGTGTCGGAAAATTTACCAAGGGAAGCCATGGCTGCCACATCCCTGGAGGTGTTCAAGGCCAGGCTGGATGGGGTCTTGAGCCCCTGGTCTGGTGGGAGGTGTCCCTGCCCACGGCAGGAGTGTTGGAACTGGATGGGCTTTGAGGTTCCTTCCAACCCAAACCAGTCCGATTTCATGATTTTCTCACCCAAAAAGCGAGAGCTGCAATGCTTGGGTCTTTATACAACCACCTCCCCCAACTGTTTCACAATCAGCCAGCTCCAGTGGCTCTGCCAGGAGCTCGGCGACCCGGGGCACCCCAGCAAAAGCCTCTTCCCCAGGAGAGTTCCACAGGAGAGTTCCTTGGAGCAACGCGCGGGCGAGGGGGAGCCTCGCCTCCCCGACCCCCGCTGCGCCCTCAGTAAAGATGGCGGCTTAGCGTCCCCTCTCTTCCTTTGAAAAAAGATGGCGGCTGGCGGACCACCGCTGCTGCTTCCCTCACTCAAGATGGCGCTCACCGGCTTTCCCCACTCTTGTCCTACTGGCACGCTCTGCCTTACCCCCGCCCCACTCTGCCCTCAGCCAACATGGCGCCTGCCCGCTTCATCTTCAGCCACGCCCGCAGCAAAGATGGCGGCTCCCCATTAGTTTCCATTGTGCCCGCAAGTTAGGTTCCTCCACGGTGGCTTCAGTGGCTTCGCCTCCGTCGACGCAAAGATGGCGGAAGCGATTGCCACCGTTTGAATTCCAGCGGAGCCGCCAAAGCCGCGCACAAAGGAGCGGGAGCTGCGGCCGCCGGCGCGGCCCGACATGGACTCGCTGCCCGGGGAGGACCCGACGCTGCCGGTGGCGCTGGATGGCAGGTGGGTGGGTCGAGGGCAGGGCTGGGGCCCCTGCTGCGTGTGGCGGGGCCGGGCCTGCGGGCCAAGGCCAAGGGCAAGGTCCCGGGTCTGGGTCGAGACAGTGCCCAGCACAAATACAGGCTGGGTGGGGAATGGATTGAGAGCGGCGTCGAGGAGAAGGAACTGGGTTGTTGGTGAATGAGAGGCTTAACATGAGCTGGCAATGTGTGCTCACAGCCCAGAAAACATCGGAGTGCTGGGCTGCATCCAGAGCAGTGGAACCAGCAGGGCGAGGGAGGGGGTTCTGCTCTCTGCTCCGCTCTGTGAGACCCCACCTGGAGCCCTGTGTCCAGCTCTGGAGTCCTCAGCACAGGAGGGACCTCGAGCTGTAGGAGCGAGTCCAGAGGAGGGGAGATGATCCGAGGGCTGGAGCACCTCTGCTGTGAGGACAGGCTGAGAAAGTTGGGGTTATTCACTCTGGAGAAGAGAAAGCTGTGGGGAGACCTTAGAGCAGCCTCCCAGTACTGAAAGAGGCTCCAGGAAAGCTGGGGAGGGACTCTTGGTCAGAGAGTGCAGGGATAGGATGAGAGGCAAGAGCTGAAGGAGGGGAGATTTAGATGCAATATGATGAAAAAATGTTGCCCAGGTTGCCCCAGGAAGCTGTGGATGCCCCTGGAGGTGCTCAAGGCCAGGCTGGATGGGGCTTTGAGCCCCCTGATCCAATGGGAGGTGTTGGAACTGGATAACCTTGAATGTCCCTTCCAATTCAAACCAGTCTATGATTCTATGACCACCCCAGTCCCTAACCTCCGGCTTTCAGCTCCTCAGCAGTGTCCTCCTTCTTCCTCAGCATCTCCCAGCTGCCAGACATCTCACCTGGGGACCCCCAGCCCGGCCCAGCCAGCAGCAAAGGTAAGGGGGAATGGCGGGTGGGAGTGGCGCAAGGAGGCAGCGGTGGCTGGGCCTGACGGCCTCCACCCTTGGCTGGGGCTCCGCGCTCCCTGCGGGCCTCAAAACCCGAGGGAAAACCACAGGATGCGTTTCTGAGCGATGCAGCTGTGAGGTCTCTCTCAGAGCATGAACTGCCAGCAGCTGCTGCAGCTGCCCCTGCCTGCTGTGTTGGACCTCAGACCAACATCAGATGACCAGTGGTTTGTGGAGCCTGGAGTTAAAATACTTGGAGCATTCCTCAAGGCATTGCTGCTGTTTCCTATTCTGCGTGGTTTTAGGGAAGCTGCACGCTGCACATCATCAGGTTTTCCAGTCCCAGTCGAGCTGTTCAGTTACCTCCTGCCTGCAGACCTGCTTTAGTCTCAGTATCTGAGCTGTTATCTATACGTGCTTCTAAACTCTTCCTGTCTGTTTCCTGCAGAACAGAAACTGTCATTAGTACATTTTTCTGTATAATGGCCACGTAACTTTGTTAATCTTCAGGTGCTGGAGACTTCTTGAAATGCTTTCTTTTAAAGTAAAATGGCTGGAGAATGCTAGTTTGAAACTTTCTTTCTGTGTGGTCAACTGTTCCGTGTTCCATTACATGAATTTGAGGTGTATGTTTTTGATTTCTCTTTATGCATGCTTGTACCCAGCAACAAAACTTGGCTGGCTGCATTGTGTGGATGAAGTAGGTGATTGAAACTTGAGACAAATCAGATGGTTTGCCAGGAAGATCTGTTTGATCACTGCAAAATGCCGTGTTCTGCACGTGCTCCAGGAAAGCTGTCTTGTGCAAGTAGTCACAATGTCAAGATTTGAGAACCACTGGTTGGTATTCTTGGAGCTAGTTTAAAGACTGCTCTACATAGCTGCATAGCAATTTTGGAAATACTTTAAATGAAATATTTTCTTTTAGTTAGTATGAGAGGCAATCTGAGTCCTCAGCTGCTTCTTCTTTGTATTTAAGGTCATGTAAGTGCTACATGTTCTATATCGTCTCATTTTGATTAGAACTTTACTCTCAGATTTGAATGGAAATAAGTAATGCAATCCTGTTAAATGTGGCTGTTGCAGAATGTGTGTGCAAGCAGGAGGTTAAGTACATGTAATCCGTTCTGAATGCACATTTTAAGAACATGGCTACAGGCCATTTCCTCTCTCCAAGGTTTCCCTGAGTCTAAGGGAGAGGCCTGACCTGGGACCAGTAAGATACCAAAAGATTTGAACCGCTTTCTAATAGCACAGTAGGGCTTAATTGTAACATGGGAGTTCTCTGTAGTTGCTCTGAGGATTTACTCTTGAAAGTACACCTGGCATAGCTTAATTTCAGTGTTCATCTTGGTTTAAATGGGTGACGCTGGAATTTGTGAGCTGAACTCAAAGAGAACTTATTGTAACCAGAAGGAAATCTAGATGCTAACTACTTAGTGGCACTAACATGTAATGTGAACAAGGGGCAAAACCATGCTTCCCTCCTGTCCCCAAAGGTGCTGGACTTCAGATTAGCATTGGTCTTTGCTGTTTCCAAACTGAAGCATAGCTCAGAGATTCCTCTGTCTGAACTGTTTTGTCTTCTTAAATATTTAGTGTTACCAGCTGTGGCAGAAGATAAAGTCTCACCAACTCGAGCTCGGACCATGAAGGACTATGAAAATGTAAGTAGACTTTTAATGTAAGACTTGATACAGATTTATGGCCAAGATATTTCTAACATGTTGGCTAAAGCACTGACTCTCTGGGAGAGGTTCTTGGTCTGTGTTAATCAAAACAGAACTGTTGGAGGTGTGACCAGCTGGCTGGCTGTGCTTCGAACCTCAATTGCTTAAGTATTGCTTTCATAAATTGGGGCAAAATTTGTGGTTGGACTAGCCAACTGCTGCTCTTAAGATGTGAAACAGAAATTGGCACCCTCTACTCGAAAGTTCACACAATCACCAGGAAGGTGAGAACTTGGTTTGCAGTCTGCGATTGATTTATTTCAGGGAACCATCGAGTGTATTTTCCTTTAGACTAGAACAGAATATGGCTTTTTAATTAATTGACTCTTGTGTCAAACCTTTTACCTCTATAATTAAGTATAAGTGTGCTTGGAATACTTTTGTTGTAAAAGTCTAGCTAGTATTGCTGTGACAATTGTGTAGATAAAATCGTTTCTGGCACTTATTAGAATATAAAGGAAAACTTTAGATTTTTTCAATGTATTAATTGTAGGGGTTATTAAACTGAAGCAGCTGGTTGTAACTGCTGAACGATGATTTGGTTGGGGTGTTCAGCTCAAGTTGTTATGATTCTGTGAAGAAACTGTAGAGGAGAAGCAACCAAACATCTCAGAGATGACTTTGATAGATAAAGGCTGTGGCTTGCTGCCTTTAGGATGTGTTCTGCAGTTTTTGGCATGCATTTGTAACTGCTGTTACCTGTTGGAGCATTTTTACATTTGAAATGAGTGTTTCTTCTGAACTCTTTTAGTTTCTTGTGGCCTTACTATCCCTCTGAGGAGAAAACTGTGTTCTTTGTTCAGAATTGAATGCTTGTTTTGGAGAGCCTTGATGAAGGATGTTTTTCATAGTCTGTTTTTCAGTTTCTCTTGTTTCTGTCTGTTGGCTGGGGTAGGAAGACGCTGCCTTGGCATTAGTACGTGCTTAAAATCTTTTACTGTAATATATGCCAAAAACTTCAGCCTGGAATATGCATTCTGTGAGTGTTTTATTATTGGCAGTGATTGTTTGCGCAGGGGAGAAAGTTGTAGAAGGGAGGAAAAATCTGTTGTTGTTTGCTCTGTGTGATGTGGAGGAGAAGGGGTCACCCCACTGATCTCTGGTTTCCTGGTACGTACAGACCCCTCATCTTAAACTGAGCTGTAAACTTCTCATGGGGTGCCAGCAGGATAACGAAGCTTAAATCCATTCACATTAAGGAAGAAGAAGAATCCATTAAATGCAGATATTTCTATAACTTCTCATTTTTATCTTAAACACTGCTGTTAGCTGGAAGGCTAAACTTGAGAAGGGGGCATTAATTTTGTTTGTCCTTTTACTATTAACCAAACAGCCAGCAATAGCTGTGTTTAGATGTGCTTTTGAATTGGCAGTGTAAGGCCGTTCTTGTCCCACTTGAAACCAAATCTGAATTAGAGGGTAAAGTTCCTCATGTCTCCTCCTTGGAGGGGGTTTGTGTGTGAATATATGTGTTTGTGTGTGTGTATATACACACACAACTGCATGAATTTGTTGATCTTTGGGGCAATGTTATTTATTCAGCATATGAGAAGAAAGTCATGAAGAGTGGGCTCTTTTGTCTGGCAACTTGGAGAGAACAGGATGGATGTAATGGTCTTTGAATGGGCTAAAGGCTAGATCCATGTAGAAAAGGACCTTTTATATTTAGACCTGAAGAAAATGCTGAGCTAGATGATATTGAAAGTGTAGACTTTTTAGTATTTATGATGTATTTCACTTTCTTGCAATATAGGGGGAACCACCTTGTGATAAAACATGTGATAGGTGGCATCTTTAACTGAGGCCCTTGTTATGATTTCTTAAATGTTCATGAATACAAAGAGTGATTGGTATCAAGTTACAGAATTAAGTAATAATACTTGTGGTTTTTTTCCTTGTCTCCCCAAACCCGCTCACAATTTTGTTGTCTCATAAAATGGCCTCTGCTGGCAAAAACTGTTGGGCTGTGAAACCACAGCCTCTACTGGCAGATGCCATTTTGCATAACTGTGGCTCTGCAAACCGGGGAAGGAGTTAAACCAAGCTAGGGAAGTGTCATCTGCTGCCACACTGTCCCTTTTGGGGAATGCTCTGTGTAGAGTGCATTGCATCGTCCGGGTCTTTCAGAGTGTCTGCTATTTCTCTTCTTTCATTCCTTTTTTAAATACAGAAATGAAAATGCATAAAGGAATTAAGACTCAGTCTTTAAATGTATAAGTTGAGAGGATTGCCATTAAAATTCCTTTGTAGTGTGAACTCGTTCACGGTTTACACGTTGTGTTTTATTAAACTATAACTTTTTACTTGTAGTCTGCCTGAATCAACTTCCCTCTGAGAAACTGCCTGTCAGAGACATTTGTTTCACTTCTTGGTTTATGATTGTGTAGTCTGTTTTGTTTGCCTGTTGAAAATAGCACCCTTAAGCTCTTTGGTTTAATTCTATTGCCACTGAAACATGTGTGAGTAGAATTAAGGGATGCTGAGTTCTTTTTGGATCGTTTTTTTCCTTTTGACTCAGAAATGTATTGAATGTGTGAAAGCTGACTAGAAGTTCAGCTGAAAGTGTCTTTGGCCCTTGGACTTTTTCTAAATGAACTGAGATGGTGAGAATGATCTACTGACAGCTTAAAAACCCCACCAACCAGACCAAATGCTGTAAAGTCTTCTGCTTTTACCAGCTGAACATAGTACTGAGCTTGCCAGAGAGATGTGCAGTATCAAGTCCTGTTCTGCAGCCTTGCTTCATTTGAGAAATCTTTAATTTCTTTGCTTACTCTCAATAAAGATTTCAGTTTTGATCTCAGAAGTCCTTTCCAACCTTATGATACTGTGATACTGTGTAATGGTCTGCATTGAGCTCGGGGTCTTGAATTGTTGCATTGTTTTCTTGCTTACATCTATTTTAATGTTCCAAAACAGTCATTCCAGCTACTCAAGGTACTCCGTGATACTCATCAAGTATCATGTGTTACAACTTGCATAGTTCAAGTTTATACCCACTACTGTGTAAGGTCATCCAATTGGAATTGCAGGGAAGCATAGATAAGATTAAATATATGTATTTATTGCTGCTTCTGCAGACAGGCTTCTTCAGGATGTGTGGATGGGCCCCAAAGTTTGTGTATTCAAGTGTATTTTCAGTTGCTTGGATGATATTTACTTGTGGGAGTAATGACGAGGCATCTTGCTGGGCAAAGATTATTAAACTGAAAAATTGTTTGCAGATGCAGTTTCTGAGTGCAGTTATGGAAAATAATCTTGGGTTTCACAGGCCAAATATTCTAAGAATTGTGTCCGTAATAATTTTTACAAGTGGTACTTTACTGTTCTGGAAAAGCCTGCATAAATATTTTATTAGTAGCTCTGTAACATATTAGATTGCCTTTTGCTGAAAGCATCTGGCAGGGGACAGAGTCTTATTTGAATGAATGTTTTATGCTTAGTCTCTTAAAAAAAACTTTAGAGGGAGACTGCTTTCTTTAATGAAACCATCAACTGTGTTACTGCTTCTACTAGGAAGGTGAAAAATCCTAAGCAATTTTTTCCCAAAGAATTGCACTATGAAATATGGGATGGGATAAAGGTTTTATTGGTGTTCGATTGGACTCGCATGCCTTGTGCTTGTGGCTTTTCTTCCCGTGAGCAAGGTTGCCATCCCAAGCTTTTGCTAAGAAAATATTTCTGTTGTAACATGATGTCTTATATTTTGTTCAAGTTATATTTTATAGAGGAAAGAATGATTTAAATATTTTTAGATATAGAAAACTCTCTTGTCTTATTTTTGTGTGAAGTCAGTGTTTTAGTACTTTAAGAAGGAATATTCTAAAGAGCACTGTCTGCACAACAGCATTTATTGTATGTTTTTAAATAATGCTGTTTTACAATTGTTGATTGTTAAGTGTCAGTGTCTCATAGTGTTGCAGGGCCGACAATAAACACAAGCTAAATGATAACATCTTACACAGACACAGAAATTTTATGTTGTGCCAAAGTGCCTGTATATCTTAAAACCAAACCAAAATGAAAAACCAAACTCCAAAACCTTTAGACAGGGTGGATTACTTCCTATTCAGGGAGATGGGGGGAAAAAAATGTTAAGGTTGGGATGAGATTGTGAGAGAAGAATGTTCTGTGATGCATGCTGGAGCTATAGAGGATAGAAACCCGCTGAAGGGCTTGGAGTATTTGTAGCTCTCTGGGTGACACTGTCTTGGAGAGAAGGATGCTTTAGTTTGGCTTGGATATCATACACTGTAGTTAACACCCTCACAATTTGACTGTGTGTATGTGTGTGTGTACACACTCGTGTATGTGTTTAACTCTGTCCAGTGCTTTGAATTCTAATCTTGCACTGTGGAGAGCAAACCCAAATGAGAGTAGTTTTCACTTTCTGTTTTACTTGATTTGAAGCACATGACATAATTTGCTCATTTTCTTTCTTATTTCACAGCAAATCACTGATCTGAAAAAAGAAAACTTCAACCTGAAGCTTCGTATCTACTTTCTGGAGGAGCGAATGCAGCAGAAGTTTGATGGTCCCACTGAAGAAATATACAAAATTGTATGCGTTTAGAATAATTTCCTACAACTACGTGCATTTTTGTACTGTTTTATTAACTTTTGAGTCTTTTCTGTTGGTGGAAACTTTATCATGATACCTTTATTTTATTCTAGTCCAATCCTTTTCAGTAATAACTAAATTAAAATGATCTTTATTAGGTGTGGGAAAAAAGTAGTTTCAAGTGCATAAGTGTCTGTTGTTTTGGGTAGGGTGATCTCTGAATTCTCTCCAGACACTTTCATGCTTTTGTCCTAGAACATTGAGCTGAAAGTTGAGATAGAAAGTCTGAAGCGTGAACAGCAGGAGAGGGAGAAACTACTCATCAAAGCCTCGTAAGTACCAGTGTATTTCTCTGTGTCTGTTACTTAGGATTCCCAGGATCTTGCATCTATTTGTTCTTTTTCATGACATTTTAGGAATATGAGAAACCAAAGTAGTGCTTTAAAGGCACTTATCTAGAAATTGATTAATTTCTTATATGTTGCACGTGGATTCTTAAATGCACAATAACGTTAATGTATTTATAGGGGATGGTGTGACTTTGATATTACCCTTTATTCTACTGAATTTACAGGTAAATAATGACTCCCTAGGTGGGAATGGCTGAGCCTTCCTAATGTAGAAGTTAAGCTGACAGCTGAATTCTCTCAGCACGTGAAGAGGTGGACTTCTTTTACAGCTGTATTTGGAAGCTTTAAAAATATGGCAGAAATATTACACTTTTTCATCATACATATAAAATGCTGCTTATCTGCTGTGACAAGGCTTGTCTCTGGAACTCTGAGTGTGCCACAAATTGCTATAGAATATGTAGATATTTGTATTTAACCTTAAAGCAGGTAGAGATAAAGTCGAAGATGCTTGTGTATAATCTGTCAGCCACTTGAATTTTGAGTGTTTTCCACTCTAATATGCAATGGTATTTGTATCTATATTATGGTCTTCCAGTAAGGCAGTTGAAAGCTTGGCCCAGGGTGGCAATGCTGAAATACAGCGCGTGAAAGAAGAGGCCCAGAAGAAGCTGCAAGAAGTGGAAGAAGTGCTGACTGGCAGAATAAATGTTCTGGAAGAGGTGGGTGGCTGAAACTGAAGGAATAATTAGAAATCAGTATGTCTTTGTACTATTATGTGGGATTTGGTACTGTGATCTATCTATATTTTCAAAATTGTTTCAGCTTTCCTTGAAAAATAGCCAGTGCAAAACAAACAGGGGAAGAAAAGAAGTGAAAAAACCCAATGGAAGTGTTTTTACCTTCTGTTCAGCTGTCAAATATGAGGATAGCAGTTCTTCAGGCAATTCATACCTATTGGTGGTATTTAGGTACATTGGTCGTGTTTAGGTACCTCTGATTCCTGAATTCCAGTGTGAGGAGGCTGCATTTTCAGAACACAATCTCTATTTATAGGAAGATGGGGCTGGATTTTGAACACTTCTATTGAAAAAGCCTCAGCTTCTTAAAGAGCTGAAACCACTCAGTAAATACTCCTGTCATTTCCCACCTCATTACAAACCTGAGATTCAATGCTTTCGATATTAAATCTCCACTCTTGTGTGTTCATTATGTGCTGAGAGGGGTCACCTCTGGGCAGGTGAACTGGTGGGCTCTTCCCTGCGTGCATCACTCTCTGGTCTTAGATTGACCTTTGTCTGCCAAATGTTGTTGGCTTCTAATGTCATTGTATCACCTTTTTGCATAACATTCTCCTGTTCCTTGCTGTCTGTGGTTGGGACAGTTTATTTCTGTATTTATTGTTGAGCCGTTGCTGGTATCTTTACAGGGGAATTGCTTCATGTTTTCCTCATTTTGTAATGTAACAGCAAAATAAACCCCCTGTTCTCTATGTGAATAACACCCTCAGAATCAAGGAGAAGTTCAAGTTGTTGTAAGGAACAAATTTGATATTGAATAGTCTGTGCTGGCAGTGTTTGTGTCACGTTCTAGAAATCCAGAAGCTCATGATAGTTTTGCATTGTTGATTGTATACACTTACCTGTGGGTGTGGGATGTTATAGCTGTGTTTATGAGGGGGTTGGACCTCTGATGCTCTTTCTGTAAGTAGATAGAAATAGCACAAGTGGATGTATTGTAATATTTGCTTTCCCATCTCTAAAGAATGAATTGATCATGGAAGATATCGACCATCTCTTGATGGTATTTTCTCTCAGGATAGTTTAGTAATATTCATAAAGCAGTGAAGTCCTTCAGGGAGGAGGAGAGAGGAATCTCCATGACCTTTTTCTCAGTTTAGTGGAACTGGAATATTTTAAAGCATTCTTTGTGCTATTGGATAGGTAGAGAAGTTCCCAAGCTACTTATTCTGTACTAAAACTGCCAGCCATACCTGTGATTCCCAGATCTGACAGGCAGAAGGGCAAATATTATCATCTCAAGGTGGTACAGTATTTTCTGTAGCCTGAAGATAGTGTTGGCCTCTGACATTAATTTTGATATGCTTATGCATGTAAACACTGCAGAACAGTATTAGTATCTTATTTACATAACACCATGTAATTATATAGATCCAGGTAAAGCTAATGAAGATTAATTTCCTTCAGAGTTTTGTGCTTTTCCATATTGACCTGAAGGAGAGAGGTGAGTTACTTTTTGGGCTACAAAGAGAATTTTATTTCATAGAAAGTAAAAATCAGTGAGCACAGCAGGAAGCTTACAATATAAAAATGAACATCTGAAACAGATTTCATGTAGTGTGTTACAAGTGTGGCTTTTCTGGCATTCCCTATCTCCCTGAGTTGGGTCACCAGAGGAAGCTGACTGGAATCTCTGGGTGATATCTCTGTTTCTATTGCTGTTTGAGAGAAAAATGTCTGGTTTGTACTATATCAGTTCTTGCAAGATATTAGAAATTATGTTGGGAAGAGTTCCGATTAGCTACCACGACCCTGTGAATATTAATTTCTTCTCTGAATGAAAAAAAAAGCCCTTTTTTAACCTCCTAATTTAAGTGTAGTCATTTATTATGATAGTGAGAGGGCAGCAGGACAAAACCAAATTATAACAGCTAAATTTAAAGCCATAGCATAGAGGCACTTTTGTTTCCTTTTCTGCTGTCAGTTAGGGTATTTGTTTTATTTATTTGAAACAGATGTTTCTATATAGCACAGAAAATGGATTAGCCTTGAAAATGCAGACACAAAGAGTTCAGAAGTGTCTGCAAAGTGCTTGAATTACTTGGTAAAAGTTGCTAAATTAAACATACCAACATATGTTTGGTAGAGGAAACTTCAATATGTGAAAAATTTTGTGAGCATTTTGTTCTTATAAGCGTCAGAATTGTGTGTTTTAATTACAGAATGTTAAAGCTGCCCAAGAAGACATGGAAAAAGCCATTGCAATGACAGAGAAGGAGAAAGCTCTGAGAATAGCTGCTGAGCAGAAACTTTCTTCAATTATGAATGCCCCTGCAAAGGATCTGGATGTGATTACAGGAGCTGAGAAAGACAGGTCAGAACTCTTGCCGGTGGTGTTTCTAACCACTGGAATTCATTACTGTTTAAGCATGAAGGGTCGGCATGGAGATAGGTTTTAACAGTTTGATCCTACCCTCAGATACCTGAGTGAGTGTTAATGGCTGTCTTTCCCATTCTGCTATTAAATTTCCCATTCTGCTATTAAATAGAATCCGTGTGCAAGTGACACCAGCATGTCCTGCTTCAAAGCATCTCTCTAACTTTGCTGACTCACCTCCTGCTTGCTGCTCTCTTGAAACCATTGCTGAATAGACCTTGACTCTACCATTTGTGTTCACTTACAGCTTTCATGGTGTTTATGTACCCTTCAGTCCCAGTGATGTGTCTGTTGAGGCTGCTAAATCAAATGGGGAGCGAAGTGTAGTGTGTCTGAGTGTTGTGGTTCTGGTTTTGCTTTGCAAAGCACTAGCTTTGCTTTTTCTGGCAGGTAGTAGCAAAGGCAGGTGAGTTGTTCAATAGTTTTAGGTGGGGAAAATGTATAAACTCAAATCTCAGTACTTTGAAGGGGTGTTTTTTGTAAGATATTTTGTAAAATATGTGCCTTGCAAGCCTTGAGTGAAGATCAAAAGATCATTGTGATCCTTTATACTTTGGAGTATCCTTTCTTGTCTGTTTGTGTCTGAACCATCTATGTCACTGCTCTGAGTAACTGCATAATTGCTCTACCCTGGTAACAGAACATTTAGCTGGCCTGAGGCTTTCTTTTCGTGGGTTTTAAATTATGGTAGGACCAAGGCAAGGTTTGCAGTGTTTTCTAGGAAGTTTTTGTATAAGCACACTGATTGAGAACTACAATTCTGAAATCTACAGTGGCTTAAAATTATGAAACTGTTCTAATAGGTTTTGATACTGCACCTCATGCCACCACAGTGATTATAATCTGGTTCTCAAGTTACCTCCTTCCTTTCCCTTTCCTGTCTTCCTCTTTATGTCTGTTAGAATGTAGTTGCTCTCCGGATGAAGAGGAGTTATAAAACCAGTCCCTTTCAGAGGTGCTTTAGTTGCCAGCTCTAAAGCCTCTGTGAGAACAGGGCTTAGAGTGTGGAAACAGTGTCAGGAGTGCATCACTGCAGTGAAGGCAGTGTGGAGTATTATGAAGAACACCTTTTTTTTCCCCCTCTTCTCCCCCTTGTCCCCCCTCCTTGTGACCCAGTGCTGGCAGGATCTTCTGTAATTACGTACTGGTAGATCAGTGTAAATATCCACAGGACCAGAAAAACATAGTGCTAATGGAAGAAGAGAATATTTGAGTTGTTGAAGCGAATCAAATATTAATATGCAATGCTTTAAACTTGTCTGGGAGTAGCACATCTGGAATTCATATTGTGTTAAAAAATACTTTCACCATCTAAGCTACAAAATATTGAATCACAGCTGGTGTCTCACACCCGAAAGTTTTCACATATAACCCTCAGAAAACTCAAGCATTGTTCTCAGTTGTAATACTGGAAGTGTCAGGATGGGTTTTGGCCAAAGAAGGTAGTGCTGATCTAACTTTTTTTTCACTTATGTGATGTGAGAACCAGCTGAGGTACAAATACAAATGAAACTTGGTACTTGAGGGGCTCTTAGTGATGGCACGTAAGGGTACGGTGCTGTATGTGCTCAGAAGTGGAATAGGTTGATAAGCTTTTTATGTGTGCTATAAAGGACAATGTAACTAAAATATTAAAGCTTATATGTTGACATTTGAAATGGTACTGGAAGAAAATAAGAATGAGCACTTTGCAGAAAGCTCAACCCTGTCTGTTGCTTGTTTTAAAGTTATGGCACCTTTTCTGGTTTCTCTGGAGGAAGAAGGGGTTGTGGAAGCACCCCTCTAAGCTTTACAGGTATTGCCCGGAGTCTGCACTTAGGAAAGCTCTCTGCAAGATTTACTGCAATAATTGGAGAATTGGTAGTAGATGATTCAAGATTAATATTAAAAATCTTATAATTTTAGACTTATAGAGCAACTGAATCTGTCATTGAAAAGTAAAGAAGCTATAATTCAACACCTCGAAGAGGAAAAGTCTCAGAGCGGATCTTATGATGGGAGCTTATCAGCAGCAAAAATCAGAGAACTTACCCTTGCTTTGAGGCATGAAAAAGATAGTGAGATAGAGGTGAGGAAACTGAACAGTTCTGTGTTACAAGTCTCATGGTCTAGGATTTTAAAGCTTTTGTGTGCGATGGTATGTGAGCAACTTAAGCCAGTTTTTAAAAATGCTCCTCACAGTTGTTCCCTTCTCCATTCCCTTAACATTCACTGGTTATGTTGTGGTTTGGTGGTCCATATTCATCCTTATTATCCATGCTTACCATTAATTTAGTGAGAGATTGTGTTTTCCATTGACTGTGAGCCTGTATTTTTTTATAGGTACTGTGCAATTTCTCGACACAAGTATATATTAAAATATTCTAGATGTGAATAGTTCCCTCAATAGGTGACAGAACTTCTGTAGAAGTTAAGAATGGGAGTTGAGAGTTCATTTTTGGGAAGAATCTCTACTGTTACGAAAAAGCTATGGTAAGGGAGGTAGGCATAGCAAAATCTCTTGAAATGAAGTGGAAAATCTACCCTTTAACCTACAAAAGGTGCTAAGAGTCAGTCTTTTATTTCACTTGGTTCTTAAACCAGAAAGACCAATATCCTGGAAAGCAGAAACAGGTCTTAAGGCTTGTTGTCTTCTACTTTTTTTTTTCCCATTGATTGTTCAACCAGTTACTTAAAGCTGTAGAATTAAGGATGTAATCATGGAGGCTGTCATGCCTCTGGGTAATTTTCTTTCCTTTTGTTTTGGAATTTCATATTGATCAGTACCTGAATACTTTTTTTTTTGTTTATATCAAGAATAGACAGGAGAACTTTGTACAACTGGATTGATTAGTGGAATTAGAAATTTTCATTACTCGATCTTCTGGCAATTAAACCAATGTGTCAGGAAAAACTACTCTGGTTTCACAAAAATATTTATTTGTCAAGGTGAAAACAGGGACAGGCTCATCTTTAATTGTTTAATTTGAGGTGGTGGACAAACTGTATCATCATGTTGGGATGCAGTATTGGAGACATAATTCTGATGCTCGTTTTACTTCATTTTAATGCTTCATGAGTTACATTTGTTTAGCATGAAATCCCTTGAACGTAACAACAGTTTTATTCTCACAGGCAATTAGAATGGAGCTTAAAAATGAGAGAAATTCCTTTGAAAAAAAGATTCAGGTAAGTTCTAGCCTTGTTTCTGTTTCCTCAACCACTTACAGGGCACGTTGGGAACTCTTATGTAATGCATTCATAGATACAGAGAGGCCTTGACTCAAAAAGAAGCAAAGCAAGTCCTCTGATGAATTATCCTTTATGTTAGGGGACAGGAAGGCTCACCTTGTTTTTGAAGCAATTTCCAGTAAAGCATTCTCATCAAATATTGAAGCTGATACTCGTGGCCAGCCCATGAGATTTCGCTTCTTATACTATATTCCAGGCACATATTTAAGATGATGACTTGCATTTTGGGACTATATTTTATGTTAGTAATCTGAGTAATAAGATGTAAGAACATTCTGTCAGAGTTCTTATTAATGTGCAGTTACAGTATCTCTTAGTGGGAAGTTAATGCAACTTTCACATAATCTAATTTAGTCACTTCAAGAAGAGCTACAAGAGAGAGAAAATGAGCTTGCTGTTGAAAAGAAGAATGGTTTGAAAAGGGATAAAACCATTCAAGGGCTAACTGTTGCATTAAAAGCAAAGGAGAAAGAGGTATGATTATGATCTGCTGTTTTGTAGAACCGTCATTGGGAGGGGAGTGTGTGCATTGTGTGTGTGGCGGGGTTGGCTGATCTCACTGTAACCATTAGGAGGCTCCTAGTGGGTCCTTACTCACAGCTGTCCTATCTGTAAGCAGCTCTGTTTATCTTACAGCCTTGGGTCTTGGGCTGGAGGAGAGAGGAAAGATACTTCACTGATACTTTCTCCCTTAAGGACTTTGAAGAAAAATGTTTTCAGTTGCAGGCTGACCTTTATCAGCTCTGAGCACCACTTAAAAGGTGTGAGAAGTGTTTTCTGTTGTTGAGTAAGTGGAGCTGTCATAAAGATAACTCAAATAGGAGAAGTCAGCACTGGCTGAAATTCAAATTTTGTGGGAGAATGGGAAATACTTAACTTGAGCGATAGGCACTCTAGTGAGTGTTGTATAAGAGCAAGAAGTTCTTTACAGGACAAAACCACCAAATACATCATAATAAATCATAAAGTGTTTGTTTTGTGTAGTTGGATGAATGGTTGATGAGATGGGATAGCTGTTACTGAATCACCATCCCTTGGAAATAACTCTTTCTACATAGTATTCATTTTACTTTACTTAAAGAATGAGGAGCTTTGTTCTGAAATTGAGGATCTGAATGCTTCGTTGGCTAAGGCGAGAGAGGCAACTCACAAAGCACACATCCAAAAATTCAAGGTAAGAAGCAAGCAACTAATGGAGCTTTTCCCATCTCTGCTCCTCCCTTCTCTGTAATTACATGCAGTGGGTAGTGCTTGGTATCTTTGGAAGCAGAGAAATGGAGATCAGTTAAAAATGTTATTTAAAAAGTTTACTTTTTCTTACTTTGAAAAAGATTTCCTGAATCAAATTGTTTAAATGATAAAATGTCAGATAACTGATGTTGTTTCTTGAGTTCTTTCTTCTCTAACAACTGAGGATTATTAAGGGAGAAATGTGTAAAAGCAAAATGAGTTCAAAATAGACACAAATAGTTGTGGAGCTGAGATTATATTGAGCTTTTTTTTTGACATAAGAATGTTTTGGGTTATTTTCCAAAGGTGTGGTAACAACACAGTCTTCGTGTCAGCAGAGTTGAACTGGGCATGGGACACTCGTTTGGATTTATTAATATAATAAATGTGAAACCACTGCTCATAGAATAGCAGAATGTTGTTTGTGAAAATGTGGTTTAGTGATGGTTTCGTGTGTGGAAGAGAAAGGACCTAAAACTAAGTCTGATTAAACTATAGGCAGAGCTGCATCTTCCATGATGATGTTTGTTCATCCGCTTGGTCTCAGCTCAGCAGGAACGGAAGAGGTTGATACGCTTACCTTTAAAGAACAGACACCTGAAGCTTTTGTGACTGATTGTACTGCTTTTTGGTTTCTAATCTAATGGAGTAGTAATGTTTAGTTCTCACAGAGCCCCTCTATTTCTTCCAAAGCCATTTATCTCACTTAAGCCCAAATTTTAAGTGAGTTCTATTGAGAAAAGTCTACCCTATTTCTTCTTCAGGTCGTTTTGGCCTGGCTGTGAATCTGTAGCTTGTGTTTGCTTTTTCATACCATGGAAGTCCTGCTTTGAAATATTACTCTAATTTTTAACCCTTTTCATTTTTATGACTGCTTGATTACTTTTGAAAAGTTCTAGGTTTAAAAAGTATGCAGCTAATCCCTCCTGTCCACAGAATCCATGTGACGGAGCAAGCCTTTCTCCTCAGTACTCTGCTGCTTAGCTATAATCTTGAGTTGAAGGCAGTTCTCCGTGGGCAGATGATGTTGCATAGCCCACTGCTCCCATCATCTGTTTTGGGAACTTCAAGGAGACCAGTTGCAACATTATATGATGGGGAAGAACACAAATCAGACTTTCATATAGAAAATATGGTTATGACCTGGGAACTATACAGCCTAGCCTGGATTCAAACTGACCCCAAAGTAGAAAGGTTTATGTAATAAGAGCTTTGGGAGACAACAGTAATAATGTGATGCCATTTGCACTACTGACTGCTTTGCAGGGTCAGACTATATCTAATCTTTAATTACCTGAGCTGGAAGTCACTGAATGCTGTGTTACATTAGTTGGGAAAATTTTCAGTGTCTCTGTTGTATGAATAACTCTCATCTCACTGCATTTTTGCCACAATTTTGAAGTACTGGAAAGAGGTTCAGGGGAGTGAATTTGGACACAACAAGAGTAAAGACTTCCAGTGTCTACCAAATACTCTTATAGAATTTGAATGTTGGTTTGTGTTTCAGGGTGCTGAGGATTATCAAGCTCTCTTGATGGAAAAAGAGACCCTCTTAGCGGAGCTGCGTTCTGAAAACCTCACAAAGGATGCTGAGAATCGTAAACTACAAAGGAGGATTAAAAGGACCGATCAAGAGCTGAATGATTTGAATTTAGAAAGAGAGAAAATGGAGAAGGAGCTGGATGAAGCACAGCTACAGAAGAGCAGAAGTGACAAAACCATTAATGTTATTATAACTTTTTATTTTACTTCGTAAAGTTTAAAAATAATTCAGTGTTTCTTGCATGTCTGAGCCAAAGTTCTCCTTGCTTTTTGCAATATTAGCAGAGTCATATAAACGCAGTATATTTAATAATTTCTGCTTGTAAAATTCCCAAAGCTCAGAATTAGTTGATCACAATGATGTGCTGTGTCTGTTCATTAATTTTCCTCACTTCATACTGTGTTTAGTTTTTTACCTTGCTGTAGGTGTTCAGATGAGCACTTCTGCTTCCAGCATGAGCAGCTCACGCAACAAATCAGGTTCCTTCTTTTCTTCCTTTGAAAAAATGACACACCTTTTGCTGAATGTTCAGTGTTAAACATACTTCTCACCTGCATATCTTGTCACATACAATGACTTTCTAAAGTCTTCTCACCATTGCTTCCATTAGGGCAGCATTTGCATAATGAGTAGAGTCCTTACTGCATTCAAAGCCTGATCCTCTTCAGTTAGGGATTAGTCTCCTGCTGTATTAAATTACATAAAAGATTAAATGAGCTCGTATTTTGTTCAGTGAATGTTTAGGTTCAATTATTAAATAAGGACCTGAGTGGAGCAGGTCTGCATTGCTGTCCCTGCAGCATCGATTAAAACCAGCAGAGGGATCCCTTTACCCACAAACAAAGTGATTCTCCCTGTCTCCTGCCCTCAATTTAACTTGCAGTTGGTTGTCAGCCCTGGTTAGGCTGCTGTCACAAAGTCTCTATCTTTGGTGTGCTTTGAAATTTCTTCAGGGTGTTGAGGTTAAGGAGAGAAAGAACAGATCGCTTCTGTCAGTAAAACAGCCACAAAGAACATATTTTATTGATTTAAACTATTTTATATTTAACTGTCAACTCCGTTCAGATTTTTTTTCATCTTTCAGGGGAGCTTTAATAAAACTCTGTATAGGAAATACAGGAAAAATAGGGCTGAATAGGGAGTTGCCAGGGGATTCAAAGTTACTTGTATTACAGAAACCTGTTTGACTCCATTATGTCCAAGTTTTTCATATAAATGACAAGCTCCTTGGGGAAAAGCATTCCTGCCGAAAGATGAGCAGTCTTATAAAAATTATACCCTTAACCTATTTCCTTCTCCTGGCAGAACAGCTGCTTCAATTTTAGAGATGCTGGTACATTTGGATATAGCAATGTTGCTTGTGAAATGTTGCCCATTAAGTAGTAGATATGTGGGAGTAAAAGAATATGCTGTGATTTTTTGCTCTTTGACAAATGGAAAACCACTTCAGTGATCTGATACAAACTTTTTATGAGACAGCCTTAAAAATTCTGTTCTATTTATGATCAGAGATACCTATTTATCAGTGTTTTAATTTTATCAGAGTAAAACTAGCAAGAATGTGCCTGAATTGTAGCAGATGCCCTTGATGTCTGTAATGAGCTGCTGTCTTAGTTCCTCACACACTCACAAGTGAACTTTCAATGGCTTTTCATATGCTGTAACTGGGATAATCCCAATTCTTACATATATCTATTTAAAAAAACCCCAACAAACCGTAGATATCCTGCATAAGTCCTTCTACTCCATTATGAACCCAGCTTATTGAGATGATTTGGGCTTAACTGTCCTAGAATGGAATAACTTTAAATTAATTGAAGACTGCTACATATGGCTGCCCCATCCCTGGGGGTGTCCAAGGCCAGGTGGATGAGGCTTTGAGCAACCTGATCCAGTGGGAGGTGTCCCTGCCCATGGCAGGGAGAGAGGACTGGATGGGCTTTAAGGTCCCTTCCAACCCAAACCATTCTGTGATTCTGCGTGTGCTGATCATGCAAATCACAGTCTGTGTCAGTATTAGGAGTCTTCTGGAGCAAAGGGCATAGATATTATTGAACCACGTCCCTGCCACAGGGTGGATGTGTCCTCTGGCTTTTTGCTAAGTCTGCTTTAAAACCAAAAACTCTTCCAATTCTGTGCTTCTCCAGGAGCTGCTGTCAAGCAGTGGTTCAGCATCACTGTAGGCTCTTTGAAAAATGAAACTTCTGGCATGTATACTTACATGCAATTGATGAGGAATGAACATGGACTCATCCTTAATGTTGCTTGTCCCCACCGTGTTACTGTGTCTAGAACAGAGATTCAGTGCTTCCTGATGGAAGAGTTTGTTCAAATTTATGGGATTAAACACTTTAAATATCCATTCTCTCTACAGGCCTAAATGTAGACAATTAGAGTACGTTTACTGGGTATTCATATTTGATCAGTTGGTTGGGGAAATGCAGAATAACTCATTAGGCAGAATTTATTTAGGCTTCCTACCTGCAGTGTAGCCTGAGAGGGAGATTTTGGAGCTTCACAACTTAATTATTCACCAACCTGTTTTCCATCTGACAAGGAAGGGGAGGCAGCTGCTCCAGTCTTCTGCACTATAGTGTTTCACATTCATTTTTCTTATTTCAACTATCATTAATCATAGGAAAGTCTCTTGGGAAAAAGGTTGGCAAAGGGAATTGCAAAGTTTATGCTCTGAGAACAGTAGATACTATATTATCTTGCAACTCAATATATAGAAACCAATAGATTTTTCTCCCAGACAATTTGAGTGGTCAATGAGTTCAAGCAACCTGCTGTAGTGATGGATAGCTTTGTGTGTTTACAGAACTCTGGCTCATGCAAAGATGATAATTTTCAGTCTCAGCCCTAACTTGTTTTGGGAAGGGTTTAGGGAGCTCTGGGTGCACAAATAGTAGAGGCAAAGTACCTGCAGATTGTCTCTTCTAGGCTTTTTCACTTGTTCCATAATTGTGTGCCTGGTCAGCCCAAATCCTTCCATACACCTGGCTTTAATATTTGTGCTGCTTTAAAGGCAGAAGCATAGTTTCTGTACCTGACAAGCATTGTACACCAAGACAGCTAAGACTAGGTACTAGGGGTGTAGCTCTGTTTCTGCAGCATCATCTTTTCTCTCTATGCATATCTGTCATCTTCTAAAAGCTGATTGTGGTTTTTGTAAAGAGAAGTCACAGAGTATTGGTCACTTGAAGTTATAGGACAGGTCACAAGTGTTCCTTTGAAGTTTAGGTACCCAACAGATAATGTATTCACATAGAGCCTCTCAGTGATATAATAGTATAAAAACAATGCAAAAATGGAAAGCCAAGGAGTGATCTTTGCAATGCAGTGAAAATCATAACACTCCAGTTGATCCTTTGCTTCCAGGTCCTGTGTTGTATATGAGTGGGTTTATTGTGGCCCCTTGAAGAGCTCCATAACTAGAAGCCAGAAGAGCTGTGCTGCACTGCAGTTTATATGCATAATAGCTAGGAAGAAACAGAAATATATTTGAGAGTTTGTCTATACAGACAAAAGCTTGGACCTGGTTCTGCAATTCTTCAGCTTTCTTAGTCAAGCAAATAGTTCTTTACATCCTGAAAAGAACCCCTTAATTTATGAATTTGCAGAACTTAATCATTCTTTGAAGCTGGATAACATTTGAGGTTTTTTGGGAGCTAGATTCTTAACTGAATCCTAGCAATGAAACTAAAATTAAGCAAGTAAACCAAAAGGCATTGTAAATGACAATTTGTATTTAATGCACAAAATAAACAGAAGTAAAACACTGAAGTAGTAAAATGAGGGTAAGGATTTGATGTGAACCTGTGTGAAGCAAAGTAATTAAGTCGAGAAAAGAACATAAAACAGTTTGTAAAGAGATTGCAATTAAAGTGTCACTAGTACTCTCTCTTTTACGTGGAATAAGAAACAACTATTGAATTTCAAATCCCAGTGGAGGCAAATGTAAAGTTTATAGGTGACTGCCATGTGTGCAGACTATTTAAAGGGCTTATGATACCTCACAAATGGGCCCTTTTTGGGAATAATTGCAAAACATTTATTTTAAGATATAGGCAGTGTTACCTAGTTCTTTGGGTCTGAACAGAAGTTAAGCTAGTATAAAGTCTCCTGTAAGTTTTAATTGTTTACTTTTAGACAACAGCCAGTTTCTGCTTCTCTTTTTCTGCACAATCTATGCAGATCTTCCCATAGAGCAAAACCTTATAACATGAGGCTGGTGTCTGGGCAGACGCTGCCTCCTTCAGTTGGCAGTGTTGAAACTTCCAACAAGTCAGGAAAAGAGTTTGAAGTGCCACAGACAGTGATGGTGGAAGAGAAGCTGGAAGGACAGAAAAGCCACAGTAGGGATTTTCTTGCAGCCCTGGGCTCTTGCATATTTTCCACTTTGCAACTGGGAACTGATTATTAATTACGTGCCAATCATTTCATATATATTTCCATTGATTTAGCAATTGTCCCCAGTTCACAGCAAAATGTAAGGAACAGGAATTGTTGGATGTTTTTTGCCTGTAACCCAAGACTTTATCAGGTGTCACTTTGAAACCCCATCATAGCTATGCTTTCAGATGGTGGATTTTCAGGTGAGGTGGAGCAGGATCTGTAGGAATGCTGAGGAGAAAGCTGTAACTGTGGGGTGTGTCAAGCATGGTGACCTTCAGACAAGGAGATCCTCCTTTGTCTGTTGCAATAGTCCTCATTGATCCTAAAAGTTCTCAAAGTCCTTTGGTCTTTCTGCTGCATAAGGCTATTGAAAGAGGTTGCTTCTTGTTTTAGAAGCAAAGTGGAGGAGAAGTATATGTTTCACTGATGGGGGAGTAAGATGTGGAGGTGATGCAGCTGATCTTGGAGCTGCAGGAAGTAATTAACAGAGGCAGAATCAAAATCAAGTTCTGTTCACAGCTTCTAATCATGAGACCGACCTGTTTGGTCGCTTGAAGTTTGTGCTCTTGCCAAAAGAAAATGTTTTAACATCTCTGACCTTTTGTTTGATGCAAAAGTCTCTGGTAATACAGTGTTAGTGCAAGAATTTTCATGGTGTGATGAGAAAAAGAGCAAATGACAAACTGAATCACCCGTAACCAATTTTTCTCCTATTTCTACTGAGGGAGTAAATTGACTCAGAAGTGAGTGTTTGTTCTGACCATGATAACGTCTACGTGCTTGCTATACCCAACAGCCTCAGAGTCCAGGCATTCTATATGGAAAGCATTTAAACAATAACAACCTAGATATTTAAGAGAAAATACTGACACCTCATCTAAAAATTTTCTTTCTTTCTTTGTGTTCATTGATGCCAAGAGAAAGATAACTGAGCTTAAATATATTCTCTAAGGTATTCAGTGAGATGAGTAGCTTAAAGCAATGGAAAGTTGAGCTAATAATGTGAGTTATTACTCTTAAACTTTTTTTGAAGTTGATTTGCTAAATATTCAATTTCTTTTTTTTTAATAGGACCTTAGAAATCAACTCGAGAAATTACACGGTGAAATGACTGAAAAGGAAAAAGCACTTGAACATCATTACAATATTCTTTTGAGTGAAAGCAATCAGAAGCTGCAGAGCCAAGAACTAGTTATCAAGCAGCTAACAGACAATGTCAGTCAAAAGGATCTGCTGCTTCAGGTAGGTAGACTTAAGTTGAAATGAAAAATGGAGAGATATCATTTGATTTTGTATGAGGAATTATTACAAAATCACATTTGTATTTGGAATTACTGTTGATTTTGATGATAATCCTTCACTTTTCATAATACTGTATTTGCAGAACAGACATATAATTACCGAGAGTGTGGCATTCAATAAGGTTTCTTGTTAGGGTTTTATGAAGTGTGTGGACAGAGGGGGAAGAAAGCTTTACTAGTACTTATGTAGAATTTTCACTGTTGTGGTGAGATACTTTAAAAGCTCTGAAGTGCCTATGGTTTTCAGTTTATTGTGCAGAAACTTGAAGTTGAGGAATAGGTATAGATACTGAAATACTCTTATCTTTTTTTTTTCTTGGAGCCTATTCAAAACGATGGATGTGAGAAGGGAGCTGCCTGAATGTTAATGGGCCTCTGTTTGGTTTTTTTATGGCTGGAGGTGTAAGCCTGAAAAGTACTGATGGTATTCAACTAGCTGTGCAGGCAGTGATAGCTGAGGTTGCTCTGTACGTGGAAACCAAGGTGCAGACCTTGACTTTTTTTAATATTGAAAGGATTTGATATCTGGGGAAAGCGTCTGTTTGGTTTTTTGACTCTTGTATTAAGCTGAGCTCTTCTTTTGACATGTATGTAAAGAACCTGTGCCAGATCATCCTTGGATATTCTCCTGAATTTTGTTTGTTTCTCTGTTTTGCAGTATAAAACTAAAGTAAATATTGTAAAATTGTCTCATTGTTTTCTTTTGTTAGAAACTTGATGGAACAGTTAAAGAAAAGGATGCAGAATTGCAGGAGCTCCTGAATAAATACAAGAACCTCGTAAGAGCCAATGAAGAGCTTGAACTGAAAAATGAGGGCTTAGTAAAGGAAAAATGTGCTGCACAGTCTCAGCAGTCAATTATCAAGATAGTCAGAGAGTTAGAGGTGAGTTTTCCATAATTCAGGTCATGTGCAGATAAATACCTTGATTTCAGATTGAAAGGGATTTTGACTTTAGCTTCAAAGGTGCAAACACGTATACATTATAGTTCACCTCTGTAGCAAGGGGCTGGTTTTCCTTCAGATCAATACCATTGCAAAAAGTTATATATTAGTAAAATTGTAACAACAGCTTTATTAATAATTATGTCATGTGATTTGTATGATTGGGGTGGCATTGTTCTGTGTGCCATGAAGAGGTAGGAGTTTTGTGGTCATTAGGGTCGACGTGTTGCTCTGAGTGGGAGGGTATCTGTGTTTCTGGAGAGAGGTGCAGAGGAGAGTTTGTGAATTTTTGATAGGTAAGGGGAAAGATTGCACAGAGCTAATGACAGCAGGGGATAAATGGAGTCTGAGGATAAAAATATAGGTAGGAGTGAAGATGTGTCTAAGGCAAGAAAAAAAGTACTTTAAAGCCAAGAAGAGAAGAAATAGCACAGGAAAATATATATATTAAAAAAGGGTGGACAATATATGCCCTTTATTTTATTGGATGCTATAAATTGAATAGAGCTGTTAATACCTGAAATTGGAGGACGAAATTCAAAGTCTTGAAATGTAGAGTAAGTTCCTTCCCCCTGACTTCTGTACTACCAAAAAAATAGTCAGTTGCTGCCAAGAAGTTTTTGAATCATTTGCAGGCTCCACCAGTGCATTTTTTATTATTGTGGTCAAATCAGTGAACACGTAAGTTGCCGTTGAAGGTAAATTTCTTGTCTGGTTTTGTGTTGGTTGCAGCCTGGTATATGAAGGTCTCCAAAAGCATCAGGCAAAGTAAAAAGAATTAGACTAGTATGTACTAATGATGGAGAAAGCTATTTAGTTTCTTTAATAATATATCAGTCATTAATGAGATTTTCCTCAAGGATATTTAAAATAAAGTGAGCCTGTGGCAAAGGAAACATGAGTGCTGTATCTTGTGTCACGTTCTGAACACTCTAGGGGTGAGGTGCTTAATATGTCACGGGCGCTGTTATTAAACAAGGTAGATGCAAGCATGTGTTGAGACACAGGTTATATGACAAGCTCAGAGTAAAGGAGCTGCATCTCTGTTGGGCAGGGTACCAGGGCAGAGTATGTCAGAGAATATATGAATATACATGCAGAGAACACAAAGTCTGTGAAAGGCCAAGAAAAAAATCCTGCCTCTGTAAAACAAACTGCAATGCATGCACAGAGCTTCTGTCATGAAGGGCCCAAAGAGTGATGGAAAATCATACAGAATTAATGAGAATCAAACACTGACTCTGTACACCCCATTTCCTGTACAGGTGTATAACCAGGAGAGAGAACAGTGGCAAGCGAAGCCATGCACAGTAATGACCCAGTACCCACCTTCTAATCAAAGCTATTCTCTGTTGCTGGTTTGCTTAGTGATTGTGAACAATACCTAATCACAACCCATTGTCCTCTCGGCTCAACCCCTCTGTAAGGTATCTCCTCTAAGAACCCACTTTGGCATATTAATCATAAGGTTTTGGACATGGATTATCCCGAGCTCTGCCCTCATTGGCTGCCACGGGCTCTTTGATGACTTTGCAGTGCTGCACCAACTCTCAACAAACGCACAGCTGGATCCCCCCCACCAGAGGGAACAGAGACCAAGCTCTTCGAGCCCTCACTGATCTTTAAAGTTGAAGAAACTGAATTGAGAGATGCAGAACTTTCTCGCTTTCATCATACCTTTTTACTTTATTTTAATGTAACGATAAATTTTAAAGCAACCAACATCCAAAGCTCTGCTGGGTGCCCTGGCCAGACCAGGGAAGATAAATGACAGTTTCTAATTAGAGTTTGGATTCTTGAGCCACTGTCATGGGCTAGAGAGAGTGTGTGTGAGGGCACTGATAATTAGGTTAGTTATGCAACTGCTGACTGTGGTCTCTGTGAAGTCTCGGAATGAAATCTGTTCTACAGCCAAGGGATTCAGAATTGTGATGGACTTCATATATGAATTCTGGAAACTTTAGTTGGTTTTGTGCGTAATTCTCTCACAACCAGTACTCCTATATTTACAAAGCTCTTCTTGTTGGATCATTTGTTAGGTAAATATATTTCTAACACAGATTTTTTTGGACCTTTGTAATTCATTTTATTACTGAGAAAAGCAGCAAAATTGAAGAACGTGGCTATCGTTCAGTCCTCGAGCTGTGCTTCTGGGTTCTGTTGTGTTGCATGTGTAGTCTTGCACACAGTATATACTGCAGTAAGGGGCCACAGTGATATGAGTTTTAATTCTAAATTGATTTATCTAAATTTGAAAAAGAAAATCTTGGTTTTGCTGTACTGTAGCTTTTCTGTGAAGTCTGTTTTTGGGAAAAGGAGCTTATATACCAATTCAGGGTGGAGCAGGGAATGCTGTTAGCTGCTACACTGCAAGGCAAATCTGACATTTGTGCATACACAGGGCACTTTCTAATTCCTGTACGATCTGCATGTTATTTGGCTTTAGTTATAATTACTCCTTTATTTAGAGAGTTAATGCTGTGCAGGCAGGGAACTGAAGAATGCTGTGAGCATACAGCTGTGCTCTCTGGTTTGCTGCAGCTGGAGAAGTTAAAGTCAATGCATGGAGGATCCTGATAGAGCTACACCATTGCAGGTGAGGAGTGTTGTGAGGATGTGCTGTACAGTACTGCAGAGGTGTTGTAGCTGTTGAGATGGATTCAGTGAGTGCATTGCTAAGTCGTCGTGATTATAAAAGGTGTTGTAGTTGACTGGTTTTATACAAGCGTCCTGTCTATTAAATAGTGATCAGGGCATTGTAGTCGTTGCTTTCAGTCCCTTGAAACTGATGTTGTGCACACATAAACAGGGTGATAGGTCGATTTCTGATTTGATGAGATTAGCTTGTAGCTGAAAACAGCAATCTTTTTTGTCAATATCTTTGTCTTCACACACTATAAACGTGATGCTTATTTTTCTGTGACACTGAGCGTGGCCTCGTGATGGGAATGGATGTGGTTGGTGCATCTCACCATTTCCATATTAGCTTCAATTTAATCTAAAAGGAGCTGGCCTGATGAATGTTATTTGGTGATCTGTGAGTCTTGCCTCACATAGCACCGAGAAGGGCCAAAATTCCTCAGAGCCATCAGCATTGTGATATTTCCTGTGACTGAGATGACATCTTCTGAAAGTCACCAACAAAGTCTTTTGGTACAGTAATTTCTGTCTTTAGATATTGACTCGGTGGGCTGTAACAATTTTGATCTCGTTAGCGATTGTTTCATTTATGGTAGCCCAGGTGTAAAGGTGACTGCAGTGTTAGAAGGAATCGCCAAGTTCTGCTGCTGGTGGGTGGATGGATGGATCAGTGATGAAGTGCAGGTTATGGCCTCTCTGTCATTCATCCTTCCATCCTTTAGAGGTTTTGAAATGATCCTGATGGTCGTTGTAAGCAAGAGTATTCAGTGAAGCAACCAGGTATTTGTGTGACTTTGCTAATAAGTTCTTTATTGTGGAGATGGAAACCTTTTACTGTCATTGCTTGCAATTTGAGAAACCTTTAATGAAAATAAGTTGTGTTTCCCACCACTGCTGCTTAGCAATAGTATTTCAGACTTAAATATAGACTTTAATGTATTAGATTGCCTTCTTTCATGGGAATATAAATCTTTCACTGCAATATGGTCCTGGATGTCTTGCAGCTATCTCCTCTAACACATTTTCCCTCACACCATGTGTCAAGAGGTTTAATGTTTCATTAACTCCCACAGCATTATGGTCTATTTAAGTTACAGAGCTGCCTTATGTTTTGTGTACCGTTGGGGACTTGATTGGAATAATTCACTCCTACGCTTTATTTAGAAATGACAGTAATAATGTACAAAAAAATAGAGAGGAGATGTTTGTGCTGTGTCTTCACATCCTTATTATTCGTGAGAGATTCTGAAAAATCAAGAATACTTCTCCATGGTTTTCCTAACCTCTACCTCACTAGTGGAGTTTAGAGTTCATAATTTAAGTGTAGCCTGTGACACTTGGAATTAAGAAACAGCTGATGTCTCCCATTGTGCAGGAAAAAGTTGGGAGGATTTCATGAGCTTACTGAGATTTTGGTGCAAATGTGGAACTAAATTAACATGTGAATTCTAAAAGAAACACAGGAGCTGGAGCAGGGTTCTGTGTGTAACACTGCTTTGCTAACACAGCAGTCAGAGACCGGAACAATTGGTGACAACTGTTATCTCACTTGTGTGCCGTAAACTCTTCAGAGTGACATTGCTCTGCCAGTGCTTCAGAGGGAGCTTTTAATTAGGATATGGTTCTGTAGTGTCTTCGGGAATAATTGCAAGGCTTGTATCAGACATATGGGAGAGTTCACTAGAACTTTTAACAGCCTGTTAACTGACTAAATTATGTCAAAAGATTTATTCCTTCCTGTTGCTTTCTACGTCACTGATCAGCGTCTCTGTGATCAAACATTTTCCAAGTTAAATTGCAATCTGTGTATTTCATGCTTAGTGACTGTTCTTGAAAGGCTCAGTTTCCAACACATGGGTAAGACTCCTGAATTCAGGCTGGAAGATGTACTTTTTTACGTGTTTTTTTGGTGAGTTTTTTTTTATTAATGGAGCCTGGATCACCCATCTCCATCTGTTTGCCTTTGTGTTTCTCAGCAGAAGCCATTGCTGCGTGCTTCCCCTCTGCTCATCGAGATAATCAGCTTGATGTGAAGCTCAGTATTTTGTGCTTCATGTACAGAACAGTATTTAGGGTATAAATTACACTGGAACCAGGGACCATTTGTTAGAATTCAGCTCCTGTTAGGAGCAATGGTAGCTGAACATGATGCACATGTACAAAGGCAAGGTCATTCCTTCAAGGACCCCTTGTGGCATTCAGTGGAGAAACTGTTCTTTCTGCAGCAAGCTCTGACATGCAGAGTACCTTAACAGGAGTAATTTGATCAAAACTTGATTACACTTGCAAAATACTATTTAACATATTTGCCAGCACACTGTGAAGTATGAGTGTAAATAATTAAAAGTAAACAACAGTTGTCCTTGCTTTTGTGCTGTTTACTTTGCAGAATACTGAATTTTTCAAATTAACAGTCTTTGCATCGTTAGTGTGAATTAACGAGATTCTTCTGTAGCTGAATTTTTGTTGCAATTCCTTCCTTAAGAATTGCGATTGGAATAATAAAAACTCCTGGGTGTAGATTTCCTCCTTGTTAATGATCTATTCACTAATGATTTAGGATCTCTTGAGAGTTTAGTTTCCAATCTTGAGGTTGTAATATGGAGGAGATAGAATTACCTTCCTTCTTACTCTCTGGAATTATCTTGTTATACCAGAACCGTACACATCCCCCTTAGTGATGGCACTTTTTTTTGTTCCTCCTTTCAGTTTTCAGTTGAAAAGGAAAACTGAGGGAAGCAACAAGGCCTGTGGTTCCTCTGGAACAGAGATGGAATAAGTGTGTCTGACAGTAATACATCTAAATTTGCTGTAGATATCCCAAATGGCTGATATCTTAGATATTTTTATGTAATAAATGCGAGCAAATACTCCTTTAAATAGCCAGATTTTTTTACCTCCTGCTGAAACGTGGCTGTGTGGTTGTTTTGGAGTGAAAATATCCGGGAAAATTAGTGGATCCTTACTGAGAACGTAGTCTAATAGTCTGGATTTGTGCTAATCATAATAATATACCTTCTGTGAGCAAGACTGCAGGTAAACTATTTTCTTTTCCTTGTACAAGTAAAGGAGCAGCTTGTGGTGACCCAGCTGAGCGTGCAGAAAGCTGACTCGACGAGTGGGTATCTGACATGTTCATCCCTCATTTCTGAGCTCAATACAGTTCTTTTTGTCCAGAAATGGAACAGAATTTGCAGAAACTCTTTCCCCAAAGAAAACCAGTTTTATCCAGAATATGGAGAGGATTGTTTGGATGATGTTCTAAGATGCTTAGAGCTCCCCTTTCCCTTTCTCCCTTCCCCTCCTGGAATAGCTCTGCCAGGTTCTTCCCATGTTGTCAAGTTGTAAGGTTTATAAGCAGAGGTGCTTGGGGCGAGGGGGAAGCCTTTTTATACTGTGATAAAAATGATGAAGCACTGTTTAGATATGTGACTCACTCGTGGTAAGAAATAGTGAAACCCTCTTTGCCTCCTTTAGTAACAGCTGGTTTTAAGTATCAGGAAGTATTTCCCAGATTCATATTTGGCTTTGGAGGTGGGCAAACATGTGGTTCAACAAATATCTATTGCTACTTCTTTCACATTTTCTTCAGAACACAGTTGTAGACATGCAAATTCAAAAATTACTTTGTAAGCTTAGTGTGTTCTTGTTTTAATTTAGGAAAATAAAGAAGCTGAATATGAAAAGCTGATCCTTGCTTTAAGAAAAGAACAAAATATTTATTCTACACTTGTGAAGACCTTCAAAGAATCAGATAGGTAAGTACTTTCTTTTGGTGGATAATCTAAACTCAAAAGGTCAGAAGTTATAAAAAAAGATGTAGCATAACCAGAATGGTGATTGTTTTGTACGGCCAGTTGTTCATGAACTTACTGTAGGAGTCTCCTTAACACAAAAATATTTTTAGAAGTGGGGTTATATTGTCTAAATTACTTCAATGTTTCTGAAAATATTTCTGTTTGGGTTGGAATCTCAGATAAACCTAGATTTCTATTTAGGTACCAAAGTAAGCAGCTGGATTGTAGGAAGTTCATGTCAGGTGTTGGAGTATAAGGGAAAAAAACAAATCGCAGTGAACATTTTGGGCATGGCCCTTTTGCCATGGGATACTCCTGAAACACAGATAATCCTTCTCTTGAAATTGGCACTGGGAGAGTTTTGTTGAGAATATAAGCCAGTGAGATTTTGGAGAAAGTTAAATAAAGCAGTATAATTGAAGTTAGCATAGTATGCTTTCAATGCAAAGCAATCGGAAATATGGCAGGAGTAAGTGTGTTTTTACCTTTTAAAATCAAACACTACATTTTGGAAAATAATCTCTGGCTTCCTTTGTATCCTATTATTGTTTGGCATCTCTTGAGGAAGAGATACTCTGATAAAATCAAGAAAATTCTTAGCCGTTAGGTAAAATAAATGTTTTATTAAAAACTTGCTTTTACTGTTATAATTACAAATCCCTTAATTAGGTATTGGCAACATTTGAGCGTGAGCTCCTGATTTTTCCTGCCTGAAGGCAGTGGCTCGTGCCTGCCAACTTCATGGGGATGTGTGTTTGTATTTTGCAGCTGGTTTATAGGCCACGACAGTTTGGGAATCATGAAGTGAGTAGCACTAAAGTGGGCAAGATCTAGTTTTTGAATGAAAGGCATTAACAGTGATGCCTTCTTGTGCTTGGCCACAGCTCAGAAGCTCTTTTACAGAGTCTTTTTAATTAGAACTAGTGATAGAGACAGATTACGGAGATTATTCTTATCTCTAGGAAAAGGGCAATAGCTTTGGTGACTTTGCTGTTGAACACTCACCAAGTGAAGGAGCAGTCCAGTGTGTTTTAATACAATATTTCCCCTGCCATTGAACACCTTCTGTGAGTAAAGTAGTTGTCAGCACTCAGTGTAGTAATGACAGCAAAGTACCACAGCTCTGATACTGTTACAGATTTTCTAAGAATGTCTTCTAAATGGGAAAAATTCTGTCTGTAGTTATAATCATTAGGTTGATGGCAGTTTTGCAGTTGACTTCTGTAGGGTCAGGAGCAGGATCATTAGTTCTGTTCTCTTGATGCAGTTACAGAATGCAGAGAGCAGCGCACGCCATGCAGTGGTTTGCAGATGATCCAGAGTGATTGAACAGCAGAACTGGAAGTTGGAAGCAGGGCTTCTTATTTGTCCTCCTCGTAGTTTTGCAGGCTAAGTTGTGCTGTAAATCTCACCAAGGAGGACTTGAACCCTCCAGATTCTGGGGAGCTGAGAAACAAGCCCTGCAGAGAAATTCAGCTTCCTAGTTTGTGTCATCGCCATCAGCAGTGCCATGTATATTAGGCAAACATCTGTTTTCTTGCTGACCTATCTTCTTTTAGGCATTATTTATTTTAAGCAACCTGGATGATTTTCACACTAAGCTACCTGATGTCGGGACCAAGACATTTCTTGTCTCTTCAAGCAGGGAATCAGCGCTTTTTCTTGTAAAACCTTTAGCTCGTAAAAAGGAGAAAATGTGCTTGCTTAGCTTTTAGTAATGTGTTGATTTGTTTTTATTCTTAATTTTTTGCTGAGCATTTGAGAACTTTCTCTTCAAAGATACTCTTGAGCTAGGGAGAACTGGTTAAAGCAATGGTTTCTTGTGCTGGAAACACTGACAGCAGCACGCTTGTCAGAACACAGACCGGGAGGTTTTTCATACATGCTGCCTTTTAATTACTGCGTTTCTACAATATGCTGTTATGCTCATGCAAGTACAACGTGCTCTGTGTTCCTGTATAGCCTCCTATAAGATGGATTGAATTTTTTTAAAGATTCCTGAATTCTCTGGCCTGTAGTGCAGTGGATTGGAAATTCTGCAGCAGCTTAATTGATCTTAAATGAAAGGGTCTGAGTGACGTAAAGGTGAAAATAAATAATGCAATGAGTTCAGTAACATCTTAATATTTATTTGTTGTTAAATCCAATTTATTTCATTTTATTACAATTTCAGTTTTATTGTGCTTAACTCTTTTTATGAGCTGATTGGAATGGTCCTGTTGATGCTGTTGAAAGGTGTGGGGAAGACCTAGGAAGGGGCAGGTAGAGGTGCTGACAGGCACTGATGCTAAAGTAAGAGCTTCAGTGCTCACTTTGGAAGAAAACTGCCTAAAGAATTAATCCACGTTGCCAAATTATCATTTGTACGTTTTGGCATTTATACCCCATGGAGATAACTGAGACAATTTAGACCTTAAAAGGTCTTTCGCAGAGTGTGGGATAAATGAAGAAATAAAACAGTTTGTTGTGTCTGGGTTATATTTTCAGTGAAACATGATTTTAAATGGTTTTTCTTATGTGTAGCACTAGATTTTATAGTTTGTAGTGAGGGAACAAAGTTTCCATGGTCACTATGTAGTGGAATACACAGAGCCATCAGTATTGTGCAATAAGGTTATTTTCCTGCCATACTTTTTGGAAGTCAGTAATTTTGATTTTCCTTAAAAAAAATTACACATAAATTGACTGGTAAAATATTTCTGTCATGTTTAAGCTGACTGACAAGCAGCACTGCTCAAAACAGCAAGAAAAGGACATATGCATAAAGGTTTAGTCTCCTCTTTCTATGTGGGTATTTGTTTATTCTTAAGCATCAAAATGATGTAACTGTGTAATGAAAACCAGCGATGGCTGATGTCAGATGGGCTCTTTGTTGAAGCCCAGGGGATTAAAAGATGCCGAGGTGCACAACAAAACGTTTTGAATTGAATCTTGAAGAATTTTGTTTTCTCCTTTTGTTTAGTATAAATAGCTTGCAGACAGAACTGAACAACATTTTCATGTTGCGGAAACAACTAGAAGAAGATGTTTTAGCTAATCGCAATCTGCAGAAGATCTTAGAAGATCAGATTAAGGACATTAAAAACCGACAAGGTGGGTGCAGCCCATCCCTTTTCTTGATCTTCTTGCACAAAAGAAAACTGATTTTATTACACTCAGTTTGCTGGGATGGAGAAGAAGCGTTTGAGAGTGGAGAAAGGTGTGGAAAACTTCTTTTTGACTGAAAATGATTTGGGAGATTTGTAACAGATTGTCTTTGAGCAATCAGGGTGTGTATAGTGGGACAACTTCTCTCTTTCCATGCAGCAAATGCTATTATTTCTTTGGCAATTCTACTGCAGTGATCATTTCAAGCTGCCTACATTTTTGAAGCCATAGAATTTAACGTTTTCTGTAGAAGTTGGAGATTCCTGGCTTTGAATGAATCTGTGGCCATGAGGTCATTTTGTGACTGTGGAATGGTAATTATTTCACAACACTTGGGTAAAGAGCTTGTGTCTCGGGAAATAGACTCCTCCTAACAGAAGAAAATTCCAGAGACAGGAAAAAAAGGCCAGAGATTTTGTTATTTTGTAATTCAGAAATAGCAGAGCTTTTAAATATAACTCCTCTTTTAGCTTTTTATTGTAGTTCTTTGGAGGTGTTTTTATTATATGCTTAGATATAGAAAAGAATAATGTAAGTGGACATTGTTAAATGTAAGTTACTGCATATGTATGGATGTAACTGCTTTATTCCATAGGGGTTATATAAATAACAGTAAAGCCTGTTCACTTACCCTTTTAAACTTAGATTTTCAATTTTAGCATCACTCCCTTGACAGCTCTGATAAGTGACGAACGGTAAGCTTCTGCTGTTTCAGTTTCCAATCTCAAAAGCACAGAGATGATGAACAACCAGGATAGGCCAAGGGGTCTTGTGAATACTCCTGGGTTCCCAAGAGCAGTTGTGTTGAGGTTGAGGCTGCTAAGGATGAAGGCTCTGAAAATTAGTAATCGTTTGTGAAGCTTTGTGTCCTTGTAGCAGCAATGGGACCAGCGTCAGAACTAGGAGTAGGATTTGGCTGTCTCTTCTTTGTCCTACTTTAGATATGCTTTCTCTCTATCTAATGAGATATATTTATAGAATGAACTGTCATCTATATTGTAAAGGAACAGGTGTTTATTGAAACATAACATATCATTCCCACAGTTATGGAGGAAATGAATAAGTAGCTATTTTCAATTCAATTAATGCAGGCTTTTGACCCAAAAGCAAAATATATTCAATAACTTTGTCTAACCTGGCTTTTCACCTTGAGACCTTGAGTTCATATTCATAGAAATATAGTTAAAGCAGAATAACTATTCATGCCTTACTTATCCTTCCTAAAAATTATTTCTCATTGTAATGCTAAATATGCAAATTATGATTCAGAATTACATTCACAACTCATGCTGATAACCACAGAAAATACAGCCTCAGAAAATACAGCATGTCTACGTGTCAGAAGCACAAAGAAATATGAGGACAAAATTTGTTCAATGAAACAGAAAGCTTATTTGGGAGGATGAAACATTTTAACTGGCCTCCCACAGACATACGAGTGGGTTCTTATTCGAGAAGTCCTGTCTTTGCATTTTATGCTGTGTTTTCCTGCAAATAGAGTTTCTGATATAATTCCCAACCTTGGTTATTTTGACAGATGAAACATTATCTTTCTGTGGAGATCAAACATCTTATATGAGTATCTGTTTAGGAGAGCAGGATCACTTAAACCTCCAGTTAGACCATTTGTCTCTTGAAGAACTTAAGAAAAAGGTATTGATCTTTTGTATTATTTACTCTTTCTAATGGCTTAAATCTGCTTCATTTGTAGGTGGTGAGTCTTTCACAAAAAGAAGCATTTTCATTATTTAGGTACAGTTAGGTACTTCTGAAAGGATTTGAAGTTCTTATCTCTGTGGTTTGTGATCTACTTTTTATGCACTGTTTGGTCTTTGTTACACCGTGTGAGCGCCGGCTGAAAGATGGGTGGCTTGCTGAAAAGGTTTTGTGATTGTTAGACACCTGGATTCAAGTTTCAGGCTCAATACCATATTTTAGTCCTTGTGAAGTAAAACAACTCCAAAGAAAAGTTTTTGCCTTAAGTATCCTGCAGTGTATATTTCACGGCGTTCATTCATCATGGAGATGGTAGTGGTGTCTGTGATTTATCCTTCTGTATAGCACACGCCATCCCAAGATTTGCAAATCTTTTGGTGAGTATTTCATGCTATAAAATAACCCTGAGGTAACTTAATGTCTCCATTCTATGTAAGGAGAACTAAAATTCACAGAGATGAAGCGTGCAGGCCATTGTCATACTAAATCACTGTCGGGATTCAGAGCTTGTTCTTCTGGCTCCTTGTCCTGTGCAGTGACCTGATCCATGCACCAATTTATGATAAATTATTTTGAATAAGGTTGTCTATGAGTGAACATAAGTAAAGTTTTACATTTCTCACGGCCAGCTGAATTGTAGGCAGGTGCTCAAAATCTGGAGGTGGATAATGTGAAGGAAAGAAGTTTGCCTTACACTGAACAGGTGTCAGTGGAAAAAAGCCCCAGATTGTGTCCCAGTCCCATTCTGGGGTCACAGCGCTTTTATCTCTGAACATATTCCTGTCAGGGACAGTCATCAGCAAAAGACGTTTATAAACTGTTTCTTACTTGAAAGTAAGGAGTAGGTTTGTATGCCTGAAAGCTGATCTGTTTGTTACAAATATATTATTTAGTCTAATTAAAAGATTTCACGTTCTTCTAGAAATATCCCCTTCCTGGAAGAATGCCTAAGTCTGTGACAGTAAAGTCTGTTCAAGAGTTTCGAACGTGGTTGTCCAGTCAGACTTTTTATCTCAGAATGATAATGACTTACAAAGGGTGTTTGAGACAGAGGAACAGGTTGTTTCTGAATGCTCTCTGTAATGCTGATTTTCCTTGCACTAAAAAGTTTCTTCCCAAATCCACCTGTTGGTTTGAGGTGCCCTCAGGTTTCTTCTTGCTGAAGAGTTGTGAAACTTGATCCCTCAACTTAGCATGGCTGGAAACTGCAGTTACAGGTTAAAATTTCTTGAACATTAAATCACAATGATATGATCAAGTTTTCATACATAGGGAGGTTGCCTCATGAACAGATACAGAAGCCCAGGCTTTCCAAGCCTGCAGTTTAGATTTAGCTGGAGGTTTATATATCACTTGTTTTCGTACTAGTATGGATGTTACCAGTTTTGCTTGCTCTTCCTCTGGTTATTTAGGTTAGTGATCTTATCTTGATGGTTAAGGATCTGCAGTCAATTAATGAAGAACTTAAGAAAAAACAGCTTGGACTTTGCACAACAGATTCTCAAGGGAAGGAGGCACAACAAATATTAAACCACAGTGAGGTAGGTGTTCTGTGTTGAAGTAGTGACTCTCACATTTAATATACCTTGTGGAATCGCTTGCATCAGTGCAGAATTAGTGTAAAACCCTTGGGGCTTAGGTTGCTAATTCCTTATAATAACTTTTTAAATCAATGATGTAAACAGCTTTAAGATGTTAGCACAACAGAGAATCAGCTCAGTGCAATGTTCAGTGCTGCATCAACTTGATTTTAAGGAAACACGTTACAATATTCATTGTGTCTGTGATATTTGTTTTGCCAGTGGAAAGGGGAGGAAATATTAATTTTACAAAGAAAACAATATATAACATGTTAGCTACTACTGAATGTCTGCTTGTCTGCTATTCAAGAGTTATTCTCAGGCTGTATCTAATTCTGTAAGAACTTAGTTCATATCTCCTCTGCATGTACAAATTATTAGTGTTCACTGCAGCCAACAAAGCCAGAGTAGTGCTTCAGGTCATTTACGTGCACTGCTGTTCCCTCATGTAGGCTGTAGAAGGATCTGAAGAAGTGACCAGCGTTGTGGTAGGTTGCTGAGAGGTGCAAGGAAGTCATCATTGCTGGGTATTGCATTCTTTTGCCCAAAGCTAAGACTGTTTTTAGCTGTGGGGAAGAAGAGGTCTTGGCAAAATACTTCCACTGAGAAGTATTTTGGGTACTGGGTCCCCGTGTGTCTTATTCTGTGTGAATGACAAAGGATGTTGAGGAGGCTCTGGTAGATTCTAGTGAATGTTCCAGCTTGTTATAGGGTATTACTTGAAACGTGGCTTTTCTTTATGTTCCACTGTGGGTTTTGCTTTCAGTTACATTGTTCTCGTACACTACAGTGAATAGGAAGGTAAAACCAGAAAAGAATAACCATGGTGCTAGTATTTGGTCTTTAATTTCTGAATTGAACTCAAAAGAACCAAAAATTAGGAATAGTTTGAATCAGTTACACGTAGGGGTTGCCTGGTTCTAGAACAGGGGCTGTGGTGTTGATGATTTTTCTTAGGACTGTTTATTCTGCAAGACTCTGAAGAAAGGGCCCATGTCTTTTACCTTATGTGCTGCAGATGCACTGGGGACAATCATCAGAAGTTGTGAAATACTCTTGCTTTTTGAGATTTAAGAGACACTCGTGTTACCTTTAATTGAAATATGTTTTAAATGATAGATTGACCTTTAGGGGTGACATGGCTTTTATTGAAATAATGAATTTACATGTAACTGTGATAGGTTTGCATGAAAAGCTTGTGGGCAATTGGTTTCAGAGTGCATTCACTTTCTGTAGGTTAATATTGTTAGCAATTTGCCTCTTCACCCTGCAGAGGGTGCTGCGCCCCCACTGATGCTGTGGTTAACGCCGAAGGAATTCCTTCCCTGGTGAGATACTGAGCACTCCTGGGTTTGTTTCGGGGTGAAAAGAACATACAGGGCTACTTAAGGAACTGTCTGCACTAAATTAGATGTAAAGTGCCAAAGAGTGAAGCTTGTGATATATAAATAAACCTCTAAATTCTGGTAAAGAAAATGAGAAAGTAAAATGTGATCTATTAGCCTATGCCAGAATATAATAGCACATGTGGAGCTCAAAAGTGCAAGGATCTGTAATGAAAAGTTTTTACTTTAAAGGGTACCATTTTATCAGGCTTGACAATAAACAGGAACCTGCATTTTGGGTTATGGATTGTGACAGCAGTGTTAATAACCATTGTCACAATCCCCTCAGTTCTATTTTTTGTGTGTATTTTGGGCTAGAATTTGTTGGCAGGTAGTGCTGAGATGACACAAACATATGTGCTAGAAGAGGAATTTGGACAGACACGGAAGCTGTATCCTTCTCAGGTTCTTAAAATGAACCCATCTTTCTTTTCCTTCACAAAGCCAGGGCCTGAATCAGATGGATGTGCATGTTGGTGCCTCTGCAGGGCATCTCCCACAGGTCTGACAGCCCCGAGTACTCTGTTTCCTGGCTTCACGTTCGGAAGGGAAGGAGAAGGAGGAGAGAAAAAGGTTGTTTTTGTACTGTCCTCTGAACATCTGCTTTCTCTGAGAGAAGCAGCCTCAGTGATTTCAGTCTTCAGGGCTCCAGGGATCTTTACAAACCAAGCATAGCAGTGGTTCATTTAGGAAAAACAGTCTCAAGGTTTGCAATCTCCAAGGAAATTGTTAAAAAGTCAGCTTTTTCTTGGTAGACTTTTTTCTGGCCTAAAGACACTTATTTTCTTTTAATATTTTGTTCAGGTTGTATTCCTTGGAACACAGAAAGTTTCTTTTCAGCCTCTCAGACCATAGGACCAGGCTCAAGATGTGGTCATTTGTGGTAGCAGTGTGCCTGCTGGTCTTGTGTAATAGTTTGACTCTGAGAAGCATCGATTATGAAGCCAAATACTGGCCTGGGAAAAGCAAATCCTAAAAAGTGTAGAGTCATTAACAGGTATTTGCATTGGGTGGATAAGTTATATATGCAAATAAATTTAATTTTAATACACAAATGCAGGATTTGGCCTGAATTTGCATATGGAATATTAAACCTTGACTTTTTTCTTATAATAGACAACATTATTGGACTTTTGTCATCCCATAATTACAACAAAAGCATCTTTTTGTCATACGTGCCCTTGCTACACACCACAATCCTACCTGTCCAGTTTTCAGATTGTCTTTACTTTATATTGTCCTAGAAAATCAAATCTGAGTGGAAATAGCAAAATAATTCAAACTTGACTTGAAAGTTAGTTTTCCATGTGGATTTCCGATAGTAAAAAGCAAATCTATTAATATACACCACCTGGTTTCTGCCTTTTAAAAATGGTACTTAAAACCATTAGAGTTGCTTATACTGGTAAGGATAGGAAGATAAAAAGGCTTTTCTTATTTATTTCATATATATATAATAGAAATATATATATAAACTTACATTCTGAGCATAGTAAATTGAAAAAATGAAACCCCACACATGCATTCAATTCCCAGTGTACTTGGGAAGCAAAAATAATGCTCCCTGCAGAATCCTGTTTGTCTGCAATGGGACTGACAAGCTGTGAGCCAGGACTTTCCAGCGTGTGGTACTGGGGAAGCAGGTTTCTCTGTTCATGCCACGAGTCTCAGCACTGCACTGTGTATCTGTCAAAGCTATAAATATCACATCCCTGGTCCCTAGACACCAGTTTCATTCCTTCCAGTCTGTCATCTGAGTCTCTGTACCTGAAATCTCAATTTTCTCTAACTATGCTCAAGATTCTGCTTCTCTTAAGGTAATTTTTCTTTAGCCCAAGTTGCACCAAAAGGTGACTGTTACACCCAGCAGTGCTGTGTTGTTGCCAAAAGTGCTTTAAGACTACAACTTATAGCTAGTGCAAATTTGAATGCATTGTGCTGTGTCCTGCCTATGGTGTAGGCACATTAGGCAGAGCATCATTGATATTTACCATCAGGAGCACGTTTCTACTATTTAATAAGTCTAGCAGCAAAGATCTTAGCTATCTATGATTTTCTGTTAGATTGGGAAATGTTGCTATAAACCAAGGTGATATAAATGTCCGATCTGCTCTTATCACAGGAGAGCAGTGGAACATGTTACCTGGATCTCAGAGTGGGGTGAAAGAATTTTTGTGTTCTCAGGTTGTTGGCTGGCAGGCTGTGCAAGGATGTGACTACTGAATATAGTAAAATAAATGAGTTTTTCTTATGATCAGTATTAAACCAGCATAGGCAAGGCTAAATGCTGTTCTGTTACCAGAGGAAACTGAGAAGAGGAGGTGAGTTGTAAATAAGATGAAAGTATAGAATCGTAGAATGGTTTGGGATGGAAGGGACATCCAAGCCCATTGAGTTCCAACCCCTTCTGCTGGGTCGGATTGCTCAAAGCCCCATCCAACCTGGCTTTGAGCACTTCCAGTGATGGGGCAGCCACAGCTTCCCTGGACAACCTGGGCAGGTGCCTCACCACCCTCACAGGAAAACATTTCTTCCTAAGGTCTAATCTAAATCTGCCCTGAGCTGTGTGTAATGAAGCTTGCTCAGTAGTGGTCTTTGCTGCTGAGAGGAGCAACACCTGTGTCTCGTCCCTTGCTGCATCTCTGTTGCTGGGATCTAACACCCAGCAAACCAAAGGGATTCTGGAGTTGCTGTCAGTAGTGCTGAGGTCAGGAATTTGGGTTCTGCTACTGAAAATGCTGAGTCTTCCTCCTCCTGTTTGCTCAGGAAATATTAGCGGTGGGAGATGGATTGGGTTCTGTGGCAAAGAGGGAGAAAAAGATGATTTGGCACCATTTCCTACAAATCGGCAAATTTAGGCAAAGCAAAGCAGATTGTAACCTCCAGTGGTACTGTAAATCTGTTTAGAGTATAGCAAGCCACATGGGTTTTGTTTTAAAAGCATCTATTTCTTGGATGCTGCAGAAAAGCCTAAACTGTACACAGCAAATGAGAATAAATTCTGGAAATTGGAAAAAAAAATAGGCAGAATAAGAACACGATTGAATATACAGAGGTCCAGTGCCAGAAGAGATTAAGTGATTTTTATGTTTTTTATAAATTCTGAAGAGAAAGGGTTAAATAAAAAAGAAGGAATGTATAATTTAAAGTTTCACTGTATTAAATATGAGTCATTCCTGGGTTTTAGATTAATTTCCTTTGATCTTGTTGAAGAAATCTAATTCAGTGTTTGTTACTTTGTATTACAGGCTTTTTTTATTCTTCTTTTAAGACATGTCACTGACTTATTTATGCACGTTTCATATCACAGTATTTTTTTGTGCTACATTTTCACATCATTCCATACTTTGTGTAGTGTCTTGAAGTAACAGAGGAACCTGTGACGAAGACTGAGGTTGGGAACAATGACAGGAAGGTGCAGAACAGTCAATTTTCTGAGAGGGTCAGTCAGGTAGGACCCTGCTCTGGGTACATTGTGTTACAGTACTGTTTTCTCTATATGCCTCTAAAAATTCTTATTTTCTTAGAACACAGAGTCTTTTGCAGACAAAGCCTACTTTTCTTGGTGTTTGATTTTACTTTCAGCTAACTGTTATCCTAAACCATTTCTGCAAGCTTTTCCTATATTTGTCTGCTGCTAGGGTGTTGCAGGCAGGTGTTGTGACTTTCGTTCTGGTCCTTGTTTTCTCTTGTTTGAGTACTCATAGTCATCTTTAATGGAGATGACAAAGTCCTTTGAAATTGTGTTTCTTCACATACACACGTGCTGATCTCCAGCCTCTGTTGCAGTCAGGCCTGTGGTACCAATTGTGTAAGAATCATTTGCTCCTATGACTGAGGAAAAAATACTGTAGATGCTTCTTCAAGGTTGAAATACTTGATGTGTTGGTAACTTGTTGACTGCATTTTCGTACATACAGAAATCTGCCGTCCTCTTAATCTGTTGTTCAAAAGTGATGTAATGTAAAGCATCACAGAATTATGAAATAATTCAGGGTGCAAGGAATCTTGGAGGATCATAGAGTGCAACTGAAGTTGAACCTTTCTCATTTAAAAATTATAACATTATAAATATGACACAAATCGGGGCATTTTGATTAATAATGTTGAAGAATAATGATGTTCTGTTCTTTGAAATTTGTGATTTCAGTGTTTTCTTTTTTTACTAGGTACGCCTTCAGGTGTCTTTGGATTTTCCTTCTGAGCTGGATAAACACGTAAGCAATGTATTGTAAAGCTTCTCTTGATTCTTAAACATCTTAATCTCTTGCTGCTGATGTGTACTGATGAAAAATATATCCAAATGAGCCCAGTCTGAGTTCTTGTATAGAGAAACTTTCATCGATTTAAGTGGGGGTAGAGTTACTGGAGAGAACCCAAGTAGAGACTTCCTATCACATGTCTTCAGGGTTGCATACAGAAAGTTGACAGTTTGTAAATACTTCACCTTGCAGCCTGTCCTACTCATCAGGGCTTATGTATCTGGAGACCCCAGGACAGGATTTGGTGCTATAAAGACAGATGATTCAAACACGAGCTAATGAAAAAATCACTGCAAGCAACGTGCCAGAAGTTTCATAGAATCACAGAATGCTTTGGGTTGGAAGGGACCTTAAAGATCATCCAGTTCCATCCCCCTGCTGTGGGCAGGGACACCTCCCACTGGATCAGGTTGCTCAGAGCCTTCATAGATAAAGAGCTGCAGGAAAATCTACTTACTACTAAACAACTGATCACTATGAATTAATCATGTGAAATAGATGTTCATTTGTTTTTTCTGTTAATAAATAGTAAGTGAAATCTCTGTGGATGCTTCTTAATGTGGATAAAAAGCATCATGAATTACAAAACCTGATTACAAAAAGATTACAGCCTTGGATGTAGTAGAACGTTACATTCTTGTGTAATAAGATAATGTTTGCTATTTTTTAACAGATAACTCCATCAGAGAGTTTCTGCAAGGACAGACGGTCTACGAGTCCAAATAAGGCCCCGTTTGAACATGGTACAACTGGCAAAAACTTTGGCACAATAGGAATGAGTGAACATGAAAAAGAAGAGGAGTTGCTCACATCTCTTTTAAGAGAAAACAGAACATCTGTACTGGAATCCACGTAAGTATGAGGAATATGCACTGCTTCTGACAGTATTTCTATTTGAGAAGAGAATGAAGTAATTTTGCTAAAGTGAATTTAGATAATGGCACTGTCTAATTTACCTGAGAGATTGGCAAGGCGCCTTCAGAGCCATTTTAGTCTATCATGCAATTAAGTAATTAGGAAACATACTATCAGTAGAAATCCTTATGAAAAACCCATTACAAGAAAAAAATCTGCAAAGTTACTGCTATACAGAGCTTTACTGTAGGTACTGATTGTTTTCAGGATGGGGTCTAGCAGTGCTGAAGGGCTTGGATGATAATAGGTGGGAGAATGAAGTGTCTGAGAGCACAGGCCAGGGAGAGGTGTTGTACTGGTGGGGATGACACTGCACTGCTGTAAAAGTTATGTGTAAGGAACTGAGGATGGAGGAAATGGTATTACAGTGACTGTTGTGCAGGGTTAACGTTGAATGGACATTACCGTATGCCTTGTGGCCTTTGCCATTTCATAGAATCGTGGAATGGTTTGGATTGGAAAGGACCTCAAAGCCCATCCAGTTCCAACGCCCTTGCCATGGGCAGGGACACCTCCCACTGGATCAGGGTGCTGAAAGCCCCATCCAACCTGGCCTTGAACACTTCCAGAAAGGGGGCATCCACAACTTCCCTGGGCAGCCTGTTCCAGTGTCTCACCATCCTCATTGTGAAGAATTTCTTCCTGATGTCTAATAAATCTTCCCCCTTCCAGTTTAAAGCCATTCCTCCTCATCCTATCCCTACAATCCTGTGTAAAAAGTCCCTCCTCAGCTTTATTGTAGCCCCTTCAGATACTGGGAGGCCACTGTAAACCTTCCTGGAGCCTTCTCTTCCCCAGGCTGAACAAGCCCAACTCTCTCAGCCTGTCCTCACAGCAGAGGTGCTCCAGCCCTCAGGTCATCTTCATGGCCTTCTCTGGACCTGTTCTAACAGTTCCATATCCTTCTTATGTTGGGGATTTCAGAACTGGACACAGGTGGGGTCCAGGTGGAGTCTCACAAGAGTGGAGCAGAGGGGCAGAATCCCCTCCCTCAACCTGCTGGCCACACTTCTTTTGATGCAGCCCAGGGTACAGCTGGCCTGCAAGCTCACATTGCCAGCTCACATTGAGCTTCTCATCAGCCAGCACCCCTAGTCATTCTCTGAGGATTGCTCTCTGTCAGCACTTTGGGAGTCTGTGCCCATGTCCTGCAGCTGACTCATAAGTTACACTGTGTAATCACTTGTAGGACCATGCTGAGATGAATTATTTTTTAACTAGGTAGGTCCCTTTTCGTACAGGAGAAAGCACTTGTGTAACTAACTCTGTATGAGCCCTAGTGAAAGCAGTTTTTTTCAGGGGTGTGTGTGGTACACTGCATCAATTCCCAGCTCAAATGCTCATTTCCACAGAAACTGGACTATACCAACAATAAAAGAGTGTATAGAAGAGCCACAGCCCGACTAGTTTTGGTTCCCCCATGCGCACTCAACTCGATCTCCTGATTGAAAACTGAATTAGAGCTTTGCTGGTGATCATTCTCATTTTCCTTTCCTGGTTCTCTCTACACTGTAATGACCATGTCCAGCATTAGGGGACTTCTTTCAGTGCCTCTCAGTGCATAGTGGAGAGCAATGGGAGTGACCTTCCATATATGTTGTGCTCAGCAGTGCTGGTAGCAGAGTACCCTGGGAATTACACCAGTCAAGTCCTGTTTTTGGTGTTTAGCATGCACTGTGCTTGACTTTACTCAAGCAATTCTGTATTTTTGCATTACTATTTAAAACTCTCCAATAAGCATAAATGGTCTTAGTTGTCAAAGCACTTGTTAGTGGTAAATGAGGAGATACTGCTTTCTTAAAAGATAAATAAATAACATTGGTTTATTTCTTAACTTTACTTAAAAGTCTGCTAATGAGTTCCAGCACCATCATCTTTACCACTCTAGTGTTTAATCTTTTCTGTGTTCAAATACAAATGACCAGATTGACTGGTGATGAGGTTGTACTTTGCATAACTTAATTCTCACTAATGACATTAGATGCCAGAGAAAGATGTAAAAAGCCTAGTTAGCTTCTACCGTTTCAAATGCATCCTATGCAAATGCAGTTGTTTTAAATGCTGGCTTATATGCTCAGTGGCACGAGCAGCTCTCTGCTGGATGCATGAAATCATCAGGAGAATCTGAGGGCTTGTGCTTTAAATGTCTCTTGTTTGGCTTCAGTTTCACTTAAAATGTTGCTTTCCAGACTTTTGTCCATGGACCAATGGTTATCTGTGGGACAGTTTGGTGCCTGGAGCGAGCTTGTTTTGCAGGTTTTTGGCTGCTTTCTCAGTTTCTGTCTTCCCTGTTATATTAGAAATGCATGAAGGGATAGATTTGCAGAAAAAATCGGCGTCTCGAGTCCCCTGTGTTTTGGTGGTATTTTATTTTTAAGGTAGTTAAATCAGAGAATAAACTCTTGAAAATCCATTCCTATTTCTTATATTGCCATGTTAAGTAAGCAATTGATTCAGTCATCTGGAGGTTTAATATCTGTTCTTGAAGGGGGCAGCCGAGCATATGTGGTCATAAATAAGAGAAAAGCATTGATGAGATAATTTATGATACAACTCAAGTTGTGAAAAGGTTTCAAAGACTCTGTTCGTTAGTGAGTAGTTCATTAGTGAGTAAAACAGAATCTCCTGGGAATTCTAAATAAGTCAAGACACTGCAAAAAGGATTCTTAGAAGGTATTCTTGTTTGCTTAAAGAAAGACCAAAATTCATGCCTTTTCTTTTCTCCTTCCTGAGTACAGCAGCCAAGAGCAAATGAAAATTGTAAATGAACTGTTAGATCGCCTGAACACAACGGAAGAAGAAGATATAGAGAAAAAGGATGAAAAAGATCTTAGGCAGATGATTATTCAATTAAGAGCCGAACTCAAACATTTCAAGCAGGTCAATAAATTCTTAAAGCAGCAAGTAGAATTGGAATCAACTTTTGATGGGAAAGAGAAGCTTTATCCAGATGCAATGCCACAGATTAATAAGGATATTGAGTTGTTGAAAGTGGAATTGAAAGATGCAGCTACACAAACAATGACTTTAGAGAGTAATGTCATGAGATTCAAACATGAAGGCAAAAAAAGAGCCTCAGAAGAAAAAGCAAAATATTCAAGATTAAATGCAGAAAGAGAACATCAGCAAGAAAATGTGTATGAGAAGGGTGAGCAGCATGAAAGACTTTTTCTTACAAGGAGAACAAATGAAGTAAGTTTATTTAAGATTCTCTTTTTGGTACTTGGGGAATAGATGTATAAAAGAGAAAAATATGTTTCATTTCTAATATGAACTCTTTTGTATAATTTTTTTAAATTAGAAAAAGAGATGTAAGCCAAATATATTTTAGGTAATTGTTCTTAATGTTCAGAGCTTTTCATCACATACTTCAGTGTGCTTTAGAACAGTAATTAATTGAATTTCAATCCTCACTGGGACCAGATAATAGTAAATATTATAGCTTTGGAGAAAGAGGGAGTTTATATCATAATGGCCTGATTCTGTGCTACCTTATTTCTCTGCATAGATGTTCATAACAGGCAGAACCAGGGCATTCTGAACCAATAGCTTATGAATTCTAAATGGCAAATGTGTTCTAGAAGCTGGAGGACTTCCATAATGTCTGACAGCGTGCTGGTGAGGAGTTAATGAGTGATTTCAACAAACTCCAATCTTCATTTGGGGCTTTTATTAACATCTTATCATTGTGTCTTGCTCTTAAAGAAGTAAGACCAGTAGCACTCTACAAAATGAGGCAACAATTCTTCGTCTTTGGATCCTCAGTGCACAGAATGGCTTTTGTGAGCACAGGTGTAATTTGCTTGTGCAGGGTAAGACTTTTGTATGCTGGCAGTCTGTGGTCCCAAACAAAGAGGTGGGAAACCAGTATCTGCTAAAGAGTTCGTGTGCATTGTTTCAGTAGCAGTTACGGAAGCGAAGCTGAAAACTCTTTGAAGATGTTGGCTCTTGCGGAGCAATCAAAGGAGAGCAGTGCTTTTGATTTTGTACACTGCTAACAGAGAATGGCGTAGCACCTTCTGTGAAGAATGGTTTCCATGACTTTAGTGATCAAGAGATTTCTGTGAGCTAGCAATTGGGAACAACTCATTTTTATTCCAGCTTGTTCTTGTTCCATTCATTTATCTGAAGGAAGTGGCTTGTAAACCCAGGGATGTCGATACGGGTTTGTTCTGTTCAGGGATAAATGTTTCAGTATAGATTTTAAGGGAAAGATTTTGGCATGCACAGTTGGTCCCTGGCAGACACCCTGGAAAGTTTATGCCAGTTTTAGTAATAGATTATGATACCTCTGAAAATCAAAACCTATTATCTTGTTTCACCAATGAATTTACATGTAATCAAAATCTATCGGTATCTTCAGGTACATTCTTAGTCTTTTAAGCTTTCCTTGTTGGCAGTAAATGTTCTACCTTTAAAAAATTAATGTTTGGGGAGGAAAGAGGATAATAATGGACATGTGCTGTTAGTGCATTAGGCATTTGGTCAGTTGCATTTGGCAGGTTGACTGCTGTGACAGCCCTTCCTGCATCTTTGGGATGCCTTGGCCAGTCTGAGATGGAAAGGGGTGGATGTTCTTTCTCACTCGTTTGTGCTGGTGCAGCTGCCTCCAGGAACACGGGGCAGGTGGAAGCTGGGAAGAGTAAAGATGGGTAGTGGAGGGGGAAGGAGTTTGAGGACCTGGCTGGTTTGTTAGTGAATATCTGCATGTGATGGCCTATTTAAGAACACTAATGATGTCTTTGAGTTGCTGGTCTTCTCAGGAATGAAGAACAGTCTCTCTGCTGGCAGATAAAGCCTGCCTGCCCTCCACTGAGAACACCTAGGGTTCTTTCTGTAGTTCTTTTTTTTCCAAGTTCCTGTTTCCACTGACTTCCAGCGTACTGTTTTGAGTGATCGTTTTCCAGATTCCTCTGTAGTTTAATCAGTTGCAACCTCAATGCAGTCCCGGAGTCGATTGCTTTACCAGCTTTTGTGTTTGGACTAATGCAGTGTTGCTTTTGCTTCTGAATGGCTCTTATAAATAATATCACATAGCCAGCTGAACTGGACTTTGGGTAATCTGGGTGACGTATCTGTCTGTACAACAGCCCTCAGACAGCTGGGAATCGTTCGATGTTATTAGTGCAGGTTAGTAAAACTAGCAGGAAGTTCATCCCGCCTGGATTTATGTTTCAGACTCCAAATGATACTGTATTCACGTATGTACGAGAGGAATTCAGTGTGTCATTAGGAAAATGGAACTTGCTTTTTATTATTTTAAATTGTGTAAGGACTATAATTGCTAAGAAATGAATGCGGAAAGGTATTTCAGTATACACTGGGTGGTAAAAGAAATTATGGGACTTATGACACTGGTGGAGCAAATGAACAGCAGAAAAATAAACTAAATCTATCTGAACATACCATTATTGATTTTTATTATTATTACATACAATTCCAGAACTCTCATCAACATATACCATGTTTTTATCTTTTAGGAGATAGCACTGGTTTATGCTCTGTAGTTTAAACAAGGACACATTTATTTTATGCAGTCTTTAGAAAATGAGAGGCTAAAATGTAGTGTCTTAAGAAGTGTAACTTCTCCTCCCAGCTCCAAGGATGGAATATCTGTTATAGCAGGAAAAGGGAATCCTGCAGAAGCAATTTGTAGCATGTATGGCTGAAGAAGTTGTTCTTGTTTATAAAGAATTTCTCTGTGGTATATTTAGATGAGCTCTTGGGAAGAAGTGTTTCCCTGTGAGGGTGGGGAGGCCCTGGCACAGGTTGCCCAGAGAAGCTGTGGCTTCCCCATCTCTGGAGGTAGTCAAAGCCAGGTTGGATGGGGTTTGAGCCCCCTGATCCAGTGAGAGGTGTCCCTGCCCATGGCAGGGGGCTGGAACTGGATGGGCTTTGAAGTCCCTTCCAACCCAAACTGTTCTGAGATTCTATGAAGAAAGGAAAATACGTTCAGGAATTTGTGAAAATTAGGAGGATCTTCATTTTTTTAAAAAACCCAAAGATTTAAGGGAGACAGTTTCTGGGCTGTCAGACATTTATGATATAGGTCAGGAGATTGGAAAATAGAAGTTAGAGAGGTCTGTTTGAATGAGAAACTATTTTCCTAGGGCATACACAGATTCAGGGTTAGCAAATACACCTACTCATTAAAAGCCTTTGCCAGTCAATGGTGAATTTGCTGTCTTGCTTTGTGAACTGGAAGCCATTCGCTGTGTGGCTCTGGATGTGTAAGCAACACTTAGGGAAAATTGAACCAGTGAGATAGGTGTTTTTCTCTCTCAATGTTTATTTTCCACATTGCAAGGGTATTGCAGTCTTATTTGCAGAACTATTTAACGTGGCAGCTTACTGATTTTACTGGAAGGTTTTTGGTTTTCCTGAAACATTTGGTTATCCTCCGTTTGCGTGACTGTTACATGTGAGCTCCAAACTCCCCATTTTATTCTGTGCCTTTTTCAGACTGATTCTGCTCACCTCCCTAAGAAGTCTCGTCTGCCTGTTCCTTTAAAATCATCCAGGCCATTAGGAAATGTGCCTTTGAACTCCTGTGTGCACAAGTTAGATTCAAACCAACACCATCATACTGGGGTTCCTTGTGGAGGTCTGAAGGCGTGTGAAGTACGAAACAAAGCATTTCAGCCACAAACAAATGGAGAGTTATTACTGAATGAGCCTGTAACTGAAAACCTCCAAGAAGAGCCTGCAGAGGAAAGCACATCAGTGAGAGGTAAATACAGAGCACACATGATGACTTGTAATGCTGCTTGAAATGGAGGCTGCCTTTCTTGTAGCAGAAGGTAAAACCAGATCATTCTTATATATAGACAGTGCTGCTTAATCTTATTATTTTCTTGGGTAGGCAGGTATAGATCTTGAAAACCACTTTTTTCCTCTTATCTTTGCTGCTAAAATGTAAAATCACTTTGTAGGGGATGGAAAGTGCTATACATGCTAAAGTATATAATAAAGGACAGTTTCCCACATTGCCCACACGTGCACACATACATCTCACTGATTGGATAAATGAAAAATTTCCTTCCTAGGAGGGCAACTCTCAGGAAAGCTGTGATGGAGACAGGAGAAAAAGAAAATACTGTATTTGTTTATGTGGCATAAATAAGATTTTCCAATATTCCAGTGATCAGTCAAGTCATCCGTGTCCGTTTCCAGTGGGGCTGAGTTAATTTAAACTCAAGTGTTGACAAAGTATCAGGGTCAGCAGAATATGAGGAATGTAAGGCAAAGAACAGTGGGTATTATATAAAGATTTGAAGTGGCAAAAAAGGAGTTAGATTAAAAAGTGAGTAAAGATGTAAACGGTAGGTGAGGGAGAGAGCAGATAAATATAAGAAATAAGATTCAATCAAGTAGCAAGTGTACCACTGACAAAAACACAAAGGTTGTGGAGGCTTTGTTGTTAATGATATTGTTAGTGTGGTAAGGGACAGATACAGCACAAATTTATTGTAAACACTCAGCTTGGTAGGTCTGTAGCAATTAATTTTGGTAGGTGCAAAAGCTGTGGAGAATTCTGAGAAGAGCAGTACTTTTGAATTGGATCCTGAAATGAATCAGAGCCTGTTAGCACTGGAGTCCCGTGATTTCCTTCCCATACTGATTTCTTTACCCTGGGTAACGGTTGTACTGCATGCTTGGTAATTCTGAGACTTGATGCAGTGGGAGATTGCAGGAGATTAGTTCATGATCAATGCTTATATTGGAGAAACTTCTTAGCCTTTTCTCTAAGCTTAGCGTAAAGCATTTAAAAATGCACTGAAAATTGATTAACTGTTACATTACAAAGGTGACGTGAATGTTTATCTTCATTTGTTGGTAAGAAGCATTTGTAATTCACACTCTTAGTTGTTATCCTTATTATTAGTTAAAGTATTTTGAAAATAGATGCTAACACCGTTTCATATGACCAGTAGTGTTTGTATTACGTTTTAAATAGTTGGTTTTCCTCAGATGGTTTTCCTGTTCCAGATTGTCAGAGAACCAAGTTTGGATTTGTAGGGTGGGGGATTGGGTTTTTTGTTTGTTTGTTTTTAACTCTCCTCACTTAATTTTTCTTTCAGTCACTTAGTGACCTCTGTTTTCCTTTCCTCTCCTCTTCTCCAGTTGACTTGTTGCCCAGAGTGGACAGTAGTGAGGTCCAGGTGGCGTTGCAAGGTGTTGATCCGGGTGCAGGGGGTGACAATGAACATGCAATGGACAAAAATCAGCAAAACTGTCAAGGTAGAGCATTCTTGTGGTGTAGTTTATATAAAGAAAATAAACTTTAAAACTGCTTTCTTCTGAATTGTGCAAAATTATAAATTGCTGCAGGTAATTCTTTCCCTTTCCATTATTTGTGGATTTTAAATCTTGTTTTCTTAGCTAGTATGGATGAATTGCTCTAGGAATCCACGTTGGTCTTTTAAGGGTTGTGCTTTCAGAAGGGCCACAGGGATTTATGAGTCTCGTTTCCAGTAAAAATAATGAGTAGTATGCCTAACTCAGATCTCTGTCCTCGCTTCTGAACTCTTCCCTGAATTAAATGTTTGTTACTTATTGCTTCTGCATCGAGTTATGAACTATTGGAATGAAGTAATTGAATGATGGGATTTTGCTTATCTAAATTATTTGAAGGCATTCAACTAGGTTGAAACCTAATGGAATCGTTTAACGAAAATGTAAATAGGCTTAATATTGTGTTTTACGTGTTTCTGCATCACCCATTAGTCTTTTTCGGGAGGGCCTGAGTAACCCAGTTAACATATTGTGTATAGAGTACAGAGGGTATGGCCAATTTTATAATCGTTTGTCACAACAGTAATTTTATTTGTTTAAGCAGTTTCATTGAAGCCTGTCAGTTCATTGGCAGGATCGTGCTCTTTGTGTGCTCTTTGTGTGTGTGGACACATACATGCACAGAAAGCTTATTAGTTCTTCTCTAATTAAAGGGCAGTGTTTCATTAAAAACTGTAACTGGTATTCTGGTCAGAAATATTTCTTCCCTAGTATCTGATTTTATTTCCTTATTTTTAAATCTGGAACGTTTACACGCAATCAGAATTGCAGAGTTTGAGAGTTCAGCTGCCGCCTGGGGTTTTGTCCATCTCACTCTGCAGCTTTCTTTGCCGTTGGTGTTGCTGCAGCAGCTGAGAAGGAGCTGTGAACTCAAGTGTTGTATTCTCTTATTCCATGTGTCTTCTTGAATCCACCCACAGGCATTTTCTTGGAAGTGTTTGTGTCCTGTGACTGTGTCACCTTTGGAATGACACAGATAATGGTGTGCAGCGACACGTCTAATGCAGAGAACATCATCTAGCCTTAATTTCAAATATGTTCATATCCCAGGATTGCAGCTTCCTTTTTCTTTCTGGCTTTTAGGTTATATTTGGTTTTATTCTGTTGTGCTTGGGCTTGACTTCTTATACAACCGTCCCCACCTCCACTGGGATATTGTACTGATTTAGAGATTGACCTGGGCATCCAAATTCTCCATGGAAACCAAATTGAAAGTATTAACATCCGCAAAATCAATGAATGGCGTCCACAAGAGAGGTTCTAATTCATAGTGATGCTTTGCAGAACTAATAGAAGGGTAAAATTTAATTTACTGGTAAACAGAAAATCACCATTTTTTTAGCTATTTACACATACAGGCTTCAACATACACAGAACTATAAACATGGAATATATGTAGCAATATATAGCTTTTATTGGTCTGAATCTGGGGTGATTGCATTAGTTATGGCAAAGTCAGCTAAGGTCTATGCTGTGTATGCCAACTGTGTATGCCAGTAGAACCTTTAACACAACATTTTTATGGATTTTGTTTAGAACTCATTTTAAAAAGAAGTTGTAAACCCCCCCTTTTTAAATTTTACTATTTTGTTGGTGATCTTTTTAAAATTCCACTGACTTTAGGCTCCAATCGGCTTTGGATAGATTTTTGAAATGGGGAGAAAAGGAATATTTAATTAGAAGTTTCGAGAAGAACCATTTAAAGTCATAGAATCTACTTTTAAATCTAAGTGCCTTGTGTTTGAAGTTATCGTGTTTGTGGCTGGAAAGGTCTGGGTTTGATCGATGATTGATTCAGGACTGCATGTAGCAAAAGTAATTTTCAGTCCTTTGGGAAAAGAAAGTGGGTATATTTGGAGTATTGTCTATTTGAAAGGTGATAAAGGGTTTGAAATATTTGATGTGCAACTTGAATTAATAAGCAAATCATAGAAAGGGGTCAGAAGTCCCAAACTAATATTGTATAGCTCATAATTATTTTGCGTTTTTATTCTGTTATTATAGAAGTAAATGAATTCTTTCTGGTGCTTTTGAGAACAGAATGTCAGATAAAGAAATATTAATATTCATACACAAGCCTCCTGTTTTTCAGAAATGCAAAATCATCATAACATTAGCAACGTGAATATCCAGCATTCATTAAAAGAGATAAATGAAGAGATTTATTCCATGGAACATGAGGACATTGACTCAGCCACCGCATATTCACGTTCCAAGTGTCTGCGTTCTCCCAAATTGAATGTAACAAGTACAGATGCACTCGATGACTGTGAAGTCACAGATGATATAGAAGAACTGAAACAAAGAATTAAGAAAATGGAGTCTGAGCTTGAAAAGTACAAACTGTTCGTGTTTAATTTACAGACCTCTGACCCTCTTTTATCGAGTGGTATTTCCAATCTAGTTTGGAGCGACGCAGCCTTGCCTGAGGAAGGACACGTTGTACAAGTGCAAGACACGGCTATGCAAGAAATCAAACCATTTTCTAGCGTCCATCAGCTGATGGATTATGAGATCCACGGTGAAAATTGGAATTCAGAGTCTTCAAAAGCACCCGATGCATGGACAGCACCAAGCCTTAAGGAGCTACTATTGGCAAATGAGGCAGAACTTGAAAAAGAGGAAATTGCAAATATGCATCTTGATGAAGCACATCATCTTCAGAACAAACTTGCTTCATCCAAGTGAGTAAAGCTATTACTGTTTCAGGTTCCTTTTTGTGAACAGCAATGCCAAATAACATAGGAGTGTAATAGGAAGACAATTTTATTCACATACAAGTGTGTTGTTGTAGTAAAGGCTAAATTTCACTGACATTAACATGAAGCAACTGGAACGTTTATTTAAAACGTGTCTTGAAGTACAAACCAGTATTTCTCTTACAACAGAACTGCTCCTCATAAGCTCATGTCATCCTCTGTAACAATTTGGTGTCAGACACCTCTGTCTCTCCCTGCAGCTCAGGTCCACAGCTTGCTTTACTGTCAGACATCCTCTCGAGCAAACTCCGATATTCTCCGGTTACTCTGAGAGTCAGGCTGACCTCTGGAATCACACTGTCACAGTTCTGCATCTCTCCTTTGGTTTTTCAGGTGACAAGTGTAAGAAAATGGAACATCCCATTTGAGATAGAAATGTTTCCTTGGGCAATTGGCTGATGGATTCATGCTAGCCCTTGTGACCACACTTCATGTATAAAAGAAGAAGTTTATGCTGTAGTTGTGATTTATTTTGCAGTTGAGTGGTGTAATGCCTTCCGTTGAAGGATGTGAAAGTAGATATTCTATAGAAATTAATGAGTGACATTTCATAGCATAAGTTCATAAGCTGGATAATCATTTATGGAAAGTATCAGCCTTGATTTTGTGTAAGACTGGGGCAGCATTTTTGGTGAGCATGTGTGCAAATCACAAACACAGAATGGGTGCCACGGGGTACCAAACCTTTCCGCCCATTCCTTTTCCCCCCTCTGATATGGTCATTGTCCCGAGGGCTTATAGAATGGTAGGAAGGAGCAAGGAAAGGGATTCAGCCTGGTGACTTTCTTCAGAATGCTTGAGTAGAAATATTTGGAGACACTGAGCAACCACCAGCACGGACTGTTTGTGTATCTCCTAGTATTACTGTCATAAAATACAGTAGTGCTGTGTAGTACACATAAATTTACATGTGTTGAAAATATACCTCATCCATTTTACAAAGGAAGATCTAACTGTGTAAATTAAGGAATGAGACAGCATGGATCTCTGTAAAGTTTTTATGGCCACTGTCTGGGACAACTGCAGGAGTCACAAGTGACAGACCCAAAACTGAGTTATGCTTCTCTTCCTATACAAATGACAATAAAAATTCTGCAAAAACCCACACTATGGTAGATTTTGTTTATGCCCCGTATATTGTTTGATTCTCTGCATCTTTTCAGATCCTCTTCCTTTTTTTCCTCCCCTAGTGTCTGATTCTGTAGAATTCTGTCGGTGATGGGATAAAAGGGATGTCTGTATTTGCAAGTGTAGAATAAATTCAATTGATTTGAGAAGAAATTCATATCCTGGCTTGTGGAGTACAAGAGTTTTGACGCTACAGTGGCTGTCATGGTCATGTCTTTGGTCATAAACATATAGAGAAGTGCAAAATTTTCAGAGTGGGTGGAACTGTCAGCTCAGAGAGTCCAATATTGTGCTCCTAGTAGGAAATTTATACAGTTTCAGAAGAAAGGGTGGCTCCTTCTATAGTGAATTAAAAAAACCCAAACCAAAAAAACACACATACAAAAAAAAACAAAACAAAAAAACAGCCAGGAAAAATATATGTATTCTTAAAAATCCTTTTCATGTATTCACTCTTATTTACTTTAATTTGACACCTTTGCATGGCATTTGAGTTATTTCCAGGTAGACAAACAAGTCATCACTTTAGTTTCTGCCCATCTTATAAATGAAGCAGTTAAGTGAAGGATAATAACCCACAAGTTATGTCCACAAATACAAAACTCAACAGTTAGGGACATTTTTCATTGTGGCTGTAAAAGCATTTTAAAAGAAAATTGAGTGACATAAAATTATAGCTTAGACATAGAACTTTAATTCACTTTTTATTTATATTTAAATGTTATTTATGGTCAGCAAATTACTTTGAAGATGGTTTCATTTTCTCAGGTATGATTCATTAGTTCGTTCACAAGCTCGAGAACTCTCCTTTCAACGCCAACAAATTAAAGAGATCCACAGTGGCTGTGTCGCTTACCATCAACATCTGACAAGCCTTATTAAAGCTTTTGAGGAACTGCTTCAAGCCAGTGATGTAGATTATTATGTTGCTGAAGGCTTCCGTGAGCAACTGAATCAAAACTTACTCTTGTTTGAGAACCTAGAAGGGAAATTCCTGTGTGGTAAGTAGCAGTGTTTTGTGCTTATTGTCTGCAATGTAGTAACTTCCTTGGAATTTGAAGGGTGGTTTTTTCCCTCTTTTTAGTGAGAAGGAAGCCTCTTAGTTGCTTTTAAATGATTTATAGGAAGGACTGTCTTGGAAGATAAAATTTTAGTGCTCCAACAAGACTGGATTTTACTGTTGTAGTTGTATTGACACCTTCCATTTTGAGTTGTTTGTCTTAGCACTTGCATATTTTGACTGTTCAGAATATAGTACAGTGAAAGTTTTGTTACAAGTAGGCTTCGGGATTTTCTGTGTCAGGAAAAGAGCCCAGCTGGCTCTTTGAGGCTGAGCATTGGATATCTTCATCAAAGAGTTCTCATGGGCTTGGTTCACAGTGATTTTTTATACAATCTATCTTTAACTAGAAAGAATTACAGGTTCCTGATGTTTTTCCCCTAAAGTGCAGTCTCTTGCAAGAAGTGTAAATGCAGTGCAGAGATCTGGGCAGTGCTTTTAGAGCGGAAGAAGAAATTATCCTATAGTACTAAAGTGCCTTTAAAGAAACTGCATGGAATCCTGCATTGGACAGCTGGAAAGTAATACTATGCTGATCTGCAGTTATTGATATTCCTGTATAAATAGCACAGGTGAAATTGTATGCAGGTGTAAAAATCATCTCTCAGTGGGTGCACCAAGAAAAAGAGCAATAGACTTTATAGAGAAACCCAGCCAAACGATGCACAGAGAAAATTAAAATAAAGAGGGAGAAAGGGAAAATCTGTTTGGTTAGAAGGGAGTGTCGGGGGGGAATGCCTTTCAGAATTTAGGAAGCTGAGGTATTGCAATTCAGTGTGTATTTGGGGGTTTCTGTAGGGCATAGTAGTAGGACAAGAGCCTCCTGAGCTGGGACCCTAGGGGAAGTCATCCAGAGAACCGTTGTCCTGACGTTGGAGAAACCAAAGTGCTGAGTGGAGTGAGTATGTGGGAAAGGACATTGTGTCCCAGTAAGCAAAGCCTTTTTAATTAGCAGTGAGAACTGGCTTATTGGCTGAGAAATGGGAGCTTCCACACCTGAAAATCCTCTTGGCCTTTAACTGTCTATCCCAGTTCCCCAGCTATTGTTTGGCGAAACATTAAGTTGGAAGGACAAAACCTTAAACCTCTAAGAAATGGGACCGTACCAGGAGATGTATTATTCCTAAAATTTCTAATTATATTCCTAAGAGACCCACATCTTGTGGCCAAATGGTCTGACTGGTTAAGAAAAGCATGCTAGCTTTTATAATAGAGAGCTAAAATGCAACCTGGTTTTATAAAACAAGAATCAACATTGACATTTGTCACCAGAAGGGAGAGTATATCGTGGATCTTGCCTTCAGTCCTCAGTTTGAAGAAAGTTAGGTGCAAAGTGATGGAAAAAGGATACTGACATGAGTGAAATCCAGCAGGAAAGACGTTTTCCTATCATTGCAAGTGTTGCTCTTTCTGTCTCAAACAATTTGCAATGCTTCCACAAATGTCAGCTGCAAACCCGACATCTTCAGTGACCACTTGAGGTGGCCCTAAAGAGGGCCCCTGCCCCTGTGTCTGCCTGAAATTGGCTCTAGAGAATCACTTTGTTCAGAAACATCCAGGGCTCAGCCATACAATATTCTGTGTTTCATTAAAGATAGTGGCAGCATGTTGCAGTTTTGATTGCCCATATAAAGGAGCTGTATATGAGAAAAAGGTATTACAGCCAGCGTGTCATAGCAGTGTAATAAAAGATTGAGTGTATTCAATGATTTCAGTGGCTACAGAGATTCCTTGCATTACAAATGAGAAGACTGTGTAGTGAATAAACATTAAATGCCTTTAAAAAAAGCCCCAAACCAACAGATGGTATCCTATATACTATGAAAAGTCACTGACAACCGAGACAATTCAATATATCTAACACAATGGTGTTGCATTGAATCACACATTAAAATAAAATGATGTTTGTAGGGTTATAAAGAACATCCAGCGTACTAAGAATTGACTGTAAAGAAGCAGCATAAACAACCGTCTGTCTCTGTATTTCCATCCTGACCTTCAGTTCATTCCCCTGAAATTTCAGCTGTGCAGCTCTTCCCTGACGCTTTTGCTTAATTGCACAAAAATTCTAAAATATGGGGAGCCAAGGTGACACCACGAAGCTCTCATTGCCTTATTCAGTCTGGAGTTTGAGGCCAGGTATCTTGCACTGAATTGTGCTTGTGCTCACACGCTGTCCCACTGAGGATGTGGCAGGCAAAATCCTGTGTATGTCTCTTTATTAAGGATAACTGCTTAGCCTGCCTCTGGATGGACAAAATCCAAGTGAGGTGGAATTGATTTTATATCAAATGACATGTACCCCTAATCTCGTTGCCATATAGCACTGTATTTTACATATATGTGCTGACTAGAACACCAAGGCTGTAAAACCTCACATCTGTGGTTCTTAGACATTTTGTGTGAACCCCAGAGAAAGCTTTTGCTTTGTTGCTGAGCTATAAATAGTTTTGCTGATGTACAGCATTTGACATTAACACCCAGTGTGTTGAGTATCTGTTGACTTCTCTAATTTCTAATTAATTTACCATTCTGTATTTCAATAGTTTAAGATGGGGAAAAGTGTAGTTTTCAGTATCTGTTTTTAATCAGATATTTCTACTTTGCAGGAGAATCAATAGGTGCAGAGGTGACTATACTGTATGAGTTGGCTCAAAGGTAAGAGTGCAACTGAATGTTTATCAAACATAGAGTTGTTTGATGAGTTGATAAGGATGCTCCATGTTTATAGCTCTGATTTTCCACTGCTTTGCTTTTTGGGAGGGCTTGTGTGGCCTATTCCATTAATTTCCATGTTGTTAATAAAATATCCAGAAAAAACAAACCAGGGCTTTTTTTCTCAGCAAACAGCTGAAATACTGAGGGGAAGCATCACGCTACCAGGATTGTTCCCTTCATGAACAAACAAAACGTGTGCCATAACGCACTGTTGGATATGATCAGATATGATCCCAAATGTGGCTGCTAGGAGGGAGAGTCAGGCACCTTTCTGTCACCTTGGGGGCTGTCTCAGGATCACTGAAGTACAGTTCTCCAAACACCCTTATGCTGAAGGTGAAGAGAGCAGGTGGTGTTGTGCTGCATATGTTGGTTTTATGCCAGCCTGGGATTCTTCTACAGAAATCCTTAGCTGCCTGTTCAAGGCTGCTTGAGGTCCCCTGATTGCAGAGGTGACTGCCTTGTGCTGGCACCTGAGCCCTAGGCTGGAGGTGCATTGATTATTCCTGCTGACTTGAGCAAGGTCTGAATTCCAGTCTTGAGATCTAGCTCTGATGTGCAGTGGTTCTCATGTTCTGTCACACATATTCCCTGGCTTTCCCTGTGTCCGATACATTTGACACCAAGCTGCTCTGTTCATGCTTCCAAAGCAATAACATAATTTTTGTATTTTAAAATGTTCTGTTTGGCACAAAAGGGATAACGAGAAGAACACCACAAGGTACCAGCAACTGAAGGAAGAATCACCTGCACCATCTGCTCCTCATAGCTTGTCTGACTTTGATTTGTCAGAAAAGTCATCTCGTGGATCACCGGAGTGCAAGCCAGACTTGGAAGGACAGCGTGCCACACTGGCTCTTCTGCCAAACAAGTTTCCCCCAGGTGATTTTTTTCCCACTGAAGATTCTCTAGATATTGAAAAAATGTGATAAGTAAGACACAAGGGAACTAATTAAGAAATAATGAAGAATGTTTGTCTGCTTTGGCTTTCCAGTACCTTGCATAATCATTGCAATTTCGGTAATAAGGCGTACAGAGATGACAACGATTTGAACTGCCTCCTGTTTGAAACAAAATTAACTGTGATATTTTGTGTCTGTGTTGTTTTAGACTCTCATCTTTTACAATACTCCAGACGGTCTTTAAATAGACAAGTTATAAGGGAGAAATAGACAATTGTCAAGAGATTATTACATTGAAAAAGAGAGCTTTTCTAATTTTATAAAAGCCAGTGTTGTGTTTCCTTGAGAATTGTAAGAGCTGCATAATTAATAAGTGGTGTCATGTTTGACCTGGATAGTTTCACTAAGCACAAGTGATGCAGTAGTTTGTTATAGGCAACGATGAAAATTTAATAGCTGAGATAGCACATGGTGTTCAGGAGAAAAATATTGCAGAGTAAACTGGGAGTGTGTGACATGGATAAACTGACAAATAAGGCTGTGACAGTTAGAACAGATAAGTTCCTGAGCAAAGCTGAAACTTACAGCCAATGGAAGAAAAATTGTAGAATGGCAAAGCAAGAAGGGAAAGGTAAGGTAATGAAACTTGATAGAAGAGGTTTATTTAGTATTATATGCATTCTGTAAGTCAAAGTCAAATTTATATCTGAGTTTCTCTGGTAAGCTTCTTATTGTTATAAGGAAAAATGTATACTGAATGTGAAGCTGCATTGCAGAACTTTGGACTCATTCCCCAGATTGAGGAATGTTTTAACTAGATAAAATTGTTATTTATTACAATTTTGTAAGAAGGAGAAATTTAACAAATCTTAAAACTGGAGCATTGTTTGGGCTAAAATGCAAAGTAGGAGCTTTCACTCGCTGCACGATTTGGGCACTGTATGGGAAAAGGCTGTTATGGAATTGATATTTAATGTCTGTCATTCTGAACAGCTCTGTATCATTTTTTGGTTTTAATGCACATTAGATTTGACAGAAATACACAGTGTAAAGGAAAACAATCATTTACTCTGAGTAAGAAGTGGTCTCTTGGTTTATTTAGAGTTATTAATGGAGCATCTGCAAGAAATTCGCATCCTGAGACAACGTTTAGAATACTCAATAAAAACTAATGATAGACTGAGGAAGCAGCTTGAGAGACAAGTGACAGACAAGGAGCTGGATCAAGGTAAGGATTTACTTCCTGACAAATTAAATCCACCTTTCCTGCTTAAAACCTGAGAGATCAAGTGCTGCTGGAAATGGTTTTGGGGTGCTTTTTGGAATAAACCACACCCATTTACAGTTGGAAAATGCACCTTTTTCTGAACACTGCTGCCTCTCGAGCACCATCAGCAGACACAGCTTTTCTATGCTCAGAGTGGTGTGAATACAGATCTAATGTGCCTCTTCCTCAAGTCCATTGCTTGAAGTGTAACCAGTACCAATGCTTTAGTATTTTATGGGATACAGGTACATCACACAGCCTCGAGCCACGACTGCTACGGGAATGGGACTGCCAGGTAGTTTTATCACATTTGGTGATACCATGGTTGAATTTCATCTGCAGGGTGGGAAGACCCTTCTAGTTCTGTTATCAGCAAACAGACTTTTTTTTTTCCCTTTGGGATATCATTATTGTTAACCTTGGATTTTAGGATGCCACCCTCTTTTAACTCTCTGCTGTGTCCAGCCAGGGCCAGTTGCAGAAGAGAAGACCCATTTTATCACTATAATTTCAGTGGGACATGAGCCCAGTATGAATGGAGGAGGAGAAACTTTGCTCTAAATTACACTGCTGCTGTGGATCTAAAGCAGGAATGTTGTGGAAGTGGCTTTCCTGTCCTCGCTCTGTGTGTATGGGGCTCCAACAGCACTGTTGGAGATGCCTTCCCTGGAATTTTATGAGTGCTTTAAAGCCAGCTTTGTGTTTACATACAGGGATGAAATATCTGTAAGACAGAGCCTGGGCCGTGGTGTTCAGCTTGTCATTTAAATTGATTGGTGTGATAAATGTGTCCTACACAAAATGACATCGTGAGTTTTTAATGAGAAATACCTGACAGAAACTGATGGAAATTTTAACGTGGAGTTGATTTTCATTCCAAACTCTAATATAAAGCAGGGGATGGAAAGTACTAAAAATAGGTATGCAAATTCAGAGTCACTGCTCTCTGTTGCTAGCCAAGCTCCATGTTTAAAACTTCCACAAGAAGGCAGCCAGGTTTTCACTAAGGATGCCTTTGTAGCCCCTTTCCAAGCACAGTGCACCAGGCATACTTTCCCACACTTTGCTCTGTTCTTGCTCTCCTTCCCACCTTTCCCCCTGTGGGACAATTGATTAATATGCAATATTACTCAGAGTGGAAGCAGGCAATAAATACATACATGCTTTCCTTTTACTCTGTTTCACTAATATTGGCATTAGATTCATTATGTTTTACATCATCCCTGTGATCCATTTCTCTTGCTGTTTAAATGGAGACTCCCTGCAAATGGCAGCTTGCTTTCAGGAATAGTTTACGGTGATGGAAAGGTGAATAAAAAGCATCCCTTTCATTCATGAAGTATTTACACTGCTGGAAAGGCATGCTGCTCTCATGAAATAACCACACTGAAACACTTCCAACTCTTTTACAGCTTCATAAAGATTCTGGCAAGGACATCCATTAATGCAGTGAAAGTATATTTTCTTTATAAACTGTCTTATGCTTTCCATCTGTCTTCTTGTTGCCTTAGCTCACCTACCAATGCATAGAGGAGAAATTTGGGAAAGAAAGGAAAAAAGCAACTGCTTGTTAAACAGCTCCTTTTGTTGCTATGTTCTTTCAGTGCTTCCTGTTTCTCTCCATTTTTAAGATCTCTATCATGTTATCATTTATGTGTATTTTCTTTTCTAGTAATGATGCTGCTTTTTTTCCCAATAGATGGTGCTTTTTGACTTTCAGTGTAAAAAGAAGTTCCCAAGTGAAATTGAGGCAGATTTTAGCTTTGGGACATAATAATTCACAATAATTTTTTCCTTTAACTTAATATCTTCAACTTGTATTCCTTTAAAAAACAAAACCAAGTTGTAACATACTTTGTTGTTGCTAAGAGCCTGTTAAATTCTTGCGATGTTGTTTGTTCAGCCAAAGGTAATGCATAGGATTATTCTTGTCTGATAAATTTATATGGATGTGTGTGTGTATATATATGTGTGCATTCTTTTTGAATTCTTGTGCCATTAATCACATTTGAAACCTAGGAAATCCACCTGGTATTTTTGCCATGTCACTTAATATTTAGATTTTCTAAGTATTTAAGTGGCTCTGGGCTTCTAGTATTCTATAAATGACTCGAGTGCTGGTAATGAGTACATCATTACTACAGAGCTGAGGTTTGCAGTGGAAGTAGAACTAAAATAATTGCTTCAATCATTTCAAATAGTAGGCTTCAAAATAAAATCAATTAATTTTGAGTTTTCTAGGTTTCAAATGTGACTAATGGCAGTTATCATTAAAAGGGGTTTTTGTTTGCTTTTTTTTAACCCATAATGTAACTCAGGCTTATCATCAGCTTTAGTGTGCCTGTATTTTGCTTTACCTGAGAATGAATATTTCCTTTCACTCTGCTGTGATTTTCAATAGCTCCTGTCTTTCAGTCAGTGTTTCCTTTGAAACCTTCAAGGTACGCTTCCTTAGCACTCACTTTTTCAGCACAAAACATAATGAAAACTCAAGTGCATTGCAATTGTAGGCCTTGATGCTCCACTTTACCCTAGTCAGATGGACTTTTGCATCTGCAGAGAACATAATTGATGTCAGCAGGGCTCTGCACAGAAGTAGTAGTCTCAGTAGTGGGTCAAATTGCAGGATTGTTGCCCTTGTTACCACTGGCTCTACATTATCCCCTATTATGTATGATAACTAATAGTTATATTCTAAAGCCTTTCAGTAGGAGTATGATAGCATAACTTTTCAAATAGGAAAAGCTGGGTGATGAGCAATAAATTAAATTAGAATCAAGATGAGACCATCAAGCCTTGCCACTTCAAGTTGAATTGCTTTGTTAAAAGCTGAAAAGGAAGAGCCTTTTGAGTTCACATAGCTACCTCAACTCTTTAACATATAGATAGTAAAATGCCATTAGTGCCAGGCTTCTAGAGCCTTTGAGTCTTTCAGTAATGACAAGAGGTGCGTATCATGGCACACTACATCCCGGTTAGGTAGTGAGTAAAAGCTTCAATTGGGATTACAATAAAATGAGATTACTCAGAGGAAGTGCAGCACATCAAATTGAATTGAACTGCCAGAGCTGAAAGGCATCCTCCTCATACATCCAGCTAATTTTTTTGCCAGCTGGTTATTTCTCTATTAACCAAATAGTTGACACTCATGTGGTTATCTCAGGCTTTAAAGTGTAGGAGATACTGGGATAAGCAATCAACTGAAAAATACTTCTGATAGTGATGTTAATTCCGGTGGGTCCTGAAGTGTTTTAGAGTCTATAAGCAGTTTATAAAGGGCAATAACAATTACTTGACTTGCATTTCAGAGGCAGCCACCTTGAGATTAGAAGGTGGCACTTTTCAGAATGTGCTGTAACATTAGACATCGCTGTGGGATGAGTAGCATAAATACAGTACATTATGAGGATTTACCCAGGCTGGAGTTTGACTGGATACATGATTTAACGCTTAGGTTCTTATGACTAGTGCAATAAGATCTTTGGAGTAGGATTCATCACCCTTAAGTTTATAAAAGTTAAGACATCTAAATCTGTGCTGGTTGCCCAAAGCTTCTCATGGAGGCACTGGAGAGAAATATGTCTCTTCAGAGGACAGGGTGTCTCATCCACAGAGAGGTGTGGAGAGGATGCACCGGATGAGTCGCTCTCTGGACATGCCTGTTTCTCCCCATGGCTACAGATGGTTGATCAACACTGGTTCAGTTATCTAAATTTTAGATACATAAATTTAAGAGGGGTGAGTCTTGATCCCTCTGATCATAAATGGGTTCTCAGTTTGTAATCAGGTATATTACCAGACTATTTATGTTGCTGCCTACAACTCAGCCAGCTGGTAGAAGGCAGTGGTGCTCTGCAGTGGTGTCATTGAATACAACAGAGCATGAGCAGAGCAAGACAAGTATGTAGTAAATCTTCCCACAGTTTACATTCTTTCCAAAGAACAGCAATGTCACAAAATGCTCCTGCATTTTGTCCTGTTGGAATTTTAGCTGATAGATAGAGATTGCCAGGGATAATTCTGCAATTTTGGTAATGGTTGCCCAGCAATGAGAGGTACTTGTGATTCAGGGCTTTGGATTACTTGGCATTAACCTGAACTGCCTTTTAGCCTGTAGGGATAACCTTCAAAATATATGGGGGAGAAATATCTTTCATAACATGTTTTTCTGCAATTTTTTAAATTGTTCTTGTCTGGGAAGTTTAATCTTTAATGACCTAGAGATGACTCATAAATCATCTTTTATGTATATATTTATAGGTTCTGCAAACATTTTTATCCATGGCTCAGAGCAGCATAATTCCCTGACTTCTGAAATACATTTCCTGAGGAAGCAAAATCAAGTTCTGAATGCAATGCTAGCAAAAGGATCCAGAGGTAAAAATGTGAAACTGTGCTTTACAGGAATAAACTGCAACTCATTTCAGATCAGAAATATAGTAACAGTTAATTCATTAAACTGTCTTGACCATTCTTCCCACCCCTGAAATTCCATGCTCAACTATAAGTATTAAATCTGGGGGTAACCATGGAGTAGCAGTAATTCTCCTTCTTTCTGTTTATTTGTAGCACTTCCCATTTGACGTTCATTTTAATTTCTCCGTTCTTCTTTTTGTATTCCTTCTTTTTCTACATTATTTATCCTTCCCCCCTGTGTTTTTTATTACCATTTTCTTACTTCTGTTTTCCACATGCTTCCATTCTGAAGCTCTCTTAAAATAAAAAGAAAAAAGCCATAAGGTCACATTATTCCTGCAGATAAAACCATTCAGTCCACCAGAGGTCCGTAGTCTGTGGCAGAGGGTTGACTGGGCAGGGCGAGTCATCCTCTGTTGGGAAACACTTCAGAACAGAACAGAACTGAGGGAATCCATTTGGAAGTATTCATGATCTCTGAGATTAATTTTAAATATTCCTCTTTTCCACATCTGTGAAAAGAGAATTTTACAAGTCTCTTCTTTTCCCCCAAGAAATCCAGCAGCTCACCAACTGGGTTCATAAAAGCAGCTTAAGCCACTGTTATAAGTCTTGGTATTTTCAGACTGTTTGTGTAAAAGCACTGGTGCTTCTTCCAGGGTCACGTATTCTGTCATCACTTTTAGTGGCTCTTGGTGCTTATCAGTTTGTTCAAGTTCTATTTTTTTAATTAATGTGTTCCCTTTTTTGTTTGTTTCCACGTGTGACAATATGATCTGATAATATCAAGGTTTCTTTTTTATAAAATCCATGATGCGTAGAGTTGAGAGTAGAGATAACATGAGTTTTTCCCCTTGTGTTTTGAAATAATGTTGGTATCTCTGGAGTTTGTGAGCTGCTTTTCCTTTTATTCCTGGATGCACTAGAGGAGGAAAAACCTCTTAGATGCCTCCTGCATGTTTTGGTCTCAGGTGCTTTCTGTCTATATTCTTAGCAGTGAAGGCTGGTGAAGCGTGTTTTTAATAGCACACGGGTGTTACCATTTCCGTGTGCTTTCAACAAGAGTACTGAAGATGTGGAAATGATATTCCACCTCCCAACAGTTAGAAAGATTCCTCCTTGCTCTTTCTTTGCCAAAGTCACCTCTTTCTTTTCCAGTGTTAAACGGAGGGTCACAAAAAACCTGGGGTCCCCGTAAGCCTCTCTGACTGCAGCTGTCCCAAAATGCTCAGCTGCCCCTATCAGCAATTCTGTGTCACAGAAACAGCTTGGGGAAACACCTTGTGCAAAGGGAAGGGGGGCTGCAGTGATACATTTGGCAGATGAGTAGGGCTCTAAGAAAGAGAGGACAGAGGGATTTCTGTGAGACAGAGAGGAACGTGGATGTAATGTACCCTAGAACAATTCTACTGAGCTCTTTTCTTCCTAAAGAGAAGTCAAATCCATCATTTTATGAGGACTGTCAAAACTCCTGATGCCTGCATTGGAACCCTGCTGACTAGTTGTTGAATGTGATCCTTCTGACCAAATTCCAACATGTGTTGGGGACAGTTGGCATATAAGGCTGTACACAGGTGTTTACTGAGGCTTTGTGAGTCCCGGGGGTTAAATGTTTCTTGTTACAGAAAATGCATCTAGAAAAAGTCATTAGGAAATTGAAATACTGAAAGCCTAAAACTCACAAGAGCAGCTGTTATTTCCTGACAGTCTCTGAAAAAGCTGGTTCTGTTAGAAAGTGGGTTGTGGGCATTGCAAATACCTTGTGTTTCCTCTTGTTTCAGATAAACAAAAGGAAAATGAAAAGTTAAGAGAATCTATTTCTAAAAAGAATGCAATCATTGAACATCTTCATGAGGATTATGAATGCGTCAAGAAAGAAAATGAAAGGTTACAGAAACAAATTGGCCAAAAGGATGATGAAACCAGATATCTGACATGTCAAATTTACAGCAGTCGTAATGAATTAAACAGGTATTGATTCTGTCCACATTTAGACATTCATTTAGAGCAGAAAATTGTCATTGTGACAAGTGTGTGTTTAGCCATAGCCATGTAATGTTAATGAGGTCCATAGATATATTCAAAAGGCAGGGGAAGAATTATGAAGGAGAGGGTAATGGCTTTTTTATTTTGGAAAAAAAAATAAGAATTTAACTTAGCCATTTATTGGGACTTAACAGGATGCAAACAGAAATTAATGTAAAGCAACATCAGCTCTCTGAGAATGAGAAGTTACTGCAGTCACTCCGAACAGAGATCAAGGCTTATGAAAAGCTGGAAGAATCAAGAAGGAAGAGGACAGGTATAAAGGCACAGTTATTTCTATACCCTTAGCCCTTGCAACCCCTTCCCTCTCTGAATATGATCTTCCTAAAGGACTACAGGGCTAGGTCACTGCTTCATTATCTCTACTTGTGTCTGCTATGCAAAGCAGAGTGGACAACTTGATGATAAAATGCTGCGTAGGAGCATAACTGCGAGGTTGGGGTGTGTGAGATGATATGAGTAGGCACACCCAAGTTTCCTTTATATTTTTAGCTAAGCTAAAAACAAATATTGAAGATTCAGTGGCTCAGGCTGTATAAGCCTTACTTATTTACTTGTCATCTAAATACCGTTGCCATCCTCGCAGGTGGTGCTTACTCAGGTAGCTCGTGCTTTCTCTGGTCTGGATCTGAGGGTGGTGTCTTCTCCCTAGGGCTGGGGAGAAGTGCTGGCACAGCTTTCTGAATGAGATGTTTAATAATTTCTTGGCCACTTTTCTGTCACTAAAGGTGAGGGGTAGGAACGAGACTTGTGTGAGTTCTTCCTACCCTTTTAAAGAAGCTGTACCGCCACGTAGGTGTTGGTGTGGTTAGGTAAGACAGTGGGATGCTGTTCATTGCTGCATGCTCATTACAGGATCCAGGATATTTCCCATTGGAAGTTCTTGTAAAAGTTGGGATTTTTTAATTCTTGTTGCTTTAAGTAAATGCACCCTGCCCTCACTGCATTTCATGCCCAGCTGCAGCAGAAGAGCCCCGTTGGCACAAGGCTTTAAGCCAGAGTTGGCTCAGGGTTGGAATTAAGTCTCCTCACAGAGCTGGTGCTGTAATTAGAGAGCAGCAGCACCCTCCTTATGCAGTCAGTCCCGTTCTCCCTGTCAGGAGAAGTTTGATTTCAGGGTGAAAGAATGCATGGAATTGTTTCTGTACTGGCCTCCCTCTGTGGAAAGACAAATGTAGCCCTTGCTTTTTCCAGGTTCAGATTTGTTCCTCTGGTTGCCAGGTGATCACTGTTTTCTTTTTAATTCTGTGTATAAAGTTTACACTTCCAGTTCTACTCCCTCCCTCCTCTGTACTTCAAGATTACCCATTCTTTTTCCTTCCCCAGACTGTACATTAACTCACTTCAAATTTTGTAAATCCTCTTCATTTTCTTTTTATTCTATTTTTTTGCTTTTGGCATAAGACTTATTAGCTTTTATGAAGAATGTGAAAAATAATTTTCAGCTCTTTAAATCTTTGGAGGGTAGAAGCAATTAAGACATGCTTTTTTTGTCAAACCATTATCTTAATGCTGTTTGTAGTTAATTCTTAATATTGAGGGTAAAGCTGGCTATCGTTTACTTGCTCAGTGTTCTGATAATGGCTGATACTATTTTAATTGTTAAAGATATTAAATGTTTCTTTTGAAATTGTCTCAGATCCCAGATGTGATGCATCAGAGGAATTCCGAAAAGATCAGAATAATCCACTTGACTTACATGAACTGTTGACTGAAATACAGAGTCTGCGAGTGCAGCTTGAAAGAAGCATAGAGACAAACAGGTCTTTGCATGAAAAATTAGAGGAGCAGCTTTCTAAAGGGAAGAGAGAGGAAGTGGGATCAGTGTCAGCTGTGAATATCAATCTTTTCAAACAAGGATCTCAGCATTATGCAGGAATGAATGGTACTGTGCCATAACATCCTTTTGCTACACTGTGGAACCTGTGCTTTGTTCTTTAAAGATGCTCTTAAAGCCTTGTGCAACGTCAGCTGTGTGTTTGGGAGCTCCACATCCGCCTTTCAGCTCCCTTTCCTGTTAGAGCAGTGCACGGGGAGGTGAAATGCACACTGCGCTGTCTTACAGCCTCCAACTGTCACTTCCTTCTCATTCATGAAAAGCATTTGCAGACAGTCTCTGGGATGGAAGGATGTCTACATTAAATTGCCACACATTTTGCTTAGCTGGGGGTTCTTTGCTTAATGCAGAGCTCTACAGCATTTCCTAAGGGCGAGTATGTATTACTCAAGAATGATTAAGGAGTGCACTAAATGGTCTCTGTATAAATCAATTGTCACCTTTTTTGCCCTTGAGGAATATTTTACCTTTATTCCAATCACTGCTAAGTGATATTGTTTTAGCAAATGAGGGAAAACATAGTGTTTACACTCAAGGTTAGGTATGTCCCAATATAGATGCACATGGAATACAGAGGGCACAAGAATGTGCTTCCTTGCTGCTAAAGTACTCTGCATGGTAACAGCTTTCCTTCCTATGGCATAAAGCCACCTCTCCTCTTGCCTGTACAGGTCTGTATTGTGCTATGGGAACCAATAATAATGGGGCTTTTGGGGTCCATACAGTCTTTCCTCAGAGGTCCTTACAGAATTCAGAAGGTTTGAAGAGAGAGGGATACAGACCTTGGTGTAGCTGTGGAGAGTGCCATACTTTTTTGTGGGAAGCTTACATTTGTTGATTAAAATATTTTCATCTGGATGTGTTTTAGATTTTCTGAGTATGACTTGATTTTGGGAGATATCTAGAACTTTAGATAGATGCTAAAAAATAGGTGTAGGTAAATACTGGAAGATACATGGTGTGGTACTAGAAAATCAGCTGCATTTCCCTGTTTCCTGAATCCAAGAGCAGCATCAGCAAAAAAAAAAAAGAACAGAAGTAGAGCCAGGAAGTTTTTTAATGAATGTTGACTTCTACTGATATACTCTTGTCCCATTTTTATGTATAGAAAATCCTTGCAAATGCCCTGCTACCAGCAGAAACACTTGTGAGCTGCAGAGGCATGGACACTGCATTTCACTTATGAGAACAGGTACATTCAAAAGAGTGCATGTTATCAGTATTCTTCAGGAGAAGTGAGTGTCAATGAGTTCTACATGTGAGGTCAACCCCAATTAAACTGGTTTTCTGTCCCAGGTACGCACTTTGCCTCTAAAGATGATTTAGACAGCACTTCCCACTGCAGTAGCACCTCCTCTTCCAGTACAGCCTGCACCCCTCGTCTTGTGCCGGGACATCGTATGTGGGCAGACAAAAACGGGCGCCACGTTCTGGGCTTGATTGAGGATTACAATGCTCTGCGGAAACAGATTGCAGAAGGGCAACAGGTTCTAGCAGAAATGGAGATTTCTTTAAGAGAGGTCACTGGTACGAAACTGCAGGAGCCTCGAATAAAGGTAAAGAGTGAAAGCTGTTAGAGGAAGGTGAATTTTACCTACAGGTGCAAAATGTGTAGGTTACAAAAGCAAAGAACTAGGTTAATGGTGCAGTAGACACCATAAACTACATAAGTGTGTCAGGACACCTCAGCCTTGACAGTCCAAGTCTTATTTGGATGCAGATGTCTATTTGTGATTCTGGGTTAATGAGGATATGGATAAATTAGTTAATTCTGGTTCTTTATTAAGCAATCTCACTTTTACTTGCAGTGAGGTGAAACTACTTGCTTTTAATATGGAAACTGCTGATTGTTACACTGGAAATGGTAAAAAAGTAAAAAAAGCCCCCAGATAAAACTCTAAGATGCTTTAGAAAGGGCTTAAACTAGGGGTATGTGTCAGTAACCTGAGAAAACTAATTAAGGAGATTTTCTTGTAAAAAGCTTGGGGTAAACGCAGGAAATATGAGACAGTTAAAAGAAATCTGATATACAGCTGATAAAGTTCCCCACTTTCTTGTATTCAGCCCTTTTATTAACACCAGGTGATAACTGTACATTAATGATTGATGTATGTTAATGAAGATTGTTTCATATTAGCCAAGCTTTTTAATATTTTTCCACGTCCTGCTATCAGTTGAACACATTAGAAATATCAGCAGCTGCTCCAGAAACTTGAATATCTCATTAATGATCAAATATTGCCTTCTAAGACCCAGTGTATCACCCTTTCTGCATCATGTAATAATTGGTCAGCCCTGAGTTGGTCAAGCCTTTGGGCTTGGTGATTGTTGTAGGTCACTTCCAGCTGAAAGTGGTCTGGTCTGGTCTGGTCTGGTCTGGTCTGGTCTGGTCTGTTCTACGTGTGATATCAAGTCATGGTGCTCTTGCTGTTGCCTTAAACGTAATGATTCCTAAACCAATGAAATATTTGCCTTGTGCTGAATAATGTCAGTCCTTTTCTTGTAGAATCAGGAGAACAGGTAGTGTTTACTTTTTCTCATTTAATATTGTTAATTTCTGGATCTGGAAGCACATTTGGGGTGGATTGAGTAAGACAAATCTACCTACAAGCTTCCACTGAAGGGAAGGAGCAATCTGTACCTGTTTGTGGCAGCTAATAATGAACTAAGAAACTTAACCCTCAGCAGGAGGGGCTTGGATCACACATTTAAAATGCCATGTGAGTGGTAAAGATAGAGACTGGGAGGGGGAGTGCTCAGAGACACTGTTACTGGAGGTGCTTTTGAAACAGATTACGTGAATGTTTGAAAATTTACCTGTCATGCTTTCCTGTCTTGAAGTGGAAAGGAAACTTGGTGACTAATGAAGGTCCTTTTCACCCCTGATATTTTATGGTAATTTAAATATTGTAAGAAGCATGCTCACTGCTCTTCAAAAAGCAGAAGGTCTTAACTGTATGGGTAAATTTACACTACTTATTTTTCTAGTTATAATTAGTAAAGCTATTGAAGATGCAGTCTTCAACAATTCCAGAATTCTTTTGTGCTACAACATGTGTGCATGCACAGTAGAATGGTGTCTGACTGACACTTAAGACTCTCTGAAGTATCATATATTTTCAAATGACCTAGTTAAGATACTGATAATGACTGGAAAAGTAATCTTTGTAAGTTTTTAACTTGTTTTGTTAGTGTAAAGATAAAAGCAGTATGTTTCACAATTTGCAGTTTCCTATCAAGCTTTACATAACTGAAGTTTCAAACTACTTGGCAAATAGGATATTTTATGTGACAGGAGGTTTCTGGTTAGATAAGAATGCTAAATAAGTATTCAAATAATATGCTGCATGGGGCAGGAACTGGGAATGCTTTTCTTTCATTACCCTTCCCCCTTCTGCACCACCATCGCTTTGGTAATTCATTTGCTCCCCTTGCATTCTTTCCCTCCTTTATTTCACATTTATGCAATTTCTTCGATTTGGTTTTCTAATCTGTCAGCAGTGGAAAACATTTTATGTGTGTCCTGATAGTTATTTTAGCATTTAATGGAACAGTTTAAAGGGTCTGCTAAGGAAGAAACATCTATATTGCTTAAATTGATGTCTGTAATCATTTGACTTTCAAATAACGTGACACACAATGCGAATGGAGAAAGAAGAGAGTTGCCAACTATTACCATGTGGCACAGCAAATCTAGTAAATATAATCTATTATTAATCACAGTTATTGATTAGGATAAATTCCCTCCCTTCCTGAAATTCTCAGATAATGCATAATTCAGCAGTCTTGTAAACTAACAAATTAGCTTTTGTGGCACACCATGGCTGTGCACATAATCTTAAATATGAAGTCATACCAGCTGGATGTAAACCATTAATTATGATTACATTTTCCTAATGTTTTAAGCATAAAATAGAACATGTCTCTAATCTGATGATGTAGGTACCAGACCATGGCTTTTCTGCAAATATTCACACAGTACAGCAGATTTTAGAAGAGGCTGCACGCTTACTGAAACTGCTCTGGAGAGTTTCCCTTCCACTGAAAGCTGCACACGGTACTCAGGACATGCAGGTAGTGCTGTGATTCATTTTGGATTTTTGTGGGGGTTTTTTAACTGCTGTAATGTATCAAGGACTATGTGTCAATTAGGAATGTGTCATTTGGGAAGGTCTTTTGAAAATCATGATCCCAGGACACCCAGTCTCTGGATATATGGATTTAGTTAGGTCTCATCACTGGCTTTCTGTCCTGATTGTATTGTATTTTGTAAATGAACACCTCAGAATACTTCATATTAAAGATGTAATCTCTAACCCTATTACATGATATCCAGAAACCGAGGCAGGTGGCAGACGTTCCATTTCAACAAGAAAAGGTTTGGATTCCCTGTTGTAGAACCAAATTCAGTTTGATTATGGATGTACTAGTAACAACAGAAACTTCAGCAACTTTGATGTAATCTGAGCTACATTTTCCTTCTACGTTTTTGATGCCTAAGCTGTAAAACAGGATGCTTTTTTAAAAGTGTGACAAAACCTTGAGACAAGTTTTATAACATTTTAACTAAAAAGGATTGCAATATGCAAATGAATGGAAGTAAACTGAATGAGGAGTGAATTATCTATACTGTCATAATACCACCACTCAGTAATGAAACTGTTTCAAACTCTGGCTTTAAAACAAATCTAAACTGTTTCTTAAGGGAGGCAAGATATTGCTGGAAAAAAAAAACAACTTTAGAAAAATAACCATTGTATGTATAATATTAATAATGGTTTTGCTGTTATTTTCTAGCATCCTTACATGTGTAAAATCACAAAAGCAGTGAGAACAAAGAGTGCTGTCTCATACTGATATTTCAGCTCCCTATTTGGAATGTCTTGACAAGTGTATCCTTATGTGTACATTCTATATAGACAGCTGTATATTGGCAGTATCTGAACATGTCATACCCACAGGATACTTGCTGATCCCATCACATTGGCCTTCATTATGTTTTCTAGTTGAGGGGAGGAGGAAAAGAGAAGAGAGGAATGGAAGTTTAAAAAGCAAAAATAGACACTGGTGTTAAGACTTCTCTCAGACTAGCAGAACAATTAATTGCACTAAAAGCCAGCTAAGAATTGTAGTTGTCTCTTGGCAGATGTGACAGAATCGTGTGTCATTGGGGGTGTGAATGTGGAAGGACAGGCACTCAGTGATGTTTCAGTCTTTTAAGTTGTCCATACTCTAAGGAAGCTTGAGGACTCTTGTACAAAAGTATTTAGCAATTAACAACGTACAAACTACTGTTTTATAATGCTTTAATGTAAAATTTTCTTCTCTTACTTTAGGATGAAGGAATGAAAGTAGAAATATTTAGATTACGTAAGAAACTGTCTGAGCAAGAGAAGAAGTTACACAGCACAGTGAAACGCTTGCACTCCACAAACCAGCTGAAGGAAAACATGGAGAAAGTCATCATCGACCAGTGTAAGTGTGAGCTTTGTGACTGGTTATTATTTTATATTTTGTAGTCTGTGACTGCCTCTGAAATTGGAGAAACGACAGAATGGATGTAGGCACCAGTTCTTTTGCTGCTGGAACTGGTGTTCCCTTCTGTGCACTCAGTGCCAGACAATTCATGAGGTTCAGGCTGTGCAGAACGGAGGGAGCCTCATTCAAATGGGAAGAAGTTGCCCAACCACAAAAGGCTGCGTAGAATAACATGAGAAGTAGTTAATGGATTTGCACAACCCCCTGGTAATGGGTCATTCCATGCAGCTGCCACTAATGACTTGACATCCCATTTCCCAGAGTTTTTGTCCTTCTCCAAATGGTGATTTTTGCCTCAGCCTTGATAAACGTGGCATTAGGCTTTTAGATTTTCTGCGGTGTCTGTGTAGCACACTACGGAGCTGAATACCAGGAAAAGCCAAAGCAGCAGCAAAGATTGGTTAATGCTTTACACCAGGCTGAGAAGTGCAAGAGAACAGAAGGGAAACAAAGGCTTCCATGAGTCATTCTTTAAAGAAAAATTAGGGTGTGATGTGAAATGATATTGTACCCTTAGCAGCCTTATCTAGAAAATTATGTGGAAACATGAAAACAAGTGGAACATGGGCTGTGTTGTAGCTGTTTTAAGCCAGGTGTTTTAAGAGAGCCATCTCTTCTGCTTTAGAGTTTAATCGCTCATCAGAAAAGAGATGAATGGAGCTCACCTCTTCTCTACCTTTGTGCTGTGGCAATGTGTGTGTTCTGAGAGGAGGATTTAATTTTCTTCTTTAAAAAAAAAATATATCCTTACTTTCTATTAAGAAGTGGGATGAAATGAGTCATTAGTCTGTGCTGGAATGGCACCTGTGTTATCAATAATTCATCTAGACTGTAAAATGTTACGCACCATACCAAGGTATGAAAAAGGCCAGGATACTCTAAGTTACTGAAGACATTTAAATGCAATGTAGAGGAATAAATGTTTTTTTGCTCCATAGCCTGTAATTTTTATATCTAAGCCATGTGTATCTTCTGCTTGCAGATTAATTTTCTTTTTTAAGCATTTATGGACTGGTTTTTGGTCACTTCTGTAAGAATTGTTGTACTAAATGCTGTGTAAGTTACATATATTAAATCCAGAATTCTCTTTTGTTCAGGTTTTAAAGTTACATAGCTCAGTTTGAAGTTGTCATGTGAAAATCAAAGCTATTCTATTATGTCTGACCAAATAATGTCCCTGGGGTAGATTTACTGGTTTAGTGTAGTCAGTTCCTTGTTCTAGATATGTCTCTAACAGACATACTGGGTAATTGCAGTAGGGCTGGGCAGAGTCTAAATCAGCAGAGGTTTTACCCTTATGGCCAAAACATTACCCCACAGCCACTCTGCCCACGCATACTTTCAAAAAGAAAACAGCACATCTCCCTCTTATTTTGCTCACCCCATTTCAGGGCATTCAACCTCATCTGAACCAGGTCCTAATAAAATGAAGCCTGCATTTTCTGAAACATCTTTAATGCAAAGTACTGCCTGTCTAGAAGCAGCCTTGCTATTAGTGTCACATCCTCTAAATTCTCTTCCTGTACTGAATTTAATATTTTTGATTTAGAAAAATCTGATTTGCCAGGTGAAATGAATTTACTAGCAGAGTTCTTTACGAGCAGAGAGCACTCTGCTACCCAGAAAGACCTCGATACGATTTTCTGTAAGTTTCATTGATTATGGACATTATGGATGTCAAGTTACCTTTGCCTTAAAGAGCCATTTCAGAAATGTCTCCAAATTGCATCTGTACACAAATTCCTGACCAAGCATACAACAAAACTGGTGGATCATGTGAGGTTGCTGGATTTTCTTAGAATGCTTACACTTATTTTTGTTATTTCTGCCTTTCTCCTTCCATTACTAAGAAAGCAAAGGCATTGCAGTAGGTGACCTTGCCTTCCAAACATCCTGTTAGCTGGCCACTCTGCTGAGGATACTCAAGCTCCTCCTGTTATTTAGTTCAGCATTCCTAAATCCATTTAGAGGCAGAGACTGGAACATTCTTGTGGCTCAATCTTCTGTTCTTTCTCTGGCAAGAGAACTCATTGCTTATAAACCTCATCTGAACCCCTGAACATGTAACAATGCAGTGCCAAATTGCAGTAATCTGCCAAGGGTATAATTATTTCATGACAGCTCTACCCTTGGAGTTGTTGGGTTCTTATTATTGTAATGAAAAATCTTTATTATGGCTAAATTGTTTATTTTTGAGACTGGAATATTAAATTGGTACTTGTGAGTGGTATTTTTCTGCAGTTATGGAGCTGACAGAGATGAGGGAATCACATATTTAACCTGACATTTCTAAATATCAGTTTTGTTTAGAAGCATCCCCTCCTCCGTTCGCAGGTCGCACGCTGTCCCTGCAGAGGCAAACTAGATGGATGAATAGAGAGGGAACTTGGAACCCTTCAGAGCAAGCTCCTGACGTGATTTCCCCACAGAATCTCTAGGTTGCTTTGTCCTTGAACTGCTGGAGGAGCTGGCTGACTTCTTTTGCCATCTGTCCTCATCCCAGCCCATCAGCCCCCGTAACCTCTCCACCGCACAATTTTTCTCCCCTCCTCCTGCTGACTGCCCGCCCCCAGCCCAAGAAGGCTGTGGAATAGATCAGATTGGAGTTACTTCATGTGCCATCTCCTCTTAATTTTAAGAGGAAGTCTTCCTTTCACTTAGATTGAGGGAACCAGGTCATCAGTATCGCAGGGGATGTTCTTAGCTGTGCCATTAAATGCAGTGATGAACTCTATGTGTGCTCACGTGTCGTTGGTGGTGTGGCAGAACAACTTTAAAAACCCTTCCCTGATGGTTGGATTTGAAATGCAGGTGATGTGCTTGGGGGTAGGAAATGGCATTCTAAAGGAGGCACTGGTTCAGACCTGCCCTGAGGTCCCAGGTGACGACTCCTGCTCTTCCTTAGCTCAGTCTGCTTGTACAGTGTTACCCTTAATTCTGGGCTGTTGCAATTGTCATTTGTACATCAGCCTGAGCTTCCAAACAGGGCTCTGGAGAGAGGAACAGTTCTGGATTTCTGAGTAAGGAATTTGAAGCGGTGGCAGGGGCTGTGTGTGGTTGCCTGGTCACTGCCCATCCTTTAGCTGTGAGTTCATGCATTATTTAATATTTGGTCTTAAGACTTGAATACAGAGAATACAGAACCGACCGTGCAGTATTATTAATATCCTCTTTATTTCCAGTGGTTTTAACTCACGATGTCTTGAAGAAGGCTAGAGGAAACCTGGAAGTAAGTAAAATTTTTGCTTGCATTTAATTCCTTGCTATATACAGATTAGAAATATGCCTTGCTGTCAGTAGTATTTTGCAGAATTAGTCTGATTTGCTTTAGGTTTGCTACCTAATCAACTCTGGGTAACAGCAATTTAGTATGATAAGTATTCTGCAATGTTTGATGCTTAAATTAGAGTTTTATGAGTGACCACATAAACAGCTAAACCCTCTCCTTTCTAATGCTTTCCCCAGATTAATATTTATGTCTGTCAACCTCTTCCAGTAGTTCATTTTCAGCAGATCACAGTCCAATAACCTGTCTACTGCGAAGTTCACAAAAGGCACCCTTATTTAAAGCTTGGGTATGTGGTAATAGCTGGTGGTGCTTTTTCTTTACAAAACAGGCCCAACAGGCAAAGCTTTTGCAAACAGCTATTTGCTAATGCATTGTATTAAATTAACGCGAGCGGTTCAGTAATCGCTGTTTAGATTTGATTTCTCCCAGAAGGTTCACTGTACTCCCAGAAGGATGTAACATGCCTCTTGACTCCTAAATCTCACTCTTCTCCTCACACCACTCCATTCTGAATGATTGTAAGTTTCCCAGCTCCTTCTTAAATTTGCCTCTAACCTTTCCTGTGAATCTCTTCTCCACATCCTCGTCAGCATCGCTTCCTCGAACACCTCCCTGTGCAGCTCCTGTCCTGTTTCCTCAGCCCTCCCCGCTTTAGAAAGTGAGGACATAAAAAACTTTCTGCTCACAGAAACCATATCACTTTAAATTAAAGATTTGCTGCCATTTTTGCAGGGTTGTGGCCCAGGGTTGGGTATAATTTGCGTGCATTTGAAATATTGTAGAACTAATAATTATTGCTTTTCTAATCAGGTGCCACCAGCTGAGAATCAAAAATCACCTTCCCATACCAGCAAAAAAAGGATTCTCTGAAGGACACATTTCCACTGGTAAAGAGTGGTCTTAGGAGTCTTGTTTGCTTCTTTATGCCTTACTATTTATTGATGTAAAAATGTTGGTTCAGCTCTTTTAATAGAATCAGCCTTTGACCAAAAAAAAAAAGACAAAAAGAATTTGGTTAAATAACTTATTTAATATTTGTGTAATGTAAAAAATGATTTTTTTAGTATTTATTACAAGCAAGGTACTGGAAGTATTGAAGAATAATCCAGATTTTTTTTTAAAGTTGGCTGATTTGAAATTTTATATTTGTACTTATGTTATAAATGTATTTGTTATAGTCAAATGGATCATGAAAATATTGAGAACGTAATCCACCTTCCAACCTGTCTCTCTACTGCTAAAAGAATGTAGCTTAGAAAGGAAAAATATGCCAGTTGGCATTGTTTTGTAGCAATGTGATAAACGTTCAATATTTTAAAGCATTTTAAACCCACTTGGAAGATTCTTTTGGAAGCTGCCTGATGCTGAGCTTTCTTATTGCCCTGTTAGAAACTTCAATGCTAGGTCTGAAAATATTACTTAAATTCAGACAATTAAAATGAAAAATAATGACAGATGTGTGTGTTTGTGTTATTTTGTTTCAACCATCAGACTGAGCACAAAGCAACTGCTTTACAGGTTCATTTCCTGAGTTCAACCAAGACGAAGCCTGTGTTTGTGAGGGGTGGGAGAAGCTCCTGTCACAGCTAAGGGGGTGTTGGAAACTTGCTCTCAAGAAGCTGTAATTGAAAGACATCTGCTCTTAGGAAAGTGCTAATGTCACCCCCTCATCTCCCCTTACCCTCTGAGCTCTGCACAGAGAGGACAGGGGCTCTGTCAGAGGGCAGCCGAGCTAAACCCTCTGAATGGTGTTTCTTACATTTAAGTTTAAATCTTTTACTCTGGGTTTTTATGTCCCACATTGATATTAATACATAGAGCAGTGAGATTTTGGCAAGGCCAGGGAACGCCAGCATAAAGCAGATCTTGTACTCCTCTCGTGCTCTACTCATCCTGCCCAGTGCTTTTCAGTCTGAGCTGCCCAAGGACTCTGTTCCACAGCAGAGCTGACCACCTGCAACCAGCTCTCCCTGGCATTAAGGGAACTGGGAAAATAGTTTAGTTTAACCCTAACAAGACCATAATTTAAAGTGCTTGTTGACTGCAGTAGACTATGGTGCAGTTGTGGCTTTATTGAACTAAATGAATTTCACAGGAAGTGTGATTTTGCCTTTTCCCACGTTGACGATGTCCCCATTGTACAAGATAACTTGCCCTCGTCATCCAAGATCAGAACCAGGGCTGGGAAATCTTAGCACAGTGGTGTAGTTATATTGGGTCCTTGGATATTGCACTGTAGGGAATGACCAAAGTGCTGTAGGCTTTCAAAAAAATGAAGCTGTGCTGATTGAAACGTGGCTGTGGAGAGGGGTGACTGTTAATGACACCCATCGAGTTGGCCAAGGGCTATTCTGACTGACTGAGTCTACACCTGCAGCACGTAGAGGCTGAGACAAGTCCAAATAGTTCCTCCCTTGTTCATTCAAATGAGCTTCCCCACAGTTTGATGATATTCAGCTAACTCTGAATACCACAAAGATGCTCTGAATCACTTGGCTTCTAAATTGCAGTTTGCTATTAAACAGTGAGAGCTGTTGCTTCCCCCCATTGGATAGACCTGCACTCCTAAGCCCCGGGTGGTTTCCAGGTTGCAGATGTGGATGGGAGGGATGGGCTGTCACGTTCCATACTCCCACACACCCATTGTGGATGTAAGCTTTTATTAAAGCATAAAGCTGTGCACTTTCTGGGTGCTCGTTTCTGTGCTCCCCAGTGTAACGTGGTTTTAGCAAGTTCCTAAGAAGGTCCTTCTCTGAAGTGTGAAAATGGATTTAATGGGAGGTCCCACAGCTTTCCTGGATGGAGGGGTTTGCTCTGAGAAACATTATATGCCTTGGAGATCCCAACCTGTGGTCCTTACCTGAGCCTCCATCTCCAGGTAGCCTGCTGGGCACTGGCACCTCCAGTCCATCAGGGGAAGCGAAAGCTCAATAAGGAAACACCATCATCTTTAGCTGACAGCAGGGGGAGGCAAACATCTGTCTGGATTAGGGGAAAGATGCCAGAAAAACTGGAAAAGTTAAAAATAAACTTTGCAAATTGAAAAAAAAGGGGGAGGTAGGGGAAGAACATGCAGTCAAACTTGTTCTTCAGTCTCTTCACACATTATTGTCCTCACAGCTCACTAAAAACGTCAAGTTAATTTTACTAAGTAGCTAAATTATAGACACTCAGATGTAATCAGAATCTGCTATACATTTCAACTTTCAAAATTAATCATCCTACGTTTCTGAGTTACAACACCTGAAGGAAACAGCTGTACATCTATATATAGTAGACCCATGTCTCCTGGTCTTCTCACAGCCTTTTTTTTTCCCCCCACACCATCTGTACTTTAAATAAATAAATAAATGAATAAATAAATTGTTTCCCTTTCCTGAGATGATTTGCCACTTACTTCTTAATGGTCCCTGCTGGGCCCTCTCAGAGCTCTGTTCCCAGCCTTCTGATCAGCTCTGATTGCTGCATCCAGGTCACAACTGAGGACGCATCTCTCTGTGTGCCGGGCGGGTCAAGGGGATGAATCCATCCCCTTTTGGTTAATCGGGGGGAAAAAAGAATGTAGTATATCATTACCTCTTTAAAAACAGATGATCCTATGAGACCAAAGTATTTCATCTTAATGTGAAGTGCCTCTTAAACACACACAATTTACTGGACCGGTTTAAAAATAATTAAAAGAAGAAGAAAATAAGCTTACCAGATGGAAGGCTGCAGAAGACAAAGTTTATGGAGTGTTAAACTTTGTTCCCATTAAACAAAATTAAATTTTCCTTTAAAAATAATTATGCAGGAGAAAAATAAGCAGCGTAAGCAAAAGGGAATTAAAGGAGGGGCTCATTTGCTTAGTGAGTTCCTGCCTGTTCATTACGTGTGCAAGGTGATTTGAAACATTACTGAGAGCTGTTCAGGAAGGAGCATTCCAGCAGGAATGGGGAGCCCAGCGGTTCTGCTGCCTTTACCTGTGACCTTGAACCTCGCTGCTCTTTTCCCAAGGCTGTGCTCTTCCTCAAATTGCATGTGAAGGCCTGTTGGGATTAAGAAAAAACAGAAGACTTCTTCCTTCTCTTTAAGCCCCCCATGAGCTCTGTAGAAGCACTGAATAAAGGAAATATTTGGTGCCCCTGAGGGCAGAGCAGCGCCTTATGGGTTCACACCAGTACCTCCGGGGCAGCGCGGCTGCGGTCACAGCTCAAGAACAACGTTGTAATTACCTCTGCTAAACAGCACAAATAATAGAAATAATACTCAAAATCACAGGTGGCTGGTTGTATTAAAAATAAATCAATGCTAATGCATTCAAGCGTTTAAAAACAAAAGCGCAGCAGATCTGGGTGGTATTTTAATCTCAACAAAAGCTGCCAGTTCCGTTTGTGCGAGGGAGCGGGGAGGCTTTGCAGGATGCTGTCTGCTGGGGTGGAGAGGGAGGGGTCCTCCTGGGATTCTGGGAGGGGGAGAGGGCGGTTGGACTGGGGCAGAACACTCTTCCCCCCAGGCTCTGTCTTGAAACGCTGAGCAGAGAACTCTTTACATTTTTGGGTTTATTTTAAACACTCCTGAACCAGGCGGAAAGTGAGTCCTGTCCTCACTTCCAAATTCCACAGAAATGACAATATGGGAATGAAAATATAAAAAGAAAGCAGCAACGCTTTATTGACACCAAAAATCCTGATTTACAAGCAGCCAAGTCCTGACCCATGGACACAAACTGATGCCATGGGTAGCCAGAGCTTTTTTTCCCCCAGGGCAAGCATGGGCTGTGGGTTAAAGCACGAACCTGGAGCAGCTCTGGGTGAGACCAAACCACTTTGTTCTGCTCCACCAGCCCAAGGTGACTGTGCACAGGGATTTGCACCTCTGGGTGCAGGTTCTGCTGCTGGGGGAGGAGACTTGTGCTCTGGATCTTGCAAACACAGGCAATGTGGGGATGCTGCACTTCACCCAGGCCTTGCAGGCTGCTCAACTCCCACCCTAACCTTGATACACCATCGGTGCAAAGGCTGTTGCGCTGGTCTGTAACAGCTCAGAAAAAAGCTTCTTGAATAGCACAGATACTCCCCAATATATTTCACCCCCATTTTCCCCTCCTGACCTTATCTCTCTCCACCTTGGCTCTCCAGGTCCGTTTTTGAGCCTTTCTAGGAGAGCCACTAGATGGCAAAAGCAGGTTGTGCTCGCAGGGCTGCAGAGCCCAGCACATTCCAGCGGCCGCCAATCCTCCAGCACCAAGGTGCTGCCCTGGATTTGGGCTCCTGCCCATCTCACACATCTCCTGCGTGCAAGAAAGCTGAAATAAACCCAAACATATCTTGCTGGATCGGGCCAGGGCTCATTAGTGTGAATGACATTAAAAAGATGAGATTCAGAGCCAGGGCTTACTGACATTATCACTCGAATGAAGAAAACCCAAACCCAAACAGTCTTAAAACGTGTCCTCCATTGAATCATAATGATCCAGAAGCCACTGGCATTATCATCAGGGTGCAACTATCAGCCTCACTCTCCAGGGTGAAGCAAAGGCAAACCAAATCCTCTCTCTGCTCCTAAAATGCCTTTATTTTTTTCCCCTGCCACAAAGGCTGACGTCACACTGGACTCACAGTTGGGCTCCTGGGTTTCACACAGCACCAACCACAGTGCAACGCTCCCAAGAGAACACCTCTCGGAGAAGGGCAGTGGGCTGCTGCCTCTCCTGCCATCCCAGAGGGGATGAAGCATTGAATACACAGGGAAGGAGCTGAGTCACTCATTTTATGCCTTTTTTTTGCAAAGGGAAAGGCTGTAGCACCTATTTGCAGAATATCCTCCTTGCAGGAAGGAGTGGCCACATCCTCCAGCCTGCAAAGGAACAACTGGCAACGATGGAGAAAACCAAGGTTGTGATGGGGCTGGTGACAAGGAAGATTTCAAGTCACCTTAGAGGCCCATTCCCTTTCTATTCCCCCCTCAGCATCTTCACACACTTACACTCTGTATTTTTGCATGATTTGCTCCTGTCTGCAGAGCAGCAGCACAGAAGAAGCAGGTTTGAGCATCAGCATAGAGTTGCAACTCCTCTTTGCAAACCAGCAAATCAAAAGCAATAAATAAGCCGACAAGTAACCCCTTTTCCTACCTCTCTACCCAGGAATTCACTCCTCTAATAAGTCCCCAACAACACAAAACCAAGCCCTCAGACACCTCCACAGGCAGCTCTGGGCTCTCCCCATCCATCCAGTCCTGCTGCTGCCCCTGCCCCATCCCGCGTTCAGACCGGCTGCTCCACACTCAGCAAACATAACCTTTATCTTTAATTTTTGAATTGACCTCTTTTGAGAAAAACTCTGCGTGCCCATTCTTTATGTGTTTATCTTGTCATTTCTGTAGAAAGATACTTGTTACAGGAGGTTTTTCCCCCCCCTCCTTCCCGCGCCCCAGCCCCATCAGAAGAATCTACTCGGGTAATTTGTTGAAGCGGGTTGCTGGGACATGCATTATGGATGAGATGCAATCTTTGTTTTTGCACTCCACTGTGTGCATTCTCAAACAGGAATGGCATCGCGTGCCTGCACGCAAAACGAACATTAGCAGCTCAAAAAAGAGAATGGAAAAAGAAAATGCCCATTTATTTAAAGAAAAAAAACCCCTCCAGTCTCTCAAGCTGTTCTAGTTGGGATTGCTCAGAGCAGCTAAGCAGCAAGAATACTCAAGTTGTTCTGATTTATACTCTGCTGTTGAATAAACTGGCACAGAGCTGCTGTGTTCAGTGCGACACATCCAGACGGCGCTGATGGTGAGCCCAAAGGAATTCACCATCACCAAGCACACCCATGGAAACAGAGCTCATACCCTGTGTCCCAGGAAGGTGTTCACTCTCTCCATCCCATCCTGTACCTATACACATTCACATATGCATCTGCACTTATATTTTTAAGTCCATTAGTTTTGGTTCTGGCAATAAATAAAGCCTGGATCAGCCACTCCTGTTCACATGTTCTGTGCTACCACAGCTTTCATAGCAGCTCATGGGGCCAAATCCCCTACACCGAACCCCAAAGGCCACTTTCACCAAGGCTTTGAGGCTTTTTGCTACATCTGACCTTATTGATCCACCTCTCCCCCACCACACACCCCTTTACCTTCTCCTGCCCAAGAACTGGGATCAGATGGCTTGCTCTGCAGTGGAGATAGGCAAATGACCATGGATACCTTCCGCTAAGCATTGTGGAAAAAGCCTTGGGGTTAAATGCTTGAAATGGCTGGAGGAGAAAAGGAAGGACAAGAAATTAGGACTGTTAATCTCAAGAAGAGCATGAGGAGTGGAGAAGAATCAGAAAGTGGCCCCTGAAAATGAATAAAGTGAAAAAAAAGTCAGAGAATGAATAAGAGGGAGAGAAAGAGGACAGGTGGAAAGGGAAAAGGAACAGGATAGAACAGGGACCAGGTTATAACGCAAAGTATTTTTGATTCTTTGGCTTGGGGGCTAATTTATTACAGCAGTAAATCATGCTCAGGAGAGGTAATACAGCGGCCAGAGCCTGGACATATTTAGGCAGTGTAATCATTATGTTAATGCTCAGAAAAGTGGAAAATTTTAACTGCCTCCAGGCCAAGTCTCAGTCTTTATGGTCTCCCTTTCTGCACTGCATAAGGAAATATTGCGCCTTCCCAGAGCCATGGGACTTCATGTGGGGGGCAGAAAGGTTTTGTGAAAAGGCATAGGGGCAGTTTTTCTTTTCTTAACATCCCTCCCTGGAAGGTTTGGGCTGCAACACCACATTTTCCTCTCTTCCTGCCCCACATGCTGGTGTCGGGTAGTGCCCACCCACACATCAACCCCATCAACCACTCAGGCACCCACCAGGGCAGATATAAAGGGGTGTGCATAGGGAGGACATCTGTGCTAGCTGGGATAGGACCCCCATGCACAGGTGAAGGGAAAGGTGGGGGTATGAGAGCTTCAGCTGTGATTTCTGGGGTGGAGATGGGCTGTATAAACTAAAACAGTGAGGCTGAGCCTTTCATCACATCTCCACAGAATCTCTTGGTTGACAGGGGAAAAAAAAATCACCTTTACACTACATAAAGATGATGTATAAATAGAAAGCAACTTTCTAGGGGTTAGAAGAGGTGAAGTGGTTCATTACAGATACTGGGAAGTGCAGGAGCTGCCCCATCACCACAGCTCTCCACCACCCACTCGTGGTTCTGCAAGGACAAGCTCACTGAAGCTGCAGTCTGTTAAGGCTTCGTTAAGATATTTGTGCTGCACAGAGAAATCACACCCTGACGTTTTGCCTGGCTCTGCACCAATCTCAGAGGTGCAAAACCCATCCTCTGCCCCTCTCCTCCTAACCCAGCTGCAGTTTGACCTGGGATGGGCATCCCACCACTGCGCCCACAGTTCCCATAAGATGCAGCCAAGCCACGAGCAGGTGTCCAAGCACCCAGCTCTGAACTCTGCCAGCCTCAAGGCAGCTACTGATGTAGGCAGCCTTGAAAAAAGATGTCAAAGACATGAAAAGCCAACTTGCTTTGCTTCAAGTCATCAGAGCAAATTATGCATTCTCTAGCAGTCTTGCAATATGAAATTAAATAACTCCATTGTTGCTGCAAATGGGAGAGGCAAGTTCTCTGCTTCCCCTGAGCATAATTTGAGCCCATTTGCTCATGACTTCCCTCCAGCGTCACTTGCTGTGAAATCCAAATTGTGATCCCAATGTTTCATTTGGCAAACAGATACAGCAGCATCCCTTTGCAGTTCAGTGTTAAACTCTGGTCCCGCAGCTGTCCTCATATCCTTCTGCCCTCAAGGCAGGGGAAAAATGGAGAAGGAGATTGTACCATCCCACCAATTCCTACCAGTCCTGCCCGTGGTACATGCTGGTGATCTGACAGTCTCCACCAGTCTTCTGCTTGCCTAAAGCCATGGCGGGATTTGTTTTTGTAGATGGGAACATAAGTAAACACATTTCTTAAAATATACCCCATAAAAGCACAATAAACTTATCTCCAGACATTGCATTAAAGAAACACTGTGATTCTAAAAGTTACTTTGTTCTAAAACTCCTCCAGGCAAAAAAGATAATAAAAAATAACAAGCCACTGGTGGTTAAGGAGGAAAAAAAACCCAACCATGCAGTTATAATTTTGTTCCATGGCCTATCCCTAACAGAGCAACACACGAAATACACGGGTGGGATAAGAAGTTAAAATATCTTGGAGAAAGCTATTAATTTATAAAAATGCTAAATGAGGGTTGGTGGGGAGAGCGAAAGTGTCTGAAAGTGCGGTTCTCGTTATTGAGTCCACCAGATGTCATGTTGGCACTTAAAAGCCTAAGGTGGTTTGCAATGCAGTACAGATTGTCTCACGTTTGATCTTCTAAACCTGTCTCCATCCATCATTGTCAGCAACTGTCAAGATAACAGGGGACAAGTTTTGATTGGAACCTGATTGTTTTTTGTTGGCGTAAAGGCAGAGACGCACATGGTCCCGAAACCTGACATTTCGACTACTTCTGCTGCAAAAATGTGACTTTAAGCAGAAACAGGGCTAACTTCCACCCCAAAACCAATTTGTTTGATAGAATTCAGCCTGCAGAACAGGAAGGGTGTTTGTGTTTATGTCTGCTTCAATGCAAGCTTGCATGCCCACGCTCCTTGATTGGTTTTAGTTACGAGTGATGATAATGCAGAGAGAAGGATCAATATGAAGTGAGTTGGCCTGGTAACCCCCTCAAATAGTGCAGAATTCACCCTCAGACTTGGCAAGGGGAAACTGAGAAACATCATGCAAATTGTATGCAGCCCGAGAAGCTCTGTAATGATCTGCTCTCCGTGGACCCTGAAGGTCTCTTGCAGTCTGCTGATTTTTCCCCTCCAGGCTCCACTTCTCAGGAGTGATTTTGCAGCTCCTGGTTGAGTTTGCCAGCAGTGCTCTACCTGCTGACGTGTCCCCTGGGAGACCCCTCGGCAACAACCCCTAGAGCTGAGTCTCACCCACCAGCTCCACCCTATCCTGCATGGAAAGGTGAACCCTGGAGATTCTCTAATCTAAATAAACCCTCTGCCTTTCAAAGGCCTGGGCTGTCTGGTGCTGCAGTGGTGCCACCTGAGTGTTGCACAGCCATCACCCTTGCTGCAGCTCCTCCACCAGAAATCGCAGCCTCCAAGCCTACTTTACTTGATATTTTTAAATAAACCATGCATTTTGCCTAAATGCAAAAGGGCAAAGAGCTGCTGTCTTATGAAAGTGAGTGCAAATGTGTCCTACTCTGGGGAAAACAGAAGCTTCACAGCTGCACTCTTTATGGGGTGAGGATCTGCTCAGCCCACCGTGCCCAATATATTGCACAGTGCTAGCGTGCAGCTGTGGGAGCCTCTTGGCTTGGAGCCCCACCAGCTCCCAGGGGATCAGCTGTGTGAGCAGTGGCAACAGGATTTGGCTCAAGACACCACAGTAATATGGTGCTGACTAAAGGTTTATTAGCATGAGCTCGTGTGGTGACAGCATCAGCATCGCTTACAAGTGCCCCTGAAATACTTACAGCACACTATTAACTGCCTTATATATGCCACAGAACCCTTCTGTAAAATACTCATAAAATGCTTTAGATTTTTCTATCATCTTTTTTCTTTGTACCTCTTGGCTATAAAACCAGGCTGGGTTTAACAGCTGAGAGCTCAGCTCAACAGAGCTTGCTGGGAGGGGGAAACCACCTTCCTTTTTCACTTACTTCATGGTCTTAAAAACATTCTTAGCTGTGAAAGCATGAAATGAAGTTGTGCAATGTGATCTCCAGTGTGAAAACATGCAATCTAAAATAATCCTGTAATTCCTCATGAGTCCAGTGGTAAAAGCCTGGATTCACTGCTTATTGTTGCTGTTTTGATAAGCATTCGACTTCACTGGTTTCACAGAGTGAGGCAGAGGGTGCTGCTGGCAAACTTGGATTTTCAGTCTATTTTTCACTGAAGTCTCCAAAGAACCAATTCAAACACCTCTAGAAACAGGAGGACCCGTGTCCAACAGGGATGGGAACCATTTACAAAATATCAAGGAAACAGACCAAAACCCACCTCAGTGCCAAGATGCACACAACCCAGCTGACCCCTTCCCAGCAATCATCAGATGAGCACTTAATTTTTGGAGAATCTAGGAATGAAAAACCCAATTTAAGGTTGGGCAAAGCTATCTGGCTTGTTCCTGGGGGATAATGAAGGAATTAACATTAGGACTAAATGTGTTTACTTAGCATAAACCTCCGCCAGGATGTTTTTCTGATTGCATGGGAAAAGATTAGCATGTGATCCCTCCAAAATCTGTCTAAAAATGGAAAATTTATAAGGCTGGCAGTGAGGATAAAGCAGCTGTGAGTTAGAGTCCCTATTATTCCCAGGTAGACCCCCCAACCAGTCAGTGGTGGTGACATTAAAACCTGCCCTGCCCTTCTCACCTTCTATGTCTGCAGGGTTTTGGGGTGGTGGAGGCCACAGTTCTCCCCAGAAAGCTTTTGAGTACAGAGGACAGGGACTCGAGTCAAAACAGGCTCAGCCCTTGACCAAGCTTCCCCCTTCAGACCTTCACACCTTCTCTGGCCTCTCTTGCCTGAAGTTGAGATATCTTTTCCAAAGAACCAGTTTCTAAACACTTGCTTTTTCTAATCTTGGATAACTGCTCCTAGAGTGTTGCTTTAACTATCTTTTTAAGAGAGGTTTTTTTTGTCCCTTCAGGAACTGCCACAGTTGAGAGAGCAGAGAAATTAAACTGTGCAGGATTGCCTCCTGCATTGATAAACTCAGATTCTTACTCACACAGAGACTTAAAAAAAAAAAAAAAAATTAAAAAAAAATCATTTGGATCTCTCTTTGCTCAGAAATCTGTGTTCCATTAACTCCAGCATAAGGCACAACACAAACTAAAAGAAAGAGAAACTCACACCAGTGGGTAGCAAGAAAAGAGGCAGAGTAGATTAGTACACACAGTGTGCAAAGCACACAGAGGGCTTCGACTCATAGAAAGTGATCCTGATGGGAGGAACAGCCAATCCCACCTTGGAGCTGCAATAAATGCCTATGGCCAAGAGGGTCTGTGAGAATTTGGTGGCAGAGATAAGCAGCAGCCAAACTCCAGTGTGCATCACTTTCTTCCAACTGATTATCTGCTCTGCTTGAAGCTGGAAAATGTGCACCACGCTCGGAAAAATAAGCACGGAGAGCACCCTGACAGAAACCCACCACGCACAGAGATCTGAAGGTAAACAAGAACGTGACAATAATCCCATCATAGAGTGACAAAAAGTTTGTTTCCATCCCTCAGAGGGAAGCTCTGGGCAGAAGGCAGAGCAGGGCCCATCCAGACCTGGCAAGGCACCAGCTCCCAGGTGGCTCCAGTTATGGGGTCTGGAAAGCTCATCCCCAGGAGGGGCTGCAGGAACAGGACACAGAAGACAAGCGTGACAAGCCCTGCTCAGTGGTAATTACTGGCCTTGCTGGCTGGCACCAGCCCCTGTGAGCTGCTGGGCATCGTGCCCAGCAGCGGGCACGCAGCACCGCTGGGACAGAGGAGTTAAACTGCAGCTCTCCAGCTCCTCCAGACACACCACAAGCAGCGTGCAAAATCCTTCACACAGCAAGCAGGGCACGGCACTTCCCGGGGAGGCCTTTTGGCAAAGCTAAATTGATACCCCCCTCCTCGTTTCATCCAGGAATGAGAGCCTACCACCCTCTGGGTGCTGCAGCTGCCCAACTGGGTGAGCACAATCAGAAAATAACAGGTAGGCAGGTGGCAAACCAGGACAATTGCTAATGATTTGGCTGTGCACGGCTACCAGTTGTGCTCACAGCCAGCCCACCTGAAAATGTGCCGGCAGCAAGAGGCTCTCCTCCACCCCTGCCTTTCTCCACCTCTTTGTTCATGTTGGTACAAGCACTGGCACAGAGGAGGACGATGCTGATCTTAGCATGGGTCTGCGTGGTGCTTGGCACAACAGGAGCTCAGCATTGCTGAGACATCTGGGCAAGGCCAATGGGTAAGTACAAGCCTGCCTGCTGTGGCAGCAGAGTGGTATCAAAGCTGGGAGCTCAGGCAGGTGTTGGTCCCTCCACACCAGACCAGCGACCTGTGGGGACCAACCGACCTTTGCCGTACAAAACACTCATTATTTTCTCAACATGATGCCCTGGGTTGGAAGTATCACCCCACCAGCACTGATGCTAATAAAGGATCATCTCCCATGGCTTTGCATCTTAGGGCAAACTGCAAGATCTCTTTGAAGCTCTTCCCACAGCTGGGACACTCATAAACACCTTTCCCATATGGACATATTAGGATCTAATGAACAGCTGAGCATGTGGGGCTGTTCTTTCTTCACCTGAGGCATGAATATTATGTCTTTTTGCAGCACAACTGTTTCCACAAGCATTGGTAAGATATAATGACACACAAAATTTGCACAGCAAGGTGCAGAGCAAAGGAAGGAGGGAGAGGGGAGAAGAGAGAGGAATAAAGTGGTGACAGAGCAGCATGAGGACTCTCAGTGCCTGTGTGGGATTCTAGCACTACATGATTTTTAAAACTGAGGCAAGGTACCAGTTTGCAGAGGTGCATTTTGATTCGTTCAGATGCATTAAGGAAAACATATTTCAGATATCTCTGTCAAATTGGGTTTAAACCAAGAAAAACAATTAAGACGTATACATACACGTAGGAACTGATCATATCAGCCTTTTTCCTAATGACAAATATATTTATAAATAAAAATATATACAAAATAAAAATATATATAAATAATAAATCCCTCCAGGGTATTGCAGAGCACACCTTCACTGTTAACAAGTTCCCTTCATGCGCAGTACACAAGGTTTATAGCGATTTGATGAAGTTCTGCACAGGGGTGAGTCAGAAAATAAAGAAGGAAAGAAATACTGCAAATCCCAGAAAGACTCTTGCAGCCCCAGCAGCCCTTGTGGGAGCCCTGTTAGAGATCAGATGGAAAGCAAGAGCAGCACACAAGCCAAATGGCACCGTTTCCAGTGGTCCACACAGGCAGAGGTGATTATGTGATGCATACATGGATCTTTCCAGCTGGAGGTATTTTAAACACATAGGAAATAATGTCAGAATCATAGGACTGCAATCTTTAAATTATATTCAAAAAAGATGCTCAAAGCATATATCATTGAATTATGAACAGCTTTGGCAGCTTTATTGATGATGTTGAATCTGGTTGACAGATGCATTTACACTGCATAAGCATTTGAGATGCTAGAGTAATTGCTTATTAGTCTTGTTGTGAGGCAAAACACCAGATTGAAATAAATAGGAGCTCATGAACACAGAATTTTGCTGCCTCTTTGATTATTTTTTCAAGCTAACCATCTGCTAAGCATCTGGGATTCTTAGAATCCAAGATCCATACCACACACAGGTGGGAATCAAAAAGTACAAATAGAAGAGGCTTAAGAACCCAAACAACCTCTGCTATAGAATTGTCCAAAATGACTCAGGAGTTTCTTTCCTAGCTTGAATACAAATGTAGGTTCTTACAGAACACACCAATAGCCAAGCAATTGCACCCACTTCATGCACCAGTGCTCTTCAACATGTGCCAGGACCAAAAGCTGGTCCATAGCATACCCCAAGGTGGGGCTGCAGAGAAGCAGCTGAGCAGGGTGCTCAGCAGCAGTGCTCTTCTCCACAAAGGAGACACACAAGGAGAACCCAAATTCCCCTGAGACCACCAGAAAGACTTACAGGACTTTCTAGGGCTTTGCTCATCAGAATTTTGGTAGACATTGTAAGACTTCAGGTTGTCCCTGTCCCTTGCTGATATATTTTTAAGGCTTCTACAAAATTTCAGGCATGTTTGACAGAAAAACCCATGCCCATAGCGAGGGAAAGGCTACAATGCCCATTCAGCCCTTCACCCTGGTTGCTCCTTTCCTCTGGTGAGAGGGTGCCTGAACACCACCCATCGTGATGGAGATCCAACCTTTCACACCAGCTGCCCTTTCCTGCTCTCCAGGAGTCACAGCTACAGCTGTCCTCGTCCTCATTGTGGCCCCGTGTCACCCAGCTGAGGAGGAGAAGCACCATCAGGCTGAGCACTCACCCCTCACAGCCTTTTCTATTTGACCTGAAGACACGGTGAAGGAAGCTCTCAGTACACTGGGAGCTGCAGGCTCAGCTGAGGTGTTGGAATCCCCACAATAAAGAAAAATGATGCTCTGAAGTCCAAAACCCAAGCAGGACGAATTCAGGAGTCAGAATGAAATTTATTGCAGTTTATTGCAGCCTGTGGGATGGCAGCTTTGATAAGAACATAAAATTGATATTTGAATTTTCTCCAGCTGCAATTGCACTTGAGGTTGAGAACATGAGTTAATAAAAACAGCCAGTTAAATAACTGTCAAACTCTAGCAAATACCCATAAAGCAAATGTTCTTTTAAAAAAGCAAATTAGACATGCATTTTTCTCCATGAAAAAGTGCAATTAGAGAAGCTTTATAACTAATATTTGTTTTTAGTTCTATAATATTAAGGCTCTTTCCTAAGCATAGCACAGTGAAAGGTTTCAATTAATCTCCTTTGAACACACGTATTCAGGTGTTTAAAAAGGAAAAAGAAGAAGGAATGATTTGTGCATCATGATCTATCATCTCCAAAAAGCTGTAAACAGTATCTTAGAGAGCAGAGTTTGTGTGACAAATTTGAGATTAGCTGGATTCCGATCTAAAAATTAAATTGCTTATCAGAGAAATAATATTAGAGTAAAATAAATTAGAATCTCTACAGAAGACTCTAAAAGTAATTTTTAAAATTAATTAGAATCAAAAAGATGGATCTCAAAGGATAGGACAACTCTAATTTAGACAGACGGTAATTAATTCCTTATTTCAGAAATTCATTAACAGGCTGTAAGAGCAAATCATTCCTGTGCTGGAGTTAAGCTCCAGAGAGAAAGATTCATCTGGAAAGGGGATGGAGAACTCCCCTGCCCACCACAGGCAGAGAGCGCCTCGCCAGCAGCCCCTTGGCATGGGGCACCTGGTCAGGGCAGCAGCTGCCTAAAGGGAGGTCACACTGGGGTTTTTTGGGTGGGCAAGTTGTCCCCACCCCTCATCTGGTTTCACCCTTCACTCAGCTCCTGCCAGGCTGGCACAGATCCCACCTCAGGTCCTCAAGCCCTAGTGCAGAGACCGAAAACCTGGAGATGTTTTCTCTCTAGAACCACCTGAAAGGAGGGTGCAGTGAAGTGGGCGCTGGTCTCTTCAACCAAGTAACAACTGACAGGATGAGAGGAAACGGCCTCAGGTCGTGTCAGGGGAGGTTTAGATTGAATATTAGGGGAAATATTCTTGACTGAAAGAGTGGTGAAGTAGTGGCAGAGGCTTCCCAGGGCAGTGATGGTGTCACCATCCCTGGAGGTGTTAAAAAAACCCACACAGACGTGGCGCCTTGGGACATGGTTTTGTAGGCACCGTGGTGTTGGGCTGATGGTTGGTTCAGCTGATCTTAGAGGTCTTTTCCAACCTTAATGATTCTATGATTTAGGGGAGTTTTACCACAAGAGTTTGGCATGTAGCAACAAGGAATTGAGCTCAGAGGGACACGTTCCTGTCTTTCCCTGCTCCTACTTAAAGCCAACAGACTTTTCTCAGCTCTAAAAATAACCGGCCCCACCCGGTTTGCAGAGCAATATCCATGAAGAAAATAACTGGTGCACCTCAATAGACTTAGTGCCTGAGTTTCCACTGCTAACAAATAAATGCACTGGGCAGGCTGGGCTGCTGCCAGGTCCCCCAGAGCAGTTTCACAACTGCCACTCCACTCTGCAATCCTTTGGAGAGGCCAAAGCGCAGCTCTGGTCCTTGCCAAAAGCGCACTCGGCTTCTGGCATCTGGATGCCTTTGATAACTGGCGAGGCTTGGAGCTTATCCTCTGAGCTGGAGGGTTTGTCAAGGGGAGGATAAGCAAGACAGGAATCTGTTGCCTGTACCCAACTGGACAGAAGCCCAAACCTAAATCCTTATCAGAAAAGGCCTGAGCTCTGGAGCTGGATTCAAGGAGCATCCTGCTGGCCTTCCCATCTGTGAGGGAATCAAGTACCCCAAGTCCTGGATCTGCAGTGTGGTGGAAGGAAGAGCCATGAATATGGATTTAATCCTCCAGTCTGAACCCTTTGGGGCAGGGGACTGCCATGCTCTGCAAGCTGGCAGTGCTCCTGGGCTATGCTGGCTTCTTGGCCCTGCTGCAATAGGAAGAATTATGTGGATATTCCTCCAGGGAATAAACCCAGTGACCTGTGCAGTGCATGGACAGACAGTTCTCAAGCTCCTCCTCCAGAAAGCAAAGGAAAGAGATCGAAATACAACAGGATTAGCTAGTGCTGGTTGCAAAATAATCTCCCTGTGTACCTTAACTCAGGCCCCCCAGATCCTAATAGGAGAAGCAGCTTCCAAAAAGAAGGAGATGTCACCTGACACTGGGACTTCACCATCTGGGACCAAAAAGGAGCCACACATCATGACAGATATAGCAAAATGTTCTTAGTGCAACATCCCACATTTTGCCCACTCTTCTCTGCCACAAGCTTCAGGGTGAGTGCACTCCTCACCAAGGTTCATTCAAGCCCAGGAACCAAGGGGGCTACTCAAAAGCTGAAACCAGCCCCCATGCTGCACTTGTGTCTGCAGTTTCTTCTTCCTAAGTCACAAATCAGCCTAAACCCACTTTGTTGGAAAATGCAAGTTGCTCCCAGTTGCAGACCGCTCAGCTCTGAGCACTGCACCCCAGGGGCTCCTGAAAATAAAGACAATTAGTGGCTACCTCTGAAAAATTAATTTAAGTGACACACTGTGAAGCTGCCAAAAAGCTAACAAGCATGTGAAAAATTGACTTTAAAAAAGAAATGGCTGTTTTTCTTTTTTTACTTTCTAACAGCCAGTGCTACCTTGAAAGTCCTTACTCAAACAAACAGAGTTATTAGGTTAAACAGATGATTACAATGGAATAAAAAGGATCTCTCTTCTCTCACTGTTTTCTCTGAAGTTCCCTAGGATATTTTAGCTAGAGGCAGTCACGTTGGCACAGACTGGTAAGGGTGTAAGATTGACTCAAAGTGCTATACCCAGGAAGTTTTGGGGATAGGTGGACAGCCTCATCTGCATAGCACTACATGTTTCAAGAAAGGATTGTATGCTGCATAGCTTCTTTTCTTTTCCCTCGGGGGCATTAGCAGGTTAAAAAGGTCATTAACTTCTAAGCCTTGTCTCATTTCTGTCCTTAGAGAACCACAGCTGCAGGAATTGTACTGCTATAATGATATCCATGCTTATGGATAAAGTCATCCTGAAAGGAAAATAGGAGCTGGCCTGACCCTCAGGTCTGTGCTTGGGGTCATCACAAGCCCAGGCTGCTGTGGCTGTGACCTCGGTCCTCTCATAGCTCCCAAGAGGAGAGGAGAACCGTGGAAGATACTTCATTTGGGAAGAGATGGATGCAACACTGTGATTCCTCCGTGGAGAACTGCAAGAGTGTTAAGAAAGGAATTAGATATCATCTCCTGTTAAGTGTTTCTAGGGCTGTGTAGCTAATGTGCTCAATTTCTTTCAAAAACAAGAAAACAACCAAAAAACCAAACCCACAATCTAAATGATTGCTTCTAGCTGGTGCCAGCAGTTCCTCTTTCACTGCCACATGAGAGATAGGAGGGAAGAGCAGTTTGCACCAAGTCTGTGAAGGATTTTTGATGGGATTTCACTCCAGCTGGGTCTCAACGCAGAAGCACGAGCAGGGATATTCTGCCAGCCCCATGTCTGGCCCAGCCTGAGCGATGCACCCCGATGTGCCTTTGGGGTAGAGAGAGCAAAGCCTCCCTTCCGACTCGAGCGCAGGACGCGCGCTCACACGCTCCCCCTTGCAGTTTCGTGGCTCCACGTGAAGCAGGCACACGCCACAGCTGATGTGGGCAGCAGCAGCTGCCACAGAAGAGCTGGTGCCAGAGATGGCCTCGTGCCACCAACACAGCACAGGCGCTGGCTTCGAGGTCACCCCTCCAGCTGCAGCAGAAAGCTGTTTATATCCAAAATACGCCACCAGCCTCCAGCCACTGAGGGAGCCTATTTTAACAGGGCTTGTGCCACAGATTTAACATTTAGATATGTTTGACTTTTAACCTTCTCTGATGTCCACCCAGCCCCTACAGCATCTCAGCACCTGATGCACTGAGCAGTGTTGGTGTCTGCCACTCTCCTCCTCCCACCGGCTGCTCCGCTCTATGACGAGCGCTTCATTGTGGTGTTGCAGGCAGCTGCCTTTACAGCTCAGTGAATCAAATGTTGTACCAGACACTGCATTGTCTCTTTCATTTATTGTGTGATAAATGCCTGGAAGTTGTTTGGTTTTCTGTCATTATAACCCAAGGATATTAAATTTACATCAACCCGACAATGACAGCATAGCTGGGGAAATGAAACGTCGCCTCCAGAGCGAGGAAGGGACAGGCATCCCTTCAAACACTTGGATTTCTGCTTTTCCTCCTGCCTCATCATCATCTGAGCACCAATGGCTCTGTTTTGCTTGGAGATGAGACCTTATGGTGTGGACAGAACATGAGGTGACAGAAGGGGTGGCACTGAAGATGATGCCCGTATCTCAAGTATCTTTCAAACCATGCGTGCCCCGAGAGTGAAGGCACCATCCCTTATGTCACATCCACGGTGACCAAAGGCACAACTGGCACCTGCCATCTCATTTGCTTTGCTACAGCCATGACTCAGCAGCTGTTCCCCATCCACAACCTGTAGGGAAACATCTGCCCAAGCACAAAGAGTGTGGGTGGCCGGTCACTCTCCATCACAGCCACACACCCCCCAGAGCTGTTGCTGCATCAAGAATTTCCCTGTTCCCTTTGCAAATCCCCAGGTAGCTGCTTAGCTGCCTTCTCATCATCAGGAGGCCTCTGTATTGATACCAAAAAGCATTTCCACTTCAGTGTAAGCTTCTTATCTCACCAAAGAGTGAGCTCAATGTCTCTTATCCCATTACCAATATGAAGAACTCCCATTCTTCCACCTGCCAGAGATTTTTTTTTTGGTGGGCTTGCAGCTTTGTTACCCAAATATCTCCCTCCCACCTCCCTTTCTCTGATTGTTGATAAACATGAAAATCCATCCCCCACCTAGCAAGGGGATCTTTTATCCTCCCCTGATAAATGGTAATAAGCTTCTTATCCTCTTACCAATAGCCGAGAGCGTCACAAATCCTCTATCAGACACATTAGGGTTAGGGTTGTTTGCATTACGTGAAGAGATTTTGTAAAGTGGCAAGTAAAAAGCATGTCATTTTGTTCTTTTATCTGAAACTTCTTTCTAGGAGGGAAGGCAGAGTTGTTTGGAATTAGATTTAATTGGGTATTATTTAGTATCAGGTTGAGGCAAGTTCTCCTGTCTCCCACAAAGAACTTCTGCACTAATTTGTTCTTACTCATGGATGAAAGGTCATTGTGCTGACTAGGAAGTTAAGTAAACAAAATTAGCATCTGATTTAAGAGACTTCTTATTCCCTCTGGTGTAAATTAGTGTAAAAATTAGCAAGACTTTCTGTTGCTTCTGTTTTCTGCATTTGAAATGCATCGGTTCCCTGAATTTAATGGTGTGGAGGCTTATTATTTCTTTATTTATGCAACTGCATACATATGGGTGGTGAGATGGAATGAGCCAAGTATATCAGCTTCAGAAGTGAAAGTCATTCAAGGTTAGCAAAAAGCAGGACAGAAGAGCTCACAGCAGCACTGACACCCAAACACTGATGGAGTAACAACTCTGTACTCACAGTTGGGAAAACATTTTAAAAATGCAATGTGGCCTTCAGCTGTGAAAATCAGTGCCACGCAATAACACAGGGCAAAGCAAACCCACCTTTGCTCTGAAGGCTAAAATTCAAATTAAAACAAACAAATGGTGGCTCTCAGGTGTTCATACCACATACTTTCCAGAGATTAAAAGAAAGCAGCCACTGCCTGGAATTAAGGTAAAAAATACCAACAAATATATTCCAGAAGCAGGTTACTGATAAGTTGCTCATTAAAAACCTTTAAACTTCATCCAAGTCATCTATTATTGATTATTGCTGCCCATTCTAATAAATAACCTGAAGTTACCGCAGCTTCCCCAATGAGCTTAACTGTGTACTGCATCCCTGAAAAGAACTCCATACAAGGGCAGAGGGCCTGAAAATATAAACACATTAGAAGATAACCTCAGAGAAGGAGGGCAAGAGAAGTGTATTTTTCTATTCTGCTGGGTAGAACAGCCTTCCAAAGAGGTATTCATTCCTGGGGAGCGAGGAGGAGTTGAGCTGACGGTATAGGAGCACCTGAGCCTTGGTATCTTCCAACGTAAGTGTGGGAGAGATATTTTGATCACCACTGCATTCCTTTAAAGACTGTTTCCAGCATGTCACACATTCTATTTCATCTGCAGATAGGAGGCATGAAGGCACCTATTAAATTGGAAGGCTAGAAAGCAAGCCCACAAGTGTGTTTTTTGGGAATGCCTCTGGCAGAAGTCTTCAGCTACTCCAAAACAAAGCGAGGAGCTGGATCTTTGGTCTTCCTAGAGTGACAGGACTCACATCTGTGGGACATCACTCCCAAGACATTCTTTGTTGGAAGAAAATATCAACCAAACCCCCCAGATTAGGATTGGCTGATCTAGTAGAAGGCAATCTGATCCATTGGAAGGTGTCTCTGCCCATGGGATGCTCCGGCCCCGTTAGAGCCGTGAGCTTCCCCAAGGACAAATGGTACACAAAGGGAACAAACCCAGCTCCCCCAGACAGCCTCCTTGATGTGGGGGCTACACTGGTCTCCAGTGAGGTCCTCCTACCATGGTATTTTTAATCTTACATGCTGCTAATTTGGATGTTGATTTTCCACTGTGCAGTTCAAACATATTTCCACTTTAATTGGCAAAACTCAGTCCCCAGACCCCAAAGAGAGGTGCAGCATTTTCAACCAAGCTCATCAGTTTAAGTCTGCAATTGCTTGTTAAACCAAAAAGATGTGGAACTGAGAGCAATAAGATAAAGTTAATAACATGAATATTAATTCCCTGAAGAGTTATGGTATGTATCTATTCTACCAGCTAAGCAAAGGTAACACTCCTCCAACCTTGTAAAAGAAAGGCAGGCACTGAAGTAAGAGTTTGCATTTCTTACTCAGTTTCAAACGTGAGCAGAAACACTCATTTTCCATTTAATAGAAGTGCAGCCATTGCAATTGCCATGAAAGGTTTTCTATAGGAGAGGTTTTGGACCTACCAGGTTTGGCTGGGCAGGCCAGGGGAGGACCACTGATTCCTGTCTTAAGAGCAGAGCTGAGAAACAACCTGGAGTATTCCCTCTGAGTTGTCAGAAATCAGAAAACAATTATGCTTTCCACACCACCAGGTCCTTTGCTTTCTCTGCACAACAAATCCTGGACTCCTTCCTCACACTAGGACAGGGATTATCCCAGGAGAACCACACAGTGAAGTTTTTCCTCTGGCTACAAAGACAGTATTTTGTGAAAATACCAGTTTTCCCCAATCTCGTTAGGCAGGCAATAAAAATGCCAACCTCCCCAGAGGCTTAAATAAAGGCTTAGTTTCTGGATACAACTGGGCGTGGAGATAGAGTACACACAGAAGTATCTCCCCACAGAAAGGTCTCTGTAAACACCAAGGCCCTCAGCTGAGGGGTTCAGGCACAAACAGCAGGTGAACACAAGTTCCAGGCAATCACATCGAGGAAACAGTATCTGAAGTCCTCCCAAATCACCCTGAAGGAGATGTCTTTTTATGTGAGGTTCCACATCCAAAGCCATCATATAAATAATTTCAAGCGCTAGAAGACCCAGTATAAAATCAAACCCAAATTTGTCTCCTCCCATGGGGAAAGCAACAACCTCAACTGGATCTGGAGCAGCTCAGTGTTTTCCCTCATTGCTCAGATCACGCTTGGATCTCTCAGTGCTCTCTAATGGGTCTGGCCTTCATCACACCTTGTCCAGCCTTGAGCCAGGACTTCTTGTTGTGGGCATTTTCCTCACTATTGTATTTTTCCTTGCAGTTCATCAGTCAAAAGCGATGCTGGAAAGGACAACAAAAGTTCAAATCTTGTCACAAAAGTGACCTCTTACAGAAAGGTCAGCAGACCTTGCAGGGAAGAGACAGTTTGCCACTGCTGCGGCCACAAAGTCTTACAAAAACAGAGATTAAAACCACAGCTAAAAAAATGAGCAGAAGAGCCATTAAACATATGTTGGGTACAAGCTCATAAACACATAAACAACAACAATTGCTAATCAACCGCAGGCAAGAACTTTCTACAAGCTGCAGGTACCAGGCACAAATTGACAATAATCAGGTTTAATGGGTTTGGTTTAGTGTCTCACTGGTTTGCATGTTTTATTCTGTTCTGCAATATTAGTCTCTCTGTACTTGCAGATCTGTTGGGGTGGGAGTGTCCCAGATGCTGGAGGAATTATAGTCAATGAGATCTCCAGGGACTGGGAGCTCTTGTTCTGTTGTAATGCTGAGGCCCCAGACATAGTGTGAAGAGTGCAGTTAACAAGAGTGAAATTTGGATCCAAACCAGAAGTGATAATTAATGGAAGTGCTTAAGTACAAGAAAATAAAGTCAAACTCTTATTTCCATTCAGATGGAAAGCCCTTTGCACTGCAAAAATGCACGAGGTACATACAGTGAGGTGTTTAAAACACAGCAACTCTATTTTCAGCATAAACATGGAAGCTCTGCTTCCAGTGGAGGAGAGACAGGAGCTTTTCTCACTTGGAGAAAAACACAGCAACCTTTTATCTCAGACTGAAAGAGGCTGCTCAGACCAAGATGGGCTCTAGCTGAGATCTCTGGAGCAGCTGCGTGCACTTGCAGCTTTCCACCAGGATCACACTAAAACCAGACTGCGCTATTCTGCCCACTCCCAGGGAGGAAGGAAATGCCACGGAGAGTTATTACAATAAAGCATTTCTACAGCAGCACAAGTTTAGTTTGCATTTCACAAATGAGGGTCAGAGACTCTGTCTGACCCAGAAAGGCTTCAGGCAACATCGGGCTGAAAACACAAACACAACAAAATACAAGGTGCAAGAGCAGTAGGGAGAGGGACTCCAAATAAAACAGAAGAGGGAGGACCAGGAATTCAACAGAACCCAGCTTAACAAGAGCTTTTATCAGTATGAGTTGCACAGTTTTGCTAACTGACTGAATATGAATACCTTCAACTCCTTGACAAGGAAGGGGAAAGCAATGACATTACCTGTCTGCTTCCACGAACTGAGGCCACGTTTCAGGTAGGTCCTTGCCTCAGGCCAAGAACAAGACCCCTAAGGTGAAGGAAGGCACGTGGAGCAACCCCAAGCAGCCCCTCTCCCACAGGAGAAGAACCTTTCCCCACCTCCCCCTCCAACTAATTTGCCCTTTGCTTCCTGATTGGCCCCAAGAACCTCACACAGCAGTGTGTGGGGAATTAATTACATCCTCCTTAAAGAATCCCGATTAACATTTCCATCACATGCTAACGAGACACTTCCTGGCTTCAGTCTGCTTTCCTTCCTTATAGCTTTCTGGAGACAAACTTTATACGTTTATGAGAAACATTAAATGAACAATTGTCTAACTAAAATTTATGGCCATCCAGGCTCTGTGGAGTTTGTGTAAAGACTGTTATATTATAGTATGAAATCTGGAATGGGCTCCTTAGAGGCAGATCCCCATCCACAGCTGTGTCTTAGGTCACTTTGGAGGCTGCCATCACCATAAAAAACCAGCAACCAAGCCCAGAAATGTGGATTGACACATTCTACAGAAAACGGAGGGGAAGGTCCCCCTTGAAAAATAGCAGTGGATTGATACCTTCAGGGCTCCCAGCAAAAGCACAGGGTGATGTAACTGTACCTCCAACAGAGAGAGATATTATTGGGAAAAACTTTGGGATTGACATTTTGGGCTATAGGCTAAAAAATAAGAGATATAATTAACAAAGATGACTGAGCAATACTATTTAAAGATGGGAATGAAGATAGGCGCCTGGAATATTTCTTGTATTTAATGCAAGAGAAAGGTTCCAGGGCTTGAATAAAATGACTTCACTCCTATCAAGGGTTTTGCAGTTGTACTGACTGCAATGCTTATTAGACCTTGCATTAAGCACATACATTCAGCATCCAGAGCTTCACTGCAATACATAATACAATAAACACACAAGAAGCTTATTGTAATAAATACAACACCACTGCAAATGAAATAGTAATTAGAAGCATAATTCAGACAGATTTTAGTTAATACCTATTTACCAAGAGGTGCTAATCTCCCAAATAAATGTCCTAAGTATACAAAATGTGCCTCCATGCTCCCAACTTCCCTCTGTCAAAAACTGTTCACACGTTAATCGGAATTTTAAAAATTACCCCATTTTTTGGAGTATGTTGGCAGCAGCTCTACCAGCTTTTGGAAACTAAATGTTGCTGAGGTGAACAATTTAGCACCTCGCTTGCAGAAGCTGGTGTGAATACAGCAATCCATCCAGCTTGTCCTCCTCCAGCCAGGTTGGGATCCATTCCCTCCCAGCATGCACCTGCTCCCAGCCAGCACCTCTGTTGCCTCCGGGGCTGTGGGTTTAGCCATTAACTGTGCAGGGGGAGCTGCAGGCTGGAGGGGACAGTGTGACACCAGCCTGGCACATCTCTGCCTGTTGAGCGGGTGGGCAACCAGAGGCACAGCGTCTGCTCTGCCCAGTCTCTGTATTAAGCCCCTTGCCAGCAAGCTGCGCTTCTGCTGGCTCTCTGGGGTGGCTCACCCTTCATGTCTGAGCTTTGTAGTGAGTCTAGGAATTATTTACAAATTTGGAGTAACAGGCAGTAGAGGGGAAAATTGTTTATTCATGCTAGAGTGGAGCCCAGAGGTCCCAGTGGAGATGAGGGCTCGCCAGCTCCTGTTGCTGAACACGTGCAGAGTACAGGGCTCAGACTCACACCAGCAGCACAGGCAAAGGCAAGGAATGAGGACTTCATTCGACCACATTTGCAGAAGGAGAAGGGATTTAAGCCAATGGGACCTGCCTAGATGCACAGATAGCCTGTGGCTGGGAGGGAAGCAGCTTCTCCAAGTCCCTGCACGGCGTTCACACCTCCAAATTATTCAAGTCCTCAGTGAAGGACTGCTGAGCCAACAAAAATGAGTTGCAAACTTTGCCCAGGGCTTGACCCTTGTTCTCCAAAAAAAAAAAATGTTAAGAAGAATTACAAAAGTTCCCTTTTGCTTCTCCTCTACATATGGCCAGCAGCAGTGGCTCTAAAGCCTTGCTCCAGCTGGGGATGAGCACCTGGGGTGCTGATGGGACCAGGGGAAGGCTGTGCTCCCAGAGGTGCACCCTTCCTGGCAGAGACAGAAAAGGAGATCCTGAGGGGCCTGCACCAAAGCTCCGGGGCAATGCAGACCCCGACCCCTCTGGGTGCACAATTATCAGGGAAAAAGTCAATCAGGCCTTTCTCCTGCTCTCAATACCTGGAAATCCCCCAGGACACTCAGGCTGGAGGGAGAGCTGGCTGTGCTACACAGAAAGACTTATGGACGTGTGTGCACCAGCAATTGCCATCAGTGCTCAAGCTGGACCCAAAAGTGCCTGTCAGCCTCTGATGAAGGAAAAGCACAAATTGCCATCAGCTGTGACAGCCCAAGGATTGATCTGGCCCTGAGGAGACAGCAAGGGGGAAAAGCGGAGAGCATCAGCCTACGTGGACCATAATTCTGCAGCCTCAGGCTGTGCTTTCATTGCTGTCCTTTCTCCCTTCATCACAGGGGTCATGTGCAGTAAGGAATTTTATCCTGCGGGGCTGCCAGCCTTTTAATCCAAGCAGTTCATTTTCTCCTTGGAATTCATCTTCTGGACCAGGATGCACTAACTGCGAGCCTGCATTTGTGATAAAGACCATGAGACATAAATATTTTACACTGGTAATGAGATATTTAGCATTGATATACAGCTCAAAGCCCAGTGCAATTCCAGCTTTGTTAATTATAATGAACTATTGTAGGACTCGACTTCATCTGCTCCTTGTAAATCTTGCAATGCTGGTGTGATGTGCTGGTGGCTTCTTTCCAGGATGAGGCTGGAGCTCAGCCTGGTGAATGTTTAATCAGATGTTCAGGCCCACTATAAGAGCAGTTTAATGGTGTGAATGGTGTGTGGGTTGTGTTATGCTGCTGCCTGGCTCCTTCTGGAGAAGAAGACATGGTCCTGAGTACAACTGTATTGTAAATCCACCGTCTTCCTCCTCGTAGGTCTCAAGCAGGGGCTGGAGCTGCTAACCATGAGAACTGTCTTCTACTGCCTGAGCTGCCAGGACTGGTAAGAGAGTAAACCAGCTTTGCAGACAGAACTTGATCTCTGGAAGGGGATGTGGAGCTTAGCCATTGCTTTTTGAAGTCCTTAGGACACCTCCTGTAAGCAGCCTGCTCGTCATGTGGCAGTGAAGGTTTAGATTCCTCCCCAAGCCTGTGATGGACAGCTACACATCCTCATCCTCTAGCCCTGCATCTGACACATCCCACCCCAATTTTGGCAAGGTTAAAGCTCATTTTCCTTGATAGCGTGGGAACAGTGCAGGCACACCATCTGTTGGGGTAAAGGAATCTACATCCCAGGCTCACCAAAGCCCCCCTGGGATTCAGCCTAGTACTAGACTGAGGCAGAAGCATCCTCCTTCAAAGAGAAGGGACTACCCTCCTACAATTTCCTTCCATTGTTTACTGAGGAGTAAGGGTCTTGTAAGACTCAATGCTTCTTACACTCATAATATCCCTGAATGGGAGGTATCCATTGTATCCCACTCCCCCTCCTTCCCTAAATGCCTGGGAATACACACCAGTTCCTTTGCTTCTGTGTCTTTTGGGAGAAACGTGTCCCTTGGTGCAGTCTGATATGGCTGCTGTGGGTCATCTCTTGGCAGGAACTGCTCTGGGCCATTTCTTGGTAGGCACTGCTCTACTACCCCGGCCAAAAGTGCTGCAGAGCTGTTTATTCCAAGAAATAATGAGGCTTTAGAGCTATGTTTCTGTGCCCACAGTCACCCAGGATCGGGCCCTTTGCCCTGAAACATAAGACATGGGAGGAGCAGAGGAGAACACACTTTTGAGTTGGTTTGATACTGAAAAGTATCGGGCTCTGAATAAATCCTACCTCTGCTGAAGGACCTGGAAAATGAAGATATCAAAAGAAGGAACAGCATCAAGTCAAAAACGTGATGGAATGTGAAGCTGGCGTTGGGAACTGCCACGAAGGAATGGCATGGTTCTGCCTTTATTTAGAATTAGTGGATACTTGAAAAACTAGCTTAACGTTTTGTCAGATGTTAAGCATAAATCTGGATAATAATTCACACTACACTAGACTCTTTATAACAGTAGTTTGCTAAAACAAATTGAATTCAAACCTATATTCATTTACTAACTTAATGCATGGCATATCTGTGAATAATTTTTCATAGTCTAATAAAAAAAGTCCAAGGCACAGGCTTAGCTGGAAAAGGGCCAGCAAATCTAAAATTAACGTACATTAAAGCATAACTGGTACTCTAAGTGCATTTGTTATATGCAACAATAACTGCTTTAAGCTTGGTTTTTTGAGAAAGAGATTATTGTGAAATAGCTAAAAGAAATTCAGATCAGAAAATCCTGGGGTAGAAGGACAAGTCAGAGCTTCTTATATTTCCAGCTGAGTTTGTGCAGGAGGAAAGGACCCAAACAATTTGGCACTTAGAAGATTCAGTTCTATTAATGGAACGACTTCAAGAAGAAGTTTGCCTTTTTCTTTTTTAAATGGTTATTGGGGGTGGAGAAAATGAAACTTCTTTGGTTTTGAAGATGTATTGAAACATCTTTCCTCTCTCCCCATCTCTCCCCCACATGAAAGCGTGTGACGTTTATTCCACTTTCACACATTGTGTTCCCAAACTGAAGCAATTCCAATATATTTTTCCTTTGAAGGGTAGCAGGGAAAAAAGTGTTAAGTTCAAGAAAAGTGAAAATCCACTTCTACACCACTTCTGCACAGAAATGATCATTGCAGCACTGCAAAACCTATTCCAGATAAGGTCTGACAGCCATCCATTTGCTTAGCAAGCCAAAGCCTGACCCTCAATGCGACCTGCTACGCAGACAGGACCATTTGGACAAGAGCAGTGTGATTTATCAGGGCCACCCCGAGCATGAAGGAAGGAAGACACACAGCAGTACCTCCTGTTTTATGTTACTACCTCCTACAAAGAATCATATTTCAGAAAGCAAGAACACTCATTGCACTCCATCCAAAGGCTGCCTTACATTTCACCTCTGTGGCATCCTCTCCAGTGCACATTAATATTAATTTCATCTTCCTCCCCCATCCCAACAATTATTTACTTTGCAAAGGATTTACTGTGACACTTCAGCTGAAGGCAATGTGTGTAAGCCCCACTCCTGCTCTACAAGAATTAATTTTTAGAATTCTTAATTTATTACCAATTAATTTCTTCTAAATTATAGGAGAGGCAACCTGCTGTAGATAACTGTTCCTTTCTAATGCCTTCCTAGAAAATCTTTCATTAAAGAGCCCATTAATTTAATGGTGGCAGGGGCAAATCATCCAGAGAGAACCCTTCACTTGCAATCTCTATGTCCCACCTCATATTCTTGAGAACATGGGAAGAAGAAAGCTGGGTTTGTTTGCAGTAAGTGCTGGTATAAAATATGCCTGGATATGTATGTATGCAAATAGCCTGATCTAGCATCATTAAACCTCTTAAGGAAATATGAAGTTTTGAAACCATTTCCCACTTTAGAGCTCAGGCAATGACTGGAGCATCTGCATTAAAGGTTTAATGTTCAGCGGAAGTGCAAATCACCATTTAATTAACTTCTTCCATAAAATATGATAGTTTAGTGAAGTGAACACAGATGAATTATCATTATTCAAAAGGATACTGAATACATTGGTGAATACCAGACTTTGCAAAGCTGACACCAGTGGATCAGGGGTTCCTGGTGTCTAAAACAGAGTATTTTTTTTTAAGGAACCATATATTATTCATTAAACTGGATTTTTCCACAGCACTGTTATCAGACCCAGGCATATGAATGCACAATTAAAGGCAAAATAACTACTGCCAACTGCTGGTAAAAAATAACTTCCTTAAGCAACCATTCATTAGCTTCTGAGCAGGAGCCTCTGCAAGGCCACCGTCTGATGCTAAAAATGAGTGTCACTGTAATTCTCTCATGAGAAGAAGTCACTGTTCACGGAAATAATTTGATATATGTCACTGAGATACAATGTGGGACAAGCTATCCTTGACTTCCCTCTGAAAGGCACTGTTGCAGTCCCTCCAAAAGCACTAGAAGCCAGTACACAGAAAGCTGAGCAAAATTCCCTCTTCCTGCCTGCAAAAAATTGTGTGACTTTATCAGGCAGAGCATACGGTGCAAACTTCAATCCTCTGTGTAAAATCCATGGGGTGAACCCTTAGGATGGTGATGAGCCTGGATATACAAATGGAAACTGGGAGATTAGCTGCTAGATGCTCTGGTGCTGCTTGCTTTAGCAGCCTCCTGTGAGAAATGAGCTGTACCAGCCTGTGCTTGGGCTTCCCAGAGGATCAGAGATGCATCCTGCCCTTTGAGGCATTGCAAAGGCCACATCACATTGCTTTGCTAGAAGAGCCCCTGTCCTTCTATGATCTGTAGAGCTAAAGGGTTTTCAATGGTCTCAGTGATTTCTTGCTCAAACTCTGATTTTGTGGACTTCTGTTCATCTCCCAAGCCATCTGGAAAGGATTATCCTCTTTGAATGGATCCATTTTATCTGTTTTTTGCCATCTACCACTATGTCACTCATCTACTCTTCTCTTTAGTCTGTGGAGATGAAGACAAACCCACTGAGCACCCTTATCTCAGACATATCTCATGTGAGCCACCCCCTCTCTGTTGGTTATAGATGGAGCCTTGCTGCTCATTTCATGTGGGACAGTTATTTCTTTGTTGAATTACTACTGCTGTGCCATATGCTATGTAAAGGGCCAGGCCAGACAGGGCTACATCTCATCCCCTGGGAAGGGAGAGCCTTTCCCACAGTGTGTTGGTTTACAAGGCAGCACAAACATGAGCTATTGCAGAGACTGCCCCTGTGGAATAATGCTCAAAAGAGGGGGGAAAGAAACCTGTGCAAAAATGACCTGAGGCATTTCTGATTGTTTGAGAAATGAAGAGTAATGAAGCCAAATGTTTCAAAATTGGAGTGCTCCTATTTTATTTTCACTCTTCCACTAACAATGATTGTACACTTCATCTCTCGGGTTCTGATCTAACAGTGCTTCTACTTGCTGAAATCTCTTTTTCCTTTTTGATAGATGTTTCCTTGAAACAACCCTTCTCAATATAAAAACACATTCCATTTGAGCAGTCACTAAAACTGTCTTAATGTCTCCACTCTTCACTTGAAGTAGAACCCCAGCCCCGGATAGGTGATTCTCTGCTTACATAGAGGTAAATACATCTGTGTCAAAACCAGCTTAATTTAATGTCACTTCAGCAGTCATTTAACTCTGGTTGGCTGTCAGAAACCAGCTTCTCTGCCTTGAATACTTGCCATTAACTTGCCATCGATATCTCCCTAATCCGTAACAATCCTGTGCCTTTCCCCCCTGCTCCTTTCACCAGCCCTCCCTGGTCCCTTTCCCAGCTCTTGGTGGTGCCCAGCGTGGTGGGGTCACAGCTGGTAGTGGCTACAGACTGAGAAGTGGCTCTGAGCTTTCCAGATGACTTTTTATAGTGTGTGCTGCTGACACGCTCACACGTGTACCTGTATATAACCACTGCTGGAGCATACAGAGCATGAGGCTTTGAGCAACCTGATCCAGTGGGAGATGTCCCTTCCCATGGCAAGAGATCTGGAACTGGATAATCTTTAAGGTTCCTTGCAACCCAAACTATTCTATAATTCTATATGTCACTGAGTTGTCCTTTGCCATCTTGAGCTGGACTGATTAATTCTGAAATTAGAGATGGCTCCTTTTCATAAAGAGTCAGCTGGCATGGGTGGGGGTACAAAATATTTGGGGTTTTTTTTGGTTTGGAAACAGGGACACATGGAAACAGAGTTCTACGTCCAGAAAATAAAGTGTTACAACAAACGTGTATTGTGGTGCAGTCCAAGAGAATTCTTGATGAAAACTCTAGAAGCACACAAGGACAGCTCTCTGCTTGCAGAAGGCTTTTACAAGACCCAGCATGCTAAACCTGCTTCCTACTGCCCAGCCTGGCCTGGTGGAAATGCCAGAATTGAACCAGGCACAAGTCAGGGTTATCATGATATCATGACACAGCAAGTCTGCCTGATCATGTCCATAAGAAAGAAGGGTGTGGATTTTCTACAACCACAGACCAGAACTGCGTGGTATTGAGTAGTCACAAGCTTCAGAGAACCTCTGAAGATGCCATGAATGCAATCAACTGAAAAGAGCATGAGAGTGTTTATGCAGGTGGCAGTTTATCAATCGATCATCACTTTCATCAACAGCTTTTCATTCCTTGTTCCCATCAATAGGGACATCTCTGAAGGTTCATTCCGATCAGGACAGACTAATTGGTACCAGAAAGTTCAGTGTTTGAAGATTGTATGATTAGGGAAATGTACAAATTCAATTTCTTTCAACCAGATTCAATTCTAATCTAATCAGAGAGATAGAAAACTCCAGTGTAATAATGACAAAGAAAATGACTTTGTTTCGGGCCATTTAAATGTCCCTTACTGCAAACACTCCAACAGAAGAGGCTGTGTTTAGAGTCAGAGACAGGGTATTTGCTTGGAATTCAATAGCAAATGGACCATTTTCTGTGTCTAAATTAACATTCTCTCTTTTTGAAGAGAGAGAGAGACACCATCTAAGTCAAATGAGCATTTGTGACATTTAATAAAGCAATTATATCTAAAGGCTAGGGACTTGAGATAGAATAGACTGGCTAATGTCGTCTCGGAGAAGTCTCTCGATAAAGGAATGATACTTCTCTGCAGGCTTCTGATGACCTTGAACAGATTAAAACTGGTGGTGGAGAGCTTCTTCCATCAGCACTATTTAAGTAAAAATCAGATTTGAACAAAAGCAAGTTATTATGTGTTCCTAGGTGGATATTTCAAAAGAGCTTAAAGGACTGAGGAGCTTTTTTTTTGGTTCCCAGGTCCTGAACTCCTTGGCAGCAAGGCCAACCAGAAGCCCCAAAGTGACTGCACCACCTCTTGGCTTGCCATTGGCTGGCCTGCTTGGTACTGACTGTATCATAGGTGGCTTTTACACCTTGAACTGAGACTACTGAGGACACCTGAGCTACCTAGTTTAAAAAGAGTTTAGGTCTATCTACGTAAGCTTCACTTTCTCCTTTGACTTTCTTCATAACTCAATCCTAACACTGAGCAGTTCAAGAAGGACATTAAAGCATACTGAGCTTTCAGGAAACGTTACTGTTGGTATCATAGCAATGCCTGGAGTTTCTGAGCAGAGATTAGGGCTCTTGGAACCACACAAGCATAAGGAGGATATATTTGGAGGTAAAATGTCACAAAAAGAACCTGCTTGGTCTTGCTGCTCTCCTGGAAAGAAATTACCAGAAAGCAATGTGTCAGCAGAGCAATATCTACGTTGAGAGGTGTTGGGGTGTCTTGCCAGGTACTTTGCTTGACTCCACAGCAGTAAAAAGGAGGGGCCAAATTACAAGATCACATTTAAGAAACTCAACATTTAAGTAACTCAGATGATGAATCAGCAGGAAATAGACTCTGGGAGTCATGGTTGTACAACCACACTTTCCTTGATATGACACCACTTACTATTAGAGCTGTAAAACCCCTTTCACTGGCTCCTTTACTCACTGCACATTCAGCCCAAATGGGGTGGCATCTCTACAGGGTGGTCTCGTCACAATACTCCTTGGTGTCGATGGGAAATGCTTCCAGCTCATAACGCTCTGCATTGTCTCGTGCTGATGTGCAGCCAGGGTCAGCAGAGCAATTCTTTTTCCTTATACATTTTTAAAGGGAATTTTCTGCTTGTGAGACATTCTTGATTGACAAGTCTGGAGACTGAAGTCCTTAATTTAGCAGGAAAATAGGGCAGAATGGTTACAATACGAGCATTTTGCTGGACCTCAAATTTGACCTGAATGGAACAATGTTAAGTACGGGAAAAATTTTCCTCTGCTTCCCGGTCCATCTAAGTGCCAAAAGGCTGGCTGATAGGAAGCTTGCTGCTTTTATATGTTATACTGAGGCTTGATGTCAACCTGGTTGTTATCAACTGAGACTCGAGGATCTATTCTTGTACTTTCTGTTTCCAGCTAATAAAAACCCTGGCTAACAATAGTGACTCAGCAGCGAAAAGTACAATGCTTTTTCTCTGCTCCCACAAAACAAACCCCTTTTACTACTTCTCTTGGTCTAGTCTTGCTTAGGACAGATTGCCCACCAAGTGCAAAGGCTGAGGAACCTCAACAGGGAAGGCCATCCTGCTCTGACATCCACAAGCACAAAAGGATGAAGCCGTCATGCTTGTGTGATGACAATCAAGTCAAAGACCTCTCATGTGTTGAGAACCTGGCCCTTGTATGAAAATGCTCCTCTTGTCAAGCAGCAGCTAAGCTCTAGAACTGGAAAAATGGGACACAAATTTAAACTGTCTGAGCTGGATTTGCACTACAAAGTCCTTGCAGGTATGTGTGATTATAAGCAACACTAACCAACAAACCAGCACGTGGCAGCCAGCGCCTCAGCACAAGGTGTTGTGCAAACACAGGGAAATGTTGTCCTGATCATAAGCAACCACTTTTTTAACTCAAAACCTTGGCAAAAAAGGCTTTCCCTGGGTGGTTTTGTTACTTGTTTGATGACCTGCAGTCTAATCCTGCAGATCCTCACTGTCCTCTCCATCAGAGACCCTTTGGCACTTTGGAAGAGCCTTAATCCTTCCTAAACTCAACCAGCGATGAATCTCCAGCTGTGTGAGATTTTAGAAGCTTCTCTTTGTGATAATGGGGTGAAAGCCATTTCCATTGAATTGAATGGAAACTCTCTTAAAAATATCCTGATTCAGTACCATGGAAAAACACCTTCCAATCAGGGAGAAATTTAAATCAGTAAATATTACCACCATTTAATGACACTGAAAATGAAAACACATTTCAGAAGAGATGGTGAAGCAAAACTAGCAATCTTTTAAATTTAATGACCTATGAATGAAGCCAGATAATCTGTGCTTTTGACATAATCATCTATGTTTTATTCCATTCAATTATTTGTTAATAAACACAGACCTCACTATTGTAATTTAACACTCCCAAATTATAGATGAAAACAAGGGCTACCTGTCTTTAAAGCCATTAAATTATTAGGTTTTGGTTATAGAGCATTTTATTACCCCAATAATAATACTTTCAGGAGAGATTTTCATAAGCTTCATTTGCATGTTGATTTTTTACAGTAATTATCAGAAAAAGGTCAAATATTTGCTTTATCTATATAATTCAATTTTAGAAATGCCGTTGGGATTCAAATTAACTCCCTTGTAATATCTTCATTGAAAAAGAAGATTAATTATGCTTACAAGAAACCTAATTTGGCTTATCAGACCTTTAATGTTACAGGGATCGTTAATGCATTTAAATTTAGGATTAGTAGAGTGATCTGGTTCCATTATTTTGGTGACTTTAATATTTGTCATTATTTTTATGCATACAGTTTCTTTTCCCTAAAGTGAAATTATAATGTCTATTATAAAGGAAATAAACATTATATATTGACCTTAGTAATTATGCTTCTGTTTTTTAAGAGTGCATAAAAAGATGTATTTGTGACTCACATATAAATTCAACATTCATACATTAAGTGGACTGCAGGTGGGAACGCTGCAAAACTCATAACCGGAGGAGGACTTGGGAGCACCAGCAGGGCCAGGCAGAGGGATTCATGGCAGCATCACAGAAGGGACCCTCAGAAGGAAGAACTGAGCTTCAGCCTCACTGCACCCATCCTTCCCCTGCATCCTGCACACAGGCTGTTGGCCACCGTGTGCTCAGCACTACAGGGAGCAGCGTTTCTACTCGTGAGCTGCTGGCAATACCTGGGGGATGCTCAGCTTTGGTGCTGTGGCTCTTGCAGGAGGTTTTTGGTTGCACTGACTTTATGCAGAACTGAAGAACTAGCAAGTGCTTCTGAGAATACTGTCTGCAGGCCTGGGTTCATCCCACCTGCTTAAAAATACCCCAAACCCACCTCATTTCCTCCACTGGTGTGATCAGCCCACAAATCTGATTTTGTGGCTGGCTGCGGGGGTTAACTTTGCTGGCTGCATGGGGAAGAACTCCAAGGCTGATATTGCTGTACTTCTAACTATAAATAAACACATCTCAGTGCTCTTCTAGCTGTCTTCTCTCTGTCTTAGTCATGCCGTGCTTGTTGGTATGGGATACGATTATTCATGCCATGCTGATTGCCGGGATTTTGGGTTATTTATGCCAGGCTAATTGCTGTGGTATCACAGTGTTCATGCTAAGCTAATCACCATGGTATTGGATTATTTATACTGAGCTCACTGCTGTGGTATTGGGTTATTTATGTTGAGCTCATTGCTAGGGTATTGTGTTATTCATGCCTTGCTCATAGCTGTGATGTCAGGTTATTTATCTTGCGCTTATCCCTGTGATATCTGATTATACTGATTAAACCAGTTGCTCCTTTTGGTTGGCTATTCCTTTCTCTGATCTCCTATCAGAGAGGAAAATTGTCCCATTTCTGCTCTTCAGATCAGGTTCACATCAATATTTTGGTTGACTCTCTGTGGAACATCCTGGCAGTGGAACTCCACCAGAGAACTTGGCCATGGTGTCTCTAAGTGGTGTCAACGCCCTCGAGGCTGACCCTCTTGTACCAGCTCCAGCTCTGAATTGCTATATCGACGGAGGTAACCAGTTGGGTCACACTTGAAACCTGGACAAAGACCTCCAATTATTTTTTTGAGTTCTGTACTGGATTTACCTTTGCTCTGCTGGTTCTTTGGCATCAGAACTCATGCAAGCTGTTATCTTCTTAGAAATTTCTGAGTGTACTGTGTAAGGTCTTCTAGTTTGGCAATTTATTTGCTGCCAGCTCCAAATCCATCCCTCTTGATCTGAATAGCCTTGCTGTCTCCTGCATTTGGTTTATTCATTTGGTAGAGTAAACCATCCACCCCTGGACCTTGGCTGGTTAGCCTTCTGATGGCTGATATGCAGTGCACAGAACCAGGCTTGTAGCCATTGTAGGACTTGAATCCAAGAACTGGGATAATTACAACTGATGAAACGGCAGGACATCCACATGCAAGTGAGGTATGTAGTGCATTAACCCCTTCAGTACTGAAAAAGAGAACATAGCCAGAATTTTTCACCCCTTCCTTTACCAGGTGTTTTACAATCCCATGCCGCTGACTTACATCATACACTAGAGATGAGATGTGTAAATCTGAGTGAGTTCAGTGGTCACACGCACATTGTCACATGAATTTGCAGTGCCTGACTGTCCAGTGCAGCTGGGGGACAGATGCTCACACATTTTCATACCTTTCATACCTTATTCTCAGCCTTCAGACTCTCTGTTCCATGAGTAATGACTGCGTTCCAGGCTGGCTTTGTAAGTGACGAACCTTTGGAGGCCTCTCTGGGAGTCACCAAGTTGTTACACTGATAGTGTAAGTAAGGGCATTGGACACGGTCATTTTTCTCCTCCAGCTCTGCAAACGCAGCAGTAAGAGGGAACACGCTGTCATTTGCAGTTCCAGGAACAGGGGATGCTCTCTTGGCAAAAGGACTTTTACTTGCTTGCAGAACTGCAACTGCAGTATGGCTCGTGCTGAACAGCAGGTATTTGGGGCTTGACTGATGCATTTAGCTACCCAGACAGATAAGGCTATGTCCAAAATCACTTCATCTAACCATGACCACCAAAACTGTCCTGCATACCCATGTTTGAGATTCTGCTCTCTGCGGTGCTGTCCTCTCTTTGGCTTTGAGGAGCCTCCCTCAATAGCCTGAGCTGGATGCCTAACTTCAGGAAGAGATGAACTTCATCCCTAATTGATGTGTCAAGGTCAGACAAAAGGATTCAAACCCTTCTAGGCTCAGTCTCCCACCAACCCCCTACATTCCTGCTCCAGCCTGAACTGTGACTGCTGCTTATTTCTGCTGGTTACGCGCAAATAAAAATGATCAGCTTAGTGGTGCTTGCTTTTCTTTAAATTGTTCCCAGGATATATTTTGTGCATCAGTGACTCAGTACTATCTATGTTTCAATACTGCAAACTTTAAAGGTGCTTAATACATCACAAAATAGAAATCATTGCAAGAAATAAGCACTGATGTTAGCTTAGGAGAAAATCTTTTAAAGTGTTTTTGTTTTGCTAACAGAATGCTCCTATGTATTATTCATTACAGCCTCTGAGATTTAATTATTATTAGTGCTACTGATGATTGCTAGAAAATAAACTGTAGCAGAAGGTGTCCGTCATTGTGTGAAGGGCATATATATGTTGTATAACTCAGTATACCCATTTGCATTAATCTCATTAGTTGCTCACAGTGCAGTTCCTGAACTGCTTCTTGCAGGGGAACTGGAAGAGTGCAGAGTGAAGGGACAGATCTCTTCTGCCTGCTCTGCCCTCTGTGCCTGGTCCCCATGCGCCTTCATGGGCTTTGAGTTTCGTACCACAGAGCAGAGGATGAGTTCAGGAAGTCCTTCTCTGGCGTTTTGCCTGCGCTCAGGCTCTATCTGGGGCTCCTCTTGTGTCATCGCTCGATGCTTTTCAGCCCTGCCCCAGACAGCCCTCCCACCCCAACCTGCAAGAGGAAGGACGAAGTTGCTCTGTCAGGAGCAACCCCTGATATCAGCCTGGTGGCTTCAGGCAGGCACAGGAAAGCTACTGGAGCGAGTTTAAGAGGGGAATCTTGATTCAGCAACAAGCAGAGCCTTTTCACGTGCTCTGAACAAGACACACAACCTCACAGGTGGAGCATTCAAAGGCTCTGTTATACCACACTCTCTCCCAGCCTCACTCATTGAGGCATTTTGGTATTTTGCTCACTCCACTTCAGTGTCACACAATCCAATGTAACTCAGTTCAGCTCTGCACAGTACACCAATCGTTATCACACCAGGCACACACAGCATCTTGAAGCATTTCCTGGGATTAAACAGTGCAGGGATAGAGATGCTCGTGCCAGCATCACCACGAGCAAGTGGTGATGAGGAAGGGCAGCACGTGTTTCGCCTCTCCTTGCTGTGTTACAGTTCTGCATCCACTCTTCTCATTCACCCCAAGCGCTCTATGAAAGTTGAAGCCTACATTGACTTGAAAGTCTTGTAAATCACCTGTTAGATCTTGCCTGGCCTCTCTCAGAGGTGCTAGAACTTAATGTGACCTCTGTGCAGGGGTTTTGACAGAATACTGCAAATAAGTCGCCTTTCCTTTTGATAACTGGCATCCCTGGTTCCACGTTTAGGACTCTCAATGTCCAGAGAGAGAAGAACGTGAGTTCTTTAGACTTAAATTCAATCTCTGCCTCTTCTGTCTTATCTGACCTTGCTACATCACTAGAACCTTTGAAGATTCAATTCCTGCATCTCCATTAGAGGATAAGGAGCCACTTATGTCCGGCTGGGCATAGCAGAGTTTATGAGCTACCTGGACACAGGCAGGGTGGGATCGAGTATGGACCGGGACAGTGGGATCCCACTCTGTCCCTTCAGTACCTGCAGGCACACAGGGCAGCACTGTGACAGATCAAGTCTCTGGGCTTGATGTTTCCTACCACACAGCACTTATTGCTCGGTCCTTTTAAGCCTCCGGTATGTCTCAAGAGAGTTGGTATCTCAAATGGTCCCATACCTATGAGAGATCTGTTGCCTCCTCTTTAACCACCATTTCTTCTCCCTTTCTTAAAAGCATCACCTCTAAGGAAACAAAATGAAGACTGGAAAAACAGGCAGAAGGCTATAATGAATCAGGAGCTGGGTTGTGAAACACATCTCCCACGATGGGCATGTAGAAGTTAAAGGGTCCAAGCACGTGCAGTCTCAAACCACAGAGGCTGAACAATGTTCAGTGAAATCTAGAAGTCTACAAGGCTCCAAAGAAGGGAAGCATATTCTAGTAACTTGCTTTTCCACTCCAGCTCCTATTGAAGGTGAATGTGTTAACTGCATGGAGGCACATCAAAAGAGAAAAAGCAGGAGCTGGATCTTTCAGAAAAGACAACAGCAAAAGAGATCATAGGACAGCAGGACTGAATTGAACCAGGTATCCATCGGGGAGGTGGGATATGGAAGAGGTTTGATGTCTTTGATTTGCAGGAGATTGCTTGAACACAAAGACACATATTGAAATGTTAGCCAGTTCAGTGTATCTCGTACAAAGCAGACACAAAGGTTGATACTACTTATTTTACGTGGTTGTAGAGATGATGTCTCTATATATCCTGTCTCCTGTGTGCAGAAATGGAGGACATTGGTTGCCATTCTCGTGCACTGGGCCAAATATTTGGATCCAGTTTTTTCCTCTCTCTGTTTTATATAGGGTGCTGCCCTGGCTGCTGTCTTTAGCCTCCCCTGTGGCAGCATAAAACCTTTACTGGATTTTACATTACCCTTATACATGCAAAACAACTGCTGTCTTCAGCAAAGACTGAATGAAGATCTCAGGATTTAGCCCAACAGTTTTCTAATCTCTTCTGGGACCCTTTACAGTGAGGGCAGTAGATAAATATGGGATGGTTGGCTGAGTGGAGCACAGACGGCAGGCAAATGGGTTGCTCCAGGTCATAACTCAGTGGTTCTCTGCTGCAGCAAGTAGCCCACTCTGTCCTTGGAGCCACAGCACTGAACGTTTTTAATGGGACTTGCGTGTTTAAAGGCTGGAGCTAATCTCATAAAATGGACGTGTAAAGTACTGGACATTTACACTTGGATTGCTGAAAGCATATGGTCATGGGGCCACGGAGGGTGTTTCTCTGATTATAATGCAGAAATATGCATTACATCTAAATTGACACTGAAAACTGACCCGAGCCTGGTATTAGAGAAGATTAAATTAACCCCCAGCAATAGTTCCATATTACAAAAATGGTTAGATCTTAATAAATTGAAAATGATAACAGCGGCAAAAGCTGTACACTTTCCCTCATGTTCCTTTATTGCTGTAACACTTCTTTCCAGTTTGTTGCTTCCGTGGGTTTTATTAGCACATTTCAGTGGAGTAGATTTGCTCTGAAGTGATAAAAGCCGACTGTAATCAGAAAGCTTTATGTTATCTGCAGCAAACAATGGTAAATGCCACCTGAGAAGGGCTCCGTTCAATGCCTTCATTACTGTGATTAGTCTAAGACGGTAGAAGATAGCAACAAACTTCAAACTTGCTGATAACAGACTTTGTTAAGAACACAATAAACATTGAACACCCTGTACTTCAACCTGGTAAAGAGGCAACTCCACTTCAAAGGTACCCAGGACTAATCAATACGCCGCAGACCTGGCAGTTGTAACAAGGTCTCCTCACTTGTGGTCATGGTGAATCCACCCAGAGCAGTAAAAGACTTTGGGTGAGGATCGATGTTCTGATTCAGCCAAGCCCTCACTTCAATGCAACTTAGGCACATGCATAAAATACACCACATGCTCCCATCTTTGCCCAGCCTGGGTACGAAGGAAGAACAGGATTTGACAGCTGCAGGGACCTTATCTCCTCTGTAAGAGGGGAATTATTGCTCTTGGTGATTACGAGGTTTGAAAAGCAGCAAGAAGTGCAGCAACGCTGTACTAATAAATGCTGCTTCTCTTTTTGCAAAATATATATATATTTTTAGAGTGTCTGTATTAACACAGAAAAGTTTTTTGGTAGTTCTTTTCTTTGACAGAAAGCCACAGCTGTTCCAGGTGAAATAGTGTTTTACCGCAAACGGGATTTGGCTCTGGAGGAAAATGGCAACCACCAACAGAAAAATTTCTGAGTGGGCAACCAGCCCCGCAGGGCTTTGTGCCAGGGATGCAGGGCACCCTGGCTCCAACAAGGGAACTAAGGCTTGGCTGGGGAGCTCTGCTAGTAAAGGGAAAGGTAACACAAGCCAGCTGGGCTATTGCTCTTCTTGGCACTGTAACAACCTTTCATATAAAAATACCCTAGCGTCCAGCAAGAAAAATTAATTTTTGTGCCTAATTTCTAAATACAAGATTAATGTTTCCATAGAGCAGATAAATCTCATGGAAAGATCCCTTAGAAAAACAGCAGTCAAGGGTTTTTTGGAGAAAAATCAGTTTCAATAGAAATATTCTGCTCAGGCTTAGTTATGAGCTACACAAAAGTGTTTCCCCTTAGCCCAGGAAAGAGCATTTGGCTGGTGTCTCTGTGCAGTGGAGCTTGCACGCTTGCTGCAGGTAGTTAGAAGGTCTGTGCCTACGTGTTAAGAATGGCACACTATCCTTATTGAAATACACTTGCTTCCTCGCTCTGTTGACAAATGCAAACAGCAGAAATCTTAAATAGATCCGGGAAGAGCAATCCTGCTGCCAAAAGGTTAGTTTTGAAGTGTTTGACATTTTCTACCAGAGCTGAGCAAATCATTTATCTGATTAATTTAGTTTCCTCTCTGTTCACAAGTTGTCCAGGAGCTGTTGCTGAAATTTTCTCAAATTCATTTGTCATCTGAGGTTCCTGCCTGGGTCTGCAGCTTGTTTATGGGCAGTCTGTTATAAGCAGTCACAAAATTCAGAGCTGTGTTGGTTGCTCTTGATTGGACGCACGCGGCAGGATATTGTTTTAGCTCTCTGATGGAGTAATCTAATTCTTTGAATTAGATTTCTGATGCGAATGCAAGAGAAATTTGTTTCCTACAGATAGTTTTGCTGTTTATCTATAGGTCAATGCAGCTGGGAACTCTTCTGCCAGTTCCCAGATCTGCTCATAAGACTGCAAAGGGCTGTCTTCATAGTCCAGTCTGACCCTGTAGTGCAGATCATGGGAATACCATTCAGCCAGCTCTGCGTCGACACTGGAACATTAACAAGAGATTCCTTTGAAAGAAGCCCATGCTTGAATTTAGGGACTATGAACTGATGGAGAACACAGCACATGCTGCCACCCAACCCAACAGTGACAGCTGGAGCCCTGGAAATAAACATACCTTGGATTTTAAAGTACTAAAGCAAATAACAAAATATCTAAAAAAACCCTCACGTGCCTTTTGAGAGGGAGAAAATATTTCTCTAACTTTGTTTTCTGCCACATTTTTACAACCTACATGTCCTACTAATTGACAGGTTAAATTCCTACCCTGAAAATGTTGTTTTCCTTAGTGAAATAAAATGTAATGCCACGTGATAGGAGGAATTACAGCAATATACTTGTATGCTGGATGACATCAAAGTGGGAATAATGAATCCAAGGTTTGCATAATTGAGATGTTATATGCTTGGGCTGGAGGGCTCGTCTCATTGTTCAACACTCAGCAAATAATTTTATAAAATTACATTCATATTTTTCTGCTTTGTAAGAATAATTTGAGTAACTTTGTTTATCCTTTCAGTAGCTCTTGGCACATCTTGCTGATCTATGCATTCCTCCAGACTCAGTGCCTGAGTGTAGGGGAGCGTGGGCTGCTGTACTTTGTAATAGAGACAGAAAGGAATGGGAATTTCTGCTCTGTGGAAAATTCTGACATTTTGAAATAAATAACTATCGGAAAGCATGATGAACAGTCACACTTGTGAAGTTTTCTGCCAAGATTTTTGTCAGGAGTCTTGGTTCAGTGCCATCAAGACATGTTTTTTCAATAACGTCCAATCGTTTTAGTTTGGTGATACTGAACCAAAATGAGCAAAGTCCAGGCGAAAGCTGCAGACCTTTTAATTAAGATATGATAGATTATATGAACCTGCTACACTTCCTGCATTACAATTAGTGTGCAAGCAGAAGCTAGAAGAGTGACAACAGATTAAATGCAGGGACGTTTTTCTTTCAGAGAAGGAAGTAGAGGTGGAGGTGATGCCTTTGAACCGAGCTCCCTCCCGAGAACAGCAGCCCCAGAGTGGCCGGCACTGTCGGTGCTGCCGGTGGGGGAAGCAGAGCCCTGAACAAATTCCTGCTATGGACCCACAGCACTTGGGTCTCCTAAAACCCATGCTGGCACTCAAAACATAAAGATTGCCTCCTCCTTACACTCAACTCTGCATGGAGGTAAATTTTATCCCAAATGACACTGTTTATGCATTTCCAGCTTCAATTAGAAATTGTGGACCCCTGAAGCTTCACAAAGTATCATCATTAAAAGGTAAATTAAGTCTTTTTCTTCCTTTTCTTTCTCTCTTTTTTTTTTAAGATCCTATTTCTTTGCTTCACTAACTGTCATTTTTCATGCATTCCCAAGGAAATAATACACCACAGGTATTAAAGCCTGGCAGCTTCCAAAGACATTCACAAGTACTTCCCTTTTATGGCATTCAATGGGACTTCACCCAGCGATGAGGCCTTTCTAGTGCAGCTGGTTTTGTATCCGGAGTGAAAGAGAAGGTGTTTCAGGCTGTTCTAACCATATGGAGAGGATTTCTGTGAAAAGTCACAGCTGGACTGACCCTATTGCAGTAAGAAAACCTGCCTGTTGAACAAAAAGAAATCCCAGTATTACATGTGCAGCATCTCTGCCTGCTGTGCATTACTCCTCTGCTCCGTGAAATTAGTAATATCGAGAAATCTCATATGAAATATTTATTGCTTGTGCAATACCAGCAGGGGGGAAATCTCTTGAGGACTCTGTTTGAGGTGGATCAGTCTCTTGGCAAAACAAAATTCGCTGTGAATTTAAGTAGTTTGGGGTTATAATGTTATTCACAACATGTTGTACAGGGGAGTGGCATTTGTACTCAAATTACCTGACTCCTCTCATTATAAATCTGCTGTTGTCAGTTGATTATAATTTTGCCAGACTTTGCCTAACTGGTTTTCTAATATTCAAACTTTGGCAAAATTTGGGCTGAAATTTTCCTTGCTATCAGTCATTCTGAGACAGGTTTTTATCTGATTGCATTGCTTTGAAACATCAGAAAGCACAATTCCAAAATCTAAACGTACACCCTGCAGATCCACCTGGTGATAGTCAAGAAATAACGAAGAGCCCAAGTCATGGAGCAGGATCCCACTGTAACAAGCAGAGTATAAACACACAAGACAGTGGAACTTGCTCCAGATGAACCACAGTCTAATCAGGACGTGCAAAATGAGTGGGATTTAAAAAACCACTTGTGTCCTGGGACTACAAGTGCTTAGTTATGTGATTCTGAGTGAAAACAAGATCTTGCTGGTGTGGTGGGGTGTAAGACAATGAAGGATACATTGCCATTCTCTCCCTTGCATGCCTGCTGCTTACTGCTTACCACACATGGGCACAGAACAAATACTGGGAAGGGCCTAGGAGGGTAGTTAGGAAATCAAACTCCAACTTGCCCAACTGCAATTTGCATTTAAAATTTGAGCTAAGATTAAAGGGCAGCTGAAATAAATATTAAATAGGGTTAACCAACAGAAAGCCACAAACTTTTGTTTCAATTAATTTAAATATTTTGCATGGAAATATTTTTATCTTATTTTAAGAAAAAAATCAAACCAAACAAACCCACTCAGAGCACTGCCTTCCTTTATCTATGTCCCCTTGCTTGTCTGACTCTCCCCTGCTTGTTTCTAGAGTACCTTTATCAATCTCTGCCTCTTTCCTTTGAAGTCCTCATTGCCTCCTCCTTGAGCACACTTTGAACAATAGGCCTCTAATTGCTCTTCAGAGAAAACTCGTGAACCTGGAAGGGCCCTCTAGCTGTTTGATGGGAAAGGGACTTCTTTCAGAAAAGGTTGTCTATTAAAACAGAAGCAGAACAGTTTTGCTAATGTTCAGCTATTTGTGTCAGTGACAGCCTTTTTATTCTGCCTTCGTGCACAACAGACGTGGAACCACCACAGCGAGGGAGTGCCAGCAAAAAAAAGATGCCACATTTCCCTTCAGTTGACCTTGGGATTGTTAAATTAGGGCACTCTGGAGAATATCTTGGGCATGCTATGCACATTTTTTTTCTTTGAACAGGAGATCAAATGACATTGTGTCAAGCTCTTGTATCTGAGCAGGACAATCAGTCACACAGAGATAGAGAAGTGCCACTGTGTTGTTTGATCACCTTTGTTTGACCTTGAAAATCTCTTACTAAGCACTGAGAGGAAATGTCAAATAGCGACTGTCATTAGGGTTTTTTGGTTAGGTGACCAAACCAAGAGGTTTCTGATGAGAAAACTGAAATTAACTGTCTTTAATAATTCTCTGCAATGAAAAAGTGGAGGAAAATTGCACCTCCATCAATTAAAAACCCTCAAGCTGATTGATTTTGGAAAGCTCGATTTGACACCTGCATATTTTAAATAGGACTGGATGTGGCACTTAGTGCCATGATCTAGTAATCATGATAGTGTTGGATTAAGGGTTGGACTTGATGATCTTGGAGGTCTCTTCCAAGCCAGATAATTCACTGATTCTATGATTCTATGATATTTAAGTTTAAATTTGATGAGGCTAGACTTAGACTGGAAATGGTATTCCAAACATACCCCCTTACAGCATTTCAATGTATATCCTAAGCAACCAGGAATCTGCAATAAATACCCCAACCCCCATTTGAATTTGATGCCCCCATAAAGCTCTGAAACAAGACAACTTTTGGCTCCAGAGGGCTGTGAAGAAGCCTCTGCAATTGGAATATCTCTTCAATTTCCACTGGAGGTCAGTGCAGCATTACAGTTCTGCCTGGAACAAGATGTCCTTTTTACTCTGATCCAGCACTACAGCTGAACAAACCCCTGTAGAGCTGTTTTTAAACTAGATTTGTATAGTAATAAATATGGGCTTAAGAACTGTGTTTTGCAGTTATATTTGGAACATCCTAGCAGGGATGCAAGAATCTAAACTTGTTTGGGTGTTACTCTTATTTTTTTTCCTTTTATTGTTGTTGTTGTTGTGGAGGTTGTTTTTCAACAGCTTAGGGTGGTTTTTTCTTGCAAAGTAAAATTATTCAAAATACAAAAGGAGCAGCTTTTGTGACATGTTTTCATAGCTCCAGAGAAAAGCACACCTTCTAATTCCTATTCCCCTAGAGGAGCAGAGATAAGTGCAGTCCAGCACATGCCTCATGCACTCGGGGGCTCTGGACCACAACATTTTTTATACTAATTTAAATGTGAACTTCCTCAAGTTGACATTTTCCTCTTTTTGCCTCCCTTATCTTCGTTCTCTTTCTGGTTGTGGGGCACTCACACACCACACTCATTTCTCTTGACTGTGGCTTGTGTTGGAAGGGGCAGATAGACCAGAGTAAACTCTGAATTATCCCCTTTGGTTGTGGCTCTCAATACGTGCAGTGAAACAGTTCAAAAAGCAACCACCAAAACCCAAGCTAAGTGGTCTGAAGTTAGTTCAGACAAGTTATTGGGGCAGCACGAGAGCCCCTGGGTCTTGCTGCATGTTTAGTTTTCCAGGGAATACACAGCTTTTCTGGTGTAAGCACCAGGTGCCAAGCACACTGTGAATCTCCTGCCTCACTGTGTGCCTGTAGCACAATGGATCCTCAAAACTACAGCCTTGTTCTCTTATTGGTCATCAAAAAAAAACAAACCCTAAAATACAAGAAGAGAAAAGAGCCAAGAGGGGAAAATTGGGACCCTGACACTACAAAAAAATGCTTGATCTAAATGTTCAGTGATTATAGGATGCATTACAGGAGAGGGGTAGTGACACTGAGTAGACATCATCACAGTAAAGAAAACTCTTAGCAAAGACTATGGAGTCCCAGCAATACAACCTGTACCAACCAGTGACTGACGTGGCTGATGTGCCAGCAGATGTGCCAGTCCCTGCTTTGGAAAACCAAAACACCACCTACCAGGTGATACAGCACCTGGTGTAACAGCTCGGTACGACAGCAACAGGTTTGCTCAGGCAGGACGGGCGTCTGCCCGGGGACTGGCTGCCTACTGCCTGGGTGAGGAGGAAGAGGAAGGCTGGAGGATTCAGCCCATGATTTGCTACCAGCTGCTGTCTAGGAGCAGCCTAGGTATAACCACTGGGCTTTCTGCAAAAGCAGGATGCAGTGAGCAGGATATTTCTGCCCTTGAGGTCTTCAGAGAGGTCCCCAATGCAAGGTTTTACTGTTTCTGCTACAGTTACTTTGTTCCTGCTCATTGATTTATTTTTCAGCTATATTGGCCAGAGATCTTATTAGGAAAAGAAGCTGCAAACATCAAGTTTCTCCACACTCTCTATTAAAAGGAATGCTTTAAATCTTTGACTTTGCATTCTTCTTCCCTCCCTTAAGAGGGATGCAGGTGGAAGTGTGCTCTGGCTCAACTGGCCACAAAGGACACTATGTCCAGCAATTCTAGGTTTCAATTTAATTCAGGGTACTGAGTTTAATTCAGTTGAGTCAAAGCCATGTTGGCAGCGTGCTAGATCAGACAAGCTCAGCCTCCTTTATACACTCAAACACAGATATTTCAAAACACGTTGTTTAGGCCATGGAGGATTTCTTGTGTTGGAGCAATCTCATAAAAGAAACGCTGACAGCTGTATCTGCTGTTGATTTAAAACCCAGCTGGAACAAGGCCTGGGCAGAATATTATTGTGAAGTGACTCTCATTCGCTGTTGTTCTGTTACTGAAGCAACAAGTTTTACTACAGACTGCCCTCCTTGTGTCCTTGTGCCCCGACTTAATTTCCCTCTTGGTTTGTGCAGTAGGATGTTCTGGATCAGAAGGATATTATCACTGTTCCCCCTCCTGCTCCGAGTCTGCTCTCTTTATCCCATTTTGCATACACAGACCCTGTATTCCATCCAGCCTTCCTTTTGGAGGGCTGTGCAGTGCCTTGGAAAGCTTTCCTTTCCTTTTTCCCTCTCTTGCTCATGATTTCACAGCTCCCCTCCATCTCCTCCCAGCTCACATGTTACAAACAAGCACAGTCCCTCTCCACCCTCACCCATCACCCAGCAGATGAGGCTTGGCTCACTCTCCCCTCTTTGCAGCTACTTTTAGGGCTCTTTGGGCAACATTCATGTGGGTTCCAAACCCATTTTTTACCCCTTCATTCACTGCCTCCTTGGATTTGTCTTATCTACTGGTGTCATATTTCACCCCAAAAGGGACTCTTCTAGTCTTACAGGTCTCTGCAACAGCTGATTTACATGACAGTATTTTCTGTTTTAAATCTTATGATACCCATGTCTTTCTCATGCTTTCATTCAGCAAACAGCTCCTTATAGTCCAGAACAGGAAAGCTGGAAGCTTTGGCTTTGTTTTCCAAATTATAACAGCAAGTCTCTTTCTCCCAAGTAATTTTGCACAATATGTTTTATACTTCTCTACCTCTTTCCATGACTTATTTTATGCTAATAGTTCCCTAAGTATTATTAATTAGATTTTGTTTTAAGAAAGAGAAAGTTCTTGAAAGTTAATTAAACTTGTGTGCAGTAATTGTGCAAAAGTAGCTTTTCTGTTCTGAAAATTAAACCTTTATAATTAAAATCCGATATTAATTTAAAGATTCAAATGGGGTGTTTATTACTCATTTATTATTATTATTTATTTTTTGCCATTTCAGAAGTGTAATGGGTCCAGTGGAGGTAAATCAATCCAGTCCCAATGCTCAGGTCCCCCCTCCCTTCTGTCCCTTCTCTAGGAAATGGGACATGACCATCATCCTGCTTCTGGAAACGATTGAATCCTTAGTGGAGGAACAGGACTGCACATATCTTGATTTGATCTCCTCCTTTAACAGTCTGTCACCTTTCTCCCCCAGGATGTTAAAAAACTGTCACCTTATTTCAAGGATAGAATATAGATTTCAGAAGCATCTCACATTTGCCAAGCAGGAGGCTACTTACTGTTCATCCAAATAGCATCAAAGATACAAACCAAAACAGATACTGGCTTCACAGAGCCAAGGTTAGGGGAAAGGTTTGGATGTTGGTGTAAATCCTGAGTGACTCTTCACCAAGTGCATCCAGACCTGAGCAGGTTTGGATCACTCCTGTGCCCCCAGTGCTCTGGATGTGTGGAGGAGAAGAAGCTGCACTAAAGTGAGACAACGACACCGGCCAAGGCTGTGCTCCCAGGATGTTTCCAGCACTGGAGTGCTCAAAGTAATGTGGGAGAAGAAGGGTCAAGGTTTTCAGAGGTGACCCCTGTTTAGCTGTCAGTCTTTGGGCACCAGGGAAGGAACACCATTTTCCTCACGTTGCATTGCCTGGACTTCATGCCTGCTCAAGGAAGCCCAGTTGGCTGTGTGTGCTTAGGTACATCTTTCAAGCCCCTCAAAAATACAAGTGGCGCAAGGCAAGCCAACCCCCACTAATTAACAGGGATTAATTATTGTCTCCCTCTTTTGGCTCTGGAAGTGGCCCAGTCTCAGTGACAAAGTCACCCCTTCATGTACCAAGCAGAGTGTGTGTGAGCTTGCATAGGAATTCCTTGTGCATTTCAGAGCTCAACGATAAGGAGATATACATCATTATCATAAAGTTATTAATCATTGTGCTGAGCTAATGTCATCTATTTCTCTTAGACTGGCTTTTGCCTTTGTAAAATGCATAGCACACCAATAAAAAAAAAGAGAGCACTGTAATAACCAGCATATAATTAATAATTATCAATAACAAATGCATAATCAACACAGAACTTCCTGTGATACATTTAAGAAATGGCTGCTCCGCTCGTGCATGTCCTTGTCCCGCAATATTATTATGAGCTATTTGTACTGAATAAGTATTTTGGGGTTACCAGAGACATGAAGAGGAAGAAGATTTGCATAAAAGCTAAGAGGAGTCACTAGGAATTACCTAGACATTTTAAATCCTGGAAATATTCAGGTCAAATGCAAAAAGAAAGGCTTTAGCAGCAGAGAGAGTGCTGTGAGCAAACAGAACAAACTCCAGTAATACAAGCATCAGCAACAGAAATAATCAAGAATAAACAAAATCCTTGTTGAATTAGCACAGAGGGAGATCTCGTTTATCCTTGGGCTGGATGATATGAAGGACCTTTCCTGATGATATTGTTATTACAATGCACTAGAGCAGCACATCAGGTCCCTCATCAAGATAAGGGTCATTATTGTGGCAACTTTCTAGGACGAGGTGTGTGAGTATTACAAGAGAGACCCAACTTAAAGAGCTTACAGTCAAAACAGACAGGGTTTCAGAGGAAGGGCTGTCATCTCAGCTCGGAGATGCTCAAAGTTATAGTGGTACCCAGTGCCTGAACTGGGAAAGTAGATTGCATCACCCTGAGCAGCAACTGCGCCGTTGCCCTCTTCCTGGGGATGTGCACAGCCCCTGGATGACCCTTGGCATCGTCCCAGTGCAGCACAGGAGGTACTGGTGGCTGCTGCAGGCTGGGTAGAATGTTGGTTGTCATCCTTGCCCTAAGAAATTTCCCTTCTCCCATCTTGTCTCTGGAAGGTGGTGATTGGAAACGGGCTGAAAGAGGGCAAATTAAGACAATTGTTAAGGCCTGTGCAGGCCTGTGTTGTAGCCCATAACAGATCCACTGGCTTAGGCACTGAAGCAGTGACCAATATACCCAGATGTGTAGGCTGGTACTCACTGCACCCAACTATAGCTCTTTTGGACGTGTATTTAATCTAAGTTCTGTCTCCAGAAATACCTCTGGAGAGTGGCAATTCACCCCAGAAATGGTCTGCGGAGGTACCTGAGGACTAGACACCAGCTTTTGAACATCACTTTTACGTCTGTTGAACCCCAGCCTTAAAATCCCTCCCTGGGTGATTTTGGAGAAGTCACTTCGCAGCCCCAGACCTCAATTTGTCTCATGGAGGCTGCTATTTCTAACTTTTGAAAGAGAGAAGAATCATTCCTGAATATTAACTGCTGTGTAGCAAGGACTCTGATAAAGACGATTACAGAAATAAACCACCAGTTGATAACCAAATGCAAAAAAAAAGGAGAAATGATTATTCCCCCAGCATTATCTGTGTGCTCTGCACCAGTACATTTTAAGGCAATCTCAGCTGAAAAAGATAAAGACATAGCCATCCTTATAAACAAGGATATTTCATTCAATAGATAGAAAACTCTAAAGAGTTCCAGCTTTGCTGAAGCACTGAGACCCTGAGAATTGAAAGAGTAGGGAAGAATTAATTAGACTTCTGATATTATCCTGGTAAATAAAAGTAATAAGCGAAGCTCTGAAAAGGAAGACCTAATTCATATTCAAACATTTACAGAATAAACAGCTGCTGATTTTCCTATCTAGCCGAGTCCTTATCCTTTAAGGCTGCAATAAGTGACCTCTTAATCCCAGGCAAAAGACTGCATGAGCATCTGGAATTGAAAAAGAAAGCATATTTCCTACACTGTTCCAATTTCCACTCAATTTCAGTATAAAGTTGTTTGTGTATTTTTTCTTTTCCTTTGGTTCCTACAGCAATGTGTGTTTGATGATGAGATTTCGTGCATCTGAACACTTTTGCAGCCTCTTTCCCACCCCCCCTCTAAATACAGACACGCCTGACCTCCCTGCATTGAGGAGGAGTCCCACAGTCCTTCAGCTTGGTTATATCTCCATTGTACTGGCCCTGCTCCTAAAGCACTGATAGCAATAATTTCTTGGCATGATGGACAGACTCAGCAATAACCTGATCCTGCAATGCACTGAATAAACACTTTAGCATTTAGTACATGGACACTAATGTGCTGGGTAGTAATTGCTTAGAGGTTCCCAGCTTCAATACAATAATGCAGGGATTGCATTTATACAGCGTAGGAAAAAAAATTGTTATTGGCCAAGTTTCCTCTCTCCCATTTTGATCAGTGCAGTAGGAGAGAGATGAAGGTAAACACGAGGTGATCTTGGGTTACCAGATCCTTCGAGCATCAGGGGCTGTATTGGGATGCTTAAGAAGGGGAGAAATTCTACTGACTTCAGCCCATTTACTCTGATTTGACATCAGTGTTCCTGAGAGAAGTGCCTGACCGTTCATGTCCTCCTTCACAATAGTAATGCTGAAATGAGTGAAAGATTAAAAAGCCTGTGCTAGCTTGGCAAAAAAAAAAGAAAGTATCTTCTACAGTAAATACATAAACATGCAGGCAGCAATTCCCTGGGTGAGCTGAGCTTAAAAAAAGCTCAGTGGAGTTAGCAGAAGTAGAATGAACTGTGTAGAAGCACCAAAGTTTTGCATTTCCACTTATGCGAATAATTACTCCAGCTCTCATCAACATTTCTCTGCTTAAATAGTGTTTATAAATTAAAGACGCCAAAACTTTAAATGGAAACTAATTTAGGTATTTTGTTTATTATTAAAAGTCTTTTCCCTGGACACTTAGGGCTCATAAATGATTATGAAACAGTTTTACTACTTACTTTTTTTTTTTCCTTCGCCTTTTCCCTTTCCCAAGCACTGAAAATGACTCCTTAATACAGAGCAGAGTCTGGTTAACTCTAGGATACAGAAATGCTGTTTGAAAATATTCTATTTTTAAAATATTTGATTTTACAGCTACCAAAAAAATATTACAAAGACCAAAATAAAAGAAAAGAAACAGCTTTCTCACTGTATTATTAATACCAATAAATGGGAGCTGGCGGAATTAAAAACCAAGATGTAATGCATCTTCCTGGAGCAGTGAGCCTTTAAACAAGTTCTAGTTATTGAGATTGTGTAGTAAAAACTGGTAAAATGGAATATCTTTTCAGATAGGATAATAAAGACAGGCTATATTAACATATCCTTCCCAGGAAATACAAGCACAGAAGACACATTAGCTGCTATTCTTTATGGACTTGGCGTGGGAAGGTTGGCAAGTGACCTGAAAAACTTCATTTTTAACTCCCTGATGCAGTCTGGAAATATCTTGATGAAAATACAGGGATGAGGAGAGCCATGGCCCTGCTCGGCTCGAGGTTGTCTCTGGGGAGGCATTTCCTCAACCGCACGTGGCGTCTCTGGGTGGAATATTTCCTCTCTGTCTGGAGAGTTGGCACAAAGCCTTGCATCAGTGCTGAAGCTTTACTCTGACACCTTCGTGGGGCTTCATCCTGGCCGAGTCACCCACTGCAGAGAAAGGGATGAGGCAGGAATAGAGGGGATGGGATATGAAGGGTATTCCTGAGCCAAGGATCTTTGCTGCCTCATCCTTCTCTGAGTGAGGACCACTCTCCCACACCCTGCCTTAAAGCAGAAGCCTGGTCTGGTGCTGTGTCTCTCCAGGGAAACTGAGGCAAGAGGGTCAGGGCACCGGGAGATACAAAAGACCTTGTATTCCACCCTTGTTAAGCCTTTGCTAGACTGCAAAGCTGTCAGAAGGACTAACACAACCCATGAGTGCTAGGGGAAGTTGTGCCAGAGGCATGATGGAAAGATGAAGAAGGATGGTATGGAGTGAGGGAAGAAGATGCCAGTGATGGGATGGGAAGGGGTTGGATGCCCGTGGTGAAGTGTAGCACTTAACCGAGCTGTCAGTCAGAGCAGCAGGGCTTATTTTGTACTTATTATTGCTGTCCTATCACACATTAAAATGCACGTTCTCTAATTGCCAGTGTTCTCTTAGTGTCTCTTTGTTGCTCTCAAGTTTGTCAGTTCAAAATTTTGCTAGTTCAAAAATCCCTTATAGAACCATTTGCTTGGAAAAGACCTTTGAGATCACCGAATCTGACAGTACCTTGCCCACTACTAAACCACACACCTGAGCACCTCATCTACCCATCTTTTAAATACCTCCAGGGATGGAGACTCCACCACTCCCCTGGGCAGCCTCTCTTCTAATTCCACCTCCACCGTGGGCAGATGCAGTGCCACAGCACTTGGTGGTGCTTAAGGTAGAGGGTCAGCTGCAGCCAGTTCTTCAGCTGCATCCAGGATGCAGAGTGTGCTGTGAGCTTCCCAAGCTGTTCAGCTGCATGCTAAGAGCACAGTGATATGTCTGCAGCTGCTCGGAGAAAGAGCATTTTAAAGGTAAAGAAAGAGATTTAAGGAAGGAAGAAAAAAAATAAGCAGAGATAAGGCTGAGACGGTGTCAAAGAGATGGAATATACATCTCAGAAAATCTAAAAGCAGATCATTACCCAACAAAATACTAGCTGTAAGCAACAGTTTGCAGTGCAGAAGGAATGTTTATCCACCAAGGGTTTGATAGTCTTTATTTCTTTCTGTTTACTTCCACTGAGAGGTAATATTATCCAGCGGGTAGAAATGGAGGTTTGAAGGTGGTCGTGGGATGCTGGTGTCTAATCCTAATTCTGCCAGTGCTGGGTGATGTTAGCTGACTCATTAACCCCACCGCACACCAGGGACTGGGCACTGTGTTCTAGGAGCTACACAGGCCCAAAACAGAGAGACAACTTGAACAGAAGGGTTTATATATGCACAGGGATTAATTTGGATAACCAAAGCCCAACTGTTCAGAGTCAGGCTCAAGGTCCCTTTGAGTATCTCTTCTCTAACAGTGGATGCACTGATCAGGGTATTTGCAAGCGCTCCCTCCCCTGCTGCAGCCCTTCAGCTTCCACGGCTTTGCTGCTCAGGGCCCTCTGACACAGAAAAGGTATTTTGTGTTTAAAAGCAAGAGATGGGCTGTGAATTTAAATTCTGTGGCATCCTTTCTTTTGCAGTTGGCATGCCTTATTCCTGTTTAGTTTAGCTCACTTTCAAGCAGATTAAACTAAACCGGTACACAGCACTCTTATTATAGAGTAAGTGCTCACAGAGAGAGCTATTCAGGAATAATTATTCTGATTTAAACATTTCTGAATAATTCTATGCAGAGGCAAGTTCTGAATGGAGAAACAGAGGGTTGATGTGGCATACAGATGGGGGAGCACAAGGAGCTGTAATACAGTGTATGAGTCCCCGTGCTAAATGTTAACACATCCAGTCAGGAACAGAAACACACCAGGTAACCAAGATGTCCAATGAAAACTGACATCATCGTGGTGAATTCTGACCATTAAATATGCCCAGCTAACTCCTCCCAAATGAGACACATAGCAGAGCTTACTCCCTCATATAATTTAGCAAATAGGTTTGAATAATGAACGCAATCCAGAAGAATCACCATCTGCTTATGGACAATTTGCAAACAGAAAAAAAGTAGCAGCATTCTTTTAATAAATGATCCATTATGAGTTATTCACCCAGCTCTAATTAACATTAGGATTCCTAATTTCTCCAGGCAGCCCTAGTGCAATGATACTTTACAATTCCTCTGCATTTTCCACCCAAGACCCTCTAAGCACTTTTGAGCCAACACTATAAGCAAATACTACAGCCCACCTTTGAAGGAGAAATTGTCTTCATTTGGCCAGGGATGATATGGGGACACATTAATAATGTGTTGTTCTGCACCTTTCACTCATTTATATCAATGTGTATGTCAGCTTCTGCCCTTTTCATTTGCAACCACTTTGAGTCCTGTTTTTACACTGATGTAAAAGAACTCTGCAGGTGAGTGAATGCAGCGATTTAAAGAATGTTCGAGTGTCACAGGGATGCAGGGTTTGTCCTTTGTATCTCATTTCGTAGTGGATTACTTTAGCTTTAACTGCAAAATGATCGCTGTAATGTCTAAAGTCCAAATTTTCAAAGGTATTTTGGTACTGGAGAGCACAAAATAGGTGCCTAAATTGCCATGGCAATGTAAATCACTAATAGTTGGAAATAAATCCAGGGGAAAATAGAATTTTTCATTTTTTTATGGATACAAAGCAAGTGTATCTACCTACATCCTTCTTACCACCACTTTACTAAAAATGCAGAAGTCTCAATTTGTGACAAATTGTCTCCAGTCACAAATCTTTTACTAAAGTAAAGGTACCTTTTTAGTGACAGTACTCCAACAATGGAAGCTGCACATTTGTGGCCTGGAATTATGCAGTATAATGAGTTATGAGTCAGCATTACCCATTTATTATGGTAGGGGGATGGCTTCTATATTGTTATTTGAGCAGAGAGATTTACACATAGCAAAAAGCTAATGCATAGAGAACACTGAGCTTAAAGTCAGTCTTAATTCTAGCTTTATGGAAATTAAATGTTAGGGTTTTTCATTACAGACAAGTTGGGCTAAAAATGAATCCTCTTTAACAGAATGCTCTGATATGTGGTTACATCTTCCTTGTTGGCCAGAATGTACCGTCTCTGAATTTAGCTTAACAATTTCATATGGCATTTTCCTGCTCACTCCTCCTCCTTCACAGTTCAGGAATAGGAATAGCTGTTATGGCTGAAGGACAGAAGTTGTTTTTCATTAAAATATCATAGCGCAGAAAAAACAACCCAATTCATCTCCTCTCCCCACATGTCATTAAACACACTCAGCATGCAGCATCTCGGATGCCTCGCAGGTGACGTCTTCAGCCATCTTCAGAGTCGAGTTTGCTGCTTCTTCTCATCTCTCAGGTGCCTGGCTCCCCAGCAATTCCACGTTGCCTTCTCATTTCCAAATCAAACACATCTTTATTAACTTCTGACTTTCCTAAGGAAACGCTGAGGTTTCCTCGGGGAAATAAAAATCGAAGCCTTTCCATACTTCAAGAAATATTTGCAGCTGGTAAAAATGAAGGTGCAATCTTGATTTTTGTAGCTCAAGGATAGAGGGTCAGAAAACTTTATAACCTGGGTGTGTACCGAGCCAGAGTGTATTTGAGGTAACAGCCTGGTCTCTGGCTATGAGTGTTACAGCCTCATAATACAAGGCTGCCTGACAGGAGAGTCGAGATGATAAGTTCTGTAAGATAGGATGGAGCCTGAAGGTTATGATTTGTAACTATCAAAGATGTATCCAAGTAATACTTCATTTGGAAACAATATTTTTTACCTCTTGGCAAATCTGAGACTCTACCCTTGCTGGGGACCTTGAGCACAGTTGTGATGCGAGCTAAATGAATGGTACTAATTAAGTAACAAAAGCCTCCCCAGAAGAAATAGAGTTTAAAAACCAGAACAGTTCAGGCAGAAGCCTTTCCCCCTTGGGCTGCCAAGGCAGATGTAACCAGGAGATTGCATTCCAGCCTTACCTGGAAACTGTAACTATATAGAGTAACTCTCCTTCCTTCAGACTTTGAGAAAGTAAAAGGGTAGAATGTAGCTGTGAAGGATGGTAACTACTTAATATTGTCATCATCTTTATGGATAGTTGGTGCTGTGTACAAAATGAGGGCGAGAGACTGGCTGTGTGGTTGCTGTTGCTTTTACACCTTGCTGAGATTTTTAGCAGGTGAATGCAGAGAACCTCTATTTCCTCATCTGCAAATCTGGAGTAAAGCATGCAGTGATGGTCACAAGGATTGCAGAGAGTGAATTCAACATCTTGACTTTAGTACCCGTCAGTGTTTCTACCTGGGCGAGCCTTTACAGCCTGGGCAATAGGACTCAGCTCAATGTGCACATGCAGATGCCTTTTTATGGCACTGGAATCACCTACTACCTTCCCATTCTGCTGAGATCTTCCAGCACCCCAATGCTGGGAGAAGCTGCTCTCTCTACTACCATACAGCCTCACTTGGTACCTCTGCAAGGATGTTCCAGCTGACAGAAACGGAGGCCGTGAAATGCTGTTTCCTACCCCGTCCCCAGGACTCGCAATTGTAATAATTTAGGTGAAGTGCCAGGCCAAATTAGGGATGCTGAGGGATGAATCCTCCTGGACAGTGCTCCTCTGTTCCTTCACTCATATCTGCACATGACCCAATATCCCTCCTGCTCAGATGCTGCTCAGTGTGACGCAGTGGCCTGGTCCCAGCATTTCCATATCCGTGTATTTGTCACTATGATCTGACTTGCAAGTGAAGGAGAAGAAACCTCCCTGGCTTCCCCTCCCCTGCTTCTCTGCTCTGCGCACAGCAAGCAGGTCCTGGTGGCATCCAAATTGCCTGGCTGAATCCCATATGAGATCCTCTCCTCCTTGCTGAACTGCTGTGGTAAATCAGGATTAAACTCCAGTCTCTGCTGCATCGTAAAACCTTTAGCTCTTTAACACCAGTCGAGAAGCAATTCCATTCTCAGCCTCATCAGGAATGGTTTCTTTTTACAAATGTTCACTGACCGTAACTATCCCCATCGCCTCTCTTCCCTACCCACACGCTGCATCCAGCCAGCGTTGCACTCTGAGGACAAGTGATGCTAGAAGGAAGTGGTTTTTTTTTAAAAAAAGAAGAGAAAATAGACAACAGTCCATAAATCTGGCTCTCCTGCCTGATCATTGCTTCTCTCCATCTCCCTCTGGCATTGTTGGAAAGTGGCTCTTGGAACAACCTCTTAAAAATGTATCGGCAAGAAGAAGGGAAATTGTTCTCAGTGACAACAATACTGTACACATATTTGTATATTTATTCGGAAGATCAAATTGATAACAACAGGTCCCTTCGTGCCTGCTGATTTATCTGCTGAACAGGTATCTCTGCCGTATGCACCGCATGGCTATAACTGTCATGGCTGATATAGGGATAAGATGAATAACCTCTACAGATTTCAGGTACAAGTAGGAAAATGTAATCATAACTCACTTTAGAACCGAGTGATACATATTTATACTTTGCCTATCACAGACTAGCAAGCCTTTCCCTTTTATTTTGCATTCATGGACCTGTGATGCACATCAATCTTTTTTTCAGTTTGTTAATATTGTTGTCACTCAACTGAAATTTATCGTCACACGACTTATGATTGGGAGACAGTTTCATCTGAGGAACATTCTCTTAATTTACCGCATTCAGATTTCCTCTCCTGGCTTGACTCTGCAAAGCAAAGGTTGGTACTTTTCTTGGTTCAAACCTATTCTCCTTTTTTTCCTCCCAAACTAAAAGCAGTAAATGTCACAACTATTTATAAACTGAACAAGAACAGAAGTCAAAGTAGCCAAATAAAATGGATATAAACTTATAATCAGCCCCACAGGATTTAAGGGATGGGCTCAAATGCCCGTGGCTAATTTCTCTTCGGAGACCTGGTCTTGAAGGACCCTCTTTGGATTGTGACTGCTTTCCCCATGGTAAGAAAAGAGTAGAAATGACAAAGTGCAGCAGTCCCGTGCAAAGGCAGTGTAAAATAGCAGCTTTACCTACTTTGGGCAATATTTTAGAGCTTTAAAGGCATCCAGCACTTCTAGTCTCATCATGCTCCCTCTAGATCTTCTGCTGCTTTCTCAGAGGGTTGTGCATGGGGATGCAGCTCCATCACCACAGCTGAGCTGGGTAGTTTGGGCTCTCTGCTCCTTTGTGCAAGTGGGAATGAGGGTTGCCCTGAGTGGGCCAGCTCTGCTGGGCAGGATGAAGCCATTTCTCCTGTGCCAGCCCCAGCTCCTGCAGCTCATGCCAGAGGAAGGGTAGACTTGGCCATTGCAGAAAAGTCTTCAACATCAAACTTCACCGAGGGAAGATTTTAACTTTTCTTTCCTTCAATCTTTTTTTAGAGATCATAAATATTTATGAGGAGCCTGTCAGTCATTTTTAGGGTTTCTGACTGAGTGTGTCACAAGAGAAGGGCTTTTATGAGGATTTATAGTAAATTGCTGTAAATTGTATTCCTGTCAGGGAGCAGAGAGGAGTTGCACGATGCCAGGGGAAAGCGAGCAATCTCCACAGTATAGCAACAATGCTATGGGGGGAATCTGTCCCTGCCCCAGGGGTCATCGTGAAGCATGTGCACTTCTCAAGTGTCACTGCAGCCCTCAAACTTCAGTGAAGCACAGTCAGGAGAAACTCCCTCTTCTTGGGCAGAATCCACAGCAAATCATCCTAATCTAGCAGGGTGATTGCTTTACATGATTTCTCCATGGCGAGATACTGTCTCTACACAAAACTGCAATGCACACCAATGCCAGATATTATATCCAACACTAATCCCCCTTAACTGCATCCCAACAGGAAAAGTCCTGAATTCTTACACTGGCAGGATTTTTGGGCTTTAAGGGATGTAACAGTGGGCCTGAGACATCAATGCAACAGCAAGCATTAGAGAGATGCTTTTCCTGTAATAAAGAAATCAAGACAAAGCCAGAGCACGTTACAGGAGCACAGTATTACAACAATATGTCATAAAGTGAGAGGGGGCTACTACAACCCTACACTTTACCAAACCATGCTGTGACCTGCTCATCACACAGAAGTCCTTTGTCCTCAGAGAAGTAAAGGTTTTAACAGTAATTCCTCTAAAACTACACCCAGTACAGACTTTGCACCAAATCTATTCTCCCATCACGTCATCACTTCCAGAAAACAAAAGCAGGATAACAGCACAACTTGCCCTTAGTATTATAACCTTCTACCCTCAAGCTCCCACCCAGCTGTACTAAAGCAGAAACTATTCTTCCTCCCTGTCTCTCAGTGCCTCAATCCTAAAAAGTTTAAACCAAAAGGAAAAGTACAACATATTTTAAACCTGCTACGACTCCATCTGATTTTTCTGCCCATCATTAGGACTACAAAAGATTAAGGGTAAAACTGATGGCACCCCAACACTGAAGCAAATCCTTCACGGATCACAGCACATTAACCTGAAGGTACTCGACTGCATTATCCTACCAGCTCCAGAACCATGCTATTATTCTTTGGATGATTCTATCACTTTCTATTTTGCTCGTTAAAACGGGAGAAGAATGTCAAGATCACATTTTACCCAACAAGAAAGAAGTGTGAAGATTGGAAGTGCTTTTGCATTAATTGAATCAAGGATGACAGTGCGAGCAGCTTTGAGCCCCATAAATCTAGACAGGCTCTTGTCAGGTGAAGTATCAATGTGCTTTATCAAACTTTGTCCATAGATTTATAGAGTGCTCAGACCACAGATCTGTAGTTCCTCAATGTAATCACTTTGGCGTTTTCCAGCTATGCTACCAACCTCCATGTGAAATAATGGAATTTATTGACAGAGAAGCAGGCACTGCAATTTTGCTGTTGTTTAGAAAAATTGCCCATCAATGCGGTGTCGGTGGAGAAAGACAAAAGATATTACAGTAAGATGACTATCTCCTGGCTCCTGATGAATTGGCAGATGATCCATTAGCTTCCGTGGAGTGAAAGGGGTGACCACTCTTCCAGAGAACTGCTCTGCTTTTTACTTACAAATTGTACTGCTCCAAGACAGAAAAACAAGTAAAATCAAACCCCCAAAACCTAGACTTGTTCCAGTCTGCTGAATTACTTCAGTCACAGGTTGCAAGTCAGCAGTCTGGGTTTTGTCAGTATTGTTTTGGTTAAGCTATCACAATATTTAACCTCCTAATAATATAAGCCTGTCTTTGCACAATTCCTGTCCACATTTCACTGTCTATTAAAATGTGTACCTAGTACTGATCGTGTTAGGTAAATGTGTATTATTATTCCTCTCAACATTAGGGGACACAGAGCATGTGAGTTTGGGAAAGATTGTTGAAATAAGGAAGAATATAATATCTTTTTTTTTTTTTTGCACTGCTATAAGTTCCCTGACTTCTTGTTTAGTTTCAGGAAGGAAACAGAGGAATCTTGCCAGGAATTCTTAACAAAACAGAGTTTGCTTTTACTGCAGGGAGTGGGAATACATGTTCATGTGGGTATCAATTTGTAATGCACTGTGTGCCTTGAAGAATCTTTTTCAGAGATGGCTGCATGAGCTGGTGCGTGGTTGAATGCTTTGTGAGTGGGACTTCTGGGTCTTGCTGTGATAAAAGGGACTGCAGTATGGGACTGTGGGAGTTTCTCCAACTGGTTTCAGATCACCTTGATTTTAACAATTAGGATGACCTCCCTCTGTATTGACTGTCGTCTAAGAGCGCTCAAATTGTCTTAAAATCTTTCCTCAAAAAAATTTCTATTTTCCACCTGCCAACACCTGAAAATATTTCATGATTGAATGATGGTTAGAGCCTAATCCAGATGATGAGCCTCCCCTGGAAAGCACCTATGCTTCTGTTGAAAAGTCCTAATCATGTCATCAGCAGATAACGATGCAACTTGTCTCCCACTGGGTTCTATTAATCCTGCTTCCCCCAGCATGCTTTGACTCCTATTACTGCTCCAAATGTTATTGCAGGTTGCTCAAACAGATCCATGGACTACAGGCCCGACTGCTGTATGAACACCTTGGGACTCCAGGCAAGAATCTTGCTCCTTTATTTCCAAAAATACAGGGTTGAATGGAGAGGTAGTAGACACATCGTGTCCCTGGTAAGCAGACACATCCTGTCGCCCATTCTCCCTTGACATTGACTCCAAGACAGCGTGGCTTGCTCGTTAAATGCCGCTTCATTCTGGTACAAAAACACTTTGTGGGAGACACAGAGGTGGGAATGAGTTCTTTCTTCTGTGCTACAGCGGCTCAGGCCCCAAATGAAATCAGGGGTCTGTTGCTGTAGGCAAGATATGGATGCTTAGAAATGCTGCCTGGCCCAAGCATGCACCATTCAAGCAAATGAAGGAAAAGTGGAATGGGAAGCAGAAATCCTGAAGAATGAAGAGACTTGCCTCAGGCTACAGTGAAGGCCAGTGGCAGAGGCAGAGCCTGAGGAGCTTTCTAAATGCTATTCCTGCTAGCAGAGACCTTGACCTACGAGATAATCAAGAATGAAGTACAAGCAGTCTTGAGCCTGTGTCTCTGGGCTAGGATGAATCCCTTACTTTGATGTGACATTTTAAATTACGTAAAACTCCTGGCCTTCTCACCGTGCCTCGGTGACCCCTTAGGGAACAAAGGGGGATACACCATAAAGGGCAGCCCAAGCGATGGAGACTGGCTGAGAAATAAAATGCTAGAACAAAGCATCGTGGTTTCTAGCATCAGCAAAACCCCAAGTTCCAGCCCAGCCACGAGCAAGGTGTTCAGTCACAGACAATAAATAGCAGTGAGGACCATTGCATAACACTGTCGTGTCGCAGGACAGGTACATAACACAGAGGAAACTAATTTAGATGGAAAGTTCCTGTTAGAAGAGAATGAATGTCTTGTAACATACCTCTGGTACATGAACATCTCCCAGTTGTGAGGCCTTTTGGATGCAAGCCCTTCAAATCTTGTCCTGGCATGGGAGGATGTCATGCTTAAAAAGATATTGTGCAGCCAGGGATGGGAGAGCTGCTCAGCTTCTCACTAGCAAGGCCCGTTCTCACAAGGTTTCCAGTCAAACTGAATAAACCCAAGGTTCAGAGAACTTGCACACAAACTCCCTGTATGTAAGAAGAAGGCATATGCTGTGTCCTGCCTGAAGTTGATTCAGAGGTAGCATCCTCTTGTGACCCTGTTGTACTGAAGTGCCAGGCCCTGGTTCTGCCCTAAGGAGACAGACAGACCTTCACCAGCAGTTAAATTACAGTAATTAAAAACAGGTCTGGACTTCCTCAGGTGAGGTGCTCTATCTGACTGTACAAGCATTTCATCTTTGTGTCCCTGCATGGCACTGGTGATAAGTCTCATGGACAACCACTACCTTTCCAGTGAAGAAGAGGCAGCACCCAACTGTGGAGGCTGTACCACCTTAAATACACAGAACCAGTATCTTATGATAGTCTGTCTAGACCATAATTTCCAGAGCACTCCTTTAAAGCAACATTTTGGTCTCTATCATTAGACAACTTATTCTCCAGCCTTGGTACCACCTGTAGACCCAAACCTCCTTCCTGCCCGAGGAAGGAATACACATCGCCAGGTCTGCATGGGCTCTCAGCACAGCCCTGCAGGCAGTACAACAGCCCAAGGCAGTCGTCATGACAAGACTCCTGAGTGACAGCACATTCAGAAGCTATTTGCCATTTGGAGACACTACATGTGCTTCCCCCACTGTGATTATTCTGGCTCCTTGTGCCTGGCCAAGCAGCAAGGCAAGCCAAGTGTGCTGTGCTCAGGCTTGAAAAAGAATTGGCAGCAAATGACTGCAAGCGTAGTCGAGTTATAATGTGACTCACTCTTCCTACTCAACCAAACTGTGCTTGACTACTGGGGAAAGATAAGGTCAACCTCTGACTGTTAGTTCCTACAAGGAAATCCACCCACCCATTCCAGTTTTATCCTGGTCAAAATGCATTTACTTCACCTCACCTCCACGTGGTCATAATGAACTGAAGACCTATTTCCACTTCTACATCTCCTATGACCTTGCCAAGCGACAGTGTGTAACTTCAGTATAATTTTACCTCTTTTTCTCCATCTGTAAAGACACCACAGGTGTTGCTGGCATGTGCAACGGTGCTCTACAAATGAAATATAGGCATGATGATGTTTAGCAAATGAAACAAGGAGAGAAGATGCATTCTGGGGAGAAGCACAGAGAGAAACATCGTAGAACAAACTAACAAAAGACTGACACAGCAATGAAGTGTCATAGGAGACATGCAATATGTTTCCAGACAGTGGTGAGTGAATGCTGCTCTCTTCTGGTTTCTGAGGTCTGTATTATCCTTGTCAAAGAAACCACAGTCATAGCTGCTTCCCTTGTGGACAGTTGCAATAAGGAAACTAAGTCCCAAGAAAAAGTGGAGTGAGTTCTTTTTGAGACATTGCTACCCAGGACAGCACAAAAACATAAAGGTGTGCAAATATCAAAGGAGAAACTGTGCTGCATATCTTTGCTTGATTGAAGATCCTTAAAAATAAGGAATGGTCCTTTCAATAGCCCCAAATTCACTAAACAAATAAATTAATGGGAGGAAGTTGTGCAATAGGAGTTAATTTCTTGATTTAGCTACCAGGTATAACTGTTTCTCACACATAATAGGCTTAAAATGCAATATCCAAAATACATATTGCAAAGTGATATTACAGAATATGAGCAGTGCTTCCAGGCACACGCACAAACGCACTCAAACATGCAGTAGAGCTTCCTTCTGCTTCCTCATGACCCTGAATTAATTCTTACATTAACTGTGCACTTCCTTATAACAAGTATAGGCTCTTAAAGGATTTGCATCTAGCTGACTGGGGCTATTATGTGCTTCCTAACCCTTCTCTGTGCCTGAAATTACCATCTGGGTCCGTCCATCACCATGCCCAGAGAACTGCAGATATTCAGAATGCCTCTTGCCTCTCTCTACTTCAGCATAAATTGGGGTTAGATGTGATCCAAGCAAAGTAAGAACGGTGCAGAGGTCACTGTCGTGACAGTGCAGAGAGGTCTGCTTTGGAAGACAGTTGATGATGGAAAGCTATCCAAAAGCTAGGGTCCCTTTCAACTTAATTTGTAGGTTTGTAACAGGACAGATGGGTTATTAATTCACCCATGACAGCTTTTATTCAACAATCAATGTATAGTCCTTGGAAATTAAATAATGAAGATCAGTGATGTCTTGTATTTATTTTTAAGGGTATGAAAGGACATGAGGCATTTTTTAGTAGAGAAGCAGAGTGATTTCTATAGTCAGAGACATGGGTAGAAACAATTTGATCTGCTAACAAAGTAGGAAAACCCAGAGCTCAACCAGGATGACATCTCCTGTATAATAAAGAAACTGGCAGCTCTGCAGGACAGCTGTGACAGGCAGCTCTGAGCTGAACTTTGCTGGAAAACAGCTGCACGTTACACTACAGTCATGATCAAAAATGTAATATTAACACAATAACCAGTGAAAAGGCCTAGGTCTTCTCTCATGGAGGGCCTAGATCAATATGGTATCACATCCTGATATACAAACCAAAGTCCGTGAAAGAAATGGGGCAGAGTGTTGTGAGCTCTCAATGTGATCTGACCTCTGGTGTGAAATAACCTCCTCTGAGCCCTACACAACTCCTCTGACCCTCTTGACTTTAAGGCAAATCAATACAACAGTGTATTCTGAGAAGACCATTCCCGTCTCCATGTTATGTGGTTCTAGGAGAAATTTTGTCTTGGCACCAATCAACCAGCCAAACATGGAAAATAAAAATGTAGTGAAATTTTCTTTCTGTCTGGGTTCTGTTCTGCTGCTGCATGTCCTGTGTGTATCTCAAGAGAAATAGTGGGCTCATGTTATTTGCTTTAGTGTCCATGACATGGCATTATGAATGAAATGTCTATATGTGCCACTGAAAATATTCAGGAGAAAGAGTTTGTGAAGTGGGGAAGGAAGATTGATAATTTGGATCAAGAAGGGGGAACAGAGGTAAAATTCAAAAGGGCAAGTTGCAAATCGACTAATACTGAAAAAGGGAGGTTCATTAGTGAGAGACTGACCCTTTCATACTGAGTCACAAGCTGTTCTTAGCATCATACTATCTTACACAGTACACATCAAGTAGACTTGATCTCCTGATCAATAGGGAGACGTGGATTAAAGTGGAGCTATTTCCATTAAAAATAAAAAAAAGAAAGAAAGAAGAAAGGACATGACTATCAAGGGGACTGGATGGCTCAGGGGTCTGTTAATAGGATAGAGCGTTGTTCGCATTTCAAGGTCTCTGGTCTGATTACAGACCAGGTCAATAGGGAGAATGAAAGCCATTGCATTTAACGGCTGGTTAGTGATGGATGTGAAATGAATTGATGGTCTCAATCCAGTTCAGAGCAGACTTCATGAAAATGCCTTAACCCATCTCACATTTTTTTACAGAAATTCAGAGATCTGAGGAAAGAGTAAACTGAGATTAAAGCACCCAACAGTGGCCTTTTGCCTATTCCCATCTCCAGCAAATCACCTGGTTCCTCACGGTCTCAGTTCTCTTTATGTAAAACAGAGATGACATTTGACTGCCTTTTATTAAGGTATAAAGCTAAACACCTTAATATGAAGGCCAGGAAGTAGCAAGCTCAGGTGCCCCTTACATCCCAGGGGCATTAATGTCTTACGCACCCTTCCACCTTTAGAGATCTCGCCTTTTCCTGGAGGTCAGGCAGCAGAACAACATTCTTAGATGCTGCTTCATAAAGCCTCAGTCCTCAAGGCCATCAATCAGTCACCTTTCTCAAGCACTAAATTAATTTAAAGGAGAGAAGAATAAAAAGAAAAGCAAAGAAAGAACTAGATTTCATAATATGGGAAGACTGGGAGTGGGAGCCTGCCTTTGAAGCACCTACAAGAGAATCTAATCAAGGCATTTACTATAAACAGAGAAAATCGATCACAGAACATTTTTAACATCTAAAACATGTCTCTGTTTGGACAGCTGAGACATCCCATTACCGTGAATGACACTGCTGGATCAAGGGTCTACGCAATCTGAGAGCGCTGTAAATCATCCCCAGACCTTCGGGCACACAAACATTTACAGAATTGCTTTAAATTATTTGTAAATAATGGGCCAAAACCCTCCCTGGGCACAGAGCAGCTGTCTGCCATTGGCTTCATTGGGAATTGCACCACTTCACTCTAAGACTGAGCTGAGCAGGTGGGTACGTGGGGCCAGGTACTGGTGTGGTGCAGCAGAGCCTGAAGGTGACACCTGACATAAACCCTGTGCACCCACTCAGCAGAGCACAAACTGATGGGCAGTGGGAGTTGTACAAATATATGTCCCAAAGACACAGGTGTGAATGCAAGAAAGGGCAGTGAGGTGCTTCTGTGTGCTTTTACGTCCTTGTGAGACACTTATCTTGCCCAAAGCGTTGATGAGCCAAACACAATGATAACAGACTAGTGAATAATTTACAAGCTGATAAATGAGGGTGAGCGTGAGGGCATATGGGAGTTAGATTACACTAACATGGGTGGCCTCTTCATTCACTAAATGCCAACCCACAGTCATGCTAGAGGCAGCTGGTGCCTCCCATGATCCCCAGCAGCTGTTTGACAGCTACTGGGCTGACGTGGTTTAAATTACCACAATGATACCGCTGGCAAGAAGCTCTCACGGCACTTTCTCTACAAGGTCCGCGTGGTTAACAGAGTTTCACAAGTGTGGCATGGCAGGATGATGTGCCTTGACCAGTGTCATCCAACAGGACACATGGGAGGTGAACCCAGGTCTCCTGAACACTGAGCCAGCTCCCCTGGTGCTCTTCTGGAATAAAAACATTAATTGGGAGCTAAACTACCTCCTTCTGCAGGTGAAAGGGTCAGGATCTCAGGTACTACCCACTGCTGCTCAGCTTATGTAGATAAAACAGAGTTAATTGCGGGGTGCTGTGGGTGCAGGGATGCACCAGCACTGAGGAACTCTCAGATCTCCAAGGGGGGAAGAAAAAAAGCCTGCAGCTTGATAAGAGCTGTCACCTGAGGCAAAGCCTGTGCTTTCTGGAAACAACGTCTATGTGACCTCTAAACACACCCAATGGGAGCCAATGGTGAGACTCCACAGCCTGGCCCATAGCTTGATGTTTCAAATTAGAGCTTTTAATAACAGTATGATATAATGTGAGCCAAGCCAGGACCAATGGGGTTACCAATGAGGTTACCAATGTGTTAGAGTACTGTTAGGGAAGGAGCCCTCCTGCCTGGCTCGTTACTGCTGGTGGAAGTTGGACTCTCCAGACGTGACAAGAGTCACATAAGCTGTAAGTTAATGGGCTGCAGTTACCACTGCCTCTCATGTCCAGGCTTGTTAATCTCAACAGGACCTGAGCTCAGGAAAGCCCTATTAAAGAGGATTTTAATAAAGGGCTGATTTGTAAACACATATGACCCCGGCCTCATTTGTAATGTAAGGAATACACGTTCTTCTTCCTCCTACCTGCCTGCTAAACCTTAAAAAGGCCATTTGCTGTGGTACATTATCCTCAGAAATCTCAATGGGTTTTCCTAGAACATTTCCTACAGACTTTCTATTGAAGCTAAATGGAACTATCCACACTGGATTACTTTATAAAATCTCCCTAGAATTTCCTGCCAATGCTTTATAGACAATGCTTGCAAGCAGAAAGGAGAATAAAGATTTCTTGTTTCCCCTCTGCTCTCATATGGTTGTTGCCAAAGATGGAGGCAATTTTCCCTCTGCGGGGAGCCCATGGAGTTTCTCTGACTCAGAGACATCTCAGAACGTCTGTAAAGAACATTTATCGATTTGTATTTGCACATTTGGAAAAGCAAACTCCAGAATAGATATTAAATAATGAAAAAGATTTTTTCTGTTTTTTTTAAATTTGTACAAATACTAAAGGGCCAGATTCTAGCCTGGGTGACATCCCAAGCAATGCTATCGAACCTCCAGGAGATTGCATTGAGGAGGTATAAACCAAGAGAGAATCCAGCCTGCTGTATTTACATTCTGGTTGAAATCAATACAAAATATCAAATCCCACGAGGCTAAACCAATCCTGAACTTGAGAGGTTAATGTGAGGCCCAATTCCAGTGTCCAAAACCCCTTTTCACACAAAAATGTTAGCTTAGCATAGTGTCCTATTGATGAGCCCAAGATTATACAGACCAGAGAGAAAGAGGCCTTAGAACCAGTCTCTCCTGTGACAGCAAGCAGAGGGACAACTTGTGCTGGAGCTGTAAGAATTGCTCCTGTCTGGTGGACAAGTGCAGAATCCTTCTTCATAGAAACACTGACCATTTGTTATTTAAGGAGTAACTTCCTTGGCAACAGGCTGTCCGAACACTAACATGTAAACTGCAATCCATAGTATTTCAGCTCTTGGTCCAAAGAAATTCTTGTGGCCAATTGAAATTAGCGTTTTGTTCATTTGGGAATCTGGAAATTCATAAATAAAGCAGAAAGGATGCGTCTCTTTCCACAGTTCCAAAAGAGAAATACAGCATCATCACTGGATGGATAAAGCTTTGGGAAGCTATAGCACTGTTGCTTTTTTTCTGCATCTACTACAGTCAGCTGGGGCTAAAAGCCTGAAAACCAGAGATAGATGTTCCGTGTGTTTCACTGATAGGTGCCTGGCTGCATGGGTCTGAGAGATGCTCCCAATGGTACCCATGTGGCTCATAAGGTGGAAAAACTGCTCTGCTGATGCAGCTTTGCAGTGGATTCTCCCCAAGTCCATCCATTCTGACTGCACCGGTGACTAAGGGAGGAGAAAGACAGCAACCTGCCAGGACAGCTCATCCCAACTGGAACAGGTTTTCTTCTTATCTGGCAGAGTCACCAGAACATTCCCTACCAGGCTGCTAATGTGAACCCACTGACTAGACCTGGAACCTCCTGGGGAGGTGGGAGTAGGGCATGCAACTTGGCTTCCCTAATTAGGCACAACAATCTTATAGCAGTGGCATCCTTCTTCCAGCCGTGCCCCTTCCCTTCAGAAGGATTCCCCTGAGTGAAGAACTACATGCCTGCAAATTGCTGGATGTACATGCAAGAGCAGAGTTAATATGCTCTGCATGCTCAGTAAATCTAGAGCTTTCTAGGAGAGCTGGGCAGGCAGCACATACGTGGTTTTCAGGGAGAAATTGCCCTTTTCTGATTCTATTTGGAAGCGAACAGCTCGCCTTACAATAAAGGCTGGGCTCCTCTGATTTATAGTAAAGACCCATCTTAGTTATAAAGCTCCAACTTGGAGTTCTCCTAACAATCAGAGAACACTGCAGTTATTTTTAATTTGTGCCTAGGGAAATGCTTTGTGTGTGTGGGGAAAAAAAAAAAGAAATATTTTTTTAAAGAAACCTTGCAGTAATGGTGAAAAACAACCGTGGCTCAGTTCTGCCCAGGGAAACTGTGCCATGTGTTTCTTGCCACAGGGGATTAGGTTGTCAATGCACAGCTTGATAAGTTTGTTAGTGTTAGTGCTACACACATTTATGCTGATGGAAAATCTTACCTGCCCGTGTGCAAGAATCTGTGCTGCAGGTGACCTTACTGAATTTCCAAATATGTGGGGAACAGTCATTCCTGCAGGCTGCTGGTTTCACCCTGGTGGAGGAGCAGTCGTCAGAGCTAGATGGGTGTACATGAACCAGCCCAGCTCAGTGGAAGTCAAAAGACAGATGCTATTGAAACAAACATCTGACTTCATTTACAAAGCCAGCAAGCTGTCCCTTTCTGTTCACACAATCTGAATGTCATATGCTTCCAGAAATGATTTACTGTAGATTACTCTGACTACTTCCCTTTAAGAACACCAGCACAGACTGTGCTATGCCTGCACAGTCCTCATGATGGACCCACGGACACATCATAGGTTTAGATTGGATATCAGGAAGAGGTTCTTTCCCCAGAGGGTGGTGGAGCCCTGGAACAGCTCCCCAGGGAAGCAGTCACAGCACCCACTCTGCCAGCATTCCAGAAGCATTTGGCCAATGCCCTCAGTCACACAGTGTAAACGTTGGGAGTGTCCTGTGCAGGGACAGGAACTGGACTCAATGGTCCTTTTGGGTCTCTTCCAACTCGGGTAATTCTATGATTGTAGGATACGATCAATTGATCTGAAGGTCAGTGGGGAGTGATGCTTCTTTGCTGGGTGATATGGGGAAAGGCATCATTTACAGTGAAACCTCTAAACAGATGGTTGGAAATAGAGTACAAAGTGATGTGGAGTGTTCACAAAGGGAAGTGGGATCATATGGTGAAGCTGTAATCATTATTAATTATCTATTACCAGATTAGAGGTGCATTAGTGACCTGTACCACTTATCCAGTGCACTAAACCACGCAAAGGTTCTCATAACATAATAAGGTTAAAACAATAATGAAATGGTACAAGAACATGACACACCATAGCACAGCACCGTGGTTGGGCTCCTGGAAGAGTACTTTAGCTGAATAACACAAGTTGCTGTGGAAGTGAATCAGATTACACTACAGTCATGGGAAGGGGAGTGGATACCATAGAAATAATTGCTGGAAAACATACCTAGCATTTTCCTTATGTGAGTAAAATGGAGCTAATCAAACTCCTCTGAATGCTCCCATTAATTTCTGTGGCTGAACTCAAGCTACAGAACTTGCTAAAGCAGGAGGTCATTAAAACAAGTAGTGAGTTGGAGAAAATGAGAGGGACTGGCCCTTGACCAAACCTTGATTGCTGCTGTGGCTTGAGAAGATTTTTGTCTTTCTCTGTGTCCCTCGGTAAGGATTTGCTGAAAAGGTGATGGAAAAAAGTGGCAATCTAACCATTAATTCTAAGATATTATATGCAGTGCAGGTTTGCAGCTACAGGAGGCAAGCCTGGCCATCAACCCTATGGTTCAAAAAAGGGCTTGTCTTTTCCTTGTTAGGAAATGCCACCTTCCCCTTTCTCTGCACCACTCAGAAGGAAGCTTTCAAACAACTGCCCAAGTGTTTTTTGCACTGTTGGGGCCCTGCCCAGAGATCCCCATCATCACCCAGGAATCTGTGGTGTCCTACACAAAAAAAAGCTCAGTTCTTCCTCTGAAGAGCTGATGGTCAGTGGAGCATCTCCACCAAGACCCCCCTGTGCTCCTGAATTGCCCTCCTCGTTCTGTCCTTACCTTGGAGGAGGAGGAGGAGGGTGAACTGGAAAACCCCACATCTCCTTGAAAACAGCAATCTCTGACACGTTAATGAATTTCTCTATTGAGGTGTCCAGGTGACCAAAAGGAACAACCCTCTGCACACCACCTCTCTCCCTGACCCTCGCAGGCACAATGTACAGAGTCTTATGTGTCCAGGGGAAAAAGCATTCCCAAAAAGCTAATTTATACCTCCAGACAGTTGGCACCAGCTGCACATCAAAGGGCGGTTTTGTCTTGGCCAAAGATTACAGTGCCATTGGAGGAAAAAAGGTCCTGATTTTTTTTTAAAGTCTTAACCTTGTCTCAAGCCAAAATTAAAAAAAAAAAAAAGAGAGAAAAATCAATAAGTCTTAAATTGTATTCAGCTGGGACAGATGGCAGAGATATTAAATATTTTGGCATGTAACCAAGTGCACATTTAATGCAAAAATTGATGCCAGTGAAATAACCTTTTCTCCTTTTAAAAACCCTCTTAAAGTTGATTATTATCCACCCAAAAAAAAGAGGAAAAAGAAAAAGAAGAAAGGAAATCTAGCTCAGAGATGCATTAACAGATCACTCTGAGTAACAGCCCAGCACAGTTTATGGCACAAAACACGAACCTTATTTAGAAAGCATTTGGTTGGGGTTGATAATGCATAGTATCACCAGAGACCAGTGCAGTCTGCTCTGCTCTCTGTGGCTGAGCTGTCTTCCATCCAGCACTGATTTAGTGTACAATTAAGACAATGTCTATGAGATCTAAAGCAAGCACCTACTTCCAAGGGGATACTCCTAGATCTAGTTATTATCATGCCAGCACTTGGAGTATCTCTTTCCAAATAAGCCCCCAGGCCCTGCCGATAGTGTCCGACGTGCTGAGGATGCTCAGTGCCCTCTGAATTCACTCAAGGATGAAGGTGCTTATTGCATTGTGACAATGTTCAAAGTCTAACATTCAGAGCTCAGCACCTTTCAGGATCTGGTCCAAAGCACATTTCCATTCAGAATTAAGAGCAAGTGTTTTTCTTCCCTTTTCTTATGAGTGAATCATACAAATGGACTGAGAGTTATTTCTCCCCTGTATGTTTTTTTTTTTGCTTTTGAAAGACTCTGCTGGCAGACTGATTGCTCTGGAATATTTATTTAATTTACTTATTTTCTTAAATTTATGCTGCATGATCATTCACTACTCTCTAGGTACAAAGGCAAGAAAAATATAAACATATCTTTGATATATACAATGTCACGGGTCTAGACAAACAGGAGTAAAGGAAAGGTAGAAAGTAAAGGAAAGGCTGAGACACAGACACAGCAATGCTTGGGGCTTCTCATTGCTTGGCAAATGGGGTCAAGATAAAACCCCCTTTCATTACATATGGGGAGGGCACAGAATATGGCTGCAACTTACCCAACACCTCTGAGCATTTGGAGCAGAGTTAAGAGCAACGTCAAGTTGTCCCTGGTCCGAGCTGGTGTCCTAGTATGAAGGCCTTATTTTTATTCTCCCCAGTATAGGCTGTGATTAGGCCCTCTGAAACTCCCCTATGGCCAGCCTAGGAGCTGCCTGTCTTTTCCAAGGCTCCATTGACAAATTGCCCTAGAAAACCAAGCTGTCTTTTAGTTTTAGATATAAATCATAACAGTCGCAAAAATATTGGCTCTCTGGCATAATTAAGTACATAGATGTTTAAAATCCATGCTTGTGCCAACCATTGATTGCCAAGAAAAAAAGGAAGTGAGTTTTGATAACTAAACCCTCCCCCCAACCCCAGACAGAAAGAAACCCTCAAACCTTAGGCTTCAAATCCAACTGTGTTTAATTCTCTAGTAAATTTTCCTTTTCCCAGATAAAATTAGGAACGCGTTTATTGATTTTTGTGTAGCTGGAAATGTAGAAGTAGAGCTAAAAGAAGGGTAAATAAAACATGATGGACTCTCAGGATTAGATAAAAGAAAATGCTTATAAATGCAGAAGTCCACAAGCAGAACAGAAACTGTGAAAGGTTCGGGCAAGAGGCCAGGAAGCCAACTGCATACTGTAAGATATTATTGGTGTTGAGAATCTCCAGGAATTGACCAAATGTGAGCTTTGTTGAGCAAGCACTTTTGCCAAGATCTGTACAGTTATAATCATCCCATATTACTTATGTTGCAGGAATTTCCATAAGTAGTATCCTGCCTTGTCTTTGCGAGCAGAGAAACTGGTGCAGGTGCACGTGGACAATTTAAGCAAATTGGTTAATGGGGTGATGTGATGTAATGTTGTTAGTTTAAGTGATCTTTGATCAATAGGACTCATGACTACAGCAGAGTTTGTTTGTCCTTAGTGCCAGGAGGTGTTTTACCGCTTCACTAGTTTTAAAACTAGAGGACTGAGTCCAGGAAAATCAATATGGAAGTATAACTCTTCTAAGCTCATATAAAAATAGGATGGAAAATGGTCAAAAGCTCAACAAGAGTTGAAACTCATGGACCCACTGCATAATCACCTGTGCCTTCTTCAAGTGACAGAGTGCAGATCACCTCTCTCCTCTTATTCTCAGCTTACCCACTTTCAAAGTTGATTTAAGACACGAGATGACCTGCACCAGGGCAGCTGCATCAAACTGAGCATATACAGGGTGAGATTCAATATCTGAAGTAGTTAGACCCAAGACACGTAGAGGTTTAAAGATCCATATCACGACATGCATCAAAAGCAACAACTACAACATGTAACAAATCAAGCCTTAATGCTATATGGATGTTTAAGCATGCACATATATGTATATTTAAAAATAAAAAGCACCTTCATCAGAACTGACATAAGGAGAGAGCTGACTGTAGCAGATAGTTCTCGTGGACCAACATTGCTTGACCTTTGTGTGTCGTGTTTTTGATGCTGTTACATTTTTTGCAAAATCAGACAAGCTCATACATTTGCAAAGGAATTTCCTGTATCTCAGTGATAGACTGCACAGCATTTAACCTTCCCAGCCTGAGTTTAAATGGCATTGTGCATGTACGTGTGTTTCTGTGTTGCTGGGCTGTGGATAATTTCTACTTCTCTGACCAATTTCATAGGTACAGGGCAGATATTGCATGGGAAGTGACTGCAGAGTCACTGTACAAAGGATAACACAAGCCACAATGCATAGAAATTGGGTAAATGAACAGCTGAAAATATATTAGACTCACATAATGAAATAAGGTTATATTAAACCCACTCTTTCACATTAAATGTCAGGAGCTGGAGTATACGGTCTATTGGCTTGATTGCTGTTGCAGGACATAAGAACAAGGGACCCTATACTCAGCTTTCAAGGACAACTCTTAGTGAGTCATTCTCTGCTTTCCCTTATTTACCTTTTCTACAGGATCAGAGGTGTCTTGGAGCACAAACAGTGCCCAGAAAGGACACATTGAGATGGGTCCATTTTTGGGCCCCTAATGGCTGCTGCCATGCAAATAATTATTAACAGCATGAATAAAGCAAGAAACTCAAGTAGCAAGCTGAAATGGGAAGTGGTCCAATCCTGCAGTTATGCCCTCACTCTGCTGTGCACACCACTTCTCCAGATGCCTCAGTTTCCACACCTGCAACGAGGAGATAACTTTACCAACCAGTGTGCCTTAAATACTTTCAGGTGTAAGCATTAAGAGCTTTGAGATGTAAAATTTGTACATAGACTGCAGGATTATTCACCAACAAGACATAATCAGCAAGAAGGATGACTCAGATATGTCTCCTATTGCTCCAGAGCAATAAAAAATATCTTCCACAGTAAATTTAATAAATTAGTTTGTGTCATTTCTGAGTTACTGGAAAAGTAACTTTGCTTGTCCTGTTCTTATAAATGAAATGCCATCAAATTATCACAAACAGCATGAAACATGATGTTCAGCAGAGTCAATCCATAGTGAGGGCTCCTTTTGTGTTCACGGACTTGGATATGTGGTCCTACCTTCAGTTCACCTGTGAATTAAACCATCTGCAATTAAATAAACCTGCTAGTAACCAACAGCTATTGAATTCACCCATCAAAAGCATTTCCTTATGTAGAGCATCAACTATTTAATCTCAGACCTGAACAACAGCACCAGAAGGTTTTATTTATCAAATCAAGTCACACTGTGTAAGTGTCAAAAGAAAGATTTAAAAATAAGGTTTTAAGACTATTGGGAGAAATTGGAGTGTTCCAGGTACAAATAGAGAAACACAGTCTGTCTGTCACATGGCTAGCAGCAGAGAGAAATGTAATCTACGGTAACAACACTGCTTTCTCTTTATTTTCACTTTGCTCAAAGGCCACTTTTCATCTGCAGTTCCCAGCCTGGCGGGTGGCAGCTGTAACATGGGCTCAGAAGTCAGACCCAAAAATAATCTATGCCATCCCAATTTCCTACTGCAGGACCTAAGCTCACTGATGGGGTGGCAGGTGACTGCATCCAGCCCAAAGCAATTTGTATTCATAATAAGGAGTAATAATAATAATAAAAAAGTTATAACCTTCCTGTTACATATGAGAAGTGCATCTACCAGGGCTGGGCTGCTGTGACCTGGGCTGTTCCATATGAGACCTCCTGCAGGTTGTTGTGTGGCTACACAGGAGTGATTGTCCTGTGAGTCCAGGTGACCTGTGAGGCTGCCCCAACCTGGCACCTTGCCTACACCATTGCAAAGGCTGATCAGTTCTGGTCCTGAGCTTTAAAATTTGTTCATCTATTCCCTCTATTTTATTTATTATTTCCTCCCTTCTCATAGGAAAGAGGACAGTGTTACGTACACAAAGGTCACCTTAGGGTGCTGGAACTGGTTTTCTTGCCAGGTCAGATTTGTAAACAAACCATCCTCCCCCACATCATGCACCCCTACCAATCCTTAGTCTAAAAGTGAGGAGGAGGCTGTTGGTTTTGAGTGGTCTTGAGTCCTGCCCCAGCTCTCCCCCTGGCTTGAGGGCAGAGGGTGTTGTGTGCTCGGCTCCCTCCAAAGACCAGAACAGGTGGCATTTTGTCCTGAAAGTTGAGCGTGACTTTCAAGCTGTTTGGTTTGTAAGGACAGAAATAGGACTGTGGATATTAACTGCTAGCAAATAATTGTCTGATACAATAAAGCAGAACATCACCTGCTCCCTCTGCAAACTTTCCTTTTTTTCCTGGTGCCATTGAAAATAGTCTTTTCTCCCCTGTTTCTGCCAATGCAGCAGAGAAGACTAAAGATTTGCTGTCCTAGGGTGGATACAAGGATCCATTTACACCTTCTGTAGAGAATAGGGTGCTAGAGGCTGCAGATCAATTTGAATTAGTAGACCCTTTAATTCTGAATTTCCAATTTATTTGCTGTGTAATCGGAGCAAGAACATAAGGGGAATGAAATAAAAATCAAAGTCTCTACTAAACAGTATTTGGTAGTAGATTACCTATGGTAATGTGCATAATTTCCAATTCCTTATCTGTCTTCCCCAGACAGGTGACCCAGAGTTATTAGCACTGTTTATATCATTAAGCACTGGGCTGGGATTATAGTCCAAGTGACTGCACAACACTGTATGTGAAATTCAGATCTGAGCAGGTGCTAATCAAGTTCACTTCAGCTGATTTTCCATCTCCAGTTCTGGCTAATCTAGGATTTGATATAAAAAAACCCCAGGTAGCCTACTCCAACTCTTTCCCAGCTTAATCTGCATATGCAGACCATCAAAAGTGAGCACACACTGTGGGAGAAGGGGGAATATCACCCCAAGAGAGGCAGAGCCAGGGCAGGCAGTGAGACAGCACAAACTCATGTGTAAAATGTTTCTGGTGACATGGAACTAAACCAGAGGAGGAAAACCCCTCTGCTCAAGCGGAGCAGAGCAGCAAGACATGTCAGCATGTGCCCTTTTTATGTGCCTGGTTTATCAGCTGGAGGTCAGGCAAAACAGGTAAATAGTGCTTATCAGCAGAGATTCATTAATGTCTTGTCAGTGCTGCCACAGATGCTCTCCAGTGCTCAGGATTGTCCCCATGTCGTGCAGGAGGCAAATATTTACAGCGTGGGCTGAGAGTGGTTTGGTTTTCTAGTGGAGCGTGCTGTGGCCTTGGTACCACACGAAGACGTGTCCCTGACTCCCTGTTTGGTTCCCCTGGGGACAGGGGAGAGGGGGAAGGAAAGAGCCAATTTAATCTGCTGCATCCCACTGAGAGAGGGATGTGCCACGATGCCTGCTGAGGGCTAAGGTCAGGAGCGTGAGGAACACACTGGAGGCTCCCAATTCAGGCAGCTAAGTGTGGTCCTTCTTCTCTCTTTACAAAGTACATCACGTTTGGATAATAAACAAACCAAAATTGCTTATAGCACCCGTGAGCTATGTCATGGTTGGTGGATATCTCTCTTTTAGGGACCACACAAAGCAGTTTAAACAGTTCCAGGTTCCATGTCCCTGATCACTTGGTGTTGGACCAGGGCAGAACCTGCACGACCCAGCCTGCTTTATAGCCATAAGCACTGTCTGCCTTGCATAGGAGAGCCAGCTCTGGTTTTGAGAAGCATGAATCCCCAACTTAGCCTCTGCCTTCCCTCTATTCCTCACATAGATTAATTTAAAATAGAACAAACATACTACTATTGTTCCTATAGTAATATACCAACATACAAAAATAACAACAGAGCAATGATATGTGTATTTGAGAAAAAAATATTCTGTATTTAATAATGAATGAAGTGTTAACTAACATATGTTTCCAGAAAGTCTGGGGTATTCCTGTTCAGGCCTATTGTTGATGGCTGAACTCTGGCATCCTCCATCCACACTGGGAGGTCTCCTTCTCTTTGAGAAACCTACCTGAACCTAATGAAGCTACTTGAGATATAAGGTGCTTCTCAGAGCAATAATACCAGAATATTGACATTGAGCCTGCTTCTTGGAACCACTGATATCAGCAGGTGTACTTAAAGGAAAGCATTTAATCAAAGATGTAATGAGAAGAAATGAGGTGTGTGAGTCTGACCCCTTGGTACAGAAAGTAAATTAATTTGAATGCTGATAACCAGGCAATGAGAAATGCTCCACTCAGGGAGCCATCTCAACAAGCAGATTCACTCTTTTCTCATTGCCCACTGAGGGGCCAAAGCCACCTGTGCCACCTCCTGCCCTGGGAAGGGAGGAATTAGGGAACAAAAGGTGGCCACAAATAAAAGGAGAAGAGACTGCAGCAAATCTGAGTGAGAGCAGGGCAATCTCAAACCCAGTTGGGAAATGGAGCTGCTGAATGCTGGGAGCTGGGATCATGCTTGGTCCCTTAAGGTGCTGGGACACTGCTCTGGGACACATCTTGGTGTCCTGCAGTAGTGGGATCTGTAACTTTGGGGGCAATAACCCTCCTATCCCTGGTGTCCATCCCTTCACCACCAAGTGGTGCACATATTACTGGTGTCCTCTGTGCTAATGTGGGAGCTCCTGTCACCTCCTACACGAGCCCTGTCCCTGGTAAGGGATAAGGTCAAGGAGACATCCGCATCCTGAACAGACTCTTGGCCATGGAATAATCAAGCTCCTTTCACAGCCCTTGAAAAGCCACTGTGGACTCATGTTGACCTCAAGACGTGGCTGAGGAAAGAAGCTGAGATTGTGGTTGTTTCTGTGTAGATATCAGCTCATTGCAGATGTAGCTGCTAAAGCACTCACGGCCCTCACAGGTGGTTTCTTAGCAATATAAAGAGTTTTGCCTCAATGGAGATAGCTGCAGTTATACTAAGGATGGCTGCACTCTAGGTGCTTTTTTCTTAACTGTTCAAAATGAGTCATCTACCACACTGCACATGAACTCCTTCATAACTGATATGGAAAATAAAACAATAACAAAAATCTCATGTGCTGGTTCCACTGGAGCAGCTGCTGCCAGAACAGCCCAACATCTCTGCCCCAGTCTGAGCTCTCATTTCCACACCCAAGGACAGGGAGAGGTTTACCTCTGCCCAGCAATGTATGCAACACAGCACAGAGCTGGGTTGTGACTGCAACCATTTCATAGCTAAGTTATGCTTCAGCAGCAGTTTGTAATAAAAATCAAAAAGTGCTTAGGAACCCCCTAATTTAAAGAATTTCTGAAGCACAATCCTCTGCTTCTGCCTTTCCCCTGTGTGAATGCCCCTTCCAACAAACCCCATCAACCAGGGCTGGGAAGGGGTGCTCAGTTCATGGAGGAGGACTTGTCAAGGCAGTGGTGCACCTTTAAAAGCAAGAGGTCAAGGATGGAGGCTGAAGGACTGGGCTCTTTGTAGCAGAGCCAGAGGATTGGGGGAGAGGGGCAGAGGTGCATGTTCCCAGTGCTCTCCTCCCAGCCAAGCAGCTCCTCTCCCTGTGTGTGGGATACTGAACTGCTCACTCCCAGGTGCACAAAGTGGGAGGGCAGAGGGTCTTGTGGGGGCAGATGAGCCAAGCACAGATGTGTGGAGAGAATAGAAATTGGCTAAAAAACCAACGCACAAAGTTTAGCTGAAGATGGACACATATAAGAGACTCCCTCCTCTCTCCCTTGTTTCTGAAGTGTTCTTGCCCTAGGCATGTTTCTGCTGGATGTTCAGCTGAAAACTTCTCAGTGATTCACTTAACAGTTGTGAGTATGATAATAGCAATAATAAAAACCCTGAAACAAACAACACACAAGAAAGCCACAGGGTTTTGCAAGACCTCATAGCTGGCTGCTCCAAGTATCTGAAATGCCATGACAGTTTCTTCTTGGTTTATGAGGATGGGTGAATTGGAAAGAACTGGCTTATTTAATTCTTATTCTCTTACTTTTTTGACATTGTTTTGATTAGAAAAGAGAAGCTATTAGCACTGGCTGAAATAGATTTTATACCTCTTCATGTCAATATTAAATGCAGAATTCTGCTCACCTACCAGTGCAAATTACCCTAACTCACTGAAAAGAAAAAAAAAAAGGCATTTTGGTGGAATATTGCTCACTTGGAAGTTATTTTTATGGATATTGAAAAAGCCTTCATCTATGTTGCAATCCCCCAACCTAAAAGACATTCAGTGTGAAACAGCTAGAAAACTGCCAGTCTACAGTCAGTGTAGTATTATCTAGTTTCTCCCAAAAAATCCAGAAGTTCATATTTCTTAAAAAAAAATTATGCCTCTCAGAATTACAGTTCCAAATGAAGTCATGAAAATGTGATGGGGAGCCCACAAAGTGCCCTGGGACAGTGGACACTGGCTGCAAGACCTGCTTCATTCATTTCTGGAGATGATGCAGGTTAGGAAGGTGAATGCTGTGGTCCCTGCTCTCAGGCCCCTCTCCAGCCCTGCTGATTTCACTCCTGTGGTTCTGCAACACAAGTGTTTGTTGAGCCATGTTTGTCCCAGAAACTGGTAGGAGACCTGGGAGGGTGAGGAATTGTTATATGGACTTAGCCAGTAGATAAACGTGAGGAACCACGTTCTCAGTTGGTGCCCTGCTAAGTAAGTCCAAAATGTTGATTGGGATGATACCACTCCCATGAAGTAGGAGGTGGCCTCAGGGTGAACTTTGACTAACTCAACAGAAACGTGGTCCACTGATTCCCACTCTGAGCAGGAGCAAATCTGGTGTCACAGCAGAGAGAATTTCAAAGTTTGTGGTGTTGTGGTTGGTGCCAACATCATGACTGTGGCATGAAAAAGCCAGGACAACTGCTATCAGATCTGATGTATTTCAGCCTTATCCTGAGACACATCTCTGTGCACCCACAGTGTGTGCTTGTTATTCATCACATCATGCTCAGCAAATGCCCTTCCTCTTGCCCCCTCTATGCCAGGCTGTGGGTTTCATCTGCTCAGGTGCTCATTTCGAGCTTATCAGGTTTGATGCTTTCATAGCTGCACTGGAAACACCAGATCCGGCAGGATTCATTTTCATTCTTCACAAAGTGCTGACATCTTCCCAGTCTGGTCTTTGAGTGATGCAGGTGCAGCTGTGAAGCAGTTGACTGAAGGCTGTATATTCACCGGGGTGTGCGCTCATTTTTCCCAGCGCGATCTCTCTCCCTGTGTCGTTCTGAAAGCAACGAGCACCGCTGCCTCTTTTGGGCTGTCAGTTTAAAATCTCACTCACGTAGATGCTCAAACACAGGTGACAAAAGGGAGCCCCTTTCTGAGCTGACACAGCATGGCAGCCCCTAACAGAGCTGCATTGGTGAGAGTGCAGATCAGAGGGAATCAAAGCCTTGCAGCACTTCAAAGCTTTCAGATTTACCAATGATGACAATGGGGAAAAGGCCTAAAAATAACGTTGGGGAAAGGGCCATGTTACCTTGTTACACTGTATGCTGGGAACAGACAAGTTTTAAAAGCAATTTGCATAATTTACCTTCTCCACTCCTAGAACAGCAAATTAACAGTTCATTTTACAACTTCACCAATCAACACCTAGGGCCCATTAAATTTAACAACCAACTTGCCTTACGATGGAGGTTGCAGCTGCGTTTTTCGAAAAGCCCTCCCTACCACTTGTTCTTCCCCCAGATTGTGTTTTTCTTTGTTTCATAAACTAGCATTTCTATTTTCTCATTAGCAAGTGTGATGCTAAATTAATGCCAGCTGTTAATTTACACATTGAGTGTGCAATTCAACACTCAGTTCTACTGGTGTCAATGGAGACCGACCTTACCAGTCTTCAGCTCTCCAGAGCAAATCCAGAGCAAGCCTGTGCTGCTCTCAGTTACTGCAAAGCAAGTCTTAGCTTAATCTACTCTTTGCTCTGATACTGAGGAGAAAAACAGAGTAACTCCACTAACCCCATTCTGTCCCCAGTTAATGCAGTGTAATTTGAGAGAACTTCACAGAATGAAAACAAAAACTACTCAGGGTGTGTGTTGAATAGAACCGAAGGCAAAAAATGACCTGAGAACTGAAAATATGCAAAAGCATGTTTTAAAGGTCCATTTTCAGGACCAGCTTCGACTGTGGGGTCATTTCAGTAAACAGATGAGCATGCTGCTAATTGAAGGGAATGCCATGCCACATGGCTTCATTTGCAAAGCCATTTGGAATGAACGATCAATATTTTATAAATACGTTAAGGTAGTAATAAAAGATGCATGATGTGGTGTGTAGGTAGGAAGCCCTTCTGAGGGGAAATGAAGAAATTATAGATAACCTTGACATGTTGAAGTTATGCAGTTTAAATTGATAAGGAGAAGGTTTTTAAAGACATTTCTAGGTAGGAAAGTGATAAAAATTCTTTAAAGGAACAATGTCACTTTGTTTAGGCTTAAAAATCTCTTTTGACAGTAAGGAACTGTTTTTATCATCTCTTAGAGGGATATATTTCATCCGTGAACTTTTGACAGGCGTGTTTTCACTGCATTCCCCATTCCATCCAGACACAACTAATAACTCATGTGCTTCTTGCAAAACCTGTCCAAAAGCATCTGGGCAAAGTTTTCCTTATCCCAAAGGCAAGACTGAGCGACAGTAACAGGGTACACAGCACACGCTTGTACGTGTGGGCAGTGGTGAAAACTCCTGTTTCCATTGTTCTTTTGCCCTCAGAAGATGGAAAACAGTATAATTTCTGTGGAGCAGGGTGGATTTACATTAGGTCCTCCTGAACCACAAGGAAATCTGTGTAGTTTAGGCACTGTGGCTTTCACATCTGAGTTCTTGCTGCAACATATTTCTGCTACGATGAGCAATGTGGTTACAATGACTACACACCAAGCTGTGTTTGCCTGAAAGCCTTTACAGCCACAACCTCCACCTTAGCCTCCAGAGATCAGGAAGAAAGAGACTGAATCACTTCCAAAAATTAAAGGTCAAAAGGTCATAGTGGAGCTTAGTTAAGAAGAGCTGCAGAACAAAGACTGTGACTGTCCAGTCACCCTTGTGCAAGGGAGGGAGGGAGAAGTGGGTTTTGGGAGGTGACAGAGGTCCAACAGTCAGCTGAGAGCTCCTAAACATCTCCAGGTACTTGGGGAAGGTCTTTTGCAGGTATGTGTAGATCTGCACCTGTATACAGAGAGGTAAAGGCGTGTTTGGACTGTGTTGTGGCTGTGTTTGCTGGGGTAACACACCTGGGATCAGCTTCCTATTGTTCTCCAAGACAGGAGAAGGCAGACAGGTTTGATAAAGGAGAAAAATTTGGAGACTACTAAACATAGAGAGAGATGCTTTAATGTAGATTTCTTGTGAGTAGGAGATTGTAGGAGGTAAGATGTCCTGCCCTGGCCGTGTCTCTGTGCCCGAGACTGACCAGGCATCAACAGGGCCCTTGGTTTGGCTGTTCTTATGCCATTATTGTTCCCAGCTTTACCTTTGAAATTTAGGTCCTACACAGTGTTTTTCCAAAGGAAGCAGTCCTATGAATAAACGTGCCCTTCCATCAAAATGATGCAAAATGCACTCTGTTTCCACCTACAGAGTGAACATGGATTTTCTTGAACGCCAGCCTAGCTACACACACTCCAAACTGGTTAATCCGGCGTGGATGGGGATTAGAATTTGGAAGCACGTTACAGTTTCCCTGAATTTTGAGTGTTACTGCCAAAGATTTCTGTAAACAGCTTCAGCTTTTATCCCTCTATCCTTTGAACATAGATTACAGCGTGCTTGACCTGTATGTTTTTAAAAGAGACGGTGAACGCGGTGAGAGCCTTCACTGGTACAAGTGTGTGCAGCCAAATCTGAGCCAAACTGAGCTGAATTCTAGGACTTGTACAGCTGAATAGTCTCATTATTTTTTGACTATCATCTATACTTATGTATATAAGATGAACTTGCTCCTTGGTCTCACAAATGAGCTCTCCTAGCCCAAGGAGTCACTGGAAGCTGGTATCCTTACCATTTGGCCAAGCTTATTTAGAAGTAAATCAGGAATCCATGCAACACCCTTAAAGAAGTTAAATCCTGAGGTGCAGTTCCTGCCATCACCCCCTTAAATGTATTATGCTTAAAGGAAATTAAATCTAGTGCAGCATCATTTATAGCCATCCAAAACACCACGATGAGATAGCACCCTTGATTAAAGCAGCCATTCATAATGTCAGAACCACAGTGGAGAAAAAGAATGGGTGGAAAATGGTATTTTTTATGTGTGTAATTATATTTGACAATTCTCCAATTTGTTTCAAAATTTTCTGCATTTTTTTTTCAGGAAAATGAAAATATCTATCAAAATATTGTTGCTATTTAATTATAAGAAATTTGAACAAATGTTTCCTTCTTTAAAAAAATTAAAAAATCAAACCCGGTGTTTTAAACCTGCTCCAGCACAGAGAAAAATTAATCTTTTCCTTATGCCAAAACATGGGCTCTTACTACATGAATAAAATGCTGTTAGCATTATAGAACAGATGATGCAAACAAGCACAATTAAGTAACTTGGTATCAAGCAGCGGGGAGCCGTGGTAAATACACACCAGGCAATTTGTAACGGTGCTCATGTTTAAACATTTTACGGGTCTCCGAGCCCCCAGTTTTAATTTAAACAAATACACACTTCAGTGTGTATAGATAAATAAAATGAGAATGATAGCTCTCAGTCTAACAGGGCCCAAATGTGAGAGAGAGTCTATACAAAACAGAAGAATTATTTATGTAGGTAAACAAAATATGGTTGGGTTCCTTCTCTGTGCATAGATAACCATCATCACTTCTCTTTATGGTTTTTTTTTTAGTTCAGAGGTAAACAATCCTGAAGGAAAAATAATGGGAGGGTCACTGAGTGTGCATTGTAATTTTGGGACCAAAATGATTGACACCTCTAAAAATGAGGGAAGTGTCTGAAGTATCCTCCCCATAATTATTTTTTAGCATCCTTGAGGCACTTATTTGTTTTTCTAAGCAAAGGGAGAAAAGACCAAGCTACTGTTGCCAGTCTGAAGCTATTACTGGTAAACAGTGACTTTTTAAATGCTGCTGTGTAGAGCACCCTTCCAGCAAGGTGCCTGGAATTATACCTTTCCCTCTAGAGGTTTTTTATTTTGTTGTATTTTTTTTAAGTCCCTAAACACATTGCTAGAAGATTTCCTCTGCACAATTAGCTAACCTGAATCTGAGCTGCATGAATGATACAGCAGTGTAAGAGACCGTCCTCCAGGAAGCTGGGATAATGCTGACCAGGTATTAAATTCATGCAAAACACACACCGACCAAAGAGATTAGAGATTGAGTCACTGAACCAGGAAAAGTGCTGAGGAGCAGAACAAGCAGATCAGAGCCAAAACCAAAACAAAACCCCCAACAAAAAAATCCTAACCAAAAAAAGAAAAAACCCCAAGAGATAAACACTCTCAAAACTAAAATCCTCTAGAATTGTGCAAGACAGCTTTTGAATATTTCAGAATTTGCCTGTCTATATATAAACCCATAATGAGATCATTCTCATGTCTATACAAACACAGCAGTACATAAGCGTTTCCTTCCTAAAGGCACACATCAGCAAGGTTCCCATCAAGCTGGATATGGTATAAACATATATTTTACATGATCCTCCTCCCCAAAAGCTTATTTAATTCCAGGGCCAAGCTTTCCCTTGCTACAGTGCTTTAAGCAGAGGATTGGGCTTGTTTTGCAGTGTTTAACTGCAGTTTTTCATACAGCATCAGAATCCATCCCTTGTTCCAGGTTTGGTACAGCAGACATTATTCAGAACTGGGTGGCTGAGGCAGAACATGCCAACAAAATCATTTTACATTGGGAATTTCAGATTATTTAGGAATATCCAAACTGATCAAATAGGCGAGACCCTTTTGGGTCTGTTGGGCTTTTCTTTTAAAAAGGGAACCTTCAGCAAATCTTCCCTTTTCTCTTTTGTTTTTTTCTTTCTGACTAGATAAGCTGTGGCTGCCCCATCCCTGGAGGTGTTCAAGGCCAGGTTGGATGGAGCTTTGAGCCCCCTGATCCAGTGGGAGGTGTCCCTGCCCATGGCAGGGGGTGGGACTGAGTGGGCTTTAAGGTCCTTTCCAAAGCAAACGGTTCTACAATTCTACAGTTCTGTTCTTTCCATCCATCCCCACGGTGCTGACTGAATACATTTGGAGATGTGCAAGAGCATTTGGGGATGGGGAGAGGGAGGAGTCATCAGAAATTGGGTTCTTCAGGCTTTACTCCATTCCATAGCAAAAGCAGAGTCAAAAAGTTGAGTGCATTTCTAATCACACTATTGATGAACTGTATTTTTTTTAACACATATATATAGACAGGACAACTTTCAGCCCTTTTTTGGCACACTACTTCTACAAGGGACTTCTCTACAGTCCAGATTCTCCTGCAGCTAAACTCCCCAATTATAGTAAGAGGTACTTGCAATACAGGTTATTTTGATGGACATAATACCCAAAACTAAGCTTTCTACCATCTGTTCGTCCCTAAAATTTGAAAGCAAAGAGAACATATTTCACCACTACGTCAGTGAAAAGTAAGATAAATGCTATTTAAATGCATGTACAGCATATGTTCTTTCTTCTATGCCACATTCATCTGTAAAGCTTTACTCATTTCTCTGGAGACACAAATCAGTGGGAAGAAAAGGAAAAATGCCACAGTCTTGTCCCATAAAAAGCCCATCCACAGAACTAAGTTTTCTGAGCACAGGTAGACTTGTGGGAGGAAAGAATACGATTCAAATGGCAAATGAGACTGGACCATGCAAATTACATTATTTATTCCCCTTTCCAATTCTCTCCCCATGTAGCTTCTATGACATGATATAGGAGGATCTGAAGGTATTGAGAATGCAAGAGGATGAGTCTTTAACGTGGTGGAAGGGTTTGTGTTTTCAAATGGACAGTGGGAATTTTTAATTCCTAGTTTGCAGTGCCAGCTCAGGTCACCAGATACAGCACTACAAAGTCCTGCTCTAACTAGTGCCTGGTGCACAAGACAACCCTTGTCCCAGACAACTCCACAGGAGTTAAATAGCTAAAAGGTAATTGAGGATGTTTTTTTATATCTCCCTGGTGCACCTTTACATTTCTTTGCACCCAGCAGTGTCAGCATGCTAGTGCTGATGCAGGATGCTGCACAGGAGGGGTGTGAACTCAGACATTTGTTCTTCCCTGTTCCCAAGGCACAGCTCTGCTGGAGCACGTTTGCTATGCATGAGGATTTGATAGGTACCTGACTGGTGCAACAGCCATGCACTTGTATAGCACATTTTGCTACAGCAGAGCAACTATGCTACAAAACCAAAGCTAGGATAGACCCTTAAGTGATGATATTTTGACTACCAAACAGTATTTTCCCAGTCCTTCCCTCTCTACCATGTAGACACCTGATGCAGCAGGTGGGCCTGCTCTCAGATCTGCAAGGAGCTCTGGAGGAGGCACAACTGCTGTTGGCAGGGAACACAAGAGGAGCAGCTCCTGTGCAATGTGTTTAATAGGTTTGTCTGTGAGAAACTACTCTCTTTAGGCTATAGAGCTGTGGGATTGCTGAAGCATTAGCATCCCAAATCACTTGTCAGTTTTGAAAACGTATGTTGCTCAGATGAAGGAATTTGGTTATTGCTTCTGTCGGGAAAAAAAAGTCTTTGCATTCTGCCCATTATTTCCTAAAATCTGCAGGCTCATAATCTATATGCAACAGCTTTGCCAGGAGTTTTAAAAGGAAGCAACCTCCTGGCTACATAAACAAGCGTACAGAGAATTTTTTTTTATATGATTTAGAGATGCTTCAGCAAATCTTCTTTGGTTCATTGAGGAATGCTCTGCTTTCGGTTCTTGGTGCTCACTTCCAATAGACTGTGCCTGAAGTCTGGTTGCTACTGGGTCAGCTTCAAAAGCTGCACTCTGGAAGGGACTCAGAGCTCCAGCTGACTGAGCCTACTAAAATGTTCCTGTTAACTCAGGGAAATACCCAGCATTCACCAAGCTGGGCCTTTCTTTCAGCTGTTGGCTTGAATTGCCAAAGATCTGCTTAAGTGCACCACAACAGAATTCTGTTAGTTTGATAAGAGTGAAAGGAAGAGAATACAGGGCAGAGAAGGGTTTGTAAGGAAGAATTTTCTTTAGAAAAAGATTTTTTTGTTAAAAGAAACCTAACATGATTATGTATTTCTAGCTCCACTTTCCATCTGTTCACCTTCCAAAGTGACATTTAAGCGAGCTGAGTTTACAATGCTAAAGGCATCAGCAGCACTGGATTGAGTGGATCAGATTCCAGACTGACTCTAAAGCTACTCAAACCTTGCCTAAAGCTCAGCTCGTATTTGTTTTCCTACAACAGAGGTGCCCTAATCTCCAGAAATGCTGGCATCTGCCCTTTTCTTGTTTGCAACCCTTTCTGCACTTCTTTCTTTTGAGAGCATTATCTGTCTTTTTACAGTGTATGACTTGGGAGAAATGCTCAAATCTCCTCTACATGCCTGAAAGTACTTTGGATGAGGTGGAAGGCGTTTCTGAGTGTCTGGAGTTTAGGACCCATAGATCAACATAGTCACCCTGATCCAGGGTTGCTCTGCTCTCCAGAACACACAAAGGTTTGGTCCAGCACAACACTCAGAGTTAATGACTGGAAAAAGGCTGACTTGAGGACGTGGCTGGACTCCTGCACCCTCAGAATTATTGGTGTCTGATGCAAAGTGGGAAACAAATATGTACACCTGCTCTGTAGTCTGAGCAGGAAAGGCTGAGCTTTGGTTGCTATGTATAACGTAGCCTTTCTCAAACCATGAGAAGTACTGCAAGCACTGATGTTTGCATACATTTTGCAATACAGAAAGCCCCACCCAAGGTTTAAATTAAAGGGTCACTAGGAATGAATGTTTGAGGAAGACAGAGAAGTCTGAGCTGATGTAAAAGGTGATAATGGAACACATACCTGGATAAACTGATGCTCAGCATAGGAGGAGAGGGAGAAATAGCCAACACTGACAGAAGGGAGAGCATCTTTGCACTTGGTGAGCAAAGGAACAGAGGCTGAGGAACAAAAATTGTCCTTCCTCAGAGAGTTACCTAGCCTAACATCAAAAGAGAGGATTGAGCTCTTAAACTGTGTCAATGTTGCATAGCAATCTCTGTTTCCTCCTCAATAAAACAGGAGACTCCTTCTCCCCCCTCTTTGGAATGGGTTTGTGACTACAGGCACAGAGCTCCCTGCAGGAACCCGAGCTTCGAGGTTCTGTGTGTGCTTGTACCCTCATCCTACGGCTGCCTCTACAAAGGTCTGGTTTTACTGACTAATGACACAATTAGGGAAAGGAGGAAGCAGCCACCCACTCTGCTTCTGTCTCTCAGTTCTTCTGTCTCTCACAGTGGCAGGGCTCTGGCAACATTTTATAGGCCTGTGATTTCCTCGAAGTTTATATAGCATGAAAGTAGAAGAAGTGATAAAATATGCAGTTTAATTGCAAAAAACCCCATGTACTAATCTCACTAATGTGTTAGATTAAAACTGTAAATGTGTGAGGCTTCAAGGTGGTTACACATTAAAAGTAAATTTTCCTTCTAAGTGTCTCTCTCCTAACTCATATTTTATGGTATCCTGGACCTTACAATTGACTTTTATTTGTTTTATTTTTATGATTGATATTCAAAGTATAATATTGTCACAAGGGATTCTCTTACTTTGTGGATTCTCTTATCAGGCAGGATTTCTATTAGCTGCTCTCAGAAATTTTTTGTCACACTAGGCTGCTTTAGTGGCTGCAAGCTCTATTGTGTCACACTGGGTTGTGTTAATAGCTCAAGCTGGAGTTTACCCTTTTGTGTGGAGGACTTTGGCTAAAACAGTGTTTTGAGAGCTTGACATCAACTGGAAAACTTCTGCTTTACTCCTGTGAGATGTGACCGACCCACATCACCTCTACTTCCTCACAGGCACTGCTTTTTTCCCCTCCACATAAAGCAGCACTTGCTCTTTCTCCTATGTGTGTACCATGCCTGCCACAGCCATCTTTCTTTTAATAATCATCTCTATGAAATTTAGTTTAATGTGTAAACAAAGTGTTTGATGGAGCTCTACTCACAGAAGGGGGCTACGGAAGTTAACTCCGTTCCCAGAGGATGCTCAAACTGGTTCAACATTAGGAACTCTGCACTGGGATTACAGTGGACAAGTCATACCAAGCTGCATTTTCTTCCTGGAAGAATGGCTAAACACTTACCCTGGAATGGGTAACTGTGCTATAACTCTGCTAAGCTTCTTTAGGAAGAAGATGGTTGATCCTTCTGTTGACAGTACCCTCTTAGTAACTCCAATGCTGTTATTTTAGAGTTTGGGATGGACAACAGATTTATTACTAACCTGCAGGATCATCTCAGAGCAAGGCTGTGATTAATATAGTCTTTAGGGTCCTCCAAATAGCTGCTGGTTCAAGTGAGTGGGGCAAGAGAGCAGACCAACTGTCCCCCTGCCACTCAGGGAAAGCCTCCACGCACCAGCACACAGCATGGATGAGCTCCCAGGGCAAGATTTGTCCTCCTGTCCATTGCCAGGATGAAATCTATTAAGCCACAAGTGTCTCAGCTCTGGACTCAGAGCTCAGCACAGCTGGGGACTGGAGGACACAACTTGGGTGTCTTGTTCCAGGAATGAGGACCATTTATTCTCAACACTCCCCCAGATATTTGAGGTTTGGTTTTTTTTTTAGTCCCTAATGTTCCCCCAGATCTATAAAGCCCCAGACTCTAAGAGAGCTCTCAGACCTCACAGACCCCTCCATTTGCAACACTTTCTGCATCCACCGCTAGAACAAGCTGAACCGTTACAAGAATCGACTTTGGGACCTGGAAGTCCTCCACAGATCTCACATTCACTGTGTGACACTTATATTTTAATGCTAGGAAGCCAAAAGAATCTAAACATCATTTTGCAAATGTTAAGCTATTAAACTAGCAAATGATTTGAGACAAGAGTAGGTATACAGGGTCAGCTTCTCTTTCAAACACTTCTAGGGTACATTATGTGTTGCATGCTTCATGCAAATACCATGGCCTTGAGGTTTTTCCTTGTGGCTTTGTTCATTCTCTCCTTTCTGCAAGGAGGCAGGAGGAATAAATAGATGTTTTTATCACCACTTTTTTTCTTTCAGAAAGTTCACATATTGCATTTTTGACATTATGTAAATTAAAAATCACCATGGCATTACCTGAAATAAACTATTATATCACTCTTTTCACGCTGCTCTAGTTAAGATACTGTCAGCACTTCCATTACTAGCCCTTATTTCAAGGAGTTTCAGACTTAGTTGGTAGAAAGGTGGGGGATCTTTATTTTTTTTTCCCCAAATGGAAACTTATAACAAATTCCCACCCTGGGGAAGAATTTCATTTTCTTCGGATTTGAGCAAGAACTACTTGTCCATTTTATTGTTCAAATGCAATGAGAAGATTAACCCTCTGAAAGTTTGAACATTAAGCAGAAGCTTTATGAAAGGTGTTTCATGAGTGCTGAACACTCAGCTGGGAAGTTTCATTGGAGCAGCTCGTGGTAGAGGTTTAGATCTCAGAGCAGGGCACACTGCGGTGGGAAAGGGAGATCCATTTGTAATAATTTATTTTCTATAAAATTAGACCAGCTGATGCCTGATTGAAACTCTCGTAAGTGGGACAGGTTCTCTCATGTGCTGGGAGTTCAGGTACCCCAGGATTTTGCTGTGCTTGGATCAATGTTTCACTGTCAGTGTGCTTACAAACCCCGAGAGGCTCATCCCACCATCCTGTATTTGCTCTGCCTGGGCAAGCGTTTTGTCTAGAACTTTCTCTGGGTGGCAGAACCCTGAAGTTTCCATTGCTTGACCTATGAGTATATATACACACACAGATAATTATGCAATTATTTAGCATAAGTCTTCAATAATTTAACAAAATATAGCTCAGACTACAAATTCAGTTTTGCTTGGTGTGTAGTCCCTGTGCATGCTTACATGCACATTCAATACAAAGGCAATGCACTATGCCAGGATTCTGTTAGATGTGGCATCTTCTCCTCTGACATGACATTTGGGTCACCAGGATCAGATAGCAGGTCTGGATAGATGCATAGAATCATAGAATGGTTTGGGTTGAAAAGAACCTTAAAGATCATGCAGTTCCATCCTTATTCCCAGACATAACTGCTGAAGGTCCCGATGCGAGAAGTCCTAAGGATGAGGTGTTCCCAAAGGCCAGTCTGTAAACCCCAGGTCCCACCAAGGCAATGTGGATATGTACTGTGTAACAGCTGAATTTTGTTTTGTAGCCCCAGGCTGATATTCCACTTCTCTGGGCAATTCTCTTTCCAGTACCGGTTTACACTGTGTCAGTCAACCTCACCAAACTGGTGCAACGTTCAGGCTCTGGTGATGGGCTACAAATGTTGACTACCTTGAGGAAAAAGGACAGTGTTTGTGCAAGTGTTTGGGTCCCTGCTCCTCATTGCACAGGCTGAACTCTAAATACATCTTTTGGAAGATACCAGCTTTCAGAAACAGTTGTGTAGAAAGCAGAACAAATCTGGTCTCCAGGTAAAGTAGGAGTAATGGATTTAAATTACAGCTAGGGAGATTCAGATTAGACATGAAGATAAACTTTCTAGCAGCAAGGGTAGTTAAACACCAGAAAGGATGGCCCAGGGAGGGTGTGCAATTCCCACTCTGGGAGGTTTTGAGTACAGATTAGACAAAATGTCTGACAGTAGTGACAATTTTGATGTTCCTTTGGGGCAGGGGATTATACCTTGATTTCCCTTCCAGCCCCGTTTCCTACAGCACTCTAGAAATTCTTCAGAAGTAAGAAAGAACACATTTTGAAGGCTTACATCCTACACTGTGTTCCTCTCTGTAATCATTGGGTCTGGAACACTACACTCTGTCTGTCTCCTCAGGTTCCAGGTGTAAATGCCATTAGGTCTTCAAATTTACCATCTCCCAGACTGCTGTGCAAACCCTCCTTCAGCAAACAGCACCTGGTGCAGGCTTTAAAGGGTTATTCTTAGTGGCAACTGTCAGGCTTCAAAATGAGTGAGCACCAGGAGTCATAGAAAACATTTTTAAAATTAATAATGCCTCTAACAGGTGAAACTGAGCCCCTTTCTGCTGCTGCATCTGAGATTTCTGCCGAGTTGATGCAAATGCCTCTGCTTTCCTGGCACTGAAGGGATGCGAGTCCAATTTGTGAGCCACAGGAAATTTCACAGGCAAAATGCAAACAGTCAATTTCAGGCTTTGTTTAGAAATATTTTCTGTGTTTCCTGCTGCTGCAAGAAACCAAGAAAGGGAAAAAACCCAAACAAGAATTCACTCAGCCTCTTCAGTGCCACTCATTTTCCACCCCCAGTAAAGTAAATTCAAGCTATAAAACTGGAGGGAGCCATGAGGCACAGAGGAAAAGCTGGTAGACTTCATCAGCTGCTGTTTTGTCTGCAAGTCTCTTCTCTTCCTCACTCTGAAATCTTCAAGCCCTCTTCTTACCTGTCCTGTCTTACCCTCCAGCCCCCATCTGCCCCCAGCCCCCAAGCTCCTCTTGATTTTAAACTCTGTAGGAGAAGAGGTTGCCTCACTCCCTATGCAATTCCTGCTCCTGGGTCCCTGGCTGTGCTTCTTGCTGCCTCTTCTGTCTAACTAGAGTAAAATTAGGAAATGTACCTCTTTTTTCCAGCCTAGGTAGGAATTACTAATTGAGTAACTGCCAAGACAGTCTTGGCTTGCTGTAAAATTTCCCAAGGTAGATTCATTGCCTGGCTGAAAACACACACAGAGAGATGGCTGCAGAAGCAAATATCACGGAGAACCACGCATTTTAAATTAATTTCAGTTGAGGTAATTCTTCAGCTTGTGCATCTCTCCAGGCCTTTGGTTCTGTAGCTCACCTTTCCAACCCAAAGAAAAAGCAAACAGCATTTTCTTCTCCCACTATCAAGCATCAACCTTCACACACACAGACGTTACAAGGGGAGAACCCAACAGTCAGAGCCTTGGCTACAACAGTCCCTACACTTTCGAGCTGTTATACAGAGATTTCATGTTCAGAATATGAACTCAATTTCTCGTAGTCATTTTCCCTCGGTTCTAATCATCCACAGCCATAATGTTGGCAAGCACAGGGACAGACAAAAGGGCCTCAGACTTTTTATAAAATGTATGTATGCAGGCACATATATATTTTTCATTTTTGGATGTTTCCCTTAATCATATCTTGAATTAATGCAGGGCTTGTTCATTCGGAGCTCTCATTACCCTCTTAATTAACTGTGCACAGATGGAAAAAGTCGGAATTGCTTCACTCGAGTTGTTCTGCTAGTTTTAAAATGAGATGGCAGATGGAGGACAAGGCAGAAAGGGCTCAGCTCAGAGGTAGGAGACAAGTTTTCAAGCTGTCACAGAAACGTCAACAAACGTTCCATCTGTTTATGAGGAGTACCAGGCAGAGGCAGTTTTAAGTGCCATCCACAGACGTGAGTTCAAAGAATTCCAAACAATTAGCAGCAAACTGAAAGTTGCAGTTTTTGGTCTCAGATTTACTGGGACATTGTCAATTCACGTTGCTGACTTTGGATTTAAGAGCAGCCAGAATGCCACTAGCTACAATATTCACAGCACAACAGCAGTCAGGACGAGCTCAGGACCCTCAGGACACGTGTTGGATTGCTAAGACTATATCCCTAAAGCTCTGCACACAAACCTCAGAGAAGAGAGATGTTCCCACAGGCCCTAAAGCAACTGAATCTCCTGAGATGATAAACAAGGTTTGAGTTTGCTCCCTATGAGCGTGAGGCCACAGAAAGGAAGGGTCTTCAGCTGATGACCCTCTAACACAGACACAATCTTTGTGGAAAGCATCTTATCTATTTTCAGCTTTCCAGAAGTTTGCTATAAATGAATGCAGGGCCCCTGGAACCAATCAATGCCAGCCTTAGGAAAGTACAGACAACCAAGTGTAACGGAAACCACGCACACGAGGTGATGTGGATAAGAAAGAATAAACTTCTACCCTCTCCAAGAATAGCCCTCCTTGAACTGCTCCAATGGGATATTAAACTGTCATCCTGTTGGAAATAACACATACACATTGATCTTAAAGTACTGTTAGCATTTCAGAGAAGCAACACTGTAGTTTAAAATAGCCACATCAGGGCTATATGTAATACAGCAGCATTGGATATTTAAACAACTTAGGAAGCCTATGAGGAAGACATCTGTTTCCCAATACAGAAGCCAACTTATGTGAGCAATGTACATCTGTACCTAGGCTTTGTTGGTTTATATATGGTTAGCAGGCATGGTTATTTGAAATGGAATTGTACCCATGTGGTTTCCACAGTCAGAGATGCTAGAAGAAATACACCCCAAAAAAGCAGTTCTGCACAGCTTCTTGTGATATACTTGTTAGTTCTTTTTGCAGTATCTTGAATTCTTTTTGGGGAACACCATATGTTATGATGTTAGGAAGATCCGGGACCCCAGCTATATACCCTCCTTTCAAAACTGAAACTATCAACTTGAATTTTACACAGCTTCAGAGATATCCGGGTCTATCTTGGGTCCAATCCTTTCCACAGCACATTTGTTTCTGTTTGGTTTATAATGAACAGTTACCACATACAAACCAAAATTTATTCCTCTGACAAAAGTTTTAAATGTCATTCCCAATAAAAGCTGCAATGAAGTGTTTTCTATTTCCTCTAGATATGGTGCATATATTTTTATTTATATGAAACTCCAACTGCTTCTTTCCATAGCTCATGTCTAGCCCCACATCATGGCTCCATAACATACAGTTGTTTGGGTTTAGACTCAGCTGGACATTTAGATATTTTAGACCCAGCTGGAAGGGAACATACATTAACCACAAAGTACTGTCTATTCTGGGGATGTGTTGTGTATTATCTACTAGTTGAGAGAGAAGACAAACAGGCTGCCTGGTCCTGTTCAGAGTTTGCTTTGCAGTTTTAGGCAATTTGAAGTTGCTTATGTTTATGCATCTGCATCACCATTTTGATTCAGACCAAAAGTGTACTTCTGAATATCAAATCTTCCTCTTCACCACAGTTCAGCTCACACTGTGAAGCAGGCTTGGTGTGCATAAACCGAACTACTTTTGAATGAGGCACACTCCTGGTGTGCTCTGAACACTAATGAACAGTCAGACTTCAGGACCAGACAGGGGGCAGCCTAAAGTAATCTCTCTTAAATGCTTGTATCATGGACACTGGTCCTTTGCATCAACTGTTTTGTACTCCACAGGTGTTCCTACAGGGCTACATTACTTGCCAAACACAGACACTGCCTCTACTCTGCATCATTCAATCCTTTCTTTTGGGACTGACAGGTTATTTTAAGTATGTGTCGAGGTGGAAAGGCCTGTTTGAAGTGCACAATGACAAAGGATGAGTGGAATGCAGCCCTAGTTTGCTGTGGAGAAGCTGGGCAGCTGAGGCTTCTTGTGTTATATGGCCTGGAGTGCAAATGTCATATCTGGTTTTGCTTAGCAAAGGTGAGGTTAGACTTAAACCTATGTCTGAACTAAACCATTAGAGGGTTTTCAGCAGGATGTGAAGATCCACATGCACAAGGGGATACCACCAGGTCAGTTTTGCCTTCAGTGCCAGTCATGCACTGCGTGCTCCGGCCCCTAAACACCATCAGCCCATCAAATGATGCTCAGGCTGCAGGGCTAAAGGCTACTGGGAATGTGAAGATACTGAACTATAAAGTTTTGTCAGAAGAAGACCACCACAGGTGACACCAGGACACTGCAGCTGCCTGGAGTTCATCCGAGAGGAACCCAGAAATGCCCGAGACCCTGCCATAAAAAGGATGTGGAAATGATTTTCTTCAGACTGTTGCCAAGGAAGCTTAAAAGGCACAAACCTCACAAAGCTTTTTTTTTTCCTTTTTCCTACAGAAAAAAGAAGGAAATAATAAAGGAGAAACTAGGATAACAGCAGAAGCTAATCTCTGTGCATGTTCTCAGTCTGACAGGAGAGTACCCTTCCCAGGGGCTACTTATCAGAGCCTCAGCTCCCTCAAGGTCACAGATCAGGGTAATTACACTCTGATAGGCACAGTCCTTGCTCATTTGCAGTTTGATACTGTAGTTCTCATTTTCTGCTCTGAATATTGGGACAGCAATCGCTGCTCCACAGCACCTCAATAACATATGAACACTTCTCCAAACCAGTTACAATTCAAAAGCGTCGGCATGTAATCCCGGCACGTCCACCTGAAAAAGTGATTTGTGAATTGTAGATTCTGAAGAGGGGCACGAGATGTCAATGTTTAGGAGTCTGATACTAGGAAAAGCCTTTTGTGGATGCATTAGGTAAAACCCTACAAGCTCATCATGCAAGAAGCCAGTATCTGCTGCAATAGCCCTTTCTGGCCACGTTGTCGAAATCCTGAAGCAGCCAACCTGGAAATACCAGCAATGACTGCAAAGGAGAAGGATATGTGCATGTCTTGGCAACCCTGCACTGAGCTGAGAGACTGGATGATCATCTTTAATGTCCCTTCTGACCCAAACCATTTATGTTTCTATGATACTTCATACTGGGCTGCTCATATTTTCAGTAGCTCCCTCCCTGGCTTTCAAAGTGCTCCACAGAAGTGGATCACACAACAATAAGTGCCAGAGAGTCTGCTCAGCCTTCCATAAACACAGGACAGTCCCACATGAATCCTGCACCACACAGTCCTCGTGCCTCTTGGAGCCCTGATGCACAGAGGCTAAAGCAAAGGACAGGATCTCTCCCTTAACCATAAGCAGTCCTCAATTTCAGTAGATATTCCCCCAAGGATGCTCTCTGCAGAAGCCCTACATGAAGCTGATCCAAATAGATCTGCTCTCAGACAGACCACCCCGAGTGCTTCTGCAGCCTGGCTGGGCTGGAGGTCACTGTGAGGAAGACTCCCTGAGGCATTGCTGGGTTATGAATTTATTTAATGAGTGAGCAGACAACAGTTTCAGTTTTAGAATATTTCCCTCCCTTCCTTTATGCTTTTTTCTCTTTTCTAAAACAGGTACTTAAATCATCCCAATGAATAATAAGGATGCTCGCCAACCCAATTTAAAGCAATTTCCATTTCAGTCCCAACATCATTCTCAAACATACTTTTACCTTTATCTGTGGAATGGCCTGTTCTGCACAGCACCTTAAATAGAAAGTGCTATGCTAGCTAAATGCTGCCTTTCAACTATTACAATAAATATCTGACAGTGAAGAAAATAAGAAAAGAGGCAGGCGGGGACTGATCTGCCTTGTCATATGCTTGCAACTTGGCACTGAAAGCTTTGTCAGTCCATTAGCTGCTGCTAATTTGCTTGTTCTCTATGGCAAAGGTGGCCATAATTGGTGGAGCTGCTGGAAATATCACATAAATGGGGTGATTCACACTCAGAACTGTCACTGGAATAAAATCCCATTTAGAAAATGTCCCCTTCACCCAAGGCAAAAAAAAAAGCAAGCTTCTAAGCCTGCCCTCCCCCTGTTTGCTCTTGTAGGAACCCGTGGCCCATTAGCATCAAACAGGAGCACAGATCTGTCCACCTCTGAAGACTGGTCATAATTTGAAAAAGACATCAAGTCTGATGGCCCATAATCCTCTCAGACACAACAGCTTTTATTTCTTTTTTTTTTAGTGAGACTTTTCAGGCTGGGCAGAAGCCAAGGAAATAGAGATAAATATAAGATGAGCATAATAATTCTTACCAGTATCACTCGTGTGTGTGTGTGCACTTGAGGAAGTAAGAGGTGTGAAAAGAAATAAGCAGAGCTGACCTGGGGATGTAGAACACCAGGTCATTTTACTCAGCAGTGCTCCTTCTTATTTAGGCCTCAGAGCTAGGCTATAAAGCCCATCTTTTAACCCACGAGATGGGAAGAGGTGAAAGGACACCCTAACTGAAAGATGGTACAGCCCTTTTAAACATATGGTAATCACATGAAGCTCTAGAAGTCTGAGAAAGACTGATTTTAATTTTCAGTTCAGTCCAAGATTCATAGGGAAAAAGTCTATTTATTTACTTTTGCACAAATCTTGGACCTGTTTAGATATCATCCTAGACGTCAGCTAGTTTTGTTGAAGCTACCACAGTTGGCAAATCAATTGGATTTCCTTCAGAATGTTTAAAATGAGATCTCTGCCATACTTGAATCCCATCGAGAAGGCATAGAAGAAACACAGGGATGGGAATACTCCTAGGCTAAAAGGCAATATTATATTCCTTTCCCTAAGACTGGAACTGCCTGCTATGCTTGAGGATTGCCTTCTCTGAATTTCTGTCCAGAGCTTTGACCCCATCAGTAAAGTCTCTGCTAGATTTGCTGTTAGGACAATCCATACTAAATTAAGATTTGAAAGGTTTAGTTTGAAGTAACAACTGGGGCACGAGGTACTCTCAGGAAACCTTCATACTCAGAAACCAGTTTCTTAAAAAAACAACAAACAAAATTGAAGGGGGATATTGATCCCTTCTGCTCTACCCCACGTATCATGGGTGTTGGGCAGAAATGATTGCCCAGGGAAACTGTGGCTACACCAACATTCAAGGTGTTCAAGGCCAGGCTGGATGAGGCTTTGAGCATCCTGATCCAGTGGGAGGTGTCCCTGCACATGGCAGGGAGGTTGGATCCAGATGATATTTCAAGTCCCTTCCAACCCAAACCGTTCTCTGATTATATGAAACATGTAGCTGGTCGGCAGCTCATTTAATGTACACATGATTAACTCACAAAACCTACCACTCATTAATAAATTTCCAATAATCAGAAAGAATAATGAGCGTAGGTATCTTAAAATATTTTCACTGGATTAATTGAGTCTTCAACATGTCAGAAGGAGCAATCCCAAACTGACACCAAGCATGTGGGTGGGAGCCCAAATCCCTGCCCAGTTTCTGACCTCACGTTTGCCCAACTTTGCCCAGAAGCACAGCACAGAAAACACCAGCATATCAGGATATGCTGCTGTGAGGTGTCTGAGCATGACTCTAGTCCTTCTTAAAAGGATAACAAGGGTTTGTGGTCAAGACTTTGGTGTTTCCCCTTCTGACTGGGCTGGTTAGATAAGGCTTGTCATTGGAAGAGCTGGATTTGGAGTGCTCTCCAGCTGTGCTTCCTGAAATATTTACTGAGTGTCCACCCGAGCAGTCTGCAAAGCCATCAGCAATCACTCTAATTTTCCTGAGCAGCCTGAGAGAGCAATGAAATTAAAAGACTTCAGTAAAGTCTTCAAAAAGCTGGTGAGATTAATCTTGCCAGGTGTAAACACTTCCTGACTCAGCAGTGGGTTGGGTTGGGGTGGGGAACATGTTGCTGGTCTCCTTGTGACAGACCCACAACTGCCAGTTTTCTGAATTGTCACATAAGAAAAGACAGATATTATCTAGATGATGTGGTAGGAAAACCTATAATGTTAGGGAGAAACCTAACCTAAGCTGTGATGTTGAGAGGCACAGGGTGTTAGCTCTACTCAAACAGACATTACTCCAGCAATGAAAAGGTTTCCTGGAAAACAGAGCATGCAGGGTGAGGTCTCTGTGATCTACCAAAGGCTTCTTCTAGAGAGAGGTTTTGTGGGGGATATATATGGGCAATCATATTTTCTTGGTTACAGCAAAAAACAGTTGATCAGGAATACCCTGTCCTTTGCCCACAGGAGTCGAATCAAGGATAACCCAAAAGCCTTGGGAACTCTGCTCTATTTTTTAACCCTTTAATGAAAACAGTCTTGTTACAGCCTTGCCGACCTCCCAAGTGGCTGGAGCTTTACTCCAAGCCAGCAGGAGTACAAATGACAAACAATGCCAGGTCAGGAGAAATGAGTAACTTCCAGACTCAAGACAAGCACATCAATTCAGCAAATCACTTGAGCACACAGAATCCGATCTCGTTGGCCTCAATAGAGCAGAAGCATGCATTAGGAGTCAAGGATGTGCTCTGCTGCTTGGTACTATTGTGATCAGGGGAATATCCTATGACCCAAACAACTCTATAAACCTGATGCTTGGGGACCTCCCTCCTCCCCTTGCACCTTACTAGGTTGTAGTAAATTAAGATAATCTGAGTGATGCGGAGGAATACAAAGCACTCCTGTGAATCCCTGCAGTAGCCCACGCCTCTCAACTTTGCCTGCACCAGACAAATAAGCATGGCAACATCTCTCACAAGAAACATCCTTAACAGTTGGTGCCAACTATTGTGATAGCTGGAATGAGCCAAGGAAAGCAGGAATCTGGCTTGAAACCAAGCACAAGTTCTGAAGATTAAGACATTTTAGCTAATGAAGGGGTGTAGCAGAGAGAAGAGGAGAAGATATAGAAGCAGTAGAAGAACAAAAAGGTTGTGGAATAGCAGTCAGTACAGCAATTCACAGTAGGGCAATGGTGGAGCTATTGAGTTCTATTGTAAAGGGCCACAGCAGGACCAGAAAGGAAAAAGGGAAAGAGCTGTCTTTTCTAGCATTGTTGACCTCTCTTCCATGAGATATCCTCCTTCCTGCCAAGGTGCCTGTGGCTGTAACACTATAGTCCATTTGTGTATCCTTTGCAAATCATTATGTCTTTATGACGACCTGTATCAAATAAGAAGTTTCACATCAAGAATAATCCCATTTCTCTCCAGGATGAAGTGATATAATGAAACACAATTGGGCCCCATGTTGCCACATCAGTACCGCTGTGGCTTTTTTTTTTGAAGTAGTTATAAAGTATTTATCACTTTATTATACCCTCCCTCCTTTGCAAGAGGCAATTATCATCACAAGCAATCTCACTGCAGTGTCACTGAGGGCTGTACTACTGTTGACTCTTCTTAACACTGCACACAAAACCAATTCCCCAAACACTTAGTAATTGAACCACCCTTAGCCAACTGTTTTCTCCTTTTGACAATTTAAAACAAGCGGTAATCTCTGAGTTTTAGTCACACAGATGACCACACCACGCTACCTCCACCCCCATTTTAAAAGCAAATTGTTATTCATTGCTACCGGGAAGCACCAGATTAAGAGGATATTGATCAATGATGCACTAGGAAACAGGCAACAGCATAAAACCTTCATGCTCCAGCATGGTATGCAATAATCCACAGCAAGGCTTTAAGTAGTTTTTCTGCTGTCTCTCACTGCCTTTTACAGTATTTCTGCAACAGAAGACAAGCATGGCTTCAGGATCTAGCTAAGTGGAAGGAACACAATATTACAGAGTAATTGAAGTTGAAAGGACTTCTGCAGGCCATTTGGCACAACACCTGACTCAAAGCAAGGGCGACTTCAAAGTTACATTAGATAAGCTGATAACAGTGATTATTTAGGACCCCTGTGGTCTGTCTGTACAAACGGCTCAGGCTGGCTTTCTTTATCCTGCCTTTAGCCTTGCTCAAGTCAGACCTCCTCTTTATCCCAGAGGACTCTTCTCTCTAAGCCAAAGCCACTCACTCAACTCAAAAAATAGAAAAAGCACATTTCCTAAAGGAGTGTGAGTTTAGACAATCCTTTCAGAGCACCAAAAAAAAGAAAAGGCAACAAAGGGAGAAAGAATCTCTCCACCAAAGCCAGCAGGCAGAACCAGACTAGAACCAAGACTTCACACAACTCCTCCCAGTTTGCCACCAGCTTAGCACATATCCTTCTCTCCTAGCAACACCCAGCTCCATAAAGCCACCGATATTCCATCAGAGAGAGCCTTTCCACTGACCAGCAAGCTTTCCAGAGTAACAAAGACTATCATTGTACCTTACCTGGCTGCAGTTTTTCTGTCTCTAGCAGCTCAGGGTAGACTAGAACCAAGCACTCCCAGGTGAAAAAGTCTGCAGCCAACTGCAAGGCTCTCCTTTAGACCCTGCAAGGCTTGGTTCCTCCCCCTTTACAGGAAAGAGGGTAATCTAATTAGCACCTGAAAAGAAATGAGGTCACTTGTTTCCTGTGTAAAGCTTAATTTTGCATCATTTACTTTTATGTTTTCTAATTGAATGAATATTAATTAACTGGAGTTTAACGCAGAAGATGAAGACATTAAACTGTCATTAACAAACACCAAATTCTATTCATCCCCAAACACTTCACATCTGCAGAATTAAGTTATCAAAGAAAAAGTCTGCTATGATTTATGTCATTTTCAGGTGGAAAAAGGGAGGCAATGAATCTGCTTTATCAACTAATTATCTGACACACGGCTCTGGAAGCACCCAGAGGTGGGACATGGGTTCTGGGGTGGTACACAAAAGCCATGTTGTGCCCTTGCATCCAGTGGCAGCTGTGAAGCTCTGAATGACCTGGAGCACAGCGCTAGAAAACTGGGCAAAGTATGGCATTGCATGAAACTCATTGGAATGGGAATCAGGGAGAGGAATGTATCTTCAGAACTAGTGGGAGTGGGGACTATCTTGACCAAAAGCAATGGACCTCACTGGTGAACGTGATAAAAGCAAATCTTTCTGTGCTTCATCTGTGTTACTTGAACCTGAGGCTTTATTTGTTATAACCTCCATCACGTGCAGCAGTCACTGTCATGGAACTGCAAGCCCCTTAGTGGGCCACTCATTTATTAGGCACAGGGTTATTTCATCCCCAGTATAGAGAAGAGGAAGGGCAGAATTCTCCTCCCAATTGCAGAAGGTTTCCCTCACTTGTTAAATCAGCTGCAGCTCATGGAGGGATTATGGCCAGTCCTGACAGAGATACTGAGCAGGGAAAGCTCATAATGAATTGAGGAAGGAACCCAGGCTGTTAGCAGAGACTCCTGCAGCTCCTTCAGCAATCACCCTATTTTCCCCGTGAAGGGAGATGTGTCAGATTCTTCCCTGGTTCAATTTACTTTAAATATAAACACTGGGAGATGTCACTCTGCTTCAGAAAATGGAACATAGCAGGAATGTACTAAAAGTGTCCCCAAAAGTTATCCAGTGATATTAAAGTGCTTCTTTCTTGTCATATCATTTATAATTTAATTAGTGGCAGGTTGTCAAGCCATAGCTATAATCTATAGATTTATGCACTGGAGAAAAATAGGTACCTCAATTTTAAAGCAGCAGAGCACTTTCCTCTTGCTCCTGCTGAGCTTGCTGCTGGTGGAGTTGCCATCTGCTGATAGCTCCCTGGAACATCCCCTGTTCCTTTAAGTATATTAATAAGTATATAAATGAAACAGACTCTCTTCAACACTTTTTAAAAAATTATTATTCTGTGATTTATTTCAGGAGATTAACATTTCAATAGCTTTTTCATTTTTTCCAATAGAAATAATTCCTGAACGTGAAACCCGAGTTTACATCTGAAAGTAAAAGTTACACTAAAAGCAGCAACAATAATCAACTATAACTTGTGAAAATAGGCCAGAGAAGTAAATCTGAGAATCAAAACCAGAGATGACAGTAGAGATGCTGAAAAGCTGAGAGAAAAAACAACTAAGATGTTGAATTCTGTTTCATATCATCAGGAATGCAATAAACTGGAAGAGAGGCAAGAGAAGCAAATCTAGAAAACTGGTAGAAAACAAAGCAAAGAAAGACCAGCTCTGTGAATTTACCTCAGCTGAAGCAGAAAATTGAGCTCTTGATAATAAATAGGAAACCATCACCCAAACAACAACTTACTGTGACACCTGGGAACCTGAAAACACAAAATACCTCTGCTGCACTCTTTTAGGAGAGGACAAAACAAGCAGTGATTTAACCTGACTCCAGCTTCACTGAAGTGAGTGTCTGCTGCCAAACTCAAACAGCACAGCATCAGCTGAGAAATGCAACTAGAGAAAACTCACAATGAGAGCAATGAGGGTAGGGCAGGGATGTGGAGCTGACTTGTAGTGAGACCGAAGATGACAGATCCTAGGGTCTGAACTGCACCTTTTACTTGATGTGAATGCACTGAGAAAGCCAAAGGGATGCTTAAACACCAGAAAACCACCATTTTTTTAACACAACCTGAATTTTTTTGAGTGAGACGGCTTAAATAGCTTGGAAATGGACTTCCTTCAGGCTTACTCTCACTGTTTGGAACTTCTTCACTTGCAGCTAACTCCACTCACAGTAAGAAGAGTTCCTATATCATTCAGGCCCCTCTCACACATGGCAAACTCCATTGCCTTCGTGGGTGATACAGTTTTCACATAAAAAGAATTCAGATTAGTATTAAATTCAGAAGAATTTATCTCTCCTTGTTCAAAATGAAACATTCTGACTAACTGAAAACATTTTGGCTGTGACATTTCATTGAAAAGAAACTGAAAAATGACACCTCATCTGCTTCTAAATACATTTATTTTCCTCTAAAGGCAGTTTCCCATGAAATAGAATACTCAGTGTCTGCCCAGCTCGCCCCTCTCTGTCTGCACTCAGCTCTGTGACATAAGTTCTCCCCTACTTCTTACAGTGATGCAGTCTGCTTGGTTTTAATGAAATATGAATAGCCTAAAAAGAGCACGTTAGCACTGGCAGTATAATCCCTGCTCCTAAAAATCACATCAAAGTGACTACACACTTGGACTTGCCATCTCCTGTGTAGATGCTACTGTGTTTCAGGATTTTGCAGGACACCTCAAGGATGTTGCTACTGAAAGGCAAGGCAGTGAGGAAAATGAAATAACGTTCTCTGCTGTAGTTTCACGGAAGCAATTGTGTGATTCAAGGACTCACTGAAGATCAGCTGCTATAAAAAAGACCTGCTTGAAAAAGCCAGCTAAAATCCCATAGTTAAAGGGACAATTTTCTACCTATAAAGCTACCAATTTGCTCTGGACTTTTGGTGATAAATGTGCAGGCTCATGATAAGAGATAGATGTTTGTAGTCTTCATGAGATAGGAGATCCTCCAAAAGCCAGTATCAGGTAGACATATTTCTGCAGATGATGGAAGCTTGGTGTAGAGTGCAGCCAGTAAAATCCCTCAGGACTGGTGAGCAGACTGGAAGGATATAAAAATCAGTTTACTGTGTGCAGCTGAAGGATGTGCAGCTCTGCTCTGGCAGGGGTTCATCACCGTTTAGTTAGGACAGGCTTGAACTGTGATGGGCACGGGACTAAGCCTGGAGGGGAATTAAACAGGAGATATAATCAGTAAAATGAGATTGTTGATATTAAGCACCATGGCTTAGTACTCCTGTGTGCTTTGGAATGGTTTGCACCATTAAAATGAATGCAAGGGTGGGACAGGCCATTCCTGTCCTGATTTGGTAGTTGTGTGTCTGACTGGTGTAAACAACTGCACAACCTGCTGGGCAGCTGAGCAGCTGAGCCACCACAAACGTGTTTTTTGCAGGTAAGTCAGAAGAAATTCTCAGAAACGGCTGATGGAAACCAAACTCCAGCTCTGAGAGGGTAAGAGGTGATCAGCCCAGCAAGCTCACAGCAGGGTTGATGATGTCTGCCTTCAGGGCACCTCTCAGAGGAGGAGAAAGAGCAGGAAGACTCCCTGGAGGAGTGAGAAATAACAAGGGTTGAAAGGTGTTTAACGAAGCCTGTGAAAGGAGAATTGAGGGGACAGGAGGAGTCACACGACTAGAGCAGAATTCGTGTCTTCCTCTATGGGATTAGGGAGGAGAGTTGTAACAAAGGAGGTTTTGCTGGGTGTGAATCTCTTTCATTCCCCATTACTCCTTTCCAACCTCCTCTTTTCCCAGCGTGTCCCAGGGTGGTTTAGATGACATGGCAGGGGGTGGACCTGCATTACAGAAAATTGTGGCCAGTATTTCTGCAGGAAGAAGGATATTTTTGCCCTCCTGGGAGATGGAAAGGGAGACACCTGGGAGGTGTAACTGGAGGTGACCAGTAGATCAACACAAAGCAATTGTAACATACAAGGTGAAAGATGTGAGCATACGACACGGTACTTAGTGTCAGTGCAAGTTTTATAAGAGAAAGGAGAGGTTTTCCATGGGGAGTATAATCCTGGGTGAACTTATCTCGGCTTCTTTTTTTAAAGACAAATCCAACATGTGATTTTTTTTGAAAATAGAGTTTAATAAAGCACATCAGCAGTTGAGCTTTCAAAAGATAAAAAACATTTCTGAAAATCAAAATTAATCCAAACGATAGAACAAACCAGGTTTCGTGTTTTCACAGTAAATCTTTTTTAGCAGGAGGGAGAGTTCTGAAAAAATTTCAATCATCTCTGCCAATAAAATGAACTATTAAAGAAAAGAATTAACAACACATCTGTTAATCATGACACCTTGAATGTTTTCTTATCTCATTTTGGTTTTATGTTACATCTCTTTTCCTCTAAATTTCATCTGCTTTTTCTGCCTGGGTTGTAAACTCTTCACAGCAGGGACTGTTTTCTTATAATGCATTTGTCCAGCACCTCACATGTGGTGAACACTAATGCGAAGTGAATAATATATGGCACTTCTCTCTTGAGCAAAAGATAAAACTCAGAAGGAAAAACAGATGATGATGGCTTTGTGACAGTGAAACACAAATTCAAGACAAACCTCACTGCAGCATGAGGTCTCCATTGTGGCTCATGAAAGTAAACGCCAAATGGTCTTACTGTAACATAGATGATCTCTAAATCATTTCAGGCTATGCAATTGCCACACATAATGCTCCTTAAAAAAAACCACAAGCAAAACTCTTCTCCATCTAAAAGTGTAGTGCAAAGTTTTATTTGAGTTAGCTCCTGCCAAGAATAGCACAGAGCAGCCTGCATGCAACATCTGCTCACATAGAATGAAAGCAAAAACAGCTGGCAAGAGCATCCCACCCCACACCTTTTTACCTGTGCTGATTCTCTAAAAAGGTGGCTTTTTTAGTAATACCTCAGGGGCTGAAAATAAAGGGGTGGAAGCTATTTGCTCTAAGGCATTGCATTCTGAAGAAAACCATGGCTTTCAGGAAAACTTCACCCATGTGTGTTCTCTCTCTGTTATAATCTCACAGTGCACACCCAGCTCCTTCTGCCTTTTCCACTTGGCTTCATGGTTGCTCTTGTATGAAGGCTTTTCCACCAGGAGCAACACGTGTGGGTCCCAAAACCACTGTCATCATGTAAGAGAGTGAAATGCCTTCACTTGTCAGAAGAGATATTGCTGCATATTCCCTGACTAGAAAATATTCTTGCTCCTGTTCCTATTCAGTTCAGTTCTTGCTTATTGCTTCATGTTTAAAGAGGGACTCTGGTGAGAGAAACTCAAAACTGTTGTACAAGACTGTTGCAAAAGGCAATGACAGCTGTAGATGTGATAGAATGTTTAACAAAAGATGGAGGAGGAAACAGATCTCCTAACTCAGCAATGAGAGCTATCATTTAGCAAGGATAAATGAGTTCAAGATAACTTAAATTTGTCCTGTTCTTTAAATATGGAAGAAAACGGATGACAACATTCTAGGCTCAGAGTTTGGAAATATACAACAAAAGGAAAACGCTTTATTAACACTGAAAATGTACTCTTAGCTTGGATTTCCTTTTCAACACTCAGCTTGTTCATCTCACAGCTCAATGAACTGTTAACATCACATATTTCTTGTGTTCCAGCAGCAAGTCCAGTTACTTCGGTTTCCGCTAACTGCAGACAGATGAGATTCAGCCTTCCCAGGGAGACAGGGAGAGGGGGAGAGCAATACAGAGCAGGAGGAAGGGGATGAGAGACACGAGGTCTCAATAAACAGTAAGCAACACTGACAAGCTGCAGGTTGGACTTACTGAGATATTAATGAGCTGAACGCTGCAGCTTTTCTCTTCTCTGTGCATAAAATGTGAATCTGATTTTTGCATTAATGTATTTTTAAATAGAGCCAATCCCTTAACATTCAATAAAGTTGGAGAGCATTGTATAAATAGCTAAACCGTGGAATACTGTTCTGTTTCATGTTCTGAACCAGATTCCCCTGTCCTTTAATAGCCCAATCCAGTCTACATTTCCAGGCAAAGAACAAGAAATGTCCTTGTCCAGTTGTGCAAAAATACAATGGGCAACCACTTTCTATCATAAAAATATCTGACTCCCCATGTTAAAATTAAGTCAATATTCTGTAAATGAAGAATAAATTACAGCTGTAAAGTACAGCTGTAAATAACTAAGTTCATTGTTTAAGTAAAGGAAGGATGCAAGGGCAGGCACCAGCATTGTCTGCATTTCCAAATCATTTTATTGTGCTTTTATCCTCCGTTCTTTGCCACAGTATCCTTAGCTGTGTGTGTATTTGAGAAATGAGAATTACAGACTCACCCATGCAGTCAGGTACAGTAAGAAGAAAAAGGCAGGTGTCCTGAAGGGTAGCCTTGTCCCTCCTTCACATCCACTCCTTGTCTGTGGTGGATCCAATAGCACCACACCTGGGGGAAATCTGTTTAGCTTCAGGGATGCCAGTTGTGGATTCAGTCTCTGTCTGAAATTCTTAGGAAGAAAATCTGAAGAGAAGAAAAAGAGAGTAAGGAGCAAGAGTCTTGGTTCCCTTCTTCCAGCAATAATGTAGATTTATTCATACAAATTAAAGCAGTTTAACCATAAATGCTTGCTGAACACAAATGTGTGATAAATACAGAAGATATGAGCTGACCTTGAAAGGGCTTCACAGGTGAAGCCAGTTTCTGGCTGAAATCCTTTCTTTTAACCCTTCGTGATTTCCTGTCAAAACCCTGTTTTGTACACCCTAATCTGGTAGCGTTGTGCATCTGAAAATGTGAATGAACTTTTATTTTTCAATGACAGCTTTTGTCATGACCCACAAAACTTTCTTCTCGTTGCCAACAATGTCTGCCTTCCACTGTTGCAGACCAAATCCGTGTTTTTTATGTCACTAAGCTGGGAAAGAGACAACTAATCTTCTGTTTTTGATCACTAAATTGAAAAGAAATGCTGCTAACATCCTCTCCCTCTGCTACTGTGACATTTGACTGCAGTTTCATGCAGAAGATGGAATTCAGCATCATGTGGGAATTGCAAAAGATAATATTTTTTTTCTAAACATTAGTTCCTCACACATTTCCCCCAGGAAAAGAGAGAGAGAAAAAAAAGAGACACAGCATTTGGAAGTGAAAAAAAAGATGAAATCTAATGAATTCTTTTTCCTCTAGGGGATTAGAAAGCAGTTCAACATTTCTGATTAAGGACAAGAGAAAGACAGCCAGGTGCGATTCCGTAGCCGTTTGTGCTGCCCTTCTAACACAGAAGTGTTCAACAAGCTGGAGGATAATCAAGAGAATAACAACACTACCAGCAGGCAAGAGTTTTGGACTTGTCATCTTACTTGGCTACATGCAGTTAGGTCTCTGTAAAGATGACTTGCTAAAAATCTAACTAACGTATCAAGGCTCATTGGGTTTCGCTAAGCTCCTACCTCTGTAATCACCATTTACCAAATTAGAACAGGGGGAAAATGAGCCACTTCATCTCTGTGTCATATAATGAACTTTTTTGTGTGTACCAGAGAGGGCGATTGCCACTAGGTATGATTATTATAATAAAGATCAGTAAAAACTCAAGTTAAAAGGGAATTGGAATTATTGAGCCCACCAGTGCGATTCAAATGGAACCGGTCCCCGTATCTCACGCAGATGAATTCCATCCGCTGATCTCAACTGCTGTAACAGCCCATGAAAACCAAAGCGATGATCCTGTCCAATGTTTGCTCATCTGTCTAATGTAATTCAGATTATTGATTCTATTTGATGTGAAATCCACTGATTTCACTCAATGTAATCAAATCAATTAATCCCATCAACTCCAGTCCAATCCATGAATACAATCTAGCACATCTGACAGTGATCAGCCAGCAGACAGAGAACAAGGCAGGCATAAAGATGACTAATAAAAATCAATAATTTTATAAATTACGTGTACACTGTACTAGGTGTTCTGCAAACAACTATGAAAAGCAAGGAGGCTGATATTCAGCCCATGTATATTTTGGAGATGCACTGCAATCAGTAAAGTTAGACTGCTTTGTACCATATTAATGTTGGCTGGGGTGCCTAGTCCCAATTTTTTTAAGATATGGTTTGTTAAGGTCTCTCCAAACGGCCTTTGGGATAAATGTTGAAAATTTTATTGGCATTGAAAGATTCCATAGAAACTAACAAGCATTGCTTGGAAGACGTGGTGGAGAAATGGGGCTTCAGTCCTGAGGATGTTGCTGCTCAAGTGGAAGAGAAGATTTTAAATTTATTTAGCATAGCTTTACGATGGGAAAGCCTGGCTCTTTCCCCTCAGGCAGCTGAAAGGTGGCAAATATACACATGCAATTTTGTATTTTGGTGTACAGTGGCCAAGACTGATTTTCTTGTCAATATGGAAGCAGCAAAACAATATCTGAGGGTTTGTATTTCCAGACACACTGTATTTGGTAGCAAAGAGTTCCCCAAATGATGTCAGACAAAGGGTCAGATTTCATGGCTGCCTTATTGAAGAATTATATGAAGAATTATCCTAGCACATGCACTGATGTGTCAAAATGGGGTGTTGCTCTCATGTACTAGCATGAAGGGCAGGAAAGAGGTCTCTGGACTGAGTGAACACACCCTTAAACTTGGATCTGGGTTCTTCATTCCCAGCCTTGCCACTGGTCTCCACCTTCAACTCACTCTGTTTTTGTACAACAGGCTAAATGATTCTTATGTGATCTATAAGGGACTTTGAAGCGCATATATGGAAAGTACTCTGTAAAACTGGGATTAACAAATACCTCATTTTGCTCCTCAGCATAACAGATCTCTGCACAAGTTTTTATTTGAGAATAGAACATCTCACAGAGGAAACAAAAAGTGTTCTTTTTAATAGAGTTAAGGAGTTAAACAGGCAATGTACCACCTGTCTGTCTGCTGCTTCCTGGGCAGACAAGACTCTTAAACACAAGCATCATGAACAATCTAAACACAAAATCATAGAGGAGTCTTTTAAAGGTGGTAAGGCCAGGCAGGTGTGTTTTTCTTATTGCTAACTGATCTGGTCTAGATTGCAGCTCCACATACTCCATAAATGCCATCCACCTATGTAAAACAGACCCTCCACATAAGAAAAGCAGGACGCAGAAGCAAACAGAAAGGCAATGGTATCAAAGAGTCACAATCCCATTAAAGGTCTGTTCTCTTGCCCCTTTCGGAGTGCCTTTCCTTTAATTCTGTAATTAATAATATTATGTGCTAATAAAAGATCAAGAAAGAGGCAGCTGTGCTTCAGCCTCAACCTCTAATCTACTCAGAAGGTATTGATGCTGCTGCTCCTGATATTCCATCTGCTTCTCTAATGCTCGTTCCACGTTGCATTACTGGAGATATTTGAGGCTGACATCTAAGATAACTTGCAAGAATACAGGAAAAAAAGAAAACTAACCTTGTGCAATGCAGAAGAATGGGCGAGCTCTGTGGTTCTTTGCTCATTTGGACACTGACAATGGGGTTCCCAGCAAGCAAGGTCCAGATGAGGGACTCTTGTTGGATAGAAAATACAGTGAAGGCTGTGTGATTCAAATTTTCTTTCACCTAAACATGACAGCTGCATTGAGCACCTACCGTTCTTTCTTTCAGATCCAGGATCCTGAGAAACATTGTCCTTCAGTTCCTTCATGTGTCCTTCAGTTTTCTGTGTGCCCATGTGGACAAGCAGCCTTTTCACTCATGTTTTTTTAATTATGTTTTATAATGAGGTCAAGGAATTATGCATTCTGGCCTTGATGGGAAGAATGGCTCAGCCTCATTGTTGTAAATTGTTGTGAATTAGGGTGATACCAATGCTAATTGTCTTTTCCTTGCTTCACTGACTCTTTAAATAATTGCCCTCCTCCTTGGTCAGTTTTTTCCTTGCACCTCTGAGAAATTTGCACCTCAAGTCTTATCAGTCTCCTTCCACCCAACCAATGTAAAGTACATTGTGGCCACTAAATCCAATTAATCCTCCCAGCACTCCCCAGTGAATGAAATTAGTTACATTTTACAGATGGGCAGTCAGGGGTGCAGGAGGCTTTTCCAGCAATGTCTGCATTATCTCTGTGCTACTGAAAATCTGACGTGCCTCATGAATAGTTGGGTCTTCAGAGCTACTGAGCACCTGCAGCTGCAGGGAAAGGCAGAGTGAGGGATGGGATTGGAGCACCATGGAAAAAAACAAGTCTTGTGGTTGTATCCAATGCCAATCTGAGTTTAAGTAGTTCTGTCTAGTCTTGTGTGAGGGCTGATAAGTTGCATCCATATCTCATCTTCTAACACACACATAACCCACCTGCCTGCAAGGGCTGGCTAAGAAATATAAACACAAAAGATCCCATTTATCTATCACTCCATTTCTGTAATAAAGTTACTCTATCATTTTCCACAGGACTGCACATCCTTTGCAATACGAGTGGAAAATGAGGTGTTGAGCTTTCATCCAAACAATAGGCTTTGCTAGTTTCAGATCCTCAATATTGGATACAACAGCTATTTGCAAATGAGATGAAGGACTTTTTTTCCCTCCTTAAAAAATAAAAATCAGTCCCCTTGAACTGCAGAAAACTTTCTCAGCTTCTGTGTCTGGAATATATGTCAGTTTGATTTTTGAAAATTCTCCTGAGTGATTAGAAGCCATTGTGGGCTAATCAACCAGGAAATTTAAACATAAAGTTTGCTGAAATTTCTCCTTAAAGTACTGCTAAAGCATATTTCACTTTTAGTGCTCCAAGGTATTTATGCCTATTTTAAATACAAAGAGCCAGATTCTCTACTGGCACAAATCAGGACGGTGTTACTAGGTTTATTATCATACACAACTTGAGGGCTCGGCCCTCTGTTTTATGATCCTTCTTCTTTTATAGCAATATTCTCTATTTTGCACAAATCTTCCAGTGGATGAAAGGCATGGTAGATGGTTTAATACATCCCACGATCCACCCAGTGAAGTTTTCAGACCCCCTGGGTATGTTATATGTTATGATTACTTTTATGTTTGGAAAGCTAAGTGAACTAAGCAAATGAACTCAACTTAGTTTTTGAGATATTTAACCTACTGGAACTCATTCTAGTCTTACTGAATGAAATACGACTTCAAAATGGATAAATGCTGGTTTCATTGTACTGTGTGCAAAAAAAGAGGAAAAGGTGCTTTTAATTTATTTGTGGCAGCTTCACTTCAAGCAAAGAATGTTCTGTGTCGTCCAGTAAAATTTAGTTCAACCATAGACTGGACCATGCTGATAAAATAATTATATGGGAGTGTTTGTGCCTGGAAATAAGGCTACTCAACAAAACTGGCACAATAATTTGACTAGGCTTGTGAAAGGTGGAAAAGTGTTGGTGTAGTTATTCCATGTCCCATCTCAGGAGCTCTGTTAGCCTTAGTCAGAAGCAAATGAAATAAAAAGAAAAGAAGTGTGAGTAAGTGTGAGTGGAATGGACTCGTGAGAATGCATTTATGTTCCCCATCTTGCCATCACTACGAAGTGATGCTCCAGGTGGATGCTCTTGTAGTAACTCTCAGGGCTGTAAGGAGCACCATGGCCTGCAGAGAGCTGTCAGCCTTTAAAGAGGTTATATTTCAGTTGTTCACTTATTGCACGATGCCCTGCTAACCTGTGAAGATTTTAGAGGACTTTAGTGCATGCATGATTTATTTTTAGCCAAAATCCAAAGGGAACAGTAAGAGGACGGATGACAGCTCTGTTGTGGAATTAGCATGGATTTGTTCAGTTATTATTGAAACACCACATAAATTCTTCATCTTGGCTATATGCTTGGCTTCAGGCGTGTGGGATACAGAAACACAGGACTGAACATGTTACAATCCACAAAACATTTTCTGGTATTTGGAAACTAAATCCTATAGTTCAAAAGGCCAAAGCCACCAAACCTTCAATTTGCCAGAGGATGACAGAAGATGAGACCAAGAGAATCAGCAAGCTCTTAGATTTCTGCCACAAAAGGACGGGATGAGTTGTTTCTTTTGTTTCCAAAGGGGTAATTCTCGTGTTTTAAGTTAAAGCTGCAATTAAATATTTTGCTGGGCTGACCTTTGCTTTTCAACACCTCAAATGGACAGTTGCTTGCTGATCTGTTATTAGGGACAACGTGCAATTTAAAGAGCAAACGAGACAAGCAAAATAGAGCAGGGAAGTCAGAGGAGTGTGGTCACAAACACCACTACCTTAGGCACATCATAGTGCAAACTTCAGTGTAAGAACTGCCTTCTGCTGGGGCACCAAGCACAGAACATTGGCTGTCGTAGTATCAGTTCCCCAAAGCAACAAGTGGTGGAGCTTGTGAAGAGATGACAGCGAGACGACTGGGGGTGGATTACAACTGTGAACAGCAAGGGCTTTTCATTCTTTTCATCTTGCCAGACATGCTGTCCCTATTAAAAGCTAATGTTTGAAAATCATCTGTTTCTCTTAACCTCTATTTGTATTCGGCGAATGGAGCAGTAAATGTAACCAGTGCAGTGGCTGTGAGGGATGAACTCCCACCAGCTTGGTCAGTGTGAAGTCCACGAGCTAATCACTTACAAACCACCTGCAATCCAATGCATTCATTTAAATAGGATTCGTTGTCCTCTCTGTTCAAGTGCTCTGCATCTCAGGCTATCTCCTTGATAATCCTTTTTAGATTAGTGTCAGAGCCCCAGATGAAATCCTTGCTCATTCTCTTGCCATGTTTACCAGGCTGATTTCCAACACTGTTTCATATGGATTAGGCAGAGCAACTTAGTGCTCATATGTTTTTCAGTGCATCTCAGTACCTCATGAAATTACATTATAGATTCATTGTATAAATAGAAGACTGAACACAATTACAGTCCAAAAGCCCCAAAGCGAAGGACTAGAATCTGAAAATAGATGTGACCAGATCTTGCTGTGTGCAAATATCTCGTAATAAATTGGTCACACACTTGTTTATTTAATCTCTGTTTTCTAAATTTCCTTTTTTTTTTTCACAGAAAAATAACCTTCCTTCACACTTCAGCAGAAAGACAATGGAAGGAGGGTGCACATTGGCCGAATTGCCAGGTCAAATCAAGAATGTCAGTGGTTCAATCCAACTGGGAAAACCAAACACCATAAAGGTGTTTAAAGAGAACTTTCCATTGCTTTTCAAGGTCACAGCATTTTAATCGTAGCTGTTATCACCTCTTCCCTCCTAGAAACATAGTGAAAACTGGGTTGAAAGGGTCTTCTGGAAATCATCTTGTCCAATCTCAGCTCAAAGCAGGGGCAATTTTGAAGACAGATCCATCCACAGGAGGTTTAAACTGGCTGAGGTGCTGTATGAATCATCACTGAAGAGAGGCATCAAGCTTTTTATTTCTAGTAAATAAAAAGGTTTCTGAAGGAAATGCATAATTGGAATCTGCAATGCTTGAGAATACGGGAGGTCACACTACTGATGGAAAACTTTTACGTAAATGCTGGACTGTTCTGACAGACCCATACTTCTAAACTACTAATTGATATTTGAAATTTCATTGCTGAAGATCATTGGGCTTCCAGTTGTTGCTAGAAACACAGGCCTTTCCTGTTGGTGAATATAGCTCGCTGAGTGGAGATTAGCAGAGACAGCTATCGTTGGGCCTGTAGGTGAATGGATTGCCCTTGATTTAATAGGAAGTAGCAGGCTGTTGTTTCTAAAGCTACAGGATGGAAAATGACATCTGGATTCTCGATGTGAATATTATTCATCATGTCGGATGCTTTGCTCCTCTTGCCAGTACACCATGCTCCGACGAGGCTGTTATTTCCAGGGCAAACGAATGCTGAGTACAGCATGGATTTATTCAGACTTTGTTGTTACATTTAAACTCTTGTGTTCCTCAATGCAGCCCTGTGTTTGCCCAGTCAAGAGCTGCCCATTGCTGGTTCTCTGGCTACTGGTGACGGGCCAGATCCTCAGGTGGTGTCAGATGGCCCCAGTCCATGTGTGGCAACGTAGCTGTGCGGATCTGCAGCCTTAGCGTTCTCACATCACGTACTGGCTTCTTGTAAACGGTTTGGAGAGGCAGTCATTGCAAATCCCCATCAAGAAACACTAGGATTGAAACCAAAACAAGATGAGAAGAGAGAAGTTGCCAAGCTGGAGTTCAGCATCACAGGTGTGACAAGCAAGGACTAAATGACTTTTGCTAATGCATACAAGGGGCTTTCAGGTTCGTGTCACAAAATCCACCTCTGTTTTTTTGGAAGAAAAAAAGAGTTGAAAGGTACATCCATAAATCCCATCGGTGCTTGTTTACACAGAACACCCAGTGAACCTATTGTGCTGAATATTTTGAGTTATTTCTATACAGCCTGACAGCTGGAAGGCCTCAAGATGGTAGATCACAATATATGGCACTTTCAGCATGTATTTCTGACCTCACATAATAGTAAATTAAATTGGGGTAAACCCTCTTACTTCTATGAGAGGTGAAACTCTTCAGGATCTGCCTAAACTTGGGTGGTCTGAGGAATCACAAATAAGCAAAAGATCTGGTTGATTCTTCTGTTCTGTCAAAGAAAAAGAAAAAAACTTTATTAAAATTGAACTGTTACAAAGAATTTTATTCTTACTTTCTTCACAACATGCAGAAAAGCAAATGGAACACTGAATTAATATAATTATTTCTGCCCCTTTTCTTGTCTTCTGAGTGTAAAATTCAGGAAGGAAAAAGAGAAGAGGGGATAAAGGTAAGAAAAAATACAGAAAGCAGTTGCAAAAATTGAAGTGAAAATATTTTGCAGGAATTTTGCAATAAGAGTTAAAAAATATTTTGCAATGAAGCTAACAATTCCTATGTTTCTTCAGCTGCAATTTTTCAGCAGGATAGAGAAAATTTTTGAAACTGGCACTGATAAGAAATGAAAGGCTGAAACGGATCCTGAAAGTTAGACAATTGGTGTTGAGGATAACTCTACCAGAACCAGCTAAATTAGTCATTTTATTTAAATTTGGTTTGTGCTGAGTTAGCTTTTGTGTGTGATGGAGGTTTATGTATTCAGGTTTTATGCTAGTGAGAATGGAGGTGTTGCTATGAGATCTCTATCCATGCCTCCCTCACTGTCCCTGCAGATTAGAAGCATTGAGTGACTCCTTTCCTGGCTATAATTTCCCAGAAGCTCTGTTGCTGAGGATAGATCAGAAATTAGAAATGGTTCAGAACCTTTTGTAGCAGAAGGTGGGCTCCTCGTATTCGACCACTGCAATTCCAGATAAAGGCCACAAATGTTTCCATTACACACAAACACCTCCTTGAACACCAAAATGTCACCAGACTGCAATCATTTACAGCAGCACAAGCTTCTTCCCTTCCACCCCTAAGTATTACTGTCAGTGTGTAGTAATGAATTCATTGATTTTACCATTTTTTATCAAAACAGTTATTACAGAGATAAATGTCCTTCATTTGCTGTTATTAAATCTGCCATATCTAGGACAGCTGTTGGAATAATTGTCTGGTGTGGACAGAAGAAGAAAATATCCACGACCTCCCCTTTTCTGGGGCTGTTAATCAGAGGCCAGGTACTCTGATGGGCAAATGACCTTCTGAGTCATTCTGGAGTCACGGATGGTGCTGCATCCCTTTTCTCCTACCTCTGGATGTGAGCAATATGGGGAAAATTCTGCATTTTCAAGCAAGGAGCTCTTAGTTCTTCCCTTTTTGATTAGCTGGGTATCAAGTTCTTCCTAGATAAAAGCAACAGACTGCTATTGTGAAGTGGTTGAATTATACATGGTGGACATGGGAATGATCTAAAGGACACCACGATGATGTGGCAATGGTACTTTGTGAACTCCTCTGGGGCTGATGCATCCTCATCTTTTGCTACTCAAAGGAGCTTATTTCTTCCTGCATTTCTGTGCTCCAGACTGCCTGTTTGTGGCTAAGACACTAAAATCAGAAAAGCTGTCTCCTTGCAAAATCACACAAGGTCTGTTTCTCAGGAGGCCTGGGCTGTCCGTTTAATGTGAGTGAAATCATGTTCTTCACTACTTTTGCTTATGCCAGTTCATCTCTTGCAAGGGCTAAAGTTACCAGATGGACCAAACTGACAGCAACTAACCCCAAACTGACAGTGAAGTCCCACTCAACTGCAGGAGTGATTCCTCACAAATGCAGTAGCAGTCTACTGAGTCGACAGCTGCTTTGGTGTGTGATGTAGGTGGGAGCCTTAGCTTGTCAGGAAAATGTTTACTACCCTGAGGCTCAATTCATGTTTTCTGAAGTCCCTGGAAAGGTGACATTAGAACAGCACAACATCTCTAACAGGAAAAATGAAGGTGGAAAAAGTTGGTGTGAGAAAGAGTGCTGAGATCACCTTTTATTCAGAAATGTCAGAGGTGTGGTGTGGTAGGAGGATGTGTTCTGCTGGTTGATTTAATATTCAGGGTTCTTCTTTTAGTAACAGAGTCTGAAAGTTAAGATCTTAAAACTCATCTAAGATAAAATAATGGGATACAATCAAAAGCAATCTCATGGGACAGGAGAAAGAACTCCAGATCTTCCAATGGAATGAGAACATTTTGGCCACAAGGCCAGATCAGAATGACAAAAGTCTGTTACTGAGTTCAGATTCAAATCCAGTTAATTTTGACACTGCCTTAAAAGCCGCAAACAGGTAGGAGTCCATGGCATTGCCAAGGGACACGAGTCCAGGTGTAAGCTCCCTTCAGCTGTAGAGGGGAGAGCAGGAGAAAAGAGCTACTTGAGGACCAACAGTGACATGTGCATAGTGACTGAGTTAAATGCTCTTCTGAGTGAGACCCACTTCCACATTGTTAACCTCTCACTATTGTTGAACTGTTGGAAGCCAAATATTGCAAATTAAAATTGCTTCCTTGACAGAACAGTCCTTCATCTCTTCAAGGCTCTGATCCTTTCCACTGGAGAGACAGGGAGCTCTTTTTAATAAAGCTGGGAACATGACACAATATGGTCCCAACGCTAAGCAAATAACTGGGGATGCTCTGAAGGCCCTGTTTCCCAAAACAGTGCCATCTCAACACAAGGTTCAGTTTGCAGCCACTCACCAAGTGCACTAACTCTACTGAACTGAAAGGATGGAAATGGTCAAAGGCTGAGAGAGGCTTTGATGCATTGCTTTGTGCTGACCTCTGTGGAGGGATTAATATATCCCAGAGGGTGAATCTCTCCTCCTTGCTAGGCTTTCTCTACCTTTCAAGGCCATCAAGGCATTTGTGACTCCCTTCCTCACAAGTGCAGTTCGCAAGCTGGAAGGTTTCTGTTCAATTGGAGCTTGTCTAGAGCTGGACCACATCCATTACAGACCTGCAGTGAGGTGGTGGTTTGGCCTGCTCTTGCTGCAAACGGAAATAGATGTGAAGGCTGCTGCCAAGCCTGCTAAAGAAATGAAACAGCAGACTTGGACTGAATGTGGGCACACGAGTTGAGTTTGAGCCCAGACCCATCAGTGAGAACAGCAGGAGTTCCAGATAGGAGCAGAAGACCAGAACTAGCACCCTCAGTTACTTTGGCTTTGTCAGAAAGGAGCAGATATTCTCAGTCACAGACCTTTCAGGGTGAGAGGAATCTTTCCAAGGCAAGCATTCAGACCAAATGCTACACAAAGAAAGTGGGACTAGCAGAGAAAGCAGAGTGAAAATGTAGATTAAGCTGTGGTTCCCTTCATGCTGGCCAACCTTTACAGTCCCTTCCTGTTACACCTCAGAAATCTATTGCACGCACCACATCTGCTGAGGGCCTAATCCTGCTCCCTTGACAGAGAAAAGGAAGTGAATGAAAGGATAGTCCAGTCAGAAGGATCTGGGAATATCAGACTTGGGATCTTTAGGCAGCTTATGGCCTTTGTGTGTTTTTTGTCAAATCTCACCTCTGTGGTACCAGTTTTCCCTCTACCTTTCATCTGTCCTGTCTCATTTGTTCATCAGTCCCAGACTGTCCCTTGCCATGTGGCTTGCACTGCCTTGGATGCTTCTCAGCTGTGGCAGAAGCTTGGACATCCTGTGATATTTGGCCTGGAGAGCTTTACCTGCTCAGGACTGTTTTCCCTCTTACATGGCTTCTGTGTGAAACACATGGCCTGGGTAGACTTCTTGCCAAACAAGGGTCCATGTGAAGAAAACAAAACTGATATTTACATTTGGCTTAGGGTCAGTGCATCATTCCCAGGTCACCACACCTCTCAAAGCTAAAAGATTGCTTCAGAAAGTTAATTAAGTCCCTCCTTCAGCTAAGTGTAGGCCATGCGTGCAGGCTGGTGGTCAGGCACTGACAGCCATATCCAGCAACAACCACAGACCTCTATCCACCTCCAGATCACCTTCATTCCCCATCCCTCTCACTGTAGCAATGAAGTCAGGATCCAACCACACCGGGGAACATCGCCCTGATGATGCTCAGAGCTGATACCAAGGTACGCAGGAATTGTAATGCACGTCTACACAAGCAATAAATAAATAAATAAATGCATACTGATGCAAGGAAAATTCCACATATTCATCCCCCTGTTTCCTTTATCACTTATTCTGTAACAGCTGTTTAATTAATTGCTTGAGCGATTTCCTAATACATCTTATTTACATACAAAATTACAGAATAATGGTTTGCCTTTGAGTTGAGTGAGAATTTAATGTCTGCTCGCCATGCCTCATGGAATATGGTTACTCAACAAGAAATAAAAGTTCTGGTTGGTTTTGGCTGTTTCTTTTTATTTTTTTTCTTAAAAAAAATAAAATTCTTCTCCTCTACAGGTTTTGTTGTTGTTTTTACAGGCATTACTGAGTGATGCTAGAATGATAACAGCAAGGAGGGGGAGGATTCCTTTTGAAGGTGACTCAAATCATTGAGAAGAAAAATGAAAATGTAACTGAATAGGATGGTTTCTACTGAAAAAAAAAAAGCCATCTAGCATCAGTGGAAACAATGCAACTTTATCTCTGCTGTTCAGGTTTATTCCCTGGCTGGTGGAGGCTGCCCTGGAAGAACGAGGCTGTGTAACCAGTAAGTGTCCTGCTTTGGTGGGCTTTTACCTAAAGGACACCCTTTTTGCCTTCTGACACAGAAACCTTTTCTTTGGATCACAAGAGCATCAGGCAACCGCATCGCTGCTGCTGCTAAGCTTGTGCCAACTCATGTTGTTCTTTCACGAACCCAATTGCATTCAGTCAGCAGCTCTACCCACAGCCACAGACCTGTGAGCTGAAAATTCCTTCCCAAACTCTGGACAAGCACATCCCCAGTTAGCCCTTTGTTCTGGATTTTCTCTACTACCAAAGTTTAACATTCATCTCAGCTGATTTGGGGCACTTGATGTGCCTGGATTAAGGGACTAATCCAGTGGGTCATTTTTGGTCAATAAAAGAGCCAGACACTCTGAGAAGGCAGCTTGCCTGTGCCTCAGTTGCCCCTGGATGTGTCACCTTCTCTTGGTTGACTGCAGTGGAAATCTTGAACAATTACACTTCCAACTTAGATGCCTAAAAGTGGAGTCATTTGAGGAGCTGTGGAGGCTCTCAAGCTGACAAGCAGCACGTCTAACACGTCTGCTCAGCACTCTGGGCCGTGTCTCAGGATGGCACTATCTACCTTGAGCTGTTTGTCTTGACTGCACTGGAAAGTTTGTGAACCTAGACAAAATTAGGAGCTAGTTTGCACAGTGGAAACCCATCCCAGATGTAGTGTTTCACATAACACCTCCCATAGGGTTTGCTGCTGGAACCCAGCCCATGGTGCCAAGGTCAGAGTTGGTCTTTTGGGTGAAATTTCGCTCAAATCCTACCCTCCAATCCAGAAAACAGCAGGGAAGAGTGGGACTCCTTGGATCCAGGCCCAGAGCAGAGGGAGGATGTCTTGATCAAGGTGTTGTGCTTGGCAATCAGCCCTGACAGTGCAATGCAAGTACATATTTAACCACCTTGCAGAATTTGGTCATTAAATACTGGAAATCAATGGCTCATTCATAGATGCTGCCATTAGAGATGGCCTTACGTGATTTCCTACAGACCTGCACTTTTGGACTCTAGAAGAATTAATGCCTTCTACTCACTACCACATCTCACAAGTGAAACCTTATTGCTGTCTGCTCAGAGCCTTATGATATCTGTTTGGTTGTTAATGATTCAGTACTAGTATTTAAAAAGTTCTTATACCCACCATGACTGTGAGATTTTTCTTCTCACCACTCTTAGGGCAGTTGCTATTAAATCTGTATCAAGATACATTGCACTTTTTACTAAGTGTAAAGGGGGAAAAATATTACTGTTCATTTCTGTTACTCTTTCTTTCTAACTACATTCATTTAATAAGGTATTTGCTTGCAACACAGTATGTTATATATTCTGTGTTTTATAAAGTATCTCCTGGGAAAAATAACCAAGGAAACACAATTTTTCGGCACCATCTCCTTTTATTAAGAATAATGAAAAGGAAACAAGAGTCATTCCAGCAGTCAAACATCCTTCTACTCTTTCTTATTGGTCTTTTTATGATAACTGGGTCTCTCAGCACATAATCTGAGCTGCCTGAATTTGTTTGTGTATTTACATTTTTCCTTTTAGTTACTGTGTGTGTATCAATGCAGAGAAAACATATAGTTTATCTAACATCTCTATCCACACAGAGAGAACAGAGATCTATCAAAATACTGGACAGAATAATCTCAGCAGTAAGGTCTAGCTTCATCCTCAAATTTCAGAGCTTCAACAGAGAGCTCGATTATTTTACTTGCTCTGTATATCAGTTCCCACCTGGATTCATGGTATAACAAGAGCTATTGCAGCCTGCTCACTCTGTGGGTGCAGCAACCACTGCCTGGGCTATCAGAATTACTTGCACACATGTAGGAATGCATCCCAAAGGCCCACACCTGCACCCTCTTTCAATGGATTTTGTATCTTTATTATTTTAGTTACAGCACCTCCCAGGGCTCCTAATGGCAGGAGAAAGTAAGACAGCCCATTTCTGAATTGTGTGATGCTGTCCCAAGCTGGAATAATACTCTTCACTCTATGTCTACCTCAACATGGTGGAAAAATGTGGTAGTGCTCATGAAAAACCAAATGGATGATGTTTGCCATTAGCAGATCCTGTTTCAAGTCATTGGGTAGCTGTCTTACATTAAAGCTGTAATTTATACACTTGGCTGGTACTCAGGCTTGTTTTTAAAGCATCAGTCATTCCTGAACAGTCATAGATGATTTCAACTTACATTATAGGTTCTTCTGCCAGATATTGATCCTGAAGACATTAATTATCAATTAAAAAAGGTTTACTTCTCGCAACATTCATGACTAAAAGATCTGCATATTTATTTTACCTAGTGATTTATTGATGTTTCATTACACATTTCATGGAAAACTGCATTATATAGATGGGATTGGAGAGAAAAGCTCTAAAAACTCCACTTCAATTAGAAGAGATTGCTCAAAGAGCAATAACAGAGCATTTCTTTGGTTTGTCTCAAATGTAAAGGCTGGAAATATCTTCCAGTTCGCTCATGCCTTGCAGTTAATGCATAGATCACCACACTGGTTATAAAACCTCCAGTGTTGCAGGTGCTCCCTGCCAGAGTTTGCATTAATGAAAAGATTAGAAGTGGCACCTGCCATACTCTGGGGCAGTAGTATGCTAAGGACTGGCTTGGAAGATGCAATGACTTCCTCTTTTTCCCTGAAAAGATTAATTCCTAATACTCCAGTGTTCTCTAAAATACGTCACAACAGTGCATAAAACTGAAAATTAATACCAGGATTAAGGTGGAAAGATGTTTCCCTTATTTTTCAGCATATTTGCCAAAGCTTATATCTTTTTTTTTTGTATAAAGGCTCTTGCAATGGGTGTTAGTGTCTTGAAGACTTCTTGTAGCCAAAGACCTGACCCTTGTCTTCTTGTTCAGTATTATGCAGTGACAGGGTAAAGGTTAATATCTTTCATTGCCCATAAACACCACTTGCATAAAAAATTAATGTATCATGACTTCTAGCACAAAGCTCTCTTCACTGGACCATACCATGTCCACTGTCTGTGCTCCTCCACACTGACTATTAAACATCTTGCTAAACATTTGTGGTAACAGACCTCCAAATGATACAGAATAAAAGAGGACTGGCTTATTAAAATCCAAATAACTCTAATACAGTAGATGTAACAATCCCTCAGTGTCCATTCCTCTTATTTGCATCGTTAATTGTTGTCTGATTAAAAATCATTATGAAGCTGAAAACAAGTTAAAACAGGAAAACAAAACCTGGCATGGTAGGAGAAATAGGACTTCATAAATCACTGTGAAAGCTTAAGCAGATTCCAATCTGCAAACCAGAAATCATTGCTCTTAATAAATAGAGAGAAATGAGGATACGTAAACATAGACCTTACAAGGTAAGGAAGGTTAAAATAAAGAGATCAATAGTCCTGTAAACTGAGCAAGGAAAAGGATGGAAATTCACTGTATGCTAAACTGGCACAGAACTCTGAGCCTTGAAGATGTGTTCTGCTGTGTCCCTGGAGAAACTACTGAAGCAATGAATTTTGTGGAGAGGAGAGCATCTTGTTTAATGGAAACCTGGGTTACTGCTCTTGCTCCTGCTGCTGCCATAGACCATCTGGTGGCTCTTTCCAGCACATGGATTTGCCTCAAATTTGGTCCTTAAGATGAAAATCCATAAGGTGAGAGAACACAGACCAGGTGATGGGTGAATGTACTGATCTCAAACAGAAATTTAGGTTTTTATGCTACACCTCAGCAGCCTTTTCTTTTACTGCCTCCTGTTGCAACCTTTCAGTGTCACCTTTATCTCTCTTCCTGAGGGAACCCCAGACCTTCCTTGAAGTGTTCTGCTTCCAGAAGACTACCCAGCTCATGGCATCAAGACCTTGCTGTCGTGGACATTAGCATAAGGATTCACCCCTCCTGTGCAGAACAACCTACTTGGTAAGTTTTGCACAGAACAATTATGGCTTGTAAACAAACAATCACAACAGAAATGTTTTTATAAACTTCTGGATGGAATTTAAATATAATTTTAGGGGACAATACATAAACATAAATAGATGTGTGAAGCCATCAAAAGGTTAATAATCCCAGTACAAAAATTCTTAGACAAACTCTCCTGCAGCTGAGCTGTTAGCAAAGCTATTAAATTTAATTGCAGTATAATTACACAGCCATATACCTAGCTGATACCCAGCTATCAAGCACACACAGTGCAGGTTTAACCACATGCATACAATACATGGGGGTTTGCCTCAGGTGCTACAAGCATCTTGCAGCCAGATGTGCTTCTGCCTTCCTGGCCAGGCTTGATATCAGTTACAAACATGCTTAGGAGGTTCAGTCCAGGATGCATTGGTGCAAAGAGGGTCAATCTCCCTTGCAAAGCAAGGATGAGGAACAAGATAAAGTATTTGCCTTTGTAACAGATGTGGAGGCACGATTTGCAGTGCATAAAGTTAGCACAACTCTCAGTCTTTGCAGGATCAGGGCCAAAGAAAACAGCATGTTTCACCCTCCTGCACTGGTCAGATATGTCTGAATTTTCCTACGGGAAGCTGTTGCCTCCTGGATCACTCTCTACCCAAAGGCACTGAGCCCAGAAATGTGTTTGTGTGCATCCAGACAATGTCTCTCAAGGCCAGGGTTTGCATGGCAAACACTCCACCTGGATTGTGGATCCTCATGGATGGGGAGACGTTTTGTGAGGGAGCTGCTCCAGGAAGGGGGGGGGGGGGGCCATGGGAGAGTACTGGGCTGCCAAGTGCTGCTGGGATGTCCCTTGTGAGAGCCACAGCAGAGGATGGCAAGCTTGTGGGTATGTGGGTTCACCTCCCTGGGGTGCCCAAGAGTCTGAGGTAACAGTAATGGCCATAGGGCAGAGCTGCAGCCAGCTCTCGTGCCTAATTGCTACACTGAGTGCACTTGGTGTTTGGATGACATGACTGGTGCAGACCTCCATGTCCAATCCACAGTGACTCCAAAACAGCCTCCTGAGATGGGGAGAGGAAACTCCTTTATGCACTGCTTTCATCTGACCCTGTATTTCTTAAACCCAGATGAAAGGCAGGGGACTGAAATATATCTGATTAAGGGTATTTTCCAGATATTTCCAGCCCATACAGAAGTGTCAGCAGGAAGCAGTGGAAAGGTTGTGAAGAAACATGTTTTCTGTACAAGTCTCACCTTGGAAGGTTGGGTAATGTAACCACCAAGGCTTCTGGGGGCTCATTACAGTTCAAGAGTCACATGGGGGAAGTATCTAGTGTCCATCCCTTGCTTTCTGGCCTTTGCCACTTGAGAAAGGATCACAATTAGATACCTTTAGCATGAGACAAAGAGGCTTCAACAGAGCATCTGGATGACTTCATGATACATCCTCTCTCTTCACTTGTCTAAGGTATTTCTCTGTGATCATGGCAAACTGGACTTGCTACACAATGGCTGGGCAGGGGTGGGCGTAGGGCAAGAACACTTAAATGGGTGCTGTATGCCATGATTTGCCAAGAGGCCGTGGAGACTCCTTTAGCAAAAGGGAGAGATCTTCAGTTCTGGGCTTAACAGCAACCTTTGGGAAGAGCCATCATTGCAGAGCAGTGAAATCCCTGCTGTAGCTGTGGATCTCTTACAGTGGGCACAGTAGGTCAAACTCTCTGGCTCCCTCTGGGCTTTCGTTTTAGAGTTTTAAACAAACAATTACATTTAAATAAAGGAAATGACTGGAAGCAGCTACTTTACTAAGAGCTCACTGAGCTCATCAATTATTGAATACGAATATGTGTGGAAATTGCACCGAACTCCACTTTCCTTGAGGGAGCTACCAGGAGAGCCTGGGCTTCTGTGCTAAGTGGAAGCACAGGATTTGCTGTATCTCCTGAGATCACCCAAGCATTTTGCACTGTTCCCTGCCTTTGGCAGTGGCCAGTCTGTGATGATTCAGAGGTAAATGACCTCTATCCTCAAGCCATTTTTCACTGAACTAATTGTGCAATGCATGGAAAGAAATTACTTCCTGATCCCTGTGGGAATCCGCTAATGCCTTGAAACTGTGATGTCTCTTGCTTTGGCACAGGTTAATGCTAACCATAGAGCAAACCTCATTGGCAGCTCAGAACACCCTTTGGTTTTCTCTATTTTTGGCATATGGATCATTTTGCCACCAGGACCCACTGCTAGCTACAAGTGTTGTTAGTATCCATTAAATCCTTCCCCACCTTTGCAGTCCCTAGTTATTGCATTTGATCCTGAAGTGAAAGGATAAAACACTGCTGAGTATTATAAGCCATGCTGGGAACTCAATTGCTCCTTGGTCAATTTGACAGTAGTCAAACAAATGAAAACTTAAAAAAAGTAAAGTGAAAAGGAAAATGCAGCCCACGAGTGTGCCCACGGTGGGCTTGGACAAAGCAATGTGCAGCTATAAAATGAAGTAAGAGAGGGATAGGTTTTCTCCATGCTGCTTGTTTGAATAAGCCCCTACTACAATCATGTCATGGAGAGTGGTGCTTTCGTTGCAAAAACCATTCGTGAGAGCACCAAAGAAGTAATATCAGGGATTTTAAGAGAAAATGAGGGGTTCCCTGCTGTAAGATAATGGTACTGATAAAAGGAGATTTGGGCTGAATAAGAGCTGGGGGGAAGGTTTGTAATGCCTGTGCTGGGCACACAACCAGAGGCAGTAATTGCATAGTGAAGCTTGAGGTGTCCACACACCCCCTGCTCTTCCTCTGCATGAGGCAGAGGAGACCAACTAGTGGAAGTTCAGGTTTTCTCCATTTTAGTCCCAGAAGCCATCTAACCTGCTGTTTCTCCTTTCCTGTCTTAGAAGCTGATTTTGTGATCACAGAGGCTTCCTTTTTCCTTGCTCCACCTTTTCTTTAAGCTTGCTAAAAATGATAGCTGAAGCAGCTTTTCTACCCAGTCCCTCTCTGCTCAATCTGAAAGACCCCTTCTGTAGCCTAAGCCCCAGTCCAAGGCCCTCACATGTGGCATGCAGAAGTATTTATCTGTTTTGAGACTCAGGGATTGAGAATGCCTTAAATTGATCATTTGGAGTTGATTATTCTTGAAATACCGAGCTGGCTACTCATCCCTAAATTCTAGGTCTGGAAATTAATCTGAAGTTTTTATACCAGTGCTCTGGAGATTTGTGTGTTAGCTACAGATTTAAACATCTTGCAAAGCCGTGTCTTCAATTTGGTCAGCAATATCAGCTCTGCTCTCTGAGAGCTCTTAATGCAGCCCAGCTTTCCACAAAGGGGATCGGGAGAGCTATGGACAGAAAAAGCTGGTGTGATCTGGATATTTTATGTAGGTGGTGAGTCTGCAAGCACCTGGCTTCACAAAAGCAATTAGCACCCTACGTGTCCTCGACTTCATTACACAGATAAGTTTGTGTCTGCTGCAATACGTAGGAAAATGTTCCATATGTGTGTATCTGAGTGAGAAGGAAAGTATGGATTTGCTTCTTCTGTTAATTAATGAATGGATTTTGTGTGTGTTTATCTTATGTTTGTATGTCAGATTGCACAGCAAGCAGAGGCAGTGCATGAATGCTTTACCCAGACTACCAATGCATGTGTAAATACCAGGCTGAAAGGTATGTGGGCATTATGGGCATGCCACATGTGCACATCGTGTAAAACTGGACCACCCTGCTCCAGTGGGAGGTGTCCCTGCCCATGCCAGGGGGTTGGAACTGGATGATCTTTAAGTTCCCTTCCAACCCAAACCATTCTATGATTCTATGATGGCTGTAAACAGACCTGTAGCCACGTACAAGCCTTGCTACGTGCAGCCCTAATGACATGACTATAAATCCTTCAACCTTTTACCTTTGGCAGGGCTGGGATGGGGATCTATTGTGCTGAATACCTGTAAGTGTGGTCCTGTGCTGCGTATTTATCAGCAGGGAGGTGCAAAGACCTGAATGCCAATGTGCACAGGTGTGGTGTGGTGTGTATTTGTACACAAACACAACTTTTTTCTTTATAGAAACTGCACCTTAGTCTTGGAAAAATAGTAAACGGGATATTTGTGGAGACAGCACGTATAGGAGTTGGCCCAAAAGGCTGATGCTACCCAAAACCTACAAAAAGAGCATTCAGCCATTCCCAGCAGCCTATGGGAGGTGCTGGCACAGTAGAGGGGACAGTGTTTTGTCACTTAAGCCTCTCTATTTTTCAAGCACTTGTTTTCTTGGTTTTATTCAGGTGTTACAGCAATGAGGTATGAATCTACCCCTGGGATCCTGATGATTTCTCAGTGCTACTACACCTATAAGCATGGATTATTCTGACTCTGAAGTATGCAAGGGATTTTAAGATACAAGTCTTTTGGGAACCCTGAAACATATGGTGATCATATTAATGGTGATCTTCTACTGTGCACCTGTGCCTTCTGGGCAATGTAGTGTTGTTCTATGATCTTCGTTGTGTGACACATACTGAAAAGTCAAAACTCTCTTTGTCATGCAGGTATATACTACATGTACTGGGAATAGGGGTCATTCTGCATTTATATCTGGGTATTTCTGTGTCTTTGGTTGGTCAAGCACAAAGGAGACTGTGGTAAAATGCAGAGAACAAGTCTTTCTTCTCTCAATCCAGATTGGCAATGCTATCAAAATGCTGGAGAATCCAGGTCCTGCAATACACTTATGTCTACAGCTGATGGGAGCAGAAAACACTAAGATTACTTCTGTGTCACAAACATTTCCTCTGGTGCAGCCTAAATGATTGGTCAGAGTAAGGACTTTGACTAATTACTCTCAGAATTGCTGGCGTGCTCTCAGCTGAGCCAGGTACTTGAGCCAAGCAGGATTTATCAGGTATGAACACTTTGTTCTATATTACAACATCCAGTCATTTGTGATTGGATTTGGAAGGAAACTAAGACCCAAATAATAATCTGTGCTGATGGCAAATGCACTGAACAATAAAGGGTAAAAATCACCTTCATGTTGTAATTCACAGCACTGCCCTTCATCTGTCCCCTTCCTCTCCTCCTCTCTTTCACTCCACCTCTCTGTTGATGGATTGGGAGGACAATGAATCACGTGCAGCAAACAATGAGCAGAGCAAACAAGGATTTGCAATGGAGTGGTGCTGTTCTACACTAACTGAGGGCTTACTTGAACACAGTCCGGCTTCACTCACCAACTCTGAAACTCCCATTGCATAAATGACTAGCCATGAGCATTGGCTAACCAGGGGACAGTGATGTCTTTGCAAAACATGAGCAGTTTTAGTGGAATTGCTGATAAAAGTCTCCACGGTGCTACTGTTGGTGCTGAGTGCTCTTCTGATTGTGTCTCTTCAAGGTGACAAGACCCCTGCCCAGTAGAGACTGGAGGGTAAATAACTGAGAGAGCTGGGGATGTGAACAGCAGCAGTTCTGTGTGCTGACAGAAGCACAGAGAACCAGGAAATAGCTTTGTCTTTGTCCTGTGGCTCTCTTCCATTTTGGACACCCTCACCACAGAAGAACAGTCAGCCACTTCAGAGGCTCCTACTGGAGCCATGGTTTTGCTTTCATTGTCATGCTGAGTGAGATAGAAGTGAGAGCTAACAATGAAAAATGGCTGTGGTGTTGGAGAAAGGGAATCTTAAAAATGGTGACAAACTCAGGAATGAAGAAATACCTCCCTGCCACGCTGCTTGTAAGCATTGGTATCATCTCGACATAAAACCTGAGGAGAGTGGCTGTAATTGAGAATATTCTAACATTCACTCACTGGGAATTGTTCAGGCCACAGATTTCCCCAAATGATTCACATCCTTTTTTGTGGAAGCCTTGACTAATTGGAATCACCAGCAAATTGGCCTCAAATCCACAGAGTCCCACCTAAACCACCTCTGACACCTAAATCTTGGCTATTTAAAAGATCATATTTTTCCCATTCTTTTTCCTTGGTTCATGTCAATCCACCTCAGACCTGGCTCTGCAGAAAGCTCCCAAGACCTGACTCCTGGGGCACATCCTTAACCTGACCCTCAAACAGAGGATGCAAGATCTCAGCATCTCTTCTGCACAAGTTCTCCTTGGGATTCAGTCTGATATTCTGCAAGCAAAATGTGAACTCCCTTTGTCAAACTTTAAGAAAACCATTCAGCTGGCTCAGCAAAGGGGAGAAAATTATTTGGAAGGGTCCACACAAATATGAGGACTTCAGGGAGCCTTAAAGTTGTGGGTGGATTATTCCTTCCCTGCCACTATGATAGACAAAAGCATCTTCAAGACGGAGAAGCTTGTCTTCTGAGGCACAGGTGCAGTTTGTCTGATGCACAAACTAGTTGTATTTCTAGTCTTCTTTTCCTTCATTATATTAACTGGCCTGTCTTTTATCATTCCCAGCTCAATAATTATCAGTGGCTCAGTGAATGAGAAAACTGAGAAGACAAAAAATATATACCAAGTGCACATAAAAGAGAGCTGGGGCTGCCAGGCAAAGGATCTATCAAAAAGTACTTTGCCTATTACAGTGGGGAGAGTTATAAATAGGATGCATTTTTAGGCAAATACAACTTTTCCAGAGCTTGAGTCCACCTGGGATAGAGACAGTCAGAAGATGTCTGGAGAAGTGTAATGAAGCCATTCGCTGAGCAATAGTAAAGAGAGTGTGAAAATACATTTCAGAGAGTGCTCAGCCAGTGGATCTCTGCCGAGACAACAGCCTGCGTGGGGGTCTTTGCTAGTTGCCTGGGGAAATCAAAGTGCTCACCGGCACCATGCACTGCTGCCTTTGCAGACCAGCAGTACTCACAGCTGCCTGTTTTAACCCAGGCATGATTGTCATCCACTGGTGGGTGAAACGACCTCGCTGTGAGCTGTGCCTGTCTTTCAGGGCTGGGGCACAGGTATAAATATCTATATAGATTTCAGGATGCTTATGCAGTGCTTCCAAAAGGCTGCAGCTCTCCCCTGCCAAGTACCTGGGCACTGTATTCACCTCTCCCCACTGCACCTGTCCTGTCAGGTGAGGTATATACAGAGGGGCATTCCCAGAGAACACTCTAAATCTCACATTTCTCCTCTGCAATTAACGGCCTTGTTTTACTGCTGAAGACCTGTTCATCCCTTTTCAAAATGTGGACATCTTCCCTTCCCTTCCCTTCCCTTCCCTTCCCTTCCCTTCCCTTCCCTTCCCTTCCCTTCCCTTCCCTTCCCTTCCCTTCCCTTCCCTTCCCTTCCCTTCCCTTCCCTTCCCTTCCCTTCCCTTCCCTTCCCTTCCCTTCCCTTCCCTTCCCTTCCCTTCCCTTCCCTTCCCTTCCCTTCCCTTCCCTTCCCTTCCCTTCCCTTCCCTTCCCTTCCCTTCCCTTCCCTTCCCTTCGAAAATCTTCCTTCTTCATCTCCCAAACAGACAATAATAATAATAATAATAATGAAATTCAGTTGTCCTTAAGAATACTTCAGAATCCAAGGACAGATGTGCAATGCCAAGCCCTCCTACAAAAGCCAGTTTTTCAAAATACAGTGGTTTCCACATAGACTGAATATCTTCCGGCAGACCCTGTTGTGCAGCTGCACTACTTAATCCATGTTAATTAAATTGTTATCAACTCGCTAAAATTTACTTTTAGAAAAGCTTGGGTTTGGATTTTTACCTTTTTTTTTTCTAATAGAAAAATGCAGCTTCTGCAAAATAAGAAATTCCATGTGAAAATGTTAACCTTATTAGTTTTTCTAATAAGGGAAAGAGATCTGCAACAGCTTGATTTGCTGTTTTTAAACCAGGGCATTTTGGCTCAAACTGAGTAATGTTTTTTAATGTTTTATTTATGACATTTATGGCTCTGGTTCAACATTAAACTCCATTTCCTATGAAGCTGTCACATGGAAATTGTGTCTTTGACTTCTCCTCTGCCCCACAGCACTGACCTTGCTGGCTAAAGCAGCTTCCCCCACGCGGGTGGTCGTCCCTTGGATGGAGGTGGGTGTGACACCTTCTGGGTGCCACACGCCTGCAGGTGCAGCCTGTGCTCTTTGCAGCCTGTCAAAACATTGACACATCTCTTGTGTGTGCACTGTTCAATGCCACGTTCACACTTGCTTCACTGTACAGTTCTAAATTATCTGAAGATTAAAAAGAACCTGCAAAAGTCCCAAACTTAGCTGAAAGGTTAAAGTCAGGCCGGCACGCTCAGTTAGGAAACTTTTCCTTATTGTGGGATGCTGTATCGAACACAAATGCAAAACAGGAGCATTTTATGGTTGTTGGTGCCTTTAATACCTAAACCTGCACTCCCAGAAGCATTTGCCTTTCTTTTTTTGATCATAAAATCATTAAGGTTGGAAAATCCCTCCAAGATCATCAAGTCCAATTGTCAGCACAACACCACCTTGCCTACTAAACAATGTCCTGAAGTGCCACATCTCCATGTGTTTTGAACACCTCCAGGGATGGGGACTCCATGGCTTCCCTGGGCACCCTTTTCTGATGCTTCACCACTCTTTTGGTAAAGAAATATTTCCTAAAATCTAATCTAAACTTCTCCTGGTGCAACTTGAGGGCTTTTCCTCTTGTCCTATCACTAGTCACCTGGGAGAAGAGACCAACATCCACCTCATTACAGCCTCCTTTCAGGTAGTTGTAGAGAGCAATAAGATGCCCCTTCAGCCTTCTCTTCTCCAGGCTAAGCAGCCCCAGTTCCTTCAGCTGCTCCTCATAGGACTTGTTCTCAAGGTTCTTCCCCAGCTCTGTTCCCTTTCTCTGGACATGCTCCAGCCCCTCAATGTCTTTCTTCTACTGAAGGACCCCAAACTGAACATAGGATTCGAGGTATAACCTCAGCAGTGCCGAGCACAGGCAAAATCATTTCCCTAAATCAATAGGTGATCTCAATATTTTACTGGTGCCTGAGCTTTTTTCAAAGCACAAAACCAGACCATAACTGGCTCATTTCACCCTGATGTGATTTCCATTTTCCAGAACTACCCCAAACTACATTGCTGCAAGCACAAAACGTGTCTCAGGGCATTTTCAAAGATGGTGAGTGGCAGACTCATGAAAACTTAGACCTCAGAATGAACTGCAGTCGGTCATAACATTGCCACATGTCCTCTGCAGAATGAACTTCAAATGGCAAAATTATGTACCTCAGGTACTAGAGTGTTTGTGGAAAGACATTCAACATTTTTTGGTATGTCTTTATCAAAGACAGTGGTAAATGCAGGATCCAAAGTTAGTCTTGCTGATATAGCTGATTTATTCTTTAAATGCAGGAACAAGATGTCACAGGGATTATAACTGCCATGATCTCACTACCAAGTGTCCTACTGGCTGGTCCATGGAGGTGTTTGGCTGCTAGGAAACACAAGGAATGTATGGTTTTGGTGGGAAGCAGGCTACCTAAGTATCAAAGTGATCCCAGATGGGCTATAAAACAAATGTGTTCTTACTGTGTGTAAATGAATAGGAAGTGAGTGGATTTGCAAAATTTTTTCTGTGCCCCAACGTTCACTTGACAGCTGGCAGAAGAGGGAAAAAATCCACTCTTTTGTGACAGATTGAAGACTTTATGACAAAATGGAGGCCAAATTCTGCTCTTTGCTACACAGAGACCAATAGTGTACAAACAAACTTCATGTCAATTTGGTCACCTGGAGCTCATACTCATGTAAATGAGAACAAAATGTGTGGCTGTGGAACACCCTAATGCTGCCTCTGCAGCTTTGTATCAGCATTCAGATCTCCCTGCTTTGCCATTCTGTCCCCAATTGCTCTCCTCAGAGGGATGGTTAGCTGCCTCCCAAACTAATTCACTTTATTTGCTTCAGTGATTGTACCTGGCATCCTCTCTCATATCTTTGCTCAGGCTTTCCTTTAATTCTCTCTTCTCTCCGACTTTCTCAAAATATGTTCTCCATGGTATTAAGGATGGATTTACTTTTGAGCAGGGAAAACTACAAAGTCATGAAAATCCTTTGCAGTTCTAATTAGACTTGAGTAATGTATGTAGACAAAGACAGCCTTACCTTTACCAGTAAATGGAGGATCTGGGAATTTGACTGCCTTTTGTCTTATTACTCAGTGGAGAACTATGAAACTATTCTATATAATTATGACCAGGGAATACGCAAGCAACGAGCAACCTGCATGGCACAATGCTGTGGGCAAAGTTGAGCATAAATAGAGGATTTGAGGATCAGTCAGTCCTCATGGCTTATTGTGCCTCAGGGCTTTTTCTTTGACTTCAGATGAGCCACTTAAATTTCTCTCCCTCTCCTTTGCATGTGACAAGCAAGAAGAATGCGTATGTGCCTTGTGTGGTAAATGGAATGAAGTGTATTAAATGGTGGCAAATTCTAGTAGAAATCTTGTCACTGGTGCCTAAGAACGAGGGTGAAGGATGTAAGGAAAATAGGAAGCAGTAGTACAGACCCCTTAGATGGCCTCATACCAGGTGATCCTTTCCTTTCTCAAAGAATTCCTATGAGAGCTCATAAAAGGCAGTTTATTCTGTGCCTCAGTTTCCCATCTCTCAAATGGAGACTACAGGCAATGCTGCTTCTTCAGCACGTCCCCTTTTTCCTTCTGGTTTCCAAAGCCTGTCCTCCCTTTTTTAGTATATGTAGACCAAGACTAATGCCTTGATGGAACCCTGAAGCTTTGAAAATTACATTCCCTGCCATCCAGTAAGTTGTTTTCTTCACCAATAAACAACTTTATCTGGTAATGGAAGAAAGTAGTCAAAAATGTGTATGAAAGGAAGGGTGTTAATAGGTTAAAATGAATCCTCCCACCTTTCCAGAAGTGAATGCACATTTATCTGAATTCCTTCATTTGAGTTGGTTATGTAAATGAATTGTTAATATCTACACTCACTTTATTCTGTTACAATGAAGTCACAAATCAAATTAGGACAAAGATTTCTCTTTAATTTCTCTTCTTTTCTTCTCCTTTTTTTCAATTACTGCACTTTATATAATTTTTCATCTCGATCTGACAGCTTATTAACAGGCTTGAAACCCACAAATTAGCATTTTTTAAAGCCTACAATGAGCAGAAATGCAAACAGTCCATCAATATCTGTATTTCTCCCCTGTTTCTATGATCCAGTGACAGATATTTAAACCTTAGCCTCAAGTCTCTCCCCAGTCAACTTTTTGGCAAATTCATCTCCTCTCTTTACAAAGCTGAATGCTAACAAAGTCACACAAGGAGGGCAAACTCATTGCCACAGCTGGATTCTGTCAGCTTAAAGCAGATGCAGACATTTAAATAGATGGTGGAGGGAACTGGTGAGCACGGCTCCTGCAGACACCACAGGAAACGAATATTCCGCTCTCCTGACCTGCCTGTAAACTAAAACTTAAAGAAGTAAGGGAAAAAAGGCCTGTTTTTGCAGGAGATATTACCCCTGCTTTCCAAAGACCGAAGCAATTCAAGAGAGTTCAAACGGGGAGATGTTGTGTGAGTGACTTCAGTGTTACCTTCCGGAATGGATAACAACTTGAAGAATAATTTAGGTGTAGAAGGCAAGCTGAGAAATACAATTTCCGTTGCAGCAAATCAAGGGGGGAAAGAAATCAGTGGGATGCTGTTTGTTCCCTAACTGCAGAAAGGCTTTCACAGGGGATAACATCAATTGCCTGTGCAGTGATCTTGTATGCTTTTGAAACAGGAACCTGCTCTCTTTATGGAAGGGGATGTCACAGTCAGAAAAAGGACCTCAGCAGATTAGATCAGACTTCTTCCCCACTCTAAGTCTCCTATTTCCTTTCTGATAAATTCTTCTTCCAACGCAGCAGATCTTGCATTTTTTCCTATACTTTTACTATTCCTATGGGCATCTCCTTTGGATTTCTGTGGATTTTGGAAATCCAGCTGAAACTTTAGTCAGGTGAAATCAACTATGTAAGAGAACTTGAGAAACAACTGGAATAAGAAAACCCAAGGTAGATTATTTGTGACTATGTTACGAAGTTTGTCTGTCTGCTTTGAAATCTCTGAAAAGCAAGGTGCTCTACCCTTCCAAAAGATGCTTTATGTTTGCTTTACTGTCATAATCAAATCTTTGCTCTCTAAATGAGAAAGTCTGTGAAGAAGAGCAAATGTGTGCTTTCCTCTGTAAGGAAATCCAACTCAGACAGCCTAAGATCTCTCTAAGACCAGTGTGTTGTGGTTCCTATGGGCTGGCTTTTACCCCTCATAGTGAGCAGCCAAAGCAGTTCTTCCAGTCTCCTCTGCACGTGGCCAGGAACCTGCCTGGGGTACAGGACAGGGACTGAATAACCCAGTGTACCAGGAAATATAGGGAGAGTTTTCAAAAGGGTACCAGCTCTCATATTCCATTGTTAAAGCTACTTGAGAGCTGAGAAGGGTCTCCTGAAATGCAGGTTCTCGCTCATTTATCTGCCCTAATTATTTTCACATTTTCCTTTCTTGGAAACAAATGATGGCAGTTTCTGACAGACACAAAAATCTAGACTGAATAGCTGAGAATCCAGCTGTTCTTGTTAACTGATGCACCAGTCATTTTACCCAGTAACTCAGGCTTGCCCTCCCTAGGCTGCCTTTCCTAGGATCAGTCCTCAGTCACTCTGCATGTCCTTTTCCTGAAGGAGCTGAAACAATATTTGTGTGTTCCCAGGGCAAATCAGCATTTCCTGGTGCAACAGGTATTTTACTGAGAACTATCTGAATTACTGTCCATTGGTAACTGTCTGTCAAATGTCACTTCAAGTGAGACCCACCCAGCTGTACCTCTGTCACTGCTTTTGCATCTATCTTTGAAAGGCATAAAGGACGTTTTTATTGGGTCTTCAAGGGAGAAATGTGCCTTATCAATAATGCAAAGTTAAGAACAGATTAATACATGACTGTGCCTCCAGTGAAGGACTCTCATCACTGACAAGTCCCTGTGTGTGAGCACAGGGCCAGACCAATGACTGTTCATGAGCAGCACAGCACACATCTGGTCTTATTTGAATATTGACTTTTTGCATACAACTTGAGGAAGAGCTTTGGGGTATTTTAATGGTCGGTTCCTCTGTGAAAAAAATCACAGGGGTAAATGGACACCTCCCTCAGTGCATGTTTTTCTTCCCTTACTGACTTTTTCCCTTGATATTTGTAGTCATGTCTACTTTGTGGGTGAAAAACTATACTCATGACAACCTTTGCAACCCCATTTGCTTTGTCTGCACGGACAGGATTGTTTAGGATTACCCAATCAGTTTTGTTCTCTGTCTCTGGTTCAGAGGTGCAATTTGGGTTGTGCTGAGAGAGATCTTTGGAGAGCAGTCCCTTCTTTGGCTCACCTTGTTGTTTTGTACTGCTGCAAGATCCTGGAACAATTGGCACAATTAGAGCTGCAGTACTGTTTGAGCAGCAATACCTCGTCACAATGGAGCAATTAAGACAATTACTGTACGTTTTATGTAACAGGACAAATGGATCTCACTCCTAAAGTCTTTGAAAAATCTCCTATAAAAGCTGTAATAATGCATTAATATATTAATCCTTTTAATCCTGTCAAACTACCCAAGTATTTCTGTGAAGGGGTTGACAGGAGATCTCAATACTGAGAGGAATAACAGCAACCACTCGCTAGAGTTGCTTTTTAACCATTTGCCTGCATCAGGCGTTGCAAATCACTTTGATTTAGTGGATGAAGGGTGGGATAAGGGAGTAGAGAAATTTTAGAAAGGCTCCCTGACTTGTGCACACTGTCAGTCCTATTGAATTCAGTAAAAATACAGCAGTTTCTCCTGAGACACAAAACTAAAAGGAGAGGACTATGGCCAGGAGTGAACTAGTGGGGTTTGATGGTAGAGAATTCACTGAGCCATGGAGCAGTCCCAGCTGGTGCCTCTCCCTGCAGTTCCCCTCCAAGATCCCCTCCTAAGCCAGCCCCTGCCTCTCATCACAGACACAACCTGCCACATCTGCAATCCAGATACTTTGGAGACCTGAACTGAGGCTGAACTCTGAGAAATGGGCCAAGTATATATATTTATAAAGTAAAAATAAACCTAAATGTTAATTGAAAAAAAATTGTGTAAAATAAAGGTACAATTAGCACAGTTGCAGTATTGTGGAGAAAGGAGGAGAGAAATAAAAGAAAACTGTGTTACTATTTACCTACACTGAGATCAGATCCAAGAGACTTCCCTGATTCTCCATTATCCAGCTGGCAAGCCATTTGCAATATCTACTTAATCACGTGCCTGTGTCTCCTGCTCTCAGACAAAGCCCATATTCTTAGATTGCTGTCAGGGGAGAGGATGCTGATTTGGATACACAAGTTTTGTTGTTGCTTTTGTTTTTAAGCCCTGCCTGATATTCTGTTCCAGCTGCAGTCTCTCCCCACATGGTTACCTTTGACTCCCAACATCATAACTCCAAATGAGTTTTAACCCTTCACCCACCAGACTAGGGACTGCTCCAATGCTTTACTAACAAGTTGTTAACCTGTTGCAAGCTAACGTACTCTTTTCTGCCTGGCATGGCAATGCTGAAATCTCAGTGTGAAGCCTTTTTTACATAGCCAAGCTTGCATTTCATAGCAACCAAAAATTGACAATCACATTTTTACAATAATATACATTGCACTGATACAAGTAGCTCATTAATAGCTCTTAAATGAGACTAGACTCAATGGCTAAGCAACCACTTTGAGAAGATAATGGGTGTGAGGTGAGTGACCCCTGTTAAGTCTTTGAGGGATTTCATAGTGCCTGAATTTTCAGAACAGCCTAGGGAAATTAGACAGAAAATAGCTATCATGTTTCACTGAAAATGGGATACCTAGTCTGGCTTACAAAAATAAAATTCTTGACTTTAATCTTCCTATATTTTAGGCCTTGATCTGAAAGCCACAGTTAATGCTTTTTTTCCTAATTTAGAGGTTCATGGATCCCTTAAGGTCTGTGAATTATGTATATGCTAGTTTAGTTGGGACTAGTTGAATACAGTACTGTCTGAAAGCCAAGGATGTGTATAAGCAACGCCTGTGCCTTCTATGTTGTCTCAAAATCTCTGGACAAAAGAAAATCTTTGGATCCCAGCCCCTCTCTACAGCAGAGCCAGCAGCAAAAGAGAAAGCTTCTCTGTTTTAGAAGACATCTTTGTGGGAAATGCTGCCCTGATCCTCATCTGTACTCATTTAAGCTGATTTGTAAGATATGAGCATCTGTCTCCCTATGCCTAAACATTTTGGATGTTTCCAAGAAGCAGTTGGAGAATCAAGTTAGAGGGGAGAGATGAAAACCTTTTTTCTTGTGAAAACTTTTGAAGGAAAATTTTCTCAACAAAACATCAAAGTTTGTGCTAAGGGATGAAGTGGAATTGTTTCAGGAGGAATGCAAAGGAGGGTGAGAGTACAGGGCTGAGGGAAGGGTGCAGACCCTGCCCATGTGAGAGCAGTCTGGAAAACCATCAAAGGCAAGGGCTGTTATGGTCCTGAAATAAGTGAATTGACTTGTTGGAGAATGGAGGCATTAGGTTACCTCTCTTTGAGGCAGTCATGTATCAGGCTGGTGCTGGGAAGGGCTGGGGCAAGGAAGGGGTTTTGTCAGCCAATTACCCAGCACGGTGATCTTCTTCAGTGGAAGAGCAGCAGTACCCATCTACCCACGATCATTTAATTAAGATAAAAAATTCTGTCCTCCAAATGGATCCTTTTGGCAGTATAGTCACAGTATGGGTCTCTGAAGAGCAGGCAATGTGCAATCCAGGTGATGAGTCAGCCAGGACTCCATAGGGGTTGAGAAGTTGTGGTTGGTGATTCAGTTAACAAATCACTCCCTGTCAGGAGTAGGATGTAACACCCAGACCAACCTTTGGCATACACCAAAAAAATACATTTATGCAGCTTAATTTAAGTAACACACTGTGGGAGGGCTGGTGACCTCAACTCCTCATTCTGATAGCAGAATATGTTTACAAAAATTAAGGTTATCAATTGCAGTGATTCTTCTCAATCAGCCCATTAATGCTCATTTTATGTAACAGGACAAATAGATCACAGTGTAAAGTCTTTGAAAATCCCCTGTGAAAGCTGTAATAATGCTTTAATGTATTAATCCCCTTAATCCTGTCAGACTCCCAAAGAATTTCTGTAAAGGCTGACAGGAAATCTCAATACTAACAGCAGAACCAGCAGCACACACTTTTCAATAGGTGGTTTTTAACTATTTGTCAGTCTTCCGGCTTTAAAATACTTCTCCACTGAAGGTGAAGAGAACTGCACTTTGTGAAGCACAGGGAAAGATTTTTGAGAGGCTTTGTGGGTTGGATTGTCCTTTAATTTACGTCATGTTAAATCAAACCTACTGCTGGATGTTGACACGAGGGTGAGGATCAGCATTTTACACCTTCCTTTTCTGAATCTCCCTCCTTTTCGTTGTGCTTCATGTGCTTGCACTTTGCTCTTATCATCTTTCCTTGGGCTTTGCCAGGTGCTTGTACACCCCAATGCCTTCCTGTGTAGGATGGTGATGTACACCTTTGTCTCCTGGGCTCTAATTGCACTGCATGCTCCTGTGGGTTTGACGTGCTCTGCAAGCAGGCTGGGGAGGCTGATTCTTGTGGTTATGGGATATAAATGCTATGACAGAACGCTCCTGTATCTCTTGCTCAAGTGCTGGAACGTAGAGAATAACTTTTGAAAGGAGAAAAATCAGATTTGTGCCACGTTAGCAACATAATGGCAGTGCTTCTTTAAAAGGTGGCACCTCCAATTTCAGGCATGTTCTTAGCAGTCTATAATTTAGATGGAGCTGAAGCATTTAGTCTGTAGGACTTGTTTTTCTTCCTTCACCTTTTCTTTAACTAGTGAAGAAAATGACATTCTATGTAAAATGTAATAACCAATAATGAATCCTTTAAAGTGCAACATTATCTTTTCAGCACACATTTCCCCTGCACCTCTTCTAATTATTTGATTAAATATGTGCCTTAGCGGGTTTAGTGTTTACTGGAGTGATCAGGATGAATTCATTTTCCTTGCAGTGAACAGAAGACAGTGTATTTGGGGACCCTGTGCAGTGACTTGCCTTTGTGATGTGGGAGGAAAAAGCAAAATACTGACAGCTATGCAGGATTCATACAACCATGTATTAACTCCAAGTCTGCTTTTGATTTAATTTACAACAGTGCAAATGGTTGGTAATGTCAGTAAATCACAACACTTGCTCTGAACATAAGATCAGGAACTACATCCACCTCCCTGCTATCTTTAGCATGGCTGGTGTCTCAGCACCTTCCCTCCCTGGCCAGTGGGTTTAGAAACAGGTTTTTCCATTCAGAGTAAAACCACTGGGAAATGAAGACCTCATCCCACATTCGAACGCTGAGGGAAAAGCCCTTCTCCCTGACTGCAGCTCTCCTGATGGAGCAGTGGTGAAGGAAGAGAGAGTAACTTCCCAGTCTGGAGACAGAAAAAATGGACAAACTTTATATTCCCAAGTTGGAATGCACTGATCCTCGATCCTTGATTAGTTTGTCGTTGTCCTCTCACATATCTGTGTCTGCTTTGGCCTGGACTCCTCACTTTGACACAAAACTCTTGGTGTGACAGGCTGAGAAAGTTGGGTTTGTTCAGCCTGGAGAAGAGGAGGCTTTGCAGGGGCCTCATAGCGGCCTTTCAGTACCTGAGGGGGCTCCAGGAAAGCTGGGGAGAGACTTTTTACAAGTGTTTGTAGTGATAGGTCAAGGGGGAATGGCTTTAAACTAGAAGAGGGGAGATTTAGGTTAGCTATGAGGAAGAAATCCTTCACAATGAAGGTGGGGAGGCCCTGGCACAGGCTGCCCGGAGGAGTCGTGGCTGCCCCATCCCTGGAGGTGTTCAAGGCCAGGTTGGATGGGGCTTTGAGCCCCCTGAAGCAGTGGGAGGTGTCCCTGCCCGTGGCAGGGAGGTTGGAACTGCAGGATATTTAAGGTCCCTTCCAATCCAAATCATTCTATGATTCTGTGTGCTTCAGCTGGGAACTCCCAATGAGGAACAATAGAAAACTGCCAAGAAATGAAATTACAGTGCACTGGGGGAAATGTAGTCCACCCACTGAGCATACCCCCCACGGGAGAATGAAACACAACGAAGGCAGTGTAGAAATGCCTGTGAAGCACTGTAGCATCATTTATTAATCTCTGGTTTGGTGTACACGATGTGCAAAAGTGTACAGTTTAGAGGTTTTCATGTAAAGATCAATGTTTTCCCTGGGTAGGCGGAATAATTATTTTCTGACAAGCTTAAACTCTGAGTCACCACCCAAACACAAAGCTGCAGTCCAGGAAGGTAGCTCGTACGACAGTGTCTCCAGCAGGATGGTTCTCTGGTTACTCCAGGCAGAGGCCTGGTGCAGTGCGTGGCTCCCCACCCTCCCCAGCAGATATGATGACTTAGCCTGACTCATGCATTTTCCACTTTGTCCTGTACTTTGGTAGTTTATTTGAGCTACTTTTGCAAGAATAACAGTCAATATTTTTTTGCTTAATTCCTTGGCAACAGCATTTTTTACTGTATTTATTTATTTTTTCACTGGTACAAGATGCTATGCCAAGAACAATCTAATGCTCATCCAGAAAGGATTAAGTAGATATCATAGCAATATCTGTCAGTTTACCCACAGAAGAATGGAAATAGTTTCTTTTTGTTTAACACGATATAGAGAATATTTCTTCTTAACTTTTATGTTGAGACTGTTTGTAGTCCAGAGATGAGTCTTTGCAAGAAAAATCGATAATAATTCATGCATGCACAACTCATATCAGCTTCCACAGGACATTAGGTTTTGTATTAACATAACTGAAAATTGGAAAGTTCCTTTTTCAATAGAGTACAGATAACTACTGTTAAGTGTTTTTTCCACATATGTGTGAGTTCTATATGTGGAGGCAGACTATGAAATATAGCTATGTAAGTACTTTGTTTTGTACAAGCTTTGCTTTGCAAGTGTTTCCAAAAGATAGCATCAGAAATTCATGACACATTAAGCTTGCTTCATTAGAGACACACGGAGATGTAGGTTTCATCTAGAGAATTGTAAATGACCAATTTGTCATTCCTTTACCTGTTGATCAAATAAGGATGAAAAATAAGGGAATTCATAGGTCTGGGACTGAAAGGAAGGACTGTCTCTTTGGTACCATAAAATGTCTCTCTAATTAGTAGGGGAATGTCAACAGAACGTAGAACCTGACGAACAGAAATTCAAGAGAGAGTAAATACCATATAAAACAGAGGCAGTGTTGGCCTAGGGATTACAGATTCCCCCAGCTGTTTTAAATGGCCTCTCTACTCTGTTACTGCTGCTACTACTACCAAAGAATGAAATAAATTACATTTGTGGTTAAAAGGATAAAAGATAAAATATGGAGTCTCTCACTGTTTTGTGATGGGTTTAAAATCTGGGCCGGGTTTGCAATGATCTGTGACAGGTCAGTTCTGTAGCTCAGGTTTATTATGCTGAAAATCTGCACTGCAAGGCATATTCCAACATAAAAGAAAAGCACAGCTACAGCTAGAATAGAAACCAAAGAAAAATAAGCTTTCTATCAGTAAATGTTCACGCTTTCCTACCGTAAGATAGAAAAATAAATAAACTAATCCATCAAAGTTCCCTTGAAGGTACAGAGGCAAGTGTAGCTACTGGTCCCAATTTTGTGCTCCTTGCCTCTGAGGACTGCTGAGATTTGAGGAGTGGAAGTGGCAGTCCTTTGGTCAGACTGACCCATGGACCAGGTTCACTATAGTCCTTTCTGTCTAACCTGCCTGCCATGCTGTGTGAGATGATGGGATTTACATCATGGAAGTCCTTAAGAGAGCTTGAGCTGATGCTCGGAGCTTGCATTCAACTCACTGAGCTGTAAAAATAAAGTGTATATTCTCTGGTGATGCCCAGGGCTGCAAGCAGACACCTCCTGATGCTTGTGTACGTCCCTGGGTATATAACAGCACTGCCACTCTCCACCAGGCAAGCTAAATATGTCCCATGCTGTGTCATCTTGGGGAGGGTCTCATCCCCTCTCCAGATAATGCCACTCTTGCCTATATCTGTTTATTCCTGGTAAACTTCTTGGAAGCTCGTTGGTTTTTCTGTTTGGAAAAGTAATTGATTGCTGGTTGAATGTGGTCCAGTATTAGGGGTCTGTAGTTCTTGTCATTCACAGTTGTGAGAGAGGAGTGTTTAATACCTTTGGAGAGGGTTTTAACCTTCTGCTGGGTAGGTATTGGATGAGGTTTATCTATTTTATCAAATAATGAAAAATCAGAACACTCTGGAATCTGTTGTTGACCCTACTGGCACAACTTGTTGCCCTCTGAGCTCTTCTTATTGATGGAAAACCTAAATCAGAAAAGCTGTTGTCTTGCTTGGCATGAGCTGACTCATTTGTCATCATTCTCACCAGCGACAGAACTGGCTGTCAGGACTGAACTCTTAGGAGCAGACTCTTTAAAGTGGGGTTGTTGAACATGTGGGAGAAACCTCTGAGTAGTATTGCCTCTGGTGTTCAGTTGGTTGCCAGCCTATGACTTCTCTGAAGTGCTTATGATAGAGCCTATCTCACACTTCATGTGTGTATAATAGTTGGAAACATCTTGGAAGTGTCTGATTTGAGGTATCTGCAATTCTGAAATTTAAGTTCTTAATGGAGATATAGCAAATCCTCCCTGAGAAAAACATATTTTGTGTCGTTAATTACTTTTGAAAATCCTGGCTATAGATTTTCACGGTGATTCACAAGCAGCACAGTTACTTGTTTGGAAATGAAAAAAAAAAAGGTCTCTGTTCATGAAATTGCATGATCCTTCAATGGGAAAATATTTATGTTAGAGAGATGATCAGTTCTGCAGTGTATTTACACTATTTTATAGAAACATGCATGTGGGGATATCTGTTTACTTCAGTAATTACATGCTCCAGAGTACTCTGAGGAGAAAAAACATGCCAAGAATAATTCAAATAAATATTAAGGCCCCGACATAGCTGGTAATGCAGTGATGTAGTTTTCTAAGTGTAAAAATTTCCCCATCTCTTTGGTATGTCATGGAGGAATAATGAATGCAAATGCTGTTGATAGTGATTAAAATTCTGCAAATGAAAAATGACTCACCCCCTTCGTTAATTCTAGCCCATTGCATAGAGAACCTGTGAATGCCTTTGTCAGTGACACTCTTAGCTTTGGAAAATGAGAAGAAGGTTCTTGAGTAGCTTTCCTGTTCCTGGGAAACTTTGTCCTTGTATGGTAGCAACTTTTCTGACTGCCAAAATGATGAAAGCCATTTAACCACCTTAGATGTGTGAAATGGCTCCAAAAATAACAGCTGCGTATGACAGTGAGATTGGGACGTGGTATGAAAGGGTCAGTGACGGTGCTGATCGTTATGATTAAGAAAGGAATATCACCTATGTTCGTGAGAGAATGTGGGGCTCCATTGTGCTGACTTCTAAATAAAATGTCTTTGGAGATCTTGTAATATAAATAGGAAAGACTAACAAAAGATGAGAACTATTTTAGGGACAGAGAATGGAAAAAGTGAAGGATTATTGTTAGTCTGGGAGCATCCTGAAGCCCTGCTCACAGACCAGGACTTCATTGGGGTGGGTGCTTTATCAGCAGTGAACATCCCCCAGATGTGGGGCCACTAGAGGTCATCCTTGTGGGAGTCCATGAGGTCCGTGGAAGGCAAGGGAAAACGGGACATTTGGGGAAAAGTGCTTTGGTGTTGCCCTTGTAGCAATGTGTATTTACTGCTTGTAGGATGTTTCTTGGTAGCTGTGGTGGTACAAAGAGACCAGAAATGGGAGAACAAGCTGGCTGAAAACAGCAGTAGGAATAATTTGTCTTTGACAGAGCTGAAGTCCTTCATTTTCATTTAATTGGATAACGTGAGCTACAACCTTGTGATTTGCTAATTTGTTGAACTGGAATATGATTAGAAGATGTTTTGAGACTGGGTGATGAGGAATTTTAATAAGACATTTCTGAGGTGGGGCTGTTCTGACACCAAGGATTTTGTTACAGTATTTTAAACTCATTGTGACTCTAATGATGTTACAAATGTGGAAGTGAGATAAATATAAATGAATTGGTATTGAACCAATCACACGAGAAACTTTTAAAGTGTTGTGGGACATATGTAAATGAATATGTAAATTAGATGGTTTGGGTTATAAAAGGACATGTTTGAGGAATGGCTGTTTGGAGGTTCTTTGGATCAGCATCAAGGATGCTGATCATTTGGAGCTTTTACATATGTTAATCATCGTGTTCTTCCAGGCCAAAAAGGCTATGAAAATAAACGTGCTAACAGCCTATTACCAAGTTGTTTGCAAGAGTCCTTATAGTAGAAACGTTAACTGTATAGTTTAATTTCTACTTAAATAAACCTGCAGCTTTCTATAATAAGCAGAGTGTGATTGGTTGGAATCAGATCGATCTAAAATAACCAGTGTAATTAGGCTGCCTTATCTTATCTCAGCTTAGTCTGACAGTCAACAAAAGGTTTGAATTGGAGACAAGTTGTTTTAGAGGCGATAGATAGGAAGTAGCTAAGGGATGGGAACAGAGGAAAGCTTGATGGGGTCAGCATAGGGGGTGGGGAAAATTATGTTTGCAACAGTGTTTTTAATTAACAGAAAATGCCCAGACTATAGTTTTCCAAGCCAAAACTAAAGCATCCATCAGGATACAAGATGATGAAAGGACTCAGTTTGGCTCGGTTGGAGAATGACGCACACAGTGAAAATTTGCAAGGTTTTCTACCAATGGGTGATGATAATAAAATTCTTGGACTTTTCCTTAGGGAAAAAGACCATTTCTTCCAATTCTTGATGTAAGACTCAAACCCTCCCTGTGTTGACTGTGCAGCTCGTTTGCCCTTTGCTGCAGCTCTCCTCGCAGCTGCTGGTGGTTGCTGAGCTCTCCCTGCATTTGGTTGGTTGGGTGCAAACCTACTTCTGTGACTCCCAGGTCATGTTTCTCTTTGGGAACTTTCATTAATGCCCCAACATGTCTCTCATGTGAAATTGTAGGCTCCACGTGCCACGTCTCACACAAACATCTCTTGTATGTTTTGTTGCTGTGTGCAGTGATGTTGCATGGCCGTTGCTGTCACTATTGGCAGTGCTCATGGTGTCCCACGCAGCCACTTGTGCTGTGGGGAAGGATTTTGTGGCCTTGGTGCACATTTCTGGGACTCTTTGGTCACAGATGCACATGACTGCAGCAGAGGCTATTTAGTGAAGTCTAACTGGGTGTCCTGCTCTTCTGATGTTTCCTTATTCATCGGCTGTGATGGATCCAAATGGATGAACACTTCTCCTTGGTTATATTTCTGCTCATAACTCCTTGCTCAGAACAAGCAAAGATCAGCAGCAGTGGTGCTCCAGGACTATGGGAATACAGACTTGATTTTTTGCAGTTCTATTTCCCAAAGGTGAATGAGTTTTTATTCTTATTGCTGTTTATCTTTGCACCCTACTGAGGAGGATTTCTCTTAGACCGGTTGGTCATGAGTGGTGGGAAGAGAAACTCAAGTTTTCCATACAAAATCCTTTTTATTTAGTCTTCTGGGGTGCGCTTCTCCCCCGAGCTTGGCTTTTTGAAGTAATAACATCTCATCTAATTTCTGATGTAGTTAACGGAAACCTAATTTCCATTTTTGTGTCCTATAAAAAAACCTGGCACTGGGGATTCCTGATAAAGCTGTGAGGGACCCCCTGCTTCCATATGCAAGGAACTAATCAATCTTCTGCTTAGGATTTTACACTGATATCTGTGGTGATTGCGGCTCACGTATAATGAAGACAAATCCTGTTCTGACTAAAGGTCAATAATTTAAGGGAGGAAAGGGGGAGCCAGGAACAGGGGATGGAGCCTACAGGAGCACCTGCCAATGAAAAGCTTTTTGAAAACAAGCAGCATTAAAAACAGAATGTAGGACGATTACTGAGAATTACTGAATGTCCTATGGGTATGAAGAAGACTCCGTGAATACAAAATATCCTCTCCCACCCCCTCTAAAATCCAATGCGTTTTAGGAGCTCCTAGGAGAGGTATTTAGAATCTATTAGAATGGCAGGAAGGCAGCTGTTAATCAGCATGCTAATTCTGGGATGACATCATATGGACCAGTAGGCTACCTGCATACATTAAGGACGAGGGAGCTGAGCTGGCAGCCTTGGCCTGATTTCCTCACCTTGCAGCACCACAAAGCTTTGGCATCTTCTGGGGACTAAGAAGCATCGAGGGAGGACAGAGAAATCCTGGGATGCAGATGTAGAGGTTTTCTGGTTCATAGGTATTATCAGCCTTCTTGATGAGATGGAAGGAGTGACGTGTTTGCTCATCGTTAGTACAAGCAATAGCATGAGGACAGAGAGATGAGCAGGCTCATAAAACAGCTTGACTGCTGTTTTGGATGTGTTGGTGGATCTGCCATGCCAGTTAAGGGATTCATCAGACAAGATATGGGCACCTAAGGTGGACTGCAACATCTCATGCCTCCTGTGGAGTGAGGATCCTGTCTCTCATGGGCTCATCTCCACCCAGTCAGGATATGGTTTCATTACACTTGCTGTGGGTCTTAATATTTTACCATACATGTCTCGTATTTTAAAATATTTATTGGACATGAGCTTAGGCTTTTGTAACAATTTCTTGAATCAGATCAGAGAGGTGATTTTAACAAGTGTGACAAGGCAGAGATTGGCCTATTTGGCCTATAAATTCTCCTCCTCTTTAGAGTGTGAAAGGGTTAATATGCTGTCTAAGTCTCTCCTTTTGCTGAGACAAGAGAACTAAGGGTGTATTGATTTCAGCCCCCTCCTTTCTTTTTGAGGTCTATGAGCTCTGTTTTTGCTTGCCCTGCAAAAGTGATTATTCAACATAAATACAGACAGTTTACAGTGTTTACAAGTTAGCTGAGGTAGCAAGTCTCCCTGTCATGTGCTCCTAGAATATAGGGTAGGGTCAATGTTGCCAACCTTGAGCATTCAGGAATCACGAGCAAAATGCTTCTAGAAATCACAAGATCGGCTTCAAAGTCACAAGGGTTTTCTTTAACTGAAGAAAGGTAAAGATCCAGAAGTTTTTTGCCATGACTTTTCAGTCACAGTTATAAATTTTTTCTCCACGCTCAAAAGGGAGAGACACTTGCATTGTCTTCCTATGTTTTTGAGTCTTATCACATGGCTCTGGAAGCTGGAGGTTTAAGATTAAAGACTGCCAAAGAGTGTGAGATGACAGCACCGAGAGCTGATGTCATTGCGTCAACTTGGCTGCATCTTGATTCTCTCTGGGTATCAAAAATAAAGGGGTAGGAAAGTTCTGCATCCCCTTCAGTAATATTTTAGTGTGAACTAAAATATTCTGTGCAGTCAACTGAAAATATAAAGAGATACAGAACATTCGTGTTGTTTATATCCCCTACTACTTCACCCTTAAACCTGGAGATAGGAATAAAATGATGTGTCTCTTTGTGTAAGAGAGGGGTGACAAACCTGTAAGACAGGCTCCTCAGAAATACACCCATCATCCCTGGCAGAGTCAGTGCAGGAGAGAGACAGGGAGAGAGGCTTGAAAACTGGACTTGCCAGCAAACACACTGCCTCTCTCCCTGCCTGTACTAGAGAGGAGTTCTGTAGTGCTTCATCTCTAGGGACTTCAATGGAAGCAAAGGCTTGTCAAGGCTTGATACAGCCTTGCTGGATGTATTCTTCACAGAGGCACTGTTGGAAGCATCCAGGAGCCTGAACTGTGGCTCTTTCAGGCACATCGATCTCTGAGCAGCTGATTGGTCCAGGAGGAATTTCATGCCTTGCTCTCTATCAAGGAGGAAATGTAACTTCTTCTGGGCAGGTGTTAGTGTGGCATGGATGGTTTGGAAGAAATGTGGAACTTGCTGACATCTCCCCAAACTCCCTTCAGACATTTCTGGTGTGTTTACCTGATATGTGTAAGTTGAGGTCATTTTTATCAGACATTAAGCCAGGCTAACAAGTTTCATATCTCAATCTCTCTGCTCTTCTGATGTGACTGCCCTTGGAGGATCATTCTTTGATGGTATCTCCCACACCTTCTTAGATCAGTCTTCAGAGCCTGACACAGTGACAGCTCAGCTCTGCAGAACTGCTCCTCAGCCGCCGCCAGGTGAGAAAGCCCCTTCCTTAGAAAGCTGCAAGGTGAAGAGAGCAGAGACAGTTCTCTCCATGACAACACAGTCCCACAGCAGAAGGTGCTGGTGGAGGAAGCAGGGCCTGAGTGGGAAACAGCCTTCTGCCCTTCCTCCTAGCTGAGGTCAGACTGAGCACGCCAGCAAGTGTCTCTGGGAGATGATCTTCTCCCATCCCTGCTGTAATAGTTGGTAGCTGAAAAGAACGTCACGTTCCTAGGATTGTCAATCCAGGAGCTTTAGTCAGTGCTAAATTCACTTTAATAATAATCCTCAATGAATCAAGTGGGAAATATTTCACAAGCTTAAAACACCAAAGAATCTGCAGGATTCTCTTAAATAGAAACTCGTGAAAGTGAGCACTGTCAATTTCTTCTGAGGGGGAACTGGGAAAGAGAGAGCAGCAATTTTATAACATTGCAAAGCTGTGGCTTTGTAGCAGAGGGAACGTTGTAGAATTCCTGAGCAAAGTCCTATTTATTTTCTTTTTCTCCACTTAAATGCCACAACCTTTTCTACCAATTGAAGGAAGAACTAGAGGCCAGTGTCCCATCTGTGCAAAAGGGGAGCTAGCTGGAAACCCAGTGGACTTCCATGGGATATGGGGACACAGCAAAGGCACATATGCTGCAGCTCCAACTGTGTCATTTTATTGCTATATGTAAAACACCATCTGTGGTGCAGAGACCTCTGCCATGAGGAGGTGCACATTCCACCCAGAAAATTGTCAACTGAGGTGCTATAAAGTTCTCTAAAAGTGTCTTCATCACTCATTACTTGAGAAAAGCACCTAACATCATGGAACAAGGACTAATGTAGATGTAGTAAGCCAAAACCAACACTGGTGTAAATGACTGCAGCTTTACTGCCTTCAGCAGTAGAAGTGGGTACAAGCTGCATGGATCTCACAGATGAAAAGGAGTGAAACTCCACTCAATTTAGTGGTGCCTCAGTGTATCTCCATTCAAAAATGCAGTGAGGGGGGCTGGCATGTGTTTTCCACATGATTTAATTTAATCTTTTGCTTAAAGACAAATTTTCTGGAAAGCAGGAGGCCAGGAGTGCACAAATTATACCCTCCCCTATCAGGGGTGTGTAATTCTGCAAGGTCACTTGGAGTTAGTCCCTTAAAATTCACCTTGATGTCTTTCTCTGGGCAATAGCAGCTTGAAGGCATGAGTTGTCTCCCACACACAGGGATCAGCAACTCCAAAGACATTAACAACCTATTACTGTGAAAATCTGGCTTGCAAGGAGAAAGCTGTTCTTCCCTGAGATGTGCAATACCACTCGCTGCCATGAAGTGACCTGATGCAATGTCAGTGAGCTTATGAGGTGCTTAGGTACGAAATGGATAACACACACTCTGGGGGGGCTCTGTGGTCAGAGTTGGTGTCCAAAGATAACATCAGTGTCGCTTTTTGTTCCTCAGACTCTAAGAACTCATTAGAATTTTTTTCCTGATGGAGCAAGAAGGAAGGAAAAAAGCCAATCCATTCCCTCCAGGTGCCTGTAGCTGAAAAATACCAGCTTTTACCATCTCATGCCTTGTGTGCGCAACGCTGGACTCCCCCTGCTACGTGGCTTTCCCCTTTTCCCCAGGTCTGGCAGCTGGGAGCTGGCAGCGAGGTGCTGTGCCATCGCCAGCAGGAGGGCTCATGCCAAGTAAGTGGCTCATTAGTGGTTGCAGCAGTGGGGAGCTCACTCTTTAGTTGCTTTGCTCCTGCCTGTAGATCGGGTTTGCTGTTGAGCACAGCGCTCGTAAAAGCAGTGGGAAGATTTGAGACGTTCGCCTCTCACCAGCAGGCAGCGGCTCATTCATCAGAGCAGTGGAGAGGGCTTGGGCTGTGGTGCAAGCACAGCCAAAGAAAAAAACAGAAGGCTGGGGAAAGCAGGGAGCTGGCAGGCAGCTCACACCCATGTTGGGAGCACAACGATGGAACAGAGAGGAAAGGATGAGAGAAAAGATGCTCTTTTTCCTCCCAGGGGTTGCACCTGTGTTTATTGAGTTTCATCACTGCGATTGGCAGAAAGGAGGAAAAGACTGAGATACCAGCACAGAGTTCAGAGGGAATATAGGGCTTGGGGCTTTTTATGGAGGGAGATTTGAAATGTGTGCTGTGTGGTATTATTTGCTGCTGGAAGGATATAGAAAGACCAAAGTAACTTAGGATCAGCCTCTAACCATTAAAGATCTTCAGGGCTCCAGGAGAGTGTGTGTTAGATCTTGCAAAAATCACACAGGTACCTTTGAAGGAGGAAGATAAGGTAGAAAACTAAGAGAGCTCAGGAGGAGGGAAGACTCCTATAAATGCAGGATTGGAGACACAGAAAAGGGAAATGAAGGACAGTGAAGACAGGACTCCTCGTAGTGGTAGGGTCTGTTCATAGCTGAGTTACAGTGTTGTTGCTCTGTGCCTGTTAAAGTACTCATTGCACCTCCTGCCTCACTTCTGGACTCGTTCTTGTGCTGCACCTCTCTACCTGGAGCTCTTTCCCCAGCCATGGCTGAAGCCTGTACTCAAATTAAGCAAGGGAAGTATATTTACTAAGGTAAATGGAGGTGCTGCAGATGAAAGATAAGATTTTCTGGAAAAGTGCACGACTCCTTTACCTCTGTTCCTCTCCAAAGTGCACAAATTCTGACATTTGCTGGGAAAAATGCTGCCACTTCATCATTACTGAACCACATAGTCAAGCAACCCTGAGTGTGCAACCTCTTCCACTCTCTCCACTGCGGGTTTCCTTCTGTCTTTTCATTTGTATGGCAGTCTTCAATGGATAAGGAACTGTAATCTCTCCTCATACCATCAGAGCCAGGCCTATAAACAAGTTGTAATAATCTTCCCTAACTCTAACGATGCTCCATTTGTTCCTGCAGAAGCCACATTGCTGCGAGGCCTGGGGGATAGCAGGGTGAAAAATACTCCACTGTGCTAGCTTGCCAAGCCCAGGAAATAGACCTCAGCACCCACAAATTCACACTCTCATTTATTACAGGGTATTAAGATAACAACTAGAGATGCTGTTCCTCATCAGAGCACATGAAATGTTAACAGTTCCTCCCACAAAAAAAATTACAATGAATGTACCATGGAAAGGGAAGAATTGTTCCTCTGTTTGAAACAGGAGGAAGTGAAGTCCTCAACATTGTAAAGGAAACTGGCTGCAGAATCAGGGATTAAACTCATTTCTTTCAAGATCCAGCATAGTGACTTTTCTTCAACACTCTTTCCCAAGCATGTGATGTGAGGACAAAATATGCTATTCTTATTCTTTTCCATTGCATTTTTGCTTTGCCTGTCACCACGGTCATTGGGGAAGAAAGGCCCTTCTGTGCAGTGAATGTACACAGAAGATAACTTATGCTGAAATCAAAATGTTTTGGTCTTTCTGCAGTGGAATACAGAATAAGCCAATCTTCTTTCCTGGTTTCTTGCTACTGGACCCAAGTGCTGCCATTTGAACTGGAAACGTAGCATGGTTGCAACGTGGAAATTCTGCCATCTGCTCCACCTTGAGTCAATGTAAGCCACAGCAGGGTAAACTCAGAGCATAAAATGTGAAACTATTGGTACATTCATCTCCTGATGGGCAATCTGGCACAGAGGCTGAGCCCATTCTTTGATCACCACCTTATTTTATCCGATCAAGCATTTTTTCCCCTGTACATTTTGCAAAACGCTTATAGCTTGCATTCTCATTCCCAAAAGCTTTAAACTGAAGCTAAAATTTAGCATGAATTAATGCCAGTGCATAGACTTTCACCCAGTGCTGGGGGAACACACAGCAGCCTGATTTCTCCTCAGTGTAGGTGTTAGTTATGTTTTGCCCAGCATAAAGGCACTTTTACAAGGTTTGAGGGTAGTGTTTTAGTGACTGTGACAGTGATACCCAGCACTTTATGAACATTTCAGTTTGAGCAATGGAAAGTACAACTTGTGCATGCAGTCTAAGAGGGAGACATATGCCAATCTTGGTTTTTGCTTGCCCTGTGCTTGTTAACAACTCATTTGTCACCACTCTAAGTAAATACCATGCATGTAAATGTAGTAGATTAAAGGTGCCTTTAATGCTTCTATGGCATGTACCTGGAAAAGTCATGAAAGATAGATAGGTAGAGTCCCTTGACACCATCTCTAATTTGTGTGTTTGTGACTTTAATCCTTAGCTTGATGGTGTTTTAATTGACAGGATGTAAATTCCTTTTTGTGGTAATCCTTCTGGTGCAGGGAGATGTGGACAGATGCTCTCAGTTCACAGGCAGCGAGTGGGAATAGACAGGAGTGGCTGGCACTGAGGCTGTATTTACACAAATATTTCCTGACTGGTTTTTTTTTGGTGTGCTTCACCTCACACTATCCCACAGAAGTTTTCCAATATCTGTCTCTTCTTCCAGAATTGCTGCAACAGAGGATATTTTTTTTTTCCTGGGCCTTTTGAGGGACTCCCAGTGAGGCTCTTGTGTCCAGTAAACATAGGACAAGAAGATGAATATATTTGTGAAAAAAAAAAGGAAATGTCATAGCTGTCTCTTCACTGAAGAAAGAATTCAATTTTCCAGTAGATTTTAGTGATTCTCTGAATTTCTTTTCCATTGGGGTGAGAATACCTGCCCCTACAGTTTTATACTGCAGGAGGATGCTCAGTTAAGAAGGGAACGGGCAACACAGATCCCTCATCTGCAAAGAGGAAGGCATCATCAGCCAGATTCCCTCCCACCCTCCCTCCAGCTCTGTGTGCAGACATCTCCTCTGGTAATTTAGACTCGCACTGACTTGGTGACCCACCAGTGCTTTCAATGTTTGCAAAACCAGTGGAGAACTTATAAGGGAAGGAGTGTGGAGCTTAGTGTACCAGCCCTTGCTGTGCTCCTGGACCAGCTGAGGCAGCAACTGGAGACATGCCTAAAAGTGGAATAAGCTTTAATAAACCATTTTTAAAAAATTAGGCAAGATTTTCAAGGCTGCAGGAAGAGTGGTGTTCAGATTATTTTGAAATTTACTGTCATTTGTGGTAGTTTGGTTTGCCCAGCTTGTGTAAGCACATTTCCTTCTAAAACCAGTTTTTCCTTTTTTGAACTTACCCCATAATAGCTGAGTTCCTGACTGTTTTAGTTACTTGTCATACCAAAAAGTCTCCCACTGAGTACAGTCAGAGTTTTGGAGCAGAGAGAAATGAAAAGCATCTAGGAAAGAATTTAGTCTAATTATATAGGAGTTAATGGGATTTTACAAGTTTGGGGATACAAATAATATTTCCAAGACTTTCAGACAGACAAACTGTGTCATTTCCAACCTCACCTGCTCTGCTCAATCTCTTTTTTTCAATCCCAGTCATACACTGCCCTTGTTCCCTGTGCTGGGGAAGCCAAAACAAATCCAGCTGAACTCCAAAATGATTGTTTTCTTCCTACCATTGCTGTTCCTGCTGCACATGGTTAGATTTCTCTAAATTCCCTCAATTTTTTTTTTTCCCCAGATAGTTGCAGTACCTGTGACTGTGCACCAAGAGGTGGGGGCTCAGCAGCGAGGGGCCGCGGGGCTGCTCGCCGAGGATGTGCTGCAGCGCAGTGTGTTGGCTGCAGCCTCTGCTCTGACCTCCCACAGCTCGCATGCTCAGTGATAGAGAAGGACAACTACAACTTGCATGTCCTTTCTCTTTATTTCTGCTTGATTTACTTGCCCTAGATTTAAAACTTTGACTGCTTCTCAAGTTGCTGCTGAAAAACAAGTTCCATATGTATTACCCTTCATCTGCATTAGACACAGAATGAAAAAGAAACTTTTCCATCCTATGCTGTGTCATCTGAATTAACTTGCAGAGTGTCTGACTGGAAATATAGGGTTTGTGCAGGTGCCTTTTCTTTCTCTCTCTCTCTCAAACCTCATTTTAACTCTCTGAGATGTTGCTGGGTACCAACGAAGACAAGACAGTGGTGTGATCACACCTCTTTTTGGGGATCTGGGGGAGCCAATCAAGAGAAAAATCCCCTTTCAGTGTGTTCTGAAGGAAAGACCTGAACCTCAGAAGACTGAGTGTCAAACAAGATCCACTGAGGATTTGCTTTATCTAATTAAATCACTCAGGGATCAAAGGGTTTGTCCATTCCTTTAGCTGCCTTCAGACAAGCTCTATGCCTTTCTTCATCTTTAAATACTTCTCTGCTCTGTGTGCCCCAGCATCCTGCGTGCTGCTGGGTTGAAGTACCATTCTAGAGCCTGCACCAAGCCCTCAGATGTGCCCTCTCTAATTTCCTTGGGGTAGTATTTTCTCATTGTAGCTGGCAGGTGATGTTTTTACTTTCTAGCCCTCCTTAGTGCCTCTCAGCTGGAGCTCAGTGTCTTCCTGCCCTTGCTGGATTAGTGATGGCAGAGAAAATTACTGCATGTTGACCTCAGAGGGACTGAGTGGTGCAGTGGCAGAAAGGCAGGCTGGTGGGGCAGAGTACCCAGGAGCACCTCTGGTGGGTCGGTTCTACATGATGCAAGGGGGACTCGTCTTTCCCTACCTTCTGCTTGTGCAAAGTGAGTGGGGACCTTCATACCACATAGCATTTTGTCTGCCTCATTAATGTCATCTGCTGCCCTGGGTACAGATTGTCACTCAGCACAAACACAGGAATATTTGACAGAAAGACATAATTTCTATTTAGATAGAATCAGCAGGACTCACGGAGTGTGGTGTTTATCACTCTCACGAGGTTCAAAACTGTCCATAATCAGACCAATGACCCATCAACCTCATGGCAGAAATGTTCTTAAATATAACTCAGTTCTCATCTGTCTCTGGTCTAGGGAAATTTCTTTAAAGAGCCGTTAGGGTGGCCTCTTGCTTTTTCCCCAGTTCGTTTGACAGCAGGAGTCTGAGCAGACAAGTGAATTTAACAGCATCACTTAGAGATAGATCAGGTGCAGTACAAGTTAAAGAGGTGGAAATTTCACACCCCTAAAACTCAAGCCAAATTTGCCATGACTTTTGCAATTCCAGCCTTCCATGCAGCACTTTTCAGGCACATTACTTTTGATGTGTAACAGCTTCAGGTTTTTTTTAGTTCAGTATCCTCATGCTGCTTTTCCCATGTACCTTTCCCTTGGCACCTTCAAAATCCATCTGCTCTTCTGCTCCCAAGTCACTCCCAGTCAAAGACTGACAAAGGAATTGAAGAGCAGTCCAATTTCAGGAAGCAGAGATGGACCCATGAGGACATGCTGACTTTGCAAAGTTTTGAATGCTGGAATTAACATGTTCATCTTCCCACAAAGCAGTCTTTGAAACAAACATTTTCCTCCCTGAATCAGGAGACTTTTGCCGCTGACCTTATGGGAGCTCAAGTACCGTCACTTTTCTGATCATTTCTTCAGCATGGCTATGCAAGGTGCAAGCCCAGACTGGGCTTGTTTGGATTGGGAAGCCAACCAGCTCAGCAGGACGCTGATTAGAGCTTTACAAGAAAGGTTTTGGTTTTTATCTTGAGTTATCCAGTCAATAAAGCAATGTATTTCACATTCAGGTCAAACAGAAACATTTTATTCAAGCCAAGAAGATCTTCTGTTCCACTCGCAGTTATTCAAGGATGAATTATGCAGCCTTATTACATAGTATTTGTAAATTTTTCCTCTTGGGGCTATACTTTTTGACCAATTTACAGTTTCTGAAAACATCTGCCAACCTCTATTCGCATTCACCAACCGTGTTTGCATTCAGCAAAGCCTAGGGCAGGCAGAAGCGATGAGCAGAAGTCTGATGGACACGCTTTGAGAGCAGTAGTTCAACATCTCATCTGACACCACATACACTATTCAGTTCTCCAGTTTACTGTTCACAGGGAAATGTCATGGAAGTTGCCCTGTGTCTCAGTTGCAGTGAAAAGCTCCCTGCCTAACACCCTGAAAGGTAACTGGAATATGTGAAGAGTGATTTAGTTTCTCTGTGTTTATTGGAGCAAGTACTGCTGAATATAAACCCTACTGATCATGGACTTTGCAGGATGGGTTTATTTGTATCATTTCAGTAGACTTCAATGGCTTTTGCATTTTCATTTCATAATGATAAATTACCTGAAATCATTCCTCTCAGAACAGATTCCTCCAGCTTTGGCTCCTGCTAGGATGCTTCATTTTGTGTTGAAAATTGCAATAGAAAATTTCCTTGAGCCGTTGATATGTCAGAATAGAGTTTATTATCACTCACAGTCCCCGTGTATTGGAGCTGTGTGAAAGATTTTGTAAATAATGTGACATGGGTAGGAACTCATTTGATGCTGTGATAGGTGGTGAATATTCCCAGCTAGGCAGACAGGGTGAAATGAAGTAGCAGGAGGTGTGACCTTTTCTAGTAAGAGACTTTCTCTTTCTGTAATATATATTGGTAATTAATTAGAAATTTTAGCAGAGGAAACAAGATTTCAGTGGCTGATAATGGCACAATGCATTGTCTTGTCTACCTCTTATTATAGCTGTTTGTGGCTTATATACCTCTGTAACAAAGTAGAAAGTGGCTTCTTCATGCAGTCTCTTAAATTCTGTTTCAGGCCCTGCTACAAGTATATTTTTTGAGAGCGAGTGAAAATTGCTGTTTACCACATTTCAAAGCAGAGAGTGGATCAATAGTTATCCCAATCCACAACCAAAGGCAATATCACCTCTTTGATCACTCTGGTGAATTAGAGACTTGACCTGCTCTGCATGCCAGTTTTCCCCAAGTACATATTAAGAACTTCTATTAAAGATCAGGGTTCTTACGGTTAGCAAACTCACACTCAATTTAAATGTGTTTATTTCAACCATGGTCCCCTTAAAGCTGCTGGTTCCTCCAAACCCCACACTTGAAATAATCTCTGTGAGGATTACTCTGTTCTCTATCAAGTGGAAAACAAGAGGTGCTGTCTGACTCTCTGCCACTCTGTATTGTCCTAAAACTCATACTCAGCTTTCATTCAAAGCAGCCTAAATGCATTTGTCTTTTAGCTTTCAGGTGTATGTGGCAGGAGGAAATTAATTTAAAAATATCCCTGGTTTGCCCAAGTGTCATTATCTTGGTGTCTAATCATAGTTCTTAATTTACATATGAGGGAATTCACACATGAAGAGGTGAATTTTCTCATTATCAAATGAATATCTAAGTCAGGCTGTAGCTATTGATTGCCAGTTTTAACCTTGATGTGTTGTGTGTGTCAAGTTTCTCCTCCGTGTAGCTGCGTGCAGGGAGCAGCCACGAGGCTACTGCTTTCTTTACATCCATGCCACCAGATCTGGAGGAAAGATGCTTTCAGCTTGGAGTTCTTCCTAAGCTGTTTACTTGTGTGCTCACCTATCTCTCAGGCCATTCCTCTCGGGCAGTTAGTTTTTCCAATTATTTTTAAAGATATTTTGTGCCCAGCTCGGTTCTGTATCCTTTCCTCTGCTCAGGGCTCTCTTGACACTTCCTGGTGGTTTCAGCATTGGTTTATATGCAGACAGAGTACAGATTTCACCCTGCTTTCCTAGCCTTTTGCCAGATTTTGTTGTCAGTGTATTTGTCATAGCCCAAGTGGTGTTTCCAACTGGATGCTGCTAATCGTTTACTATTCAGCACAGCTAAGAATGAGATTTTATTTTTAGGTTCTGTCACTGAATGTCTTTCCATTTTAAGATAAATCCATCTCTGAAGTCTCCTGTTTCTGTGCTATGAAAATCTGGGTTTCATTTCCAGCTCCAAACTGTTATTTCATTCATGTATTAACTTAGTCACTAAGATCTCCTGGTTTTATTTATCAGACATTTCCAGAAGTTGTTTCTATTTCACTGAGCCCCAGCAGAACCTCTGGCTCTGTCACAGCCCTCACATTGCAGGACTGCTGATTGTTGACTGTATTACTTTACTACCTATAAATAACCTTTATTCAAATCCAGAGTGGTGATCTTAATGCATTCTATGGGACCAGTTTATCTCAGGGAAACTGAGGCTTTTAGTGCTGAAGGGTGTGCACAACCTTGTTGATGCTGGGAGGGAAGGGATAGGAGGAAGCATTCTTTTACTTCAATCTTTCTACCAGCCTAAAATCACCCCAGTAGAAGTTGTCTCTTCTGTCTCGATTTCCATCTAAATGTTTCTCAGGAGGGTAAGCAACAGGCTGTGGAGTTTCAATATAAACAAATCTTTTAAAGACATTTTTTTCCTCTCTAGACCTCAGTCCTGGAAATTATTTTGATTTAATAGTGGAGCACCAGGCATTTCTTGCACTGCTCTTTTCCCTCATGATTCTGCAGGCAAGATTTAGACAAAGCTGCAGAGAAGAACAATAAAACAAGGGGGAGGGTGTTGGACCACACCAGCCACAGCGATGGAAAACTGTGAGAGAAGTTTGATTTCTTGGGAGTCTCAAAGGAAAGTTGCAGAAGAGGTCAGACAGGTGGAGGCAGCAAGAAGACAAAAAGAGTTCTCAATGGAGCCAGGCAATAGTGGATGGTACACTGAACACTTTGTAAATGTTTGCAAGTTTGGCCTTAGCTTCAGATTTATTGAAGAGCCCAGATCACTCAAGCTGCACCTGATTGTAGTGTGGGCAGCTGTACAGAGCTTTACATGGTATGGTGAGGCTTGTTTTGCTACTTGTAATAGCTTTTCTAACATGACTGAAAAGCTTTTCTCCTTGTTTCCATTCTCTTTTTATATTTTATTTTTATTGTGTTTCATGGAGGGGGGACTATCCTTATCTTGTACCATTCTAAGGTTGTCATGGGAAACTGGTTTCAAAAAGGCAATTTCTCTCCCTCTCTTTTCCTCTTTCCCAGAGATGCAAGTTTATCTACACAGCTTGTGCCCTCCTCTCTGCACCTGCAGCTCTGTCAGGAGAGCAAATCAATTAGGTGCAGTCGGAGCAGACCTGTATCTGCCCAGCATTTGAGAGGGAAACAAAATGATCCCATCTGAAACAGGTTGTTTATTTGACTGTTTCTGTGTTCTGCTGAGAAATTATATGTCTTAATGCAGTTGTTGCAAATATTTAGGACCTCAGACTCCTTTTGGTCCCCAGTGTTTCTTGAGGGTCAATCTTTTTAAATGAAAATAAATTAATAGATGACAATTTTCCTTCAGCAGGTGAATTAATGCAGCCTTGTGAAGTTGTCCAATGGCCACTTTGGGCACTGTTGGCACAGACAATAAAGAACTGATCTGGGTATTGTAAGACATGGTTTTCTCTCTGGATTTACTGGTGATGGGTTGGTACAACTCACCCCATCGCTCTGTGCCTCTGTTTCCCTCTGTGTAAAATAGGGAAAGCCTATCTTCTTTACAAACCCCTCTGACAGCTACAGCTAGGGGGTGCCTGATAAATTGAATGGGAGTTGTGATTGTTACTGCTACCGTTCAGGCACTGGGTTTCCTCTGTGCCTTCACTATCAGATTTATTCTTGCTGGTTGTGTTGTCAATGGTTTCAGATTCCACGCTCAGAGCCTTTTGTTTTGTGCTTCACAGCCTGCTAGAAATTTCCTTTCAGACCGGGTTCATTAACTCATTTAAAACGTAACTCAAGTTCTTTTATACTTTTTCCCCATCTTGTCTAATCTTCTTTTGTTCTTGCTTCATGTGCTTATCCTCGTGCTTTGTGAGTGGCTTGTTTTCCTGTTTGGCACCGTGCTTTGACTCTTGTGAAAGGCACTGTACTACACCTCTGATCGAGTGCGTGTGAGCGATTCCTCTCACATTCAGCATGGGCTGTTACTCAAATGGTCACTGGAAGCTTCCTATGAACTATCTATATATTCAAAAGGCACTGTCTTTTTATTGCAATTAGCCAGCACAGAGCTGTGAAAGGAATAGGGAGGACATGGAAAGGAAGATACTTCCTATCAGGTTCTTGCAATTTGTTCCTTTCAACAAGAAAAAATATGCTCAGGGGACAAAGCAATGGTTTCCTGTCTCCAGGTGAATACTGGTCCTGCTGGCCTAAGCTCAGTGAGGCTCCCTGTCACCAAGTCTGCTGCATTTAGGAGGCTGTAGCAGAAATGTCTCAGGCTCATTAGCCAGGAAAGCAGCCAGTGTAGTGTGGACTTCAGTGGGGGTCTGCAAAGGCAAACTCTGCTCTTTATTTCAGCATCGCAGTCGTCCAGGCTGCATGGTGTTAGAGCAAGGCTGGAGAAGCTCACTGGTGTTATCATCCTCCTCTGGCAGCCAGGTGGTCCTGACCTGCTAACACAGCTGCAATAGAACGGTCCAGATATTGCCCAGATCTGCTTTTAGCTATTCTTCAACAAATATTACCAAAGACATGCTAAGTAGATTCCTGATGCACAGTCCTTAATACCCACAGTGGCTTCCAATCCCTCTCATCCAGCCAGGAAATAAAACCACATCATGGACCTGGGGAATTGCTCAAATCAGCTCACGTTCAGCGTGATGCACACCCACAACAAATCCTTCAGAAATGGCCCATGATTAGACACATAAGTGATTGTCCACTGATGAGTTCCAAATAATGGACACATTTGAGAAAATGACAATCTGCTGGCAGATAGTTTGCAAACAGAAAAAGAGATAAAATTCATCAGCTAAATGATTCATTATGGCTTCCCCTGACTTTTTCATGGCAAAAACAAACCGTGCATGGCTCTGCCAGGCAGTTTGTGAGCTTTGCAATTTCTTTCTGTGATTGTCATGCATATAATATCTTATTACATTTGATATTAATGACAGCGTGGTGCTCAGGTATTGAAAATCCATATGGCCTGTATAATATTTACAGTATGACAAAGCAATAAGTCACAGCAGCAGCCTGCTACTTTGCACCTCTAGCATTTTGCTCCAAGCAAACACAAAGATGTTTGTTGGGATGTGGATGAGTTTGGCTTTTGATTAGTTGGATTTGTGGCTTACAGTGGGGGAGCTGTGGAAGGTGGGTGCTGCTTTGCAAGTGTTATTGTTGCATGAAGGCTGATTGCAGAGGAATAGTTCGGGTGAGGCTTGGAGGCTGTGGTTGTTTTTTATGCCTTGCTGCTTGTTCACAAAGCAGATCACGGGAACACTATGAAAACACCTTGTGAAAACACCTTGCTCTTCCTGGTGGGCTGCTCTGCTTGGTGGAGTAGCTGAAACAGTTTCAGGAAAGGAGCACTGGGGCTGTGACCCTGGAAGTGCTTAGGAACTACGAAGACCAACCAGGAGTGAGGGCAGGGAGAGAGGAGTGCAGCAGGCAGGGTGCAGATGGTTGTCAGTGGCATCTTGGTAATAGACCTGCCAAGCAAGGGACAGGGTGTGAAGTTTATGCTGTCAAGAATGAGAATAAGATGAGAATGGTAGTGAGAGTTTAAGCAATGGGCTGGACCTTAGAAGAGGGGAAAAAACCCAAACGCTGAGATTTATATACAGCTTCATACGGCTGTGTGTGGCCTGGGAGGGGAGGGGAAAGGAGGAGGTCAGGAATGACTGACAGGGAGTGGATCCGAGCAATGGGAAGGAAATTGCTGTTGTGAATAGGAGGCAGAGATTGGAGGCCACAGAGACAGTCTTGAGGGGAAAGGGCAGGAATACAGAGCATGGGTAAAACTCCAGCTCCCAGGGAGACAAAATGAGCAGTGTGATTAAGTCCTCGTGACCCCTGCAGGTGTTCTGGGAAGTACCTGCTGCTTCTTTTTTTAAAAGCCATGGTCCCCACTCCTCTGTGTGTTTCGACTCTGTTTATCCTTTCCTCCCCACAATTTGCATCTCAGCAAGTCAGCCCTGCTCCATGGAGCCTGCAAAGAAGCTGAGCTCCACAGTGCTGGCCAGGGGCTACAGTGATTCCTCACTTTCCCACTCTCCCTTTCAGATGCAGATGGAATTTTGTGCCATGGGGGATAAAAACTTGCTGGCATCTGCCACTTAGGCTTTGCTCTCATTTCCAGTCACAAGATTTCTTATAATGATGGGAACTTATCAACCTGAAAAACTTTCCAGAAACTCTGTTTCTTGGGGGGTGGAGTGGAAATGGGATCTCCTTCTGCAGGACGTGATGGCCTTTTCCAGGGGACAGTTTAATCTTTTAGAGACAGATGAATATGAGACTCAATAATCCGGTAATACAAGCAGAAGATGAGGGGAGATGGAAAGAATTTCAATAAAGCAGCTGAAAGTAAAGAACCTGGAGCTGCTGTAACTTCTCTTCAGAGTCCCTGTTTGATGAATCTGGGGTGGAGCTTGCCCAGAGCAGGTGGCAAAGTGTAGGCTCAAGGGCAAAAGCTGCTTTATAATAGAGTAGTACTCCATTCCCTCCTTCTCTTGCACAATTATGTGCCTTTACAATTCAGTTACCTCCCTGCAGTCCTATTCCCTCATTTTTCTTGCTTTTCAATAACTCTGTCCCCTCATAGCTGTCAGGCTTTTCCCTCCTACGTGTTCCTACCTCATCTTGCACTGTTGTACAGGTTTTTCCTTTTCTTGCAAGAGCTTGCCTGAGACCTAAGCTATGCACAGGGTTTCTGCTGGCTGTCAGCAAAGTAAAGGATTTGATTTGGGCTGTGTAAGGCAAAAGAACTGGACTGGGGTAACATACCACTGATTTCTGCTTTCATTGCACTCATCTCTCAGTAACAAACAGTGAACCAGGCACTGAGAACCATCTGAAAGTGTGTGTGTACGAGAGGACACTCATTGCTCACTGTTTCTGATGCTGTTACCCTGTAGAGCTGCTCCTCTTCTACTTGCTGCAGCACTTGAAGCAGGCAAGTGTCACTCTGAGAACCCAAAGGTCACCACATATAGGAGTTACGGAAGTGCCACTTTGCCATGTCCAACCCAAAATCCCTCTGCAGAAGAACCACTGTCCATAACCCCCACAGCAACACTGGGCCCTTAGGGTCGTTTTTATTCTAGTAGAGATGTCACGTCTGACAGTTGCTGTCACCCTATGATTAGACCAGCAATCAGCCCTAGCTGCTTTTGATAGAATATGAGCCCTGACTGATTAACAAAGTGGCCTTTGGCCTCAGGTTAATAACAGATTTCACAGCACTGCTACAGAGTAATTATTATTTAAAAAGGTCTTAGTGAAAGTTTGATATTCTCCTACAGGCTTCTGTCCATCTGAATGTAGAATGGGAAAGTAACAATTATGGGCACAAACACCAGCTCAACTGGAGGTCTCATAGTCCTGATACATCAGTATTCTTCTGTCACATCTCTGTATTAGGTGGACTAATGTATCAGGTTTGCTTCTTTTTATATCACCTCAGAGTATTAATCAACAGAAGTATAAAGTTGTCTCAGTCCATCAGTTATCTGAGTTATCAAGTTATCTTGTGTATCACTTTCCTCCATCTGCCAGTTGTCTCACTATGGTATCTAGTGAAGTCCCCTGGTAGGTCTATCTTCCAAGTGTGTCTCGTTCCCTTCTTTGATTGTCACAGAGCTACAGATCTACAAAGCATAATTTTGTCTCTGGTGTTTTTTTTTTTTTAATTATCTGAGTTTATTAGTTTTCTGGGTGGGTGGCAAAAGTGGCACAGACTCATCTTGTGAATGGTGCTACACTATAAACACAGAGATTGGTTGCAGACCACTGACTGCAACCCATGGGCCACAGCTCAAGAACTGCAGATCTGAGCTGTTTATGCCTCACCGACACACCTGGTGCCTCAGGCTTCAGTTCAGTAATCTCACATTACTCCAGCTTGTTATGGAAGTGCTGTTACTGTTAAGTCTCAGAGAGTGACCTGTGAAAAGTCATTCTAAGGTCCAGATTTGTAAAGGGATAGATCTGAGATTCTGTTAAAAACCTTGTGTCTTGAATGACTTAGATGTCCAAGCGACATATTCAGAGGGATGCAATGAATTAAGAGCTCAAGCTTAACTGAAAGGTAATGGACTTTTACTTTCCTAAGTCTTTCCTAAGCACTTCACAGACCAATGCCCAAATGTCACACTTCAGGAGCTTACTGGGAGACCAACAGGAAGCTTGCAGTGAAACAAGGAATTCAACTTGTGTCTCCTAGTTCCCAGGCCAGCTTCTTTTCCTGTGTCATCTCTTTCCCTGAGGGAAAGAGAGCAGCAATGCCTCTTTCATCTCTTGTGGCTATCTCAGAATCCAGACCCAAATAGTAGCAAATGGTCCTGTTAGTGCCAGTAGAGAAGATATGGCAATTTCTTCTCCTATGTGCTGAAAGGACCTCATTGAATGTGTTCCTTTACCTGTAGACCTCTTCAGCTGAGCAAATGTTTTTGCCAATTAAAGGGTCTCCTGCTGCTGTGGTTGATCCACACAAATGGAAATAGAGGGGAGGCGTGGAGGAAGGAATCATTAAATCAGCAGAACAAAGGCATGAGGGCAAGTTAAAAGACCTGATCTGAATAAAGGCAGCTCCTCAAAATATCAGCTCCATTGTCCTGCCTGTCCTTCATCCATCCAATTCTCCTGAATGCTGTGGAGAGGCTTTGTCATTCTCAATGACATGGCGGGAGAACCAGTTCTTCAGCACGCTGCCTGAAATAGCAACAGACAAGAGACAAAGTGCTCAGAGGTTCAGCTCAGTTTATGAATGTTCAGAATTTCAGGGCCAGATCTGGATTATTCAGTCCTCACAATAAGCTTCCTCATCAGAGATACTTGGTGCTTTGTAGACTGAACTGAAACGATGGCCTCGTTCATGGTTGTCCCTCTCAGTCATCATCTATTTAAGGTAAGGTAATGGGTGTTAGACAGGTGAGGTACCAACACCACAGCAGTACTGCAATTCAAAATTGGGCCCACATTCCTAGGATACTTTTAGCAGCCTTGTGTACCCCTGATGAAATCAGGATCCATTTTTTCCACATCTCTAAAATTCCTTATCAACCAGTCACTGCAGCATCCTTCCTTCTTTCTGGGTTCTTGTACAGAGTTTATCACATTTGAGTGACTTCCAACGTATGGGTGAGTGACTTAGGAGCATCTGAGTACTGAGATTATGGCAGCTCTACATTTAAATAATCAGAATTTCCCCTACTACTGCCTTTTTCTTACATCCTCTCCTTTCCTATTTATCTAAAACTCACCTCTTGGTTCTAAGAGACATGTCCTGTGAGAGGACCTCAGGCTGAAACTGCCAGTTCAAGAACTTTGATTGAGTTACTTTCCCATAGCTATTAATATTGAACCTTCATAACCTGTGTATAGGACATTGCAACATGCCTTTACTTGCATTGTCAGCAACTTGCACTACTGATACAGGACTTCACGTCCTTACAGAACAGTTGCACAGAGAGGCCTTTGTATTCCTTGTTAGTATTTACAGTGGTCTCCTTCCACATGAGAAAGCAACCATAAGCAACGCAATGGCATCACTCCCATAAACCTTCTCATCTCCATTGTCCAGTACATGCTTTTGTCCATCAAAGGCATGGGTCATGTGGGTGTGGATAGAATAAAATAAGCCTGCTGAAGTCACTGTGTTTGAGATGGATAGACACAACCATGGGAAACAATATCTTTGTGCCATGCTCCTGCAAAAATCTGTTGTGTTTGTGTCCCCTTACCTTAGTTTCCTGGCATAGAAGCTCGCAGCCTATTGCTCACAAGAGTGAGATGAAGTTCCTTCTTCAGTCCAGTGGAAGATACGGAGGTACAAATCCCACAGATGCTTCGTTTTGGAAGCTGTGGCTTCTGCTAGAGATTTGCCAGCTCATGAGCAGTAGGTAGCTGGCCTGTTACTACCACTACTTTCTGAGCAACACCAGGGTTGCTGTGGAGGGAGGCTGCATGTGCATAAGCCTGTTCAAAGCCCCTGAGCATTTATCATCGTTCCTGTCTCCCAGCTAATGAGCAGCAAAAGCGATTTTCTATTGCTTGTAATTCACCAAAATTGTTCTAAGTGTTCGAAGAGCCAAAATTGACAGGCTAATGCAGCCACTAGCCTGACTGTTTCTATGGCTCATCGAAGGGTGAGCTGATTGCTGCCTTGGTGATCAGCCCAGTTGCTCCAGACAACATCATTTCTGTAATACATCAACAATCTGAAAGCTGAAAACAAAGGCCAGAGGAGAGCAATCATCAGTCACAACGCAACGCTTAAGGCTAAAATAGGTCAGGGATGAATACTAAAGAGTACAAGGAAGAAAAAAGTATTCTCCTATTCCCTGTTTTTGTTTCTCTGTCTGTGCCAGTCTCCAGGCAGTGTTGTGGTGGTTCTGCACCTTTCCTTATCTAAGCAGGTTAGATTAATATGGAATTGAGGATGAAGTGTGCTGGTTGGGTTTGTTGTTGCCCTATTGTTGGGTCTTGGAAGACTGAAAGGTGGAAAAAGCAGCCACTGACTTGCAGTGAGTGCACTGGAAAAGGCATCAGCCTGAGACGAGTCCTCCATATCTTAGAGGTGGTGTTTTCTGATTACTTCCCTTCTCTTAGTCCTGGGTAATATGGCAACTTTAACAATGAATGTTCTCAGGTGTGGAAGAAAGACCTCCAGCAATGCCAGCCCCTGGCATTTGAACCCTAAGTCAGACTATGATCCTGAAGCTTCCAAAACATAAACCTGGCTTAAAAAGCCTGAGCTTTTAATTTACAGTTGTATGTGCATATACATATACATAGACACATACACATACTGACAGAAAAATGCTTCAGGATTTGATTTCAGGGTTTTGAGGTTTTAGCCTGTACTTTAGGTTGTATTTCTGTTGTTGACAGGAATTAGAGAGTTATCTGAGAAAATCCCAGAGCACAGCTGGAAAGACACAGCACTGAGGGTGCTCAGTTTCCTATACCATGTGTGTTGGTCTCTCTGATGTCCAAAGTGCTGTGGGTCTCTGATACAGCTTTGTAGTCGAGAGCTTCAGAGTGGCTCTGCCATATGTGAATTCTCTGATGTCCAATAACACAGCTGATTTCATCTTCCAGATATTCCCTGAGTAAAGGCCGAGGATCTCTGCCTTCTAACCAGTCCCTTATCTCTACAAAATCTACACGAGTCCAGTGTGGTTTAAAATGCTTTTCCTTTCTGGTAAGCTGGCCTAAAAATGGTCAACATCTTCTAACATTATTGGTGGGAGGGGATGAACACACAAACAGAGTGAGTGCATGAACTTTATTTCTTCGGGAAAAGAACATTTTAAAATCCCTGAATCAAGTTCTCACTTGGCTGTAGGAGCTGAGGTTTTCAGAGAACTCCTTAAATGGTCAGACTCAAGAAAAAGTATCACAAGCACTGGGAAAGCTGAGGCTACAGAGAAGTCTAAGCAGCCTAACTGAGGCTTTTAGCATTCTGGATCTAACTCCTTCCTTTTCTTGCTCAGGACATGCATAAGCATGCAGACTTGGGTGGGGTTTTTTGTCCAGGTTTTCCACTGCAAACTCAGTGGATCAGGAGATGCCTTTTCATGTGCCTCCTTGCAGACATAGGTGTCTCTACTGGAAGTTAAAGTGTCTGCCAGTGTGGCTTTCAGGATCACTGGAACTCAAAAGCTTTCTCGCATCATGAAGCTCAGGCTCCAGGGAAGTAATTTTAACATGGTGCTTATGCACTCAGCCCTCTATATCTGAGCTAGACAGCTTGAAACCTTGAAATACTACGGCAATTCTTCTATGTCCAGTCCAGTCTCTCATCATCGTTAAGCTCAACTACGGATGAAATTTGAAGGGATTTATTCAGCCACTCTCATCAAAGCCAGCCAATAAAGAGAGCTCTGAATATTTACCCCATGCTGTGTTTATTTATTCACCAAAAAAATTCTTTGGAGTACAAATTAGTTTTTGAACCTAATTTTCAGTGTGTTCTTCGTTTAGTGTGTAAAACCTGAATCTGTGTGAGTTGACCACAGGGCTGTCTTAGCAACTGCTGCCTTGTCCTCAATAAATGAGATAATTACGCTAATTTAGTTTGATAGAATGATGGCTCTGCCTTCAAACTTCAGAACTAACTGAGAGACAAACATAATACTTTTTAAAATCAGAAGCCCTGGATTCATTTCTTGCCATTGTGACGCAAGAGCAGGCATCAGGGTGTGACTTACGACTGGTAAAAATAGCCAGGGACATATAGGAACAGGTTCTCTGTCCCAGGAATATGAATAACTTGTGCTCACAGATGTTCAGGATCTTTAGATACCATATGGAGGGCCTGTACAAACATAACATAAAGCATGAGGAGACTGTAACGAAGGCGTGATTTGAACCTGTATCTTCTGAATCCCCGGAAAAGGTGTTGCCAGTAGAACAACATAAATAGCACCACTAATTGCTTTTCTGAGACTTGTTTGCACAGGTCCTGATTTTAGTGATGGTTGAGGGCACTCAGGAGATTTCTTGAAGAACTTATTTATGTGCTAATCTTCCTCAGATTTAAAGTAGATAGAGAACGGCTCCTGTAGAAACTGGAGGAGGAGCTTGGTTGCTGTTGATTTACTGATTTAAGGAACCCACTTTGCTCTGTTGGCTACTGAATGAACCTAAAAATTTTACTCTCACTAGCCTGAGGCTAAGAAAAAAAATAAGAAGAAAAGTTGACAAGATTTTCCTTATTTATTCACAGGATAAAATCCTCTCATGGTAATTGTCCACATCTCCATCTTCTTTGGCTGGCTTACCTTTCAAATTGCTTGGTTTTGTACAGCTGGATGCATAGGACATTTATAAGCAAAGAAAGAGGTGAAGAAGGCAGAAAGCACATTTAAAAAGGAGGCTTGACTAGAAAAGGTGTTTAGATTTTAAGAATTGTCCCCATATCCAATAGTGACGCATTAAATCACTGAAGTTTCAATAACTCATACAGTATCTCCATGGAGATGGGCACCATATGGAGTTAATTAGTTGAACAACAAAACAATCAATTAGTTCCTTAATTAGTTTTACTAAGAAATGATAACAAACACAAACAATTTATTCAAACAAATGCCCAGACCACAATGATAGTTTAATGGCCCCTGTGAAACTGGCTCCACACTGAGCCCCTTAGTGCTAGTTTGAATGATTTTGAAGATATTGAGGGTAAATGTTAGTTTTGGTCCAGCCAAAATGTTTTATCAGTATGATCAATTATTTACAGTATTAGAACACAGAGAGGAGATTGCTGGCAGGTTTTCATTAAAAAACCCCAAACAAATGGGAAAGAAAACCTTAAATAATATGGGTGCACCAAGACAGTAGTTAACCTGCTAGCAATATGTGAGGATTAAGACAATAGGGATTTGCCCTGAGTGCCACAGTATCCTAGAAATCCTAGAAATAAATTGGCTTTCTGCATCTCACCCACATTGGTATTTTTGGCATGTGCATTAATTGGAGAAGACTGAATCAGGAATGCATGGGTCATCCATTAACTTGGACTTATTCAAAGCACAGTGATGCTGGGAAGTAGGATATCAGTAATAAAGCAGTTGGGAATTTTGCTGGGGTTTTTTTTATGCTTGTATAAACCACAGGTATTTGTGTGAGGTTTTTTTTTATATGAAGGGAGAGATCTCTACGTATCACACCTGACTTCTACTGATCTCAAGAAGGACTCAAGAGCTCTGGAGAATGTATTACATATGCCACTAAGAAAAGCAAATATCAAAATTAGCTCCTTTGCTGCGCTCCTGGGCTGTGATTAATTGCTTGTTAACAAGATGTTCAAAATACAGTGATTCATCTGAGTTTGATCAGGCGGATTATGGGATATAACATTTTAATAAATTCTTTGTGACTATAGATATATGTTAAAATGATAAATAAGTCAAGCTGTTATAGATGGTTTACATCCAATAGAGTTATTTTTAAAATATGTTTATGTGATGGACTAACCTATTATTTACCCAGTTGCATTTTTATGAACTAATCCTTTTCTTTACAATAAAAGCACCCAGACTTTAGAGTAGTGTTTTATTACCACAGTTTGCCCCATAATTCTTCTTTCTCCAATAAATAGATCTCTTTTTTTGAGGGAAAAAAATCCTATCTTTGCAGCTTTGGAGAAGGTTCAGGCCTTGCAGCCAGAGGCTGTGTGGGAATGATGCTCGGGATGCAGATTGTGAGCAGTCATACCCGGAGGGGGCACATCTGGCAGTGCTCGTTGGGGAAAACTCATCCACTGAACAGTCTCTCCCAGCTGGGACATCTGCAGGGGGGGGGTCTAGGTAATGAAAAGTGCTGGCAGAGAGAAATGCAAACTCTTGTGTAAGTCCTCAAAGCCACTGTCAGTCTGCAGTCTTCATTTCTTTGGCCACCGAAGTGTGTGTGTTTCTGTGTCCGTGTCTGAGTCTTCCTGCTTTATCACTGAGCAAAATGGAGTCTGTCTCTTTTTCTCTTTTCATGCCCCTGCTTTAGTAGCTCCTTTTGCCACTCAAGCAGGCTGTAGGTGGGTTTCCACGGTAGCCTTTGTTTCAGGAAACTGGTTCAGGACTGACTCCTAGTCTGCAAAGGAGTAGGTGGCACTATCAGCTTTGTTTCTGGCTCTCTGGCGATCGCTTCAGCTCCTGAAGACAAGGATTTAAGAAAAAACTAATACATTCTACAACTCTCAGTTCCTCTCTCGGTACCTTCTTCACAGCACCTTCACTTTGTCCTGCTCCTGTTTTTTGGAGACCATATTAAACAGCTATTCTAACCCTGTGGATACAGCTTCTTATTTTGTTAAAAAAGAGGAATAAAATGTCATTTTCAGGTCTCTGGAAGCTAACTCTTCCTCTCGGCTTTGTCCCGTAGGTCATCGTGAGGTGTTCCAGTCACACAGCCACCCTCGTCAGCACCCCAGCAGCCTCTGCTTGGAGGCTGAGTAGCCAAGGATAAATCTCTGCTTGCAGCCAGGCTGCTGGTTAGAATGTAAATGTCTAAACTTTGAAGAAGTGACCTCTGTTAAGTGGTTTAATGCAGTCTGTTGCCAGGAGCTCATGAATTCTGTATTACAGCGAGTAGTTCCATGAGACCGCAACTATCTTACTAATAATACAACCTCCAGATATTTATCACAATAAATCAGACACAGGGAAAGTATAAATATCTTTTATACTGGGAAATGAACTGACTGCCCATAGGCATCTTCTTTGCTTTATTGATTTAACCCTTTACACGTGTCTCTGTCAGGGGCTGGTGCAAACCTGGTGCAAAGAAACTGATGTAGAAGAATTGAAGAGTCGTGCTATATATCTGTACAATATACTTAATTTAACAGAATTTACAGATGTTACCAGCACACCTACAGGTTGGATATGAGAAAGCTTGTGTCATAAAATGCTGAAATGCAACCATTCATGCATTTGGGGTAGAACAAACTAGGTTTCTCTCACTACACAGTATATTTAGCAGACAGACAGAAGAAGAAAACTGTGTCCAGCTGAGGCACCATGCATAATTTCAAGCAGGCAGAATGGTTATCCTGTTGGTTGGCTCAGGCCATCAGGCACAGCACAATGCTTGGGATTGCCTTGTGCTTTCTGAGCCTGTGTGCAGGATCCTGCCGGCCAGAGGATCTCAGTGGGCTGTAACTGCTGTAAGGTAGAAAAAGGGGAGAATAATGACAGTGATCTCTTGGAAGTGTAGTAATGGGTGTCAGGTGACTGCCTTTCCTACATAATAGATGAGTCTGGATGGATCTGCTATCAAGGAATTGTTACCAATGTCCTTGGGTTTACGTCCACCCCTTTGCTCCCCATGACACCAAGCTCTATTTTTCTTGTGTTGGAGGCTAAGAGACCCAGTGGGCATGTGCTGACCATAATCCCCATTCACTGTGTCTCAGATCACCCAGAGGTCAGATGGTGCCTGATTGCTCCCACTAACCCTGTCTGACTTGTATTATCTGATGTGTCAGAGACTGCAGCTGTACCAGATAGATTTTAGAGCACGTGAATATGGTCAGGCAGAGCTGATTCCTCCGTTCCTAAGGGATTTAGGATGGGGAGAATTAGAAGTTATTATGCACTGGCTAAAATCATTTGCGTGTGATCAGGTCTATGTGATAAAGTTAGTCATGTTCTGGAGTGATAAAAGCCTAATTTCACGGGCCATCCACACAGGTTTTCTTGAGATAGATAATGTTCCTACCACACGTGTTTCTGCATCCTCTTTTTGGTTAAGTTCTCCTTATTTTTAAAATGAAGCAAAACTTCGGAGTTGCTGAAGAAGTAGCACTTTTTTTATGGTCATTTTAACCCCCTAAAAAGGTCTTCCAATATTACAGCAGTGGCAAACTTTGGAGAGCCAAAAAAAGTTTTCAAGGTTGATTCCTTTGAAATATGGACTGGATGCAAACAGGAGAAGGTCAGGCCTGAGGCGGCTGAGACAGCAGGGGAGGAGAAAATGTCAGGGCTGCTTTTTATTGTTTTTATGATTCTACTTAGACCCAATAAAATGTGTCAATTTCAGACATAAACAACTTGAGATGGGTCCAGAAAATACGTGAAGACATTATTGAAATGCAGGCTGTCCTGCTGAGCTGCATTTCTCAATCTATTCATTCTGTGATGGGTGCACAGACCCTCCCTCCAGTTTGGGGGAATCATTCTTTAAGTGTGAATTGTGCATGATGCATGGATTTAACTCTTATGTATTTATTTGTAGTGGGAGAATGTTTTCAACTGTGAAATCCCTGTGAAATTGAGATTTCACTGTATGTTGAACTTCAGGCCCCCTGAATAACCACAACTCTCTTTCCAGTGGTGCAATGTGCTCTGCAGGCAGCTGGATCTTCAGCTCAAGTGTGTGCTCAGCATGCTCAGGGTACAAGTCCTGCTGGATATTAGGCACTTCTCTCAAAATGTGAGCTATTCTTATTGCACCTTCCTCTCTGCTTACTGAGTTTGGAGAGATGCTTCGAAGTAAGAAAGAAAAGCACTCCTTATCTACATAAGTCCAGAGGAGGACACAAAGATGATCCAAGGGCTGGGGCACCTCTGCTATGAGGACAGGCAGAGAGAGTTGGGGTTGTTCAGCCTGGAGAAGAGAAGGCTCCAGGAGGACCTCATAGTGGCCTTCCAGTACTGAAAGGGGCTCCAGGAAAACTGGGGAGGGGCTCTTGATCAGGGAGTGCAGGGACAGGACAAGGAGAAACGTTTTTCAGCCAAAAGAGAAGAGATTTTCCTGTGAGGGTGGGGAGGCCCTGGCCCAGGTTGCCCAGAGAAGCTGTGGCTGCCCCTTCCCTGGAGGTGTTCAAGGCCAGGTTGGATGGGGCTTTGAGCCCCTGATCCAGTGGGAGATGTCCCTGCCCATGGCTGGGATTTGGAACTGAATGTTCTGTAAGACCATTTCCAACCCAACCCATTTCATGATTCTATGATTCTACATGCTAAAGCCTAAGTCACATCTGAGTAAAGCCTGCTGACAGGGAAACTGGTCCTAAAACCAGACCTGTGTGTGTGATTTTACTATGGCTTTATTAACCTTAGTCATCTCTGCAAAATGGATTCTATTTGCTTATGGGCTGTTCTCTGCAGTGGTCACTGCAGTGTTGCCCTAGAGAGATGAGAAAGGGCAACACCAGCAAGAACCTACTGAGATAAGCAGAAGATGAAATCTCTTTCTTCTGCCAGTTTTTCCCCAGCCTGCCCACAGATGTACATTTGCTTTGCCACCCTTTTCAAGGAGAATATTGGCTCAGGACATTACAGAGATTTTACAAAGTGAAAGCACTTTCTGGTAGAGACATAACTGTCTCTAATTAAACTGCCTGGTAGGGGATCTCAAATCCACTGGACATCGCCACAACTTCATCCCTGCAAGCGGAGACCTTTGAATCTCAGAACTTGCCTCTCCCTTGTCTGTTTTTTAATTTTTTTCTCCAAGGCTCTCAGATTGTTGAATCCTTGATTATCTTAAACTCCAAGCTTGGCAAACTGAGACAGCTGTCTGAGGACACGACTGCTTTTGTCCATTTAGATCAGACACTTTCTCTCTAATTTTTTCAAATTTTTCTAGCATGCACGTTATTTTTTAATGTCCAACTTCTTTTTTCCCTAGAGCTGCAGTCTTCTACATCACTGACAACAAAGATCCTTTTACTGTCTCTGGTCCATGCTGTTTTCCCAGCCCAGGGACATCTGCAAAAATAAGCAGTCCCACTGAAGACTGATCTCTCTTTGCATAAATACAGTGGTTATGGAAAGGTGTTCATTCCATTTTCCACAACCTGTCATGTTGACTTTATAATGAACCAGTTACTCAGCCCTGGAAAGCAGACAGAAAACTCTTCTGACAGCCCCTGTCAAAGGAATAGGCAGGAAGAAGGAGAAAAGAATTGCTGGATATGAACTCCTAGTACTTACATGGACAGTGGCAGGAACTGAGGAAAGATGTAGGTTTCAAACAGGATTTAAAAGCTTGATCAATCATAACAATGATGGAAATGCTGCCATCAAATAATAATAAAAAGATATATAACTGGTTTTACACCATCAATTATTTTCTTCCCTAGCGAAAGCAATGCAAAGGTGGTGTTTTGGAAACAGAATCAAGAAGCAGGTAATCAGTCTATTTACATACTCTGAGCCAAAGGGAATATAAAAAACCTGAGGAAATGGCAGAAATGAGCATTAGTAAAACTGATCTAATCTCTGGTGTTATTAGTTGCACAAGCCAGGCTGTTTGATAGATATACATATATATTGCTTCTCTCCTCTTTCAGCCACGGCCTCGTATAACATCTGTCATCCTGCTCGTCCCCAGTGACAGCCACAGCCCTACTGAGCATGCCCTGCAGATTCAGATTATAAGGATCATCTTCCTCAAGCTGTACCAGTACCATTTACTCTGTGAACATGAATTGTGCTTGCAGGGTGGGTAGCAACTCAGCCCTGGCACAAACTGAACGTGTTAGCATTTTGCAGGAGCAGGGCACGCTCACTGTATGTTTGTATAAAAGAGCAGGCACAATAGGAGGTTGTAGAGACTGAACTCAAGAGTTTTAGCTTAGTTTCCCAGGGAATTGAGAAGTCTGTGATGTAGTGTCCAGGCATCTGTCAGGCCCCAAGTAACAACCTGTTAGCTTAAGTCAAACAAACTTTGCAGATGGGTCAAACTCTCAAAATTTTTAAATTCCTGTGGATTTCATGAAAACAGGTGGATGGAGGAGAGGAGGAGGCCTAGTAATGTCCCCAGGCTCCAGTGTTAACTCAATCCTTATTAGATATCAGAAATTTTAAAGGGCTGTTGAGTCCTGAGACATAAATCCTTCTATTGCCCAGCTCCATTTCTTCTGCTGCTTCAAGAACTGCTTCTTTAATCTGGCATTGTTTCTAAAACGTAAAACCCTTAGGAGAGCTTCCAGGCAGTTTCATTCATGCTAAACACACTTTTTTTCCCCCTCTGAGATGATACAGTTAGAGCTGAAACCCCTTGAAAATAAAAACTAAAAAGATTATGACATTTGACGTAATAAATCTTAATTTTAAGTGGCAGAGGCAGCCGGAGCCTTCCTGATGACAATCAACAACCTGAAACAGAGATGACGACCAACATTAAGCCATACAACAGCCAGATGACTGTCTTTGTAATTTTGTTGAAGGCCAAAACAACAGGAGGAATTCCTAAAGGAGTGGGTGTGTGCATCTCCTGTTGCACTCAGGCAAAGCTGCTGCTTTGTTGTGACAGGGTCCAGGACCTCTCTTCGGTTATTGTAAGGCCAAGGGCAAAGGTCAGGGCATACTCTGAGGCCATCAGGTTGGCGTGATTAAGGCAATCCAGCATCTATGGCTACATCCTGCCAAGGTTTATACAGCCAGCATCATCCCTCTCTGCATTTGACTTTCCAAGTGAATAATCAATAAATGTTTATAGCTGAAGGCAGCCTTGAAATTCACGTCTAGACCCAGAGGATGACACTTTACCCTTTTCCTGCCACGCTTGTTAGTTACACATGCAAAATCAATTGTCAGCATGAGATGACGGGATTTATTGTTATAGAAGTGTAAGGGGAAGAGGGTTCAACTACAGTTGACAGAGACCACACAGGGGGATTTTATCAACTGCAAAGCAGGATCGTGGGTGGAGGAATCGTATGCCTAAGTCTGGTTCCCATAGGGGTGTCTACTGAGCCTGAAATAGCTTCTTTTTGTCCCATCCTTACCTGGTTACACTACAGATGTGACCTGGGGGTTGTGCTCCTGCTGGAGCTGTAGTCCTTTTTGTGTAGCACTTGTGTTAGGTGAGGAGGGAGGCATACAAAACCCCAAGAAACCCTTTGCTGCATGTTTACAGATCTGTTCTGTGTGGTGAGAACCTCCTAGAAAGCCCTCCGTGAATGACCAATGGGGGGAATCCCGAGAAGGCACTGAAAGACTGGAAGTGTCAACACTAGTAATTGCTACAATGGACACTGGGTGAATTATTTATCCCATGCTTCCATAAGCCAAACCAAGTAAAGTTGCTCCAGCATGCCAAAGAAAAGGGATTTTTGGCACAAACAGGGTTGCAACTGGGGATTGCACTCAGGTGGCACAAGTTGAATTGAGGTTGGCCTGGGGTGCGTGTCCTCCCAAGCAGTGTCCTGCTCATTGCAGTGGGTGGAAGTTGACTCAAGAGCTGGCATGGATGGCTGGGGTTACTGTGCTTGTGTCAATGAAAAGGACTGACACACGGAGAGCTGCTCTGGACAGGATGAAGGTAGGGTGGGCTGTAGGTCCTGATGAGACACGGTGAAACTTTGTCTGCTTCGACATGCACCTTCTTACACATCAAACAATGAAACAGTGAAGGAAAGAAATAGCTTGGAGTAAATATACCACTGGTCAAAGGAGCCTGAGAGCTGGGTGCCTGGATCCTATAAATAAATCAGACTTGAACATCTAGCTGCCCCCGAGATGCCTTTTCAAAGTATGAGCCAAAAGCTAACACCCCCTTAAGAAAGTCAGAGGAGGATTACGGAGGGCAGCTGAAGGGAGAGAACTGTGGGAAGAAGGACTCTTCTACTTCTTCATAATGAAAAAGCATCTGCCAACACTTTAATCCAGGCTGATTGGTTCTCCTGGGCTGAGAGGGTTTCTGGTGTGCAAAGCTGGTGTGTACAGACAAAAGTGCTTTCAAATATATTTTAAAGAACCCTGAAGAGAAATGTGATTTTTCTGTGAAACTCCTGAGAGTTTTTAAGCATGGATTTGTTTGGGTAAATTGTGAGTGAGTGCCCTCCTGTGAGCACATGGGAATGGCTGTTTAATTGGCCTACACCTGGTGTTGAGTATGATGCTGCTGCTTTTTTTTTTTCCCTTTTTCCCTTCACTGTATCTCATTTTGATCAGCTTCACTGCTCTACCCCACAGCATGGGGCTTGGCATGCCCAGTGTAAAACATAAAGAGCACGGGAACAATTATGGAAAGGTTTCCTCAATTCAAAGTAATTCAGTGTTAGAAAGAAAAGTTGCAAGTTGTTCAGCCTGGGTGGGAAGTTCTTGATTTGGCTCTGAAAGGGGCAGAGGAGCTTGTTGTATCTGAGGCTGTATTTTCTAAGCAGGCCTTCCCCTTTGTTCACTATTAAGTGCTCAGCAATACTGTTTTATCATAGTATAATAGAATTACCTGAGTTGAAAGGGACCCAAAAGGACCATCGAGTCCAACTCCTGTCCCTGCACAGGACACTCCCAACATTCACCCCGTGTGACTGAGGGCATTGTCCAAATGCTTCTGGAATGCTGGCAGAGTGGGTGCTGTGACTGCTTCCCTGGGGAGCTGTTCCAGGGCTCCACCACCCGCTGGGGGAAGAACCTCTTCCTGATATCCAGTCTAATCCTCCCCTGGCACATCTTCCTGCCATTCCCTCCAGTCCTATCACAGGTCACAAGAGAGAAGAGCTCAGCCCCTGTTTCCCCTCCCTCCCTTGTGAGAAGGCACAAACAGCTCTGAGATCCCCTCTCAGTCTCCTCCAGGCTGAACAGACCAAGGGACTTCAGCCGCTCCTCATACAACTTCCCCTCTAAACCCTTCACCAGCCTTGTGGCCTCCTCTGGACACTCTCCAGTGCTTTTCTGTCCTTTTTATACTGTGGCACCCAAAACTGCACCCAGTGCTCACAGACCAGTCTCCCCGTTGCTGGCCATTACTGGTTACCAGGTCAATGTTGGGCACATTGTGCTGTACAAAAGCATAAAGGCTGAACTTCAGTGCATTACAGCCCTGTGTTGCCTACCAATTAATTAATTCACAGGGAATTAATTGGGCCTTGGTGTGCCTTAGACAAACTGGGTAAGTCCCAAGCCATGGTGTAAATGCAGAGGGTTATTCTTTTTTATTTTTTTATTTCAAGTCAGATCTCTGGTTTCTCACCTGAGAATCAAAATCCATCGCATGGCAAAATTGGGAAGTTCCAGTTCTGGAATCGTATTTCTTGGGCTACCAACTGTCTCTCTATCTGCAGAGGCTGAAAGAATAGACTTACACTTGACTTTGTCTGGGTGTGAACTGAAAGATGGGAAAGAAGCTCTAGCAGCTTCTTCAAATATTGTCATTTCATTTTTTCCAGGGCTGTAGAGCTAAAATAATCAGACTTTGAATTTGAATAGAAACTGAAAAGCAGGAGAATTTGGGAAGGGGTGGTACTCATGCAAGGCATTAGCTGTTAAATTATAGCCTTGCTATAATATAGCAGTTGGGTGTCTGTGTAAGTGTGTGGAGAGAGGTTAGAGCAGGGAGGGGCTGTGGGCATGACAATACATTTGATATAATACATAGATTTTGCTCAGTCCTTTGGAGACCACTTTTGGTGCAAGAAAATAAAAAATTTGCAAGGGCTGGAATCTGCATAGTATTTTAGGATTAAGCAAATAAACAAATGAAAGCCCCCCAACCCAACACCAATGCTCTAAGTAGCCTTCTTTGTTATTTTAAAATCTACAGCTTTTCACGTGGCTCCAATCTTTATTAAAAAGATGAAACATCTGGAAGTGTGTGTGTGTTTGTGCTTATACAGAGATCCTCTGCACCAAGCCTAGGTCTCCTCTGTGCTCGTTTACCAGCTGCAGATTCTAAATTAGGGTTGTGACTGGAGCTGAGATGTGGGGAAGAACCCACCTGGAGAGCAAGACTTACTATTTATTTTTCTTAAAGCCCTCAAAGTTTACTCAGTCGGTGAAACAACAAACCTCCTTTCTTCAGCTGAAATGTTAAAAAAAGAGAGAGGAAAATACAAAAGGGAAAAAAAAAGGTAGTGGAGGAAAGCAGGGAAGGAAAGAGGAGGGAAGAAAAGAAAGGAGAAAATGGAAGGGTTGCCTCAATCTGTTTTTTAGACAACTTGGAAGAACATGAGTGGAACATAGCACATGGTGCCTTGTGTTGGTAGAACACAGCCCTGTGCCCAGGGGACATCTCTTTAGCACCTCATCATGGGTCATTCATTGCAAGTCATTTTGTAGAGCTCACAGTCCCCTATCTGCATACACGGTGGGTTTGGCGGCCCTACATCCAAGCCCACAGCTGGGATGCAGTCTCTCTAAATGAAATTTGCCATGATATGCAATAGAAATATTGTGGCCACAGCAATTTTGTGGACCTGTCACCTGTCAGTTCATCAGACAAAGCCACCACTCAAACTTCTCCCAGCATAGACAGCAGCTGTGTGATCCTCTCCTATGTCCCATCTCACTCTCCTGACCCTCCTGATGCAGCGCAGCTGGAAACTGATGCTAATTACTCCAAACATTAACTTCTTAGCTGTAACTGTTTTCTTTTGCCTCAATCATTTTGTTTAGGACTGAGAATAAGTTTTGTTCTAGTCTTGTAATAGCCTACAGCCATGATCCAGGCAGCTGAGATTTCAGAGAGATAAATATTACAGAGCAGAAGAAAATATGTGAAAAATTGCAATGACAAGGTTTCCGCTGGTAGCTTGTGATACAGAGAAATGAAATCCCAGGCCAACGTGCTTTGGCAGCTGAGACAATGTTAATGTTGGCATTGTCTATCTGGCAGACAGGCAGGCAGAGAGGGTGAGTTGGTGAGAAACTGGGTGTAGAAAAACACTTGAAGGAGGCTGTACAATACAAGAAAAACTAAATTTTTGAGCAAACACTCAGGTCTTTCTCCTATGTGTTATAGCTGTGGGTCTTATACAGTTTTCTCTTCCTCTTTAACCTGGTGAGCCCTACAAATGCCAACAGAGAAGGGTGTTTTCATCTAGTCTAAAAAATACACAGGTCCCAAGGTGTTTGACTTTGTCAGCTCAGTGGCAGTGAAGAGCACAGAAAATGTTGATATACCTGTTCCTGTGCAGCACCTGTAAGCTATGCTTACTCTGTAGAGTTCCAACTCCAGAGCAGGTTCTGGTGTGGGCTGTGCTGTGCTGTCTGGCTCACAGGAGCATCTGTGTGCGTTGAACACTTGTCTTCGCGCATCTTTGAGAAGTGCAAAGCTCTGCCAGGCTCCAGCAAACTGAAGGTCAGAAAAGTTCCCTGTGGAAAACACTGATAAAATCCTGCTCTTGCAGACAGGTGGTACCAAGGAAGATTGGGCTGGGGGATTAAAACCTCATTTCTGTTCCGCCTCTTTTGGCAATCCCATTTCCCAGCTCACAAATCACCTTTGTTCACTGCTTCTCCCTGGCATGTGGCATTATCCACACACAGTCAGCAGCAGCATCTAGCCCTACCATCCTGGAGAAGGATTTATCCCCAATATAGATGTGTAGAAGAAACAGCTGGATCACAGCTCATTTTAGGTGCACATAAGTCTAGACTTGGTGAGAGGAGGGCAATCAATACAATATTGCATTCAGACATGAACCTCCATCATAACAGCAGAGCAGCTTCTCCTCTTGCTGTAGAGCTTAGAGGTAGAAGTCCCACCTGTGATCTTGAGTGGAGTTCTTTCTCACTCTCTGAAATCTGGGATTTTCATGGAGGTGGTCAGACAGAAGCAACAAAACAAGACTTGTTGATGCAGACAAGAAATGCAACTGATTTTAAAGTGACTCACAGTTGTCTCCTAGAAACTTGTCTTATAAATGACCTAGGCTAGATCCAAACCCATGGTCAGGTCAAAGGAGCTTCAGCCCAGTATCAAACCACTACACTCACATTAATATGTAATAAATCCTCAGTGGCAATTAACCCCAGCCTGTCTGTATTTCTCCCATCCACAAGAATTACACACAGACCTGTCTGCCCCTCATTGCACGTGGTGTGTTTGGGGCACCAGGAGCTACTTGCAAAGAGTGGTGACTCTGTGTGGCTATAACAAAACATGCTGCCACGTTGATGATTTATTGAAGTCCCACCAGCACCCAATTATGTAAATCCGATTATCTGTTGAGGAGGATTTGCTGGAACAGCTTGTAGTTGTAACACTTTATTTTTGTTGGAAATGGGAAAATTTAGTTGAAAGTGACTTTTGAGTGTTAAGCATTAGACTCCCAGAGCCAAATACAGCCAGCTCACTTGCAGCTGGCTCTGGAAGGTGGGTTTGTACTCTTTAGTGATAATGCCTTTATCTCTTTGCCTTCATACACAGACTGAGGCTGGGGGGGGGACTATTGATTCACACCTTCACAGCGTGGCACGTCTGAATGAATGCAGGTGGGAAAAACAGACCCTGGCAGTGGTTCTGAGGTGGTTCTTTGGTGCAGATAACTTGCTCTGATGCTGTTACAAGGATTTCACAATAATGGCAGAGGGAGAACTTACATATTGCCACAGGTAAACTTCTGGGGACCTTTAGTCATGCTGCTGGCTCACAGTGGTGGCAAGATGTGCTGAGGCACTTAACATGAAGCAAATCAGTAAAGTCAAAGAGTACAGAGATGGTATTAGTTACAAAATAATATCAATACATTTACAGAAATATTAAAGCCATGCTGCTGCAAAATTCCTAGTTTCAGCAGATGCCATAGGGCTGTGCAAGTGTGGAGCTGAGGGATGGGCTTCTTCATGAGCACCTAGGGGAACAAGACACCCACACGCCTCTGAGAGCAGGTGAGATCTTCACCTCATACCTAACAAAATAGAAGATGAAAGTGTGAACACACATCCCCATTTTCCACCTGCACAGCTGCTAAGCAGATCCCAGCCAAGCTCCTATATTTGTTCCTTCGTGTCTCTGTCTCAAGTAGGACCTTTTGTCCAGATTTTGCTAGAGGCAGAGTTTGACTAAAGGAAGCGACACTTGCACTTGGGAGAAACATGAGCACCGCAGGGCTGCAAAGAGGTGGAAAGCTGTGCCTGTACCCACTTCTCCCCTGTAAATAAGCAGTTCCTCATGCATGTAATGGCCTGAGCTTTGAGACAGAGATGCTTTCCTAGAGGTGGTACATTCTGAACACTTTGTGACACGTGTCAGCAATCCACAAGGATCTCCAAGCCCCACTGGTGGCTGAGCTGCCCTGCTGGAGGGAGTGGGGAAAGTAAGCAGATGGGAGAGAGCCAGGAGGCAGCCCAGGCTGTGTGTACTGGCACCCAAGAGGCTCTTTGTGGGGGGGAAGGATAGATATAGCCTACACTGGATCAAGGGGATAGTTGGGTTGCAGGAGTTTATGCTCTCAGGAGGCTGCCTTGCTGAGATGCAGTCGGGTGTGCACGTGAGATAAGGCTTGCGGCCAATTTTACATGTGAATATTTTATTTTATTTGACTTCTCTAAAGCAGAGGGAAGGTGTGAGACATCCTCACTGTTCCTGCTAGTTGTTCCTTAAGAAATCTGTCAGCCGTACTGACAGCAGGGGGCAAGGCAACTTTCAGCATCCCTGCAAACCCACCAACACATTTTGGTGGAGCACAGAGGTCCCGGTGCTCATAATGAAATGCACATTGGTTAGGTCAGCTCATCCAAGGTTAGTTAGTCTTGCTGCCACTCAGGGCTGCACTGAGCTATAATTACTGTCATCATAATAAAGCTGGGAACACGGCATATTGCCTTTTTCCCCCACCCCCATATCCCCTTCTGTGTGGATTTACATCCCATGTGAGTGGGGAAAAGAAGAAAGGATTTATTGTTTGTGAGCATTAAAAGCAGATGTTTCAACCAAAAAGGGGAAAAGGAAGGGTCAATTAACATGGACAAAGATAACAGCAGATAGAGGAAACTTTAAGTAACTTAGCTTGTTCCAGAATGGCTGAGCACTTTCCACATCCTGCTCCACACAAGGATCGACTCCTGTATAATAAGAGATTCTTGCTCATTCTACTCCCTTCCTCCCCTCTCTCCAGAGCTGGGCAGGAATGGAGAGAGGAGTGGCTCATCTCAGTGTGCTGGGGGACTGAGAAAGAGAGGGCTTTATTGGCTGCCAGCAGCCCCATCTCATCAATTTATTTGAGAATACACTGGTACTTTGTCTTCCATCGTGGTCCCTGCACAGCCAGCGATGGGCAAGAGATGAACCCTGCAACACCCATCAGCGGCCCCAGAGCTGTGGACACTGTGTCCTGTCCTGTCCATGCCAAAAAGGGGGTTTCTGTTGATGCTGCTGACAGCAGGAGCCAGACTTGGCTTCCTCATCCCTTCTCCACTCCTCAGCCTGTGATAAATCTTTCAGTGTGTCGAATCCTGCTCACCTGTTCGTGCCTGCTCTGGGATGAGACCTGCTGCTGTTTCCCAGCCGTGCTAATCCCTTTCAGGGCTGTTTGAACTCATCTTTGAGACTTGAGCTGACCAAGAGTTTTTCAGGATCTTTTAAAAGAAAATTAAAAAAAACCCAGCCTTTTTGTATATATATATATATATAAAGGTGTATATTTTATTAAAAACAATTGTTTTATTAAACTATTCAAAGCCTTGAATTGTAAGCATTTTCCAAATGTCTACTGGCATATTTTGTTTACTAGCACCTGTGTTTGCAGTGAATGTTTTCATTAAAATATTTCCCTGTAAGTTTCTGAGAAAAAAAAAAAAAGAAAAGGAAAAATGAGTCTATTTTTAACCTTTCAGGATGAAAACAGTTGTGAATTGTGGTGTGAAATTAATTTCAGGATTTTTAATCAGCTCTAACCAGGTGGAGGAGGGAAGAGGAACAACTAAGGGACACCAGATAATGGCAACAATACCACTGTCAACCTATCTTAGTCTATGACTGTGGCTACCAGCCTATGACTGTGGCTACCAGGCTGTGACCAGGGCTAATGCCAGATGCTTATAAAGAAGATAGAAGCACTGCACAATAAACAAATGTAGGCTAATCCATCTCCCCCTCCCTCCCACTTATTCTCTAATACACAGTGTTTTCTAAGAGATTTGTGTGAAGTCTCTTCCAAGGGTTTGTAACATTAACTGCTCTAATTCTGGGCATTCTCCTTATCCAAGAGAGTGGGCAGTCCCCAGGCAATCTTGTTCAGAGGTTTCCTCTGGCAATGAAACAAACTGTGAAAAAATAGTTCCTTTTATCAGTTCTAAATGTGCTGCTTTTTAATATCCCATCCACTGCCTCTCTATTCTCCTGTCATGAGGCACGGAGAGCAGAGCTCTCAGCCCACCCTCTCCAGCCTCTTTGTCATTTCATACAGTTTTCCCATGTTCCTTTTCAATTTGTCCCTGTAGTGAATTGAATGTTTTCTTCATGTGGGAATTTCCTCAGACACCTTTAATTTTGCAGAGTCATTTCCCAGCTGGGGCAAGCAGCATTGCACACCCTGTATTCCAGAGGCTGCATCATTGGTCCAAATCATGGATACAAAAGGGTTTATACACAAAAGTCTACTGAAATTCTTCTGCATTCAGCTTCCAGGGCTTTTTGGGGGTTTATTTGTTTATAATAAAAGGTGGGTAGATGAGTCTCTCAGGGATGTGGTTTAGTAAGTGGACAGGTACGTCTGGACTCAGTATTCTCAAAGGTCTTTTCCAACTAGATGATTCTATAATGTTTTTATATAACCAATTGAGGTCTTTGACACTGAATGTTGCATCATTGCTTGCAGGGCTGCTGATCAAGGCAAAGCCAGAGCAGTGGGCTGGATGCTGGTGGCTCTTCTTGCAATGCCTTTGCCATAAGGACCCATTTCTGATCCCTTTGATACTGTGTTTGGTTTAGAGCTCACAGACCCTGCTCTGCATGTGGGTGCCACAGCAGGAAAAGACCTTTGAGAATATTGAGTCCAGCTGTACCTGTCCACTGCAACAGAGAGGAGAGGCCTTACCTGGTCGACCCTTGCTGCTATGAATTTTCATGAGTGGTGTGATTGTGGGCAATAATGCAATCTGACATTCACACCCTAAAGGTTTAAACCCAAGAAGATGTGTTCTGGTCCTTTGTGAGACAGACCAGATAAACACCGTGAAGTGTCCATAAGGATTTTGAGTGACAGATGAACATTTTGATCCTGTTTTTTTACTGAACAAACATGAAATAGCAGTGCTTTTACTAGGAAGAAGGGTTCATCTCTGTGCTGTTTACCCCACCAGCACTCTCCAGGCTGCTGAAGGCCAGAAGTAAACAAAGAAGTTGAAGGCATGAGTAAGATATGTGGAACAAATTAATGACAGTTTTGAATAAGAGCTTTAGGAATGCAGTAAATGTTGTGTGCGTCAGAAGAAAGATAAAGCAGGCCCTATAATAAACTAGAAAAGGAATAAAATCAGTGATACTTGAGTTACAAATAACACAGCTGAGGTACTGAACTTTTTTCAAACTAGTCCTTTACAGAAAAGCACAAAGAACTGGGACAAACAATTGGGAAACAATGAAGACCTTGCCAATAGAGCTGTTGATAAGGAAGAGATAAAATGGATGTTTAAATTGAATACAGAGGAATTCCTGTATTCCTAATATTTTTACTGATCACTCCTCCTAGTGATCATCCAGCTTTCTGGATCAAGCCTTCCCTTCAGAAGCCAGGTCCCACTTGTGTTGATACATATGCTTCCTGCTCAGGCAGCTCAGCAGGGCTCTTGGTCAGGAGGATTAGACTGAAAAGTTATTTCTCTGATTTTCTTTGATGTTTTCAAAGGTAGGAAAAAACCTTGAGCTCTTGAGGGTCCATAAATCTCTGCACCAGTTTAATGAAGCGTTGGCTCGAGCCATTTATAATTTCACTTAACTATCTTGGCATTAAAATGCCCAGCAGAACTCACCTCATTTTCCCAAGATGCAGATTCTGGTTCTACACATATGCCTGATTTGGAAAGCTTACAGTTTCATGGGTCTCGTGTGGTAAGAATTCAATCTTAATAATCATCCCCCACTGAAGTCAATGGGAGGGTTTCCACTGAAGGCAATGGCAGATAGTTCAGCCTCTGCAGAGTCAGTTGTTAAAATAAATATTTATAACAGAGTGCAGTCTTTACAGGCACAACAGAACATCTAGGTGAGCAGCAATCTTGCACCTCAAAGGAGATTTGGTTTATTGACACTGCTAAAAAAATGAAAAATCCCTAGGATGTTATCAGAGAAATTGGGAAACTTCTTTTTTGTTGGATGGTTTGTAACTTTTTCACTTCTTATTTTAAACTGCAAGATCAAAATTAAGTCCCATAGGTGCTACTACTCTTAAAAGGAGAAATGAGAGAGACTGGCAATTACTTCTGAGTCTGCCCAATTACAACTCCTGTAGGTGGGCAAGGAAACTATTTGAGTCTTATCTCTCTCCTGGCCTCATACATAACTGTAGGCAAATTACGTCCCATCAGATACTCAGGGATGCAAAAGAGCACTTGATTACTCAGTATGGGGGTCAAAATCACTGTGGAGTCAGGGTAAGACCTTCTGATTATGAACATGGGAGGAGACAGCATTTATTTAGGTTTCTTTGAGGCACGAGGTGCATTTCACAAGTAATTCTGCAAAAAGGAATGTTGACAGAGATGGAAAATTGCCAACCTGACAAGAAGAAAAGGATAAGAAATCAGTGGCACAGTAAGTACAGTTGAAAACACTGTCCAGCAGAATGCCAAAAAGGATCAATATTAGCACCATTTTTACTCCACATCAATCTTAATGGCTAGGGGGAAGGAATAAATAAGATGTTAATTTGGGTTGCAGATTATACTCCAGGGGAGCGATTGCAAACACTGCAGACGATGAAATAACCCAAATGTACTGAAGAGGACAGAAGTATGGGTTAATGAAAAGCTGAAAGCCCCTGTGCTCACACTGGGTTTCTGCAGCCTCTTTTTCTTTCACTTAGGCTGGTGTTGAAACACCAGAGAGAGAGGTGAATTGAGTTGTGCTCTGTAAAACTGACAGGTTTACCCCAGACCTCTTGCATAAACCTACTGAAATCAACACGGACACTGAGTTACTCATAATTAATTTCTGGACTGCATTTAAATGAATGAAGAATGAAGGCAGTCCACTATATAAATAATCTAAATATAAAAATCTAAATATAATAATATAAATCATCTAAAAAAAGAGGAATAAGACCAGATTTAAGCCTATTCCTGTTCTATTCCTGGTACAGAACTGCACCGGAGCGAAGGCGAGCACAGGCAGTGAGCTGTGGGCTGCTTTTGAACAATGAATCATAACCAAGGATGCAAAAATCATAAACCAAGAGTACCCACTCCCTCCTTCTTCCCTTGTGGTGGATGTAGACCATACCATAATTTGATTTCCACCTCTAAAAATATTTCTTAAAATTGGTATTAAATATTTCATTGTTTATTAACAGCAAGAAAATTCAACACAGAATAGTGCCTGTGATTTGTTAGCAATATTTATCTACTTTGTTCCTACACAGCATATCTGAGAGATATTTCACAGCTTTTTTATAATGGTGATGCTAAAGATATAAACGGAGTTAATAGAAAAAAATGCATAATAGCAATACAAAAAGGGCTGATTATTAATAAAACACTGTCAGATTAACTAACAGTAAAGTAAAGCCTATCTAGGAAGTGCTTGAGAGATAATTCTTCATTCCAAAGTGGTGTTCTAGAGTTATGCACTAATAAAAAATTGCTTTAAACTTCCTATGAGATTAAAACTGAATTTTTTCTTTAAATTGCTGGTAAAAATTCAAGTTGAAAGTAAGTACTAAATAATAGATAGCAGTGTTGAAATCACATTATGGGAAGATCACATTTCAAAGAAAGGCTGCTTTTTATGTTTTCAAGTGGCAAATGGCATCTGATGTCTCTGTGCCTTCCTTGTTGGCTAAACAGCTTTTCATCTGTCTGCTGACAATTTTAAATGCCAGTTAGGGTCTGGTCTAAAGCCAAATGAAGGCAATTGGGGTTTTCCCTAGCTTTTACAGGGTCATGATTTATAAAACACCACGTGGGTGCATTTAGGTGCCCACGAAGAGAATAGGAGTCCAAGAAGCCGATTTGATTTCACACAGGCTCCTGGCCTTGCTGCTCTCCTTTCTTCACAAGAAACAACACAGGGCTTTCAACCAGATGATTCTATGATTCTGTGGTTCTGTGATTTAGTTTGAGGTAGGAAAGGGTGCCAGATAGAAGAATCCTGAAGGAGGTGTTAAAAGTGATGGTTTGTAAGATGGGGCCTGGAGGAGAAATCTGAGCCCCCACAGTTCAGAATGCGGATGCCCTAAATCATATTGTGATGAAGCAGCCAAGTGAAGAAATACTGAATTTGTCTTTCTACACATGTAAACATAGCTGCTCTACGCTAGAAAACTGCAGTTTATATGTATTTTGTCCCTCAGTGAAACAACAAAGAAACAACCCACGCAGGAATGTGGGCAGGAAAAATGCAATGCACGTTCTTGTTCTGGTCTGCAAGCAGAAGTTACAATAATACAAATAATAATAGTAAACAGTAAAGAGAGTAATTTGGGAGCCAAAGGGTAGAGACAGTTGAAATAACTGTAATAAATCATTCTGGGCTACAACTGAATGAAGAATACCCGAAGATTGTTATTGGCAAACACCTTACATGGGAGTATTTTACCTGTATGAAAGAGTTGATGGAGGGAAACGTAGATCAGGGAAACACAGAAAGAAGAGGACATTAAACTGGAGGCAACTGCCCTGCCATAGCAAGAGGATGAGAGAGGAGTACTCATCCCGGACAAAAGAGAAGGATAATTCCTTTTTCAAATTCCCATCCGTGACTGTTTTGTAAGAGTACTGCAAAATTTGAAACTATTTACTTGGTACAAGCAGTAAAGGTGCTGGAGAGTTTTCACAGAAAAGCTGTCAGTTCTCCTGGCTGTTTTTTGCTTCTCAGAGTTTACAGGGTAAAAACTCCCCCCAAAATCAAGAAACACTCTCTTCCTTCTGTTAAAACAAACCACCAAATCCCTACAGCATTTATAGGCTCTGAATCTGATTGATCTTCTGAATTTGGAGAAACTTATAATTTTTAAAGGTATTTATTTAGTTGTCTTTTGCCTGGGGACATTCTTCATTAATAAAGAACCCCAGAAAGCCTATTTTAACTTCAAGTAAGGTTTTTATTGCAGATGAACATGACCCACTCTTTGGCTATTTTGTACTAAATGAGATAATTTGAGCACCCAGTCCAGTATGTCTGATAAGACAGCTACGAGGTTTTATTGCAGTCAAAACCTTGTGAAGAAAGCAGGGTGGGTCCTGAAACTTTTGGATGTACTGAAGGTAACAGACAGTTAGTGGGGATGCTCTAAACTGAGCTGTGGCCCAGTACCTGACAGCAACCATCAGCTTCCAGTTGGCCCTGGGTACAGTCACAGCTTTAGTGTTTGCAATAGGCTATTGGCTACCTGAGCCCAGAAGGAATGGAGTTTGTAGCCACCTTCTACCACAGGTTGAACCCTTCTTCTGAAAAAACATGCAGATATTTATATGTTCTACATTTGCTTCTTTCCTCTCCTTTTCAAAACACAGTCCTATTACACCACAAACACCCAGCACGGGGGCAAATACTGTCACCAGACACTGCAGCAAGGGATGTATCTTGTCCTTCGCCCTGAGGCACTGGAATGGAGACATTCTCCACTCTGGGAGATGAGAAAACTTTAAAACCCTGTCAGCCTTTACCACAGTTGTTCCCCTTGGCAGTTCTGGAAAAAAAATACCTTGAATACAACTTGTTTTGGAAACTTGTGTTTTGCTGCCCCAAGGTACTCACTGTTTCTCAGCCACAATCCCAGAAGATTCAATAACAACAGACTGGAAGAGATGGAATGAGAGGAAAAATAAAACAGCTGAGTAGAAAGAAGGATGATGGGAGTGGAGAGAGGAGTCTCTGTTTTGCCTAGTAGTCCGTATTTCTTGTTGCTGGAGTTCCAGCAAGCAGGTATTAATAATAAATAAAAAGAATTGTGAAGGTTATCAACACTGACCCTTCCTCTCTTTCAAGTAGATCTCGAGTTCTTTTTATTGATTATACACAAACTTTATCACATACGGAGCAGTTCTGTGCTGCCTTTCAAGGAAGGCCGTAGCTTCAGCAACCCAAGCCAGAAACTGCTCATTTCCCCCCAGCCTCTGCTATCATTTCTAAGAAATAAAAAGCTTTTGGAGTTCTGGGAAAAGTGGCACCAAAAATGCATGGGTTTGCCTTTTCAATTTTCTGGTTGACCATTGGGTTTTTGATATCACTTTAATGCGACAGACAATCTGTTGAAGAGCATTTTATGATGCTCTTCCTGCAACAAACACGAGCCCATCATCTTTGTGCCTGGCCCAGGGACCTGACCATGAGACTTCATCTACAGAACTAATGGCTAGCAACCAGATTATGTGCAAATCATTGTTAAAGAAAATGCAAATATCATTTATTGCATATCTTACTGTATTCTGCACCACATACAGGCAATATCCCTGTCCTCTCTTGTATAATTTTACATTAGCCAGAATCTCAAATGAAAGGCTGTTGAAGGTCAAAGCCAACTCCTCAAGTGGTAGAACAATGCAATGAGGTGTTCTGTTTTGCTCCTCCTCTGGCATTAATTTCAAGGGGCAAAAGGATGGCAAAGAGGCAATTGCCTACTTAATTTGTAATATGAATGCAACGTCATGAAAAGTGCCAGACTGAGAACTTAGAAGAAACCTTTTCAGAGTGATCTGGATTCTTCCCCTCAAAAGGAAGGGAAAGGCAAGTTGATAGTGTTTTGAATGCTGTGTGGTAAATCAAATCTCATTTCTCAAGTCATGAATTTTGAAAATGAACTTGCTAAGTATCCAAAAGGAGAAAAAGACCAAGATTTGATTACTTTATGACCTTGCAAAATAGATACTTACAGATTGGAGGGGAAACGTGTGTGGGGGAGAAGAAATAACAGATTACAGCATCACAGGTCTCAGATATCTGGAACTACTTCCCTATCAGATCTTTGATAGGTACAGCAAGTTCTCCCCTACAAACACAACCTCTCCTCTACCTATGTTACCTCATGAATTGATGCTGAGAGCAAGAAAACAACCTTAAATTACTTCCAGCCAGGTTTCTGGTACCCTCAGGCTGGGTGGTGTATCTCTATCAGAGACATGAAGCAGTGGACGTGTCACACGTGGTAATAACAGGGTTATTGTTGAGATCAAACACCACAACCTGCTCTAAATGTTTCACCTAAAAGGACCAATTGCTTAGCTAACAGAGATCCTGTAGCTTCAGAGGGAGAGAGGCTGGTGTGACACAACACAGCTCTGAAATATATTAGGAGAAATCCAATATTACAGAATTTATTTCTGCAAAGTTTGTCTTGTATTCTTCCCCCTTCCTATATTTCAGGCCTGTTGAATTGATGGAACCAAGGGGAAGTTTGTCATAAAACCCTGTAGGATGGTATTAAATTCTTGCTTTATTGCTAATATCAGCAACTTTTTTAGACTGAGACAAGACAGACAGACAGAAAGAGAGAAAGGAAGTGCGTGGGAGAGAGACAGAGGCTACAAGACATATTGCTTTTATTGTTGAAGTCTTAACTGTTAAAAAAAGGCAAAGTCCAGTCCCATAAAGTTTAAAAACAGATGATGCCCCCATTCTCTAGCTCTATAACAGTCCTTTAACAGCCACAGCTAGACTGATAGCAACAAGAAATATTAATTATGCTGTGCCAGGGTGGTGCCCCCTGTGGTTCATGAAGGCCCTTTGAGCAGGAGCCAAGTTATATCTGCGTCCTGCTTTGCCATCCTCACACTATCCCATTGCTGAAATCTGTTATCTGGGTCCCTCAATGCTGCAAAGCACAACATCCAGCCCAGTGACCGTTGTTATGACAACATTTTGGGTCCCCATGTGCCTCTGCTATGTATAGATGTTATTTCTAGGCTTCATGGGCATTACAGCCACGGCTCCCACAGCACCCTGATAAGAAAAGGAGCCATGGCCTCACTTTACACACCTGAACATGTCTCAGGGAGATTACTAATGTGGTAGAGGGTGTTCTTGGCTGCTGTGGACAGATGCACCATCACCCTAATCCCTGCTAAAGAGCTGTCCCAGTACCAGTGACACTGGTCCCTAAGCACTTGAGGCTTTTCCATTTACTCTCTGCCTGGGGCTCAAAAGTTTGTCGTGAAACTCTTGCAAGAGTAAGGGTTAAATGTGATGATGCCAGAAGCAAAAGTTCTGTCAGAAGCTGCAGTTTCTCAGTAGCTGTGCCTGGGACCCAGGACTAGCCCACCACAGCCAATTAATTCCCTTAAAGTCCATTTTGAGATTGCCCTGGTATTGATTTATCCTTCAGAATTATAATCATGAGCTGTAGGAAGGAGTTGGCAATTAACACCTGGAGTTAATTTCTCAGTGGTGTAAGTGAGAATGACTCCTCAATCACAAAGAGTATCTCCACTTACATCTGTGATGCATCTGGCCCACCAAGTGAGCATAACTAACTTCTGGGCTCTCTGTGATCTCATTCATTCATGGCAGCGAGATGGTTATTATGCAATGCGTATCCAATCTGCTTTCTTAGCAGTTGCCTGGCAATTAGAGTCACTTCATGTAGAAGACTTCCTCAGAGATGGCATCAAGGCACGAGCTGGATGAAACAGACTCACTCTTTGCTGGATATAGAACTAATATTAAGTATGATGATAAAACCCAAGGCTTCACTGGGTTTTTTTAATTGCTCTTGGAGCCCTAAGATATATTTTTTTCCCCTGGTTAGAACCACAATAATATTTCATTCCCACTGCTTACCCTAAAAAATGGATTTCCTTTCCCTTCTCAGTTGGTGATTTGTTTTGCATTAATGCCTTTCATAACTCATACATTTCGCCATTAAAAATTAATGCTCGGTGCTGACATAAACAAATGAAATTTGTATTATTAATGTTTTACATAGGTAAGACTTTGTAATAACAGATTCATCATAACAGACTGTTTTAATTAAAAGACTTGCTCATTCCCTAAACTGATTTCAGACATAATTTTGGGCATTGGGAAGAATGTCTTGTACAACTGCCTGCAGAGGAGTGATCAATAAGACCTCAGAAGCCATTTTTATGAGTTTGCACCTGAGTTCAGACAAGGGATCTGATATTGAATGAGAACAGCCAGTGGGAATGGCACTGGTGCTGGCTTTAGCCTTGGTGCAGCTTCAGACCCTCTACACCCATTAAAGTCTCTGCCCTGGGGTCCAGATAGGCATTGGATATTTTTTGCTGCATGGGAGTACATTGAAGGTGAACAAAACTCCTAAGTGGTGGGATTGCAGTAGGGGTTTAGCTTCGGGTCTTTGGACTCTTTTGCAGTTGGCTGGACCATTTTTTTGCCTCTCAGAATAAATCTCACAAGGAAAGTTTGCAAGATGATCTGCAGGGCTTTGGGGGGACAGATCTAGCTTTGCAAATGGGTTATTACTGCTCTTAGGGTACAGTACAGAGCTTCTGGTACCATCCACAGCTTAGTGAAGGACATACTCTCCACTACTTCACTATAAAAATGGACACTAAAAAATAGGAGAAGCAAAAATTTCAGCTATAACCTGCCTGAGTCTAGTTTCCTCCAACAGAATAGTGCATACATGAAGTTCATGCTAATTATAATGGCAAGCAAACCTTTATTTGAAAATTTCTCATTAAAATTTTGTGTCTGGTTCTGAGGGTTATAGTGTTGACTGTCCAAGAGAAGAAAATCTTGCTACTTACCTGTGAGGCTGCAGTTGATGTGTCCATAATATAACCATATGATGTATTCCTAGGCAAATGAAGTTCTGGTTGAGAATAACTCCAGGTAAATAACTCCATTACAGTAATAACTCCATTACAAAGCAGCAGTAATTGTTCCACAAGTCAGGGCTACAGTCCTACAAAACTCACAAAAAGGAATTCAAACATGTTAACGCGTGGAGATGGACAGGTGTGAAAGAGAATGAAAATAGGAGCACTCTTCATAGCAGAACTGGGAGCTGTGGTACAAAACGTGCTAATGACAGGGAACAGGGTGATGGGAAAACATCAAGAGGGGGAATTTCTAAAGCCCAATGCACTTGCCTTACTCTTCCCCTGTTGAAATCAATGGAAATGTGCAGTTCAGTTTTTCTATACCAGTGAGTTCAAGGGGAGCTGAATTAAGTCAGGGTGCTTTCAAGTCACCCACCCTCCATATCTGTAAAGAACAATTGGAAGATTGAAGAGCTAAGAATTGAAACCATTGTCAAAAAGCTGTCCCTAGAAAATGGTTCTGGGAAGCCAGGAGAGCTAAAAAGAAAAAGAGAAAGATGATAAGAAGAGACTATCTGTATTGGACATCAGGAGCTTATAAAAGGCTGCGGGATGTAAAATGGCATCACTCTGGAAAGGACACGAAAGTGAAGTGAAGAGCAGGGCTATATGACATCCTCATTAATGGGCAAGATGACTTAGGCTGCTTGGTTACCTAGAAGCAGTTGATAAAATTCCCCTCTCTACTCCCTGTGGTTCCCAGTGTGCTCAGTACAGCCCCACACAAACCAGTGAAGGTGGATTCAGGCAAAAAATGGTGTTGCAGAATGGAAAAGGAGGCTTGCGTGTGTCTAACATGGGGTGGGAACACAGATGCATACAGACCAGAGGGCTGTACCTTTTCTGGGTCTGAGTCTTACTATCAGCATCAAGAAATTTAAGTGTAGCCTTGCCCTTTGATGTATGTGAGTTGTAGGGATTTTTTCATTGCAAGGGGCTTTTTCTAAATGTACTTTTTGCACCTTTTACAAATATACTTCCTCCTTAGCTGCGTGTTTAGCATGAGATTGCAGCCATTTCTGCAGTCTTTGTGCTGCTGAACTTATTTAATTAGATGGAATTGAATTGAATCAGTTAAACAGTTGTTGTCAAGACTGCTTTCTGTGCGTGGATACGTTGCCCGGGAACCCACAGGAGTGCCATGCTGGACATGGGAACGTTGTGCCTTCACTTGAGCCCCAGCCAGCTCCACAAAGCAGTGGCAAAATAAGACAGAGATTTCAGGCATTTATTTTAAGTCAAAAGGTAAAAAAAGAAAAGAGGCATATTTGCTCAGCTCAGTGATCACCTGAAATGTAATAACAGTCCACTTCTGCCTGAGGTGGATAAGGAAAGCTGGTAGTGCCTGGCATGGTTTCTCATGGACTTCAGGAGCCTGAAAACAAGGGCATTGCCAACAGGAGGGGACACGCTGTCCTCTCCTGAGGAACCCAGGTCCCCCCTGCTAACAAAGAGCCTCCAGGTGGGAACGGGGGTTGAACAGCACGTGGTGCAGCAGCCACTGCTTCATTTATTTGATAGGGCTGTGGCAAGGCACAGAGAATGTTCATTTTCCTAACTTTGCATCAATAATTAATCAAAACTGGTTTTACATAAGCCTGAACATAAAATTATTAGCTCCTGGAGGTTCTTCATGCAGTTACAGCAAGACCTCTGCCAGCAGCTTCAGAATTGATGTGCTTTAAAAGGAGAGTAACATTGACAAATACTCATTTCTTTTCCCTGCTGTTGCTCACTCAATCAGCTCTTACCTCTCATTCTTTTCTTCTCTTGAGTTTGGAGGGGGAAAAGGAGAATGAAGAAAGCAGGATTTTACTTAGAACAGAGAGGTGAGGAAGGAAACTTTTCCTTTGACAAACAAGAGAAAAAGAGTTTACAGAATAATGCAATAAACCAAGTCCTTCCTCAAATCTGGGAATTCCTGTTAAATTATAAGATATCTGGGGCACAGTCTAGGCTTTCTATTCTCTTTCCTTAAGATGTTTAATGTAACAGGGTGTTGATCCTTGGTTATTTCTCTGAGGTGCTTTTGTGGTAAAAATAAAACAATAAAGAGAGCATTATATTTGGACTTGGCCAATCTGATTGCTGAAATGGAAGGCTCACTCAGTGAAAGGATACCAAACCTGTGGTCCTCAAGCAAAGCTTTAATTGTTTAGGGCAGAGGCTTTTATGGTCTTCATTCAGCTTTTTGGGGGGAGCATCACTGAGGTCTGTCCTTCTGCTCTATAACTGCAGTGGGCAGTTCAGAGCAGGAGATTAACACTCTGTGAAATGGATTATTGTCAGAAATTCTCCCTCTCTACTTGCCATGGGCAGTCTCAGCCTCCCTGGGTTCAGCCCAGCTTTGTGGAGTCCTCTGAAAGTCACTTTCTCTTCCTGCATGGCACTGTGAACACCTGAACCTTGTGAAACATTTTAATCTCCGAGCACCTCTCCTCTCCTGTGGAGAAAGCCTGAACAGTTTTTAGGAGTTTTCCAGAAAGTTCTGATGATTGAAGGTCAGATTCTTAAGAGATGAAATTCAGCATCATCACCTTGACTTCAGGGAAGTTTGCACCATATTTATTGGCACATCCACCTCAGAGTCTTTACATCATCCAGGCTTTCTCATGCCCACGTCCCATGGCATAGAGTTTGGATCACTTCACAGCCTTTGCAATTGCAAGGCAACTGCTGAACACATTGCAGTAAATCATGTTCATTAAAAATTTAATTCCTTCCTTCTACTATTTCCGAACCCAGTAATGCATGAATGAAGGGTGCAAAATTGACAATTGTACCCTACAGCCATGCATTAGTTCAGAAATAACAAAAGGAAGGAGGAGTTAGAGGTCAAACTCCCATTGAAGTGAACAGTAAGAAGGCAGCCAAGTCCTTTAAGAGATTTCTTGCCACTGGTTTATCCTTAAGGAGTCACTCCACGGGATGATGAAGATTTTAGACTTTGGACTGTTGGAAAACTGTCTCTTCACTATTCACACTCAGTCAGCTAAATCACTCCCTAATTCTTCTTGCTCCCAGTGAAACAATGGAAGAAGTGAATAATGAATAAAAACATGAATTTTCAGAATTTCAAAAACAGAAGAAAAGAAACTCTGGAGGTTTGCAGGATCCACCTCAAACAGCTGATGTTTGAATAGGGACCTGAAAAAAAGATGAAACTCAGTCTTGCAATGCACAGCAAACAAAACCAGCTCCCCTTAAAAGTGAAAATATAATGGGAAAAGAAACAATGCTTTTGAAATATATGCACTATTTCTCCTCAATCACTGATGTGCTCCAACAGAACTGCATGATTTTTTCCTTTTATTTTCCTGAATCTAGTTATTAACTAGAATAAAAATAAATAAATAACCGTGGTGACAACATGTAATTTCTTGCAATGAAAACTTCAGATACCAGTTATTTCCCAAGATTAATCCGAATGTTTGCAAATCTCTTTCTTCAGGTAGATGGGAAACAGGACCTATCACTAGGGGTCCTTTAATTTTCCTGCTTTTTGCTCTTTTAACGAGCACATTCCTATTTTTTTCTTTGACTGTAGTAGAAAACCTTCTTCCGATAAATCTCTTTTGTTCCTCCTGAGACTTTCCAGCAGTCTGTCAGGAGCCCAGCAAGGAATAGCTCATTTCTGTCAAGAGCTCCATATTAAGCATTAAATGTCTTCTAAAAAGCTGTCCTGATGACAGCAAAGCACAGGGTCACACTTGTTTGAACAACAATTTACTCCCTTTCATGGCAGAATGAGAAGAACTGCTTGGAAATGGGAGCTCAGAGTGGGAAAAAAAGCCTTGTGACCCACTTGCTTTGAGGTGCCAGCACGATGTGATAGGGTACTGTGGAAAAGAGGCTGCGTTAGGGGGCAGCTGAAATGAAATGAGATGCCTTTGAAACCACTTGAGCAGCACCAGGTAAGCAGCAGCACCAGGTAAGCAGCAGCACCAGGTAAGCAGCATCACCACTCGGAGCCGAACGGCTGCCGCTGCTGCTGCTGAAATACCACGTGTCACTCACTCACAGAGTGGCATTGCAAAGAGCAAATGGCATGGGATGGCATCAGTCTTCCTTCCTTTCCATCTCTGCTGCACATTTAAACTGTTTCCTAATAAGGAGTCCGAATTGTCTGTTAAGGAACCTCTAAGATACCTAAAGATACCACAGATATCTAAAGCAGGCTACGAACTCTCTACTCAGAGGGTTCACTCATACACGAAGCCAGTGGAAGATGGACCTGAGCTGGTGTTGGGTTAGCTTTAGGCATCATTCCCAGCCTTTCATCCATCTTCTGTTCCAAAAGCTTTACAAAGCTAACACCAAAGATGCTGAAGATGAGAGGGGGATATTGTCCCAGGATGGCATTTTCCTTCTGTTGATTCTGACACCGTGTTTTTGCCCCTATTACTAAAACACAGCCTGACTTCAGGCAGCGTTTAGCATCTTAACTGAAAGGTCATCCATTTTTTCTGTAATACTGATGAGTGACACCTGTGCATGATGCTAATAAACAAATATTGCAGAGCTGCACAGCACTGCAATATTGCTGGTGAAGTTTTGGGTACTGTGAATAGGCTTGTGGAGCTCTTTCTACACCGCTAATCTTCTTGCCAAAGGTGATCTGATCAGATCTGCCTGCAGGTGATTTCACCCCATAGGTGCACAGTGCTTTAAAGCCTTGCTTTACCTTGTTTCTTTATTAGGAGAAAGAGTGTTACCTCTAAATGGGGGAGCAGGTTGGGCTCCCACCTCCTGTGAAGAGAGGTAAGGTTTGCTAGAAAGCAAAACCCTTCCATGATTGCAGCAGAGTCACTGGGGGTGAGTAATCCTGAGTTGAGCACAAGGAGGCTGATGACCAAGCAAAAATCTAGTTTCACAATCCCCCTGTTTCTAGCCATCCTCTAGAAATTCTGACATCATTCAGACTTGTGAGATTTGCCCATCACTCTTCTGCATTGAACATCATGTTTTCTGTACAGCTGGGAGGGCAGGTGTTAGCTTTCTCAGGAGTTTAACCATTGTGTCCATACATTTATGGAGAAGATCCTGGGAAACTACCTTAGTCTTGTTAAGAGCAATTATAATAAAAATAGAACTACAATAAAAAGGAGCATAGTACGAAATCACACAAGAGAGACCTTCCTGCACTGGGAATTGTCGTAAGGCAATGCATTCCCTATCTGTTCCTGAGTGATGGATAACACCAGCCCACCAGAGAGCAAGATTATCACTGCTGCCCTTCCTATGTCCTCTATGTTGGCAGGAAAGAGTAAATGGGTATTTGCTGCTGGAAGTATCTGCAGGCTCCAAAGTCCAGAGTGTTTTCAGTACCAGGAGCACGAGGCAGAGGATGTATCTCTTTCTCACGTCTTCCCTCTTTATCTCTGTTTCCCGCCATCGGTATCTCAGATTCTGCAAATGCATCAGAAAAGAAAAATCAATGTAAACTAGACAAGAGACTTTCCAGGCTGTAAAGCAGAGATGGCATTAGGTGTCCATTAATCCCATGGCTGTAGTAAGTCCCTGAAGCGATGGAAATGGAAGGGGGGAGAAAGGAGAAGGGGGGGACTGCCAGGGGCCAGAGAATCAGCAAATCCTCTCTTACTGTTGTAGTTGTTTCCCTTTCTTTTTCTTTCTGTCTTTCTATTTTTTTCTTTTCTTCCAGTTTAAAGAGCTCTCATAAAATGAGCTGATGCAATATTCTATTTTCTCTGCCTCTGTGCTAGATTCAGAAGGCATGCAATGGTTTCTAATGTCAGCAGGTCCAAATAAGATCATTTGCATTAAAAGGAAGCAAAGCTTGCAGCTATCCACTTAAAAAAACCCATCATTTTTTAAAGTAATCGATGACCCCTCAGGTTGATGCCTACACAGAAAGACTGAACTAAAAAGTTCTGCTTCTAATCATAAAAACTCTGAATTAACTGTGGATTGGCTGTATCAGGGTTTAATACAGGTCTTTCTATGATCCATTATGCTTGCTCTGGAGAGTAGAATCAGTGGTATCCAGGATTATATGTTCTTTGGAGAGTCTGTCTCTACCTCCAGTGAGCAGGACACAGCAGAAACCAGACATTAAGAGAGCTCTTTCCAAGGATCTAATATATAACCATATTTCCCCTTCATCAGCAGCATAACTAAGACACACCTTGACACATCTTAGTGCATAATCTCTGCATTCCTTCAGGAATGGAATGATAGGCATATTCTTGGTGGTGAGATGGATTAATAGATGCTGTCAGATTAAAGAGAAATGAACGTGTTTCTCACTGTAAAGCCATTTCCAGAATAGAGTTTTTCCTGATAGTATAGTAGCCTTGATTTTCTTATAAACATCCCTGGGACCTCCACCAGCTCTGCTCTTGCTCGTCCTAGTCATGATAAAATGGCATGGTACGTGTACACAGTAGAAATAACATCACTGCAGCAGAGGGCTGCCTTGTATGTTTATTACACACTTTCCTAACATTATTTTCAGGGCAGTGATATTATCCTGTGGCAATTTAATAAAACAGCAATAAAATCTCTGCCTTGAGGAAGGGTATATTCTGTGGCGACTTTGCCTTTCAGAAAGGGATGCCTGGAGGCAGGCAACTCTCCTTGCTTGTGTGTCCTTGAAAGAACAAGATATACAAAGGCTGAAACTTAGCTGTGGCTGCAGAGCAAATGTGACTGTAGAAGCGACTGAGGTCAAGCAGCTGCTAATGAATTCTCAGGCTAGCATGGAAAGTAGAAATGTACTTTTTATTCAACTGCTCCTCCATTCAGAAGTGCCATGAGACAAAAACCAACTCTGTGTCATATGGTGAGCCCAGATGTAGTTGTTCTTGCAGGAATTTATCAGTATATCTCTGCTAGTGCAGAACATGAGAAGGTGCTCCTTGAAATGGTTATAACCCCTCCTTGTTCCCTGAGTACAGCACTCAGTGTGGTGAAATTAGGGCAGCAGGTGAACCTGTACCTTAAGTTTTATTTGGTTAAAAGTGGTAGTTTCTGGGACTGCAGTATCCAGGAAGATGCAAGAGTTTCCTTCGTTCTCAGTAAGGAAATGTTTAGGATTCAGATGTTTGAGGATCACTGTTTTAGAGCACCTGCTGCTCCACACACCAGTTTACACTGCTGTGGGAGAATGATTTATAGATCCCAGAACATGTCCTGGGGATGGGGGAAACAAAATGTTCATATGTTCAGTAAGTATCTTTATCTCCATTAGGTCTTACCACCTCCTCTCCTTTCCTGAAGGTCCCACTGAACCCTTGGTTTAGCCTTTTGAAAATAAGAAGCAGTCAATGTGTTCAATGCATTACACCACCTGGGATAGCTTAAACTGCTTTGGCAAGAATTGCATGACCTTTCTGATCCTCCTTCCCTGTGCTTGTGAACAGGTATAGAATATAGTGGGTCTTCTTCTGGGAGCTGAGACCAAAATCCAGTAGTGCTCATAGTAAGGGAAGAGAAGAAGTCAGTTCCCTTTTATGTCAGGGTAGCCATGTCCTTTGGAAAATCTGAAAATGATGATGGTAATCCTTATTCTAAACATAATTTTTCCTTACATATCAAACTTTATATTGGCTCCCAGTGCAGCCCTGCAGACTGGCTCTCCTACAACCATTTCCCCCCCCCGCCACCCAAAATAGTTGTTCTCATGCCTAAATCTGTGAAAATCTGCAAGAACCTGCACACATCCCCTCCCCCCAAGTGGAAACTCATCAAAGCTGTGGGGTTTGGTGCTTGTCCATTTCGATATGCTCCAGCCACATCTCAGTTTATAATTTCTAATAATTTCTGGTGTTAGTGAGGCTGAAAAAGCCATTGAGTGTTTTCAGGACTGAAATTGAGCCATCAATTATGAAAATGTTTCTTCTGCTCAGTTGCCCACTGAGCCATTATCTGATAAAAATTGCCAGGAAAACACCTCACTAGCAGAGGAGGAAACAGTTAACAAACAAGGGTTGCTACTGAACTGCCCTGAAAATGGAAGTGCTGGGTTGGACACGGACACCCACAAATCCAGAGCGATCACTGGCCCCAACCGCGTGCAAAGAAAATTGCAGACTCAAACAGTCTCGGTTGGCATAATTTTCTATGTGAACTGTTCCCCTTTTCTTGAAACACTAGAATTACTTTACAACACAAAAGCTTTTTGCAATAAATGGCTTTTCTTTTTTCCATGAGTCTCCCCTATCGTTCCCCCTCTGCCCAGCACACACTGGAGGGTAAAGCTTATTTGTGTATAAGGCTCAGTTGTTAGGTTCCTCTTATTATAGGCCGAGAAAAAAGTAACTCTAGAGAAAAAAAAAGAATAGAAAGGGGAAGGGGGGCAGAAAAAGTGCAGACACAGTAAATTACTGTGAGAATTAAATCTCCAGCTGACTGGAAATAAGGCTGTTTGAAAACTCCTTTTGATTTTTGCAGCGTAAGGTGGGGAGGCTGCCATTCTTCTATTTTATGTTTGCTGATCCTTTGTTGTTCCTTTATGATCTTTTTTCACCCTATGATGTGTGATTTAAAGTCATTTCAGGAACACAGAGAACTGCAAAGTGGGCATGCATGGGAGGGAACAAAAATGACCACGGTTCAATGTTGATGCCCAAGTATATACATGAACTTCCTTACTGGGTGTGTAAAGACTCACCCCCAATCTGAGTGAGAACATGTGAACAATTAGGTCTGGCTTATTGAATATTTTCCTGTTACAGTGATATTGAAACAGCAGGTTGTTTAGAGTCACAAATTTGCTGGAGATGGATATGGAATTTTGTACCAGGCAAACACAGCCAGCCGGCGGCAATACAGAGAAATAAATCCAGTCATCCCATTTCTCAGTTTTTCTGATTTAATTTTAAAATGAAGAAAAACAATTGGGTTGAAAGAGGTCAGTTTTCAGGCAGACAGCTCTTGTCTACCTTACTGTAATATTACTTAAGAAGAAAGTTAATGGGGAAGAGGGGAAGAAATTATTAGCAGAATAAACAGAGACACAGACAAACACAAGAAGCAGGAACTGTTGATGCCACTGGTGATGTTATAAAATGAAGCTACTGGAAATAATGAAAGTGAGCAAAATAAGAATTACAAGGAATACTGCTATCCTATCCTACTATTCTACCTTGGAGATCTGGCACCACAAAGTGATTTTACCAACTTGTAGCCTTGCCCTGCCTGGCCTTCCCCTTCCAATGCCCCTGGAGCCATGCTTGGAAAGCAGCTGAGCTCACTGTGGAGCTGGAGTGGGATTCAGAGCTCTCTTGACGCCACTGCTCTTCTCCCCTTCCCACAAGAGAAGCTGTAGATCTACTGCACAGGTAAAAACTGGGAGCTCTCAAGCAAATTGTGGGAGAAGGGATGCCTTGGACTATCTTCTCAGGCATCTGGATGACTCTATCTGTTTTATCAGCAGGAATTTATTAAAACTGACTCCAGATGATACTGTAGTCCCCTAACACAAGCCATTTATCCTTCTACTGAGACATGTTGCTCAATTCAGAGCTGGTGTGAAGCACAACTGATGTTAGTGGCATTGCAGCCATTTACCTGTAACTCTGGATTTGGCCCAGAGCTCCAGTCTGCAAAGCTGTCCCTCAATAATGGCTCTTCATCCACCACTGGCTCTTCATTCCTGACTGAGCTCATTGTACCCTCTCTGGGCAAGCTCTCCAGTCTCTACAGAGGCATTTCTGCTCTCCCCCATCCCTGTGCTGGTGCCAGTCCAGGTCACTGCTGACTGATGTTGGCTGCCTGTAATAATGCACTGTTAGGCAGTCACCAAATCTTTAAATCTCTTTTCTTTTGCAGAGACAAAATGCCAATTACCAGAGGCTCCCACGTGAATTCTGCTGACGACAGGAATCACTTACTGTTTGTCACTCTTTTGCCTGTATCTGATGGTTTGTTGGAAAAAGTTTATGTATGCACCAAGATACTGCTTCATTGGTATTCCTTTGGTGGATGCTCTTCTGCTCCCATCTTAATAATCATCTCTTCTTCTTATCTAAGAGGGCTTTATATGGGAAGAATGGGGGACCGTGAGGGGTGAGGGACTACAATGTAAGAAACACAAGGTTATCGGAACGCTTCTCCTGCAGAGATGTGCGTGGAGTTAGCAGGGTAGTGCTCAGCAAATAATTTATTCATTGGATGCTGTGATATTTCAGCCCTTATTTGTACCAGGTGAATAACTTGCAGACATCTTGTGTGACTGGCCAGTTTTGTGGTTTGTGAAATTTTCTGAACAAAATATTTGTAGAAAAAAAGATGGAATTTTATGCATTAGTAAAATTCTGTGTAACACCCCCAAATCCCTAAATGCATTGTGCTACATTTGCTGCTTTAATTTTTTTTTTATTTGTGCTATCCAATGTCCAGCAACCTCCAATACCAGGATCCAGCGGTGAATGGTGCTCTCCAAAAATAAAGCAAGATATTTCTCCTGCTTTGAAGGCCTTAAAATTTTAAGCTAAAAATTTAAAAGGGCCAGACATCCACATCCCACAGAGTGCAGTTCAAAACCTCCTTAGCATGCTTTGAAAACCCTAAACATAAAAGACAAAATGTGCGAGGCAAAAGAAAAACACTGAGAAGGGAAAGGACTTGTTTTGAGTCAGGAAAAGCCCTCCAGGTAGAACAGCCTCTTGGCAGGGGCATCCACCGTCCTATTTCAAGTGCTGTGGAGTGGGATTCTCTTTCCTACTAGATCAGTTGAGTTCCTAATTGAGCCTGCAAACTCGACATTGCTCCCCTCCCCACTCCCAAGTTGCTGTCTGATGCTGTCCCTCACTCCTTGGCTGTCCTTACCTCACCCCTAGCCCTGGGCAGCACGGCACATTCATCCACATGGACTCATGTTAAATTATTTAACTCTATTGCATTTATGTCACCTGTGTATCTATCTCAACAGCGAAGGCCAGCTAGTGCCATGGTGCCTTTCACAAAACCCCACTCAAATGAACAGAATTTAAGCAGAGGAAGAGTGAATTAGAAGCCAAAATAATTATTTCTCTGGTCACTTTTGCTGCACGGTGGAAGAAGAAATTAGTAACCACAGCCTGGGCACACGAGGATATCCCACAACCCCTCCTCCCTTCTCACCTCTGCACAATACAGCCTTTGCTGTGCTAGTTCTGCTCCTGCTCATTAATTGCTCATTAAACTGAGTCCAAACTCTGAGAAAGGTTTGTGCTAATTCACCCTACAGTAAGGAAAAAACAAACAAAAAACACATTAAGGGGAGCATCCAAGCTGTACACGTGAACGTTGCAGATAAATGGGCCTCTCCAAGCGAGAGCTGGGAAAAAGAGAGTCGAGTTTCATCCTGCCACGCTCCAGCGATGTTCTGCCGAAGCCCTCGCACAGGAAGCACAGATGCAAGAACCCAGGCTGCTGTCCTCAGCTGCAAAACTGTTGTCATGGAAGAGAAACCTGAACTATTACCAGTTCAAAAGAAAACACACACGGTGGATGTCATTTAAATGTAATCATACAGCCAAGACTCTCTATTCATGCACCAGACAGCAGCTGTAAGAGTCAGCAGTTATGAGCGTGCTGAACCACATGGAGTGGTGCAAAATATCTGCGGTTATGACTGCTCTGATGGTACCATCAGGTGCTTCCCTGATATTAAAAGACATCTGGGCTTTGCTGTGTGGAGCTCAGAGGCTAAAACAGGCAAAGAAGGAAGGCAACATTAAAGGCAGGTAGTAAGACATATTCCCAACCAATCACCCAAATCTTCAGAAGACACCGCGCACATTCATGCTCTTTTTCATTCCTGATGGTCCTCACCTGCAGTTTTTACCTTAAGCTCTGCTGTTTCTACCTATCATGTTTCTTAGTGATTTCTCTCGATGAGCAGCACCCACTGAATATTTGTCTCTCTGTCTCTATCGAAATCCAACAGAATTCAAACATAATTGCTGCACTTCAGATGATCTGAGAAATCCTGATTCACTCTGTCTTTACAATTTCAGACACATATGAGCTGAAGTCGTGCCTGGTGTGTTGTTTGGCTGACTGCCTGCAAAGTTACGGCAGTGAGTTGTCTACCACGATCCCCCTCACGCATGACAGTTTAATCTGTGTCCTGTCCAGGCAACAGAAGTCCAGTTCTGCAATATTAATGACAAACAACTGCAGGACCTGCGGGTGATTTGCATTGCATCTTCTTTTCTGGAATGAAGAAGGATCATCTTTCTTGGGACATGAGTGGGTGCAGATTGCCTTTGCCAGAAATAGAGAAGCATGCACTGGCATGCTGTCAATCTCGTAAACAAAGGTGTTGTTGGGAAGCCTTATTTAGAAGTATTTCAAATTAACCTTGACAGAAGAATTAATAAATAATAAGAACTGAATGATTTATAAAGAAATCAATTACACTATAAATTTTAAAACAGCATGGTCTCAACTATTGCAGGGTGAGCAATACAGAGAAACTTCAGGTAGGCTAAAACTTATCAGGAGGATTTCTGATGTCTCCATGGCTTCTGAAGGTAAGATGAAGTGAGTCCCAGACTGACAGGGGTGTTAGAAAAAGAACTGTGTGCCACAGAACATTGCATAATGATCTCCTTGATGCTTCTCCAGATGGAACCCCAATGGTAACAGTCCTATCATAAGTAAAGTGATTTCAGGCTTTCAAGAATTTAAGAACAGCCAAAATCAGAGCTTCTAGGGCCTGGCTCCAGGATACCCATAAAATAAGTGGAAGTGGTGAAGAAGACTAAAAGAGAAATCAAAGTGAGATTTCTCTTGCCTAACTCTGGCTATCTACTCTGAGTTAGTCTTTTTGGATCCCTCTCTAGCGATGGAGAGAGAGGGGGGGAAGTGTAGAGGCCAAGTGTGTCACAAATCTCTATTTAAGGATGGAGCCAAAGCCATGGCAAACCTAGTAAACCTTCCAGGAAATGTCTTGTTAGCGTCTGCTCCCAGATTTTGGCAGGCCAGCTTTTCAGCTGCTGGAGACCTGGGAATCCAATAAAGGCAAGCAAGCAAGTTCATCATCCTTGGTTCTTATTTCAAAGTCTGTTTGGCCTAGGGAGGTGGTTACATCAGAGTCTGCATTTTCATGGAGAATTCCAGCACTTTGATATTCACTCCAGGGAGAAAACCCCACAGACATTGACCTATTGAGTAGCATCAGAGACGGAACCACCTCTCTCTGTGGAGATCTAAAACCCGTGAACAGTTTTCAACCACTAAAAGGCTGGCTTAAGCTTGTCGGGGCAGTTGATCAAATAGATATGAGTGTTGCTGCCAGTTAGCTCATTTACTTTATTATCTGAAGAACACAAAACCCCCCAAAAAGGCAGGGGGAAAAACCTCTTTAGACACTGGGATGGTGGACAACCTTATCAGACCTCCATAGTTAGGTGGAAATTGGTTTAAAAATTCAAATGACTGTTCACATAAAATGGCTTGCAGGATTCACCCAACTGTAATAGCAATTCTCTGCAAATGATTATGCAATTACCTCCAGGAGGTCAAAAAGTAATTACCACGTAACCTGCTCTCTTCTGCTGGTTGCCTCTAATAAATAATAGATGCAAGCTCTGCTCTGGTTTAGAAGAGAGTTTGCCATTTCTTTACCCTGTAATTACATCAGATTATTTACCCAGCATGGTCAGCTGTGACCATGTAGGTCTGCTAACACGATATAGGAAGAATGGATGAGAATGATTTATGTTCTGATTATTCTCCAGGACCCAGGATCAAACAAAGCCCTGGTTTCTCAGGCACTTAGGACATACCCTTCTCACTGCCTTCTGCTCTTATGGGTGTCGAGCACTCCTGTGCATCAGCATCCTCCTAAGGTCCACTGAACCCAGTGCGAAACCATACGTTAAATTTATAGATCTTCAGCCAAAGCCTCTAAAAGCCAAGTTGTTTGGTTGGGCTTGCTAGGGAATCACTGGAGGACATTTCACTTCACACACTGTAGTTGTCAGTACATTAGGCCTCAATAAAGAGAGAATATTTTCTTTAGCCTCAGGCTTACGAAGCCTGGAAGACCTGGGTCTCATATGTTTTCCCATGGGCAAGTAAGCAGGCTATCACCATTTTCATCTTTATCAGAAATAGGGTTTCACTTTTTTGTTGGCTGAATTTCACACCCAGACAATTTCTTCCTTCTGGAACGATGGCATTTGCTTTGCTTCTCTGACTCTCACCTCGGTAGATGCAAACCTCAGAATACACTGCCTTCTTCTGGCACTCTGCAAAATCGACCGCTTTGACCTTGCTGAAAAGACACTTATTATTGGGGAGCACGGAGAGATGTGGGGGCACAGTGTGCACAGAGCCCAGCAGAAGCAGAACAAGATGCCCAGCTTCTTTCTGGAAAAGCTGACAAGAAAAGCAGAACAAATTAGGTAATGTGTGGGAGAAAGGTGAGGTTATTGTTTTCAATTTACATATGGCAAGTGAGGGGTAGCAAGACTGAGTAAACCCACCAAGGTCATGCAGCAGATCTGTGGCGGGGCAGGAGCGTAGGGACAAGGAGCTTGGTGTTGCCACTGGGTAGAAACAAGGTGCTGGGCTGGATAAAACAAGGTGGAGGGCTATGTTCAGCCCATGGGCCATAAGTTTGACACCCCTGGACTCTACACCAAGAGAACATTTTCCTCTCAAGTGCTCTGCCTGTTAGGAAGCAGCTTAGGCTGAGTCAGAAAAAGTATACGCTCCCCCATAACATATTTCCTCTGTCAGATGATAAGTGTATCTCCTGCTCTCTGCTTACTACCGTTGCTGTTTAATAAATTAAGTGTCTAATTACATGGTATAGAAGTGATGTTGTTATACAGATGCAGTGACTGGAAACAAGACCGAGGAATAATGTTCCAACAAAACCCAGTGGCCTCTGCTCCTGATTTCTATTTTATGCTTTGTGGTCCCTGCGTTGGAGTGTGTGCCAGAAGCTGGGTTCAAGTCAGATTTTACTGAACCCTGTGATTGATGGACATGGTTCCAACAGGGACTGAGTCTCAGCAGCCTCTCCCCTGCCTCTTGCCTTTTCCCACTTGCTCTTCCTTAGCCACAAAGCACGACCAAGGCTGATGGTGCATTTTGCTAGAGCTGCTCCTCTTTATCACCTAAAGGTAACGAGAGGTATTTATACGGGGAATACTTTCAAGTTTTCATGTTAAGAGGACACCAGAGTGCACATGACCACAGAGCTTTGAATTTGAGCCTATGAAAATTTGCCCAGTGTTTTTGCTGAACCTCATGGAAGGTCACCCCTCAGATCCATGCCTTTTAGAAAGCCCTGCAATGTTGTGTAGACCCCATGGCCTTGGGGTCTACAACTGCTCCCTCGCAGCCCTCCTTTCTGGGCCTATAGCTCAGAGGTGCCCAAGGAGGTAAGTGGAGCTGGTGGGTGTCATTTCAGGATGATATGAGTGATTTCTCAGATGTGGGCAAACGCAGGTCAGGGTGGGTGTAGCCTTCATGTGCTTGTTACACCTTAATAGCAAGCTGTGAGAGAAAGGATGGCAGGTTCATTTCCTTCCACTACGAGCACGTACAATAAGCCAAGACTGTGGATTGCTGAGCTCTATATTATCAATAAAGGGCAATCACACCACTGGGAGTTAATGACAGTTTTGCACATAATAGAAACCTTTGAGAGTAATTACAGAGCCCTTTAATGCCAGTGGGACACAACGCACACACCGGCATCTCCCGTTGCCTGGATAAGCTGAGCAGGCTGCAATGGGGCTTGGTGCGTGGCACAGAGGCAGCCCCACATCTGTATTCTCCAGCTCGTGTCTACCACCTCAGCTGGCATCTGTGAGCCAGAGCTCAGGACTTAGTGTTCAACACAGCTGTCAGGATCTCTTTTGGGGGAGGTCAGGAGATTCTGCATTGCTATCAGACTGCTGTGTGGTCCAGCCCACATCGCGCCGGGGCTGTAGGAAGCAAGGTTTGACTCATGTTTTACTGAATACTACAGACTGAGTGATGAGAGGAGAGGGAGAAGTGTGGGCACGGATCTCAAAGAGCAGTACAAAGTACTGAGCAGGGAAGAGAAGAAATGGAGGCAGTGAGACCCTCAACAATAAACTCTGTAGGTTCTCAAGCCTGGAATTAGTTTTAAAAAGCTAAATCTGGGCCATTCCCCCTCATTTTCTTTTCTTTGAACCCCACAGCTCTGCATAAGCTCCTTCAAAATGTCTGCTATTAGCAACAGTTCCCTCCTTCCTTCTCCAGCAGAGAGATGCATTGAACTAATTAACTTGCAGAGTTTGTGCAATCCCATTTTGGTGGCTTAGCACTGGATGTCCCTCTGTGGTGACGTGGCCTGAATGAGAAAAAGGCCACGGAGGCAGAAAGTGATGGCACAAACATCTCAGAAACCAAAAGGCACTGAGCCAGTGGGCTGGGAGGGTGACAAGTCCTTGGGGGCATCATCATTCCAGGGAGCAGGATCAGGTGGCTGCAGGAAGGGGAGATGCTCTTAACAGCAAGAGGGAGAGAAGGAGGGAAAAAGGGGAAAAGGAGAGAAAATAAAAGAGAAAGAAGAAGGTACATCATCTGTACTATGCAGAACTAAAGGGGTGCTGCACGTCCTGTTTGTTCTTGTAGTCATTTAACAGAGGAGACACCAGCTTTTTCTTCAGTATTTATATGCCCCCAGAGCAGCACCAACTGTATTTCAATATAAATGTAACGTAGTTAATTGAAATCAGTAATTTCAGCAGTCATTAATAACAAATCTCTAGGAAGGAATATCCCTGCTGCAGTTAATGATCAGCATAAAAAAGATCCTCTTTTAAAGAGTAACTGTGAGCTCAGGGTTCATTTTATAGTTGATTAGAGTGAGTTAAACTTTGCCCTTGTCTGCAAGTTGTATATTTAAATATGAGAAGTTAGCAATATTTGAAGTTATCAAAATACCACAGGTGCTCTGGAGCAACTCGAGCCCTCATGGCTGAACCCCAAAAGAGTGATGTGACCCTGAAGAACAGAAAAGGTGAAATTAGCTGATGGAATTTAGAATGGACCGAACTCTGCTGTGAGCCTCAGCATAAAACAGAGCTGAGCCTCAATAAAAATCAGCAGGACTCCTCCAGATCTGTGGGAAAACTGGCAGAACCTGACCCAGCCTGAGGCTCATCACTACAGCCTGTGAGATGCTATTGCAGGTGACAGCTAGATCTGCTCTGAATTGCAGGAATGCCCTGAATGTTTAAAACTGCCTATAGGATTGCATTAGCATTGTGAATTCCTTTGGAAAGCTGAATGTGTAAACCAAAGGGACTCTGCCCCTGTGGGTACTGCATAATCGGAACTCGCACTGTGGCTGGGGCAGTAATTCAAAAACAGATCAACTCTAATATGAAAATGGAAATCCAGATATAGGTCCTGAATTAAATTCATTAGAACAGAATGTCTGAGAGTGGCTTTTTCCTCGGGGGCAAAAGCAAGACATCCTCTTAAAAACCTTGGAAGAAACTTCTGCAAATTCATGAACCAGTGATGTTGGACTGTGGGTTGGGTTTATAATTTTCTTCAGATGGAAAAGATTAAGGCCCTGATATTATTTGGGGTTATCAGAGCTGGTTTGCACTAGATATGAATTCAGAAATGGTGCATTCACAGTTGCAATTCTCTCTCAATGTAGACACAAGTCTGTGATGTATTCAGAGAGTTTGGGGAAAATCAAGAGTTATCTTCACCAGAGATGTAAGGAAACAGGTGATTCTTTTCCTTAAAAAGCTCATCCTTTTTTAAATGTGCAGGAAACCTGTTGGGAAGGGCAGATCTCATCCTTTGATATACCACAGTGAAATGATCTTTTCCATGTGTAAGGTCATCAGTAAAAATAACCCCCTGCTTCTTTAATTAGAACGAGAAATGTAAATTGAAAAGGTAAATGGCAGAAAGTGTGTGTGGGGCAATTACCCATGGAATATGGAAGAGGAGAGTCCAGGAATGATGAATGTAAAGAAACATGCATCCTAAGTGAATTATCTACTGAGGGAAAATTTACTGCACACTTGAAAATGACACAGATGTAAAACTAATCTCAAAAGTCCATCCTTGATCTTCCCAATTGGTGCTTGGACTGTCAGGCTTCTGGGTGGAAAGACTGCATTTTCTTTCTCCCTGTATTTTGACACACAGGCTTTTGTTCCTCAGCAAAACCTGCAACTGTAAGGGTAACTCAGTAGTGAAATAAACTCCACTCCAGGAAAAGAGATTTTCCCTTCTTCCAATTAAAGGAACAACCCTGCAAGACCTGTAGTGGGTAGGAGTGTGGCAGTGCTGAATACTGTGGATCCAGCTGCTGCACATGCTTCACACAGGTGACAGCTATATAGAGGCACTGTGGAAATGAAAAGAAAAATGCTGTGTATATAATGCAATGATGGATTGTTTCCTAAATGTCATGGAACACCTTGGTTTGTATCCTCACTGAAGGCTTGTCTTGATGCTGCCTAGGCTTGCTTTAGCCTCTGTGTTACTGGAGTGCTTATATCCAGTGCTAGCACAGCCTTGGTGGCCAGAAAAGAAGCAAAGTGGAAGCATTTATCTAAATTGAAGGTCTATGTGCTCAATAAAGCTATTGAGAGGAGATTATAGCTTCACAAAACCCAGGATCACACCTAGGAATCTGGTTTTCAAAAGAAATACCTGAGTATTCAGAAAGCTTAGTGGTCCTGATAACATTTGTGGGTCTCGAGGTGTAAAAGGCTACTGAAATTAACTTTCATATTCATGGCTTTTCAGCCCAAACAACCAAAAAGCAGATCTCTGTTGATCACTGAATCTATTCACAGCCTTCTAAATCACAGTAAAGCACTGAGGTGAGACTTGAGCACCTGAAGAACATGAGCATGGCCACACTCCTGTCCTTTCAGGCTCACCAGGAAACCACTGTGGTACCTGATGCACACCTGAACCCATGTGCAGAGGACAAAGCTTTTTCTTGAAAGACATTTCTAACCACAGAGGACACTGTTCCTGAGATCCCAATGCTTTTTCAGCATCTCCTTTAACTGGTTTGGTAGAAGCCTTTGGAACTATATGCTGCCCTCTTGTATGTGTAGTTATACTGCCTGGTGATGGCTGAATCTCAATACTTGTGACCAGGATATATTACACTATCAGAGCATCTCTGCTAGGAAGCCATCTGGAGAATGAGGGCTAGCTTGGGAGCTCTCCATCATCAGATAATAGCTTGAGCTCCATAAAATACCTTTTTAGCATGAAGTTCCATTTCTGGAGCACAGCAAATCCATGGACAATTGCTTTTTCCGTCATGGAAGTGAAAACATTTTATCCTTTCAAAATCAGATTTTATTTCCTTTGGTTCCCTATGCAGTATCCTCAGCTCATGTAATTTGTTTCCTTCATCATGACTCTCCTAGAAGGGTAAAGTAGAAAGAGAGATGATGTGATACCATTTGAGCAGAAAATTTTAGTTGCTTTTACTACTGATGAGGAAAAAACCACTCAGTGCTATTAGAGGGGCTCATTCACAGTGAGATGGTCCAGCAGCTGGCTCCCCAAACCCCACAGCTGAAAAACTCTGGCTGAGCCAGCAATATCAGAAGTGCCCAGCTCAGCACTTGTTTTCTGTCAATGAAGAAGAGCACTTCTTCCCTTCCCCCTCTCCATCACCAGTTAAGATCAGGTCAATCAGTGCTTTGTAAAACAAACAGTGTGCACAGTAGAGACAAAATGTCTTGATATTCCTGTCAGATACAGGAGCTGAGGGTGTTTGCCAGGTAACTGGGAGTCTTCATCCCCCTTGAGCAACATCTTGGTGCATGAGCAGTGGCTGGGTGCTGGCATCTGGTTTCCTGGAGCTGGGCAGCACAGAGCAGCAACATTCACTGTATGGGGTGGGGAGAAAGAAGGAGGAGAAGATGCAGCTCACAACAAACTAAAAAAAAAAACCAATAATGAGCTGCATGAACTGGCACAGAGCCACCCCCCCAAAAATCATTAACATGGTCAGGTTAAGAAGAGCTCTATTAAAGTGTCTATCAAACCCCTTGCTCTCAAATGGATTTATTGGATGAGAAGGAGAAGCTGGGGTCCAGAGTAGACATGATAATAATGGGCCTGGTCTCTCCGTGCCAACAAATGCCTGGTTACTGGAAAAGCTCTATGAGATGGAGCAGTTTGCCGGAAAATGGGAGAAATGGAATTTAAAATCAGACCCTGGGAAATGTTGAGGCTCAGATTTTCCAAACCAACTCAGCAGCTAGGGAGGACAGAGCAGACTGCTGCTCTGAAACCCTCCTGAGCTTGTGATTTATGGCTAAGATCCCACCCCTCTGGGAAAGAGGAGCTGCTCTGAATTACATCAGCTGCTACAAGAAAGGTGAGATGCTCCAGGCACTGGAAACCCAAAGAGTTGGCCAGAGGGTGACATAGCTCAGGAGCTGGGCACAAGGGCAAGGACTGGTGCAGGTTACGTCAGAATTTTTGAACAAGGACAATTTTTGAACAATTAATTACAGCAGGAATCAAAGGCTATTTAAATGAATATGGTGGCACTTGAAGATCGAAACAAACCAAACTGGCTGGAGGAAATCACCTTGCACCTCCAGGGTTTGTGTTTAGAGGATTCCAGACCTGACTGTGTTCTCCTTCAAGCAAGTCCAATGTGCTTCAGTGTGCTCCATCCTAATTTATATCAGCATGTGGAAGACAGAACACACACACATGGATCTGGCTTCCTCCTGGACTCCTGCTGTTTTCCCAGTCCCTCTGGATTCCCTCTGTGTTCAGAGCCAAAGGACTGCAGCAATCTTTGATGACTGTACTCACAACATGCTGCTCCAAGAGGTGAAATTCAATTCTTACACTTAACCTCAAAAGTTTTCACAAATGTCATGCAGCCAAACCTGCCTCAGGGAGGACCTGAGAGGCCAACAAGCATCAGTTGCCTAATAGAGATGACTCTTTAGTTATATTTTAATAAACTCAGGACCTGAAGAATATTTCAAGACAGTCACATTGATGGAAGCGTGGATGAAGGATGGGGTTGCAGAGCAGATCTAAGCACACATGAATAAACGTGGGCCAGCAGCAGGGCTTCATTAATGAAGCAGCAGAAGAGCATCTCAACCACGGCAAGAGATGTGCAGAAATCTCCAGGTGGGGCTCAGGCCACAGTGGTGTTCAGATGGGAGCTGGACCTAGCCACATGTCCTTCTCCTTCCTCCTGGTTACTCCCAAATGCTCTGGGGAAAGGATGAGTGGTAGAGGGAGATAAATTTCCTGCTGCCCTGGTTGCTTCCTTTTCCTTACAGACACAGGCACATCTCTCCTTACAGATGTGTAGACTTCATGGTACCTTTCAGCCTACAGTGACACAGGGACAGTGGACACAGATCAGATCACTCCTCGAATCAGTGGAACCTGAGAAAAACCAGGGCTCAGACACCAGACAGGAAAAGTGCTGGACAGGAAAAGCAAACAGCTGGGCCCCTGCAGGCAGGAGGGTCTCCTCTGCACAGCGTGAGGGTTATGGTCTGACCACCAGCTTTCATGATGTCTTAGCCCAGCACAGGGCAGGGACTTCAGTTACTCAGGTCTGTCCTCTCTTCAGGTGTAAAGCCTGCCCAGTAGGCTGTGGACGTGGGAAACAACCTTGCCTGCAGTGCAAGAAATCCTAATAACGAGCAAGATCCTCATCCATGCTTGGGCACGAGCCCTGCTACTCTGTCTGCTTGCACCCAGCGTGGAGGGACAGGGACATCTTGATGGACTGCACCATACCAGGGCCAAGCTGACACCTGGCAAAGCTGCTGTGAGTCTTGATGACAATTTTAACGTGTTACCTACCACACCGCGTGGTGCTAAATCAGACCTGAGAAATATTTCAGTGTCTCAAACTTTAAGCACATGAGTGAGTCCCAGGATACCTAAAGTTAATTCTATGCATGAGTGTTTTCTGTGGGAAGGATGGATTTAAGTATGTGGTTAAATGTTTTCCTGAATCAGAGCCCTCAATGGTAAAGAACAAAGAGACCTTATTGGGGATGCAGTTTATACCTAACACTTGGCACATTAGGCAGCACTCGTGGTTAAAACACACTTTTTCATTAAAAATTATAATCAGGGAAAAACAAATTAGAACCAAAATGAAATAGGTTTTTTATTTTTCCTCTTTTACCAGGAGATTATATATTTCCCAAACACAATTTCTGTAATCCATATCTAATGCATTAGAGGCATTCTGCTATTTTGCTCTAGACAAACAAATTTCCCACCCAGTGTGGGATCACAGCCCTGTTCCAGAGAGAAAAACAAGTCATAATAATACAAAGGCCACTAAAGGAAAATGTTAAAATAATTAAAATATGAAAGAAGATGCTGTCTTCCTGGGATTTCAATTTCAGAGGTGCCTGAGGGGAGGGGGTTGGATATCTCACACTGATACACTGTTTGATAAAGTGTGATAAAGACTTAGAAAAATTGGCAGATTAAACTGAAATAAAAACTGCGGATGTTTGCATTCAGAAAGCTATTAAAAGCAGTGTGATTGAGCAGCAAGAAGCTTCTCTTTTATGCAAGAATGCACTGGAGTGGGATGTTTGCTGCACCGATGTCAAGGAGATCAGAAGAGTTGTTTTTGTTCGTGGCACTAACTGTTCTTTTTGGCTGCTGGCTTGGATGTGTAACTTAAAGCCTCCAGGACCATGATGCAGTTGTATGATGGGACCAAAGCTCCAGCAGAGCCCATGGTCGTGTCCTAATGTGACACCTCCATTCAGAAGAGGCTCCAAACCCATTTGTGGTAGGTGTACAACGATGATGTCAATTGCACATCACTGAATTGGCTCAAGATCTGCCTTCTTAAGGAATATTCCTAAAAATGTCTTGGGGGGTTTGCCTCTATCCAGTTGTCTCCAAATCAATGGTCCTTTTTTAAGCTGATTCAAACTCACCTTGTCAGGGTGCTACCTAACCCTGGAAGAACAGTTTGGTAGATTATTTTTTACCTCCCTTATTAGTTAAATATCCGTTTACCTTCAAGATGGACAAGGGCTGCATACTCAGAGAATGTCCTCATTCCCTTGTAAAACTGCAGGTTGACTTGCAGACTGCAGGGTTAAAACAGGAAAATGTGAATGATCTGGCAACTAAGCAGAAGTTGTGACTGCCTTATTGATCTCCAGCTCAAATACCTGATAACTGGGGCTACTACAACCAAACAGCCCACGGACCAGGCAGAGACTGAAATACGTTTGCAATGAGTGTGTTTGTGAAGAACCACAAAGAGCAAAGAATTACAGGTGGTGGTGATAGGGTCTGTTCTCTAGTAAACTCCAAAAAAGGGTGAAAAACAGCTTTAAAACTGTGGCAGGCAGCTGAAGCAACAGTTGTGCTGATGATGGTGCCCACATGGAGACCTGATGCTGTGAGAGATCCATTTTGCACCAAGACACAGGTGATTGCTCTGCCTGTGCCTGTGATTGAATTGCCTCCAAGGCAACAGCGGCTTCGTGCAACGCCCCGGTAGCCAATTACACCCGGCAGGGCACAACCCAGCACTGGGAACTGTGGCTGGGCTGGATGTGTGCTGCAAGAAGATGAGCCTGCTCCCAATCCAGGGCAGGCAGAAGAGCTACCTTGCTCTGGGAGAAGGTTGGGTTAGGTCGTGGCTACATGAGCACACTTACTCACTCTCTTCATAAACACTGGAGTCATAAAAATATGATCTGTAGGTTATCTGTAACAAAAAATCAAAGCAAGCACTGATTCAGCAGCAGCACGGGTCACACTCACAAGCAGATTTTAAGTTTACAGCAAGTTTTGCTATTTTTCCAACTCTCTCTCTGATCCAGCTCAGATTACTCTCTTTTCCTTTTTTTTCTTTTCCCCAATTGCCTCTGTCTGGCAGCTTTATATCGGTGACCTGAGGGTGCAAATTAGATGTTTGAAAATACAGCAGTTCAATCAACAACTCTGAAGTGTAATAGAGGTCAGGATAGTTTGTTTCCAACTCAGCAGCTCAGTTTCTGCTTTGGTTTCTGCTATCTGCATTTTGCAAAGTCCCTTGATTTCTGAAAAGGGTGAAAATGGGGCCCAATCCTCCTTCCATTCAGACCTCCAGGAGTTTTATCCCTATTTATTTTTAGGCTTCTAAAAAGAGGCAGTGATTCCCTTGCTTCATTCACCATAATTTTCTGGGACAGGCTCCCAGTCTGGCCTATGTGCTTTGCCCTGGAGCTTTCCTCCTAAATCTAGCTTTGCAACTGGACAAAGGAACACATTATTCCCTGAATTTTTGGTCTGTCCTGCTGCCAGTCAGTGTCTGGTCCGATTACATCTTGTCTGTCTTTAATGGGCTCGTTAACATTTGGATATGCTGGTGTGTTCTCCTGACAAAACACCCCCACAGCGCTAAATAAACACCACGAATCAGGAGAACCATAACCAAGAGCAGCAGAATGGGGCTTCAGGGGAAATATTTCATGATAATATCTGAGCCTTGTAATTGAAGGCTGACTAGCGTGGGGGAAGGAGCGATTCAGCTCCACTATCATACACTCGAGACTTGATTCATTTGTCTTGATTAGCAAAAGTTTAACTATCACATGCCTTTAATTAGCAGCTTTCTCAGAAGACACATTGGCAAGAGCAACCAAGGCTAGATAGACATGAAAGCTGGACCAGGGGGAGGCACCTCTGTGTGGTCTGTTTGGGGGAAATCTTGGGCAGCAGTCACTCAGGTCAGCAGCGAAGGGAATGAAAGCAATCTTTAGAATGGGTATTGCTCTGCAGCACTGATGTCCATGTAGCAGATGAATAGTGCTGTAAAACAGGCACCTGCTCTGTCTTGGGGAAGTGGGATGTGAGCACTATTAGAAAGGCTCTGGAAGACAGAGGTTACCCTTGCAATGCGTAAACTTGCCAAGGTAGCAGTGCTAGGCAGCATCACATTGACTCAGGTGATTGCAATATAAGACTAAGACCATTGGTTTCAGTCTCTCAATTTTTTTCATTATACATATTTAAAGAATCTGCTGCTTGGAGGGTGAGAATAGTGAAAGCTGCTACCTCCAAGATGCCTCAAGTTGCCATAAACTCAAATAATGCAAAGAAAAGAGAGAGACTGTGAGAATCATCTGCTAAGTGATTCTAAGAGGTTCTTTTGAAGAGGTGCACTTTGAAGAAGAGAAGGCTTGGGGTGGGGAAATGGTTTGCTCTCAGATCTTTCTCAGTCACTTTGTGCAAGAAAAGTGTTGTACACTGGAGCTCTCTGTTTACTGCACTGGTATCAACAAATGGCACAGAGGCAGCATCAGGTGGTCCAATACCTTAAGTAGATGACAAAGCTCTTCTTAGAGGGCTGGTGCAGTGTTTTGGGTGTATGGTTCACTTAGAGGGCAGGGAAATGCCCTAAGAGGAATTTAGGAAAGATCCTCAGTGATTTTGGGTTGCTTTTGTGTGTGTGTACTTTTTTGGATCCAAAGAGGTTTCTGATAGGAGAGTTGGAGTTGCAACACTCCAGCCCTTCTTGGGACCTTTGTTCTCCTTTTTGTCAGACAGCCACAAATTTAAACCCACGTGAGCTGTTCCATCATTGGCACTCATGTAAACAAGGCCATTAAATAGACAAAAAGACTAATGATGTTAGTGGGCACGTGCTTCATTCTGGCTAAGAAAGCTACATCTTCTGCCGGGTGAGTGATCCCACATGCACCTTGGAAAGGGCTGGGCTATTAGAGAAAGTAAACAAGTCCTCACTTTACCTTTCCTGTCCTCTGTCTTTTCTCTTCCTCCTTCTTTCCCATATTCCAATTTCCCGTTTAACCTTTCCATAATTTCTCTTCTTCCAGTCTGTATAGCCTGAAGGCAAAATACATCTTTTTCAGGCAAGATCCCTGGACTTCTAAATATTTTTATTTTACTTCATATTCTTTCTGATCACCTCCAGGCTGAGTACAAACACACACACACTCAGGCATTTGTATGTGTCTCTGATAACATTTTCTTCCCTTTTCCTTCCCAAGCTCTTCTCATACATCCTTTGAGTTTGCTAGTCCTGTTTCCATCAATCTCAAGAGGAAATATGTGCTTTATTCCCCCTTTTCCTCTCCTTCTGCCAATCCAGAATAATAAACAGCTCAGATTTCCTATCTCTCTGATTACTTTTCCAGGAAATTTTGCCTTCTAGAGGAGCTATGTTTTCTCTTTCTTTTTATATATACATATTTTTTTACTTTCAAAGGAATCATCCTTTTCCTGTCTTGGTTCCTGGCTTCTCCTCCAGTGTTTTATTCAGGCTATGGATGATTGTGTCCGTACACTCTTTTTATGTCATGAAATGAATTGCTAATGCAACCCCTGCTGGGAGAAGCATAGTCTGATCTTGTCCTAAATAGGCCCCTGTTTGCAGGGGATGATGTATAAATGTATAGACTGCATCATTATATATTCACTTAGTGGAACACAAGCCTTGAAAGAGGCCTCTTCTTATTCCATAAATGAATTTCTGGGAAGAAGAGATGCATCCAGCCTGAAGGTGCCTTGAAGTCCATTCCTGCTCCCCCCCGGTGTGGCTGCTCAGCAAAGAGCCTCACATCAACTGAATGCATATGCATTGCAACAGGGTCTGGAAAGGTGTGGGAAGAGATGAGTCCCTCTCCTCTGCACGGCCACATCACCTGCAGGGGCTGCAGTGTGATGTTCGTGCCAGATATGGGACCTCCTTGCTGAGGTGCCTTTCTCTGAGCTCATTGGCAGATGCGGATGCGAAGTCCTTGCTCAGAGCACTTGCAGGAACCATTGCCTTTTGCAGCCTCTGGGGCTGGGGGAAGCATTCAGGTCTTGTGAGAGGACAGGATTAGATTTAGGGCTCTGACAGCTGCAGGCTGGACCCTGCCAAAGGATGGAACTGCCTGGTGAGATGCAGTACTGATCCTTCTTCGTGCAGCAGAATGCACTGGCAGGGCTCGAGCAGGATGCAATACAAAAACTTCTGTTAAACACGATGGTAAGATTGCCCCTGAGCTGCTCATGGTTTTATCTCAGCTCTGAGAATAGGAAAGGCTGAATAGGATATAAGAGATCTTTCAACCCCAAGGTCCATCACAGGCATCCTGCCTGGTCCCGGAGCAGACACAGAACTGCCCCACCAGTTATATCCTAACCCATGGCCAGGATGGAGACACTGGAGTGTCCGTGGGATGCTCCTTGGAGGAGCAGTGGATGGTTTCCAGCCAGACTCTGCTATAGCGTTGGATTGGATTGTATTTTCTGGCACAAACAACAGAAAAAGTAAAACCAGGATTTCCCTTATTTCATTTTATTGTTTCCTTCTGGGCTTGGCTCTGAGCTTCTCCCAGAAAAACCCTAAACTGTCCTATTAAATCAACTTACCATAAGGCAATGCATAGCACAGCCTCTGAGTGTAGTTTGTTTTTCTGCTACTGTCAGGTCTTATTCATCAGCCTGGCTCGGTTTCACCTGAGTTCACTCTTCTCTGAGCTAAACCCCAGTCCTGCAAATAATCTCTGTCTTCCTCCTCCTCAATATTGCCTGGGCATAGAATTACTTGAAGCCCCTGTAATATGCTGCTTGTGTTTGTAGTAAAACTGCTTGCTAATGGGCAAGGTTCATGCTATTTCCATTTGTGTTAGTCAGACTCCTGGGGCACACAACCCTTTTTTTTTAAAAAGAAAAAAAAGCCACATATTTTAAATTGTAAACAGAACCTGGTGTTTTATTAAATAAATGTGACAATTGTAATAATGTTTTGCAGATTACAGGAGAAGGAACTTAAGGGAAACATTTCCAGAACCTCAGCACTGTGTGTTTTGCTAATGCTTAAATAAACTCTGCTTTGTTACTGCTGTTCTTTCTGTGGTGCTGTTAGTTTGATGCTACTTGAAAATCTCAAATGCCTAGAAAATCCTTCTGTTAGACAAGGATGTTCCTTTCTGCCTTCTAGTCTGCCCAGAAACCTCTCAATTCCCTCAGTATCTTTGCACTCAGGCAGAAAGAGATCCAGCTTTTGCAACTTTCAGCTTTTGCCTGTGAGTCAGCAGCTCCCTGGGCTCATATTAAGAGCCCAAATGAATAGTAGCACGATTGAGACCTTATGCCTGGGTCCATACCATGCTGCTGCCTTCACCCAGGCAAAGCCCATTTGGACTCAGCCAGTGTGGTGACAGCGTGTTTCAGTCCTACCAGATGAATAAATCCCCCTGATCCACCCAAGTCCCCTGGCTCTCCTCATTATTACAAGAGAAAAAGTTCTCCAGCCGGGAGGCATCTAAGCACCATTTAGTCAAGGTTTAATGTAAAATCAAATGAAGGCTACCTCACCTCCTTAAAACCGTGCATAAAGCAGAAAGACAACTAGACTGAAACTATAAACTCAGCTTTTGCACGGAGAAAACAATCCCCTTCTCAGTCAGCTGCTGGAGCTCATCCCACCCCTGCTTGCAATGTTAAATGCAAACCTTAGCCACCTGAAGCACTTCTCTTTCACAGTGCCCCACCTCTCCAGCTGCTTTCACTCTGCCGCAGCCCAGCTAGTAATTTCTCCTGGTTGGTGGAAATGGATTAACCCTTTCTCTGCCAGTGCCAGGAGAAACCCTTGTCCACCAACCTAGAAGCTGGGTGGTTTCTTCTGCCTGACTCCTCAGTCTCAGCTTTTACACAGTGACTCTGGCTTTAAATTGCCTGCAGTGAGTAATTCTCTCTGAGTTCCTTCCTTGAAACGTCCATACTCTATCCCCAAGTAGTGTAAAAGAAAGAAGAAGCTGCCCTTGCCTTAATTCCTGTGTCATTTCTGCTGCTTTAAAGGCTTTCTATCTGGACTCACAAAAAGCATCACCAAGCTGTTAGGTAGAATGCAAAAACATATGGAAGTTAAGCTTCCTGCACTGAGGTCAGGTGTTCTTGTTTTCTACCAAGACTGAGGCCAGAGCAGGCACGTGGCTTGGCTGCTGGCACTGCTGGCAGTGGGGGAGAATCAGGTGTGATGTGACAGCTCTAAGCATTCTTCGTGCAGTCTGAGGGGCTGAGTGTTCCTTTCACCTGGTGATGGTAAGAAAAAGTCCAGTTTCACAGCTAACACCAGAAATGCAACCCTATTAATGTAGGTTTGGATATTGTGTTGTCGTCTAGTTGACCCCATGGTCCATGCCTGCGGAGGGCACTGGTGTACTTTCCCACTAACCAGCTCATGCCTGCCTGCACAGAGAGAAAATCCAGCTCTCTGGTGCTCTGGAGGGAGGTAGAAATTGTGTGCAAAACTCCAATGACTTCAAAGGCAGAAAATCAGGTGAGAAACAGCATAAAAGGGAGCCTTTTTTGCCTTACAGTCTTCTTCCAGTTGTGTTTCTCTCTGTAGTTGGTGTCAAAGTCCCTTTTCAACCTTCACACCATATTGGTATGGATTTCATGCCTCTATTAGTTATGTACCTTAATTCCCTCTTTGGGACCTGCTTACACTGTCTTGCAGCTTGCTCCATCTTACTCATCATTTTCAAATTAGCTGAACTTGATCGAGCCAGATCAGACTGCAGCCCTCATGCACCAAAGCAAAGAAAAATTAGTCGCTGCACTCCCTCCTCTGCAAACCATGTTCTAAAGAGCACTGCTCTGTGCATCTGAGCAGAGCAGAGGCCACGTCTCTCCTGATGGGTATATCAGAGTTTAATAGGGTAAAAAAGTTCACAAAGCCGAAAGGCTGTAAGCAGTTCAGACACACTGATTGTGTCGAGCCTCCCCCGTCTTGCCCTCTGTCTAGACAACACCTTAATAAAAGCAGCAGTGAGTGGCAAGGGGGGCATGTGTTGGTATTCTGGGGGTAGAGGGAAACCAAACTAATGGCATTAGAGTGGGTTCACATGGGTGTAAACAGAACCAAGTGCTGCACCCACAAGGATGTGTGTGTTTGTTGCATGTTGAATGCAAATGAGTGAAAAAGAGTTGTACACAGGCAAGGCTCAGAATCGTTGAGCTAAAAAGACAAACTGAGCTGAGCTGCATACTCCTTTGCCCCTGGATGCCAAGAAGGCTTGTTTGAAGATCTGCAGAAATAAGCCTTTTTTCCTCTCTTTTCCCCTGGAGTTGGAATATGTGGTATGGTGCTTCCTCTTTTTTTGCACCGCTCCCATTTTTGTTTCTCTTCTGATTTCTTGTTTTGTATTTCATGCTTCGGAATTGCTGCAGTCGTTCTCTTTTTTTGTGTCTTCCAGCAGTTGTCAGGAAGAGAAAACAAAAGCCCCCAAACATCCTGCAAACTAACTTTGCTGAGCATCACAGACACAGATACCTACCCTGACAGAAACTCAAGCCTGTTTGCTTTATTTAAACCTACTCCCTTGCACACAGCTTCACAGATGCCTGAAGTCTATTTACCTCCTGGCTTGTTTATCCTGAAATGGCCAATGGAAACTGCTCACATTTTTGTCTTGATAAAAATCCAATCATGGAAATTGATTGAACTTCTTCTTTGAGCTTTTCTCTTGCATTTACACTTTTCAACCAGCTTGAATTGTTTAATCTGCAGTTAATTTAGAGACATACAGCCGTGGCTCTGATATATCAGGAGATCAAGATAAATGGCTGGAGTGTTTTTATGAGCAAAAATCTCTCTAGATTCCAGTACATAAATCATTTGTTGTGAAATCGCTCATTGTCTTTAGGCAATGTCATCGTGAAAAATTCAATCTATTCATGAACAGAAAGCCAAGGGATTAGGAATGGTTTGAAGGGAAAGACTCTACATTTTTAAAAAAATTAAAAAAAGAAAGATTTATCTCTTAATACTCCCCTAACATATCTTCCCTGCCCGTGTTTTGCAGTGTGGACTCTTGAATTCAATTTCACACTCTTTGTCCACAGATTGTAGTGAACAGGAAGCAAAGATGTCCCCAGGGGAAGAGGGGTGTCTTTACTTGTATTAATTTCAGGAGCATTTTCTCTATCTTATTCCCTGATGCAACAGAGGAAAAGTGGAAAGAGGCCCACTGATGACTTCTTACTGAGGGCCAGATCATGATCCCTGTGCTTGCAGTGGGAAATTATTTACTACAGGTTGAGCTCCTTCTGCAGAGCTCAGGCAAGGACTGGGTAAAATGCAGGCTGCAGAAGAGAGACTCAAACCTCAGTATACAAGAGCTTCCCAGGTTTTTTAGCTTTTCCTTCATACCTGAAACATCTCCTTTTAGTTGAGTTACAACCTTCCATGTTTCACTTGACAATTTTGTGAAGGTGATCAAAGAATCATAGAATGGTTTGGGTCGGAAGTGACCTTAAAGATCATCCAGTTCCAATCTCCCTGCCATGGACACCTCCCACTGGATCAGGATGCTCAAAGCCCCATCCACCCTGGCCTTGAACACCTCCAGGGATGGGGCAGCCACCACTGCTCTGGACAACCTGTGCCAGGGCCTCCCCACCCTCACAGGAAAACACTTCTTCCTAAGAGCTAATCTAAATCTCTCCTCTTTCATCTGAAAACCACTCCCTATCACCCTATCCAGGCACTCCCTGATAAAGAGACCCTCCCCAGCTTTTCTGTAGCCCCTTCCAGTACTGGAAGGCTGCTCTAAGCTCTTCTTGGAGCCTTTGCTTCTCCCTAGTTGAACGAGCCCAACTCTGTCAGCCTGCCCTTGTGTGGGAGGTGCTTCAGCCCTCAGATGACCTTCATGGCCCTCCTCTGGACTTGCTCCAATAAATCTATGTCTTTCCTGTTTGTGGACTCTAGAACTGACTGCAGTACTCCAGGTGAGTGCTGATGGGCCACTGCCAGTATATTGAGGGGCTGTTTGCTGGAGGGTACCTGGAAAAGTGAGGGTTACCTATACTTCACTGCAGCTGCAGTATGTGTGTGAAAGAAATTGAATAGGCCAAAAAAAATCCCCCTGGAAGCAGGTGAGGAATAGAGATGGAGCAACCCAGGACTTCTAGATCTGACTTACAGAAACTTGCATCCAAATCTAAATCAAATTTCCCAACTGGACATTCTTAATTCTCAATCACAGTTGCAGAAGATGTGCATCTGAACACTGGGGGTATCCCAATTGAAAATGGACGGCGTCTCTGGACTTGGAGCTTGATAGGGAAATGATGGGCATAAAGACATGAGAAAGACCAGCATCTTTCCTTGTTCCAGAACACACTGCATGAGACAGAGGAACTCTTCCAGTGTTCCCAACAAACTCTTTTCTAGGAGATGGCAAGGGCTCACTGCCTTCTCAAGCAGAAAGGTGAGGGGGGTGTCCACATGGGACATCCCTATGAAGACTTCTGTATATATTCAGGTGGCCCAAATTCCACCTAAGCCTTTATGCCTTTCTTATTGGCTGGTTGTAGGTCTTCACATATCCCTAGTCAATAGGGAAACATTAGGCTTAGGGACTTAGAGATTTAGGTAGAATTTAGGCCATCTGAACATGTCCCTTTGAGCCTTTTTGCTAATTCTAGAGGCTCCATTTTCTCTCTGTCATTTACTCAGATGGATTAATGGACCTATTTCCCATCTCCCCTTGCCTTTCCCCCCTCCCTTCCCACTCCCATGTCCTTGGCTTTGTAACACAGTCTGGAATTGTCTGCAGACATGGCAAAAGCCTGTTTGTTATTTATCAACCCAAATCTACAGTCTCATGAAAAGGAATGTTTATTCATTCTGAGTAATTCAGCCCCTGGAGTCCTTCAAACATTAAAGTTTTAATACTTCTCACCTGGAACAGCTGAGCTAGCCAGGAGAGATGAAGCTTTGAAGGGAATACTTGATACAAATTTCTAGCCAAGCAAAGCAGTAATGTTCCTGTACACAGGATGAAAATTCCATCTTAAAGGAGCATACATGAAATTCTGAATCATTTAGCAGCCCTTATTAAAAAAATATCTCTATCAGCCACTGGGAAGCTTCCTAGGCATGAAAAAGGCACCCAAGATCTCCACAAAAAGGCATCTACTATTTTATCTTTGCCATGCATGACCATCACTCAGCCACGAAGTGGCTCCATCAACACAGACACAGCCATTTACTTGGTGAAGCAGAAGCAAAGCCACTGTACTGCTTGGCTACTGTGGGCAATGTCAAATGCAAGAGGGAGCCTGAAGCCAGCTAATTTCAGTCTAACCTAAGGCAACAGTCAATGTGACTGCTTTGCGCTCCAGCTGCTTCCCAACTTTAATCCATTTAATTTGGCAAAGTGATGCTAATGAGATTTCATTGACAGGAAGACCCACGTACAGGACTGCAGGACTTGATAGTGGATGCTGAGGCAGGTGCCTGAGCTCCTTGGGAAATGCAAGTCTAACAAAGTGTGTCAAGATATTCCACAATCGCCAGCTTCCAGAGGAGGCTCTTGTAAATGTGTTTATTATGCAGGTACATGGTTATTAAACTGGGATTTTATGGCTACTTCAGCAGATACAAAGTGCAACAAGCTTCCATCTCTAAGGAATTAATATCTCTCTTGGCACAGCTTTGACCTGCCACCTATGAACCAGGTTTATTCTAATTTTGAAGACCTAGAAAACTAAACAGTTGGAAAAACTGATTGAAGGTTTAAATAAATGAACTACCCTTCAGGTCTGAACCTGTTCTCTGAACCCAACCCAGAACCAAGGTATCAATGACTACTGACACTGGGTTATACAAAGTGGTGCTGACGATACGCAAACATCTGAGAGCAATGAGCACAGCCATCCTGAAAGGATTTGCAGAATCTCACCAGAACATGTCAAACTAAGCAAGAATCAAACTTTGGAAATGGAGAAATTTGAAGCTGGGGGAAACGTAGAGAAATTACTCCTTCTTTTTTTTTTCCATTTAATGGAGGCAGCTTCAAGCATAATGTGGGGATGGTGGATGTTTGTTTATCCGATGCTTTAAAACCTTCTTGACCTCCTTATGTACTTGCTTGATTGCTTCACTGTCTCTGAAATTATAACATTTTTCCTGCATCTGAAATTAATTTGATTTGTTATTATTCTTCCCCAGTATGTAAAATTCAAACCCATCTTCTTTCTAATGACCTGTTATATACTGAAAGACTGTTATCACGTTCCCAATTTAGTCTTCTCATTCTTGGACCGAACAAACCCGATTCTTTCAGTCTTTCTTAAATCACATTTTCAAAACATCTAATCATTCTTGTTGTTCTTTTCTGGACTCGTTCCAGTTTGTCTACATCTTTCTTGTGGATTGGTGCCCAGAAGTGTGCACAATATTCCAGCTGAGATCTGACCAGCAGCAAATAGAGTGGAATAATTACCTCCTGTGCCTTTCGTACGACACTCTTGTTAATACCATTCCAAAATGAGTTCTGGCTCCTTTCTTTTTTTTTTTCCTTTTCCACAAGGATGTCATATTGTTGACTTGCACTGAGTTTGTGATGCACACAGAAACCCAGATGGCTGCTGACAGCACTGCCACGTACCTAGTTCTTTCTCATGAGGTGGGAGAAAACCTACAGCCCTTGGAGAGAAAGAACTGATTCCTCCCAACTGAATGAAAGTTACCTTTGCAGCCAGGATGCCATTATGCAGACCATGAAGTGTGAACTGCTGCTTTTACTTGTCTCTATTTACAATGTGCATCCTAAAACTGTTGTCCCTTCCTATTAGCTTAAACGGTGCTGACAGCTCAATTCTCCTTGGAGGATCTTCTGGTCCCTCTCTCCTCACCAACCTCTACCTTGCTCCTTCTAAGAAAGTTGGTAGAGCAGAGACAAAAGTATTTGAATTTCAGAATGAACAGAGTATATCCTTGCCAGGCTGTCTTTGATCCTAAGAGTGACACGGAGTATCTTTCCCAAGGCCACGCTCTGAAACATTTTTAACGAGGAAGCAGCAAGTTCTGAATGTAGTGACATTAGCCCTTGTCTGACAAAAACATCAATATCAGTGCATAATTAATGCAAGGATCCACAGTAGCGTGGACTGAATAGGGATAGAGTACTTTCAAAAATCAATTTGCTACCTGAATTACAAACGCTACCGATTAAACCTGACAAGGCAAAACTCAAACAGGGGTGGAAAAAAAAATAAAGAAATTAAAAAGCCCATAAGTCAGTGTTCTGGAATGTGATGCTGGGACAAATCCCCAGTGTGGTTACAGAAAGAACTTCATTTGCACAGACAAGCTCCAAGCACTGGGGAGGGCTGCTCGTGGGTCTTCTCTCCACTCTTCCTGTAGTTTGGCAGAACCACCAGGAAAAGCAATCAGACCCTCTACACACCCCTGGCTGGTTATGTGAAGGATCAATGTGCTGACTCCTGTGGGTATTCAACACATGGTTTATGCCTCCAGCCCACCTTCTGCTGTTGGGTGATGACAACCTGCAGCCAGACACGTTTCATGTGGAGCATCCCATTAGCCGTGATTTCCCCTTCATTGCAGCACCCAGGGGATGATCCGGGGCTAGAGGGCACTGTGCTATTGAAAGTCGACCCATCCTTACCTTACTCCTTCAAACACTGTTTTGAGAGAGATGATCCTGACCGTGGGGGTTTGACTGGCTCTATGCAACCGTTCTCTTCCTCTTATGGCTTTGCATTCAGCAGTGCTGAGGGATGTGGTTTTTCACCGTTCAAGCACTTTGTGTAAAAACTCTGTGGCTGCCCCTGATCCAGCTGCAAAAGCAGGGCCCTCCTGGCCCAGAACCACCCGCAACGCTTTCTTGTCTTTGTTTGCCCTGCTCAGGAAGGCTTTGGCAGCTTCATCTCAAGTTTGCAGCTGCAAGTCAAACAGCAGCAGCGTTTGCTTTATCCTAACCCCTTTCTGATGAGATCATTACTGCAAAGCTGATGGCCCAACTGTTCATTTTAACCCCCTCAGTGCCACAGGAAACGTGCTTGCTGAGGCCCTCTGCACTCTAGAGGGGGCAGCTCTCAACTGCAAAAGCAGTCAACACGTGAATGAAGGTAAATTAGGTGACACTGCACTCTGGTGCTCTTGCAATTAGCCTGGTGCTTGTAACCCAGCTTGCTGGGGTCAGAGCACTGCACTCAGTCTCGTGCCTGATGTGCAGATGAGACCTGCAATGCTGCCCTCATTTTCCCTTATGCATCCTCTGCTCTTTACTCACACCAGCATTTCCTGGAGAACTGCAGACCACGTTCAGAGCACTGAAATAGTTAAGCAACTTATTTGTCTCTGCTTGCTTCCCAAGTTCTCCCTGGGAGTTCAGTCACTGCCATATGTTATATTACAGAGCATGAGAAATCAGACCGAGGTGGCAATTTTAACACCCTTTATTCATACATCCTATTTTTACACTGATAGATGTAAGATATGCAAAGTGTAATTCCCAAAGGAAGCAGACTCAGCGCATGGTTCCTGCTGCCTCAGCCACGGATGGAGGAGGACCAGCTAGGAAAGCTGGCACCTGCAATCAGAATGGGCAGCCCTGCAGGCACAGCAAGCCCTGCTGGCTGCCTGGGAGCCTCTGCTAGGTGCTGCATGTTTCTCTCTCACTGCTGTGTGAGCAAAACCTTGTCTGCTGCAGGTGGTCAACACCTTGAGATTTGCTGGTGGTTTCAGTTTGGAACTGGTATCTCTTGGCAGTGATGAGTGAAAGCCACCAGCCTGATGGTAATGGCAGAGGAGAAGACACTGGCTAGTCCAAATGCCTCTGGGTAGTTTCAGGTGTGGAAGTCTCAGAGGTGCTAGCAGAGCACTGGCATGTAAAGCAGTGGCCTTTCCCTTCCTTTACCTCTTGCTGAGACCATTTCTCTGCTTTCTTTCTCCAGGAAGAGTGCAAGCTGCTGATGGTATTGCTCATCCAGTAGCTGCTGTGTCTTAAGGAAACAGATAAGTCAAAAATCAAAGTCTTGCTTTGCTAAGGGTGCAAAGAAAGGGCTCAGAGGCAAGGTTGTTGTAAGCATCCTTTCCTACCACAGAAATGAAGTCACTGCAAAGGGAAGAGCTCATTTGTTTACCCATGTGGCAGGACAGACACTTGAGTCAAGAACTGATGGGGGACTTAGGGGAAAAAAGAGTGCTGAACATGGTCAGCAGAGCTTTCCTCCTCTCCTGAGAAAAGTGCCACCTGCCTTTTCATGCCACAGAACTCCCTGAAACAGCAGTGAAACCCCCTGTTTTGCAATGCAACTTTTGTAGGGACTAGTTAAAAGGCTATAAAGAGACATTTCTAAGTTTAATTTGATGCACTGTGTGACTGCGAAACAGATTTACATGAATGTCTGAAGCGAGGATTTTTGGAAAGACAGTGGGGGTAGGAGCAGAGGAGACTGTAATTATAGCAAAACCCTGACACAGATGCTGAAACAGATGCATGTGGGCCAGGAAGGAGGCTGAGCAAAAGGGGGATGGTGGGGAACTTCCTGACATAAGGGAAAAAGCACGTGTGTCCTGGAAACTGAGAGTGGGGATGACAGGGGGAGAGGATCTTCTCTGAGACCTGGAAGCAACCTGAGCTGAAAATGAGGATCTTTCCTCCACACTGCAAGTGTGAGAGGTGTTCCCTGACAGCACAGGAGGAATCAAGCTTGTCAGTTTGCTGGGAGAAAGGTGGAGATGGCTCTGTGAGCAATGGGATGAAGGGAGCCTGGTCTCAAGAGACTGATCTCATGAACTAAGTCTTGAATCTTTTCCCAAGACTGGTCATTTGCAATATCCTTGATGTGTGAACATGCTCTGCTGGTTAATCAAAGGCTGAGGCCCACTAAAACACTCTCTCCTTTACCTGATGACTTATTTTCATGAAACACATCAAAACCTAATATTCTTGCCCACTCTGACAGAAAGACAGTCTGAGACAGGAGGCAAAAGCCTCCTTTCATTTGGAAATCAGGCTAGAAATGAAAGACACGTGCCAGATGTTGTAATGTGAAGTCTGGGCAAAGGCACTCAATGCAGAAGGAGAACAGCATCAAAGTTTAGACTAGACTGGCATTATTAATATTATGAGATCTTTGCCATGCCATGCCAGACTTTTAGCCTGCTTCAGTCTTTGGACACAAAGGAAATGAGAGGTGAAAAACAAAGCTGTTTGCCAGGCGGGGCTATGGCAATTGTGACTTTGTGCTACTGTATGTATTCATGCCCATGTGTATCTCACATGTACAGGTGATAATGTGTGTGTGTGAATAAATAGGTGCATCTGCAACACAGGTACATATGTCTATGCTTACGTTTGTATTTGCAGACATACATGAACTTGGGTGTGCTTTGTGTGTTTGTGAGACAGAGAAATCTCCAGCCCCAATTTCAAACCACAGAACAGCAAAACCTTTTCCTTAACACTTAAATTAGTCTCTTCCAAAAAGTCTACTTTATATTTCAATGCACAAAGATCTCCAAATTCAAGCTGTATTTTCCATGTTGCACTGAAATCCAAGACCATCAGGACACTTCTTGTCTTTTAGTGCCTAAAGTGTGAGGACCTAAAATATTGTAGTCTCAAAACTCAACTATATAAGCCACCAGGAAGGGAAGAACAGTAAAATATCCCTGTAAGATGGCAGAAGCTGGAAGAGTTTGGTGCTCCATCCCATTAACAGCAGGGCTGGATAATCAGGCTGGACAGACCAGCATGAAGTGTACACCAGGGAATCATCCTGAGAGGCAGGGAGCTGGACTGCATCATTTGAGAGGTCATTTCTAGCTGTAACAGTGATGAACTTGATGTTTTTACAAGCCTGTTTTTGCAGCAGTGCTCAGTAGTGGGTCAGGGGAAGACAGGCTCCTGATATATCTCCCTCTATCATCTGACACCTTCCACTGGATGCCTTTTCTTTCTTCCTTCTTCTTGCAAATGGTCTCAACAGGACATCAATGGGTCTCTATGGGAATGTTGCAAGAAAAAATAAAAGAGACACCAGCTCTGTGCCAATGGGAAAGAGTGGAAGAAAGCCAGGAGACTCTGTCTGGGGTGCTAATTAGAAGATTTTTCCTGCTGTGGTGATGCTGTTATTTATAGGACTGAGTGTGATAGGGTGCAAGTGTGGTAGGGCGTACATGAGACACCCCAAACTGGGTGCCTACAATTACAGAAACTTGCTAGTGCATTTTAAATCTGGCTGTTAAAAGCCAGTCCCTTGGGAGATGTAGGCACACATGTATATTGTAGTCTTATTGACACAGATAAGGGCTTACATGAAGGTATAAATTGTGTAAATGAACTCGCGTGCGGATAGACTTTTGTCATACAGACTTGAGGAAACATGGCTATTTTCAGTCTTGTGTTTAGCCCTTTCTCTCCTCAGAAACGCCAGTCCCCTTCTAACACAAGAAATAACCCACTTTAATATCCCTTTTTAACCTGCAGCTGCTGAGCTTACCAACCAGAGCAGCCTGCTTGGTGCAAAGCCTTCTGAGCACTCCGGGAGGCTCAAACGGAGGGACCAAGGCTGCACGTCTCACGCAGGCTGCTTGGCAGGGCTTGGAGAAAGCAGATGGCAGTTCTTGCCTCCACGGGGGTCGTAAATCCACACTGAACAGGGCTTGCCACTTGGAATGACACCCTGTTCCTGAAGCTGGGGATTTATTTGCAGCATTTTACGCATTCCTCATGTCGCTGGCACAGTTAAACCAGCGCGGGCTGGCACTAATATGAAGTACCCCGTTGGCTCCTAGTTAAATTGGGGTTCTGATCTGAAAAGAGATTATGCAGAAGCAGCCTGTACTCGCTCATCATCTCTGCTCCTTCTGGGTGTTCAGAGTCGTAGCAGTTTTTGCTGCTAATTAATACAAGCGTATAGCGCTTTTGATTCCCTGTAGCACTGTGGAGCTGCCATTGTGATGGGAGCATGAGCTGGCATCCCATCTGCCCCATTTTCCCAAAACTCTGTTTGCAGGGATAAATCTGGCCCAGCGTAGCATACCTGAGGACAGCAGAGCTGTGGGATGCAGCAGGGAGGCAGATTTTGCTCTGTTGGGTTTTTATGAATGATGATCATGCACAGTGCAGAAAAAACCCCTTCGTTGGCTCTCAGAACCCAAACACTTGAGGCAGTTTTGGTAGGAGGCTTTTCCATCCTGCCCCAGTCTGAAGAAACCAGGTTGGGAAACAATTACAGGTGCAGTTATGCTGGCAGGTTTGGAGAGAGTGTTCTCTGCTGAGGGTGGTGGGAATGGCTGTGGTTATGAGGGGGCTCAGTGCAGGACAGCAGGTCAGACTGCCACCCTCAGGGAGGTGGGAGGGGGAAGAAATAGGTTTTTGTTTTATCTGAACCTGCATTGCTTACTTTTACTGACAAATGATCTCTTGTTAATAACAGAGAGAAGAGAATGAATATCCATTTAGGTAAAAAATTATGCTAGAAGCATTCTTGATGTCTTGTCACTCTAATAAAAATACTAAGAACTTACATTTCTTGCTTGTGGGTAAAGCTGATACCAACAAATTAAAAAGGCAGTTGCTGAAATTCAACACTGGTTCTAGGGAAGGATCCAACCCTCTCTTGACTGTAGTGTGGCAGCCCTGCGAGGAACACAGACGTCTCCTGATGTAGATCCTGATGGATAGAAGCCACATCCATCCTTGTGACAGGTCTCCTGCACACGAGGCTGATGCAGCCCATAGCTTGGGCTCTGCTGTAGTTCCCATGCCTGCTGCAGAGCCTGGGGCTGGGCAGCACGTGGCTGTCACAGCACCAACCACAAAGCACCTGCATCCTCCTCTCCATCCAAGATGTACCACCAGGATGAGGAGACACTTATTGACGCCCTGAACAAACCCTGTGCATTATGTACTGCAAAGCCATTCACAGATTCACAATGGAGCTGTAAAACACGATTCCTTGTCCTTTTCTCTTGCTTAAAAAACCCCTACCCTGACTCTGTCTGCACCTTGCAGCATGTGTGGTGCTAAGTGAGCCAACAAGGAGTTAGCACAGAGCCTGGGATCCAGGAGGCTTTTTATTTTTAATCTCAGGTTGCCAGGTGCTTTCTCTTGCTTGGTGCCATGAGCCCTGCCAGTGGGAAAGAAGCACTGCTTGGAATTTTTTGTCTCCCAGAGAACAGAAAGGCCATCCCCGTGATCACATTCTCTTAAACAGAAAGAGCAGAGCTGCTTCCTGCTCATTCATAATTAGAGTTTGAGCAGTTATGTGAGTTGTTGGATGCAATTTCTTGTCTTATGTGAAAGGAAGAGACAGACTCTGGTAGATTAAATTTATTGTTTCATGGACGTTTTCCCCTTTCCTTTTCTCTCTCTACCTCTTTTTTTCCCCTGACATTCTCTCCCCTCCCATCCTCATTTTCTCTCTGAGTCAAGCTACACTTCCTCATCAAAGATGCTCTTAATGGGATCACATATTTGACCAGCTGCCAAGGAAATTTCCAGTAACCTCTGAAACCCTAAACATTCCATTTTTGAGGATTACAGGGAAAATGTTTCATCTTTCTGATAGAGAAGCACCAAAAATTGAGAGTCGCCAGCTCATCTTCTGCTGTTCTGATGGAAGGAGCTTGGATGGACTATTTTTAGGTTACAAAGCTGTACTTTGCTAAGATAAAAGCTGAGGCTCTTTCAAAGCAAGAGCCTTAAAGTGTGAAATCCATCAACTCTGTTATCCTGGGGAGCAATGTGACATTGTTAAGCTGAGGCAGTGGTGAGAGGATGTCTGGGTGCATGTAAACCCCTGCCCTGCAGAGGCTGGGGTCTCTCTCCTTGGTACCCACTTCCAACAGCAGCCTCTGACACTCTTATTTAAGAAGAACCTGCCTGGTATTTGAGACCCAGGTTCTCTCCCTGTGGGCTGTGGTGACCTTGTTGTCTTTCCTACAACAACTTCACCATAAAGCACTTTTTGTCAGGGCCATCACACAGTGGTACCTGAAAGTCCAGGTGGCTTGGGAGCTTGTGCTTGCTGCTAGGCAGGAGATGGACACAGACATTCAGGCATCTCTTGTCCAAGAGACACTCCTGATTAATTCTGGATATGTACACGATGTGGAAAAGGACCTATTTAATGCCACCAAGTGTTGTTCTATGATGAATGTTTTAATACTCAGTAAGGAATGGCAGGTAGGTGAGTGGGGAAGCAAAGGGCTGTATGAATATGTGCTGGTAACAGCTAAACTAAGAGCATTTGGATTTGTTTACACTGGTGTGTTTTTGATCCCCAGGAAGATAGCCATTTTGACAAGTTTTTCAATTCACTAGTACTAAAAATATAGCTGTCCCAAACATTTTGAAATTGTCAGAAGTGTCCCAGTTAGGTACTTTGTGAACAAAAACATATTCTCAATTTTTTCAGTTTGAAGCTGTAGTGAGCAACTGTAGGAAGAGAAAAACAAATACCTGGCTTTGAAACAATCTGACCCATTCTCCTCCAGGCTCAGATTTCCATCCTTATTCACACTGAAAGACACCACTCTTATCCCTATAATCTCAGGAATACCCACAGCACTGCATCAGCCTCTTTCCAACTAACTGCCCTTAAATTGCTGTGTGCCTTGATTTGCCCTTATTTAAGAATGAGACTGCTTTTTCAGGAGATGGTTTTACTTCATTTCTCCCAAACTTCCTGTGCTGGTGCAGGATAGGAGTTTTGCAGCCACCCACACCCATTCTGTGGAGCTTGGCTGGAGATTTCTACCACGGTGGCTCAGCTCTGAGCCCCAACACATCACGTGGTGCTGCAGGGAATCACAGACCTGGCACTGGCAGATCTCTGAAGCCTTTATGTACAAGTAACATATGTGACATTTGCATTCTCTCTCTTATCAGAAGGCTTTGTACTTATGTGAAGATGTCAAAGCACTTTATAAATATTAATTAATGCATGCTAACAGCATCTTGATTTTTTTACAGATAAGGAGGTGGAACTGGTGAGAGGCAAAGCTGTGATTTGGGACATGGCCAATGAGAGACATAGCTGGGGAAAGGTCTGCAGTTCATAATCTCCTAAGTGCTGCTCCAGACACAGGGCCAAGAATGAGCAAATAGTTGTAAACAGCTCAGGTAACTGTGTGTTCCTTCAAAAGGCAAAGAAAATGAAGAAATTGCAATAATTTAGTTATTAAACCCTAAGTCAGAAACAGAAAATAGAAAATATATTTCCTATGGAAATGTGATTATTGTTTATTCTGTTGAACTGATTTCATTTCTATATAAAGGTCACAGTCCTCTGCCGATGAGGAAAAAAAATCCTTCCAGAAATGGATTTGAAAACCAGCAAATTACAGAAAGCAGATGAAGTTCTCATCTGACTTAAGCTTCAAGGATGGGATTTTCAAAGATAACTAAGGGATTTAGCAGTCTGATTTCCCAATTTGAAGCCCAATTGTCCTTGAATGAGATCTCCCCAGACGAACATGGTCCAGGGGGAAATAGATCTACTGGAAATGATAAAAAGATGCCAACTCTACAAATGGGCCTTTAGAAAAAAAATCCTTCGAGTAATGAGGACTTTCAAGAAGTGATATGTTACACAGGCAGCAGCAGCGGATAAAACCCACAAGAGGGTGATTTTAAAACATCTGTGTTCAAGAATGAGCTGAAAAGGGGGGATGTGATGCTGTTCAGTTTAGCTGACAACATCCAATAATTCTAATGTGATAAAAGATCCTAAAACATCTGTCAAAGCTATTGCTAACCTTGCTTTGGGGAAAATTCTTCAGTCACTGGCTTGCTGGTTAGAGAGACCCGTCTAGGGCCAAGGTTTGAGGGAGGCAACCCAGACATTTAGGGGACATCTTCAAAGAAATTTCACAACTATTTTTAGGATAAGTTAAGGGAATGTTTTCACCTCCAGCTTTTTCTCCTCCTCCTCTCCTTACCCAGTTACGATAATGGTCCTGTGGCCCTGACAGAACTGTCTCTTTCTTGACCAGTGAGATGTGTGGAATGAGATAGTGGCAAAGTCCAGTTTTCACTTTTGATGCATATTCAGGTCCTACAAATCACTAAAGATTAAATATAGGAACACTAAAATGCCAGGCTAGGTCGCACCAAATGCCTCACAGCCCAGAGTCATCTCCCACATAGTCTTGCAGGGTGACTGTCAGAAGAGAGATGTCTGGGTGCTACTTCTGCCTGCACCCACCCTGTCACTGGCAATTTGCAGCTCTGATCCTTTCTGGGTGAGATGCAGGTTCTTGGTACTCATTAGCTGTCAATACATTGGTTTTCCACCCAGCCACCCCTGCAACCCATAGAAACTTGCAGCATCCACAGTGTTTTGTGGCAACGAGTTCCACAGCTGAACCATATACTGTGTGGAAAATAAAGTCCTTCTAGTTTGCTTTTATCTCCTACTAGTTTCAAAGAAACAACAAAGAACTGACTGTCATCCTCTTGCTCCTTGACACTCAGTAGACATCCCTAGATGCACTAAAAGTTGTGTCTTTTCCTGCCTAAGAGATGTCTGCACTGCCAGTGGGATCACCTGGAGGCACGTGGAAAAGAAGTATCCCACACCCCTTCTGGTGTTAGGTGTATGGGTAGGATGAAGATACAGAACATCTTGTTCCAGCAACTGTGGAGCAGTGTCACACCCACACGCAGTGTGGATATAACACAGCATTATCTCCCCACTTCCTCTTCTCCCCAGCCAATGCCCACACATGGATCTGCGCCTGCGCCTGGTTTTGAGCTGCAAGCCTGAAGCTTTGTAATTACATTGGGAATCTCATTCCAAAGAGGAGGAGGAAAAGGGGGCGGGCAGGAATGGAACTGCCAAGTTTATTATCTAGGGGTTTAAGGGTTTTTTTTGCCTATAGATGACAATCTAGATGAAAGTCCCTTTCGTACATTCATTACTGGAGATTTTATAGCCTAATGAATGTGCCTCATCTGCGTAATCACATTGTTTTCCAGTACTCCAGATGTTCTGTGGAGCACCTCTGGCTCGTGATCTCCCATTTAAACATTTCTTGTAAACACCAAAAGCTGTTTGTTTGTTTTAATGTTCCATCACATCCCATTACCCAGTGAAGGTGAAAGATTGAAATGCAACTTTGTCTTGCCAAGAGATTTTTTTCCCCCTCCTTCCTCCCTCTGCTTCCCCTGTGTATCTAGGTCTTGTGTCTAATTAGTATGCAATGGGATGCAGAGATTCCTCTGTTAAATATCTTGTTGCTTTCTGCTTGCCTTGATCTCTCTAAGCAGGAGGATGCTGCACAGAGATCTGGGGCCTGCAACTCTCAGGTGCTGAACAGTTTCAGTTCTTATTACTCCACGTGAGAGTTCAATATGTTACTGTATCAGGGATGCTGTGCCATGGGACTCAGCTCCCTATCTTTCCCAGTTACTCACATCAGGGAAAAATAAATATCAGAAGTAAACACTTCGGTCCAGTAGCACTGAGTACTTGCTGCAATGACTTTAGAGGCTATTTTCAATCCTGTAGATTAGTCAAACCAGCTTAAGTCTGTGAGAGCTCCTTTCAACACCAAGGTAGATGTGACTTAACACCTTTGGATGGATGTATCAGGTTGAGTTGTAATCTGGGCATAGAACAGCAAGCAAACATGGAATGCAAGGTAACAGTAGGTAATAGCAGGGTGGTTCAGCAGAGCCTTGGAACAAAGAAGATTCCTGCCAGCAGGACAAGGGCAGTGATTGTGCCCCTGAACTCTATTGGTGAGGCTGCACCTCAAGTACTGGGTTCAGTTTGGGGCCCCTCACTCCAGGAAGGACATTGAGGGGATGGAGCGCGTCCAGAGAAGGGAACGAGGCTGGGGAAGGGGCTGGAGAACAAGGCCTACAAGGAATGGCTGAGGGAACTGGGGTTGTTTAGCCTGGAGAAGAGGAGGCTGAGGGGAGACCTCATCGCTGTCTACAACTCCATGAAAGGAGGTTGTGGCAAGGTGAGTGTTGGTCTCTTCTCACGAGTGACAGGACGAGAGGAAATGTTCTCAAGTTGCGCCAGGGGAGGTTCAGACTGTACATGAGGAAAAATTTCTTCACTGAAAGGCTTCTCAGGCACTGCCAGAGCCTGCCCAGGGAGGTGGTTGAGTCGCCAGCCCTGAGGTGTTTAAAAAGCGGGTAGATGAGTTTCTGAGGACCATGATTTAGTAAGTGGACAGGTACAGTTGGACTTGATGATCTCAGAGGTCTTTTCCAACCAGATGATTCTGTGATTCTATGATTTTTCAGGTCAGAGAATTGTGTTTCCACTGCTGTCAAAGTCTTATGTGTTTTAATTTTATGTCTCTTTTGAGTCTGGACCTGTTGAAAGTCTGGTCCTTGGAATGCCTTGGGATCATTGCAGTATGGGGAAGCATTTTTAATTTTAAAGGATTTAATGCAAGAGTGGCCAAATGACAAGAGATTTCTCGTGTTATCATTATAGTAGTAGGCACCCACTGTAGTCAATAGAGACATAAAGACCTCAGGAGTCAGCTATGGGAAGGTAAAAGTGAAGTATTAAAATACAGATAGAGAAATGTAATGATGAAAAGAAAATTTTGAAGCAAATCCCAGGATGGAAAGCAGAGTAGAAAGGAGCATCTCTGGCCACAAGGCAATTGAACAACCTGGGAAAGTCTGATAGGGGAAAAAGGAACATCAAAATAAGAGCCAAGTAAGGCACCAGGGGAGAGATGAGATGGTTATTCTAGTGAAGCTTTCAGAAGAGAAGCTTTAAATATTTCAAAACGATTATCAACATATTAGGGATGGAAGATTGATTTAGTCTTATGTTCTTTTGAGAAAAATTATGAAAACTAATAACAGGCCTAAAGTCTGGCAAAGCTGCACTGCTTGCTTCAGTCTTAACAGATAAAGCTTAGAGGATTGTGGGAGATTAACGGCTGATGAAATGAGTCTTTGGAGTCTGTCAAACATGGAGTTCAGGAGCCGTCTGAGCTCTCTCTTGCTTGAGTGCTGCAGGGCTTTCACCAAGGAGATGTGAATTAGAAACCTTGGGGACTACTGCACTTACAGCAGAAAGGCAGGCAGATCCTCAGGGGATTGCCAAGGAAGGAAGGGCAGGGGACACTGGGAGTCTGATGTGTTACATATATGCTGAAAAAAAGGGACTCTGCAGATACTTGGTACATTAAACAGGCTACCACAAAGGAGAAGACTGAACAGATTTATTTACTTCTGAGAAAGAAGCTGAGAGAGTCTTCCCTGAAGGAATTACAAGAATCATCTTTCTGCCTCTGAAGGTGGCTCCTATAGCCTGATATATCAATGGCAGCTGTGATCTTCAGTAGCTGTTTGGTTAATAACATGTCAACAGAAGTGCTTATGATACAAGGTTTTGTTTTGTTCCTCTTACCCATATATTAAAACAGTGGGTGACACATAAAAATGAAGATATATCTACTTTGAGTCAAATGCTTCATGCAGCAGAGCACAAGCAATATTGAATATTACTTGAGTTTTGCCCTTCCATATTTTTTTAAGAGGTGGAAAAGAAATTCTTTCAAAAGAAGTCTTGTAAAACTCGTAACTTGTGGATATTCAGTGCACTATTTTTGATAGGTGCCAAGTACTTTCTTCCAGTTTTGATATTTTAAGCATTACCGTTCTGAATAAAATATTTGTAATGGAGTCGTTTCAACCACCAAAAATTTGAAACATTCTGTTCTGATAAAGTTGAACCTTATTGGGAACATTTCATTTCAGTTCTATTTCTTAGAAGAAAAAAAATCACTTAAATTGACATGTTCCTCCAGATAAGTTGATTTCAATAAAATGCCATTTTTTTTGTCAGAAGAAAATATTCCAGCAGACCATTTTTCAACCTGCTTCAGTCATAAGTTATTGCACATACATTCACTGCCATGAGAGTTGTATCTGTGGTTGCATTTTAATAATTTCTTCTAATGTCATCCAACCTTCCTGAGGTACTTCAGATGTTTAATGAATGTAGCCAGATAATTTCCCACCCTTTTCTCTTAACATTTTTAACTGAGTAAACCCTGTTTTTCTAGCTATTCCTTGGTTTTATGCTGTGTTCATGGAGCTCAGATGCTGTAGTTACTGGAATCCCAATCAAGTATTTGTGTTATTTATAGAACTGTATTACTAAGACTCAACTGAAGTCAGGCCAGAATTTGTTATTTTTTTCAGAGAAATTTAGAATCCAGTAAATTTAAAAGGCCAAAGGAAGGAAATAAGTCCGTCAGCATTGCCATCAATGTGTGGGAAACTGAGGCACAAAGTGAGACGGAGGCTGGAAGTAATCTCACCTAATTTTAGCCATCAAAAAGGTATCTCAGCCAACTTCATCATTTAGATTCCTGATAGCATTAAGGAAAGGAACATCTCCAGAGTGTGAATCGTTTCATGTATCTTTGTCATGTATCATAGGGTGGGGTGAAGCTCTCTTTGGAGATCTCCCTCGCACTCCACTGACTGCAGTGGGAGCCTGGGTAACTTATTTTAAGATGTCTACATGGCTCATGTTAGGCAAAAATGGAACTCAGCTTTTGTGATAAGCCTGAGGCTTCTCAGAAAATCTGTGGCAGAGTCAGAAACCAAATGTATATCTCCAGAATTCAAGGCTAATGCTTTAATCATAAGATGGTGCTTCCTCTCATAATCCTGACTCTATCTTATTTCAATAATTCAGCATGTTTCCTTCAAAGAACAGGAGTGGGACATCTGTAGAATGCCGAAAAGCAATTATTTAGTTGGGCAGCTGAATCACACAAAACACTTCTGCACTTCAGACTTCTGAAACCATGTGAACTTTTGCAAATGCTCCTGAGAGTTGCCACAGGGAAGATTTCCTTTTCAGAGAAATGATCGGAGAGTAGAAAGCATTTCACACAAGAGGAAGCAACATATGCCACCACAACCAAGGAATAAATAGGGAAAAATAACAGGGGAATAACAAGTGTTTCTTTTGGTGGCAAAACTGTTATTGCCTGAACACAGGAAATCCAAACCATGAGACGCATCACCAACAGACCTTTTCTAGTGACAGATTTTCTGACTGGAAAAACAACTTTCATCATATCTGCTTCCTGCATAAAGACCCTGCAAGCTCACAGTGCATAGGAATAGATGATCATAGAATGATAGAATGGTTTGGGTTGGAAGGGACCTCAAAGCCCATCCAGTTCCACCCTCCTGCCATGAGCAGGGACACCTCCCACTGGATCAAGGTGCTCAAAGCCCCATCCAACCTGGCCTGGAACACCTCCAAGGATGGAGCAGCCACAACTCCTCTGGGCAACCTGGGCCAGGGCCTCCCCATCCTCACAGAAATACAATTCCTCCTGATATTTAATCTAAATCTCCCCACTTTCAGCTTAAAACCATCACCCCTTGTCCTATCACTGCACTCTGTCTCAAGGATGCTTTATCACAGCCTCTCTGCAGTGTGAGGGACTGTGCATGACAGGAAAGAGTTTCCAGCCTTGAAAACAAGACAAGACAAACAATATGAAGGGAGCACAGAGGGGAAGAAGGGATCTCCTGAGTGTCATCTGGGAGATCACTGGCATGGCCTGTTTGAAATCCAGCTGTGCCTGGCTCTGAGACTGGTGTGGCTTTTCTTCAAGCTGAGGTGTCCTCACTGAAAGGAAAATGTAATTCATATCTAAGCCGAGTTCCTGCACTAAGTTTAGTGCACATTGGTGAGATATGATTTTACAACGCTGTTCATCTTGATTGCCTCTTGCTATGATTTCCATTCCTTTCTCTCAGCTGTTGCCTTGCTTACATGATATGTGAAAATATTAAATTAGTTCCCTTTAGTGGAAATTATGTTCCATTAAACCACTGTCATAGCTACTAAGAGACCTTTCAGCCTCCTGGTAGACTTTGTTTTAGAAACATCTGACAATTCCTATGGCACTCTTACAGAAAGTTCAAAGCAAAGGCATCATAAGCTTGGGCAATTACAGATTAAGTGGTTTAATATTGCAGAGAACAGAAGAAGGAAAAGGACAATGTGTTGGGTATCTCTGGCCTTCCCCAGGTTGTACTTTGCTAGGCTCTTTGTGTTTGAGCCATTGTCCTTTGCCTTTTACATCCATCTGCAATATTAAAACACTTAATATGGGCAGTAATTATTCCAGTTGATGATGCTTTTTCTTTGAACTCCTTGCTGGAGTGCCAAAGGATTTGTTAGATATTGCAATGATATGTGGTGGTCTGAGGGACATTATTTTCACCTCCTATAGAGCACCCGCAAGACAAAACATAATTAGACTACAAACTTTGAACTTGCTGAGGTTTTTCATCTTACTTTTGGTGTGCACAAGTGGCTATTAGATAATTGTCTGGATCATACTTTTCCCATGATAATAGAGGACAATAATAACATTGATTCTTAGCTGCCATTGGATATTTTTTTATGTATCAGTCTCAAAGATCAGTCACAAAGGCGTGGGGGTAGCATTATTTTTTAGGGGTTGGTCTAAAGTTTTAAAGAATTAGCAGTTCTGGTGGGCAAATGGGTGTTCAACCTGGACTAAAAGCAGCAACAAAGTTTCCCTGAATTGAGTGAATAATTCTGCTTAAAAAAAAAGAAAATAAGTGGACCGAAATATTCTGAAGCAAAGAGAAATCATTCTTTGACACATGCTCAAAACAAAACACTTCAATGGTCTAAAATGGCTTTTTCTTCTACAGATTTATCAAAATGCTAAACAAAAGACAAGAAAAATTTTTCTTTCAAGATTTGTGTCCTACAAATAGAATGTAAAATTTAATCTGAGTATAATTGAAATGATTTCATAAACATATTTCTCACTCCACAGGTTCTCCCTTCCCACTGTTTTTACCTTTCATCAAATAACTCTAAAAGAAGAAAAAAACCCCAAAACTTGTTTGGTTTGACAAGGATTTTCTGAGCAATCATTCTTATGCATGTGTTCCTCTCCCCTGGAATAAATTGTGAGTTCATTCTCCATTCCCATCTAATTCAAGACAGTTGCTGGAATTATAGAGACATAAAATTCTTATAAAGTTCTTCAAATTAGGCAATTGGGTGGAGTCCTACCCCAATGTTTCTCTCTCAGTTATCCCCCTGTTTTTATTCAGCCCCCATTTCTTAGTGCATCAAACCCCTAAAGGAATAAACATTGCTTGGGTAGTTTAACACCATTCACTGAGAGGCAGATGAAACTGTGGAGATCAGTTTGGTTCTGGGAGCAGAGCATGGAGCAGCCATTCCTGAACTGGTCCATTTCCAGGCCATGCTAGGTTATAACCCACACCACAAGGACCTTTCATGGCTCAGTGAGGGGTAGGGAGATCCCTGAGAACCTCTCCACAGTTGTTACGAAAGAGAAATATCAGGGTACACCATGAGTGTAGCTGAAATCCCTTTTGGCAAGGAATTTGGCTTTGCAAAAACAGTCTAATAAAAACAGTCAAAAGACATCAAAAATTATACCAGAGAGAGGAGAATTGTTGAGCAATAAGAAATGCTTTAAAGCAAGTCGTGGGCTCATCTGTTTTGTCTAGTTATGATTTCTGCTTAAGAGAAGTATTGGATTCATCCTCTTTTGTTTGTGCACTTCTCTGTGCTCTCTCCTCTGGTCATCAGTGGCTTTGCCTTCAGTGTCTTGTGCTCACCTAAAAAGCAGTTATTTTTCTCTTGTTCCTGATTGACTTCAGTAGAGATGTGTGGGTGGAAGGAAGAAAGAAAACCACCACCTTCCCTTTGGTCCCTGCTTGGTGTTTACTGTCTTTCTCTGAGCATGACTATCAACCTCAGACAGATAACTCAAAAGGAATCCTTAAGAAGCTGTCACCTGCAACAAAACCCACTCTGCACTCATAGAGGAACTGAAAAGTGCTCAAGTGGCAGTGTCTGAGCAAGTATCCTGGTCCCAGAGCAGGTGAGCAGCTTTCAGAGAGGTGAAAATTGCTTCACAAAGTGGCAATCAATGTCCATAAGGAACATCTCCTGTCCTACTGGGGTGTGGCTGTGCTGTACTGGACTGGTGGCTCTCTGTTTTCTGTCACAGAAAAGGCTCAAAGTTCAAGAAGCTTTACAGTACCGAGCTCCTTGCTGTTGAGCTGGAATGAGCATGGACCTCTGCTGTCTCCCTTGCCCAGACCACACGGATGGGAACATGAGATGCTCCTAAGACTGCAGAACCAAGGCTGAAGAGCTTGGAAGGACAGGTTTGGAAGTTTCCTGTGTGGGTGAGAGTGGGCTCACACCTGTAACCAACTGGCTAGATTTACTCTGGTAATTCCAGGGAAAGGATCACTCCTAGGTTTTGTGTAATCTGCTTATTACTGTGAAATCTCATGTGGATTAGTGATACTGTGAAATTCACGTACAGCAAGCTGCTTTGGAAATTTTGATGAGAAAAAGCAGAAAGCAAAAAGCAATGAGGGTCCACAAAGGCTGAGGCAAGAGCAGAATTAAAGTTTTTGATGCCTTCATAACCTCTGCTAAAGCCATTGTCCAAGCACATGCAATATTGGATACAACCTCCTTCCCATAGTGCCTGTGAAAGCTGAAATAACACATTCTGATTTGCAGGGGTCATCCCAGTAGCCAGTGTTAGGCTATTCTTATGCAATGAAAAGTCTCTTGTTAGTTACTGTGACTTCTTTACAATCATAGGATGTACATATTCGAACCCCGAAGGGTCCTCTCCGGAGAATAACCTTTATTTGCTTGATTGCTTTTGTTCAGTTAATTCTGCCTAATTACTATTTTCTTCCTATTAGATCCTAATTATATACAGTATTTTCATTATAAAGTGTAATGTTTCCCAGAGAACTATGTCAATTACACAGACAATATTACCAGAGGTCTCATTTACTTCATTAAACCAGAGAGCAGTCTCTCTTCTGATTAAAACTGCAGTTGGAGGTATGGGCATAGTAATGTCCTCCTCCAACAGTGTAGATATGAGAACTGTTCAGATGATGTTTAAAGAAAATATGATTTGTATTTTTAAGTGGATAAAGATGCCTCTCTCTGACTGTTGATCGTTTTAAAATCTTGTTTATTCCACCTGGCTGTCAATAACGTAATTCCAAAGTTTCAGGAATTTTACTGTGAATTAACGTTGTGTAAATTATGAATAAATATTGTGTAAAGAGAGCTCAAAAGATTTGAAAATTTAGTCCCAGTGCATAGCAATACAGTGGCAAGGATTGAATGGAATACAGAAAATGTAAGCACGAGTATTCTTCTGTCTCGTAGAAGAACAGTCTGTGCCTTGAATGATGGTAGAAAGGGTATTGATGTGAGAGGGAATGGATTTGGATGTAATAAGTAACAAGAGCATGGAAGTCATTGCTGCAGGATCTCAGCTAAGCCAAGACATCTGAGTCCACAGGGAATGAAGACTCTCCATTTCCAAGCACAATAACTATCTCGTGACCAGCAGCTTAGAGTGGGTTGAGACCCTGTGTGACGCCGGGATGTTTGGTTTCCTTGGAGGTCCAGTGTCAGCCTCCATCTGTAAAATGCAGGTACCATTTCCCTCACTGCCTCCTGTTACTGTCAGCTCCAGTACATCAGTGACATAAAAATCACCCATCCTGTTCAGACCATCACATGATGAAGGAGTCAGCTATAGTAAATGAAAAATATCATTCTCATGCAAAGGCTGCAGGTAATAACATTACATCGTAATTCAGTAGACTGTGCAGCTCCAGTGTAACTCAGTGTATAATCATATAAGCATCTAGCACACACTTGGCACTTCATAAATAATAAATAATAATATTAATAATACAACTGCTGGCACAGTGACTTTCAATAATAAGTAGATTTTTAAAAAAGTGTCAGAGCCAAATGGGATACCCAACATGCCTTTTGTTTACCAGAGCTGTGCAAAGCCTTTCAGGAGAGTATCCGGAACTCCCGCTTCAGTTACAACTGAAAGGGAGCTTTGGCAGAGCTGGGGAGGTGAACACGAAGAAATTGGCATCTCAAGTATCCCTGACAAACCATACAGGGACCAGATTAAAGAATCTATAGGCCACAGACCTCCAGAAAGCATGGACAGAAGAGATCTCAAGAGGTTACCTGTTCTGCTCCCTAACCTAGTGCAGCATCAGACTGTTCTGCTTCCAGGTTTGGGTTTAACTTCTCAAAGACTTGTAGTGGTGGGGATCAATACCATCACCAAACAACCTATTGCACTGCCTCATTTCCCAAAAGGAGAGAAGTGTTTCAAGAAATGTTTCCCTAAAACCGAACATAAACACCTCTGCTGTAATTTCTGCTCAGTATTTCTTGCCCTACATCATTCTTTTTGAACCTTTTACTCTTTGGAAGGAAGTTGCCTCCTGATTCTTCCTTTATCTTTTGCTAAGAACCCCCAAATCCTTCTATCTTTCCCCTTTGATTTTTTGATCATTCTCATTGCTTTATAGTCCCTCCACTTTGTCCTCCTATGCCCTAAATGCCATGCCAGATCTGAACACAGTGCTCCAGCTCAAATCTCACCGGTGCTCAATCTAGTGAAAAGAACAACTCATTTGTCACTCAGGTTGTTCTCTGATTTATGTATTCTGGTATATACTTTGCCCTTTTGTGTAGGATTGTATATTAAGATATGTTACAGATCCTCTTGCTTCCTAAACACTTGACATTTTTCCCCTAATTTTCCCTGTTTTGAGATTTTAAATCATATTTTACTTGAACATAATTTCGTTAGCTGACAAATACAGACATGACTTTTTCACTGTTAAATAAATAAGAAGTGTTGCTGTGTCAATAAAGAGATCTTTAGCAAGTGCATAAGAACTCAATGTCCCCTGATATTTCAGCCTCTAGAACATGAAAATGAAAATAAAAAAGAGGCAAAATTAAGTGAAATTCAGAAAAAAATGTTTCCAATTTTTATTTCCTATAACAATGTTCTTCTCTGTGAAGGTTTAATTGGGTATTTTTCTTCTTGATTGGACTATTGACAGAATTTTAATGCAGTTAGATGTTATCTTACTGAGATTCAAATTCCTAAATCCACCAGGATTTTTGATCATCCTGGTCCTTTTATTCACATTAGTGAACTAATCTCTAAGTGAGAACAGGATAACAGAGCATTGTGCAATGAAATACAACTCCATGCAATGAATTCTAAGTTTTCATCCAGTCAAAAGAAAAATGGATGTGCTGCACAGAAGCTGTAATATGGATGGGAAAGGGGGTGATTTGGAAGTTCAGCAAAAATCCTGAACCACGTGTCACCCACCACTGGGTGAGAGGTGGTAGGAACTATTTCTTGGGTTTTTTGGGGGATGATTCAAAGAAGAGTCACTGGTTTTTCAAGTCAAGCTATTCCTTTGCAGCCAGGTGTACAAGGAAGATATTTGGCTTACATTTCCAGCAAGAAATGAAATAGAGATAAAGCATCTCTGCCACAGGGAATGTCACCTGGGTGGATGTGTGGGGACACTCTCATGAAGGTGCACAGGACACATACACCATAGTGACAGTCTTTTCAGGGTTTGGCCTTCTGCCATCCAGGAAGAAGACACCAGGTCTCTTGAAACAGCTCATTAGACAGGTTTACGGAGGCTTTATGGACCATTACAACGATCTGATGTGGGTTTTAAATATGGAGCAACATGGGGTACTCTAATGGCTTTATGGCCATCTTCAGGTAGGAAAAGCCAGGCTCCCTGCCAAAGTGCTGTGAGAGCCAGAAGAAACAAGGGGATGAACAGATATAATCTCTCAGAATCAAGAAACACTGTGGTGTTTTAGAGGGAGTGGATAGATGCACACCTAATTCTTACTGCTTAAATGCCTTGTCCTGCTCCTTAAAGATGTTCAACAAATATCAGATATCCCTGAAGTTCAGAATCTACTTTTTCTTCATCAGTCCTGCTATTCTTCAGTCAAGGATGCCAACCTTTTCATCAAGCATTTATCTCTGCCACTTCATTTCTGAGCTCAGAAATCTACATGTTTGGTCTCCAAGTCTTTGGTGGATGTTCTGCTGGTAGAAAATTAGCTCCATGGAAGGGTAAATGGAGATATCAAGGAGCATACGGATAGCCAGATGGAGATATGTAAATACAGAGAAAAAGCTGGATGAGGAATAAGGCTGAAAGATTGTGTGGATGGACGGACAGTGATTCACTACGGACAGATGGAAACCGAAGCTGTTTGGAAAACAGAATTTCTGTTCAACTGTGACACATTAGAATTTGTTTCCATTCAGAAAGGGAAAAAAGTCAATATGTTGGCATTTTTCAAGAAAATGGAAATGTTAACTCCTCCTCCCCCCCCAATTGTTCAGAAACAGGGACATAATTCAATAATTTAAAAACTTTTTAATGCAACATGAAATAGAATTGTGATTTTAGAAATGCTAAATATAAGCATGCCTTAATTAATATTTTCTGTGATGTAAAGGTTGACATGAAATAAAAAGCTGAAGCTAATTGTGGTCACATTCGAGAACAATGAGAAATATGTTATATTAAAAATAAACACATTTCCCTGAAACATTTTAAGTTTTTATGAATTTATATTGGTTTAAAAGCAGAAGGCTTCCACTCTTTTCTAATCATTGCATCCTCCTCTAAAGGAATTGAGAAGCAGTCTGAAAAGAACAAGTAATGTATAGTGGAGGGCTTAAAAAGAGGATGGAATGGTGGGAAGGTGTCAAAGTCGCCATGCTGAAGGTTCAGGATTTGTCCTGTTGCAGTTGGTGACAGTTCTTATTATGCTCAGTTGGACCAGCTGGGAGTTCACCCAAGCTGGCAGTGTCTAAGGGAAAGCCATAAGCCACATCAGCCTGTCCCAGCATGGGAAGACAGGCTTTCAGACCAGATACCACATGCATTTTAGTGCCAGGCTTTCCAGATGATGTTCCTGAACATCCCTGCACTCCGATTTAATGATTTGCAGAGAGGCCAAAGCAGGCTTCATGTGCCAGAGGTTTTTTTTAACTTGACTTTTCCTTTCAGTGGAAACATCCTTTGTTCTCCCTAAGCCATGCTATATTAATGACTGCTTTGCACGTAGGAGTCCTGATGGGATAAGTTCTGCTTTCAGCTGCCAAATTGTTAAATGATCAATGAATAATAAATCACCTCTTGAACTGTGCCCATGTTTTTTGTTGAGGGGGATGCTGTGCACTCTAAGCTTAGGATGCAGCTTGTTTATGGAAGAGAGACACAAACTACGAGGGCTTGACACCAGCCTGGGAAGAAGCAGGAAAATGGCAAATTTCTGCTTTGTAGCTGTGGCTTTGGATTCCTTCTAAGCAAATCTAGAGATCTTCTCTTTAAATAAATGGAGACAGAGTTCTCTGCCCAACATGACAAAACTCAAAGACAATGAGAAGAAGTGGAGGGCCAGAGGTGACTGCTGGTTAAAGTCCAGTGAGTGAGTGTGAGTCTTGGTGCCTCCAACAAACCCGGCCCACTGTAAGACAGAGCTGCTGCGACGTGATAGCTTTTGCTTTCCTATGATTTGCTCATTGTTGCAGGAATTACACTGATTTTGCTTCCACTGACCTTCTTGATCTGTGTATGGGAAGAAAAACTCTGTCTTTTTTGGAGCCAGAAAGGCTTTTATCCAGAGGAAGGGTCCCTTAGAGGACAGCTGGGGGATCTGAGGAGATCATAGAGTCATAGATAAGGGGGGATCATGAAATCACCTCCCAAATCTGCTTTCAATTTGCAGCAATGACACCAATGTCCAATGCATCTCTTAAATTTCCATCCCATGGCCTGCCCTCACTGATCCCTTGCAAGAAGCTGCTACCTGGTGAGATTGCCCAAGAAGGAGGGCGAGAAAGCAGCCTTGACGCTGAATTTTGGCACAGCTGCTTCTTCCTTCCTGAGAATACCCTGAAAAACCTCGGTCATGTTACATTCTGCAGCAGGACTTGTTGCATATTCTAATTCCCTCTTGCTCCCTGATTTAGAGCTACAGCTAATGCTTTTGATGTCAGCCTGAGTGAGATAGAAAGGTTTAAAAATTCATAGCTGACCTTTCGCTGACACGTTTAGTTTCCGTTAGGCAAGCGCTGTGCAGCGGGTCCAGGGGAGGGGAGGGCAGTTTTTAAATCTGAATTGCTTTTTTCTTAAAACAAGAGAAAGCATTAAGGGTGATGGGGGAGTTGGTGTTTCAGTTCTGTAACGGGGAAGAAAGGGAGACAGGAATGAAAATTAAACCGAGGAAGAGAGGCCTCAAAAGCAGAGGACAGGCTTATGAAAAATATATACCTTCAGCAAAGGAAGATTGAATACAAATTGGATCCCTTTTAAAAATATGCCTTTAAAACAGACGTTTTAAAGGGTGGGAAGGGGGGATAAGGGGGGAGGGAGAGAGGGGGAGTGAGAGGGGGAAAAAATTGTCTCTTAAATGTGTTCAGAACATTTCTGCAGCCTGCAGAGCTGGGATTGTTTATTAGAAGATAAGATGGTGAAAAATGTATTTTGCAGAAAGAAAATAGTAAAGCTGGTTTTCCAGCAGATAAGAAGCCAAATTTCTATTTTATGCTCAATTGAATGATTCAGTTACATTATCTGGGAGGCAGCAGTGAAATAACACCCTTTGGAAATGAGACTGTGAGGACACGCAGTTCAGAGGAGGCAGCTACGGGTGCAGCACCCGGAGACTCAGACATCCAGCCCTGGGACACCCGTGGGTGGTGCAGCCCTCCCTTCCACTCCAGGCGTGGCTGTGGATGGTGAGAGCCATTCCCCAAAACAACTGCTGCAGGCTGCACAGTGCTCCTAAAGGAGAAAGGTGCAGGATTCATGCTTGTCTCTTCCTGCTGTCCACTGGCACAAAGCAATGCTGTTCTGCAAGCAGAGCTTCTTGTCTGAGGATGGCTCCCTCCCTCCTTGGCACAACATGGTCCATCCCAGAGCATGGTTCAAATGAAATGGCAGGAACTGAGAGGAGATCCATATGGAGAGAGCTGCTGTCCCTCTCTCTGCAGGACAACTGCAGGGCCTGGAGTGAGGACAGAATTGTGCTGGTTTTCCCTCTACATTGCTTTTGCGTTTCTCAAGTCTGATGTCCACAGAGGCAGCTGCTGTCTGGTGTGAGAGAACCAACGTGACATGTGCCAGGACAGCTGTTTTTGTTATTTTACAATGACTTCTGCAGCTTTTAGGATTTTCCTTTGAGCTCTAGGTTCAGGAAAAAGGAAATTAGGAAGTGGGAAAAAGAAAAAGGAAATTATTTAACCTCCTACCCATGGACAGCCTGTTCCCATAAAATGAGTACCCTGTAGAATCTCAAAACCCAGAAAAAAATAGGTGCTGTTTTAAGATAAAAACTACACCAAGTTAGCATCAAACACATTCCTATAATTATTTACTCCAGGATTTTAGATGATGGACTCTCCGTTTTTCACTGGTCAAGGCTGGCAATGTTATTTGCTACGTTCCTTAGGAGACTTTAATTTTGCTTTGCTTTTTCTTTCTCTTAATATAAATGTCATTCCTTCTTAAAGCTTATGGCTTCCTCTGTAAATGAAGAAACAAATGAAGCATGTGGCACATTAGTGCCAGTGTTCTGGTTCTAGAGGGTCTGGTTTACAACTGTTGTTGTGTCCTTGGTAAGTCAATTTTTTATTTGCTTAGCCATTTAATTTGTGGTTCATTATTTGTATGGACCTGTCCACACTGATCATACAAAGAGAAATCTGCTGCAAAAGGACAAAACAACTTTCTGCAGTTTTTACAAGGTGTCTGTCATGGAGAAGCTTAGCTGCTAATAGAAGTTACATCAGCCTTTGGACTGATGTATGGTTAAGTGTACAGTTTACTGCACTTAAAATCAGACTCCTGCACTGGTGGTTGTTGAAGAGAATATTTTTCTGCATGAGACCAAGATATGTCTTGATGTGTCCAGGATGTGGACGGTGAGGGTGGTTGCAATGGGCTGGTCCTCTGCAGCCTGATGTTTTTTTAGTGGCCAGATGATTAATGATTACAGCCCAGGTACCAGTAGGCAGATATTAATTGGTTTAAACTGGCATCTTGGATAATGGTGTGATTTGGGAAGATAAGAACTGAATGCCACAGAGAAAAAGGACAATTTATTGAGGAGAAGGTGCAAAGGCATGATTTACTAGAAATAAATGGTGCTTTAAAGAATGAACCAGAGAAAACATTACTTCTTGACCACCACATATGTCATTAAGGACTCTATTTGATTACCTGTATTATATTATTGTTCATTATATGATTTACAGCCAAAAGTTCTAATTAAGAACTGCCACTGCAGTAGGTAAGCATTGATTAGGCACCTGAAAAAAGGTCTTCTTCCTCCAGCCTTAACTTTTGAGAGAACATAAAAGATAAAAAGGAAGATCTTCAAGTTCACAGAGCTGCTTGGTGGGGACTGGAACTCAGTTTCTGTGCTCTAAGTCACACTATTTACTAAAACTTCCTTGTCATTTTCAGCACTGAGTTTCCTTTCAAAAACACTCCTATGTATCAATTTGATTCACGAGTTTGACAACAACATGTCAAAACAAGTCCTTCTGAAAAGGTCTGAGGGATTTTTCACTTTTACTTTTCGGATACCTTTCAATTGTGCCAAACTCTCCATTTCCACATTGTATTTTTTCATTACAGTGTAAGTAACATACATTGGTGAGCTGATAAAGTTCTGAGGAGACATGCAAGACATTTTAATCTTGCTTAATGGTTTAATCTTTTCCATATGAAACTCTGCAAGTTTTTTTTTGTGTATGGACAGTTTAACAAACGTTGACTTCCAGCCTGACAGGAAGGCTGCGTGGTGGCCTGCTGGGCTTCTTTCCTGAGCCAGCTTTCCTCTTTTAAGACCATAATAAAGGTACCTGATGAGTTCTACTGTCACTCTCATTATCTTTCTGACACTGTTAAAGAGCTATAAAAAAATATTTACCCTTTCTTCTCCCAAATCTAGTTGTAAAATTCTAAGTCTTGACCCCTGCTTATGGAATTTCAGCCGGAGTTCTGAAACATGGGAGTATTTAGAGAAAAGAGATCTTCTAAGGGAGGAGAGATTAGAGATTATTTATAGCTTGCTTCCTGCTGTGCATGAGACAGCACTGATGTGTCCAACTATTCAGTAACTGGAAATTCTGGTCCTCATCCTTGGGAAACCAAGATAGTGTCTAAGGTGGTCAGGAGAGCAGAGGTAATGTTTCTTAGAGCACACCTCTGCAGATTTTGTATCTTAGTACAATAAGGTCTTTGTTCAGTACTGGGACTCCAGAGCATTACTGCCACACAAAAAATAAACTATAAACCATTTAGCTTTGTGGTTCAGCATGTTGGGAAAACCAGTGTCTATGCAAAACCACTGCAGGCAACGATTGATGGCAATAGAGGAGACTGAGTTGATGTTCACGACCGTTTGATTATAAGGATTGCTAAAGGCATAGACTTATCAAAAAACAAGCCACCTGACTACCCTGACAAGGTTCATGTGAGAGCTTATGAATTATTTTGTTGAAAGAAAGACATGATTTCCACTCATCTTTTGGTATATTTACATGTATTTGTATACAGCAGCCTCCCAGGACCTGAAGGGGGCTACAGGAAAGCTGGGGAGGGACTATTTAAAAGGGCATGTAGTGATAGGATGAGGGGGAATGGCTAAAAATTGGGAAGGGGAAGACTTAGATTAGACATTAGGAAGGAATTCTTTACAATAAGGGTGGGGATGCCCTGGCACAGGCTGCCCAGAGAAGCTGTGGCTGCCCCATCCCTGAAGGTGTTCAAGGCCAGGCTGGATGGGGCTTTGAGCCCCCTGATCCAGTGGGAGGTGTCCCTGCCCATGGCAGGGGGGTTGGAACTGGGCTTTAAGGTCACTTCCAACCCAAACCATTCAATGATTCTATGATTTGTCATCTTTAATCACGAAAGTCTGACCTCTGATGGATACTCAGGAGTCCAGACTAAAGTGAAGAGGAAACAGATTTTCTGTCCTATAAGAGAACTGGATATTTTGGTGTCTGTTTTTCTCAGAATTTAAACTAAAAATCATAATATAAAAAACCCCCAACCTTTTTATAGAATGAAATATTACACACTGAAATAGCAGACAGCAGGGCTGGGCATAGCAACATTGGCACTGTTTTATCCTGCAGACTCTGCTGTACCATTATCTGTTAGGGTTGCAAATAAAATATCGATTCACTTAAACAACTGCATTACGTGGGGTAAAGAACGGAAAGAAATGGTATCTTGGCTTGAAACTGGGAAACAAACTCTTCCATATCAAACAGGCACAGTAGGAGTTAATGGAGGGTTGAGAACAAAGCCATTTTTCTTAGCATTTTGTATTGTTTTGTTAATCAGTAAAAGAGATGTCATTTCTCCAGGCCTGTGGGGACTAAAGTAGAAGCCCCTGAGATGATTACATTGGATATGATCTAAAGTATCTTTCCAAGAGATAAAAAATGTCTGGCTGACTAATAACTATGAGCCAACAAAAAGGGGGGGAGCAGGGGGGAGATGTAATGCAGGCAGAGTCAGAGAGGTCTGCTGTGGGAGCCTTTTAACATGCACAGCCTCCCCCACCACACACGCAGAACTATCTCTTAAATGTGCCTATTTCTCTCGCTCGCTTTGTAAAAATACTGCCCTGAAAGTGGGGGAGTTTATTTATAGGGAGAGCACAAGAAAACAAATGTTTCATTCGCTGAACTCTAACCTCTTTTGATATTAATGTGTGTGATAAATTCGTTGGCTAAAGGCAGGAGATAAACGAACTGTGTTTAGCCACCAAATTACATCCCTTGCTATCCTTCAGCGAGAAGAGCAAGGGAAAGGCTGGCAACTGGTTTTTTTACCTCAGCACCACACCTAGCACGTTATGAGCAATGCCAGTGACTAATAACAGCAGCTCTGCAGGCAGGTATTTTATTCTCACAATACCTTAAAAAATGGAGCCTGTATTTCCTTCAGAAAATATGCCCAGAGTTGGGTTTTACCTCTTCGGGCTGCTCCACATCCTGCAGCGACCTGGAACCCTAGACACAGTAATCACACTCCACACGCTCCTCCTGCCTGGATGAGATTTCAGGCTCTGCCTGTGACAATCACATTGGAACCAGTCAAACAGCATTTGCCAGGTGATTTGTTCAGTTGATGTCATAGTATTTTGATAGCGTTATTTGCCAATTTTCTCCTCCCCCTTCCCCCATTACATACCCTGTTTACAGAACTGGTGAAACAATTTGCAAATAAGTTTAATAGATCAGATTCACAACACTTTGCAAACAAAACATTAAAGAAGCAATCCCTGTGCTTCTAAGCCAGGGAGTCGGCAAGAACTAGGAGAGAAAAGCTTTGCTATTCCTATTACACACTGCAGTGCCTGGTGGGAGGGTATGAGCAGGTTTCCTGGAAGACTGATAGTTCTAATGTGCAGATTAAAACTCACAAAAACTGTAATGGGTCATTCTAAACCTGGAAAACTTTCTAGGAAATTGATAGTAAATTATATACTTTATTAATTTAAATTGTCTTTTTATTTTTTACCACAAAATTTTTAATCCATTGACACCACAGGTGCATGAATAAACATGTGTCTTCCTGTCTTATTATATATTAAGTCTTATATATGTTATGCCTTATGTTTATAGCTATCTGACAGTGATAAACAATTAATGGACAATCCAGGAAAAAACAAAATTAACTTTTTAATCCTGCTGCAGTTCACATCACTTGCCTAGAGCAAAATTTGTGTCTCCACAGTGGTCCCTGTCTTGCCCACAGGCAATATCTTCAATGTGGGCACCGGGAGGGTCTGGCTGAGATCATCTACTTTCCCCTGCAGCCATACTCCCACAGAACAATGTATTCCTGTTACTTCGTGGGACTTGGCATTGGGAACTCATTTACCCATTTCAGCAAAAAACTGGTCAAAAAAGGGTTGCACAAAATGAGAATCTACAAACCCAGATGTTCTTAGGTGTCTTCAGCAAGTTCTTGCTCCCTGGCTGACATTTAGTATGCCCACACTCGGGCGCAGAGTGAGTGAAGAGGAAGGCAAGATAGGACACTCTGAGCTCCAGGCTGTATGGCTGGCCAGCTAGCAAAGATAAAACCACAGCTTCTGCCCAGACATTCCTTCTCCCCACAAGCAGGACTATTCATTGACTTCTAATTTTATTTTATTTTTTTCAGCTGACTTGGTAGTGAAATGGAATTTAATGAGAGAAGGTCTAACTGTCTGAGACTGACGACGTTAGTGGTGTTAATGCATCCTGTGCAACTTATGCATAAAACAGACCACTTACCAAGGTCATTGTATATTTGCTTTGGTGCAGCAACAGCAGCATCAATCTTCCTTCTAAACCCAGCAGATTATATAAAACCACGTAGGTATTTAAAACCTAAGTTTAAAATACAAAAAGGACATTTTTTCTCCAGGTACCCAAATGATTCTTTAAAATTAGTAGATGATTTAGTGGCATTAACCTTGAAAAGCTCCGAATCTATCCAGCAAATCTAAAAGGAATGGAACTGATTTTTCTGGATTGGCGAGGTATAAAATTACATCGTCAGTGTATAATAGCTGAAACTCTCTTATTGATGATTAACCACATTTATTAACAGCAGGCTATAATCTCAAGATGTTATTTGTACAATGACTGAGATGTAATATAGTGCTTTCTAAAGGACCAGATCATGAAATGCACCAAAGGTCACCATGAAACACTGCAGAAATTACAACATCAGTCTTGGCAGATATCTATAGTTAGTCCTACCAGCCTTTCTTTCTAGTGCAAAATGATTCTGACTGGTTGGTTCCTCTAGAAGTTTCTGCATTTTTAATTCAACAACTGATTGCAGGTTTAGCCCCAAGCCTCATTGGTGCTGGAGATTTTAGCTATTAGCTAATGCTGATGTAAACTCCCAGGCTGGGAAGAGCAGCTTTGATGAGCCTTGGGAACAAATCCTAAGGTGGTAGGGGAAAGAAGGCCCCAAAGCATCTGGCAACAATGCCTGCTTGTTTAGGTGAAGCTTATTTAGTTGCACATTTTGCTAGGGATGCTTTGCAGAGCTCAGCAGCTCAGTAGAAATGCAGACATCAAAATATCCAATTGTATGTCTTATTATGCCTCTTTCCCGATCCAAAAGTGCACGATGCCAAAATCTGAGCAGCTCAATTTCCATGAAAGTAGAAGATCTAACTAATCACCTAGTGGGAGTTACCTTAAGGTCCACTAAGTAGTTTCTCCCCAAATTTACTTTGTGCTGAAAAAGAGATATAAGTAATAACAAATAGCAGTTATTCCACCGATTTAAGATATATTAAAAGTACTAAAAGACATTTATAATACAAATTAACTTGTAGTAAAAATGAATCAGCTGCTCCTGGAACATAAAGTGGGAAAGCCCAGCTGCCAGGGCTCTTAATCATGCTGTGTCTTAAACAATATGAACTGTTTGAAAGGAACAGTTGGTGAGTGGTGAAGTGCTTCTGCCCCAAGTGGAGCTTCATGATGGATTAATTTTCAGCCAGATCATTCCTGCTGCCAGGACCTGCTAAGCATGGGCTCAGCACCAAGAATCCCCGCAAACACTTCTCCAGGCTAACAACATTAGTTCAGCCTCTTGGTAAAGTTTTGAAGGAGGTAACTTTGTTTTTGCCCGTTTAAATCCTCTTTCCATCTCAAATTAAATTCAGGACTCCTCAGCAATCCCCATGTTCACCCTTGCAAAGCATTGCTATATTTTGGTCAATAACTGCCATGTTCCATCTCAGAGGTAGTGGCATTTTGGTGTTATGGTCCCTGTCCTTATGTGTGTTGTCTATAAATCACTCTTGCAGCTCTTAAAAGAGAAAATTATTTCTGAGTGAGAAGACAAAATTGCCAGTAAAACATAAGGATGTCCAGCCCACCCACCTAGAGAACACACATAATACTGCAAAACCACCTTTCTACTCTCTGTCCCTCTTTACTTGCATGAAATTACTAAGGCAGAGAGGAGAGAATTTGTCCTGAATTTTAAATAATGTTCCATTTCAAAATGCTGGAGTTAGCAGGGGCAGCTAAAAGCTCTATTTTCATTTTCTGAGCTGAGGAGGAAATGCAGTTGAACCTACAAGATGTAAAAAAAATATTAAAAACAAATTAAACAAAGTTAATACTGAACTATTCTCTTGAAAATCATTTGAAAAGGGCAGAGTATTGGAATTTGGGACAACAGGAAGAAAAATGATCTTAGTTTGGAAAGTCTGCTTGCATTCTAATGAGTGAAGTTACTCTTGGAAAGAAGGCACCTTTACTACGCTCCTTCAGTAGAAGGTGGTGTGTTAGGGGCAGAGATCATTTTCTGACTTCTTCATGTTGGACAGACAAAAATTATAGTCATTGACAGTAGTTAATTAGAACCTCTAAATGGAGCTGGTTCCATAAAAGGAGTCTATTAGAGATGGAAGTGGCTTTTCTCTTTCAAAAATATTGTGGAGAGCTTGAAATGTTTTCCTCTCTTCAATTAAGATAAGAAGCTGACATCTTTGAAACCTTTGCAAACCTATAATCTGGAGAAATATTTCACTTTTTCAAAGTGAAAAAAATGTTTTCATCTGGTATTTGAGGAGCTCCCTCCCCTCCATAATTAAATAGTTAAAAGGTAGCATATCTCTTTGTTTATTATAAATCGTGACATTAATAATTCTGCAGTCATTTAAAAATGGAAAGTTATCTTGAACTGGAAAATTGGCATTTTTCAGAGAAAATGTCAGAACAAAATGTTTTGACATCTCTGCAACTTTAAAAATATGGAGTTGAGGAACAAGTCAAAAACCATTCCCTAGCTTGGAAAGTTTCACAATCTTAAGTAAAAATGTTTTGGCAAAAATATAAAGCCTGTTTAGAGCTGGCTGTATCTTGTGTGGGCTGTATAGGTGTACCTGGGCTTTCTAGGCTAGTTGCAGGTCTGAGGACCTCATTCCACACGCAGGAGACATCTGCAGGAGTATCTTCATCCACATGTTCCTTACGATTGCCTCTGCTTGGCTCTGGATGAAAAAAGGCTTCCAGAGGAGAATTCCCCCCCTCTCCCACAACAGGAAGTATTTTACACTCATTTTTCATATCAGGCCTGGTGCTACCTCGGTGCTACCCTCATCCCTCACAGCCTTCAGAGCTACGTTGTTCCTCCCCATGTTCCTTCTCAAAGCCCTTATTTTCACCTTCCATCAGCTCACTGCTGAGCTAGGAGAGAAGCACAGTGTCTGTAAGGACTGTAGATGGGAGGACTTCCTCCTCTTTGCTGGACATTGACCCTGAAGCTGAGAATATCAGAAATCTTTAAGAATACTTGGGGCTGAGCATTTGGATTTTGGCTTTCTTTGGTTCCTCCTGGCATAACCTCAGCTCCTCCTTCTCCTTCTCCCTACTCTGCCCATCCAAGAGGAGCTACACAGAAAGATCTTTCATGCCAACTTGTGCATCTCTCCCTGTAGGTTAGTGGAAGGAGCAGATAAAGAGGGCTGAACGACTGAGTAAAGCTGCAAATGAACTCCCATTAGCTCTTGCTGCATATCTCTGGTGGAGGGGTTGGTAAACAGTTAGCACTTATCTCTCTGCTCAGCATTTAGCTGATTTCCATAATGAGCTCCATTGAACTGAGAGGCCTCGAGGTGTCCCAAGGCTTCTGAGACGCAGTGTGTTCTCTAAATCTGATTTATGTAAAGGTGAAGGCAATTGTGTTAACAAAGGAGAGGAACACAATCAACACGCAGTCTGCAGCAACAGGGGAGGCAGTGGTGTCTGTGGCTGGGTCTGAAAGAGATCTGACAGTGGCTGGCTGTAGGATGGGGAGGAGCTGGGATCCAGCCTTGGAAAACACAGCCAGGAGGAACATGCATAGAGTTTATTTATCTTTATCTTTATTTTTTCTTCTCTCCCACTTCAAAACCGAGAAAATTTGCAGCTCTGAGGCATGCAGAAACCATCTTAGAGGGGACCAGAGGTGAGACAGCCCAGTGTAAGCCCATTGGTTGCACCATCCCCGCTGAGCCCCAGCACTGGTGCTTGGTTCCATTCTTAGTCCTATCACAGCCTGGCAGGTTCAGCTGCAGAACCCTTACTTTGGGCCTGAACGCAATCTCCATTCCTCCTGCTCAGTCAGGCACAAAATCCTGCAGACTCTAGCAGTCCCCCTTGTGGGTTCGAGTCTATCTGTCACAAGCAGAAAAGAAAAGAAAAATTCATACAGGTTTTTACAAAATCACTTATTTCTTTGCATAATCTCTGAGGGCCCCTATTTCCAACCAGCATCCATGGATTCCACGTTTACAATCAGAGAGCCTTTCCAAGGTCACTTACATCAGCAGTAAGACAGGTGGACCTTGGGAGCTTTTGGGCACAATTTACAGAAAACCATTAAACTATCAAATGATTTCACAAGGGAGAAAGTGGAAATCTGATCATGTGACTGAATAGAAATTAAGAATCTTGGGGGAAAAAAATCAGGGGAAAAAGATGCTATCGTTGGGAATAATCCTGCTTAGGTTATAATGGGAACTGCATGACTCAGTGGAGTTTTGCATGGCTGGATGCTTTAAGCAAGGATAATCATAAAGAGAGATGAGTAGAACACGAATCAAAAAGGATAGAATACATATTTTTCTCATGGTAAATTAAGAGGAGATTTGAGGAGTGGAAATCCAGACAAGTCAAATGCAATGGAACACCATCACAACAGAACTAACCATCTGCGTCTGCTTTAATCCCTGCTTGGAGGGTGGAGATGGCAACATGAGGATGTCTGCCTCTCAAGGAGAATTTTTCTGCTAGTTTGCATTTAATTGTGTATTTTGCAATTTTTTACAACACCAGCTATTCTGCTAAACTTGGTTTAATATGCAACAAACACTAACCATGTAAACAAGAAGTCTGTCCAAAACCCTTATTATAATTCCCAGAACCACTTGCAGGCTTTCTGAAACCCATTATTATAATTATAGTCAAGAATCACAGGACACTGTGATTTGTGCCAAAAATACATATACACGGAATTGTTTGTACAGACCACAGACAGAGAATGAGAGAAAGAACAGAGAGAGATGCAGCTTCAGTGCTGCTCAATTCAGGAGCAGTAACACCCATCTCTTTTAATTTTTCCTCTTTTGTTTTCCAATTTAACTTGTAGCTGCTGAAATCCAGGCTAATATTTGCTTCGTTCTCCGTGCTCTTCCTTAGCCTCAATCCAGGGAAGCTCGAGCTGTGCCCTGGTTTACTGCATCCCCCCAGCTCCAGCAGCCCCGGGATGAGGAGCCAGGTCTGCTGGCAAGATGCAAGGCTCAGGACCTATCAATCACAGCAGAGATAAAGATCAACTGCAGTTTGGAAACTGCTGCAACAGCACTGGAGAGATGCAAAATGCAGGCAAACTCAGTGGAAAATGCAAATGCATTCCTTGTTTTATTAGTCTTTTGCACACAGTTCCTCTCTTGAAACACTTTGCAATCAAAAGACACTGGAGTGGACTATTTTGAGCCCTGATCCATCACGCTAAGAGGTAATGCTGATTAGGTTGTGCAAGCACAAAGCACTGATATCAATATCTTTCCTGAGGGTTTTCTAAGAGAAGCATGGGGCCTGATTCTGATTTTAGATGAGCATATTTAGGGAGTAACATCACAGTGGTCAAGCTGCTGCCTGGGCAGTGGAACAGATTTAATCTTCTCACGTCTGTGCTTTGAACAAAAAGTTCTTCAGTGTTGCTTTTATGTATGTATGTATATATGTGTGTGTGCATGTGTATAATTTAATATATCTATATAAACATCAGAATGTGCATAGAGAACAGGGAGAAAAAGAGAACCCAACATGTCCTGCAGTGAGAGTGACAACAATGATGTGCCAGGCGCAGTTCTTGCTTATAATGCAATGCCTCTCCCTGTTTGAGAGCCACCTCTGAGCACTTCAGTCCATGCCTCTTCTTTGGAACAGAAAACCTAATGCCCAATGTATTGTTTTCAGCCCAGAAACTGAGAGCAAGAGAGATGAGGTCAGCTGCCTGAACTGGGAATGAGGGACCTTTTTGGTTCTGCTGCATCCTTTCTCTAAAGGCCACACTGACCAGGAGAGGGAATGCATTGGTTTAAACGCAGTCGAGTGGTTCATTGGATGGCAGGAAGAGGTTTAAGCCAGTTGTTGCTCTTTCTGTATGCCATGCAGAAACTGGTAGGAACTTCTCATCAGGGACATGCCTGATCACTAAGGAATATGTGGCAGTAAAATATCACCGTATTGTGGAGCACAAGCAGTCTCTACATTCACATATCAACTATGTCCTCCGATTTGCTCACAGGAGAACACATGAGGACTCTGGCACTTCACATTAGCTCAACTGCATCTGTTTTTCAGCACCAACAAACCACCAGTGTGTGTAGTTATTTGTTTCCTTAAGATGATTATGCCAGATAGCTCAGCTCAGTTCAGAAGCCCATTTACACCCAAGGGTGGCTTGAAAGACACTGCAGAGGACAAAAAGTAGGACAATGCAGTCTGAGATCCCAGGGTAGAGTAAATCATGTCAGAGTTTTACATTTCTTCACTTCAAGTCTGCAAAATATCACAGAAGTCTATTGGTTAATTCACCTTTCAGTATGCAGAGGCAGAGCTCAGATGCTTGCATGGAGTCAGGCTGAGTTACACCAGCTGAGGATTCGGCCCTTTATGTTTAATGGTCATTGCCAACTCAACTCACAAAAAGAAAAAAAATCACCCAGGCTGAAGCTGAGCCAAGATGACCAAAGAGGTCATGAAGCTTTTAGAATTATTAACTCCTATTAGTATAATAATCCTTTTTATGACACCATAAAATTACACAGTGCCTTTCAGGACGCAGATAAACTACATTCCCTGTGCTGAAGGGCCATCTCTCTCACAAAACACATCGGATTGCCTGTGTCTGCAAGCCCCTGCCCTTTGTCCTCGCTGCCCTGGGACCTCAACTCTGGATTAAATCTTCTGTGGGAGGAGTCCTATCACCTCCTATCCTCAAATCTCCCCTCCTCACTCCCACCAAATAGGCCTCAAGAGGTGTGGAAAAATGTTATATTTTTCTAGTTTTAATAGTCTAAAACACGGTAAGAAATTGCAGTTCCTTCGTTGCACCTTTGGGCTATAGTTGCTGCTTCTCTGTTCTGCAGGGATACGTGGGGTGCAGTGGGAGGATGGAAGTGGGCTCATGCTGGAAAACTAGGACAGATGAAATTTTTGCAGTTTTCCCATGAGGTGATGAGAGGGATACAGAAGGAAATCAGTGTCAAAATCATACCAACATTACAAACATAGTGAGATTTTCAGCATTCCCAAGTACCAGTGACCACAGGGAGGACTATAAGGCTGGAGCGGGACAGAAGGTCTTTAGAGGATGGCAAAAAATGTTGTAGCAGAGTCTTACATTGCTGGAGAAACATAAAATGCAGATCCTAGGCAAGTGACTCTTTCCCACTTACGAAATTCTGCAGAAATAACACATTGACATTTTTTTTCTCTAGCAATAGGAAGCACAGATAGATGGCATAGAAAGTGGCATTCATATTAAAAAAGACTAATCAATTCATTAAAGATTGAAAACCAACCTAGAAAAGCATTGAAGTTCTCAGACACCCAACTGATTTATTTTTGCTGCTCATGTAAGCTGTGCAAATAGAAAGTGTTTATTGCTGTGCAATCCTGCTGAGTCAGTGTCTCTGGGTCATATGATGTAATATGTTACAATCTGGTGAGAAATCCAGGCTAAAACTGGTTGGTTCTTTTGGTGGTTGTTGAAAGTAGATTAAACCAAAATAATTACTTGAACATTGACTTCTGGGAAATGAATCTCTCTCAACTTCTGGGAGAAGAATTTTTGTTTATGGAGATTTTTTGAGATTTTTTGGTTGCAAGCTAAAAACTGATTCTGATTTGTGATGCAGAACAGGAGTGAACAAAATTTTGATTTTACCATGAAATTGTTGTTTAGGAATTCCCAAGTTTAAAACTGTTACTTACACACTGTCAGTCTTTATTATTTTCTTCCTGAAATAACTGTCTTCTGAAAATGATTAAAAAATAGATAGCTTTGACTTCTTTGTTTCTTATCTCCTTCCCACCTACTCCCCCTGATACAAATGGTTTTGAGCAATATTACTCTGGACAGCAGATGTTATTGTTTCAACTAAAAATAAATAATCCAATGCTTTAAAAACACAGAAAACAAACAACTCAATTTGATCATGAATGCTTCTAAAGTAATAGCCATGATCCCACTCTTGACTGATACACACTTACAGACCCCAACATTGGCACATACATAGAAATCTATAATTGTGGCTGATACCAAAGTGAAATAAAAGGGAGTTGCATTGGCTTGGATTTTCTACCAGCAGCAGAATAAGAATAAAAAAATCAGCACGTGGTTAATGAAGATGAATAGGTGCAGAGAAAATGGAATTTTCATGTTTCTAGGGGTATTAAAACAACAGTAAGTAAAATCTTCCCAATAACATAATTTAAAAAAATAGCGTGTAGACATCGAATTAATCTGGGCTGCCACTGCATTGATTTCAACAGACTTCAGGAGAAAGAGTTTTCTTCAGGGAGCAGTAAGAACCAATGCCAGTAGATAGTAACCCTCAAAAATCTGTGTGCATGCTGGAATAGGATGAAAGCAAGGTCCCTCTGAAAGCTCTGCTCCCATCGTTCACACAGCGAGGGAGCCTTTGTGAGGACATCATGTGCTGTGGTGTGAGGGGTTCCTGGGCATGGGGTAATGATGAGATACTGGTACAGCCCTAACCACTCTGGTCACGGATTTCCCAGATTATGAGTTGTCCTGAGTGATCTGCACACCCTCCACTTCGTGTTTTCTGCTTCCTCCAAGCATGGATATATGGCAGCAGAAAAGAGGAGCTGAAGGTACATGGAGACAGCCCTACCTTTGAGCAAGAGCATGGGGCAAGAATGCAGGCTGGATACAGACTGCTTGGGTTCTGCCCCTTGACTCTGATGTTGTTTTGTTTTGTGAACGTGTGGAAATCACTTGATTTCAGCTTCCCTAGCTATAAAACTGCATGGTAGACACTTCCTTCCCCCATTTAAAGGAGCTTGTTGTGGGTTTCTTCTGTCAATCTTCAGGATAATCTTCAGTTCTACAGAGAAGTGTAACCATTCTGCTGGGCAAAAGAGAGAACAGTGTCTCTGCTGCACACCTTTGGGAAAACCCTCCAGTAACTAACAGGCTGCACAAACACAATCCCTGAGCTCAGCAGCACACAGTGTCCAGCTCAGCAAAAAGGAGGAAGCAGGAGAATGCAGTCTTTGGGCATGGTTTCATCCCATTTCTGGCAGCAGCGAGATCATTGAAGCTCCTTTCCATCTTCCTGAAGGATTGGCTTAGCAAAAACAGTGCTCGCTGTTGCTTGACATAACAAGTCATCTAAGGTCAAGCTCATGAGATATACAGCTCTGTGTGTGTGTGGGTTCAGCTTCCACAGTGTTATGGCACAAGGAACCATTCTTCCATTACACAGAGATCTATAAGGAATTGCTGCCATTAACGAACTCCATTAAATGCAATACATGTGGGAAAAATTGCAGTTTGATTTAGTTTAGCAACATGGAGATATTGGCAAGATAATCACATAAAAGTGACACCTTTTATGGCCAAGCTCTTTGATTTTATGTCAGTGAGTTTCAATTTCTCACATTTTTATGTTCATATATAGGTCCTTGTTCTAATGTATGCATTAGCTGGCGTAAAGGTTAAATAGATTGTTTTAGCATTTTGGGATACAGATTGTGGATATGCACAAATCTTCAATGAGCTGGGTGAATTATTTTAAGTAAGTAGTGGCTGTAAGAAGGAAGCAGGAATTATTCCTCTGACATGGTCCCATTTGAAAAAAAAAGAAAGAAAGAAAAATGGAAAAGGAAAAATGAGAAAAAATATTATATGTATGTAATGTGATTTGAAAAGCAGCCCTGCAGGCTTTCCAAGTACTGTCAGAAGGAGCAGATGGTGTGGGTCACCCTGCTTCATGAAATTCTCCAAATCTGAATATTTATTTTTAAATGCAAAAAATAACCATTCCTTGTGAGGCAGATTGTGATCTCCCTTACATCAGCAGAACTGTCTAAAAATGGGATTGGCACTGGCTTGAGAGTGAGAGTCACAGAGGGCTGGAGAAGCTGAGGCCTTAACCTGGTCCCCCATGGAGAAAGTCGGTCTCAAGTTCTGGTTCCATGGTTAAGCAGCTAAAACTAAACTCCTGCCTTGTTCCCGTGTTTCCAGAATATTTTTGTTATATAAAATCCTGCTTGGGAAGGTTTGCAGTGCAGGTGCTGAGGCTTCTGTAACAACTAAGTCAGGAATAACATCATTGATGTGCGTTTGAGGCGTTTTATACTCTCCTGTGCTTGAATCAGCTGACAGGAATTCGCTGCCATGCAGCCTGCTGATACAGACCATTCCTTATCATCATAGCTACCCTGGACAAAAAAGACACCTCAGTGAAGTTGTATTTCAATATCACTTAAACCACCTTGGTACATTTAATCCCTCAATTTATCTTTTCTTTTTGTGTCTTTAGTCTTTGCTCCACAAACCCTTCCTCTCATGTCCCTGCTACTTTAATAAGAAGTCTTTGAAAGACTAATATTACAAATCTAGGTTCTAAAAGGTAATTTCCTTTACTTTCTCTCTCTGTCTCTCTCTTTCCCCTCCTTTTTAGCTACGTCTAAAAATCTTTTACCTCTATCAGTTCCTGATCTAGATAGATTACTCATCAACACATGAAGGGAATTCAAGTTGTCCCTTTAAATCTTTCTCTTCTCCCCACTTCACACAGTCCCAACACCCCTCTGTCTTTTCATTTCACCTCATTTCAATATTCAGCCCAATTTCAAGGCTTAATAATGATGAATAAGATTGAGATTAGGATTTAATAAGAGTGTTAAGGAAAGATTTGTCATTCCAATGGCTTCAGTTCTTGGCTGAAATTGAATTGGCATCCAGCCTCTGGGCATGCGTGGTTTTCTATACTCAGCTTTGATCACACAGGAGATGAGTTTCTCCCTAGCTAATTGTCCCCTCACAGTCTTCTTCCTTGATTAAAGGCAGTTTGAATCAAGGACTGAAAAACCTGGAGGCTCTGCATGCATTGAGGTCCTTTCAGGTAGCAGATCCTAGCTCTCTTCATTAGTGCATTTCACATCCAGGTATGACTCGGATAGCTGAATCGGTGCTTTCTAGTGTCTAAATTCCCTTTTGGAAGTGAGCTGAATCTCAGTGACAAAGCCTAAATCCATAAGTAAGTCTCAGACTGACCTTCAACAAGACTGGGTCAAATATTACAGTTTGGCCTACGTGGACGTGCAGCTCTCAGATCAAAGCTCAAGGAGGATGTATGTGTGATGGGCACATTAATTCCATTATTGCTTTACAGACGTCTACTAATGCCATTAAATACGTGCAGGATGAGCTGAATATCTCTTCTGGGAGCTGCACGTGAAGATCTGCAAATAGTCAAGGTGAGCTAAGCAAAACCCCTCTGCACCTGCAAGTCCAGGAGTAACGGTGCCCAAGCAGAGTGTGCTGAGACTTGAGAACCCACAACGTGATGTGACTACGCCAAAGCCATGAAGAGTTATTGAGGGAACAGGAGGATGCCAGCATTTCTCTGAGAAACTACTTCCAAGTGGAGTTAATTTTCTATTATATTGTGCCTTTAATGGAAGAGGTGGGCTGCAGGAAGTAATTTGTATCTTCTAAAATCTGGTTTGTTGCATGTAAACACAGCAAGTCTCATGTTTCAGACCCCCACGCTCGAGTGCTCCGCAGCATTTAGTGCCTCTCCCTCCTTGAGAAGCAACCCCACGGATTGTGCCAGTTTCAGTACTTTGGTCATTAAGCAACAGTTGTAGTCTAAACACTGCTAAAGCATCTACGATGTCTGCTGTGCTTGGGCTCAAGATGTTGTAGCAGCAACGGTGGCTCAAACTGTTTTGACAAGGACTTGCTGAAGTGCCTGTTTGCCTTGTGCACACACGGCCCAAAGAGGCTTAAGGCTTCTAAAGTTTTAAGGACAGATTCCTGACAGAGGAAAACTGTTGAAGCTCTTTTGAAACCAGGGGGCTTGTGCCACTCTACTCCAGGCGAGGGTGTGGACCTTAGGGGTACTCTGACTGCTTAAATTGCTCTGCAGTTTTAGGAAGTTTACAGTAAGCCTCTTAAACTGCTCTAAGGGCTTACAGTATCTTAAGCCTCTTAAATTATATTAAAAAAACTTACAGTATTTTGGCAGAATCTACAGTTTGGAAGTACTCAAGGTTAGGAAAATATCAGACTTGGCTTGCTTGATAGATTTTATTTGGCTTAAATATATTTGATGAAATGTTGTTTTACTAATTTTAAAATTATAAACTTAAATAATTACTTTTCCAGTCTATATTAAGGGAATTGCTTATGAACATACATTAAAATATTCAAACTGGCAGAAAATGCCATCATTTGTGAAGTCACAATTTCCTAGTTTAGGTGTTATTAATTTTATGACCACTTACCCAGTTTTCTTCAAGCCTGACTTAATTTTTACGTTGCAACCACCTCTACAAAATAAGACAGTTTGGCGAGTCCGTCCTGATCTACTTTTGAGAAACCAAAGTGTGAAATGTCTGATTAGAATATATGAGGAAAATACTTTTTTAAAACTTAAAGAATTCAAAGACAGATCTGCTGGCATTCCTGAAAATTAAATAAACAAAAAAACTCAAAAGCCCTTTTGGCTGAGACTAAATTGAACAGATTTCTTCATGCACAATTGAAAGGAGAGATTAAAAGGAAAGAAATTGGAAAGTTAAAGTGATACAGAGATGGTGACATGCTTTTCTATCAAACTCATTAGCTACTCAATTTTAGTGATTCTTTGAGCATGGTGATTTTTTTTGTGATATAAGAGAAAAATATTGATCTTTTCTATGTTCCATCATAATTACAGTGCATTTGGAATACGCCAACAGAAGTTCCACATAACTGTCCTTACATGCACGGGATTTTTGTGCTTTCCTTCAAATTTCATTAATAAGCTACATCTCTCATCATCCCCATCTGCCTATCAGAACAGTGGTCAAAGAAAAGGCAACAAGTCTTTCCTATGAAAATCTTGTGCCACCTGTGAGAAGGAGGTCTGGCTTTAGCAGCACTCGTGCAATGTCTGGAGTCTGTCCACATGAACAAATGGGCACCATATGTGGTTGACAGCTCGTTCTTTCAATCCCAGCAAAGCCAATTGATCTGAGTACACCAATTTTATATTGGTCTGCTGGGAGCCATCAGATGATCCTTGATTTTGACAACTCAATTGGCAAGAAGTTTGTGTTCCTACAAGGCAAGGGATGAAGTAACTACTAACCTAAATCTTTAAGCCAGACTCATGCCAGACCTGAGCTGCATCTTTTCTGATGCTTGATAAACTGATGCATTTTAAACAGGGCATGTGTTCTGATTGATTTGCCACCCAGTGCTCAGTTACAGGAATTGTCAACATGATCAAAATCAGAAAGGGATCTTGGAAAGTCTGTGTTCAAAAGAGGCTGAGAAACCGATTTACCAAAAGTGAATAAGAGCCAGTCTGCAAATTCATCTCTGTACTCAAAGAATAGACATGGACAAGTTTCTCAATACTGTTTGTATCTTGAATATTCCAGCTTATTTTCATGTATCATTTTGGTCTGAAGTATCTGAAAGCCCAAGTGCTGCTGGGAAGTGACCTAACCCTCCAAAACTGTGTTTTGCCTTTGAAAAGTTACTTGGTCTTCTGCACAGAAGAAGAAAATCCTGAATACAGGTGTAGTTCTCATGTCCAAACATTTTCTTATTATTTTCTGTTGTCTTCTTGTTACATTCTTGCACCTCTTCTCTTCTTACACCCATGAATTTGGAGCCTTGTGACATCTTCGATGAGGCTGAAAGTCAGAGGATCATCACAGGCTCTGGGCATCACTTACAGAGATCTTGTGACACATTTTGGTTTGATTTTTTTATTTCCACCTATATCCCTGCAGTCAGGTTTTCCCCAGGTACTTTGCTCTCTGACGCTTCTTCTCAGCACTTGATTTTCTGTGCTTTCATTGCTCATCTGTGTATGAGACCTTGGCACAGCTGAACCCCAGCCTTTTTTCCCTAGGAAAAAACTGAACATAGCAGTAATTATGGGGGGAAGAGGGGGAATTGTTTTGTGTTTATCAGTACTATCTTGTGGATATTTTTGTAACATCTTTTAGAGATTAAGTTCAATTAGGAAACAGATGGCACCAAAATATCATCAAACATTTCTGATGGGCAGCAAATTAGGGACTTAATTATGTAAATAATTAAAATTTATATTTACACCTGATCATCCAAATGAGGGTGAAAATACCAATTTCAGGGTTTGTTACGATTGCTGGCAGGGCATCAACCTGTGAGCAAGTCGTTTCCTTTCTTCAGCTTCAGATGTCTCTCTTAGATCCTAGAACAGTCAAAAAAATCCTGGAAAAGGGGAAAAAGAAGAGTGAATGAAGACGCCCAACTAAGTTTCTCTCATGTAGGTGCTCTCCCAACTTTAAAAGGAATCCCTATGCTGGTTGGGGGGACTTTGTCATTAATGAAACTGCATCCAGAGGTACCAGCTCAGATCAAGCTGGCTTTGTGCAAGTGGATATGCAAACATATTGTGAGAGGCAGTTCTTGCTCTTAAGGCCTTACAGACCAGATAAACAGGGCTGACAAGCAGTGAAAAAAAAGAGTGAGAGCGAGAGGAAGTCAGACAGTTTTATTAACTTCTGTATTACAGATGCAGAACTGAGGCACAGAAAGATAAAATGTGTGATTCTCATTTGCACTAAATTTGCTTTCCACTACTCTGGCAGCATAAACGGGCCATGAAGTGGGTATATATTACATTTACACTCACTTTTCACTTCTCCCATGATGTTAAATGCTTCAGCATTAGTGAATATCAGACCCAATATGATTTTTGTAAGATCACAGAGGAAATTGGTGCCATTGAACACACATTTTCGTAGTGTTACTTCAGTGCCTTAGTTCTGTGACATCCTTTCACCCCTGCCTGGGTAGTAGTCTTGCATGCATAACTACACATTATGCTATTTTTCCTCTTGTTGTTATTAAAACTGTTTTAAAGATCAGCATTTCTAAGAATACACAAGGAACCCAGAAAATTAATCAACTTTTCCTTCTCTTCTCTTGCCTTTACCTATTCCTCTAGACCATGATGGAGAACAGAATAGGTAAATGAATGCAGAAGCTCTGAGTCAGTGGTAGAGATCAGTGTGTTGACTTCCACACTGGCAATTTTTTTAATTTGCACATCTCAGGTCCTAATTTTTTTCCAAACTTGCGGATGGAGATGCTAAAAACCGTCAGGAATCACTATTTATCTCCAACATCCTATCACTGGGAAAAATATGCCACTGGATTTGCCTTCAAAAACCTAAAACTTCTGGTTGTTTAGGAAATTGGTTTTCTTCATTTAATCTACTCCAGAGATTGGGATAGGTAAAACAGATACTGTCCTATCCTATGGTTTTTGATTCTGAGCCATCTTTGAAGGTCAAAATTGGGCTGTTGTGGTTCTTCCTACTTTCTGTGTTAAAGGTTCTGCAATATTAAGATTTTTATCTTAGCCCTATTTTATCAGCTCTATTCTCCCATCCCTAATTTGGAGCCAGTGGGGGTGGGGAGGGGAGAGGTGATAGGGAGGTCAGGCAAATGCTTCTATTGATATCCCTGTAATAAAAAGAGCTTTGCTTTCCTTTCTGCTGATAGCAGTCAAAGGAGCTTTGCTTTTGATAAAATTAACCTTGGAGCCAGAAACAACAGAAGCTGCTCTGATTTCATCAGCCCTCCTATCTGAGGAGACGTGATCACTTACTAGCAATGAAAGGGGACATGTTGCCTACACAGGCAACTGATGTAATAGGACAAAGTCCTCCTCAGTTGATCTCACCTCTAACAGGCTGTGCTCATTTCAGAGCCTTGTCCCACCGTGGGGATGGAGAGAGAAGGAGAACAAGGTGTTTGTGTTGGATACCTGGAGGTGAAAAATGCTGATTACAGACTGGCTCATTCCCACTTGCATCTTTACATGGACTTGCTTAGATGTGTTTGCTTTGCATGATATCTTTAACAGGACATTTGCTTGAAGTCAATGCACATCTTAAAGCTACCCAAGTGCTGAAGTGTTAAGTTGGTTCACGGTCCAAAACAGTATTTCCCCAGGAGGACACTAGATAGAGAGACATGGAAAAGGTGAGATCTTTGTCCTTCCAATCATCCCCAGCACTGCTTGAAAGTCAGGGATGATTCTGTCTTCTCAAACTTGAAGCCATGTTGTTATCACAAGCAGATTTTATGATTTAAGTGCTCCCCCAACCAGCCATTTATTAAATGTTTCCTGGCTCTAAATTCCTTATTTAATGTGTTAGTAACCACTTCAAAGAAGTACCTGTGCCCTATAATACTGAAGTACTTCACCATAAAAGATAATGATTATGATTATGATCTGCATAAGCAAAGGCCATTGCCTGGTCTATACTGATAGTATAAAGGGATTTACCACACTTCTTCTTCCCCTCAGAAATGTTCTTCTGTGCACACTGAGTTGTTAACATCACTCTGAGCTGTTGCCACATGCAGCTGAAGCGACTCACAGTCACAGCTGTTATTCAAAGGTGGAAATAAAACCTGTTAATACTTTTGGAGGCTGTTTCCCCATGCAACCTAAAGATTGTGCGTGTGTGGTGCAACGGAGCTGGCACAGAAAACAGGATGGTGCCCTGAAAAAGGAGGGTATCTCTGACTGTGTCTCTAGGGAGTGATGCTCATCAAGGGGTAAAGGGATAGAGCTGGTGGACCTGTGGTGTACAGTCAGTTTTGGGTTCTTATCTATGACAATTTTAGTGGAAGAAGGCTTTAGTTCAAGCCAATCGTCAGTAAACAGAAAAGATCACTGCACCTGATCAGCCTTGATAACCCTCATTATCCCTTTGCTCTGAGCAGATCCCTCCATGCAAACCTAGCTAGCAGAAAAGGGTTTTCTACTCCAAAGAATGGGGTGTTCTTTATTGCCCATGACTATGACTTTCAAAAGAATGGGCATAATGATAGGCATCAACACATAGATGTTCCCTTTTTCCCTATTCCTTTCTGTGGAGCAGGGGGATGAAAGAGATATTTGTATTCTCTTCCAAGGGGCTTGTAGGGAAACCTCTGCCAATTCACCTCACTGTCGATTAGCACAGTGGTTTAAGCAGCTCAGGGTAATATTTCCTCAGGTGTAAATGCTCATTGTCAATATGTACAAATAAATATTTCAGGTGAAAGAGACAAAGACAAAACGGTTCACATCGCCTCTCAAATATACTGTGTGCTTTTTTCCTTCTGTTTTCTTTCTTTTTTTTTTTTTAAATACATTAGTATCATTCCAATAAAGCCCTGAAAACAGTGAGTTCAGGATGTAAATGGGAAAAGCAGTTCTGATTTTTACCCAGCTCTTCTGTCCTAGCCAGATATTTGCTGCATGGCAGCATTGCCCAGTGGTGAGAGCATCACTCAGAAGAAATGGTTTCTACTTCTGCCTTCACAACGTGACCTTAAGCAAGTTGCATTTGTTCTCTGATTCTTTCTTTCTTCCATCCTATTCCTTCTTTTTTTTCTTCTTTGCCTTTTTTTTTTTTGAAAAGCACCGTGCACTTTGGATGCAACTGAAAAGAACTCTAAGTCCAGTGAAGATGCTGGGAGCTATTGTAATAGACATCAGAGTTTTTATGCCCCACATGGCAAGTTCCCTGCTTACACTGCTGAGTAGTGTGATTGTACCATTAGTCCTACAAACTCAGCAGGGGGAGTTGGAGATTCTCAAATTTACTTCCATTTTTTCCTATCCATTTTCAAAGGGAAAAGAAAAAGCCTTTTTCTGTATGGGTGAAAAAAATGTTAATACCTTATTTGGTGTTTTCCTACACAACTGAGAATTGAAATATGCAGCCACTTCACTGGTTTTAGAATCAAAGCATTCCCTCAATTATGTAGTTGTGTGTGAGAGAATTGAAATTTCCACACACCCATTCACAACCTAATTGATTCTTTTAACTTTAATGCAATTTTTTCCTCTGTATCTTTTGGGCAGAGCGTTTACATTGATACTGTTTTATTGTAAGCCCACACAGATACTGTTAAGTCATTTATAGTGCCAAGTTGTATGGAAAAAAATGACAATGATAATCTCTTGCTGGTTATGTGTGGGGTTCCTGGGTGAGCAAAAGCCTGACTGTGGGTGTCTGGCCTCCTGGGCTTATCCTTGTTTGGAAAAATGTATGAAGTCCTCGAAAATCATCTGGACAAAATTTTTTGGAGCAGAGATGTCATCTTCAGGAAAACCATAATATATGGCAGCCCTCTTTGGAGGGTTACAGCACAGTATTTTTAGGACTATCATTTGGACTTGAGATAACTTGAGTCTCTCTAAAAATATCATGCTTGAAAACAGGTTTTGTGATGATCCACGCTCCAGGTAACCCCTATTTTTATGTAAGATGTTTAAAATCATAGGCAGGGACAGGCAAAAAGAGGGAAGCTTTTAGGAAAGAAGGAGCAAACTGCAGGATATTCAGGTTCAGGAAGGCAGCAAAGCAAAGGAGTTCTGGGGCTTGGTGCACATTTGCAGCACAGGCACTCAAGCATAACAGAAACTGGAGCAAAATTACACATTTTTGGTTGGGTGGTTGGATTAATATCTAACCTAGAGTTACACTGTGAGAATATATTTAAAAGCAATGAGATTCTCTCAAAAGGGTTTTTTGTTATAATTCTAACTATAGAACTGTTGGATTTACTTATAATTCTAACTATAGAACTGTTGTGTTATTAATTCAGAAACCACCTTCTATTCTATTAATATACTCACCCCTGTATCTATATCTTTCTATATAAGAACAACTTTGTAAAGAGTTTGATAAGAAAGCACCTGTGTCACTTTAGATTTATTGGTGATGCTGTGGCATTCTACTTCTATGTCTAAACTACTTGTGAAACTATTATGATTTTCACCTATATTTAAACAGCTTGACTGAAATAAATATGGCCTCATTTTCACCTTGGATGTTTTCTGTGCACAGCATTGGTCTTTGATGCATACACAAGATAGTAATTAATTTGCAGTTTCATTCACTAAGAGAGACGTGAAATGAGGTTGTCTCTAGATAGATAGCAATTACTGTTTTACAGCACACCACAAGATTTTCAAATGGAACACCATCTCTTTTACACAAATTGTTTTCCTAAAGATCAGAGTTGGCCCTTCCACCCTGCTATCTCTTTCTCTGGAGTTTGCTTGGAAAATCTCCTGTGTGATGGGAAGAGGAGGGTCTTGCAAAACAACAATCCATTTCTTGAAGCATTTGTAAACAACTCACAGTGTTTGCTCAGAGGTATATTTTTTCCTGCTGTATTTCTGATGAATGCAATGAAATGTGAGGGAAATGAAGGTCTCCTAAGTACATTTTAATTTAGATGAAAAATTATACATTATTATACCATACTGGTGATTGTTCTGACATAATTGATTGGGAGGGCCATCCACAAAGAACAGCAAGAAAGCTTGACTTTGAGAAGACTACAGAAACTGAATTAACCATTTAGAAGGGTGATGGAAAGCAGCATCCTGAACTGTGAAAGAGAAAAAACGGATTTTGAGTTCAGTTTTGCCATTTTTAGGGGAATCATTTCCTTCTCCTGTGCCTCTGTTTTCCTTTTTGAAGTGGCAAATGAGACACTTATACATTGGAAAGAGTTTTTTTGCTTCACAGTATTTAAAAGGTCAGTGATGACACAAATAGGGAAAAACTCAACTCCCTTTGTTCTGTACTCCAGTGCAGTACCAAGGCTGCAGTGCAACCACCTTTTAATCCTCTTCAGCTCCTTGTCCACTCTGTTGGTTGGATGAGTGATTGCAGACCCACAGCCTGCTCCAATGCAAAGGTTGGAGCTGATGGATTAGGGTAATGCTGGTTCTGAATCTTTGCTTGATGATGTGGAGAAATCCTGTAAGTGCAGAGGCTTTATCTGGATGCTTTCCTTCCAGGCAGACATCCATGATGGACTGGAGGGAAAGGATTTTTTCCCAGTAGTGCAAATCCTCACATATGTAATAACTGTGAGACATTCCTAGCTAGTTTTCTCTTTATTTCTGAAGGAAACTCTGGAATCATTGGGCTATGCAGCCCAATATCCTAACAAGAGTAGTTCTTAGCTGATGCTATAGAATAAAGTAAATGTCTTATTGCAATAGCACAGTTACAGCCAGGTATGTACTGAGGGGATAGGAAGTAATGTGCTGCTTCCTGACCACCAGAAGCAGTCAACATATACACCAAAGCATAAGGTCTGAGTAAGCCATAATTGTCCTTGCCTCATTGCTGGTGGTATTATTAATAGCTATCAAATAATTTTCTCCAATTCATATATGTTTATATTATTTTTTAAACTTCCACAGACATCTTACAGGGTGAAAATGCAACAAAATCAAATGAAAACAAAACAAATCAACTGTCTATCACCCAATCCACCCTTATTTCCCTAAGGAAGATTTACTCTATTCCTAAAGATTTTCTACAGACCTTATATCAAATGATTTTCCACCTCTCTCCAGGTTTTTGTTTTTTTTTTTCTTCACAGATATAATTATAATTCTTTTCATCTTCCCTGGAGAGATCATCTTATGTTGTAAAGACAGTGTGAAATGGGAGACCTTACATGAAATGTTATTATTCTTACAAAAAACCCAGCTATGCTGCTGTCAATTCCCACTCACAATGTGAAGGAAGCCCCGGTCTATTCTGCTTCTTAGGTTTTTAACCTGGAAATGCCAGCGATGAAGAAAGGAGAGTGACTGGGCTGGTGTTTGCAGCTCCCACCTTGCAGGTTTTGTGGCTTTCAATGGGCATCCAGAAGGCCAAGCTCATCTTTATAATGTCTGTGTATGGCAAACTCCATCCAAAAGAGAGTGGGAAGGGGAGAAGTGAGGGTATATAGCTTCTTTTGGGTGAAACAGCAGGCCAGTGTAGGAACCAGGGCTTCACCTCTCCTGGCTTTGCTCCTAACTCTCAGTGTGGACATCTGCACCTAAGTTGGCTGTCCTGGCTCCCTTTTGTAGCAACTGGAAGGAACAGCCCTTCACAACCACAACCAAATCTGACCTTTTAGAGATGTGATAAGACAATCTTGGGATGAGATGAGTTGCAGCCACCCTCACATGTGATGCTCTCACTGGTGGGCAGAAAGTGCCCAGGTGTCTGGCTGAGGTGGAGAGATCTGTGCTGTGGATGTTTACATGGGCTGAAGACACTTCCTCCAATGATCTCTGTTGCTAATAAATTTACACTTTTAGAACAAATTTTTACAGAAGGATATGGATTTGTTCTTAGCTAAAAGAGTTACTTGTGAGTAAGTGAGGGGTTTTCCATTTCTCAGTGAGGGATAAAACCCTACAAGGATGAATCTTGATAGGGGAGCTCAAGAGATCAGTGCCATTTATGAATGAGATGCAGTTAGGAATTGCAGAGGTAGAGGCAAAAGTTGAGAATGATGGGAATTTAAGCAAAAGGGTTAGCTTTGGGAAGAGTTTAGGGCAAATCATTGAGATTACTTTGAATTGCCTTCCCTGTGCTGCTAAATACTCAGCACCTTATCTGCCTTCAGGAAAACCTGCTATCCAAAGGATGCTGTGAAATCAAAATGTTTCTTTTAAGTGTTTGTTAGGACCGAGGAGGGTGTATCTCACCTGGAATTGTGCAATCCAAGGCAACACACAGCTTTAGTTTATTCAGAACCTTACAAAATCATTGACATAAAGCCTTTTCTGAACTGACTTAGAGGATGCATTTCTTTGACTGCAATGGATTTATGCTATCTCCAGAGAACCAGCTGAAAGTTCACACCCCACAGAATCCGCTTGAGGAAGAAGAGCAGATAGCATTGAAGAATGCACTTGGAGGTAGTTTTGCACAGACCATTACTGACTTTTGCCTCGTGCAGGTGCCAGCACACGCTCAAAGGATCTCAAAGCATGCCCTTAAGTCTAAAGGTAACTATAACAAACCTGTGTGCAAATGTCCCATCTTGACATGAGGTGTTGGGGTTTCTTCTGCACTGCGGATGAAAGAAGGCCGGCAAAAAGGCTATGAATGTCCTGCCTTGTCAGAATAAAACTGAAGAGATCCTTATTTGATGCACAAGAGGTATGCTACTTGCTATTCCCTGGGTTAAATGTCATGTCCATGAGAACAAATGCTCTGCCTCACCTCTGCATTTCATAGCTGAATCTGTGTATAATAATTACTTCACTCAGGGTTTTACTTCAAGTGCTTCAAGCGTCCAATGTCCTTAAGCTCTCCTCATCAGCATTAGTCTCCTAAATCTTTTTATATATGAGCTCCTATGAGCTGCTTCTCTGTTCCCCCACCCCATTTTGGTCTTTTTTTTAACATATATGTGTGTATAATAAAGCATTGAGCTCAAACTGAACACTCTCTTCCAATTAAGGCCCTACCAGAGCATAGCTGAGTGGAATAATTGCCTCGCTTGTTTTACACAGAACACTCTATTAGCAGTTTGATCTGGGACTCAACATTCACCCAGAATATTTAGTCTTTTCTTGGTTTTTTTTTTTTTAGCCCTCAGCAGCACATGAAAAGGCAGGTGTAGACTATGCCAGGCCAACTCTCTGAGATCCCAACAAGCTATTGGTAACAAGCAACGTCGTCTATCTCTTTAATCTTTCCCATTCCTCTTGTATTTGGAGGATTTTGCCTGTGCTTTTTTTTATTACCTTGACACACCAAGGAAAGTGTATTTTTTTCCTTGAGCCTTCCCTTAGTTGCAGCACACTGTAATGCAGTGCACAAGATGAAAGCCGTTATCTGATTTGAGTTTAATGTTCAAAAGTCCTCAAGCTGGTTTATCTAAAGATCCTCCTTGTATAATTGTATACTTAGAATTCAGCTGCAGTGTAATAGGGCAAGTGCTCTGTGTTCTGTGTGGAATTACAGAAAAGATACTATTTATTTTTAAGCAAATAGGAATGGGGGAAAAAGGGAAAAAATTACAACATAAGAAAATGTATTCAACCAGGTTTCATAAAAACCTACCCCAGGGTTTGATATATGCTGGAATTAGATTGGATTTAAGGGCAGTGAATAGCAGAAAAATCAGCAGTCTAGAGAGATGAGGATTAAAATTCAAAAGTAATAGAAAGACTTTAGGCATCTCTAATCAAAGAATCAACCCTTTTGGGCTAGGTGCTGTACAAAAAGTGTCATGCAAAGTTTCAAAGTGATCCTGGGATTTGAATCTGGCTCCTGTATGTATTTCCCTTTAGATGTACTTCAAAGCCACTTTATTAATATAATGAAAGCAAATTGCTTAAATGAAAAAATGAGTTAACTGATTTTACATGATCTAAGTCAATTGGCTCAGAATTGTCACCGTGCTCGTTCAGGACCTGTTAATATGATCCTCAAATCTGAGGCTGAACATATTGTTGTTACGAAAAGTATTTACAGCCTCCAGCTCAAATACACAGTAAAAACATGGCAGAGAAGTGAAACAAATAAATCATAAAGACAAAGAAAGAGGAGAAAGGAAGCTTGACTGTGTCATTTTATTGGGGGAACAGAAACACAGGGAGATTAATAGTTTAATTTGAAGTTACAGCACGTTCTGTGACAGGATCAGGAATAGAATTCAGGTCTGTTGGTGAAAATTTGATTTTTGATGGAAAACTTCATGCACTCTCTAAAATTAGGAAAATTTCACCTCACTTCAGCCTTCCAAGAGATGTGGGATCTTGGCGGCAGAGGGAAGAGAGCTCTGAGTTCACAGTGGTTTCTGTCTGCCTATTTTCACTTTGTTAAAGAACTCATTCTATCTTTGAATCCAGTGGCTTGCAGATGAAGCTGATATTCAATGGTCAAAGCCAGGGTGTCAGGCCAGGAGGTACTTCACAGAAATTTTGTTAAAGGCTTACTACATCAAACCTCAGTTAAAATTTATGTAAATTTACTGGAAATTATCAGGCCTTGTTAAAAGAATAGCTAAAAATTTCTGAGATTTAGCATTCACATTGACAAAGATCACTTCTCCTATAAAACTGTGAAACTCCCTTAATTTCACACCTGTCAATACTGAACCACCATCTTGTGAAGATTTTACCAGGGAAAGAAAATAATATCCAATAAAGCTTTTGCAGCTTTTCTTGAGCAATTGTGAAATGTCCTGGGTTATAATTAAGAAAAAAAACCCCTTTGTGACATTTTGGGGGAAAATATGTATTCAACTCTGCTCACACAATTCCAGAAAGGAAATTAATTCTACATAAAATGGTAGCCTCCTTAGACTAAGTAATGAGAACAACTGTCTGCTACAGAAAGTCTGAAATAACAATGAGGGCTGGTATGATTTTAATAGGCCATCCCTGCTACTGTATTCTGGGAACAAGAAGGAAAAAAGAGGAGTGCAAGAGGCCACACAAACCTCCTGCATGGTTCATGGAGACCTTCGTGCTGCAGAAATGATGAAGAGACACAGGATGGCTGCTCCGAGCTGCCAGCGATCCCTGAGATAGCATCACAGGCCACAAGCAAGTGGCATAAACTCATAAATAAGGTGGGATCAGGGTTTAGGGCATAATAATTATAAAAGCATGATTTAAGGTCTTCCAGTGAGCCAGCGTGGTCAAGGCAGGCTGGTTTCCACAGGCAGTACTGCCTGGATAGGGATGCATTTAGGAACATGCCGAGCTGCTCCTGACTCAGCAGTCATAGAGTCATAGAATCACAGAATAGTTTGGGTTGGAAGGGGCCTTAAAGCCCATCCAGTTCCACCCCTGTTATGGGCAGGGACACCTCCCACTGGATCAGGGGGCTCAAAGCCCCATCCAACCTGGCCTTGAACACCTCCAGGGATGGGGCAGCCACAACCTCCTTGGGCAACCTGTGCCAGGGCCTCCCCACCCTCACAGGGAAACATTTCTTCCTAATATCTAGTCCCACCAAGCTGTTACCCAGTTATCAACGAGCTGTCTGAGGAGCATCTTCAGCAGAACTTCAAAGCAAGGCTTGAACGCACCCTTCCTCATGCCTTACAGCCTTTGCCACCAAACCCTGCTGACATTCTATTATCCTCTATATTTTCCTGCCTTCCTGTGCATCCTTGTGACTGAAAAACTAATGTTGCCACTGCTGTCTATGCACATTTACTTGCCCTCTGAGAATATTTGCCTTATTTTTTTCTTCCTGCAGAAATTACTTGACTGCTGAAAAGTCACTGGAGTTTTTTTTCACATACTTCTCTTTTGCAGCAGCAAGGGCATTTAGGTGCCAATGGAAAATTGCTTTGGTACCTTGAACTGTAAATGATGCTGTTTTCATGATTCATCAAATCCGTCTGAAGCAGAGGTGGCGTGTCATCAGAGCTAGGCAAAGTTTAGAACATAATAGGGCCCAAGAGGTGAGAGACATGTCTTTCTTTTCAGTGGAGCATCTTTGAAGTGACTGCTGGAAATAATTAGTTTCCTTGATTTCCATTGCCATTTGGTGCTCTTCACGCTAATCAGAGTAACTGCACATTTGCATGAACTGAAGGGAACAGACGCATTTCTTATTAGAAAGAGGCCATAACAAAGATAAAGGTCTCTTAGTTTCAGAATTCATTGTCCCTGCAATTCTACACCACGCTTCGTGCCTGGCCAAAAATGAGGTGAAAAATGTATATTTAATATTTATTAAAGAGCCTCAGATCTTTATAATCTTTAAACTTCAGTCCTACTAGATATTCCAAACTCTTTTTATTTATTAATAACTGTTTCGGTCTGTCTCTTCCAAAACCTGAATGAAGCTTTTAGGTCACACAGCCTTGCGAGATGAATCACAGAGGGGATATTGAATAAAACCTGATTTCTAATCACTTTGAAGGATTCTTTAAGGACTTTAGGGGTCCAATGTTTAAAGAAGGGAGTGGGAGTTGTGATGTCTGCCCTTTCCCATCCAAACTCACCGTTAATTTATAGTTATTTTATGATCCTGAGCACGTCAGCTTCACCTTTCTGTATCTCATTTTATCTATATGTAAAATTAGAAGAGTAAAAATATGACCCTATTTTATGAAAGTGTAACAGGTCTTAATAAATTTCTGATATTAAAGTACTGTGAAGGCTTTGCATTATAAAATACAGGCTGTGCTTTCAGAGGAGCTCAGCTTTTATTTAGACACCTCTGCAAGAACCTGGAGCACTGAGAATGCCGTATGTGCTGAATCTTTGCAAATACCTTGTTACGAGAATCTCAGTGTTCTCTGTGGGATGCCGTGCTCTTAAAGCAATCCAGATTTTACTTATGTGACAAAATTGGAAGAAAAACCCTTTGGAAATCTGTCCCTAATTTGGGAAATTTGAATATAGCAGAATCCAGCCCTGAGATCTCTTGATCCTAGAAATGAAAATAGTTTAAAAAGGGCCTTGTCATAGGGCTTTAGTTTATGGAGGACTCCTGTTCTCACTGAGGACAACGGGAGTTTGACATGGATTTCTAAGGAGCCAGGATGCTTCCTCCATGGGATTCTTTACTAAACAAGTTTTATCTGTGAGTTTAGATGAGAAAATTTACTAAGAAAGAGAGAGCAAGCAGCATTTGTCCCAACAATTAAGAAAATCTCCTTTGATTTTGATTCACTTATTTCCTTACAAGTCCAATATTCTTTCTGCCAATAGGTGTTCCTGGAAGTTGAGACAAAATATTTGTTTCAGTTACTTAAAGTGAAGAAAAAAAAATGAGAGTTTAGAGAATTGGAATTATGCTCTTTGTATCTGCAAAATATGTTGCTCTTGCATTTTTCTGATATTCCCCTTATTCCTACCATTCCAGTGGTGTGGAATTTGTCTAATTAGGACATATTTTGAAGTGTGCTTTTATCCCATGAATCTCCTGTGGCTCCTTGGCCGTAGCCAAATCTTTGAGGTCAGGGAAATCAGAGTAATTTTAATGAAGTGTGAAGAGCTGGTACCAAAACTTCTACCTCTTGCCATCCTTGAAGGATCAGTAATGCAGATTGTAGAATTTATACAGCCCCAACTGTGCACAGCCAGTTCTCAGGACACTTGGGCATAGAAATCAACCTTTGTTCTTTTATCTTGGAGAATGAATGAAGGATTTTTGCAAGGATGCTCTGTTTTTTTTGGTCAGGGCATCTTCTCCTTCATCATACTTCATTGTTGCTAAGAGCATGGGTTCATAAAAATGCCAATATCTGGGGACACAGATATTTAATCATGGAAATCTAGGGCAGGTCCATTGGAATTAATGTTTTCTCCAAATTTCTACTGAACTAATGGAATAAATACCTGTCTTTCCTTTACCTAACCCAGATTCCTAAGCTTCTTCTCTAGTCAAAGGAGAGGCAGACAGCTTCTCTAACAAAGGTTTATAAAAAAGGATGGAAAACACTTTAGAGTTGTCTCTACATGTTAATAATAAAGAGAACCTGGAAAACTACTTTTAACAATTCACATAAATTCAGATTACTGAAGTGAAATCTGTTGTGTACTAACTGTACAATTGTCATCTTGTTGGAGACAGGCAGAATTACAGCATCTGTTGTCTCCAAACCCATGTGCTACAACTGAGTTTTAAGTTCATTTAATGTTTATTCTGTCATGCTTTTTTAGAAAGAAAAGATCTTTTCTCATCCATAGTTAATTTCTTATCAGGTTTCACAGCAGTCTGTGGGAGGTGAAGTCATATATTGTCTCCAAACCCATTAAGTGCAATGATGTCTAAAGAAGAGCCTGTTTGGCTTCCCGAGTTCACCTATCTGTGACCTAAGGTTACTTCTTCCAACTTTAACTCGACCCATTGCTGACCCAAAGAGAATGTATTCGTCACAGTCCTGATTCTCCTGATGCAGATGGATTTGAGAAAAAAATCAGTGCAGCCTAAACGGTGGCCATTTTTCTATATTTGACTATGTGAATTTTGAAAATGTTTTCCTGCCTTTACTCCTTGTTTTTGAGAACAAAAATCTCTGTGCAGATGCTGTTTCTTCCTGCTTGCAGTGAAGGTGTACTTCAGTGTGTAAATTTCTGTGCTTTTCTGACTGATCTTCAGAACCTGTCATGAATTCTTCATAGCAAGTGACATATTGCAATCCCAGATCCTCTAAAGGATAAGCATGCCTTTTGGTAACCATTTTGGTAGAATTGTTAATTGATTTTAGAAATCTATCAAGACTGTTGATAATAAAAAAAAAGTTCATCCAAAAGAGGAAAACTGCATCTAAATCATAAGCTTTTCTTTCCCTATCGTGAGAGTGAAAAAAACAGATGTTGTTCTAAACCATATTTCACAGCCTTTTCTTCTTTTCACCCCAAGTTTCCAGTCTCTCAAGCAGTGCCACTGAAATTTTAGGAGCATTGAAGTTGTTGCTTAGTGAGCTGCATGGGGCCAGCTTGACAACAACGTCCACTCACCAAGCAGCCTGAGGGAGGAAGCCCTCTCCTGCTAATATTTTTTTCTTCTGAAGGTAGAATAAAAAAAAATAAGTGAAAAGAGAACAAAGCATCTGAAAGTGCCTCCACATTTTTGTTTGGAGGCAAAACATTTATAAAGTTTTGCTTTAATTCCCTTAGATCTTAGTTATAATTTTTTTTACAGCTTTTTAAATGCAGAAAATGTAGCTAAATTCAAAGGCACAGTGGGAAAGAGACACAAGCTTGGACCATAAGGGTTGTAGTTTCTAGTAAACATTTCTCTTCTTGCCATCAGTGGAAAGCTTCAATAGCTGAATTTAACCTGGGAGCTGCTCACTAGCAATGAAGACCTTTTGATCTATGTAAACTGATTCTCAATTACTTATCATTTTGGAATTAAAGAGGGGGAAACAAAATAGCTTTGTTAATTAAGCAGGAACATCTTCTTGACCTGGAATGCTTCTTCGGAACACCTGCAGGATGTCTTCAAAAGATTTATGAGTTACAAGACTGACTTTCAGCTGCTAAGGAAAGCAGTTTGATTTATCAAGGTGGATGATTCCCTTACTCCAGGGAATCTCATTTTCTTACAGGTGGATTTTTCTCTTTACAGGTAATGTTTTCTTGCTTAAAGAGGAATTGTTGAAAACTGTATTACATATCCCATTGGAGAAAGGCATCATCACGGTGAGCTGAAAACAATACTAAGATTTGCAATGTCTCCAGTGGACTCTGTACAGATCCCAGGAAACAGCAAACTTTGAGGCTGACAGCACGTATGATTTTAATTCCTTGTGAATGAAAGCTAAGTTTCCAGTTCCTCTGTTCATGCAGACTGTTGGGTACTGGATGCCCCAATGGATGCTAAAAGATATAGACTGAAAACAAAAAGAGGTTCTGGCTCAACAACAGATTGGACTTCAGCAAAATTCAGCTGTCTGAAAAAAACAGGTTGCATGGATATATGGCAGGGTGGGAAAATTAGATTAAATACTGTGATCCTTCGCAATATTGAAGCTGCATCAATTTGATATTGAATCTGGGATCTCTCATGTTTTAGCAAAATAAAAGAGACCAATGAAAATAAACAGCCACCACTAGCCCAGGTCTTTAGCTGAAGACCTAAAGCTCTTTTCTGCTTCTCACCTATTTTGGGGAAAGTTTGTATGCAAGGTGATGCATATGGAAAACAGTTTTGTGGAAACTTTCCATAATCATACAATTACTCGAGTTGGAAGGGACCCAAAAGGGTCATTGAGTCCTGCTCTTATCCCCACACAGGACAGTCCCAACATTCACCCCATGTGACTGAGGGCATTGGCCAAATGCTTCTGGAATGCTGGCAGAGTGGGTGCTGTGACTGCTTCCCTGGGGAGCTGTTCCAGGGCTCCACCACCCGCTGGGGGAAGAACCTCTTCCTGATATCCAGTCTAATCCTCCCCTGGCACATCTTCCTGCCATTCCCTCCAGTCCTATCACAGGTCACAAGAGAGAAGAGCTCAGCCCCTGTTTCCCCTCCCTCCCTTGTGAGAAGGCACAAACAGCTCTGAGATCCCCTCTCAGTCTCCTCCAGGCTGAACAGACGAAGTGACCTCAGCCTCTCCTCATACAACTTCCCCTCCAGACTCTTCACCAGCCTTTAGCTGTGAATACAGTTGTTTTTAAGTGATGTGGGATACTTAAAGGCAGGAAGGAGATTGTATTCAGTGTAGGCTGCTTTCCTGAAGGACAGCAAGGGTTCACTTAGTCCTGTGATCTTGCTGAGGCTTCATAGCTGAGAATCAGCTGTTGCCCAGGGGGGATGAGTGCTTACAGCATGTAACACACATATAAACATAGACATCTAAAAGACAGTAGTCTTCCGTGGCTAGAAATGTGGTCAGCTGAGGGCAGGCTTTGTACGAGACCTCTGTGTCTTCTTTCCCTCAGCTGTGAGTTTCATCCTCAAAGCTCCCTCACGAGATGGGGCAGTGCTATCGCCACAGCTCCGCAGAGGTGGAACAGAGGTGTGGAGAGACCCTTTGACTTGCCTAAAATCATAATTGCGGCTTGTGGGGGGCCAAAGGAGGCATCAGCTGGACAAGGAATTGATCACAGGCCTTCTGAAAGCACCATGATGATTGGAGCAGCCTGCTTTATCTGCAGATAGGTGTAATTTCACTCTTTTACCCACCCTTTCATCTACCTTGCCTTCAGACATCGCAGGCTCTTTAGAACAGGTACCATCTGATATTTTATATAGCACATAGCAAAATATAGCCCCAGTCTCACTGAGGCTCTAGACATTACCATAATCAGTGCATTAGGGGTCATCTTTTCAGACAGAGATTTGAAAATAACTTTGAGGAGACTTTTGTAATGAAGGCTTTTGTTTGCCACTCGGTGGAGAGGGGGGAATTTCCATTTTCTCTCTCACACACAGAGTTGCATTTCTATATTGAATCTTGAAGAAGATGCAAGACCCCAGCTACTCCAGAAGAAGTGGAGCATTCTGGGTATTTTGGAGGAGGAAAAAAATATGTTTTGAAAGAGCCAAGATATTTAGCTTTGAAAATTAGCTACTCAGCAGGCCAGCATTAAAATTAATTTAATGGAGTGTAAATTAACATACTTGACACTTTTTTGATCATTTTTCATAGACTCTGCTGACCGATGGAAATTAAAGTGTTTTCCCCCCATGAAGTTAGGACACGAAAATTCACAAATTTACCATATCCACCCCATGGGGTGCTGTCCTCTTCAGGAGTCAATGTTGTACATCAAATTTAAGTCTTTAAATATTAAGAATCGTCATACATTATATATATATAAACTGACTTTTTAAAAGTTTCTTTCACTGACACTGGAATGTGTAAAGAATTTTCCTTTTAAACAAGCTGTAGAAATTAATTAAGTTCACTCAGAGTTTATAGCCAGGATTCTCTAAAAAATACAGAGGAATATTTATAACCTAGTCCACAAATGCAACACGTTGAAACTTTTGATATGTTGATAAGCAATAAGAATGTCATTTGAGGTTTACTTTTTTTAATAATAATTTAATTGTCATTGTAAAATGCCTCATAGTTGGGACAGATTAAATTGCTACAAAACCCATTACTGAAATTCATAACCCCCCATAAATGTAAAGTGTTTGCTGCTGTGCCATAAATAACCTCAGTCGTTCCAGGAAAATGAGGTGCAGAAAATAAATTAACAAAATCCAAACACATAGGACATTAGGTTGCAACAATTTGCTGTAGAGGCTGCTGACAGGAATTCAGCTGAGCCCAGAAGAGAGGCAAATTCAATGTTTAATTATGGCCTAAGTAAATCATGCCCCCTCTGTGTGTTTTGCCGTATCGACGTGGTTCAAAGATTATTTCACAGTCCAGCTCAATAGCACTGGTAAAGTATGTACATTTCAGATGTCATTATACTTGAAAAGGTCTGAAGAGCACAATATTTCTGAAAAAATGTGTAGGATCCACTTGTGGTTAAATGAAAGGAGGCAAATCTATTTTTCTTAGTCTCATTCAAAAGGCTGGGGGTCTGATTTTCCATCATTGGTACCTTCAGTGGTCAGTTTACCTTGTGTTTGGTGGGAATGAAAATACAGTAATATTTCCAAACTTTCAGCTTAAATGACCTCTGGCAGATTTGCCAACCCTATCCTGGGCTGCATCAGAAGAAGTGTGACCAGCAGGTTGAGGGAGGTGGTTCTGCCACTCTGCTCTGTTCTCATGAGACCTCACCTGGAGCCTCGCGTTCAGTTCTGGAGTCCTCAGCGCAGGGAGGACATGGAACGGATCCAGAGGAGGCCACAAAGATGATCCGAGGGCTGGAGCACCTCCTGTATGAGGACAGGCTGAGGGAGTTGGGGAAGAGAAAGCTCCAGGGAGATCTTAGAGTAACCTTCCAGTACATAAAGGGGGCTACAGGAAAGCTGGGGAGGGGCTTCTTATGAGGGAGTGCAGGGATGGGACGAAACGTAATGGTTTTAAGATGAAAGAGGGGAGAATTTGATGAGACCTTAGGAAGAAATATTTTCTTGTGAGGGTGGTGATCCAGTGGGAGGTGTCCTTGCCCATGGCAGGGAGGCTGGAGCTGAATGATCTTTAAGGTCCCTTCCAACCCAAACCATTCTATGATTCTATGATTCTGTGATTTGATCTTTTAGCTGGAGCGTGGCATCAGCCTGGAAAAGGAATGAGGTTGCAATGATGCGTGTTGGAAAGAAGATGGGAAGACTGGGGAGGGACATAGCGGGTGGGAAAAGGAGATTTTATACAACTTAATTGTCACACAGAAATGGCATCTGTAGTAAACATATTGAACTGATAAACAATGCAGCTGCTACAGATTTCACACAGAGAAGTAAATGCCGTGGCCATATGCAATTCATTACCTGCGTTAATTAGGGAATAAGGAAAAAAAAGGAAATTAAATTGTAGGAAAAGGGGACAAATTGAATCACCAGAGAGAATTTGAGTCTGTGAACTGCACATCTGTCCTATTGTAGGACCACACAAGAGATCCTCGGATCTCACTTCTGGGCAAGGCAAGAAAGTGCCAGCACCTTTCCTGCTCCTGGATAAAGCGCTGGGCACTGCTATGAACTGTTAACATTTTCTGGGGGGAAAACCCCAAACAAACAAACAAACAAACAAAAAAAAAGGAATAAAAAAAAAACCAAGAAAATGATGGGAAATGAACTTTTAAATGCCTGTTCTGGGCACATATGCTCACCCCATTTTTCCAGTCATGTCCCTCTCTGTTGACTTCAAGTAAAATCCCACCAGTTCAAAGCAAGATTAGAGCTCTCTGTATGACACTTTGATGGCATTGCTTCCCCTCCAGATGCAGCTGGTCATTGTTTTTGAAGCTCAAATAGATTCCAGCGCTGATTACAGGCACTAAAGGCACTTTGGAGTGTGGAAGGCCATGGGATTGGAACATTTCTGCTTCACAGCCAATTACCACCTGACCCCACCAAGATGGTCTCCCTTCCACATTTAACAAAGCAGCAGGAACTCACCTTGAAGAGACTTTGGATCCACTCCTGCAGACATGAAATAAAGCTAAAGACTCCTTATTAGTCAGTTGGAAACTCAGGGAGAGCCACTGAAAAATAAAAAGTTACAAAAACTCTCAGCTTTTAAATAGGGTTTCATGTTAGTATGGTAAATTAATGTAAATGTCACTTTAAAAGAGAATATGGAATAAAAACCTAATAAAGCTGCATAGCTCTGCAGGGGTGGTGAGTAAATTGAGGGAATATTTGATTAGATTTCAAATGCTGCTTTTTAATTTGTATGCTCTTACTTATTTCCCCTCTGCCCCTCCCCATGCTTTCCTGATCTATTATATCTGCTGAATTTAACAGTCCCAGCTAAAAGGTCTCTCGTTGCTGTATGAAAACCCACATTAGCTGGGACCCATGTGGTGACAGCTTCCTCCAGACCGTGCCCCATCAGCCACCCGGGAGACACGAATGGTGCAAGTTCTGTCCCAGCCATGTTGTGTCTGTGCCACTGCCATTAACGAGGAGATCTTGCTCAGTCCCACACCCTTCGTGTGCTGAAAATCAGTGACTGCAGCCCAAACACCCCAGAGCAACACCCCTGCAGTGGGAAGGCAGGTTGGTGGAGGAGACTCCTTTTGGCAGCTGCATTTCCCTCCTCAGAGCAAAGCTATGCTGAGATTCAGTGAGGCTGGGAGCTTCCAGGGGAAATTGTGTTGGTACAGACCTGCAGAAACAAAGGAAGTGCAATCCTAGGAGTGGAATGCCTTTCGATTGACTTGAAGAATTTTAAGGAAATGATATCAAGAGATTTGCTGAAAGCTCCCACGTGTTTTCTGTCTGTAACTACCAGTAGTGAGGGACAGCCTGCAGCTCATGCCACTGTGATCCAATTGCATGTTCTCAGTAGGTCCTTTGATCTCTTTTCCTGACCTCCAAAACTTTCCAGTGATTTGGAATCCTCCAGGATAACACTGCAAGGCAAAGACTCCTGGTAGAGGCATATTTCCCTGCCTTTAAAAGCTCTTATCCTGGCAGAAAGGTGTGCTCTGGTTTAGCAACTGCAGCCTTGTAGTAGAGATAATGATCTGAAATCTCTGTGGCTTTCAGCTACTTCTCTTGTGCCTCAGTGAAGTGCTGTTGTGGACTCACTGTGGCTGCAGACTGGTCTCCTCTGCACCCGTGAGGCTCTTTATCTCCGTTCCCTGAGCTTTGGCCAGACTTGCAGAAGAAATGTACTTAAAGGCTCTTCTGTCTCAGCCAGAGTGTTATCTTGGCACCGCTGAGCCTTTGCTGCTCTCTTCTCTGGTGGCATCAGTCATGTCCTTGCAGTTTGAAGCAAGAAACTATCTCCTTCATCCTTCTACGTATTATTTCTTGAGTTGAGCAAAGATTGACCTCTCCGTGTCCTTTCTATTCCCCTGCTGCTTAACAGACTGGCAGGAAGTGATGGACTCTTTGCTTTTCTCTTAGAGATCTGAGGGCCAGTCGCAGCGTGCCTATCAGCCTGAGCTGTCTGTCTCTGTGTTCATGCTTGCTCAGATAACGATACCAACAGCAACATGTGTGTGTTCCTCAGCCCCCTACCTTCTAACATTTTTAACATTTCCAAATCCATCCCTTTGAGGAAGCCAGGAAACAGTGGAATGGTGGAGATGACGCTAGTCAAGACGAGGATTCTTAGCAGAATTTCGTTATTCCTTACTAATTTCTTCAAGCACCACAAAGTGGTGGAGCAGCATGTAAGAATACCTTCAAAATCAGGCTGACTACATTGAGCAGCTGAAATTGCATGGTGACACGTGGAAAAGCATGGAGCCAACTCCCATTAGGAAAATACTCAGTCTTAATGAGCCAGCAAACCTACTCTCTTTCTGCAAGGGAGTTTCTCTGCACCTCAGTGCCTGTATGGGATTTTAGTTTTAATGTTTGTTTCTGTTCTTGTCTTAAATGCCTAGGGACGGATAAGAATGACAAGTAACATAAATTCCACAGTATCACAGTATCACAAGGTTGGAAAAGACCTCTGAGATCATCAAGTCCAACCTATGACCCAACACCAACACCTACTCTTTGTTTAAACCATGGCGCTAAGCACCTCATCCAATCTGTTTTTAAACACCTCCAGGGACGATGGCTCCACCAAATTAATGATGCATGGGCTCTGTTCTGCTTGAGTAGGGGAGGAGATGGAAACAAGGAATGGGATGATTGCTGTAATGCAAAATTTGGCCACGTGACACATCAGTTTTGCCTTATCAGACTGTTATCAGAGCTATGGTAAGACAGTGATTCAGCTGAGCAAAGATGAGATAGACACTTCCCTTATGCTCTTATCCACACAAAGGAAACAAGTTATCAGATACTGCCAAGTGATCTTACTCTGTCCAGGGACATTACCAAAATTGCTAAAATGGCTAGTTCACTGCTGACACACTTTTTGTAGGTATTATACCTTCTTCCCCCAAAATGTTATGTAGTATCTGTAACACCAGCTATTTGTCCATGACTCATTGTTTTACAGATCCTGTCCAAAAGCTAAATTTACAGCAAATGAGGAAAGGTCAGGACTTTCAGGAGAAAGAGATTGAAGAGGAAACTTTTAATGAGTTTTTCTTGGAGATCATCAAACTGTCAAAAGAAACCACTGAAAAATCAACTGGAAAGATAAAACCTGGCTCTCCTCTGATGTTACCCTTTACATGGCCATTTTTTGGAGTCCCAAGATTCTCAAAGGGAAGATCACTGAGGAATGGCACCATCCAGCTCCTCTTCCCTCCCACCTCAAAGGATGAAACTGCCTTTTCAGGACACCTGCACCCTTGCAAGAGTGTTTGGTAAAAGTGCAAATATCTCAGTTCAACAACTTGGCACTGTGTTGGCAGAGAAGAACTTTGGACTCAGGGAGGCTCCTTGTGTTATATCTACACAAGGCCAGCTTGAGCTCCAGGGAGATCATCTTGGTGACTCTCACCCTATTGTGTGGCACCAGTGTGTGCTCTGTGTTGGCTGGGTCCTCTTTTATGTCTCTTGATTCCCTCAAATTTTCTAACCCTGGCCAGGAAGAATCACAGTTACTACACAGCCTCTAACCTCCCTCCTTTCACCTCTCTCAGTCTCTCTGGGGCATTTGTCTCCTGCATTGAAAAGGATCTCTCACTTTGTCTCCATTGGCCATTATTTCCAAGCTTTTTACACTGTTCTTTCTTCTTTTTCTCCCACTCCTTTTGCTCCTCACTGAAAACTTGGCCAAATCGTTGCAACAACCGGTGGGAAGGCTCCAACCTTGTTGTCATTGATTTGAATAATGCAAATATCAATGAGTGGAAAACTCATTAAGAGGAAGCAGGAGAATTCTCACTGACAAACCACCTCTCCTGTGATGCCAGGTGGATCCTGCTACAAAAGGGGAGAAAAGCAGTCAAGTTTTTAATGCTGTCTCCACTGGCACACTTGGATCTGATTCGCTGTCATCCATGTGACCATATATTTAAGAGTAATTCTCAGCTTGCATGTTCTAGACGTTTTGAAACATATTAATCAGGAATTGTCCAATCTCTTTATGCTGAAGCATCAGTAAAACAATTACTTCAGGGCTAAATGAGGTCCACTGAAGATTCGCTTGATTAAAGTGAGAATTTACAATAAATAAATACTTCAAATATTTCATTATTGATGCTCCAGGGGAAAACCAGCTCTGATTAAGTCAAAGAAGGGGGAAAATATTTACATTTTAATAAGTATGATGGACTGGCTATTGTGTTGGTGTAAATCAGCGTAATTCCAATGAATTCACTATCTCTATGTCAGTTTGAGTGAGATAAGCAGTGGATATAATGTTTTACTTCTCTCTGGATTCAATGGGGATATTATCTAAAAGGAACTGGAAAGGAAATGTTTGCCTGCCATTCATTGCTCTGACATTTTCTTACTGTGCTCCTTTTTGGAGAATCACTCCACACGTCTCTTATTAAGGTATCCATCTTTAATCTAGGGCTCATAAGATTTATACCTATCACAAGGTGCTTGTGAATCTTAATGAGCAGTATTCAGGAAATGTCATTTCTTGAAAGTTGATGCCCAGGTGCAATGGATCATGCAGCACAGCAGAAGTATTTTCAATTTCTTATTAACTCTGTATGGAGGAGATAAGGAGTAATCATTAAACACAAACATTTATTTAAATGCAGAGTTGAGGTGGATGCTGCAAACACACAAAAGCCAGAACATTTCACAAGATGAAAGGTCATTTCCAAGCTTGGAAGTTTCAGGCCTCTAAATCCCAGTTCAGAAACGGAATATATTGTAACTCAAATAACACAATACCTACGCTGAGCACTCACAGATTCCTTTTCCATTCTGCATTTCTAGTCCCTGTACTGTTTCTCACACGTGCAGTACAGTGTGATACAGCATCATAGAGAGGTGGGACAGAAGTTAAATGGTTTGCCTGTGACCCCTTGATTGCATTCCAACTCTTTGTCTGCTTTTCCTCTGCAGCATTTAACCTGCTGGGGACAAGGGTTGGGTCTTACAAGGTTTTGTTTTGTGTCTGGCACAGTAGGGTCTCAGTCTTGATTGGAACCTCTTATCACAGCTCGTGGAAGAAACAACAAAAACACAGACAGGAAAAACTGGGGAAATGCAATTACAGGATATAACAGCACAGGGAATGTATTGCAAGCCAGCGTGACATCTATAGGTTGGGAAAGCAACACTTTCAGGGTATGTTTCTGTAGTCAGTAAAATGGGGATCTAATTTTTTCACCTTTTCTTCTACTGCAAATGCATTACCATCCAAAAATTGTGCTAAATCAACGTGTTGAGCTTTACACAGAGAGAGCACTGCATGAAAGCAAAGACAAGTGTATCTTAAACCATTAAGTGTATGAAAATCAGATTGTACTCTCAGTCACCAACAAAAAACCCACAGAACATCACTAGAATTCTTCAATGTTGTCTGGATAAATTCAGCTTTTTATTTCATGCACATTTAACCTTGAAGTGGCCCAGTACCCAAACACTTATTAAGAATGGTGTTTCTTTCCCTACAAAAATCAGAAATAACATCTCATCATTTGCAAGGAAGAATCTTGAAAAATTGTACTCATAGAATATTTTCAAAGAAAGAGTTTTAATCTGTTATCATTAGGGAATAGAATTAAAATGCCTCTTTCACCATAATTAAAGCCTAACTTCTCTATGGCAGAAAAATATAAATCTCAATACTGATGTTCACTATAATGTACCTAAACCACATATAAAGGCAAGAATCTTATTTGTTGTTCACCAAATTAACTAATGCTCATTTTGTGTATTTCATAGCACCAGAGGTGTATTAGATTCACGCTTTCAACATTGGTTTAAAGCATTTGCAATTTTTACTACTTATGTGGTGGGGAGAAGCTGTGAACACAACTGAAGGTGCCATCTGAAAATCATAGAATCATAGAATGGTTTGAATTTGAAGGGATCTTAAACTCCTTCCAGTTCCACCCCCACCCTGCCATGGGCAGGGACACCTCCCACTGGATCAGGGTGCTCAAAGCCTCATCCAACCTGGCCTTGGACACCTCCAGGGATGGGACAGCCACCACTTCTCTGGGGATAATTTAAATATAATATTTCCATGATTTTTCTTTCAGGAAGACATGTCTCAGACAGAGCTTTCAAATGGAATGGGTAGAGAATTTTGAGAAAAACAAATTTCAGTTCAGAAAAAAGAAGTTAGTATAAATTAGTGGCTGAGCTTCTGCTGAAACACAGTCCCTGGAAAAAGGAGGAATTGTGAAAACTCACTAGAGGTTTGCACTGATGCATTTAAGCTTAACAATCCAATAGAAACAATTAAATTTTCTGTATACTTCACAAAATCACAGAAGAAAACCTGAAACAGCCCTAATATTTCTTTTAAATTTCAAATGAAGTTATTTTCATAATATTTTTAAAGTCTTAAGCAATAAAAGCCCTTGCATTTATGCTTAGAAAATTTGCTAAAAAGTCATTTTCAGTCTAGCACAGTGTAGCAACATCACATACTTGGTAACTGACACAGAACTGAATTGAGTGGAAAATGAAGGCTTTTTTTTTTTTAATAAAAAATGTGTTAATTAATTGCTAGAACATCTACCATGGGATGTGGAGAATTTGCTGTTTCTCACTGGCTTTTCCTGCAGCCTGGATGTCTGTCTAAGAGACAGTCCTATGGTACTGAACTGTGTGTTGCAATATCTACTGCCAAAGTACTGTTGACTGAGTCTCTTTCCATCAGTAGAAGCTATGAATATTTGACGTTCTCTGTCTCAGGCAAATAAGGACAAGATCTGTGGTTTGGAACATAACATCTGATGTCAGATTCAGTGGCTTGAGATACACTGAAATATCTCATGAGGATAATGATTTTATATAGAAGCAAATTAGTCTGGCAGCTGAAGTAGGGTTGCCTCCGTCATGGCTCACAACCAATTATAGATATTTTTCTTTATTTAAGGACTGGTTACATATCATCAGTGAGATGCCTCAGAAATTAAATAAAGCTGGAAGGAACAGAGAGTAGTCCAACCTCCAATGTGTGTATGTGTGCCCATGAAATGCTCCTTCCGTTCTGCTTCATGAACTGCTGCCTATGTCTCCCGAATATTTACAGATGCAATACATAGAAATCACCCCCCACGCATTTTCAGTGGCTGTTCCTGGGTCTCCCTTATCATAATGCAAACAGCAGAAATCATTGTCCCGTGGCAGCAGATTAGGATTCAGTGTAGGACTGAACTGCCCATGATTCGGCCACGCTGACTCTGGCTTTATTCCAAAGATTGCCTGCCAGCGCATTCAGGGGTTCGAGGTCTCCCCTCTGCCCCCTCGACTCAGCTGAGCCTTCCAGAGAGCTCCATGGCTGTTGCCCCGGGCTGTGTTTCTATTTTATTTGTAATCCTTTGAAAGCAAGAGCCAGTTCTGGCAGATGAATTATATTCTGTCGAGAAGCAGCAGGGGATGGCTGGGACCGTCTCTCTCTCCCTCTCTCCCTGAATTCTAATTTAAAGAGAGGAAACAAGATTTCATTGAATTTTAACAAATTAACCATTAATCACTTATGAAAACCTCCTGATGAGGACATGGATCGCCTGGGTTATGAATGGGAACAGCTTCATTTTGCTGTGATTGTTCAACCAAGTTAATTCCCAGCTCTCTTTCTTTACCTCCATCATGCTCCTCACCTTGTTCCCTGTCTCCCTCATTGCTGTGTGCTCTTGTCTTCTTTTCTCCCACTTCACCCAACACATATCCCTTGCTCTCTCTTGTCCGCTTCCCTGGTTGCACAGCCCCTGCTGAACCCGTCTCTGAATCATTTTTGATGTCATGCTGAATATGGAAATTAAGGAAAAAACAATGTCTTCCGCTGGCTGTGTGGTGTGAATATTTATGAGGGAACCAGCGAGGAAGCTAAATAGGAGCTATAAGAGAGCCAGCCAGCGAGGATGGCAGCTGACAAGGGCTCATTCAGCAGCACATCCTTGGCTGCCAGTAGCATCCCAGCAGAGTGGGGGCTGTGTGAGAGACAGAGTGGCAATATCCTTGCCTGGGCAACACAAAAAAATAAGTTGCAGCCCTTTCTCTACTTCCTTTTTATTCTTCCCTTCTCCAGCTGATCAATTTCTGCTACAAAAATAATAATAATAATAATAAAAAAAATCCTTGGATGTAGTTCAGCTGCAGCAGATGATTAGGCCTTAAAAATCAATATTTATGTTCAACAGGGCTATAAAAACCAATGCTTCCCTCCACTTATCAAATCAGAATTGGAATGTAAAACCCCCCTTGGCTTGTCATACAAGGGGTCACGGATGGTGGCACATGCTGATGAAAATCTCTCTAAGTCAAGGCTCTCTCCTGTGCTGTTTCTCCTCCTGCTGCCATGTTCCCACACTCAATAGCTGAGCCTTTCCCACAGGGAGACATCTCTCTGCCAAACTCCACACAAGGGCCCAGAGCACAGATGGGTACCAGAGACCCAGGGCAGGGGGAGGGTGGGGAAGATGGTGCTGGTCTGTCACAGTATCACAGTATCACAGTATGACAAGGTTGGAAAGGACCTCTGAGATCATCAAGTCCAACCTATAACCCAACACTAACACCAACCATCATCTAAACCATGGCACTCAGTGCCACATCCAATCTCCCCTTAAACACCTCCAGGGTCGGCGACTCCACCACCTCCCTGGGCAGCGCATTCCAATGGCCAATCACCCTTTCAGTAAAGAACTTCTTCCTCACATCAAGCCTAAACTTTCCCTGACGTAGCTTGAGTCCATGCCCTCTAGTTCTGTCACTGGTCACCTGAGAGAAGAGACCAACCCCTGACCGACTACAACCTCCTTTCAGGTAGCTGTAGAGAGCAATGAGGTCTCCCCTGAGCCTCCTCTTCTTTAGACTAAACAGCCCCAACTCCCTCAGTCGCTCCTCATAGGGCTTATGCTCCAGCCCCTTCACCATCTTCGTTGCCCTCCTCTGAACACATTCCAGTATCCTGACATCTTTCCCAAACTGGGGGGCCCAGAACTGTACACAGTATTCCAGATGAGGTCTGACTAGTGCCGAGTACAGGGGGACGATAACTTCTCTGGTTCTGCTCACCACACTATTCCTGATGCAGGCCAGAATGCCATTGGCCTTCTTGGCCACCTGGGCACACTGCTGGCTCATGTTGAGCTTCCTGTCAACCAGCACTCCCAGGTCCCTTTCTGCCTCACTACTCTCCAGCCACTCTGTCCCCAGTCTGTAGCTCTGCATGGGATTGTTGTGTCCAAAATGAAGTACCCGACATTTGGACTTATTAAACATCATCCCATTGGAATCGGCCCATCTCTCCAATCTGTCCAGGTCCCTCTGCAGGGCCATCCTACCCTCTAACAGATCAACCCTTCTTCCCAGTTTGGTATCATCAGCAAACTTGCTGATGATGGACTCAATCCCCTCATCCAGATCATCTATAAAGATATTAAACAGGACCGGACCCAACACTGATCCCTGGGGGACACCACTGGTGACCGGCCGCCAACTGGATGAGACACCGTTCACCACCACTCTCTGGGCTCGGCCATCCAGCCAATTCCTAACCCAGCACAGAGTGCTCCCATCTAAGCCACGGGCTGCCAGCTTCCCTAGGAGTCTACTGTGGGGAACAGTGTCAAAGGCCTTGCTAAAGTCCAGGTATACCACATCCACAGCCTTCCTCTCATCCACCAGGCGAGTCACATGGTCATAAAAGGAGATCAGGTTGGTCAGGCAGGACCTGCCCCTCCTAAACCCATGCTGGCTGGGCCTGATCTCCTGACCGTTCTGCAGGTGCCATTGGATCCAGCCCCAGGTGACTGGGCACGGACCAGCTGGATTAAAACAAAAGTCCTGAAGTTAATTGTTGATCCTTTTGCTTCCCCTGAGGTCTGCAGAATGTCTGGAAGGTGATTATTTGGTTCGATGGACTGCGAGGACAGGGCTATTCCTGTTGCCAGGCACAGGATGCGTGTGGAGCAAGGAGAGAAACTCTGCCTCTTTGAGTCACAGTCTTTACTGTGATAAATCCTGATCCTACCATGAAGAAGATGGTGTTTTCTAACTTATCCAGTGTCTGAAGTTAACATGAAACAGTCCATTTTTTTGACCATGGGGTGTGCAAATCCCAGGGACTGAGCTGTGCTTTTCTGAAGAGTATCATAATTTCTCTTCCTTGTCTGGATGACATCACTTTTCAGTGTCTTGAGAATGACTGGTCACCCCAGAAAGCGTGTTTTAAATGGTCTATCAATTAACTGCCAAAGGAACGAGTGCTCATGAGAAGCAGTGCCCCAGACGACACCAAACATTCAAACGTAGGCCAGGTTATTAAATTTTTGTGATCCTGGGTCATTCAGCCACCACCCCAACAGAAGTGCACAGAATTGTCATCATCTGTGGTTACTTTTCATAGCCCTGCCCTAGAATTTTTCCCATCCAGTATCTTTCACCAGTTCAGAGTGTTCTGGACTGACCCTTCTTGTGGCTGCTTGCAAGCTGAAGCACATGACTTCTTGTAATGATGTGGGACTGTGAAGCTCCCTCCTTAATTATAATCTTTTGCAATGATATATAGTCTCATCTGACTCAGCTGGAAAATCTTTTCACTTCTAGGCACACACTCGGGGTTGTAGATACGGCTGGACTACAAATTGTTTGGTCCTTCTGGGTAATCTTGTTAATCCTTCTTGCACACACACCAGTTGGTGTTTTCTGCCACTTTTCATTCTCTTCTCACCAAGCCTTCAAAGAAGAACCCAAAGCCTCTGGTGAATCACAGGCCAATGGATGGACTTGAGGGGAGAAAACAATCTGAAGTATAAAATAAAAAGGCAAGAGGGTGAATCTGATGAGGTGAATGAAAATACCAATGTATAGTATGCTAGAATATGCCACAAGTACCCCAAGAAAAAGTCATTCTACTCTCTGGCATTATAGCAACGAAGATGTCTGGAAAATGCTATAAACTTATGGAACCAAATCACTGTAATATAGGAGACTTTTAATTTAAAATTTTTCAGCCTATCTATCTCCATTGACAAATGGCACTGAAATCCTTACAGGCAACACAGGCAAAATCATCCTGAGGACAATCCTAACTTTTGTACCTTTGCTCATCCTCAAGTTGATGTGGACATCGAAATGAATTGTGTAATCAAAAATAAACTTGAGAAGACAAATCTCAGCTTTCTTATTTCAGGAGCATTTGGGTATGGCTGCAACATAAGCTGTAAAGAAACCTGAATATCTCTGTGTCCCCAGATGTATTACTGTTTGGTTATTAGTCATGATTAGTCATTTTCTTGGTTGTTAACTCACTTCAAAGTCTTTCCTCAATCGTAGCTTGTATTAAATCACTTATTTTACTCATTCGAATTCATCAGTTATTTTGATGGTGAGAAGTTCAAAAAACTTGAGTAGAACAGAAGACTTATTCCAGATTTAGCTTCAGTTAAATAGATAAAGCTACAACAGAAGTATTTTACATGACATGTACCAGGTCTGAGATAGTGCTCATTGCATGCATGTTGCCCCCAAATTTGGACCAGAAACACAAAGTTTAATTAAAGAGACTCACAGGGGAAGTGCAGCTAATTGAGATGGCTATTAGCTATCTAACATACAAAGTAATTTAAAGCTCAATATTTTACTTCATTATAGCTGATTAATAAATGCAAAGAGCAGGTACTATCATATTTTTAATTCTACAATAGAAAGCTCCTAGCAATGAGGAGGTGTTTTCTTATTATAATTTGTGAAACTGCAGATAAACAGGCAAGTAGCTTCCCAGCTAGACTGTAAGTCACTAAAATATATTAACAGGTGCCTACATAGCTGCAGAAATGGCATAACTTTGTGACAGCAACTTACTGCTTCTGGATATGTCTGTAACAAAACCCCCCAACACCCAAACTCAGAAGAGGCCGTTATTTAAATAGCTGTCTCATTTCATGCAATTTCAAGTTCAATGGTGCGGCAATTCTGCAGTATTAGATCTACTGAATGATTATTAAAATCACACCTATTCAAGATTAACTATGAATTAATTATGAGCAGAATTCAGAAATACAGATACCTTCTGAGACAGGCTCTGGGGTAAGGAAAGGGTAAGCGTCAAAATCTGGCACAGGCTTAACCTATTGTGAATTTTTCCAAGTACACTTTCCTCTTCATCTCAGCAACTGTACAGGATGGGTGATTGCTTGCACCCTGGATGTGCATAAAGGACACATCTAATAAGTCAGATGAGTCAGGCCCTAGGTGTGTTATTTCTCTCCCTTGATGATGAAGGGGGTCCAGATGATTAACTCAAGATGTAAAGAATGACACCTACTTCTAGTCAGAATGAGTCCCCACTGGGGAAATCTGAAGCTCTCAATCACTGAATGAGATAACAAGCTCATTGTGGGCTTGAGCCCTTGATGTCCCATCAAACCTGAATTTACGGGGTAAATTGCTGAGAATGTGTTAGAGTTCAGAGCTGAGTTATACTCCACAGACAGCACAGGCTTTGGCAGCTTGGTTTTGTACTGCACCCTAACCCATCCTGATACTACTGTTCCTTCTCTCCTTTGTCTCTCAAGTCTGCTGTGATTCTCCTGTTATGTTTACAGAGGAGTCACTCAGGTAGTTTTACATAGACCTTAGTAGCTGGACAGACAGGCAAATGGTGGAATGGGTCTGGATGTTTCTGTGTTCAGCAAAAAGAGAGAACAAAGTATTCATGTTTCTCTGTCTACAAAAGGTTTAAGAAGGCAGCCACAATATATCAGACAACTTGGCTCAGAGAAGGGTCCTTTGTCTCTGGCAATGTGAGGGACATCAGTCATTTCTATTAAAGGAATTGCTCCACTTTGCTGTGTTGTCTGAAAAGGGGAGCTGCAGGTGTTTGTGGTGCATGGGTCACATTTGCCTTGGCTGTTTGCAGTAGTCCAGCCATACAGCTCCTCGTGGACAGAGAACTTCTCTGTTTTGTCTCCATTCTATTCCAGTTTCTCAGCATGATAAGGAATGGAATGAACTTTGGCAAGCAAAGGTGGGTTAGAAGCTACTAGTGACTCCTACCAGCAGCAGCCAAGCAAAACTGGAGAGATCTAAAGTAATGAAGCCCTTTCTAGTTGACTTCATACCCAAAGTAATTTCTGAAGTTGCAAGATCTTGGGGAGAGAAGGAGGGCCACATTGTCAAAAAGTCTCCTGTGGATGAAAGCTGAGACTATGCCTTTGCCAAGAAAAAGTGGTGGCAGGGCTGTTAAAATCTGTGCCTGCTTTTCCTTGCTCTGTTATATGAGCCAAGAAAAATTCCAGCTTTTTCAAAAAACAGAGAATTTATTTTGTAAGACCACTGTCAGAAAACCACACTGTAACTGTGAACCAACAATGGGAGTGGGGGTTTCGGTGTATTTGGTCCCTTCTCTGCTAGCAATAGAAACCCAAACCTCTCCCTGGTTGTAAATATTTTATTCACTCCAGTGACAATCACACAGACATGGAGGGAATGAGGCCATGGCATAGACTCAGAGTTGTTAGTTTGCCAAACCTTCTTCTCTGCCAAGGTCTCGTGTATGTACATCCATTCTTTCACCTCTGTCTGCAGAATCAATTACCACGGTGTCCAGCTACCAAAGGTATTATATAGAGCATTAGATCTAAATGATATAGTAGATGCTCTTCAATGATAGGGCTGAACATCTCTAGAACCAGCTGTGATGTACAGGCATTACTCAGGTAGAGCACAGCTTGCTGCAGGATCGCCCTTTTCCCTTGCTGTGGGGCCACAATAGCATTTTCTTTAACCCTGAACATATTGTACTTCACCCGCTTGCCCAAAGATGCTTAAGAGCCCTATCAGACTGCACACATTAAAAAACATCTGCTAGCTGGCAGAAACTTAGTCTTGGACACATTATTTCACCACCTGATATCCCATCCACACCATGGGCAACCTCGCAGGAGTGCATCTGTGAGCAGGTTGAACTTTTCTATTGGGGATCATCCTCTTATTGCCACCTCAGTTCTCCTCATCCCTTTGGGAAGGTGCAGGGTTTCATGGCAGGGCGGGCACAGCACACAGCTGCTCTAAGCAAATCCACTCAGGTGGATCTGACCAGCATCTGACCACGGGTGAGTGTGATAAGAAACAACAGTTACATGTGGGTGTTCTAAAGGCAAATGACTGTACTCAGGGGCTGGTATTAAGCAAAGGCCACTGCTCTGGAGACACTCATGAATTCATGTCCTAATCACTATTATTTTTTCAGCATTTTTTTTCACTTCCCTGCTTGTGAAATGGCCCTGAAAGAAGCCCAGCTGGAGACGTGTGTTCTGTATTTTCTCATTTAGAATTTGGCTGTCCCCTCCAACTCCTCCTTACTGCTTCAAATTGTCTCCCAAGCAAAATGCGAAGCCTTCAGTGTTCCAGTGGGTTCAGCATTTGGCAGAATGAATTTGTTCATTGCTAATTAAAACAAAAGATTTCTGAGGCACTTTCCACTTTGGTTTATTAGCTTTCCTGTGTGATAGCAAATCGGAGCCCTTGTTACACTGTCAGCAGAACTATTATTATTATTATTTATTATTTACAGTATAACTTGTGACTCACTTCCTATGTTGGTGAATCTTTCACCATCTGTTAAAAAAATAATAGCAGTCATTTGCTGAAATATTATCCTAATCCAAATGTTAAAATAGAACCATATGAAGCCAATTAAATAGAGTGCATGTTGGTAATCTGAGTTACTTCAGCTGAGCTAAAAAAAAAAGGCAAAAAAATGAAAGGATTGAGAAAGGCCTAAATGCAAAGCAAAGATGCAGACTTCAGAAATCTGTAGAGTTTGTGCCAACATTTTCTTGGAATTTTAAATTTCAAAAGAAAAAAAAATTATAGATGTGTCATTTTCCAGTCTAAGTTTAGGAGCGTATATGGATCCAAATCTGGATGCAAGATTACAGCTCCAGACCAGGCTTTATGTGAATCCTTAAAAGATCAGAAAATTTCAGTTTCAATCCCTTTAATATTTAGTGCTCTTAGCTGTTTTTGTTCTTACTCTGAGGGAAAAAAATATTACTTGATCTGGTTTGGTTGCCTCCACCTGAGAGTTTTATGTAAGCTTATGACTAATTAACATGAAGTTCCCAGGTGGTGCTTCTGAAGACATTGCCCCTGCCTGCAGAAGTCAAGGAGAGATGAAGCAAATACGTCATGAGGAAATTATGGTGGTCAAGTGTGAGAATGCTCTCCCTACGGCATGGTGATCAATAGCAGCTTCACTTCAAACATGTGCGTGTGAGCATTTCTTTGGGCTTTAGATCTCTGAGCTTGGGTCAAAGCACATTCGAAACAGGCAGAGTTTTACCTGATTTCATACTGAAGGCTTTTTCTTGCGGTACCTCTGAGCAGGAGGTACACTGGGGTTCTTGTTTAACCAAATTTAGGCTAAACATTACAAATCCTGAGCCAGTCTTTGGAGGAGAATGAGCTTTGGAGGGCATGAGCTTGAGAGATATGGGTTTATCTCACCTAGTAGGGGCAGTGATGTAATCATCCTCTCTTGAGGGGGTGTCAGTCACCTCATGGGTAAATCAGCTCACCAAAAATCTGAATCACTTCTGGGAGTGTCTTCCTTTCTCCATCAACATCTAGAGAGCACTCTGATGACTACAGCCTGAAATGCAGCACCTTGCCAAAAGGCCTGACACATGAGTATGATGAATGCATGAAAACTGAGCTCTCTTTTAAGGCTTTTTAAGCAGTTTTTCATGTCAGAGTGGAAAGGTCCTTTGAAAACCAGTCTCCAACGGCACATCCTTGGCTTCTTGGGCTGGGGATGGAGGCAGCAACGTTGGGGTACAGCAGCATCCTCCATCTGGGGGAATGGAGTCGGGTTGTCCCCTTGGCAGTGCACTCCAGCCCTGCAGCAGCGCCTGAGGGCTGCTGCTGAGCTCCTGAGGCCGAGCAGCTGAACTGCATTCCTGGCTGCAGTTATTTATATTCGCCCAACAGTGTTGTTTACACAAACTGCATGAATGCAAATCAACATGAGGAAGTGCTGGAGTCGGTGAGGTGTGCAGCAGTAACAGGCTCCTGGGATTGGTTTTAGTAATGTAGTGTTAACACAGCTACACATGGCTACACACACTTTCATATCCAAGCGAGAAAGAGGGAGAGGGAGAGGGAACACTCATTACCTGGGACACTGGCCGAGTCCTTGTACCTCGACAAGAGATAAAAAATAAAAATGGACTTCATTATCACAGGCTGCCTGTCAATCACTTGCTGTTGCACCGAGCCTGCCTTACATTTCTCCGACTGAAAGGTTCCCGTCACCATTGGCCGGGAAGGGAAGCTGGATGTGTGAAAGGAGACAGAGCAGGTAACATGATGACTAGCATTAGTCTGCTGACTGCTCTCCCGCCCTGCAGCACATGTGCATTCAAACACAGACTGCCAAGAAAGGTTTTTTCCCTGAGCAATGCCCATGAATATGAATGTGATGTAGAGATGAGGTGGTGGTCTTCATCTTCCTCTGAGCGAGAGGTGTCCAGTGGGTAACATCTGGGTTACCCTGTGGAGCTCACGCCCACAGATCCCACATGGGTGTCAGATGGTGGCATAAGCAAGCTATACCCTAAATGTTCACTTCATTTTGAGTATCTCTACGCTTCTGAATTCACCCGTTCCAGTTTGCAAACTAGAAGCAATTGTGTGAGACAAAGTTTTCTGATATTTAGATACTGAATTTTCCCCCCAGTGATCCCAAATACTATCTTAAGTGATCTTTAGGGGTACTCCCTGCCTCTATTTTTCTCTCAGGAAAGTGGGGTTAATGACGCTTCAAAGCAGGTTTACCAACTGTGCCAAGATCTCTTGAGTGCTAATGACCTTTTATTTAACCCATCACTGTCAAGCTGTCTTTCATACCATCACTATATATTCTCAGGAGGCTTTGCTGGCAATTCAGTCTTTCTTCTCTCTTCATTTACATTTTCCACAGTACAGTAAAACAATAATAATAAAAATCTATTAAAACAAGTTCCTTGCTAGTTTATGGTAATTAAAAGCAATAAATATTCCTGTATGCAATGCTGTAGCCCTTGACTCATCGGTGGGTCAATACTGCTTTCCTGGTGAGGCTAGGTAATAAATCTTTATTCCTTTTTGAATGGAAATAAGGATGGGATTTTATTCATGAATTCCGTGACCCGTTGAAGTGACATTTTCAAAACAAACACTCCAGAAATGAGGAGTTTTCTCTGCAGAGTGGGTTAATCTTCTCTCTTCTCAGCGTGTCTCTTTCATATTGATGATTTGCCTGATGCCTTTTTAATCCCAGCAGCAAATGCTCGGTGAGCAGGAAGAAAACTAAAATAAAACAAAATACTTTGGAGAGAACCAAAACTTGTGTGCTGGGGAGAGGCTGCTTGGGAAGGGGCACAGGGGTGGAAAGGATGGTCTAGAAGTGGTCTCTGAAGGTCTGACTTGCGCAGCAGGGCTGGTGCTGCAGATTCATTGTCCAGTCACGCTTTCTCTTGCGCAGAAGCTGGGGGTGGCCTTGAAGTCCCAGCCCTGCACAGCTACATCGCTCCTGCCTCCTGAGCTGTCGGCCTTCATTAGCTTCTACTACTAGATGGAGGGTGTTTCTCTGAACCCAGATCAAACAGCAGCTTTTTGTGCTCATCTGCAATTGACTTCATTTGGTTGTGTAATCTAATTGGCTTGGGATGCTCCGCGAGCCGGGGAACGAAGCCAGGGGTTTAGAATACAAACTTGCAATGCGAAGCATGCAAATTCCCGCTGAGTCCTGCTCCTTCTGAGCACTGTGTAATGTGAGTCAAGCACCAGGACAAAATCTCTGGGTTATTTTTCTCTCTCTTAGAGGCTGTTCTTTCTTTGGAGGAGGCTAAACATAGTGAGAAGCCCCTTCTCCAGCAGAAAGCAACTCAGCTGAGTTGCTCCTTGTCATTAAACTGTGTTCTGAAATGCACTCGGGGCCAGGTTCACCATGGCTGTGGGGGTGTGTAGATGCTGTCTGCAGTGGAGTAGCATGAAGAAGAGCTTTTCTTTCTGAGGTACACGTGGATCAGTGCTGTTTCTGAGCTGCAGTTTTTCCCCAGCATAACTTGTTTTTTTTCTGAGGTCAGCTTCCATTGCCATTGACAAGGCATCACTCAAAGACAAGAGGTTTGGCCCAGTTTGACTATTTCACAGACCAAAATTCAGATCTTACTGCTCTCCTTAAGAGCTGAGCCCTGCCGGGTGATCCAGTGTGTGCAGTGTCTGCAGAAGTTTCTTGTTCACCTCTTTTCTCCGGCTGTCATCCTCACCACTTGCTTTGTCAATCAGACCTTACCAGTCCAGGATTTGCTGTGAATGTTTCTCACTGTGACCACAGACAGGTGGGCCTGTGACAGCTGAGCTATGTCTGCCTGTGATATTTTGGCTGCCAAAACACAGCATGCCCTAAAACGCTGCCTACCTGAAAATCTTAAGCTTTTATAAACACCACCTAGCTAAGATTTCTGATGTGGTGCTGCTGGAATCTGTTCATGAGATGAACCAAGAGGTTCATTCCTCCTCTCTTGCCCGGGATCACCCAGAAAGCTCATCCATGGGTCAGGAGCTGTTCTGCCATCATCCACTTCCGCAGACAGCAGGGTTTTTTTTTCATTTTGCTGAATACAATGCACATTCAGGTCTCACAGATAGGAAATGTAAGACATTTTGACCTGCTACAGTGGCTGGAAGGATGCAGATGCTAAAGTGACTAGGAAAGCCTCCCTTCAGATGGGACAGGGCCGTTGTCTAGTTGTCCTCATTCGAGCTGACATTTGAAACAAAAGAGGTTGGGGTAAAACGACGCTTTCCCCTTATACTCCAAGCAATAAAGTGGCAGGAGCACTCACCAAGATTAATCTGAGTTATTTTAATTATGATTCTCTCCCCTCGCTCTCTCTTCCCTCCTCCTCTCTTACATACACTGTCTGGACAGGGAACCGCAGGTTCTCTTCCACTTAGGATTAATTAAAAAGGAAAAGTCAATAAGTTTCTCAGCAATTACTGTCTTTTCCATTTGGTCATTTGAGACTGCAAGGGGCTCAGAAATTGAATTTCCAGGGAGAAAATCATGTCTCGTGAATCCTTGTACAAGGCTCTTGGAGGGAGAAGTATCTGCATTTTCTGTAGCCTGCCACTGTGTCTGAGAGTGGGCCAGCAGCCACACAGATGGGACACTGGAGGTGATAATGACAGACCTTGACTGCCCAGGGTTTTATTGGCTTTTTGTTAACTGGGAAATAGGACTGGTCATTATCACATCCCTAATTCAAAGCACTCATTCCCAGTCTTTGTAAGTCAATGGAAATCTTCCTACTGACTTCGGTGATCTTTGGATCAGAATTCACTTGATACATGGGAGCACAACAAACAATTCAGCAGTAAGGTATGGTTGCTTTCCAAACTTCTACTGTGGATCACAGTCCTTGCTCCTTTTGTTTGAGACAGAATGTGTAAGGACAGTACAATGCACCACAGGTTTTCATTCTTTTATTTCTTAGGAAAAACTGGAGCTGGAATGGAGAAAGGGTGCAAATCTAGAATATGGGGAAAGGAATTCAAATAGGCTTAGGCTAAAAGAGTGTGATAGAGGAGCGAAAAATCAGAGAAGAAAATAACAAGTTATCTCACTTGGTTCTGATTCACAACGGGGCTCCCACACGCTACTCCATATAGGAATGAGTGCAGAATCATTCCTTCTCCTCTCGGTTTAAATTCAGCAGAAGCAGAACTTCTGGTTTATTTTCACATCCCCATCGAGCTGCTTTCTGCGAGTATTTCTTGAAATGAAAGAGCAGAAAAAAGGAAAAAAATAAACAAGCTCACAAACTCTGCTCGTGCTCTTTCGCTAATCAACCTGTTTTGCCCCCGAGACCCTGCTGGGTGTGCAGCAATGCTCCCTGCAGCTTTGTTTAGGAAAGTTACATTTGCTTCTCCCTCAGTGAGGCTATTAACAGCCTTTTCCCAGAAGTGAGTCTCCTTTTGTTTACCTGAAATTGCGAGGGAACAGAATAGATCTAGATTCTATGAGTAAATAAATAAATGAATAGATAAAGGGGGAAGAATCTCGGAGAGTTTTACTAGGAAAAAAAAAACAACAAAGAAATAAACTTAAAACTTAGGAGGCTGGATGCCTCATGCAGGGCTTTCTGCAGCTCCTGGCTGGTTGGAGCCTGGCTCCCAGCAAGACTGATTACGCTGTCATCACAAACAGCATGTAAAAAATTGTACCTCATTTTATTAGCTGGAAAACAGTGTTTAATGCAGCTAGAGCTGCAAGCTCAGGGTAAACGATGGAAGTTTCCTCTTGGAAAACCGTCAGGGCTGGTAATGACATCATTTCTCCACGAGTTTGAACCAGTTAGGACCACGGCTGTCTTGTCTGTTGGCTGTCTTCTCTCTCTTGCCTGACAAATATGCCTTTCTCAGGGAGTTCAAGAGCTTTAAGCCTGTTCTGAGACAGAAGAGAAAACATGGATGGTAGGCAGCAGGCACCAGCCTTGGTCAACCTTCACTGAAAGGCAGGTAAGGACATCCCTCGTGGTATGGCAAATCCATACTGGTGACATTGAGAACCGGGATTGATTCTTATCTAATAACAGCCGCAAATGCCTTCCAATAATGTTTATAAGCTCTCTCTTCACCCTGTAACTGTGAAATATGAAGGAGCCCAAACTTCCCTGACTTGTTTCTTTTTGCACAAGGATCCTGAAACCCTTCTCTGCAGCAGAAGAGGTCGTCTGGTAAATCCGTGGTCATCGATATTTCATTTCCACCCTTTACATTTGTATTATGATTTCTGGGTGTGATAGTACAGGACATAAAGCCTGTGATAAGGAGTAGCATCTTCAGGAAAAAAAAACCTATGAAATGATGATCTGAGGAGAGAGATAGGCCCTAGATAGTGTTAGAATCCATTTGCCACTGACTATCCCTGTATGTCAATCTACCCACAGGGCAGCAGCCTCAGGCTGAGGGCGCAAGGGCTCCTAAATTAGAGTGGGGTGGACAGGACTCCCTGTTTAGTTAAGTGATTCATGGTTGGCTGTTTCTCTCAAGGAAAGGTTGCAAGGTGAGTTCTCCGTGTTCCTGTTGGAGATGGGGTAAATCTCTGCACATGCCAATCAGCAGCACACAAAGAACATGAATTTTCAGCTGACTTCAGTGGAAAATGTGACTTACTACTGGTTTTCTGTCTATAGGAGCTGCGGTATTGAGCTTTCTGACATTCAGAGGTAGACAGATAACCAGCGATTCATTAGAAAAATCCAGCCTTCCTCTCCTCCAGCAAGCTGGGCACTCAGCAAATTGCAAAATTCCCAACTGCTAATTGTTGCTAAAATTACTATTTACAGTTGTCTTCAGAGGATGGGAGTCAAGGCTACTAAGCTGTTCGCAAACAGTTCATTGAAAATATCCAACATTCAAAGTTTGAAATCCAAGCTGCCTGGATAGTTACATGAGCTGTATTATATTATTTCTGATCTCAGATTGGGCAAGTTGTGTAACTAATCACATCAGAACCAGCATCCATTTTGAACTGCATGTTCATGTGTGTAATTTGGAATACGCTTTTGGAAAATATCAAGCTATTTGAGTTCCAAATTGACTTTTGATGAGTATTCGCACTAGTAAAGCTCATTTGCTAGAGTATTTGTGGAAAGCAGCCACAGAAACAGACCAGGAGATTCAAAGTAAATTTGTTCAGGACTTCAAATGAATATACACAGACATCTTTCTGCAGTGTTCACTCACCATTAGTCATGTTGCAGTAATACCTGCAGTACATACTTACAACTGAGTTAGACTTTCCACTGTAAAGCTGTGTTTGCGAGATTTATTAGCTCAGTGGTTTCAGAATGGATTTGACTGAGATTTTTAATACCAAGTTCCCAGCTTGGAGGGACAGTTTTTAATTCCATCCCCTCATGTCCCCTCCCCCCTTCCCTCTGCAAACCATTACAATAATTTAAGCAATTGATGACTTCTATAGCTCAAAATCCTGAGCACAGAAAAAAAGAAGGAGGGGAAAGTGGTGGCTGGGGGGACAGTCAGAGGGTTTTAAACACTTGAAGCGAAGAAACTCCGTGTTCTCTATAAGTCGACTTTCTCATGCTCAGTGAGAATGCCCAGAAGCGTGAGTAATAAAAGAATATGCTCTAGAGGTAAAACTTAAAGGACAATATGTGAAATCTCATTTACGAGTGGGAAGCAAATGAGGTAGAATCCAAATACTATACAGCAAAGCAGACTCTAAATCAACATTTATAACAGCGACTTGGCAGCTGGGTTTTACCTCTTGCCAACCTGTTTATGCATTAAAGTCAACAGGCCAAAATGTGTTGTCACGTTCAGCCAACTCGGAGTTAAATTTACTGAATTTGAGGAGTTAAACTCTCATGACTATGATCAGAACATGCCTCGAAAAGAGCTGGGAGGGAAATTGCACTTCTCAGAAATTTTACCTAAACCTAAAGGTCTCCAAAAGGGTCTCATGTACAGAGCTGACAGATCCTGGAAAACTAAACAGCAAAAAGTGTTCCAGTCATGGTGTCACTGGAACTCCCTATATCGTTGCTCCATAGCTTTTGATTTTCTCCAAGTCATTCTGCTTCATCCCATCCCCAGCATTTTCTCCTTGCCTGTGTTTTTCACATCCCATTTGTACTTAATCAAGAGGCCCTGATTGGCACCAGGAATTTAAGTCCACTTGCATATGGCATCAGAGACCAGTGCTTCGACTAACCAAAATTCAGGAGACACAGCCACAGTCATGGGGCTGTTCTGAGATTGCCATTTCTTAAAGCTATAGCAGGTAAGTCTTTTGGAAGATCCCATGGTGATGGTGACCTGGCACACATGGACCCATCCATGCCATGCTTGGCCTCTGGCTTTGTCTCTTGCCATTTGGCAGTGTAGCTCAAGGCTTCGCCACTTTGCTGCAAAGTGTCAGAGCCCAAAGCAAAGCCTCTTGATCTGACAGAAGAAGAGGAGCTAGTTTTGTCACTAGAGAACAGTACCTCAACACTCTGTTTGCTCTAACCACATGCTGATTGAGTCATGTAGTAACAAAACACCTGCGTTATAAACATAAAACAAGCTGTCACGGCATATCAACACATGAAAAGGCAAAGCAATATTGGAACAGGGTACCAGAATTACATGATGGCTTCCAGTATCTTTGTGGAAAATAGCTGTTCCTACCCAGACAAAGAAGGTTTTGCATTTTCTGTTTGAAAACTCTGGTACATTTTGTAAGAGTTATTTCCATCATTTTCTAGAGTGGAGAGACAGAGGCATTAAAAAGTTAAGTCATGCATGCTAAGAAGGAACAGAGTTCACCGGAGGCAGAAATAGGATTCAAACCAAAGGCTCTAATAGGTATTTTGCTTTCACCACTAGTCCATTCTGCTGCACAGGAAGGTAAAAATGAAAAGCAAGAAACTTGAGCAAGAGCTTTGTCCCATTTTCCCTGATTGCAAGCAGGCATGGAGAGGAAAAGTCTATTCCCAAATGTTTGATGTGAAAAAAAAAAAGCTTTAGTAAAAAATACATTTCAAAAGTTCATCAACCTGTTTTTATTTCCTGTGAGAACCCTTCCTTCTGTTGCAGAAAGCTGGAGACAGATCCTGGTGGCTGCTCAGTGCCCCCTGAGCACCTCTAACCCCTCTTCTCCTCAGAGCCTCCCACATGGACAGATTAAGCAAGGAGTCTTGGCCACAGAGCCAACATGTGCCCCGCAGGGACACACGCTGTGTGCACCCAGATATCTAAAGGTGTATCTCCGACCTGAGGTGTCTCTTCCCTCTTTGGCGTTTTCTGCAATTACCCCTGTTGCCTGACCTAATGTAGCTGTTGCATTATTTGCTTTTCATTTTACTTGCTTACACTGGCCACAATTCACAGCAGTTCTTATTCAGCTGGAAGAAGAAAAAGAACAACACAGCAACGTGAAAGGGCTCACACGTTTCTGCTTTGCAGGAAATTTTTAGAAAACCTCTTTCTCTGGGTAGGTTTTGAGCTGTGGTTCTTCCTTTCAGCACAGCCCTGCAAACCAAAATTCCACAGCAAACCACATGAAAGAGAAGAATGTCTGACTTTGGGTGATCACAGGGATTTTTGCAGTGTTTACACTCCTCTCTGCAATACAAGGATTGATGGAGGGGTTGGGCACTGCATGGCACAGATTAACTCGTGGTCTGGGTTTAGCACTTGTGTGTGAAACTGTCCCTCTTCCAGACTGACTGGTCCTCTCTTTTGATAGGTGTCGCAGTAACTAGGTATGTCCTGGGGCTGAGAAAACTAAAGGGAGGAAGGGTTTTATTTGGGCATGAAGCCTCTGTCACATTTGGTGCTGCACAAGTGCTATTATTTTAATTTTTCATGAGACTCCAGAGCGTGCTTTGCTCTTGCAGGCTGAAGCAACTTTTGGTCAGGTTCAGCTACTGCTGTTCTGTTTTCACAGATGGTCCTGGAAGGGCTCTGGGCTGGGTGCTGGGGCTGGGGTTTTCACTACAGTGTTCTCCCCAGGAGAGAGAAGGGAGTCAGCTGGGAATGAGGACACCTTACAGCTTTCCTTTCCTCTTCTCTCTCTTCACTCTTGCTGCAGAAACTGAGGAAGGGAACTTTCCACTATTGCAATGATAGGATAAAAAGGTGTCTAAAAGCACTGGCAGTTCACAAACACTCTACTATCACTATGTAAAAGATAATCCAGATGTTTAATTTCCCTTACTGCCAAAAAACCAAGGCTGTAACAGTTTGGGGTGATCTAAGCAAAGCCAGTTCCCACGTCTTAGCAAGGGACAAAACAATAGCTTGGATTAAACTAACCCATGAGGTTTCATAGCTTCTTGGACTGCAGTTCAAAATATTTCACCCAAGTATTCTTATTCTTGTTCAAAAATATACCTGCAAGTATTTCCAATGCTACAACTTTCTCTTTGAGCAAAGAATTTGAGAATCAGATTCTAAAAGAACAAAAAAAAATTGCAAAATGACATCATTCATGATTCCATTTTCATGCTATTTGCTTCTGTAAAAATATGCATTAGGAAAGTTCACTGAATGTGCTTATTATATGGTCAATGCTTGCAGTTACCTTGATAATGGTGATCTTCATTGCTGGGCTGTAACTTGTAGCCTGTAATTCCTTCAAGCAAGGCATTGTCTTTTTGTTCTGTGCTTAGACATTCCCAGCACAGCGGGGTCTTGGTGCAAGGCTGAAGGTCCCTCCCTGTTCCTGGTATACAGATCAATAGTGGGAAAAAGATCTTTAGTATTCAATTTCATGCTTCTAAGTGTCCCAATTTTCAACATGGAAAGAAATTATCACAATATTATGAACTGGTAAAAGGACAGCTGTGGGTGAAAATGCATTTTTTGTATGGTAGTAGGATTTTTCTGGTTAAAGCCAAACAAAATTTTCTCTCTTTCTTTTTATTTAACTTGGGTAAACAAAGAGGATCTGACCCACACTTTAAAAAAATGTTAAATTAATGGAATGGATGAGTCACCAGATTGTTATTAAAATGAGAGAACTGCATGGCTGACCATGCTAGTAACACCCTCTTCAAGGCTCAGTTTTGCTTAATATGCACCTGGGAGAAAATGCACATTTGCTGTGTAGTTAAGGAAGGCAGGAGTACAGGTCTGAAACACAAACTTGCTTTATCTCAGGGTCTGTGGAGCACGTACATAGCCTCTTCCTCCAGTTGACAGTGAAGGCTTAACTACAACTTGTCCAGCAGATTTTTTTGATACTTGTTGGTGTAACAAGTTTTGTATGCCTTGGTGGCTTGTATTTAATGCCAGACCTGTAGACCTTAGGCCTCTAACAGAAGAATTAGCAGCATATTTGTTTTCAGAGGTATTACTCTAATTGTCCCTTAATGGATTGATCACAAGAGGAAAGGTTGAGATAAAAGTTTGGGTCTTGTGAGCCTCTCTTTGGTGAGGAAGAGAGGGGACACCTCAATGTCTCTTCCTTCAGCCATCATCCTCCTCAGTCCTCTGCTCAAAGTGTTGACTTGGTGCCCTTTAGGCTGTTGCATGAAACCTCACCCAGATCATGCTTTTTGACTGAGCAGGGGCTGGAGCTCCTGCACTCAGACATGCACACGTGAAGCCTGGGTGGATACCTGCTGCCAGCTTATGACTATTTCAGGAAGATCTGCCTTCTCTTTCCTTGACATAGGTGGCATTTGAGTGCAGCAAAAAGGGCTACCTGGAAGACCTTTTGGTGCCTGAATTAGAAATGTGTGCCAGCTAAACAGCTGAGGCTTTAGCATTACCCTTTGGAGAAGAATGGGTTTGGCTTTGAATGGATTCTCCAAAAGCAAAGAGGAAAATCTCTTTGTTCTTTTCTGCACCCTCCCTATGTATCCTTGCCCTAATGGCTTTAGCTTTGCAGAAGAGTCACCAAAGCACTTTGGACTCTGTAAATATGGATGCTTAATAATCCTCAGGTCGATCATTTATAACACAATTAATTATAACTTTTTCAAGGCTCCCTTTTGTGCCCTTTCTCTCCCCTGCCTCCTTTTCATTTCCTGTGTCCAGGGCCTGGAAATCCTTGGTCTTGATGTAATAATTCATGGCTTCTGGCTGTACAAACATAAAGACACGGAGTCTAAATAGAGCCAGATGGAGCCTGTATTGTATTATGTGTTTTTCTTAAATAAGGGAAAGATTTATAAATTGATGAAATTTATTGTAAATAAGAGAACATTGTCCCTTTATAATAGGCTATTGTAACTGGAAAACACCCTTGAGTAGTTTGCTCTTGGGTCACATTAATGCTTTGTTTTCCATTTGTTGCTCTCCTGAAGAGCTCACACAGATGCTTTGTGTCTCCTGTTCCCGGCTGGGCTCTGTATGTCACATTTCCTATCACTGCACGCTGCCGAGCTCCCAAATACTAGTATTCTGCAGTCAAAATTGCTGTTCTGGGTGAGACTTATCTAAACTAAACGAGGCCAAGACCCTCAGGCTAAGGAAGGTCAAAACCTGGGCTGGAAACTTTAGTAGCTCTTGAAACAATCGGATACAGGGAAACAGGTAGCTCTTTGGGATCTTCAGTGGTAAGATGGGAGCTGTGGGACCTGCAGGCACCCATATTTAGGGACAATTCTCCCTTAGCAATAAAAACTACATTGTCCACCCTGCTTGTCTGAGGGAGGTCAGAGTCTTGCTTGCTTATGCTCAGGTGTAGGAGCAGGTTGAGTTTCAGGGTTCACATAAGAGACCACTTCACTGGAGTGGGAACAGGTTGGTCAGGAAAGCTGGTAATGTCCCCAGAAGAAGGGAGGTGTTTTGCAGCCATTTTTCACTCTATAAACCTCTGCACAGAGGCTCCCTCACTGGCACGTTCAGCTCCTTGGAGGCCTTGAAGAAAGATAGATGCTGTATGAGTCTCCTTACATTTCAATCTCTGGCATTTTTTCCCCCCTATTTGTTAAACCTTAGAATTAGTACAAACTTAATTTTGTGTCTCTGGCTAGCTTTCATTGTTCCAGTATTTTAATTTTGGATATACTCTGCGATGCAGAAAATGAGAGATCTGGAATCTGCCAGGCCTCTTCTTTTTTTCTTTCTTGAGCTGCTAAATATCATCTAGCAACTGACTTGGCTTCTCTGTGCCAACAGCAACAGTGACCTTCATGGTAAAGTGCTTGGAGATCTACTGATGATCTAGCAAACTAGGACAGGAGGTGCATGCTCTCCTCTAGCCCCAGCTGTTTAAGAAGACTGATTTAATGCAACTGAGTAGAGAAGTTAGAGGAGCAGTGTTACCACCTCAAACTGTGCAACAAAGTCAGGCTTTCAGCCTTAGGTTTCACCAAGAAGAGAGCACTCTCCTCTACATGCTGGGGCACTGGTTCTCGCTGACTCGCACAAAGCAATTGTTGCTCTCGCAGCTGGGGCTGTGTCACATCCAAACACTGGCTGTGCAGTTCAAAGTCAATCAAACCCAGAAATCAGGGTATTGTTTCTTATTGATTGTTTAACCCCTTCAACTGGGAAGAGTTTCCAAGGTGGTTTGTCTCAGTTACGTGCTTCTCTGAAGAGCTGTAAACCACACAGCACAGGAAACAGACCTGTCTTGCTGCTGCATCCTAAGGAGACCGAGCTAAACCTGGAAAGGGCACCTTCTTGCTTAGAGCTCCTCCTCTGCCTTTTTTTTTTAATATCAAGGTGGCTCAAGTTAGCAAGCATCTCCTGATCCTGACTGCAGCACAAACACAGGGAATATCTCCCAGAACTGACTGTTGAAAATGCAAAGCTCAAGAGAAGGTGAGAAGGAAGAGTTTCTAAGGAAAGATCTTCCTAAGGATGTATCCTACCCAGTGGGCAAACACTGCCCCAGGTCTAGCTTTTGCATTCATGCAAGCACCAGGCTTAACCTTCATCCCTATGGCAATGTGAGGTTTTTACACATTAGAAAACCCCAGTCCGTAGGGTAGGGATAATGGAACAAATGTACCAACCTGGTCTCGAGATCTTGCAAACACTTGTGTTAAATATAATCTCAGACAGCTCCTACAAACCCTGGCCTTCCTCACCTGAAGACTCCCTTGGCTCCCTTACACTATCAGTGTTGGCTGGCCTTGTGTTTCATTGCAACTACCTCATGCTTACTTTGGAGGGGGAGCCCGTGGGAATCAGGAAAGACCTGTCAGGCTCCTGTTGCTCTTCTACTCACTGCACGATAATGACCGCCATAAATTCTGCCCTAAAAATACTTTATAGAGTCCACCTGTCCACAGCAAATAAATCAATTGCTCTAAATTAAATTCTGTAAAAGCTGAGTGGCATAGGGTACCATGTCTGGATTTATTCAGGAACCAGGAAGACTGTAATTTTCTAAGTCAACACTCTGACCCTGCTTTATTCATTTGCTGTTCGTGATAAAAGTGGATCTCTCCCTATATTTTGCCTGGTTGTTTCTTCTCTCTGAAATAGCTGTAATAAGCGTGTCCCTGAGAAGGAGGTAGTAGGGAGGAGGCACAGAGGGCTGTCATCCAAAGGAGAGAATTAAATCAGGATGTATCTGCTCACGCTGGCTCCTGTTTTCACACAGCCTTCTGCTTATATTTTGCCTGCATTAACTTTTCACAAGCAAAGCTAAAGTGCCAGGCAAAGGCCTCGTTAGACACGCATCTTGGGGAACTCTGATGTGCCATTAATTAAGCTCTTTCACTGCCTCTTTCCTGCTGGTTTCAAGGACCAGCCTGTGTGCCTTAACCCTCTTCTTCTTTTTCATTTCCCTCTCTCCTCAACAGTGCTCTGAAAAGAGTGGTGAAGGGCTCTTTTGCAGGTGGGGATGGGATGGTGTAGTGCCCTCTAAGTGAACTCTCAAGTTTTCTCCAGCAGAGGGATTGTCCTTGCCAAGTTTGTTAGACACGGATGCATGGAGCTGCTCGCTGTCAATGGATTTGTTGGGCAAAGTCAGGCTTTGACAAAGAAGAAGTAGATGCCAGCACATCCTGGCATGGCAGCATCAGTACGGCACCGCCCCCCTGCCGTTACCCTTCAGCTGACGGCATTGGGAGCCTTTGCATCAGAAGGGCTTCCAGTGCCAGCTTGATTGATTCACCTAGCTAGAGATTCAAACAGCAACTTGTGGTGTTTGACTCCTGGTGTTGCTTTTCTTTCATTTTATTATTTTCCTCCTTCTGCTGTCCCCTCCTGAAAAGTTTAGGGGTTATTTAAATCATGGAGGGATGTTGTCAGACACGCAGAGTGCTCTGACTGAACGAGCCATTCCCCATCACCCTTGCTCTCCAACCTGCAAAATCACTTTATCAGTTGAAGATCCAGCTGGGCAGATGGTCTCCTCTATGACCCCATTAAGTACTGGCTTGTTCAGAGGAGGCATCTTCCCTCTAAAGATGCAATAGACATGAATATAGACATACAAACATAAACTTCAATATCGAATACATCTGTCCTAAATATACTTTATGTGGAGAGTTGGACACTCAGGGCTAAATATAACTTCTGAAGGGATATATTCATGTCTATTTATCCATTAGAAGAGAAGCAAATGTAATGCTATATATCTGCTCTGCTAAGAAGCTATGAGATGGAGATGATACTAATATTTTGATCTTTGTCTCCCCTTGGCAGCTCAATCTTCTTTTCATACATCTTGGAGGAAAATTGGTTTCCGTTTTTCTGCTGAGTCCACTGTCCTTAATGACCCACTTTATCCCTATAACTGAAGTCCCAAGCATGGAATGCTTTAACAATGAATCTTATTTTGGGTCCTTGAATAGCTCTTCCCTTGTAGCTGCCACTACTGCCCTTTCCTCCTCCCTCAATCCGTATTCCCCCGTTAAGCTGCACAGAGGTTTGGTTTGCAGGCAGGGAAGGTAGTGCCAAGGAGCATGTCAGAGCCAGCAGTGAAACCCCTGTACTGGCTCCTCCAGTCGTGCCGTTTCACAGGTATCTGGGCCAACCTCTGCTCTGTGTGAGAGCCGAAGCAGAACTCCGCTGGTGACACAGAGAAGGTGACAGCTCAGCGGGAAGACTTCTCACTCAAGGCATCTCCTCTCCACTCTCTGCCTGCTGTAATTAATATCCTTTCCCCTGCAGGCTGTGAGGCTCTGACAGGCTTTATTTTTAACTCCACTTAATGACAGAGTATTAAGACAAAATGCAACTTTTGTGAGCTCCAGGCCTTGGGGAGGCGTGAGGGCCTTGGAGCGTTGCTGTAGCTGGCAAGAAAGCTCCGGTTTGCAGGCATGTGTGAAACACAGTGAGCTCAGTGTGCTGGGGCATCAGAGACCATTCAGAGCAGGCTGTGGAGATCATCTGACACACGTTTGGTGGATGGTAACCCAAGAAGATACTCTTCATGGGCCTGATCCTGCTCAATAAACCTGTGGGTTCTCAGTACAAGAGTATCTCTGCCAGCATCCTCAGCACGTGCTGTCAAGAGACAGACAGAGGTTTAGGTTATAAAGCTTCCAGAAGTAGATGAGGAAAGTGAATGACAGCACAGGAGATGTCTTGAAGATTTCTGCCTATCTGCAAGATAGTAGGCAACTTATGGAAGACATGTGGTGAAAAGAGACAATAAATGATGCTTTCTGTTTAACCATTAGGCAAGACAGGGTAAGTTAACAAAGTGGTTGGTGTCAGCATGGAGTGGACAGATAAAGGATGGGTTCTAACCAAAATGTGTGCCATAGCTTATATATCCCTCATATACAGACAAAACAACCAACAAAGAGTAGCATATGGAAACCAAAGTGTGGAAATGTACAGAGTATGTGAATTTTCTTCTTGGAATAAAAATCCAGCACATTCTTCATATAATTTTTTAGCATCTGGGAATTTTTTTAAGAAGAAGAAAAGAAATTCCTTATGTTTTTTTCTCCCAGGTCAAAGTAAAGGAAAAATTTATAAAAGTACTTTAAAATTGCCAGACATTGACAGTTATTGTCTCCAAAGTTATCAAAAGTTACATTTCAAACACCATAGATTGCATTTTTCAACAGTCCCTCAGAAGTGATGATGATAAAGGCTTTTCTTTATTTCACACCAGCTGGTCATCCCTAATGACAGGTTTTCAGGAACTGTTTTTAACACAAAATTTTAGGTGAAACTTCAGTTTTCTAGGCTGAGAAAAGAAAAATCAGGAAAATTTTGGTACAAGGCCTGTTTCTTTTGCTACAGGTGAACATGAGCATTTGCAGTTGTGAGTGACTGGAGGCATGGTGGAGATGCACATTTCTCAGGGTTAGCCTTATAGATCTAAAAAAGAGGTTTCTTTTCTTTGGGAGGGAAGCAGAGCTCAGACATTGCAGAGCTATGCACTTACCAGGTTAATAACACTATGTATAAGATGAAGTTAATAAGACATCCCCCAGCACTTTTATCTCTTCTCCGTTCACTGAAGAATGGGTGGGCAGGGTGAATTAAAGAGGTAAATATTTTTTTATGGACCCTCCAAACATCTTGTTTTCAATGATACCAATATAACATTGTGTTTAGAGTGTCACGAGGCATTGTTTTAAGTGAGTGATATCAGAATTTAGTGTCAATAAGCAATGAAATCAAAGAAAATCTTGAACCCAACACTTACTGGAGTTTATTTGCAGTGGAGTCTTAGGCTGTAGTGCTGGAACCTGAGTGGAAATCTTACTTTTCCAATGCTAAGAAATCTTGTAGAATTCAATAAATGCATTGTTTCCCCTCTTGTCAAGGTGTCTCCTCCTCCTGATGAGGAATCAGGACCTCTCATTCATGACTTGAAGTATTAATAGTGACATTTTTCCAGGATCTTCCCTCCCAGTTTGCATTCTGCCAGGAAAACATTGGAGTGGACCAAGCTGAGAGCAAGTTTATTTTACCCAACGTTCATCTTTTCAGTAGCAAGAGGCAAGTGTTTCACTTTTAGGACATTTGGATCTTCCTTAGCCACAAATTCACAGATCCCTTTTGCACATTGATCCTTCTCTGTAATCGTCTGTCCATTCTCCAGTGGAGAAGCTCCCCTATAATTAGTACCACTGGCTCTGTCTTTGGATTCCAGGCCAAGGTGCAGAGTAATTGCTGCTCAAGATTACTTATGACACAAATGTTGACATTCTGTTGGCATAACTTGCAATAATGTATGCAGATTGCATCCTTCTAGTGCCTTAATTATTACTTCTCTGCAAGAAATAGTCAGGTTACCCTCTGCTTTGATTTGAAGGAGATAATTCCCCCTTCAGGAACATGGTTGTTTAGAGAAAGGGGAAGGGCAAAAGGAGAGGAATGGACCAGGATGCCACACTGTGGCTTCTCCTCCATATGAGGTGCCTGTAGATTAGCCTTGACTACGTATTCCTCCTTCTTTTTCTGCCTCACTGTGGGAGTAGGGAGGTCTCTCTCAAGGTGAAACTTTCCCTGGAAAAACAGAGGTGTGCAGCATTTAATGAGCCAAGACAGATGTCCTATTCAACACCCAGCAGCACGCGTGACAGTACTTAGTATTTAGTATCTGCACCGTGATGGTGTCTAGAGGCTGCAACCAAGGTTGAGGCCTTGTTGGGCTGGGCCATGTATAAAACACCTAGTTAGATAAAATTCCTGACCCACCAAGTCTAAGCTATAAATTAAACAGGAGGCTGAGTGAGGAGAAGGAAAAAGAGATCCATTCACAAAGCACAGATCAATGTGAAAGCCAGCAACAGAAATCCAGTAAATTTGACACCACCTTACCCTTATAGTTTGCATTTCCTCTCTACCTAGAAGAGTCCTGGTAAAGCTAAGAAATTATTGCACAGAAATACTGTATTCAGACAAGTTTATGGAAAGAGAAGAGCAAAAAAAGAGCTCTAGAAATGCAGAACCATAAGGCTCAGGCTCTCTAACATGTTTAATATTATTATTTCATTTCTATAAGCTGATGAACACCCAAAGACATTCAGAATAGAAAATGAGACATAAGAATATACCTTACAAAGTATATCCCTGGAGAATACAGCTGCACAGCAACAGAGGATGCATTCCTAGAGCTCTGGAAATAAAACCACTAAAGACTCATGGTTTAAACATGGAAGAAAGTGACTCCAAGTTTTTGCAAGGGAGGGCAGAAGTCTCTTCAGGAGGACATATCACTGCTTTGATTTGCAGATAATACTTTTTTTTTTTCCAAATCAAAGCTCCTTCATGTCTTGGAGATACGGAGAGGTTTAATCTGTCCTGCTATATTGACTGGTTATATCGATTCATTTATACTGGTATCCTGCATGAGTACACAATAGTTCGGAGAAATCACATCAGTCAATCATTCATGTGTACTTGTTTCCTAAATATCTCATTACATCTGTAGCCAGTTGTACTTAGCTTACACTGGAGAAGGAAAAAGGAAAAAAAAGAAAACATTTTCAGGTCTTTTTGACTGAGTTGAGATCTCATTCTCTGGCTTACATGGTAAACGTGGTAATTGATGCTTTTATTACATAGGGAAATAACTAAGTTTCTTAAAAAAAAAGGGAACCCAGTGGACTTATTGTCTCAATAACCTCCCTGAGGCACTGAACTGTGAATATCACCCATACACTGGGTACATTTCCCTGAACTGCCTTTCTGGTTTCACTAATTGTGTCCATGTTCTTGCACTGTCTGATGGAAAAAGAACAGGTCTGTTAAGATTAAGCTGAAAGGGCTTGTGAGAAACGAGTCTCCTGAGATAATTGGTGGAGGATAATTGACATAATTGGGAGTGTTCAATTTCTTTAAGTCCTTTTTGGTCAAGAGGGATCGATTTTCCAGGATTTAGATAAAAATGGACACCCTTCCCAAAATAATTTTCTATTATTGTCCCAGAAGCCAATTAACACAAGGAACTGTAGCCATTCTTTTCTCCTGGGGACTAACTGAATGAAAACCTTAGAGTATATTTAAGTAATAGACCTAGATACGATAGTTATCAAGTTCTTCAGCAATTCTGGGCACAATAAATGAATAACAAATCATCCACTTTTTGAGGGCTTCAACTCTGACCTCTCCAAAGCTGACTGAGAGAAGATTTAGAGCAGATAGATTTGTTAGATCTAATTAGATCTAAGAGATCTTGCGTGCCACTCTCCCAGCTCCTCAGCTACAAGTGCAGGTCTGGGTTGCAGTGCATTCCTCAATGCTCATATATTTATGTGCTGGATTGGGGCCAACAGGCAAGCAGTAAAAATCAAGTTGAATGGGATCATGTTGTGGTGAGTATTTTATCCTGGTTTTGGAACCGAAGATGACCTGGCAGGACTTTCCTTCATGAACCAGTTTCATTCTGCCTTATTCAAATAATGCACCAACTGCTGCCCAGACTGTGTGTGTGTATATGTATATATCTGTGATAGCACAGTTTTGTGCTGCATGAACTTTCCCCTATGTAGGAACGTGGCTAACCCCTGGGCCAAGATCTCATTTGCATTTTTCCAAGAGTATTTTACACTCATTTTCTCACAGATTTGAAGAATTTTGCATGTGAGTTGACTTCTCCCCGCTTTTCCCCTTCAACCTGCTGCCCCTTTCTTCTTTGATTCCTTCTTAAAAGCATTCTTCTCCCTCCTCAGTAAAATGCCTTTCCTTTGTCTCCAGTCTCAGCCTGATAGGGACAAGCAGGGTGGATCCTGGCCCTTCCACACTGGGGTCTCTGTCTGCCTTCGTTCCTTCTGCTGCCACCTGTATTTGCAGTGGGGAAGCAAAACACGAGGGGCCACACTGTTGGAAAGCTGCACCCCTCTAGGGTGAAAACACAAGTGGAGAGAGGGGGGAGGGTGGAGTGGGTAGAAGGGCAGGAGAAGGGTGAAGAGCCAGGGGAGTTAGAGAAAGCAGTGATGAAAGCCTCTGTGCAGCAATTGAATCCCTCCCTGTTGCTCGCAAGCAGACACTTAAGCAGCTGATGTTGCTGCAGCAGCCCCTTCCTCTTGCTTCTGGCCCCAAACCCATCCTTCCCAGTCATCCCCTACCAGGGCAGGGGCCAATAATGGCAGCACTAACCCAGCCCCTTTCCAGTGGGATGGAGAGGATGACCTCTCTCCAGTAAATGCCCCATCACCATCCCTTCTTATCCTCCCTACTCTCTCCTCTGATGAAACACAGGTTTGTTTAGTCAACTTCAAGTGAAATGCTGCTTGTTGGCCAAAACCCTCCATGAAAATCCTGTTAATTTGTTTGATGAGCTGACTCCAGCTGCAGCCAGACGAATAAACGCTGATTGGCTCTTTTGCTTAAACTCTCCATAATGAAACGAGCCAGCTTTGTGCCTCGGCTGAGCGCGCCAGCCGGGCTGGGCGCGAGAGGTGGATGTGTGGGGAGGCGTGGGGGGGGAGCAGGAGACAGGGGGAGATGCATCTAATAGCATCATTTCCATTTCACAATAGCTAATCCTGCCTAAATCAATGAAGCCCTGGCATCCTAATGAAATTGGGTTGGAACTCGTTCAGTTTATGATGAGCTTTTTAACCTCGGCTTCTTAATTAGCCTGGTGCGGTGTTGAAATGGGAAAAAATGGAATGTTATTCTCCCCAGCCCATCTTTCATCGGCAGTGCAGAAGTGGTGAAATCAGATGCTAATCTGCTGGTTGGGTTTAAAAATAATCTCTGTGTTTAACTCTCCTTGGAGGGTGTTGGGGGGGAAATAGAGCAGGGTTTTCATGTTTATGAGGCTGGTACGTTCCTGGGATGTGCAGGTGTTTCCCAAGCAGGAGAGAAGGGATCCTCAGAGGGTCCTGCAGAGGGAGTGGGAGTGGGGACTGTTCCCTGAGGATAAAGTTTGAAGGGAGGAAGGAAAGAAAGAGGAATCTCATCCCTGTTTGGAAAATCAGTTTGAGTAGAAATGTTGCAGTTTCTTTCACAGCAATGACACTGCCTGGAGCGAGGTGGGGTATTTTGACTTAGGCAGGTATCTTGAAAAGCATTTTGATGAATCTCTGAGGATGAAGAGTATTTATGGCTACCCGAGTTCAAAGGGAATGAACCAGCTTGAAGGAGGCCAAGACACTCCAGAGAGGAAAGGCCAGACTCTCCCCTGGCAGAAGTGCTCTGGGTCAGGCAATTAGCTGTGATTGCTTGGACGCAAAGCCTGGTTTGACAGCAGGGGCAAGAAAAACCCCTCTGTAACTCCTTGGGTTCATCCTTCCAAGGGAAAGGAAGACCAAGCATCCTTTTCTCTGTACACCCAGGAATAATGGCTTGGTGAAGTACCATAATACTAGGAAGAACTGGGAGGTCACTGAGAGCCACTTAGGTAAACAAGAAGCTCTTCCTCCTCTGCAGTATTTCCCCCCACAGAGAGAGGGAAGAAAACATACCTTCTTTTCCCCATCACACTTTCCAGCAAAATAAAATGTGACTTTTTCCCTAAATAATTTACAGACTGTCTTCTTCCTGAAAGTTTTGGTTAGTACAAAAATGACATTTCCTACCCTTTAATGCTCTGATGAAATATCCTTCCATTTATAATTTAGGAACTGGCAGCTGGTAGTAGCAGGGCAGGTGAAGTGCTGGCGTCTGCAGGCAAATCCCTTGGCACTAGTTCGCTCCTGGACCACAGGTGAAGGCAGAGCAGGAAGAACTGAAGGCAGGATCAGTGCAGAGATATCCCTGCCAAACCTGTGTTTTCTGAAGGGGTAAAAAGTAACTGGGAAACCAGTTCTGGGGCCACACAGGAGGGATATGTTATTTCAAGCAAGCAGAAAGTTTTAGGGTTATGTTCAGCAGAAGCAGTTTGGGTCCTTGGTTGAGATATGAGCCTAAGGCAGGGGAAATAAGGTCAAAGCCTTGCTCTGCTGCAGGCTTCCTTTGTGCATTTGGTCAGTGCTACAGGCTTGGATCAGCAAGTTCAAACAAGCTCCAGCCTCACAGAATGGCACATCACACCTTTGTGTCCACAGAAGAGGAAAATCTGCTCCTTGTTTTAGTGATTTAAACAGGGAAAGAATTGCTTCCTTTTCCAGGGACATGTTTTGAAATACAACAGGTGTTCTATTGCTCTTGGAGATCATCACTGTGTTTCGAGTTCATTTTCAAAATCTTAACAGCAGTAACAATCAGCAGCATTCAGGTTTCATCCCACATAAGCTGTCCCATGTGAAATGTACATTTTGAAGACATTTATTTTGTCTTGTCATTTTCTACTGCTCAGAACTTCCTTTCCCTAGCACACAGAGAGGGGTGCAGACTACCTAATCCCAAACTAGAGTTTTGAGTGATAGGGATGGCCCACCCTATAGAATCACGGAATCATTAAGGTTAGAAAAGCCCTGTAAGCTCATCCAATCCCACAGTCAGCCCAACACCACTGTGCCTACCAAATCATGTCCCAAAGTGACACACCTAGATGTCTTTCGAACCCCTCCAGGGATTGTGACTCCACCATTTCCCTGGGCAGCCTGTTTCAATGCTTCACCACTCTTCTGGTAAAGAAATTTTTCCTACTATCCATTCTATCCCACCACTGCAATCAATGACAGGAAAGAAGCTCAGGGTAGATCCAAGCACGGACATTTTGCATTCAGCAGCAGAAGCTTTTGCCAACCTGTGTGACAGGCGATACCAGGCAAAGGTAAATGAGGACGATATCCATCTGAGCACAAACTAGTGATGGTACTTTTGACTTTTGCCCTTCTCTCACTGCCCATGGCCCTGCCTGTGAGGCATAATTAGCCTCGTGCTCCTGTGGCTCCCCTGTGCAAGGGCTGTGCAGTGCTGGAGTGCCTCTGGCCATGGGCTTTTCAAAGATATTTCATTAATGTTCAGAAATGGCACTTACTTGCTAATAATCTACCAACATTTAATAAACACAGCCCAAGAGTTTTATAACCTGTTAGCTTCCAAGTGGCAATAATTAAACAAAAATGATAAATAATTAAGGCCTAATTACATGGTATCAGTCATTTCATTTTCCAGCAGGCATGTTAAGTGCATTTGCCACTACTGATTGGGGGCCCATTCTGCAAGCGCACGGCACTTTCTCTGCGCGCCTGGATGGAGAGTCAGGTTCCATGCAGCTTTATGGTGGAGAAGAAAAAGGAAAATGTGCTTCATTAGCTGGGTAATTGTCCCCTTCCACCACTGAAGATAATCCCCACTGAGGCTGTTGCATGACTTTGGGAAGCCATCAAATAGAGTCATTTGTGTCTCATGTTTCTGTGATAGACTGAGTTGTAGGAGAAGGGACAGATGCAGAAGAACAGCCGCGCGTCACACGCAGAGATACCTCTTTTCACTCTCCTTCACTTCGGATCTGGATCCCAGATTGACATTTATACATTAGGCCCTACATAATGGGATGAAACAAGCCCCAGTGAATAGACTGATGGCAGGCTTTTTAAACAGTTATACCGGGATCCAAACTCATAATGAGATCCACAACTGATGTAAATCAGCAAAGCTCTACTGTAGCCCAAATTTACAGCATCTGAAAATATGTTCTTCTGAAGTATTTTGGCTGGATGTGGAGGAGTACCCTGAGGACAGAGCCATAGATGGAGGAGTCTCCATAGCCTGACAACTGGAAAACTCAGAAAGGCTGACCATGCATGGAAAGGGAAGGGGTGAACAGCACTAATACTCTGTGAGGGTCAGAGCATGCAGCAGGCACAAGTGGAGGACACTGAAGTCCTCTGTGCTGTTAATGGACAAGGATAGATGGCACAGTCTGATACAGGCTAATAAGAGAGGAGATGAGCTGACAGTACAGAAGACTGAAACCCTCTGTTTGGCCAGAGTGCAGGGGTAGTATGGGGCTAGTAAAAGGATCAGAAGGGAAAGTATGCACCAAATCCACTCAGTTGTCCCTGCCAGGGCAGCATTTGTCTGCTACAGGGAATAAATGGCCTCCATTGCTTTGAGAGCAGGGAATTTGTTTCATTGATCTCTAGCGGACCCTTAGTCTAGGAGGAGCCTTGCACATGCTTTAGCCTGCTTCCCCGAAGCTCTGCATCGAGCTGGTTTGCTTCAGTTAATTTCCAAATGGTTGCAAAAAGCTTCCTGGTATTCAGGCAGAAAATTCCACTCATTTTTTTTTTCCCATGTTCCAGTTCATCTACTCCAGAGAGAGGAGATAATTCAATTTTCCCCAATTAATATATTTCCTTATTTACCCAACCCCACTGTTGCAGGTTTTGGTTGTGTCTAACAGTCCCCTGACACTCCCCAGCATCCCAGTGCTGTCACCTTGAGCACTTTGGTCAGAGATTACACAATTCTACTGCAATAAGGGGTGGAGTCAGACCTAAAAGTTTGCTGTTTCTCTGTTTTCCATTTGACTCTGTTACAGTCTCCTGATTAAGGGCTAGTGACCTTTATACAGCAGCAGAAAGGTCTGTTTAAGTCAGGAAGCATTAGCCATGCAGGTTATCACATTAAACACCTTCCACTACTTCTGAGGGTCAAGAAAGGACTGTGCATTGTAGGACCTTCCTACCCAGCCTGCACTAGTATAACAGCAGCTGCATAATGAGCATTTATGTTTGGGTTCCAAGGCAGCTATAGATTTTGCTTTTCAATTTGTCTTTCTTCCCCAGATGGAAAGAGAATAAGGCTCAGATACAGGGTCAAGTTGTGGTCACTAAGTTATCACGCTAGCTCTTTGGCAGGAGCTACGTGTGACTTGAGAGCCCACTGCAAATGTGGTGCAACACAGCTCTTTCCTTAGGGGATGAGATGTGGTGAATTACTTGCCATAGAGAAGGAGTTTGCATCATATCGGGCACGAAGCCTTAGCTGAAAAGTGCTAACTCTTAATGTGTGGTGTCTGAAAGCACATTTCCACATTTAATTGCACACTGTGGGCACTAAGAAAGAAGTCTAAACCAGTATCTTAATGCAATGTTTGTCCTTTCTGCTCTCACCAGCCAGCCCTACCCAAAACCTCCGTTTGCATCTTTCAGCTGAGATTCAAAACTGCTTGGGGAAACGCAAACTTCCCTGCTAGTGAAATTTATCTTGTGAGCTACAGAGAACCCTCCACATCCACAGGGAGCTCAGTGTTCCCACTTCAGCAGCTGGGGACTCAATCAGGCAAGGCGCTTCTTCACTACCCAGAGCATTACATAAGTGAAACGCTGAGGAAACCACCTAGCATGGATAGAAAGTAAATTCTCCATGGGGGAGAATATATGAGAGAAGCAAGAGGAGATGCATCAGCAGAACAATGCAGATCCTCACAGAAATGGGGGCACATGTCAGCTGCATCCTGCTGTGAGTGATGTGTGGTGCTGTGTTTGAGAAACTGAAGCCTCTTCGAGCGTGCCAGAATGCACAGGATTGTGGGACTGCTGTTAAATAAGTGGCAACCCTGGATTGCTGGATGTGTCTATGTGCCCGGGTTGATGTGCCATTGGGGATGTAAGGACTTCTTTTGACCTAACACTAAAGTTCTGGTGTGGGTGGGATAACTCAGGACATATGGGGTTTGACCTGAGGTTTGATGGCACTCTGATGTTCAGCTTTTGAATCTGTGGGTCTGTTGGAAGATCCACCTTGGAAGAGGAGGAGAAGAAAGCGCGGTGGCAGCTCCCTGTCTTCATGGCAGCTGCTGCTTCTAGCATAGATTATTTGAAAAATTAGACTGGGGAACTGATTTCTCTTAAAATGGTACCACCCTTGGTGAAACCCTACCCCGGCTGGATTTCTCCATTCTGTTCATGACAAAATATCTTCTAAAGATGGTTTTATTCAAGGGCTATTTCTATGTTCAAGAACCCCCTTAGCAAGAAACACTGGGCTATTTAGAAACATCTTTAGCATTGATCTTAAAGAATCCAGTCAGCAGTGCCAGTGTAGCCTTCACAGTGAAAAATAGACCTTCTCTACCAAAAGATGGAGGAGTAACTGCACTTCTCCATTTTCCAATTGCCATTAGGTAGCAGTGTTATTTCAGCGTACTTAGTCCACTCATCAACGTGCACTGCTGTGCTGGAGGATTTCTCCCTGGGTTAATGCAGCATCAAGGAAAATGGGTACCTGCTTAGCACAGCAGTAGCTCACAGAGCAATTGCTGGACAGGCTGGATGCTCCATCTGCAAGAGGAAAGGATCTGCAGAGCATGCTTGCGGGTCCATGTTCTCCAGCAGCAGAACAGGGATGGTATAGAAAGCGTGAACATTACTGCAGTGGAAATACAGAAATCTGACCGATGCAAAAAGGCCTCTGTCAGTGTTGGAAAGTCAGATGTAGAGATGGCAGTGTTAAATCACTGAGTGGGTCTGTTCGTGGACAGATGCTACCTGAGATGTTACCAGTCAGCCTTGCACCTGCTGCTTGGACATGACAAATGTGCTTTTCACCAAGAACCCAGCCTGCAGGTAGCAGCTCTTTGACATTAGACAAAAAGGATCACAAAGCTGCTGAAAATGATGCTAGGTTTATTTCATGGAAGCCATCCTCCTGCTTGCTCTACAAAGAGTTTACAGGACTCAAACCACCATCACTGTGAGAGGTGCTTTTTCTTTCTGCCACATTCCAATCTGCATTATCCAGTCCTCTCAACAACTCTATTGTACAAATGCAATTGCATTAAATTACCAGAGGCCCTGGTCTGCTCTGCCATATATGTTGGTGTCTGGGCATTAAATATTTATTGAAAGATTCATTATTTGGGCATTAAATATTAATTTGTACGAGGGAATGAGTTGGATGATTTGTGTTTGGTTTTTACAGATTGTCTGGGAATGTGAAATATCTGTTTTCTAAAGGGGGGTTCTTAGGGGAAGCTGTTTTTTCACTCCTGGCTTTTCTGTGGAAGTGCTTATTGCCTGTCCCTCAGCCAGCCTTTTCCCATTGGTGGTTGGCTGCCTGTGCTCTGGAGATTAACTTTGCTATCAATATGTTTGTGTTTTGTTTACAAACCATACAGTTTAAGACAACTCCCTCCTGCCCCTTCCCAACCACGAGATGCACACACAGAGCCACACACAGAAAAGACCCAGCTGAAGATGCTCAAGCATCAATATAATCGGGTTTGTTACCAGGAGATGTCTCCTTGTGTTCTGTCTCTTTAAGCAAAGTTTATGGCCTGAAAGGTAATTGATTTGCAATGGTATTTAAGACAAGAGCTGGAGGATACTGCTGTGCTCTTCTGCAATACAGTAGCCTGGAGAAAACCATTGCTAAAGCAAAAACATTGAGTATTTTTTTTTTGTGATGCAGTCTCTTCTGATGCACTCAGCAGGGGTGAAGTTTGCTCTATTTTTACAGAATTGTCTGCTATTTTTACAAAAGTAGTTTGGACACTGTACAATCTCACAAGTTGTGCTGTGACTTAGGCAACGGGTGTGGGAAGGGAGGGCAGGACACTCCATGCTTTTGATTGCTGCTCCCTCCTTTATCTTTTGTCTTGGATTAGGATTTAGCTTGTTTTTTTTCAAGGAAGGAATTTTTTAACGAAGGAGTCAAACAGGGCTGGAGAATCTGCTGAGGTTTAGCTACGTGGTGTATAATGGCACGATGGGAGGGATAAATACATTGATGATTATGGGGAGGGACAGTGCCAAGATAATATTAGGGGGTAGGATTAGAGAAGGTAGATGGGAAGATTTTCCTAATACACTTGAGCCATTTGTACAATTGATCAGAAAAACTCTTTAAATTGGAGTTGGCTGCGGAGATGGGAGAACATAAAAGTCTCAAAGTCGATGGCAAATCTCCTTCTCCTTTCAAGTAGGGTTTGAATTTTTCCTGCCCTGCGTGGAGCAGGAATGTAACAGCAGCTGGGTGTTTTACATCTGAAAATCCAAGCTAAACCAAACCAAAAAACCCAAACCAGACAGAGATAATCTCAGTAATATACTTGAGAAACCAAATGCAGCAAACTCTTCTTGCAGCTCACAGGCCTTGCTAGAGTTTCCACCCTTGTAACTTCAAGGCACAGCCATCTTCCAGGGCTGAGGTTATGGAAAAGCTGGGCTTGGTTATGAATGCAATATCAATGGTCAAGTTGACCATGGTCCTAGTGCAAAGACTTCTGTCAGTAGTAGATATGCTCTGGAAGAGACAGACTGCCAGAAATCAGTGTCTGTGAGCAGTCCAGAAACTCACCCACACAGCTGACCAAATCTTCCTCAATATAGATGCCTGCAGTGAGATGTATGTGGTGGCTTCCCATTGCTGCTTGCTGCAAGGAATCCTTTCCAGGGAAAAGCAGTGTTGATGCACCAAATATCAGGGTGCAGCTAGGACAGAGTGATTGCAAGAGTTAAACACCTCTTCACTTGTGTGACTTGGCTTTAAAAGGGAATATCTACCATGCACTTTGACTCGTGATTTTTTTCTTCTTATGCTAGACAACTTAAATCCAAAGAATTTGACACATTATAGAGTTTTGCCACCTCCTAAGGAAACTGCACACATTCTGTGAGCCAGGTCTCTCCAGAAATCATGCTCAGAGACAGATGAGCAGAAACTACTTCGTATCATCGCATCAAAGGTCAAGCCTGGATTGGAAAGTTCATCAAAGATTGTCACAAATTGGAAAACAAATAAGCTCCTTGTTCTGACTGCCTGAAGGGATTGGCTCCCTTACAAATCTTGCAGGTACCGGTCTGCAAAATCCCTCCTGTGTGGTGTTGTGAAAGAGGCTGAAGCTCCACAGAAGCAGGCAGTAAGGGCAAGGAGATGCTCACAATTGTGACCCTTGCTTCTTATGGCCTGGCATTCGGGAAGCTTTAGCTTTCCAGAACATCCAGAGCCCTCAGCGGCGTTTCCTGTTTCTGGAACCGGGAACACAGAGCCTTCAGCAAATAAATGTGCCTGCAACAGCTTTGTTGGACTTTCTGCTCCGTTTTCATGTACTAATTATTCCTAATGATTCTCTAAACCAACATCTGAAAGTTGTTCTTTCTCCTATTTCAGGAATAGAGAGATTCTCTGCATTCCCCTTCCTTCTCCACCTTAAAGAGAGCTGACTCCTCCTCACCTTAATCTTTTATATACTCACTGAATAATAACCTTTTCTAGTCATTTACTCAGCAAGGATTTGTCATCCCAATATTTCATTAATCCTATAACATAAAAACTGAAAGACAAGTACCTGGCTGAGCAGCACCACATAACTCCTTTGGTAGCATTCATGGCTTAAATACAACACACATGGTGTAAAAGCAAATAAGTTTTTAAGGGAGGTGTTAAAACCACTATCTTTGACCACTTCTGGGAACCACTGACTTCTGTCACCAGAGTGTTAATTAGGCATTAGGAGGAGGCAAAGGGATTTCAGCAGATCAAAACTCCTCTGTCTCTGGGAAACCCCTAGCTGAAGCAGCTACTACAGCAATGATGTACATCCATTTATTCATGTAATTTATTCATGTAATTTTGGTCTATACCTGTGCCAGCGGCTCCACGTTGATCAAACGACTGCTCTGAAAGTTGCTGGAGATGCTCACTGCCTGCTGCTCAGGGCACTGTCCCTCTTACACATGGTGCTCTTCAGAATGTACTCACTCTTTCAATCACCCAGAGAGCACTGGTTTTATGGGATTATTGCAGAACCTCCTGGGGAAAAGACAAATCAGACTTTTTATCTGCTTTTCTGCTTGCCACAAGATAGTCCCAACTTCCAGCCACTAAAGACACTTTTGCTTCTCCCTGATCTGTCAAAGGACTTCAGATGATCAATTTACAATGTCTGCAGAGTGCTAGGATGAGAAGATGTTCTGAAAATGCCTTGGATGAAAAGATGCTGTAAGAAAATAATCTTTACCCTGATAGACTGATTACAATCTATTGTGCTGCGGATTAGTGGGTGCGTATTTGTTCAGATTTTTTATTTATTCCTATGTACAGATGCTCTGGACCACAATGACCCCTTTGAAGTCATTATTGGCTCTTGCATCCATGAGTATCATAGAGGGCACATTAATAAGCTGTGTATAGAAAAAGACAATGAAGTCCCCAAGAAGTCATTAGGAGTCTATTGTGTCAGTCTGACTGTAGCCCACAAAAGATACTGAATCTGTAAGCCAAAAATATCCTTTGGAAATGCTGTTGACACAGTTATTTTACATTGGCAGCAACACCCTCCCCACATATACATGTGCTATCCTTGATAATCCTGCTCAGAGCAATGTATGGTCTGGGAAGCATCTGGCTTTTCTTGGGAATCAGCGATCTCCAAACGGCACTGTCTGTACTGGCATCTTCCAGCTTTGTTAGCAAAGTGCAAGGGGAGACAGAAACTTAAATTTTAACTCTGTCCTACAATTCCCATTGTGTAAAGTGTTACACAAATACCCAGCTAGAGAGTGCTGTTACATCAAAGGGCTAGCAGCAGAAGAGAACAAGAAGGGGAAAAGACCAGAAGGAAACTGGTACCCACTGTGTTTCTGCTTTTATGGGCCCAGAAATGCTCCTACCTCACACAAGAGCTGTTTCCTCTGCCTAAACATGGAGGCTTCACCTCATTCCAACAGCAGAGGAGCTAATGTATTTTCTTAGTGATGCTACCACTAGCAGTCAGCTCCTACATGTTGGCTGGGACACTGAGGAGCCAATCCCAAAGGTGTTAAACCTTTGCAATGAATGGAGCAACTCAGCTGACTCAGAGCTATTGCTCCAGGCTGTCTGTGGGCTCAGGCAGACATCACCACAGTTTTAAGGTATCCCTCACAATTTCTGAGCTTAGGGAGAATGTCTCTTTTTTATGGAAGCTGGAATTTGTTTGTTAGTAGTAAAAATCAAGACATAGACAGCAGTAAAATTTCAACCCTTATTCTAGTCTCAGTAGGTCCTAAACTGAGAGGACAGTTCACATCATACTTAGTGTAGTTATCACTGTTGACACAACAAAATAATACAACATCCTCCAGTGGCCTATTTGTATTGTAAAAAAATAAACAATACCAATGCAGCAGGCTTACCCACACACCTATAACTGTTCTGATCCATTCCTGGAAAAACATGAGAGATAGTTCAATAGAAGGTTTGAAAAGCCCTTTAATGGGGACACATCTCATCCTGATGTGCTCTGATCCTGCAAGAAGAGGTTGCAGAGATTAAACAGCCACTGAAACAAGGAAAGAGAAGGATGGAAATTGATGTAAAATCCAGTTCTGCTTTACCCTTTCCTGCTTAAAAAGGATAAGGAGCAAGATTATTCCCTGCCTGACTTGGCTGTGGAGTCTCCAATATCATGTCTAACTCATGCTGAGTAATGTTTATTGATTGCTTTGTTACAAGCTTTATTGTTCACTCCATCACCAATAAAAAGTTTATGTAAAACAAGAGCTGAAGATAGCAAGTGAGAGAAAGTGAGCTGGAGAGTGTGAATGCACACAGGGGGTAAATGTTACTTTTATTTCCATGCAGATAGCCTATGCCCAGATTTTAGCAGCAGGAATTTATTTTTCATTACCCTGTTTTAAAGTCTTAAAGGAAGGTGTTTGGTTTTGTTTTTTCCTACTCGCTCATGTTCAAGTTTTCTCTGTTAAATAAAGTACCAGGAAAGAAGGGGGAAAGCGTGTGTAGATGCTAAATTTGAAAATGAAATGGACTGGCTGAGCATTTTGCTGCATTTAAAAGGAACAGGAGAGGAAAGAATGAGGATTTACAGCAGGAAACTTGAATTGTTATGAAAGCTTTAGGGTCAACACAGTACAGGTGGTGTGTTGGGCATAACTACCAGCACTTCTCTCTGCTTCTTAGTGGCTTTTGGGGCAAAACCAATTTCATTTCCACGGCCAGATGTTGTTGCATGCTATGGCCTGTGCTAGGATGATAGATGAAATAGGGCCAGTGATGACAATATTTTATTTGTAAAGGGAATGCTCCCCTCTACTAGCAGCTTGATTGGGATCCACCCAATTTGCTTCTGAAACACTGGATAATCTTCATCAAGTAAGCATGTATGGAAATAGTTGCAGGGATAAAAGAGGTTCTGATGTTTGACCAAGACCCACCCCCGGGATCCTGTTATGGCTTGGTACCAACATTGTGATAAAGCTGTGATGCTGGAAAAGGGCAGTTGTGCCCCTCGTTGGGTGCCACAGCTTGCAGGGTGGTCCACAGGGAGTGCTGCAGGCTGGCTCTGTGCTGAACCCAGCCCTCCTTGCAAGCTGGTTTCCTGCAAAGCATCGCAAGGACATTTATCAGTCTCGGCTCTTGCGGTTCCATTAACTTTTCTTGGCCTCAGACAATAAAGCTGTGGAGTTAATTTCATTCATTTAACCAGTGGGAAGGGGGTGGGGGTGAAAAATAGACAGAATGCATTTTCTTTTAATCTGATGGATGCAGGATGCCGTGCTCACATCCCTGATACAGTCAGCAGTGTCAGCACTCACTAACATCTCAAGCTTTGCAAATAATGACTCACTTGGTTCAGTGGTCAAACTGAAGCAAAATCATAGAGAAAAAAATATACTTCAAGGTTATTCAACAAGATGTTTTGACCTAAACCTGAAAGTTTACTTTTATTTAAAGGCATTTATTCCTGTCTTTATTTTTTGTTTCCTTTGCTAAGTAACAGAGGATAAAAAGGCCATTTTCAAAAAGGAAGTGTTGTCTCAGAAGGAAAAGTGGAAACATATTGTTAGGAAACAGAAATGTGGGAAAATGTTTCGACATCTCTTTTTGTTTCTTAATTTTAACTTTGCATTTCTGTCCTAGCTGAAATTATTCACATGCTGAGTCTGAACTGAAAATTACTGCTAATCACTTCCCCTAGATGCCATATATTGGTGAATCAGATTTTTTCACAAAGAATATTGCCTTCATCTCTTCCCATGATGCTTGCTTTGCCCTCATGAAATGCAAGCTAAAAGCATTGTGGCAGACGAGAGAAATGTCTGCTGGAATATCAACATCACTTTTCAAGAGTGGGATTGGAAGAGGAGCAAATATATAGAATCAACCTTTTTTTTCCCCAAAACTAACTGCTTCTTCTCCAGTTTGGGGGCTGTCTACCCGGGCTTGCTTATTCTGCTTAGTAGGGAGGAAGGTCCTTTGAGCTCCAAGAAAGAAGAAAAGGAGGCTGATTATTGCTCTCTGCAGCTGTCTGAAGGGAGGCTGTAGCGAGGCAAGTGCTGGTCTCTTCTCCTAATTAACAAGTGATAGGACAAGAGGAAATGGCCTGAAGTTGTGCCAGAGGAGGTTTTGATTGGATATTAGGAAATGTTCCTTCACTGAAAGGGTTGTCAAGCACCTGAACAGGCTGCCCAGGGAAGTGGTTGGGTCTCCATCCCTGGGGGGGTTGAAAGATGGATAGGTGTGGAGCTTAGGGACATGGTTTAGTGATGGACTTGGCAGGTTTACAGTTGGATTTGATGATTTGTAAAGGTCTTTTCCAACCTAAACAATTCTGTGATTCTGTGAAAACTTTAGCCTTGTGTCACCACATGATTAAATCATATGTTCTACAAAGATCCTAATTAATAAATTACCAGGGAAAACAAATTCTGAAATGAAAGAAACAGGAAGAAAATAATCCAAGGGACACCCATGACGATAAAAAATCACCTCAGCTAAGCATGGTGTTGGAGGGATATGACTTGATATTGATGTTGTACTTCCTCCAATACATTTTGTCTGTGTTGGATGAACACCCCTGTTGGACATTTTTGGCTAACAAGAGCAAGAGCAGTGGCAGAGCTGCTCTGGAGGTGCCTCACCACTGCTGAAATGCAACCACCCCCGGGCACTGACACGATGGAACTACAGAAACTGTTTGCGTAAAGGACAGAGAGAAAAAAGAGAGGATAAGCAAAAATACCAAAAATATGTTTGAAAGCTGGGAGATTTGGTACAAAATAAACTCAGACTACCCTGGCAGAGGAAGTGTTTCCTGTTCAGTGCCTTGTCATCCACAGGAGTTCCTTGGTCCAGTTTGTTCTGGGTCTGCTGTTGCTCTGAGGTAGCTGCTGTGCTCAGATCGCTGTGGTCGAGCAGGTGCTTTGTGCACAGCTGGTTGAGAAACAGCTGTGCAGGAGAAAGGTTTCTCATTCTTGTAGAAATAGGACTTCAAGAGCCAGATAATCCTTGCCAAATCCTGACAACTTCCTGTGGCAGATGTCACTTTGGACGCCAGCAATGAGTTATTTAATCTCAACTACAGAACCCAACTTGTGATAGCTTTAACCTATCTTATACCCACTCATGGCACCCAGATTTTGATAGGTACAGCAAATACCTTCCCTTGAGTCAGGAACAAGAGGTTTTTGCTGTGTTTGAGTGAGTGAAAACCCAAATGATTCTCTTCCTAATTAGCCTAATGAGCCTTTTGGCTCTCAGATGATGACAAGTAAATGAATTTGCCCTTTCCTTGACAAGTTCTTATGGGAATGATCCGAAGCCTTTTGTAACAATGCATCAAAAGTACAAAGTCATTAAAAACAGTTGTCCAACTATGAAATTAGTTATTGATTAATATTGCTTCCAGACAGCCATATTGTTCATTCAAAAAAGAAAAAAGAATTCCAATGTTCATATTTCTTCATGAAAGTAGGTTATTGGAATATGCAAAACACTGGAGATCCTGAGGTCGTATACGTCTGTATTTCTGTGCTCAGACATGCTCACTCTTTTCATTTGGAGCTCAGCAGGGGTCTTGGACTTAGAAGAAGTGGTTGATCACTGTAAACACCTCGACTAATCTCATCTTGATACGCCTATTCCCAGTTGCAGAGATCAGCTTCTCCTGGAAGAAGCCTTACTAAAATGAGCAGAACTAGTCCTCTTGTGAGTCACGGGGACTTTGTCAGCTGCCAGGCAGTGAAGAATGGTTAAAAAAAGAACAGAGGGCTCCTAAAAGTATCTGAAAGGCCACTATCTGTGAATAGAGCCAGGAAATTACTGAGTCATCTCAAGTGTTATTAAGGGCCAAAGGAGACGTATTAGAGAGAATAAGAGTGCAGAACAGGCTGTGAGAAATGGCCTCATCTCCACGAGGATGATCTCCACGGTCACCCGGGCAGGTGAAGAGATGTGTGTCTGGGCTTTTATAATGTGCAGCCTCAGCCTTTGGATGGAAACAAAGGAAAATGATACAGAGGAAAATAAAAGGGGATCACTGGAACAGTACCTGGAACCACACGAACCATAAAGTCTGTGCTTTATTAAGATGGTGGTGGCAGACGATGGGAATCTCCAAAAATTCCAAGTGCAGTTAGGGTTTCATTTCACTCTGAGGTAATTGCCAATTAGTGCTCATTTGTGGGCTGAGCTGATCAGAAGTTTTAAAAAATATAGCAGGCCTTTTCCATATAAATATCTACTTATCAAAACAACAAATAAAAAGGCAAAAAGTCTATTTCCCTGAACTTTCAGTTCTTGGAGGAGTCTGGCCCAGCAAATGGCACAGTTATGATGTTGTTCCTCCATTACAATTGCTTCAGAATGATTACATTTCTGTTTCATCCTCAGATGATTAGTCCCTAGGCTCAATTGCTTTCAAACGAATAAAATAGCATCTATTTGGGTTTTTGCTTCTGTGGGAAAAATTCTACTTATTGTGATAAACTAAATAGATTGTTTTTGTCTGTGTGGGGTTTTGTTTTGAAGAATGAAATAATTTTACAGGAACTGAAATTTTTATTTTTGAGCGTCTCTAATGTGACTCTTGTGCTTTCTGTTGATTTAAGAAGCAGTTTGCATAGCTGATATAAACACCTTTGGAAGCTCGAATTGAATTTCAGAAAACATAACAGCATTTTTTTCTTGTCTTTCTCCTCTCTGGAAAAGAACTACTGAAATGCCTCACACATGGCTGCGTACACATAGCCAAAAAAAAAAAGGCTAATATTTATGCTTTTACCATTGTGCTTGTAAGGACGAGCAATCATTCAAAAAATCCTGTATTTAAATGATATATAGTCCTTGCTGTCTTTTTTAATACAAGGTGTTCAGATAGTTGGAAGAGTTTTAGATAGTCATCCAAAGTGAATCTTATCAGGTTTGCCTATTATTTCTTATCAAATCTGAAACATGCCAGGCATAATTTAGATTGAATATTTGGCATTTCACAAGCCCTTGCTACGTGTCAGTCAAATCCAAGTGATGGGCACTTCAAAGAGAAACAGGGAGTGCTTCTTTATAAGTTTCCTTGGACCAAAATCTCTTACTTGGAAGCCTTCTAGTCAAGGCTTGCATTTCTGATAAATTCCCATGCATTATTAACCTAATTGGACCCAACATCTATTCTAAGAGTCTCATTAATATTTTTTTAACACATAAGGCATCTTTACCCTTGAGCAGTCAACCGAGTTTTCATTTTCATAAAAATGGGTTCCTCATAATCAGACACTATCCAATCATTTCCAGTCCATAAGGTAAATTTCCCGTATATTCTTTCAATTTTGCAGTTTTCTTACCAATCAGCACAATACATTTGACCCTATGGATTTTTTCTCCATAAACCTTGCCACTGTTGCCAGAAGCTGATACCTAGAAAGGATGCTAACTTGAGTTGGAGGTCACATCAAAGAGGCTAACTGAGACAGGACACAACTCCTGGCATTTTAGCAGAATTATTCCATGTACTTTAGACCCTTTGCTAATTCCTATCACCTTCAAAATGAACAAAATACAAATGAATTTTTTTGTAATAATATAATAATAATATATCAATAGTGTATTATTTGCCAATATTGACTGGGAAAGAAATAGCACTACAACTCACTGGTTTTTTAAGTTACTTTTTAATTTATCTGTATAGCAGTAACACATCTTGAATATCACAGTCTGAGGTGATACAGAAAACATGAAAAGAATGACCCTGAGGTAAAATGATTACATATTTGTTAGGTACTATGGCTGCAATAACAACAGTAATCAACCAGAACAATTATTGGGTAAAAAAGATTTTTTTATATAAATTCAGAAAGTTTTATTGTTTTTATCTAAAATTGAACTATGTATATTATTTTAAGTGGGTAGATTTTTGTTTTGTGTCCATGAAATTGCTACCATATTAACAAGATTTTCCAGACATTAATGGATTTTCTGTATAATTGTAACTATATTAATTCATCCCAATTACCTCTAAGTAAAATTTAAATTAAGTTAAATTGCAGAAATTAGAAGTGTTTGAAAATGGAAACCTTGAGGCATCATAAGATTGTCATTTCTCATATCTAATACAATTCATTTGGTAACTGAGAACGCAACATAAGCAGCCTCAGCTCTCACAAGATTTGTAAACTGATATTTTCTATACATTTTAAAGCTAACTTAAAGGTCTCTCCCTTAACTCATTATGATTTTTTGCACCCTACCCCACCTCCTCTCTGATGGAAAAAGGGTTTTGGTTGTTTCCTCATTTCTCTGGGTTTCTTATTAAGGAAGCTGGTGCCCGGGTGATCCATTTATGATGTGGAGATGTTCAACTATAGACAGTTTTACATATATAGTGGAAGCACAGGCACTGGTCTGAAAGAGAGACAAAGCAATCAGCCATGATAGGCACAAAGGAATCTTCTGGCACCACAGATACCCAGAAAGAACCCCAGTTTTCATGGGCACCATTGCTCCAAAATGCAAAATACTCTGCTTACCAAGGTCATGGCTAAGATGAGCCCTTGACAGCGCCTGGAGGCAGCTCCAGGCTGAGAAAGCTTTTATCTGATCTTGGAAAACACATCTGCATTCTAGTTTAGATAAGACCCACATTGGTCTTACTTGCACTAGAAGAGCTTGAGTTGAAACTGGCTTCAGTTGGCACCTCTTGGTGACTAAGTTCTCTCATCACCAGAGTCAGAGTAGCTGTGCTGAAGTTTACATGCAAAAGAGAGCTGCGAGTGGAATTGTTGCACATCTGGGAGGAATTTGGACAGTTTGGTAGAGCAAGCTTTCACATGCCAAATTCATATTTGTTTTTCTACTGTGGTTTTGGGATTTCAGCAGCTGGTAGTCAAGGCATTTCAGCCCACTCGCATCTTATTTGCTCATCTTGTGATCAGCTATCTCTTCCAACAGGCATCTCCAAAACCACATTTCTCCAGTTCCTGGTTTCTAGATACTCACTGGGCTAGGAGGGGACTTGGGCTATGTCTTCATTAAGGTGGTTGATAGGCTGAATTGATATGGAAAAGAAGATTTATTAATGGAGGTCGCCTCGTCACTGCTGCTAACGCGTCCTCTCTTTAGTTGCCTTTGTCCAGTCATATAACCCTCTGTAGGCTTCAAGGCTTGGCCAGGTGGTCTGCTCTGAAATGCAACTGCTAACTAGAACTCGCATGAATTAGATAAATTACTGAGTTTAGACCATCCATGCTCTGCTGGAATTAGAGATATGCAGGTCACACTGAGGAGAACCAACAAAAACCATTCCCCTCCCTGCAGCAAAGTCATTCCTATGGAGAAAAAGCTGCTCACAGGAAAGAGATGGCTTGCAGAAAGGTGCTTCTTAATTGCATTTTGGTTCCAGACCCTCTGGTGAGCAGAGACACACTGGGAACAAATGAAAGTTTCTGGTGCTGGGGAAAAAAAAATAGTAGGAAAAAGTTTTGCCTCTTAGAGCAGGGAAATAGTTTGAGGCTATGTTTTAATTAAAATGAATATCTGCGCTATCTTAATGTTATTGCCAGTTAAGTGTAGCAGGGTGATTTAGAGTTCTATAACACAATTATACCCCGGTAATGAAGCTCTGCAGAATTATCTCAGGGATTCAAAATGCAGAGGGGAGCAGTCGCTCTCATTTGTAACCATGTTACAACCTTTATCGTTACAGTATTTTCTGTTTTCCTCAAAGATTAACTCAGTCGTATTTAAGTCTCTGGTTACACTAAAGAGAGATCGGGAATGAGTGACAGGAGCTGTTTCCTGCTCAAAATGTTCTTCTACCAGCAGAGAGCTGACTGCCTTAACCTGTTCACAATCTTTTACTGGGTGAATGGATGCATTTAATTACCCATAAATATCCTATGCAATGTGGTTTTGCTGGTGAGGCCTCAAATAAGTGAATATTCAGGCAGGGAAGTCTCTATTGAAGATGCCTTGACAGGTGGCTTTTCTCCTTTGGCATACAACTGCTTCTGGTTCCTTCTGGTGTGCTAAGGAGGTCTTGTTTGCTTGTGGGTTTCCTGCTGTGGAAAAGAAGAGCTGCACGGGAATAGCCGGTCCCCCGCTCTGCTCAGTCCTCTTCCATATACATGAAAAAGCTTTTCTACATGCCCAGAGAAGTGGTGGCTGCTCCATCCCTGGAGCTGTTCCAGACCAAGCTGGATGAGGCTTTGAGCAATCTGATCCAGTGGAAGGTGCCCCTGCCCATGGTAAAGGAACTGGATAATCTTTGAGGTCTGTTCCGACCCAGACCATTCTATGATTGTGTGGTTCTATGATACATCTTCAGCTGTGTTTCCAAGACAGCAGAAGTTACCCACTTCACAAAAACTGCTGGAGTTATGTATTTAGACTCAGGTACCACTGAACTTGACCTCTAGGGTCTACCTGTGCCTCAGTATGCTTCATCATGTGAGCTAGAAACAGTCATACTCTCTTCAAATTCAAACAGATTCATCCTTCTGTCTATGCACACGAAATGCCTCATTTCTCCACTCCAAGAATTAATTTAGAGAGTCCAGAGCACAAGTCCTCCAAGTCCCCCAGAAGTCTGGGCGTGAGCAAGATGCTGAGTTGCAGAGCGAATGTGGAAGTGTAAACACAAAAACCTGCTCTCCCACAAGGACTCTTCACCTCTGAAAGGCCCAAGTTTGGGTTTATTTTCCCCAAAAATGGGGAAAACTGTTTGGAGAAAGCAAGATCCCCTGTCAGCCTGCATTCCCATTTGGAAACAGACTTGAGGAAAGATGAAACCTGTAACAGTGTTAACTTCTCTTGAGTTTTGATTTGCAGCAAACAGATTAAAAGCAGAAAGGAATCGATACGATAATAAGAGCAATCCTCAGTAACACCTCCAAACCCCTGTGGCAGACCCCAGCAGTCTGATTAATCCAAGCAAACAGCCTGTGGATGCTCTCTCCCTGCCTCTCTACTTTTGTTTTTGCAGTTTCATGTCACAACCAGAGTCCAGACTGCTCAAATGAGGTGTATCTGTCAACCTTACAGGATTTACAGGGATCAAATCCAGCATCATATTCCTGCAGGTACAGAGATTCTACCTCCAATCATGTGTCACTTCTGGAGAAAACCTAAAAAATTGTGAAATAAAAGCTTGTTTTATAAATTTCTTACTTTTCTGGTCTATGGTTCAGTTTGAAATAAATCAGGATGAAAGAAATGTTCTAAATCTGAAATGTGAGGGTTTTCTTACATTTTCTATTTGCTTGCTTGGCACTAGTTTTAGTTTGTCCACTTCTTTTTGGTGGAGTTTTTTGCAACCATGTTTCCTGGATCTTAGAAACAAGAACATCTCCTTCTTTCATGCCCTGGTCTGTTCACACTGAGATGTGCTTTGCTGCCTTCAGGCTTTCTAAAAAATTAACCAATGGGGCAAAATGCTGCTCAACATGTGTAAAGACCTTGCCTTTCACCTTTAGGTCAATTCCACCTCTACGACTCAAAAAGTACAATTCCTCCATTGTTAAGCTTTACCTGAGGAGTAAAGGCTGTCACCTCACAGCTGTGTTAAAAACCCACAGCTTATGCTTCAACTGGAGGAAGAACACTGTTAGCATGAAAAATAGGTCGATCCATTTTCTGCAGAAAACATTCCTCCTGCAAATTTTTGGTTCCTTTCCAATTCCTTGCTAAAAGCTCATGACCATGGGATAAAGGCTAAGGTCAAATGTCCTGGAGCTATGAGACAATATCTCAGGGTACAGGTGTCCTTGGGCTCTGATTTAGGTTTCCATGTGTCTTATTTCATTTGCTTAATGATTTTCTAGGCACCTATGGCCATAGCATCTGGGCTGCTGCCACAAATTAAATGCAATCAGACATTAAATCAAACTGTCTACAGAGGGCTGCAGAAACAGGCCCCCTCCTTCTGCTGCCACAATCAGGCATAAGTGACTCAGAAATGGTTCAAATTCACACAGAGGCATTGCTGAAAGGATGCAGCTTGTGATGCTCTTGGAAAGTTGGCAGAATGGCTGTGGATTACCAGGAAATCCACACCCCTGAGCTTGAATTCCCCCAGCAAAACTATCAGAGAAAATAGAGCTGGAAAATGTCTCTAACTGCCTAAATATCCTACAGCCTCACTATACAGAGAACCTGCCCTTGGTGTCCCTTTTGGGTAAAACCTCACACATCATTTATGCAGCGCAAGACCCTGATGTTCAGACACTGAGACTTTGGCAGTTTATGGTTTGTTATTAGATACTCATTCTCCCAGCATGACTACTTGAATTTGCAGTAGCACATGTTGAGGAAGATGCATACCTATCAGGAGCCACTGCCCAGTGTGAGTGTTCGTGCCTGCACTTGTATTTCATCCTATTTAGGATTTTATATTCTGTATGTTACTAGTGGAGCTAGACACACATGACCATTATCTACCTGAGTGCTAACAGCTGGAATGTATAAATTGTCTGATATAAAGAAGGAATTACCAAGATTTTTTCCAAACAGTATAATGTAAATTCAGCCCTGGTTTGATGTGTGAAAAAAATGTCATATTTACCACTACAACAATATGAAGTTATATCTGAAACATTGACTGAGTGATAGTTTATCAAAAGAGCCAAAATAGCCAGATACTGATTCAGCTTAATCCCTTTCATCATAAGAGGGTGAGGGAGAGTCTCAGGGCTTGTAAAAATCTGCCTGCCTGTGCCCATCTGCTTGCAATAGCTTTGTGTGGCAGCCTGTTTGGAAAGTATTATTAGTTCTTCACATGGCAAGGAAAGGTCACTGTCCCTGAAGGACAAATTCCGCCTCTCTGTCCAACAAATCCCAGGAGTCATTGGTCACCCTTGGATGACAGCTCTGAATTGAGGGCTGAATTGCAGGGCAGTGTTTGCTGCATTTATTTCCCAGAGTAATTCAGTGGGCGTGTGCGACGGGAGGAGGGTGTTGAGCATTTGGCCGAGTTCATGGTGTGAAAGAGGCAGTAGGCCATGGTCACCTCAAAAACATCGAGGGATATTTACAGAACAGAAAAAAATAATCAGAAGCTGTTTACTGATTAAACTTGAAGCAAGCCCAGTCCTTCCAAAAGAGCAATCATCTGCTATTCATCACAGATTTCTGCAAGTCTAGATGCAAGAGCTGCTGCAAAGCTCTGGAAGTCCTTCATGTTCAAAGTCACTTTCTGTTGTTAGTGATAATGATACAGTAGCTCTTAGAAACCTTGACTGAGCCTTGGTTTAGCTTCTGGTCAGAGAGAAAAAAATAAAATACAGGTGACAAACAGAGATGAAATAACATCCTTTCTGTCAGATAGCAAATCAGTGGCACAGCTAGGAAATGAACCCAGAGTTCTAGAGTCGTGCTCCACTTCTAGGGCCAAACAACACCAGCGACTGGAGCCCAAATCTGGGTCAACTACATCTTCAGCCAAGAGTTAGAACTGAGGTTAATGAGTTGCAAACTGGTTGGACAAATAAAAATATTCTTCGATGAAAAACAACTGAGGTTTAAAATTCATTTGTATCTCAATGGAAATGAGAGCTTCTCCTTTCTATTTTTAAACAGGCTTCCTAAAAATACTGGTCCCTCTCCACCAACTCTGGATCCTGCTGGCCAATGTTGAAGAGTGCTTTCGTTGTTGAAACACAGAATGAGCTATCAGAGGACATGGGCTGTAAACCAACTTGAACAATGACTCCCTGTGCATTTTGCAACAAGTCATTTCATCTTTCTGTACTTTTCTCCTCCATGTAGTGAGGACAATCCTTATCATAAGCAATGGGACACCGTAAAGCTTCATCTGCTGAAAGTTTTGTTGCTGTTTGTAACGGGTGTTAAGAGAAGAGATAATGGGAGCACAAGTGAATTTCACATTTAAGTAGTAGTCATTAAGCCTTGCAAGAGTCTTTGAAATTTGAAGGCATTATATCTCTTCATTCCAGTGAAAGATCAGCCTTCTAGGATCCACCTTGCATATAAACCTGGGATATACAGGCCTAACTTTTGGCCATATTTCCTCTAGTGTTGTTATTTACACCAAAGAAGAGAGGATATGTAACTATTATTTGGACCTGCCTCCTAGTTTGAAATGTCTTCCTGAAAATATATGCTGCTCCCATTTCCTTTCTTTGGTAGCCACATCAGCATGTGCTTGTTGCCAGAACTCAGAAATGTGCTTCTGAAACCTTCTGAAAAGTTTATTTGGAAGCCAGGTACAGTCTCATCTCCAATTATTTATCCTTTATGGATGTTTCATACCTTTTGTGTTGTCTGTGTGGATATTTATAAGTCCCTCGCTGACTGTAAGACGGCCCCGCATTAGCGCATCAGTGATATAATCAGATAATACCTTCTGTTACAGGAAAATGTCAATCCTCCTGTTTACAGATGGGTGAATGCAAATGAAGTGTGAGGTTCGTTGCAGGAGTTATTCTGTGCACGTGGGTGAGCACAGGGTGCACACAGGCACCATGAGGCTGGTGGTTTTTATTGCATGTGCACCCATCAACTGCCGTTCGCAAGGCACGAGGCTTCTCCGAACTCACTGCATGTTTTTGTAGAGCTGATCTCATGTGCCCCGTGGACACAGAGAGCTCCTACTGAGGTGTCTACCGTGTCTAAACTGTAGGATGGACAAGGAAGACACGTACCATAAAACCTGGGCAGAGCAAGAGGTCCCAGGAAAGAGGACAGGGCAAGTCCACGTGCAAACCACCAACCCTCAACTCCCCTGAAGTCCAGCCAAGAGTTCACACATTGAATTCTCTCTTGTAGGAGAAAGGATCATCTTCATTCAAAGCAACAAAGCAACGATACAGCTTTTGTAGGTTCTCAGCTAAGATGAGTCATGGACCTTTCTTTTCTGACACAGTTCAAGCACTGTAGTGGGGTTGGAAGGACCGGTTTGTTTTGCCATTTCACCTTGTGGGTTAGTAGTGGGATTTTCAGGTCTAGGGTTGCCAGTCAATCTCATCCAAACGCTAAAAGTCAACAAAAGATGAACACTTTGAAATGGAAAGCAGAACTTTGCAGGGAGCCAGGGCTGTAAGAATTGTGACAAAAAAAAAATAGCTTTTTTATTCATTAAAATTCAAATGCAGATAAATAACCATCAGCACCAGTGAGGATTATGGAACTTCTGTATTTATGAGGAAGCAGAAATATTATAAATATTGAGATTGGCTATTTTCTACCTACATACCTTTTTTTTTCCTTTTCCTTTAAGAAGAGTAATAACATTTGTCAGTCCAGCGATAATACTATGCATTTATGCAGCAGCTTTCATCCAGAGATCTCCAAGCACTTTACTAACACCGGTTGGATGAAGTTTCACAGACCTCTTCTTATAGAGGCAAATAATGAGTTATTATTCCCAGTTTAAAAATTGAGAAATGTTTGCACAAAAAGATCAAGAAATATTGTCTAGAGACAAAGGCTGAGAACATGGCAAAGCTGTGGCAGAGTCTGGGAGCTGTGATTACAGAAATTATTCTCCATCTGAGGGACCTCACCAGTTTAAAGATGTGGTTAGAGGAACAAGAGTTGCTGCAATATCTGACAGTCTGAACTTAAAGCACATCAGTCTCTTCATATTCTGTGTCTTTGTGCATATTGTAGGTTACAGTAAATGGGAGTAACTTATTCTTGCAGTTCAGCATCAATATTGCATGAATTAAACACAATCTCAGAAGGGTAGATCAACTCAGAGTCATGTGCTAAATAGCTATGTTGCCTCAGGTATTCAGTTACTTTAGGTATCTCTACATAGCACTGAATTATGCCATGTAAATGTCACTTTTATGGATAAGGTCAATTTAAAATATGTTCCCAACAGCAGCAGCAGCCACAACAATGAAAACAACAACCCCAAAGATGTTTTAAAGATTGTCAAATCTTCTCCTCTACAAGACTTTTTAACAAAATTTCCACCTGCTTTAAAAAGAAATTCAGTCATAAAGATTATGTGAAGGAAAAGTGTCAAAATCAAAGCCAAAATAAATATTGACTCAACAGACCATTATCTTCATCAACATTTACCATTTTTGAAAGATAAAAAAGAGATAAATGTAGGACTGTTTCTTGTTTTCAAAAGGCAAATTGTTCCATTATCTCAAAGATTGAATAGGAGACTTGGGTATTCCTCTGCCTGGACCTGGTCTTCTGAATATGCCTCCACCAGCGTCACAAACTACCTCTGACAATTAGGAGGTTTCATTTCTTAGAATCACTTCTTTTTGTTTTTCTTTCTTTTTCTTTCCCCTTTTCCTTTTTTTTTGCTGTCTTCATGCCATGTCTTTAAATGATCAAGATTACTGGGCTGGATAATCTCCAAGCAATTAATAGGCTAAACTGTGGCTGAGGTGATAAAGAAATTTTAATGGCAGAAGAGAAGTTGATAATGAAGAAGTTGATGATTCGATTTGTGGATTCCTAAATTTATTTTCCTTGTCACCATCACTGGCCATTTTGATACAGCAGGTTTTGGCTCTGAGTTGCAACCTGAGTACGTGCAGCAGGTGGCACTACATTGTCCTGGAAATATTCACATCCCATTTTGAAGTAGATTTCACATCACCATTGATGAACGCATCACTGCCCGGGAACTTCTCATTTAATCTAATGTCTTGTCTCTCACCCACTAATTTGTATCAATCCCTTTCTTTCCATTTACACTGTAACACCTCTCTAAATCAAACACGGATGTCTTTTTTCTTAAGGGCTGTAAGTGGCAGGGAATCCACATCATTTAGCTGTGGAGGTGATTAATAACCACTGTTATCTCATGTCACACCTCCATCTAAGTTTGAACATGTCTTTGAAGTTTGCATCCAGAGGGCTTTGTTAGAAGATTTTCATTTCAATTTAAGAGCATTTTGCTTACAAATCTCTTCCCCATGTAGATGCTGAATGACCATGATCTCCATCCCCATTCTTTACTGCATGAAATACAACCAATGTTTTCTGTTGGAAACTGTCTTTTCAATTCCCTCATCAAGGGATGAAATACAGCTGCCTATGAGGCACGGGCAGCCTTTCTCTTGATGTGCACAAGAGCATAGTTCTCATCTGAAGTTATTAAAGAAAGTGATCCAAAGGGAGAGGTCTCAGAGAAAAATCACTAATATTTGTTCATTTCTTTAGGACTTGCATGTCTGATCTTGACTCTTTCTCTACAATTTCAAGTAAAGCTGATTTTTGTGGCTGTTTTGTTTTGTTTAGCTGTTGTTTTATGTTTTTTTATCCAGAGATCACGTTCCTAAGCATGAAGTATTTCTGGGATTGAGAAGGTAACAGAGGGGAGAGTAGTGCTGGAGGCTTTTAGACTAACACAGTGTCTGTTTGTGGCTAGATTCATCCAGTGCTAAAGCCATCACTCCTTAAAATGTCCTTTAAGCAATTCTCTTTAGTGGCCTGAATGTACTGAATGTACTGAACTCTCTGTCCAGATTCCCAGGGAGAGCAGGGAGCTTAAAGGGTTTCTTGTTTTGTTGTCCCTGGTGACCAGTACCTGCTATGTTCCTTTTCTTACTCTGGCCCTTGACTGATGGATCTGGCAGCATCTGAGGGGAAGGGTCATAGTCCAATGGATTAATGACTCTTTGATTGACTTGGTGTTGCTTGATGTGTTGTAGATATGCTCAGCCTGTGTCTCCTGTCTCTTTATCTTGCCTGTGCAGTTATGTTGACAGTTTCACCACTCCCCTCCTGAGCTGGCTTTACAGCACAGGGAGTTTCTCAGCAGGAGACTTTGCCTTTGTTTCCTGGATTCTTTCTGCCATCCTTCCAGCAATTCATCTTCTTTATGTACGGAGGAGAATCACGAATGCAACAACCCACTTATAAACTGGTTAAATTTATCTTTAAAGAGAAATAAATAAATAAAATACCCTGGCCCCAAATCTTTAAGAGTGCAAAAAAACTAAACTGCTGCTCTGAAAAATCCAAATTCATCCTGATTGCTGGTGCCAAAGACACCTCTCCCATGCAGATTGCTTGGTGTGCCTCAACACTGACACGTGCCACAGGAGTGGGAATGGCTTCCTATCGCCTGAGAGTCGCATGGTGGAGAAATTCTCACTCTAAGTTGCCAGCCAGAGCCTGTGCTTTCCACCAGTGTTTCTTATCATGTGTGTTCCTATCAAAATGTGCAGTCCAAGCTGCAGTACAGTGCTGGGCTCCTTTCCCAAACCTGTGAACGTGAGAGATGCTGGAGGTGTGAAGAGGGAAGTAGGAGCTTGTGATATGTGAGCCTTGGCACATGTGATGAGGACAACAAATGGCCTCTAGAAAAGACTTCAGCACAGAAAGAGACAAAGAGGAGGAGAAGGAGAAGGAGAAGGAGAAGGAGGAGGAGGAGGAGGAGGAGGAGGAGGAGGAGGAGGAGGAGGAGGAGGAGGAGAAGGAGAAGGAGAAGGAGAAGGAGAAGGAGAAGGAGAAGGAGAAGGAGAAGGAGAAGGAGAAGGAGAAGGAGAAGGAGAAGGAGAAGGAGAAGGAAAAGGAGAAGGAAAAGGAAAAAGGAAAAGGAAAAGGAAAAGGAAAAGGAAAAGGAAAAGGAAAAGGAAAAGGAAAAAGAAAAAGAAAAAGAAAAAGAAAAAGAAAAAGAAAAAGAAAAAGAAAAAGAAAAAGAAAAAGAAAAAGAAAAAGAAAAAGAAAAAGAAAAAGAAAAAGAAAAAGAAAAAGAAAAAGAAAAAGAAAAAGAAAAAGAAAAAGAAAAGAAAAAGAAAAAGAAAAGAAAAAGAAAAAGAAAAAGAAAAAGAAAAAGAAAAAGAAAAAGAAAAAGAAAAAGAAAAAGAAAAAGAAAAAGAAAAAGAAAAAGAAAAAGAAAAAGAAAAAGAAAAAGAAAAAGAAAAAGAAAAAGAAAAAGAAAAAGAAAAAGAAAAAGAAAAAGAAAAAGAAAAAGAAAAGAAAAAGAAATCTGACCGTAGCAACCCTTTAGCCCCCAGGTATTCTGCTGTTTCACTTATTTTTAAGTGCAGCTCTCTTTATCCTTCCCTTTAGTTGTTCAAGCTTTCCAGAAAAATGGATTTCTTACAAGGCATGATAAAACTTGAAGAAGTTACAGCCGTGTGTATCTAGGTAAAATGTCAATAAGGAAAAATATTAGATATGGAGGGAAATTCTAGACTTCAGATTTGTCCCATTGGAAAACTAAAATTTCTTTTAAAACTTTTCCTCCATTTCCCACTTGAAATATAAATGAAAAAACTTCCATGGTTTGAGTCATGACTTTGTGTGTGTGCATCTATGACTAACTCGGATTTCATCCTACATGGATGAAAACTCACTGAGACCATTTCTGATGCTGAGGAGATAAAATTCACTACCAAGAAAGTGGAACCACATAAAATCACAGGAAATAAATTTGAAAGTAAGCGACCCCAGGAGGTCACCCAGTCCACTCCTGCCCTAAGGTTTGATCAGCTACGTCTAAATCTTTCTTGACAGATGTTTGTTTAACCTGTGCTTAAAAATCTCCAGTGGTTCCAGTCTCTCAGCAATCTATTCCAGTCCTTAACTGTCTTTACTGCTGGATATTTTTCTTCATGTCTAAACTAAGCAATTATCTCTATTTTCTCACCGCTTTGGAGATGGGAAATGATGCTTTCAGATGATGAGACCACACTTTTCAACTGAGAAAGTATTTTCCACTCAGGCTGTATGAGCAGCAGGTCTGTCCTTAGAATTCAGACATCATAGTGTTTGTTATTGTTTGCTTACATATTTTTCTTTACCATATACAAATCCACTTTCATTTTTATATCTCTTTCTCTGCATTTTCTCTCTGCTCATGTCGTATTATTTCTTGTCCATTTGCCCATTCCTCTCCATCTCTCTTATTTTTGCTTGTATTTGCAATGCTTCTTTTTTCACCTCCCAGCACAGCAGGTGAGAGCCCAGTTTAAGCAGCTGCAGTTCCATCAGTTGATATTGTTGGTAACTGAACTGGCATATCCGATGTCAAGGATAGCTCTTCATTTTGTCCTACTGGCCCTTCTCTGAACTATTGATGTAAATATGTGGCCAAACCGTCCCTCATGCAGGCTGTTACCTTCAAATGAAAACATGACACGTTCATAAAATGTGATCTATGTGTAATCATCATACACATGCCTTCAGACAGGGGAGACAAGTGACTTGCTAATTAAGTTTTACAATCCAGCGGTTGTGAGAAAGATAAAAACATGTCCCCGGTCAATCCATTACAAAGAGAACAGAACATCTGACCTTTTCATCCTGCCTTCCGTTTGCACTCGCTAGATCCATAACCTTTTCCAGCTGGAACGGAAAGTTCAATTAAGTTTTGTTGGCTCAGAAAACTGCCCATGTCCTGGAGAGTAGATGAGGCACTCAGGGGCTGCAATTATCCATCTGGTGCCACTTCAGCTATAATATCTATATATTTATATACGTACTGCCATCGCTTGCAAGGATAAACATTGTGCTGAGTTGCTCAGAGGAGGGTCACAAGCCTTCACTAGGGACTTTTCTAATCCCTGGGATCCAAACCACCAGGCTCTGTGCAGGGTAAACCCAATGACAGCAATGCTTCTGCCCCTCGTAGCCTCAGATGGAATGTGTCAGAGTGAAAAGGATTCAACACACACAACGTAACCTTTCAGGTTTTCATCTGTGTCAATCCACTGATTTATGGAGCTGCACTTCCCCACAATCTGGGAGACCCTTTGGAAATAATTTCATCTCTGTTGAGAAAGGTATTTTATAAATATAGACACATGTATATATTATATAGTTAACACTTCTGAGGACAAAGTGCTTGGCCTTGGCAAATAATTCATGCAATTACATCAAAGATGAGGCACTGTCAGCAACCAACTCATCAATCATCTGGCTGATCGATAGTGTCTGCCGTATACACAATCAAACCTAATCAGACTCATACAGCCTCAGGATGAGAGGACATCTGAGATCCTCACCACACACCAAGGGGCTGTAGCTTCAAGGGCTCATCTGAAAGTTTGCTGAGCAGAATTTTCCCCTTGGGGCTGTTTTTTATCCAGTTTGCAGATCTCCATCTCTCTCTAAAAAGGGAGCAAAGACATCTTGGATCATCACACCTAAGTTGGAACAGAGTCTTTAAGGTAGGGGATGCAACATTCACAATTGTTCCTAGTAAAGCACAAGGCCAGGGGGCATTGCAGCTCATAACACCAGGCTCTGCCTTTACCAGAATCTTATAAAAAGACCAATATAAATTATACCTTATCCACTGGGCACTAGGAAAGCCAGCAAACAGTTGTGCACTCATATTCACAGTCCACTGTGGTGCAAGGTGCTGGTAGTTTAAGCCAGTACCGTGGAAACATAGGTTGTCCTGTCAAAGTGACAGGAGAAGCCTGCATCACCTTATCATCCTCAACAAAGAATGGATGCTGGCCTTCGTGCTTCAGAAGTTCACTGGTTTGGAAGATGGAATTTCTGACCTCCATCAGGAGTCTTTCTCAAGGGATGGTGAGCTTTTTCCTCAGGGGGCTGCCACAGTTATCAAGTCCTGCTGTTGTAGAAGATAGATACACCTGCTTCCATTCACACTAGTCCTGCGACATAAGAGCACTCACCAAGTGTCCTGGGCAGCAGGTTCTTAATGACCTCTGATAGCATCAAAACAACCATTTTGCCCGGGCTGTTTGGCTGCTCTGATGACCAACTCTCTACTGCTAGAGCAAAATCTGCCTCTCTCAGCAGAAGAAAAATTCTGAGATACATCAGGAAATCTGTCACTGATTTTCCTCCCTGCCCTTACTTGCTGACTTGCATTTTTCCTGGGCAAATGAAGACTGAGAGAGTCCTTGATCACAGATTTACAGTGGATGTTCAGAACTGAGGGAAACTTTTTTTTTAATCTACTCCAAAAGTTGCTTCTTCCATCCCACAGCACTTTGATGATCACCTTACCTCCAGCATCCCTCAGTTTCTTCTTATTTTTTCCTCTTTACTCTTCCTACATCATGTGAAAAAGTTCATAAACTCCTTCCTGAAAAAATGACATCTGGTAGTGAGAAACTGTCTGCACCATGGGTCAGGAAGGGTGTAGACATGACTGTTTCTATTTCAATGTCCTCAAACAGGAGTCTTGACTTGTCTTCCTGTTGCTCACAGCCTGTTTGGGGCTGGGCAGGATCTGACCCTGGCACGGCACAGCCCAATCTCCCTTTACTTTGCCACCAGAGCTGGGCTGAATCTGCAATTCTTCAGAAATCTTCTGCCTTTCCCGTGCTGGTTTCTGTGCTGAGCCTCATTAGCTGCTCAGCTCCCTTCAGCTGGGAGACAGGAATCTGGCAGGAAGGTGTAAACAGCCAGTTTAATTGGGTGTTTAGAACAAAAGAAGCAGTGGCAGCGCTGTCATTTTCGAGCTAGCTTACAAACAGGCAGTTTGAAAATCATTTCCTCCCATCTGCACAGAGTTAAATCTCCCAACACTTGCAAGCAAGCATCTCTCTGAACGTGGGAGAAGCAAACAAACAAAAAGGTGCCTTCTCAGAGCAGGAGACAGTGTTTCCATCCTTATATCCTGTCCTGTGCAATCATTTATCCTCTGCCTTGAGGCTCTGCAAGTTTGGGACTACCCTTCTTTTTCTCCCCACTCATCTTACACTCTCTGCAATATCATGATATCCACTTCTCTGCCTTTTGTCACCTTCCTCAAAGTGACTTTCTTGGTCTGGGCGGTCAATAACAGGTACCAAAATGTCCAGATGTGATGACAACAGATAGATCTGGAGCCATATCACATCAGTCCTGGGAATCAGGACACCTTTTCTGCTCCATCTCTTCATACACACTCCTGCAATTACCAATCCTCATGAAAGAATGCTGTTTTCTAGAGGTCTGTACTTAAACTCTGCATCTCTAAAAGAAGAGGAAGGAAAAAAAACTTAGTAGGAACTGTCCAGAGATGTCCTGCCTGCACCTATCAATGCAGATGTGGATTTATTTCTGTTGCTTAGAAACCTGCATCTGTGGCCTGTCTGATCCCTTCATGTTTATTTAAAATCACATCTAATAGAAAAAGACACAGCCATAAGGCTCAAGAGTTAAAGTTTACCAGGGTCACCGGTTCTGCCACCTGAACTATCTCCCTGATCTGTCTTCCCAGGCCAGACAAATCATTCCCCAACAGCCTGGATCCTGGCTACAGAAACACAGGATTTCAGCTTAGTTGTCTCCCACCCAAGGTTTGCCCCCTGCCCCAAGAAACCAACCCTTGTGTGTGATGGGGGCAGCAGTATTTCAGGCTGACAGGCATATTAAGTTCCCTAAAAATGTCCCTTTTTTTTCCTTCCTATTTGAAAGTTGTCCAAAGGGAAGGAATAAGTGGAAATAAATAAACACATTTTAATGGGGATGTCAAATATCCAGAAGTCTTGGACAAAGAGCTGCTGTGTATGTGTGGATAAACCAGATGTGACCTGGCACAGGGAGCCTGACATGCCTGGAGCACATCAGGTTTACAGTGTGAATTATTGAGATAAATCTGTGCATGGCTGGACACTGTCTGTCTTCTCAGGCACCTTCAGGTGTTGTAGAGCTGCCCCTGACATATTTGAGATGTCCACACGACTACACGTGTCCCTTTGTTGCTTCTGGAAATTTCCCCGTTGGATGCTCTGACCATGGGTCATGACATGAGAGGTGACACAGATTTTTGTGGAATAAACTCACATCCTTAATTTTTGCTTGTTCCTTTGTTCCTTGTCAGTGTGTTCTGTTGTCTTACAAAGAAATTGGGGAAAACATCCTAGTCAATGTGCTACCCGTGGATCTCAGTCTAGAGAGTCTTTACATTTAGTTTGGGGATTTGGTCCCTTCTTGGACATACACTGTAAGAAGCATTTCCTACAAAAATATCTCCTGGAAATGGATCCAGACTTCCAGTCCCATGCTGATACCAAGGCTAAGGAGCATTGCTGTCTGTGTCCAGATATGATTTCCACACCAGTCTGACAGTGCCTTAATTTACACTTAAGCACAATGCCAAAATTCTGTTCTCTTTTTATTTTGTCAAAGTAAAAATGATCCAGACCCAAAACTCGAAAACTAGCAAATTCTGAAAGTAATGGCTTCATAAATTTCAAACATGAGACAACTATGATTTATTGCTCTGCTTTTTTGTATAACCAAGGCCATAGATTTCTTCCACTTACTGGTTTTGGCATGAACCTCAATTGAATTATGGTTTAAGCAGGGACATGCAGTCTTTAACACCAGTCTCAGGATGAGCAATCTAACCACATTCCCTGAAAAGCATTTCCCAGTGATTCATCACTTTCACTGGAAACCAGTGACATCTTAATTCAGGTTTGAACTTCTCTAGCTCCACTTCTGATTGAAATGAGAATTTCTACAAGAAAGCAGGCAGAAAATAAAGGAAATAGTGGGTTATCTCTTTATCTTTTTGTGTACCTGATTTCCCATCACAAGATGATGATGCAACAGCTGAAATGCTGAAATGGGAGGCTGTTTCGAGGCTCTGTTTAGCACAGCCATAGGCAGAACATAGAAGGAATTTCCATGAGTCTGATTCTGCTGATGTTGCCTGTCTGAATTGGAGATTCACAGCACCCCATTCAAGAGGAAACAAACTTGCCATGTGTAAGAACCACACCCTGGATCTTTTTTAAGTTTACTGCCTCTAAATAGGGCTTTTTTTAACCAAAAGTCTCAGCACAAAGCACAGTCACGAGAGCTTAGAGTGCTGTCTAATTTTTCAGCTTCCTGCACTGGGACTTGATTGTTTTCCATGGCCTTTTGTGCTCTTAGTTTATGAAAAATCAATACTTTAATATAGAAAACGAATCCCCCAGCTATCTATTTAGAGCAGTGTTACCTCCAGCTCCGTCGCTCCTGCTATTCTGTTCACTACACTCCAAGGAACTGGTGCATGCGTTAACCCAGCCGGATGGGATCCCCTCTCTCAGGCAACACAGGGTGCAGGATGTGTGTTGAAAGGCATCACATTTCAGCAAGGAATTTGGTCCCTCCTCTGGCATTCAGCAACATGGATTCTGAATAACGAAAAGGGTAGAATCTGGACATCAACTACTACCAGGTGCAGTGCAGCTAACCAGGAGTTTTCAGATTTAACGGCCTTTTCCTTCTCTTATCTGATTTGAAGGCAAAGAACTATTAAAATGAAGGGGAAAAACAGTTTACTGTATTATTCCAGTTCAAAAATAAATAAAAATGCAACTCAAAGCACAAAAAGAGATGGCTTGCAGAAAAAAATAAAAGGCTGTCAGTATTTATTTTGATGTTCGTGAGAGAAAATACAGGTTTGAGATGTCATTCATTTTCACTGAAAGAAAAGTCAAGATTTAAAAGAAAAGAGTTTGGAAATAATATATTCCAACTGATACATTTCAGCTGTGTTTTGAGTTTGTTATCCTGGACAGCTTAGTTTGGGGTGAAAAATGTAACATATGTCATTTAGCCTACAGTGGTACAGCACAGCTGATTCTTGGGAGGGCTCTCAAAAACCAGCCAGGTTGCCTCGTGCAGGTAAGAGACTCTGGTAAGCAGGAGGGTTAGCAGGCAAAATAAAGTCATTTTTTCACTTGAATTTTTGTTGAATGGTTGCTTCCTGCTCTGAGCTCGCGACTCCTGTGCAGAGCCTGAGGACAGCCACTGCCTCCAAAACTGCCCCTGCCCTGGAGGAGGAGAGGAAGCAACTGAGGAACCCCTCTGGCAGGTCTCTGGCAGAGCCCTCCCGAGCATCAGTCCCACAGCAGCAGTGACACAGGCACCAGAAACACGTCAGGGCTCTACCTTTCCTGCTCTCACTCTTGTTTCTGAAAGGAATCGGTGCTGTGACAAAGCCCACCGCTGGGAGCATCAGGTCCCCATCCCTCCTGCTGAGAGCATGAGGACCTCACACTGGACTCAGCGGGGGCCTTCCCTCAGCTGCGTGTTAGGGTAAATCAATTTGATTCTCTCCAGGACTCTCCTAAGTCCCTCCAACAATTGCTCATCACTAAACCAAACCTTTCCTTTCCTCCATCACTTCCTATACTTTTTCTTTTCAAATACCGGGCCACTTTGTGCTGAGAGATGTTGTTTTTTCCTTGCTCCTCCTCTTCCATGGAAAAGGGCTAGGGAGGAAAACATGAGGACCAGCTATTTGAAAAAGAAGAAACATAGAATCATAGAATGGTTTGGGTTGGAAGGGACCTCCAAGATCATTCAGACCCAGACCTCCTGCCACGGGCAGGGACACCTCCACTGGATCAGGATGCTCAAAGCCCCATCACACCTGGCCTTGAACACCTCAAGGGATGGAGCACCCACCACTTCTCTGGACAACCTGGCCCAGGGCCTCCCCACCCTCACAGTTAAAAGTTTCTTCCTAATATCTAATCTAAATCTCCCCTCTTTCAGATTAAAAACATTCCCCCTCATCCTATCCCTACACTCCCTGTTTGCCCATCCCTCAGGCTTCAAACCCAGCAGGTCTTCACCCTCTCCCCCACTCTGTCATTCCCAGCAATCCCCCTAAAACAAAACCAATAGGGTGGGGAATAAGTGGTCTCTGCAGGCAGGTAAGCAGCTCCTGTGTGCAAGGAGTTATTTTTGGCTAGGTAGGAAGCACCACGTGACACAATCTTCACAAAATGCCAAGCAGTCAAAGCCAGAGCCGTGTGCTCCTAACCCCTCGCACTGAGGTAAAAATAAACCTTAATAAAAGGGCTGAGGAGGCTTAATGGGAAGTGGAAATGCAAAAATAAAAGAAGAAAAGAAAAAAAGAAAACTCTGTTAGGATGAATCTCAGCAGATCCGAGGGGACACAATGTGATGTCTCTGCATCTGCCTGTCTCTATTTTTGTTGCAGATCCTCAGTCCTCCAGGCCAGGGTTGTGGCAGGCTGTCTGTCTGCACTGGAAGGATTTGCAAGTATTTGGCTTCTGCTGAATAAAATGCTCAGGCAGTGTTGGGCAGGATGAGATTGCCCCCAGAGGGCAGCCATGAAGACAAGACAAGTAGTGTGGCTTGTTACTGGTTACTGACATCACCAGTGGCTTTGTCAGAGACCACCACTGATTTCTTTTCCCATAGCTTACCCCTCAGTTCCACTTCTATGAATGGGATTTTAATGATTATGGAAAAACACTTTGCAAAAGTTGAGCATACCAGCCTATGTCTTCAGTACATTGGAGCTCAACCTGCAAGTAATAAGCCTCTCATGCTTGATATGTGAATGCTCACATGTTAAATCAAGCTCAGAAATCATCTGTTTGAGCCCTCTGAAAACCTTAGTAGGGGTTTCCATCTCTGGCTCTGCAACTTCAGACGCTGCATAGTCAGCCCACCAAGCTGAGTTCACTTTGCTGTGAGCTTCTCCTGGGGAAGTCTACCTCAAAGGGCTGGGGCAGTTTACGAGGCATCTTGGCTGCCCTTCACGTTCCCACTTCCATCTTACTCCCTATTTTCTCATATTTTTCCAGATTTTTTCATCAGTTTTGTCAAAAGCTTCTCACAAAATGCCTGACTCAGAAAGAAAAAGATCTCCACCACACAACAGCCCCAAACTCCAGCATAGCAGGAGGTCTTTGTGTGAGTATTCTCTTTAAAACAAAAGGAATATTAAAGCAGTGTGTCTTCCCAGCCTTGACACACTTCCCTTTCTATTTACTATCCCAAACAGTGCTGAGGAAAGCTAATCAGCTGGAGGGGGAAAGTCCTCCTGGTGGGACTGTGCTTGTCTGATAGGAACAGCATTGCAGTTCTGGCGAGCAGACCATCCTCCCGTGGTGCCCTATCAAAGGAAGGTTAAGTCCACCTGCTATTCTGGGACTGTGGCTGTTTTCAGGGGGCCTGGGAAGGTCAGGCTGTTTGCATTTTCCATTTGCCTGACAAACAAGGGCTCCTGGAGGCAGGTTCTGCAGGCAGCGCTGCCAATGTGGAGCAGACTTTGGCTGGGCCACGTCTCAGCTCTGTTTGCTGGCTCTCTGCTGCCACTTCCACCTGCTCTGAGGAGCAGCACCATCACCTCAGTGTTGCAGAAGAGATTTTAGGGGGGCCTCAGGGGGTGACATAAGTAGGTTGGACATGCTGGTGTCCTGAACAAGCACAGCCCTCCTGCAACCTGTGGTTCTTGCTTGTGCTTCATCAGGACCCAGCAACAAGAGACAAAGCTGTGGCACCAAAACAGGGAGGAAGCAATGGAAAAGCTCAGTGGTTTAAGGTGGGAAACTGCTCAAAGGAAAACACGAATGGCAGAGTGTTGGAGCAGGCTTTCCAGAGCAACTGTGGAATCTTCTTCTCTGGAGATATTCAAAAGCCACCTGAACACAATCCTGTGCAACCTGCTCTTGGGAAACCTGCTTTAGCAGGTGGGTTGGACTGAATGATTTCCAGAAGTCCCTTCCAGCCCCGATCATTCTGTGACTTGGTGTAATTCTGTGATTCTGTGAAATGATCTGGCTTCTGTTTGGCTCTGCACCTCCTCCCCTGCATGGTAAATGCCTAGCACTTCCCATCAGCTAGCAGACTGATCAGCCATGTCTGGGCTGGAGGGGAAAGAAGCTGAACCATGGTCCTGGGATGTCCTGAGCTTCCCTTGCCCCATGTAGGAAGCAGAGCAGAGATGTAAGGGGGAAAAGTGGGCTGAAAACATTTTTATCCTAAGTTAAGTCTTGTCCTGGCTGTGCAAACTTTACCAGTGGTAGTAGAAGGGTACCAGTCAGTGCTAGCAGAAAGATATACAAACCCTTTCTCAAAGGAAAATGAAGTCCAAGAGCCAGTGAGCATGGGGGCCTGAGGGGAAAGGAGTGCATGGCCCAAGAGCAGTGGGCGGATGAAAACACGCGGCGGCATGTTTGAAGGTCACGAGTGATTTATCCTGCTTTTATATCTGCAGACAACATTTTTCAAATGGTACTAAGAGAGGAGGGATAAAAAAAATCCAATGAGAAATATTAATTAAAAATCTCAGAGCAGAAACAGAGCAGGGAGCACAGGCAGTCTGACAGTTTCAATTTTCACTTAGACAGTTCTTCTTGGGAGTGATAACCTTCTCCTCCTGCTGACGAGCACGCTTTTCCTGCCATAAATCCCAACCCCCAGCAGATGCTGTTCACCTTCCCCCCCTCACCCCAGCCCCAGCCAGACTTTATGAAGCTTCCCAGGGCTGTGGGAAAGCTGAATATCAGATAAGGAGGGGATGATGATAGTGTGGCCCCAGTGCTGGAGGGAATAACTGAAGGTGGAGGAGAGAGTGGTGTGAGATGGGTAGAAACAAAAAAGGAAGTGTCATCAGAGGAAGAAGAGATGACATTTCTATTGGGTTAAAATGTCTACTTGAGGAGAGAGGTTGGACTAGAGGATCACCAGAGGTCCCTTCCCACCTCATCTATTCTGCTCTGTGACTGCTGGGATACTTCTGAGGAAAGAAAACATGGACAAGATCTTGAGGTGCAGGAGATGTCATAAGGCCGTGGTGTCTCTGCAAAATAAATAAACAAATGATGTAACTATTCTGTGGAGCAAACAAAGGGAGATTGGTATTGAGGCTGCTGGACCTGGGTATCGTCCTTGGTTTTCTCTTGGTCTTTAGCTTCAGGACTGCTGAAGGCTGACCCACACCACTGCACAGGGACACCTTAAAATTTTAACCTCTCCTGTTAAAGAGTGTTGACAATGTTATTACTGGAGAAGGAGAGAGAAACCAAACCAAACAAACAAAAAAAAAAGAGTGGAAAGGCTGATACCAAGCCTCAGGAACTATAAACCCACCCTGAGCTCATGTGTCAGATGCTCAAACCCTGGCATTGCCTCCCTTTGCCTGACAATGCCTCCCAGTTCATTAACACTCACAGTTAATCCTGGGGGAGCGCAGGAAAAGTCAGGGATCACAGAGGGAGTGAACTCAGAATTAGAGATGGACCTGAACCAAACCCCTGGGTCAGAGCAGAACTTCACTAAAGGACAAGCAGGGGGGTCAAATTGAGCTCGGCCCGATCTATAATTCATTATGTATCTCTGGTATTTCTAAGAAGGCTACAGCTGTGATATTTAAATGCCAAACCTTTGTGCATTTTTAGACTCATATTTTTTGTTGTTGTTTCTGAGGGTCTGAAATAGTTTTTGCTCATCCCTGCTTCCTAATGAAACTGGAGAGGGAGAAAGTGCTGGCAGCATCCTTGACAGACTTGATTCTTGTTATTGGAATATCAAGGACATTGTGAATTGGTGAGTCTGGAGCTCAGAGTCATCTGATGCTTGACCCGTAATTTCAAGGTGGCTCTTTGAGGGGCAGAGAAAAATTGCAATATCACCACTCTCCACCCCCCACCTTAACAGGCCAAACTTCATGATTTCCAGGGCTTATGATTTTTACAGTTCTTCCCTATGGATAAGCAGGACAAAGAGGCATGGGCTGATATTACCAATCGAGCAGATAAGGAACATGAAACAGCATGAAAGAGTATAGGAGGGAAAAGCAAAAGTAGAGCAGGAGAAAATGGTGGTGGTGAAGGGAAAGCTAAATGAAAAGAAGTGTTTCAAACACACGGGGATCAAGAGGCCAGCAAAGGCATTGTCAGGTCCCCAGGAAAGAGCAGAGGCAAGAAGGCTGTGAGAGTGATGCTGCAAACACAGATACCAAATTGTCAGCAGATCCAGGCTGTGTTTCCCCCAGCGCAGAGGCAGGACCTGGCTGTGCTCAGCCCCAGCAAAGCTACTCAAGGCTGGCACGGTGAGCAATGCCACTGAGATGTGTAGGGAGGACTAAAGAGGGTGTAGTTTAAAGCAATGCAACCACTTCAGGGAACTGCTCTGAATTTCTGGACCTGCCATTTGATTTGGGGCACATCACCCAGCCAAGGGCTGCGACTCCTCAGCTGCTTTAAGAGGACACAAGCAGGGCTGGTGCTCCCTCTGCCCCATCCAGGAGGCTCTGCTCCTGTTCTGCATCAGCACTGGCCTCTGCCCAGGGAAGACCTTTTCTTTTCCTTGATCCTGTACAGCCTCACAACAACCATGGGACCACACATGGAGTCCTCAGGTCCCATCTCTAAACTAAAAGTATTTTTTCCTGTTGTTTCTCATCCATTGTCAGGTTTGTCAAAGAAATTTGTGAGCATTCTGCGGGCTGATAATTTTTTTATATATAAAAATATGCATATATGCAACAATTAGTTGAAATTCTTCTCGCAAAAGCTAGAGCAATGTATTCACTGACATTTAACCTCCTCCTTCCCTTGCAATCAAAGTCTTTCAAATAGAAATTGCATTGAATTTGATTCCGTTTTGACAGTTATATCTTTTGAAAGGAAAAAAAAATGATGTAAGCAGGAGAAAAATTTCTGAAGTAAACCAGAGTGTAACAAAGCAAAATGTATCTGCAGAGGAGAAGAAAAACCTTCTAAAAACTGATCCTGTGGAGCCCTAGAATTAAGATGTCAAAGGAAAGAACACAAGGAAAGGAGTGGAAGAGGGAAAGAAATATATCATGAGAAATACTGATGGGGTTAAAATACAGTGATAATGTCCTTCATAATGTCCTGAGCCACAGTCCTGCTATAACCTAATTAGCATCAGCTACAGCTTATGGTGGCTGAGGCCAGGTTACAAAGCCCTCAGTGCTGCGGGAGGCGAGGTGAGTGATTCAGTAATTGATGCTTTTCCTTCAGACATAGCATTAAGCAAACAGTTGCAGCAGGGTACGAGGTGGAGACAGGCTGAATCAGAAAAGGATCGGCCTTTCAGAGGAAAATGGATGGTGAAAGGCTGCATTCAGCCACGACTGGGGGTACTGAGTTCACCTGAAGAGGGATGGCAGTTGCATTAGTCAGGGCTGCTCTGCCAAACCCTTATGGTAATAACCTTTTCGTTTGTACAAAAGCAGCCTGTGAGAACAAGCACACAAAAGCCATTGCTTTTCGTATTTCCATCCTTATTCCTGTCACACCCAGTGGCACAAGCTGGATGGATGTGTTTGCAGCAGGATCACACCACGAGGGTCCCTCAGCTTTTGAGCAAGAAGCCACTTCTGTCCTGCAATGCTCCCACCACAGGGCACGGGCTGCGTTTCTCCACATAGAAGGTGGCTTTATGCAAAGCAATAAGTGGATAACCCATCTCCCTGCATGGTCTGAAAAGCCCCAAGGGAATGAGAAGCTCCATACAATGCTTTTATCATTATTAATGGTAGCACTTGTCTTTAGAGAAAGATGGAGAAGAGATTTGGGAAACGTGAGACCTGTGAGTCTTGATTCCAGCAGCGGGGGGATTGTGGATACTGGTTATGTTAATCAGGAACAGAAGAGGGAAACCACCTAGGGAATTGTGATTTAATTAATGATAGCTGCCACGGATTCAGAAAGAGAAAACCAAGCCCAACAAATTGTTTGAAGGAACACACAAAACCAAAAAGACTCTAAGGCTGAGGAGGGGAATGCTGATAACTTTGGCAGGAGGAAACCTGTGAATAAGCATCACGATGAGCGTATTCTCCCAAGAAACAGAGTGGCATCTCTGTGCAGACAGCACAACTGGAATGAGATATCAGGCTACAGGATGCATGGAAGCACTGGTGGGCAGGGAGCACATGCCAGCTCCCCCATCTGAACAGCAAACACAGAGAGAGGCAAAACCAATCAAAGTCCAGCCCTGCTTTCCCCCTGACAGCACCTGTATGGGAGTAGAGCTGTTATCAGTGGAAGAATTTTGCTGACCTCGAGCTCAATGGTACAGAGAGCACAAGCTCACTGTGGCCTCAGGAAGAAGATTAAACCAACAACTTATTCCTGGATATTGTCTTCTTCTCATCTTAATGCTTTCATGCTCCTTCCAAGAGCATCATAAGGAAGGATTAGGGTGGAGAAGAGTGGCTGGGGCTGGGCACTGGTCCTCCAAAGCAAGGACTGTGCACAGAGAGGTCACATCTGTCTGATTTTTCTCTTGGTTGTCCAGGGAGAACATGTTTGAGGGCAAGCTGTTTTACTTGCACAGGGTAAAATCCATCACTGTCAGAAACAAAGGGGAGGTTAGAGCAATATTGCATGGAGCAGGGCTTCCAGCTATTTCTTCCAACCTTAGGAAATAAATCTTGAGAAGATCTGTATTGTAAGACTATATTATCAAGCAAAATCTCGGGAAATGGTGAATTCTTTCATTTGCTTCTATATTTTTCCATCCTTTTTTTTTCACTTCTAGATAAATGCCTCTGTAGGGAGGATCTAGAGAACATTGCCTGTGTGTGTTTGTGACACCAACAGAACTAAAATTCATAATATATTTGTTATTTGTAAATATCATGCCAGGTCATTTCAATTTGGAAAGTCTGTCTTCTTAAAGGCTGGAATCTCCAGGCCCCAGTGGAATGGCCAGGAGGGCTGCTCTGTGGTTTTGGGCAGTAGCCTAGAGAGAGAAACTTTCACTCTCTTATCAGAACAGGGACAAACACAACATATTTTGGTCACCTTATTGTATAAAGGCTATTACAGAAATCAAGACAACACAGCAAAGTGCAAAACATTGTGACAGCAGCAATGGAAGAGCTCAGGTTTTCTCAAAATGAAAAAGATAAAGAGTGTATTTAAAAAAAAAAAGAAAGGGACCTGGATAGATCAGGCATCAAAAGGAAGAGGCACAGTAGGTATACATTTCAGTGTTACATAAGAGGTGACTTCACCTTGAAATTACTTGCTCATCCATGACAACCCTTCATTTCAAGTGTAGGGCTCCTTTTATGATGCTGGAAGTCCCAAATACAGCTCATGGGACCTGGATTTTTGTTCTAGTAGATATATTTGAACATCTCTTCCCTTACAGCACGGAATCCTTTGCCCTCTATCCCCATTACTGATTGACAAGCTTTAGTGCTTCCAGAAGCTCCAAGGGAAGCCAGGGCAGTGGAGCAGTGCAAGCAAACATTTTTGTTGTCAGTGATCCCCAAATCACAGCAAAACCAAGCACCTACTGGGGAAGAAGCAGGCACGATGCCAGTGCTGCACTGGTGGCAGTTCAGATGCACTGCTTCATTCTGCTTCTGGGTAATTTTAATTATTTAGACAGTGGTAGGTCTCAAACATTCGTCAAAGACAGTGCTTGTGAAGCTGAGATCCATCTCCTTCCTCTTGCCACTCCCTTGTTTTCTTTTTAGTTCTCCCCTCATCTTGAACTACTCTAACCTGTCCCAGAAAACAGAACTTCCCGCTTTACCTTCCTCCTTGGCTAAACTATTGGTCACTATTGATTATCCTCTGCTGTAGAAAAGGAGATGACTTTTCCAGAGAGTCCTGGAAATGCCTGAGTGTGATCCTAGGCAGAGACAGACACATCCTTGCGACCAGAAGTGCAGGGGATGGTGTCCCACTCTCCTGAGTGAGAAGCCACCATAAGCCAGCCTCTGGGGGTAAGGGTTTAACTGGAGCGATCATAATAAATGGTCCTTGAGCCCAGTCCTTGATGGGAGTGATCCCAGGATGGTATCTCCAGGGAATCAGCCTTTGGGAGCAGACTAATAAAAACTGTTTCACAAGCACATATCAGAAGGTTGTTGTCGAGTTTGGAGTTTTTTTTTCATTCTCTTTTTTCCCCTCTCCCTTAAAGGGAGAATAAATTAAGAGTTTATCTGTAATTTTCTCAGCAGGACAACTGCATTGAAGTGCCAGGCAGGATCCCCCATTGTATAAATCAATGCATTTTATCACAAGCTCGGGCCTTCTGGTAATAAACTAAACAAGAGCTGCTGCTTTCTTCATGGATGTAATCAGCAAACAGGTGAGCACAAGAGCTTTCCTCATACTAATGGGGCGGGAGGGGAGGTAGTTAATTTGACCTGGAGCGTGGATTTAGTCTCTCCCGCAGCGCAGGTGGTTTTGCAGTTATCTCTCCAAGTCCAGCCTCTGTGCCTTTCTGCCTTATTTCCAGTCCAGACATGTTCTGGAAACCATTACCATATTTATAAAGCTACCTGGACTCACCAAGCATGCATGAAAGGGTTAGAAAGACCTATCTATTTTACCAGCTGTGCAGTCAGCATCTGCAAGTGAGAAAAGGAGGAGAAGGAGGAAAAAAAAAGAGAGGTTATTCTGCATTTGCTATACAGGAAAAGTGCCTATGGTCCTTCAAAGGCAGCATCCATTAACACTAGAGAACAGAATTACCCATCTTGACAGGGTAAATCTGCCCTTGACAGGTAAATCATCAGGTTACCACATGGCCCTACAGAGATTTACCACAGTGCTAGGGCAGATTTCCATGAGTGTGCCTGTTTTCTTGCACTATAGGGCAGGTAAGCAGAGAACATGAGCTGCAATAAGGAGATTTGGAGGACAGGGAGCAGGAGGAGTCTGTCTTGCAGGTTCTAATTCCAGGCTCAGGCACGGGTTTAATATGTCATTTTAGCCAAGCAAGAGGATTGTGATGATTATAACACAACACATCATTTTTACAAGCTAACGAGCATTGGTAAGAGGCCTTAAATCCTTGGACAGGAGATGTCCAGGATCTAAAAAACATGATCATAGGTATTCTAAATAAAAGGTTCCTACTCTGTTATCTCTGTTATCTCTGCTATCACTCATTTAATCCCTTAGCGGTCTCGTAATCCTGAAGACAAAGGCAGTGAAAAACAGTCTGGAATAAAATTGTATGAAATATATGAATATAATGCATTATTGCTAAGAGTCCATTGCCTGGCCTGGGGCACTGAGAACTCACTATTCCACAGCAAGGACTTTTGGGGAATGTGTCTTTTTGGGGAAGCCTGCAGGGGATTCCCATTCCTCTGAGTTCACACGCGCAGGTTTTAACTAGAGCATCTCTTTCAGCTGCTGGGAACACGCTGTTTCATCTTCATCTTTGAAGAGAAGATGATAGAGTGATTATGATGCTGTCCTTCACATGGTAGGTGGAAGAAGCAGCCACAGGGATGGCTTCCTGCACAGAGAACAGGTCATATTTGCTAAGCATTTAGTGAGCATGAGAAGTGTGGGCTAAAAAAAACACTGTAAAGGTTAGGGAAAAAAAATATCTTTGGGCTTTTTGGACTTGTCTTGCTGTAGAAGCACAGACTTGAAGAAGATAACACAGAGAGGTGATTCATTTCGCTTGCTCTGGTGAGAGTGGATCAGCAGCTACTTACACCCTATATAAGGGAAAAGAAAAAAATATTGATCCAGAGTTCCCACATCTATGATCTACATCCTCGTGCTTCCCCTAAAGAAAATGTATTGCTCCCCATCAGCAATAAATCAGAAGATGGACTTCCCTGCTCCCTCTCAGACAGATACACGGTTGTACAGCATGAGAGAAACTCCCTGAAGTGGAGGATATGAGGGTTTAACACACAAGCAAGTTTGAGTAACAGTTCAGAGCTAGGAGAAAGACAGATCAGATGCCAATATGATGGAAAATAGTAGCTTTTAATTATATTTAATTAATTTAATAGCTGTATTTCTTTAGTATGCTAATGCATAAATAGATGCTTACTTATACTAATATTTATACATGTATGTATAAATACATCTTTGTAAATATACATTTATTAGAGTAAACTAAATAAATACATATTTATAAGGGAATATTTAGTGCATTTAATAAACATACACAACTTGCTGCCATGCTGGAGGATAAAAAAAGGTGAAGAAAATTGGAAGCAAACCTAAGTGAAAAATAACTTTAGATTGACACTTTCTCCCTAATGGATCCCAAAGCTCCGTTTTACTCTAATTTACAGACCAGTGAGAGGTTGAGTTCTGATGTGCAGCAGCCTCTGAGATGAGATACAATAATTGTGTAACCAGAATAGCAACACCACAACTGGCTGGGAAGTAAGACTGCTTTTTCAATGAAACTTGGACAAACTCCTCAGACAGGTGAAATTATTCCTAGTTTATAGTGAGTAAAGTCCTAACCACAGAATCCAGCTGAGAGAATGTCTATATTAAAGGTCTGTATACAGGGGAAACTTAAGCTTTCTAGAGCTAGATAACAGCAGGTTGGAGGTCGATAAGGACTACAAAGCACTGGGGAAAGCAAAAGTAGAATAAATTTGCCCACTTTGAGCAATGCACTGGGAGTTTAAAGTGAGCTTGGGTACTTTTACAGCAGTACTGCTGCATAGCCACCGAATCCTGGAGAAGTTCAGACAGGTTGGCATTTGGCTTTGACCCCTGGGTTAATTTAACTGCTCTTGCAAAATGAGAAATAGGAAGCCAGGTTCTCGTCTCCTTTGCTATCAAGTCAAATTGAGTGACAAGAAGGTAAAACTGGCGTGAACAAGAATTGGGATCTCTAATGAACAGGAACCTGTAGGAGCTTTCCAGTACTTGCAGGAGATGTCAAGGTGATGACTACTCCAAACAGACTGGCGCAGAGGATGGAGAACATTTTATTCTGACTTGTTTCCCAAACATGTTCTGGAAACTGTTGGGATATTTACTGCAGGAACTCGACCCTGGGATCATAGTCCTTGGGATCCACAGGTATCTTAATTTCTCCTACCTGCTTCTCTCCAAAACGAAGTCTCTGAGACCAAATGACAGAGATGAGTCTGGGATGGTTCTCTTTGTGAAGAACAGAAGTCCCCTCTGGTGTGGTACCTCAGACACAACCACACATGGCTGCTGCACTGGTCATTTCCCATCTCCTCACCAACAGATTTCCTCCCTCCCATCACTTGTCAAGGTGATTATTCCTCTGCAGCTGTAGATTACTTCTGTCAAAACCTCATCCATGGCTTCATTGAAGAGCTCAAAGCTGCTTTCAACCTAAAACTGCTGGATTAACATCAGGTCTTGACTTAATTCTGCTCAGGCAGTTCATCCTAGTCCCTCTCATAGCCACTTCTTCTAATCTTCCAGTTATTTTTATGGTCCTTAAGCTTTCTAAAGCCTTTCATCTTTCCCCAGGCGCTGCATTGAGTGGTCTGTGGCTGCAGACACAGGACTCGACACCAGAAGACAGACATGTGCTTTCCTCAGGTGGAAAACAGCTCCAGAGACACAACTTCTTTTTTTTATTTTTTTTTTAACTTCTTTTAAAACCCTAGCCCTTGGAGGAGAGCCAGCTGATGTGAATACTCAGGGGACTCGAGTGTAATAGCCAAAGAGGGGGATGCAGCCAGCTCTGCTATTACCTTTGCCACAGACAGGAAGCCGTTCAGTCAGACGCCTTTTGAGCGAGAGATCAGGTCATCTCAGCGCTGACTCAAAAGCAACCAACCCCCTCTCATCACTTAGATTTAAATCATAGCTCTTTTTTTACCACTGCAAAATCTCATTAATGCCCCTGGACTCACGATAGGAACAGTAGAAGTGTAGTTTCCTTGCTAGTTTAGGATTGTTATTTCCATCATACTCTACAGGAAAATGGAGCACTGCTTGGTTTAGTAACTGGATTAAAACAAATTGCAGCACAGGATTTAATCTCCTGCCTCCTACTTTTCAGCAATATGATTTAACCTAAGTCCATCTTCTCTCTCCATGCAAGAGGAACATCATGGTATCAACATCTGTCTTCAGCACTCGTGGCCCTGGGCCTGCTTCGCATTCTGGACGGATCTGTGAATGAATACTTTTCTAATGCTATAAATATTTTATGAATTTCTATCCACTTACTTTAATGGGGGATTGTAAAAGCATTTAACCATATTACACCCAATCTCTCAGACACTGCATTATTTCAGCAGAGCTATTTTATTAGAAGCAACTGGCAGAGTTGCTGTGATATTGTTTAAATATATGTATAAAATATATATATATTTCTCAAGCCAGAGGAAATCAGATAGCAGGGAAGGGGAAACAGCAATGAAACCTCTGTGTCTCAGCTTTGTTCTGATGCACTTGAAAGATTTAATTTGCTGTGCTTTGCATGTCTGCATGCAGGCTTTTTAAGCAACTGTTTTTATAAACTGGGCTGAGACTTGAGTCTGGTCATCTGATGATCTTTCTCAACTCTAAATCCAGATGCAAACGGGTGGCACTGCCTAGAAACACAGCCAGGGAGAGTCCCTGCTGCTCAGCCTGAGACACCCCTGACTGAGGACACCTCAAAGTCCCCTGTTTGGCTGGAACTCAGCTGTGAGATTATTTGCTATTTTGCTTTTGCTGGAGGCCAGCAAAAGGCAGAAGAGACAATTTTTATCAGCCATGCCAAGGAAGATTCTTTTAGCAAGAGATCCAGAAGTCCCTACTCCAACCTCACCTCTGCTTTGGCAGTGAGATGCTTGTGCCACAGCTCTTGGAGGCTCAGCCCCAGCCTCCCAAAGCCCCTCAGCACCAAGTAGTGAAGAAAGGCCACCCTACCTCAGACTCAGCAGAGAATAAAGATGACACTTTCTTCTCCTGACATTCCCTGAATCCATTGTTTATTTCTAGTACTGCACAAAGGCCTTTTAAAGCCCACTGAACTTCTTTTGACCATGTCTCTGTTGGGTAAATGAATTTATGGTCTGCCAGCCTGATTTATGAATGCCCATTCTGCTTTGAACAGGAGGGCTGGTGATTTTATACCTTCAACCGTGCGGGACAGGGAGCTGCTCTGATCAAAGAAGTGCTGATTTTGCTGGCATGATTGATTCAAGCCTGGAGAATTACAGCAGGATCACACTCACACGCTACAGTAATTGCAGGTCAGAAGCATCTTCTGCCATTAAAGACACCAAATCTGAAGGCTTAGATGTTGGAAGATTTTTACCCTTATACCTCCTATTACCCCCAAAATCAAGCAGCTGTTCAGCCATGTCTGAAGTCTCTAAAATCCATTGATGTTAAAATGGTAACACATAAGCTGATTTTACTCTTTGTCCCTCCTGGGTCTCAGCTGTTGACACACCAGAAAGAGCAAATCTGCAGTGCTGCAGATATTCCAGCCCCAATCTGCAGGTATTTAGAGCTGATGCACTAATGTAGCTCACAGGGTTAGCCCTCCAGGATTTGTGCAGTTGAGGAGCCACTGGTTCTTAGCACCAGTTATTAAAATACTGGACCTGTCTGTTTGCAGATAGCAAAATGAATTTTATATACAATTCCATATACAGTGGTTTAAATTTTTTTTCAAAAACTTTCCTGTCAAGTACCTCTAAGTCAGAAATAAAGCATCACAGAAGTTGTTTTTTATTTTTTGTGGGACAGAAAATACAAAAATAATGTTTTTCCTCCTGTAGGTTTTTTTATTGATGAAAAATGCTATAGTTTACAGCTAAACCCTCTTCTCCTCCAAGCCAATATCCAGCCAAGATTTTTTTCCCAAATCTTCTCTACCTTGTGACTCCTAATCAAAGTCAAAGTATAAAGCATAAGAAATTCAGAATTTCTCCTTCCATCTGTCCAGAAAGGAAGGTCACAAGCTACAGTAACTTCTGGACCTATTCATCAAACTCTTGGAAGTCACAACTTCCAGATTAAAAGAGCAGTGATTGATGATACCTTTTCCAGGGGTTACATTGGAAAAAACGTGCTCCTTATAATGGAAACAGAGAAGAAATTATTTCTCCTATCTCTCGAGTCTTGGTAAAAGTGGAAAACTGCAGATAAGATGGTAAATCCCAAAGTCTTTCCTTCAAAATGCTGCCCGCTGAGTTTAAGAGTTCTTTAATCACTTTCCTCCCTTTACTTTTTCTCTAGATATCACTTGGCATAAGATGGAGTCATGGATAGTGGTGGCTTATCCTGATTATTTTAGCTACATGAAAACAGGATGCTTTTAGCATAAACTTTAATCAAGCTCTTGTAAGATTTATTGGTCCAGGACCAATAAAAGCTATCATTCAAGTTTCACAGACAGCCTTTCTGAGTTTTAACAAAACCCACATAGTTTCCACATGCCTTTAGTCTCACGCTTCTCTGTCACGCTTTGGTCTCCTGAGGTGCTCAGGCACTACGGTGATAAAATCTAGAGAAAGTAAGGAAATATTTGCAATATGACTCATTAATATCACACGCCCCTCAGTGCACCTCTGTAAAGTCTCCCTGCTGGAATTCATCAGTAGCAAAAGAGAGCAAAAGAAAGACGGGAGATATGAAAGAGTGGCCCAGATAAGACGTGAACTCTCAAATGTAACAGGGAGGTTTTTAGCTGTGAAGGACTCCTCATTCCCAGTCCCAGTGACAGGGCTGTTTTGACAAGGCTGTTTTGACAACGCTGAGAAGAGTTGAGATCAAAAGACACTGATCTGTTAAAAGACTGGACCTACAAAGAAGAAGAGGACAAAGCTGTCAAGAGCATAAAGCTGGGGGCTGCAGCAAACGTGCCGTAGTGGTTCCCCAGGAGAGCAGATGACACTGAGACAAAGGAAATGCAAAGGACATATATTATGGGCACAGGGATTGTATTTCAGCTTTTTCTCCAAGCATAGGGTATTTTCAAAACAAAATATGACTTTCATTGTCAACGAAAGCTGCTTCTAAGTCATTGCTCACTGTTATTTGCCAGAGGCTCTAGAAGGTGGGGTGGAAGGTGCAAACTCTGGCTACCACCTGCTCTGTCGATGTTTTTGAGGAACATGGTTGGGAAGGATCTGATCAGGATCCACTGACATCCAACTGTTGAGAGGCCAAGCTGTGTGGCCCTTATTGCATGAAAATGAAGACATGGACTGGTCCCTTGAGAGCAGTTTGGTTACAGGGTGTGTATTCAGGGCCAGAGGGATATGAAACCAGCTGTCCTACCCCTGTGTTTACTGAGCTGTTATACCCCATACTGTGGAAATCTTTCTCTGCCTGCAGAAGAAAATAGTAAAAATCTGTTCCTATTATAAACAAATACTGAATAATGAGAAACAGAGAAATAAAAATCATGGTTCATCAAGCACTGTAACGACAGCTATCAGCATCTGCAGAGAATGAAACCCACCCCACAACCACAGCCAGGTCCAGGCTGGCTCACAAGAACCTGAGGCAGAACCTCATCTCTCAGCAATACTGTTGGGGCATCCTTGTTTTAGATGTAACCTACCACTCACAGAAGAAGCCTGCACATGCCATGTGCCTACGTGAAAGCTGAGACATGTGAAATATGAAAATGATCACAGCTTAGACGGGAGATGCCAAAGCCAGTCTGAGGAGTCCTGTGTGTTAGCCAACAAGTAACTTACAATGCATGAGATGAACAATTATCCAAAGACAAATCAGTGCCATGTAATTTCTAGGAAAGCATCAGGCTGTCAATTCTACACTGGGGTAAACACCACCTGCATTGTTTCTTCAGGATAACAATGGTTTCTCAATTTCTATTGCTTTACTAGAAAATCTCTGGCATCTCCCTGGGGTTGCTTAAGATTCACTTTAGGGTCATAAAAGGTAGTGCAAAGATTTTCACTTTTACTGCTTTCCTACTGCCTCTTGGATCCTGCAGCGTGTGTATCCCCATGGTGGTCCTGTAACCCTGGGCATCAGCCAAAGCCTCACACCCAGGCTATGCCTCTAGAAGCTTTTTCCCTCGTAACAACTCTAAATAGATGTGACCTTTCCTCTCCTGCCTTGCAGCCAAAACTTTTGTCCAGCCTCTCACTTCATATCTCATAAAGACTTCAGGGACTGCCCTTTCCTTTGGTATTAATGAATGCAGCCTGGCTTCACTCACACATCTTTCCAGGATATGGATGCAGAGGTCCCTTTCCCAGCCCGCTGCTGTCAGTGTGTCAAGCCTCCATATCCTCCTCTCTGGTGGTACTCTTTCTCTATCACATCAAACATATGTTGCACACACTTGCTTCCACAGTCCATCTTCACCCACACTCCCCTTCATCTGTCAGTCAGCTTGGAAAGGTTGGTTCTCACCTTCAGCTGGCCCCTGGTGCCAGTCTTCCCTCGCCCACTTCTTCCATCTTCAAACAAGTTATTCTTGTGTTTATTGCATACTGTTTCTCGTACTCTCTTAATCATTTACAAGGCTATCTCATCACACTTCCCCTAAACACTTCCTAAATCAAACTTATCATTTTAATGCCTGTAAAATCCATGATAACTACTCTTCTGGCTCTGGTCTCTCACTCTGATCCACAATATCTCCTTATTTCCCCACATTCCTGTCTCTCTTATGCATTTCTTGCTTTATACCTAGACAGAAAGCTCTTTGAAACAGCTTCTAATTTTCATTCTTTATGTACAGCACCTAGTATATACATGACCTTAAGATGAGTATTGACACAGAAATGACAGAAAACAGTTGTGTGCCCTTTTTCCTAAATGGAAAATACTGCTTTAAATTTCTCTGAGATCAGATACTCATCTGCCCTCACGTGGTGGTCATAGTTGTGCCTATGTAGCAATGATGCTCCAGTCCTCAGCAATGGCTCTGGGATGTTACTGGCACATGTGGTATTGCATTAATATCTCTGTATTTGTGTGTATGTATTGCAGAAAGATTATTTTTTTCCTGTTTATGGATTGCAAGGACTACAGAAAAGACTTGTTTTTGCTACATAAGATGAAAACTTGAGAAATAGATAGTAAGGGACGTGCCAGGGGCAAGTGAGATTAAATAGTAAGAAATTATCCTTGGATACTAGAACACATCATCTCATATTCCTAAAAATGAGAGCATTTCTTCTTAGTTGTATGACTGGTAAGAGCATCTGTCACTTCACCAGAATAGCAGCCCTCTCTTGGTTGAGGCAGGGAGAAAACAATTTATGGGAGGCAGCTTGTTCTTTTGACATGTGCTCAGGACAAATCAGCCATCAGTCACTTCCTTCTCCTGCTAATGCTGTTTCTCAACTCGGCAGTAACTGCAACACCTTGTCCTGCACTTCTCAGCCCTGTCTGATGCTGTAATGCCTTTGTCCGTACCTCAACCAGAAAGCAGGAGTGAATTTGGTTGCTGATCTCTATAACTCCCCTCCCAACCTCTGACTGGTCTGATTTGGACCTTAGCAGGGGAGAGGCTTTCCTCAGAGTGTTATTTCTCATTCAAGACAGCAAACACTTCAGCCTGTGACAGCCTCTCATCACTCCAGCCACCTGGTGTCTTGCATATAAAATGCCAACAAAGCTGGGGAGTCAGGCTCTGCTTCCTCTGCCGACTGTTCTGCCCTGAAATAACAGGTCTGGGATGGCAGGGAAGGGTAGGGGAAATAATAACCTACCTTCTCTGTCATTTGACAGGGCTCCCACTGTTTGAATGTCCATCGACTTCCCTGCAGGTAATAGTAAGATATTTAAGGCATCTGGTAAACTTAATCTGTCTAAAGCATTTCCTGAACTCTTAAAGCCTGAAGACCTTTTAGATGTCTCCCTGCAAGGATGCAGGAAGAAAATGCAACAGGCAGAGCTGAGGTGAACATCAGACTTGCTGAAAGCCCAGTGCTGGAAAGAAAAAGTGGCCATCAAGAAAAAGTGAGCGTGGATCTGACTGTGGCTCCTTGCTAAAAGCAGCAAAGTGACCGAGGGCATTAATAAACTATGAAGCACAACTTTAAACATGCAGCAGTATGCATTTGAACAATGCCTACCTAACCTTTGAAATGATGTGGTTTCCCTGTGCCACGTTTTCCATTTGTGATAAAGCCACCCTTAGAGTGTGTTGACACCACTGAGCAGAAGAGAGGTGATTCTGGAATGGGAGTGACCACCTGCAAGATCAAATTACTGTGTTTTGCATCAAAACAACTTTAAAATGGATTTTGCAGATGGATGTGGAAGAGTCATTCATCAGTGTTTTGCATTTCTGTTCTTCCCCACGATTTGCATTCCTCAGCTGGACTTCAGTTCCCATCACACACTGTGCTCCTCCCTTGGGTCAGGTGACTGTCATAGTAACGTCTCCTGGGTCAGGATGAAACTCCTTTTTGAAAGACTGGAGTTTCCTAAGGGATGGAAATTCTTATTTGAAACAAACCCTTATTATTTAGTCTGTACTTGTAGTTTCAGAAGGAATTGGCACAGAGATTGATTTTATGCACTGATAGCCAGGGAATATAAGAATTTCTGGTGCGTGGCTTTTATTCTGGAGGTAGAAAAGTACATATTGTTTGCACAGTATATAAATAAGGTACTAACATCTCTCCAGGAAATCACTGGACTTAATGCAGTTATGAGCAAACAGCAGGAAAAAAGTGAACTACCTCTAGTCCCTAGAAAACAAAATTTGGGATATCTTTGCATTTCACAAAAACACATTGCTATGTTTTAAAACAGCTGTGCAGCCTTCTCATGAATTTTTGCTCTGGAGTTGTAAAGGACCCCTTTCCTCTAACCTGCCTGATGTGTTTGTTAGCTTCTGTAACTAGGTTCTGAATATATACTTCCCTTTATTTGCTTGCAGCTGCAATCCCCAACAGCATCTAAATTGGATCCCAAGGGTTCCAAATGTTGTCTGTTTTGAGATGTCTGTCAAGTCTGGACAACTCTAGTAGATAAACCCATGAGTACCACATATATATAGTCTCTGAAGCAGTTTTTGGAAACATTTTGGATGTATTTCATACAGGAATAACTCAGCTATCTGTTTGAGAGATGGGAGCATTCCACCTAAGTGCTCAGTGTTCAAAAATTAATGAATGCCATTGATTGAGTTTATCCTAGTAAATTAGAGAAAATTCTTGCAAATTTAGGATAGAAAAGGTACATTTCCTCACATGTACATTACCATCTGGCATGGAGATGTATTAATATCTTGCAATATTTAGGTCATAAATCAAATCTAAGCCCTATTGCACATTCGGAGAAAATTACTTTCTAGTGACATATGGCATAACCTTCAACTTCTATAAATTAATAAAATTCTGGCAAATCTACTCAAATTCAGATATTTTGTACCCACATTTTATTTCTATGGATGCTGTTAACCAGTTGTAATGTTGGAGGTCTTAGGTCAATACAGAGAGTTTATTGCAAAGCTAAAGGAAATTACCTTTCAGCGACCCAGGGTGTGAACTTCAATTCCCACTGGTCAACGAGGAGTTCTGATCTTACTGGCAGTTCATACGTACAGGACACCAAAATTACATGCTGGGTCTTATTAAAGCATTTGTAGAGGGGCACAGCTATAGCTGTTACAGAAATGCTTGTGAAGGGAATCAAGTTTGTTGAATAATGTGGATTTAACATATATATTTCTGGAACTCACCTGTTATAACTCCTGTTCTTCACAGACTCTTTATGACCTCAGAATTCCTCATGCAAAATCAGAATACATTAGCAATTTGTCTTTCATTGGTGGCAGTATTTTTATATCGCTGACTAATAAACTGCTTAGGAAGAGAGGGGAAATCTTGCTTTCCAGTGTCTGGGTTAAGTTTAACTTTTTAAATTGGGTCTTAAATGTTAATTTTTGCAAAAATCATGTTTGTCTGTATCATATTTCTCTGTTATTGTTGTGTGAAATGGCACTGATTTTGGCTGCTTTCAAGTTGAGCTGTCAGGATTTAGATCTATTAGCTAGATGTCTAGAACCGGAGAGAGAAGATGTCGCATAATGTATCCAGCCTTTTTCTGACTCCTTGTCCACACTGGGAACTTATTCACCACGTTTTGATTAGTTACCATGCTTAATTTACCTTTTCAGCCCAAATCTCCTCAACCATCCAGTTTTTCACCCATCTTCTTTTGGTTTTGCTGCTGCTCTCTCAACTCCCCCCCCCGCCTTCTTCCCTAGGCTTTCCCAGCATCTCAGTAGCTTTCTCATCCCTGCTCCATTCCTCCCACCTCCTCCCTGTTCCCTGAGGAGAGATTCTTTTTTACTTTCGGTTCCCCAAAAGATCAAGAAATCCTAATGATCCTAATCCAAATCTCTCCCTTCCTCTTCCAGTAATGCCCTCATAATATGCCCACCTTGGTCACCACCTTGCATTTTTCTCCATCTCCCTGGATTACCTTTCCCTCAGTCTGCGCTTTACAAGAGAACCATTTTTTAGAAAGACTTAGCATCTCTTTTTCTCTCTTTCTTTTGCACACACCCACTTCTCCAGTAGCTTCTAGCAGATAAAAGACCAAGATCAGGTGGCTGGAATTTGAGGTTGTCAGTGTTGATGTCGCAAATTAGAGGCTCATTTTTAACAATAAGAGCAATTAGTCATCAGAGCAGGTTCTTTAGAGGTTTGGTGAGTCAGCCTCTTTTGTGAAGCTGGCTAACTTTTCCAAAGGCTGTATTTTGGAATTAAAATCACAAATTCTTAAGCCTGATGAGAGAATCACTGGGTGGGCTCCTGCTTTTGTGTTTTGCAGCAAGTCAGGCTGCAATCATCCAAACAGTCTTCTTTGGCCTTACAAAGATACGTGACTTCTGTCCTGGGTGGATTTCAAGTTCAACTTCAAGGATTTTCATATCTTTCCTCCTGCCCAGGTTCACCTTCCTTTGCCTCCTCTGCTATTTCCATGTCCTATGTACTGTTTTCTCCTCCCAAGCAGTTTTCTTCTTAGATTTCTTCAGTATTTCTCATAGGTCAGTAAATTGCATAGAGAACCATCCTTATGTCTGGCTTCCTTTGATGTAAGTTTATAGCTGTCCAGGATCACAAAATAACTTAGATTATCCCTTTGGGCACAACACTGGCCAACTCCAGTCAGCTTTAAAATGGGCAATAGAGGAGAATTCTGAACTGTTCATCTCTTGACCTTCAGTGTGCCTGCCTCTGATCCTAACCCAGCCTAATCAGAGGCAGGGAAAGATGATTACAAGAGCTCCCAGTTTGGGAAATGCATGCATGAAAAGCAGAAAGAAGAATTGCTGAGGATGGTCTGTGGGGAGCAGCAGTAGTTCCTGTGCTCTTCCCTGACATCATTATTAATAACTTGTAGAGACAGGATAGTGGCTTAGGTGGTTTGCTCATCTGACTGATCTGGCATTTACAGCAGTACAGGAATATTGGAGGGTGTAATAGCAAAATGATCCACATAAATATTCATAGCCAATTCCACACGATTTTAAAATTCTTTCCAAAATATATATCTAAATTTAACCCAAAAGCTCATGTCTTAATGACAGTCTTTTTTCCAATGCAGAAAATATTTGATATGTCTCCTGTTGGGCTCAGGTTCCTCTAAATAATGATTCTTTTCCTTTCTTTTCCTTACAAAGCATTCTGGTCAAATATATTTTCTGTAAAACCTATGGCTGCAACAGAAAGTCAGGCCTCAGGAGGAAACTTTTTCACATTTCTTTAGTAGGTTGGCAATTCATCTCATCTGGCCTCCCCTCCCCTCTCCTCTCTCTCTAACCCCTAACTCCTGGCTTTAAGTACTTCATCCAATCAAAGCATAAAAAGTTTAAACAAAACAAAAGAGAAAACTTAAGTTGAATGTCAGGAAAAGATTCCTATCAGTGAGGTCTGCCAGAGCATAGAATAATCTCCTGTTGGGAGCAGTGGGAGTCCATCACTGGGGTAGACTAAAACTAGATGAAACTAAAATCAAAATCAATATCATCATTAAGGGAAGCAGCCTGAAAGGCTGAGGGATGGACAGGAAAATTTGATGCCCTTAGAGTTTAAGAAAATGGCTGTGACCTGCTGTCTAGCATTTAACCAGGGTTTTGATCAGAATGGTACAGGGAAGACGAAGGGGTTTTGTGCAGCACAATTGTTTTATGTGGGTATGTGCTTAGTTTTTGAGTAGTTTTCTGCTTTAGAGGGAAAGATTTGGGGGTATAGAAAAGACAAAATATTAAATATGGTATTTTTAAAAAAAGGGAGGAACGTTAATTAATAAGTTAATAAAGTAATTTATTAACTGTGATTTACTACAATGAAGAAATAGCTCAAAATCTAGCACTGGCCACCGATTATGCTGTCAAATAATCCAAACAAACAAACAAACTGTATGGGGCTGTCTGCTTTTTCTTGCAGTCAGCTTGAGTGCAGCTGTGTGCACCAGCTTGTAGGATCTAGGCCTTCGATAACTTTCAGGCTCTGTCCCTGATTTCTTCTGGCTCAAGTGCATCTATTTAAGGTCAGATTATTCCAAACCCAAAAATAAATCAGACCAGATGCATTAAAAATTAAAAAAACAGTCTGGTTTCTAAGCATGGAGAAGTTTGGCCCTTGGTGTGGGCATCTGCTCACAGTTCTGCTTCAATATTTTCACATCCTTGGAAGAAAAGATTTGCTAATGGGGTATTTGGAGAGGATTAAAGTGCTCCCATTTAACTATTTATACATGTAGAAGTAAAGAACATGTCAAAATCCAAAGGCCTGGTAGCACTGCAAAACGTAGTGGAACATTTATCACTAAGAAATTCTCCAGTTACTGCATTCACAAAAACTTTGATCTAAAGGTACTTCATTTGAGATCTCTTTATAGGACTGGGATTTCCACTGGGAATTACCCAAATACATGTCCAGCTTCAAAATCAAAGCAAAAAACCTGCTCCCAGATAGGGATAGCACAATGGCCCTCTCCTAAAAAACCCAGAGCCCTGACCTTTGTGTTGTAAACCTTTCAAACAAAAACAAAGAACAAAAATAACCCCACCCCTCCAAGCTGTTAGAAATGTACAATTTCATTTCTCCAGCAGTATCCCCCCAACACTTACAGCTCCTGGTCCTCCCCATCTAACTCCTTGCATAGACAGCACTGTTTGAACAGAACAGTTTTGGTTTATCCCAGAAAAAAAAATTAAAAAAAAAAAAAGAGAAAGAAAAAAGAATCTCAGCTCCTGGAGATTGATTCCTGCGGTCGGGAATCATTAGGTATTTGGTACTTCTGGAGGTGCTGGGCTGTGGGCCCACGTTGGATAATCCCTCAATCTCTAAATCATTTCACTGTAAACATAATCTTTGAGTAACAAAGTCGGTCTTGGGTATCTGCCAACATCTGGGGATGAAGCTTGTCACACGATTTCTCCAATTGCCTTTGGATGTAAATGGCTTAAAGCCTGAAGGTTGGCAGGGCTGGGCATGCTGAATCAGCAGTGAAAAAGCGATACGCACCCATTCTGCTCCAAAATCCATTCTGTTTCCATGTAGGACAGCCACCCTGGGGTCACACCAGCCTCCTCACTGCCTGAGCCATCTTCTTCCAAGCAGCAGACAAACTGGCCATCCTGATCACTTTGGCTTGGAATCTGCATGCTGTGTGTTATGGATGTCTTCCCCCAACACCCTACTGGGGGGGCTGAGCTCTTGTTCTGGGAGTTAAAACCCTCTTTTTGCAGACCTCTCATTTTTCCAAGTCACAGACTACAATCCGTAGCCCTTGAGGCTGCTCCTTTCCAAAACACTGAACAGAGGGAGATTTCTCCCAGCATCTCTCTGATTCAATCTGTCTGGGGGTTGCTGGGTAGGAGATGAAGCTTGTCTGCGTTTGTATGGCATAGAAAAAATAGCTGCTTGGTATTGTAGATGGCTTATGTTAAGATTTACTGTGATCTGAAAATATAACAGATCTCTTTTTAAATACATTTTATTACTTTTCTACGTATCCCAGCCTAGTGAGGACTTGTCAAAAATATCCTTTACTTATTGGGAATTAGTGAGATTGAGAAGAATACCCACGCAGCATTGACTGTCAAGAGAATGGACCCTTTTTGTCCCACATGAAAGTTTCTTTTAAGGATTATACCAAAGGAGACTTTGATACAATACAGATTACATATTTATGGAAAGATTTATAGAAAGATTGCTTACTTATTCGGACACACAGATGACAAAGGAGACCAGTGTAGACCAACCTGTTGAAAAATAAAGGAAAGAGAGCTCTTCAGGTATGTTCAGAGTTGCTTCAGTGCCTTGGGCTGCAGAGGGTTGATACGAGAGCAGGCAGCAGCCCTGATTTCATTTTGCCTCTGCAGGGAGCACAGATCATGTAGCTGAATGAGAGATCTTAATTTTCATAGAGGATAGACTGGAAAAGACACTTTTGCCTAGTGTTAGCTGCAATTTGTATTGTACATAAACTGCTGAAGGAGGGTCAAGATTTCTTGCTGTTCTTAACGTACCTGGTCTGATTCTCAGGCACTTTACTCCAGTTGCCTTACTTTACCAGGCCTGTGCATGCCCAGTAGATTTCATGCTAATACTATTTTTACTATTTGCTGTTTCCTGGGTCTTCACTCCCTTGCCCAAGAGACAGATATCTCTTCTCAGCCACGATATCTCAAACAAGCCAAACTCTTCTAGTCACGTTTCCAAAACTGAGTGAAAGGAAGGAGAGCCTTTCAAATGGTCTCTCTGTATCCATCCAGGTTGCATTTATCTCTTCTGACCTTGGGTGACCAAAGCTGTCATGCTCTATTCCTGAAAAAAGAACATTAGGGCTTTGCATAATGGCATTAATATCTTCCTATCTCTTTGGGGAATTCTTTGTCTGCTACATCCTAGGATATCGCTTGACATTTTCACGGACAAAACTCATTGGTGATTCAGAGTCCTCCTTTGATCAGCTTGTACACCCTGATGTTTCTCCTCTCGTGACATTTGCAGAGGATGTGTTCCTAGTCCCAACACATGTAACAGTGTGAATTACAGCATCACATGCCAGCCCCTTACTCCAGCCTTTGAGATCACCTTCCTCTGTGTAGGTACCTGCCTGCTTCTGTCAAACTTTGCCTCCTGACTCCCAATAAGGAAAAGCTTGATCAGAGCTGAAAAATTGCAATCCAAGGTGATTCATGAAGAAAACTCAAATAACTTCCAATAAAACAACAAATAAAACTGAAAGAGAAGTTATTATCTCTCCTTTAAACACTGGTTTACAAGTCTTACATTACTTCTCAGCAGAACTAATGAAGCTAATATGGCTCTTTCGAAATATTACACTGAAATCAAGATTGGTTAAATACATTAACCTTCCTTTCTCTCTTTCAAAAAACAAATCATTTCCTTGGAGGACTGAGGTTGGTCTGAAACCATCTATCTTTGGAAACTGAGCTGATGAGAATGATTTCGGAATGTCTGGATATCTGCTGACAGGAATGGATTTATTTTAGGTATTTACATAGTCCGTATTGTTGTAGCATGTGAGTACATCATGGCTTGCAAATTATTTATTTTCTACCCCTGAGGGAGGTGAGATGATGCCCATTTCAGTGATGGCAACACACTCGTGGCCACGTAAGAAATACATACCAGTAACAGAACTAAATTCAAGTCTTTGCTCATGGAATTAGCTTTTTCTAGTGCCAGTGACCCCACCTCAAATCATTTGCCTTAACATTTATCTTCCTTTTAGACTTCTTTCCCCAGGCACCCTTATATTTTTCAACTAAAGTGAGTTCACAGCAAGTAAATGTTATTTGGTTCTGAATGCTGCCATAAACATAGCATTCACCTTCCTGCCACTAAGCTGGGACTTGGTCTCTCCCAAGGAAAAGAAAGGTCACATTGACTTCTTTCCAAATGGCAATCTTCCTTTTTTTTGTTTGTTTGTTTGTTTTCTTCTCCTGGTACCACATTTTACTTTCATGCAGCACCTCTCTTCCTGCTGGATGGTCCTTAGGCACTTTGCAGATGATCTGTGTTTCATCCACCACAGAAACACAGCCTCTGCTGCATGGGGTGGGAGGAAAGGCAGTTTGCACCTATACCACTGGGATTTTTCAGAGGAAATGGGAGGAAGAAGTGAAATTGCAGAAGGAATCAAAGCAGGGAAAATTCAGTTCACCAGAGACCCTCATTGCCTTTCCCACTTGCAATGAAATAGCTCAGAAACCTGCATTGCAAGCGAGCAACTTGGGACTACATTATCCCTTCCTCAAAATCCGTGTCTCTGAAGACTCCAAGCCATAAGATCCTGCCACCCACCTGCTGTGTTTCAGAAGAAGATAGACACACTGAGAGCTCCTTCAAGGGGTCAAATTTACCCAAGAAGTCAAATTTACCCAAGAGGTCAATCCAAATTGTTCAATTATGAATTCTTTTGGGTGAAGCCATCCTGGTGGCTGCCCTGTGCTCCTACAGCAGCTTGGCCTGTTCCTGCAGGGCACCACAGCAACACTGAGGGCAGAGGCAGTTGTGATTGTGAACCACAGATGAATATTTTGGCCCAGATGCTTGTATCAAAGCCTCTTTCAAGCAGAGAAAGGCAGGCCCTGCAGTCACTAACCTGACATCCCTTGGTCCTGTCAACTTCAATGGGGAAGAGTTTACCCTGGTGTCCTGAGGGATCTGTCAGATCCACCTGATTTATTTCTAAACCCAGCTCGTGTCAGCTGTAGCTGTGACTTGCCCTGTCACAACTTCAACCCTGACCTGGCTGGAGGCTACAAATATCCCTTGGAGAGGCCCTGTTTAGGAAGGGGCTTTGCCACTTTGGACCCCATCACTGGGTCCCGATGGCTTCTTATTGATGCCCCATCCAGGTCCCTTAATGCTTTCAACTAAAACAGACTGATTAAATCATGTCTCTAATTGGTTTCCTCATTGCACAGGCTTAAAATTCCTTTCTCTAAAAGACAGCTGAACTATTTCAGCCTGTGCATCTCCAGCTCAATGCTGAAATGTCTCCCCACTGCCCGCTCCCCTCTGTGGCTGCACCCTGCACCATCGTGGACCCCCAGCATCCCACCTGCTGCCTCCCTCCTGTTCCCTCCATCCCACTCTTTATGGGAAGGTTGGGGTCGGCTCCCTCCCTCGAGCTGCCCTCCGGTGGCCGCCTGGGAAAAACGCAGCATCAACTCTCCCTGCAGAGGACCAGGGACATCAGAGGAGGAAATTCCCCTTTCCTCCTGCCCATTACCTCACTGTCCTACTTTGTCCCATCACAGGAAGAAGCAGGGAAAGGAAATGGATAATATTAGGTGCTCTCACATGGTCTGAAATAGAGTGGAAATTAGGGAAATGCACAGCAGGATCAGGACTTGGTATCTTCTGTAGAGACTGAACTGGGAAGGGACTAAACTGTGGTCACAGAGAACACGTCCAAATCCCAGGAGAGTTCTGAAGGCCATGAGGGAACTTATATTCTCCCCCACGGCTTCTGAGTGCAGTTTTCTTGCATCCCCAGGCCACAGGGACATTTCACCTCAATGATGGAGCATCTCCGAGGCTGGTGGGTACCATGCTGAAGCCTCCTCACCTCCTGTCCTCCTCACTCATCCAGCCCTGACCAGCTCTTGGCAGGGTTATTGTCATAGTATCAGCGAGCTGCTGGACAAGAAGCCAGCTGGACCTCATTACTGGCACTGCCAGACCCAAGTTCTTCCTGCTGAGGCTGCTGGAAATTTCTAGTCAGGACCTCAGGTTGAAGGGATGGCATGAAGCCACCATCTTGATAACTGTCCATGGAAATAGCAGTTTCCCTTCTGGAGTCAAAGCCATCTTCCCCTCAGGCCTCTCTGTTGGAAGCGGGACAGCCATTAACAAGTCCAGCTGAGCAGCCACATGGCTCTGCATTTGTCTGAACCTCCTGAAGGTCACAGTTCTGCCAAAGGACAGAGAGAAACCTGTGGGTCTCAGACCTTTTTATGCACTATAAAACTACTTCAGATCATTACTGAGGAAAGAGGCACCCAGACAAGCAGTGTGGCTCTCCCTGTGGCTCAGGATGATGCTCTGTATGAAGCTGTGTGTTAACTCATCGCTGGAGGGAAGGACATGAGCAGCGATGAGGCTACTGTTGTGTGCACTGTGATCTCCACATGCAGGTGAAAGCCAGTGCATGAAGAGGGCCAAACACCATGAGATGTTGCTTAAAATAGCCCTTCTCAGAAGTTGGTGCTATCTCACAGCTTGAAAGAGATCATGATGTGCAAGCCCAGAACGTGTCAGGTTTTTCATACTGGGCCATTTGTAGCTTTCCTCCTGCACTTCACACTTCCATCTGCTTCTGCTGGGTTGGCTGCCAAAGACTACCTCTGTGTCTCTACAGTCTAAAGAGCAGCTCTTGGGAGTAGCCACAGCAGAAAGACACTGCCAAGACTTGCAGAAGGGGATAATGTAGATCTGGACTGGTGGGGAGGTCAGGAGCCCAGAGCTCCCTCGCAAGGAGGGATGAAAGAGCACAAAGGTTTCAGCCACCAGGGAACACAATCGTTTACGTGAATTGGCAGGAGAGACAGATCTGGAGAAATCCCAGAGGAGCTCAGTCAGAAACTCAGGGATATTTTAAGATAACATTTGATGTGTCAGAGCACAGGTAACAGGCACTGTTCTTATGGAGATGAGGCTGTGTGCTGGTGACTAAGCCCACCAGGTGTGAAGCTAAATCAGACACTGCTCAGGGCCCATGTCCCATTTAATTACCATCTTGAGGAACACGTTGGGCCCAGATCCAGGAAACCTAGTGGACAGGAAACAGGAGCTCTGAGTCCTATTCCTACCTCAGCCACGGAACTAGGAGGTGAAAGTGGGCAACTCAGTTCCCCATGCTCAGTTTCTTCTCCCCTCTGTAAAGTATCTTGACTGTTTAGATCAGCTCTTTCATTTTAGCCTGTGCACGTTTGTGCAGCACCCGCCACCAAACTCTGATAGTGTTTAATTGTGGAATTGTGGGGTTTGCATTGGTAAAGTCCTCCTAAGAACACCTTGGAAGTTGTTCTGGGAACAGCATCCAATTACAGCAAAAAAGGGGATGACATCCATCATCAGTTCCCTAGGGGGAAGATGGTGGAAGGATGGCACTTACTGGTATCTCCCAGGATGCAAGGGGAGATGTCCCCCTTCTTTCTAGAGTTACTATTTCAGCTGCAAGGCATGGGCTGGCCCTGCTGTCAGCTTCAACACTGCACAGGAGAAAGGGACATATTATAATGTCTGGGAAGGAGTTTCAAAGGTTTCTTGGTGCTGAGCTGCCTTCCTTTCCCAGCAGGTCCAACTTGTCACCTTAGATACGCTCCAGTGTCACTCATTTAACTGAAGTGGCTCCACTCCCCACAACGCAGGGGACTGGGAGGACAGATCTTGCTGATGAAGCCAGCATGTTTAGTAGCAGGGAGGACAGCCAGCAACAAACCAAGGGTATCTTTGCTCAGCACCATTTCTGAAGGGCACAGCTTGGATGTATGCACAGACCAAGCCAGCCGAGGACCTTTCTCACAAGAAGGATTCATTTTCCTCTGGCAAGTCAGGAGCACATTCCCAAAGAACTGACCTATATCTGAGAATGCTCCTCTGAGAAAGCTCCAGCGGCATCAATCTGTTTGGCGAGCTGGCTCCAGGCAAGGGGCAAGGAGATGGACCAGTATCTCTTCCCAAGAGGGTTTTCAAGGCACCATGCTTGGCTGGCCCTTGTTCCTTGTCTGTCTGTCTGTCTCCCCTTACCTTGGCTGCTGCACACCAGCACTGTGGTGACTCATTCATGCCTGCTGGCTCCCTGCAGTAATTACCAGCGGAGCTTTCTGTCGTCACAGCTCTTAAGGTGCGCTCATGCTGTGATAAATAAGCTGCTTAGCAGCACGGAAAGAAATGGTATTTAAAGTTTAATATCTTTTTTTAGCCCCTTTTCAAAGGATGCTGATTTTATGATCTGTTTGGGAAGATGCAGTAGGTTTTGTTTCTTCCTTTCTGCTGTTGGGAGAGACACAAATAGAGGAAGGAGAAATGGGTGTGCACCTGTACATGTGGTATGACAGAGCCAGGCTGTCTCCTTTCCTTCTCACCACCCTAAGCTTTACAAAAGTGACTGACACCCTCATTATACAGTTTAATTCCAGCAGGCAGCTTAACTTGATATTGCAGCTTTGGCTGTATCAGTGCTTTGCATCCATGCCCCTTTTGGTTCCTTCCTCAAGAGTAGGAAAAAAAGAGACATATGACCTCGCAGCAGTAGGCAAAGATTGCTACTCACATTCCTAGGGGACCCTCTGGTCCCTGCTGTGGAGCCACATGGTCTGTGGGTCTTGGCTTTCTGGACTGACCATTCTGAGGGTCAGAGCAATGCATGGGGGAGCTCATGCAGGAGTGTGACTGCTCAGCTTTGTGCAGCTGTTGAGATTTTTCTCCATAACACTTCTGGAAGCTCTGGGTTTACCCTTCCATCCCTAAATCTTGAAGAAAGGAGGAAAAAAGTAAACTAAGAAGCTCTATTTCTCAGCCATGCAATCTCAAATCTTAGTCCTCCCATGACACTTTCTGTCCAGGTGCTGCAAGCAAGGATTGCAGCTCACTATGAGTTTAGCCAACACTTAGGTTTCTCCCAGCCTTCAAAAAGGGGATTTAAATAATTACATGTTAAATCTCCTGATACCTCCTCCCATGCATTGGGAAGACTGCCCACTGCCTCACACTTCTGATGGGGAACCTGAGATGTGGGAAGGGGTGGTGATGCAGCCCTGCACCCAAAGGAGGTTTAGATCATCAGCAGATAAGCAAAGGGACACCTAGACATTCCTCAAGTCAAGTCCTTTTGCTTTAATCACTAGGCAATATTTTACCTTTTGCCATGGAGAACATGTATCCTAAATCAGGCTGGTTGGGATTCAAAGGCAGTGAGGAAAATTTTCAAGCCAATCTACAATGTTCCTGATTTGGTTGCTTGAGGGGGATTCAAGGAAAGCACCACTGGCCAGCGAGCATGCAGGGACAAAGAAGCTGTCCTAAGCACAACTCAAAGCCACCTGTGCCTGGCAAGGTGGCAGACAGCATTCAGGAAAAGGAGTTGCTTACATTGTGAATTATACTTCCGATTTCATACCTCCAAAAAAACCTGGCAGACTCCAAACAATCTCTCTGAATTCAAAGCCCCATGCATCAAGTCACCAGGAATGTGTGAGTGATTCCAAAAGCTTGTACTGCTTTGAGTAACAATTTATAACAACAAAAGCCTCATTTAAGACAGGGACCCCTGTGGGAATGTTCCTATTCATTTCTTTCTTCGGTGGGTAATTGCAGAAAGATGACATTTGAGTTGTTTTACAGAAGTGGTAAGTAAAAAAAAAAGGAAAGAGGGGAAAAAGCCCAGCAAGTAATGATAGTATGGTTGGATAGGGTGAAGGAAAAGATAGTTTGGCTAAGATTCCCAAAGGCCAGGGAGTTTAAGTAGAAGTGGAGAAAGTTTTGTCCCAAGTAGCAACGTCAAATTACAGCAGGGTGTGGTCAGGACAATGAAAACGAGGAATGGAGGTAGGAAAGCAATGCTGGGTGTGGAAGTACAGCTGAGCTGAGAGGCAGATATAAAGTGTGACAAATACCACTGTCCAAAGCAGGACATTGTGGTTTGGTCATGGACAGGAGAGCCCTGGCTGCCTGAATATCCTGGAACCTGGAGCAGACTTTCCAGCCCTGGGTGCAGACTGCCAAAGAGGTGAGAGAGAGTACGGTCAGTGACTGGGAACTTCAGATCTCTTCCAGCATTCTGGTGTAGGGTGAGGAAGACCAAAAACCCAAAGGCTGGTAGAAACCCCCTATCTATATGCCAAAGAAATCTCTGTGGGATGAAGAGCTATGTTTCCCCCAGCTTGCGGAAAGTTGATGAACCATCTTCTGTTCTGCAGATTTTCAGAGATTTACTACCTATTAGAGGAGTTTAAATGCATTCAGTGTAATTAAACCCAGGGGGAAACACAAGCCTTTAATATCTCATGGTTTCTAAAATATATATTAAAAAAAAATACCTCTTTTCCTTCCACTTCACAGTATTCCTGCCCTTGGTGACAGGTTTGAGGAACCCACAGCTGGGACTGGCTGAATCCACTGAGCTGAGCAGCTGTGCCCGTGCATGTGCAAAATCATTTTAATGATCCATAGTGGAAGGGCAAGTGGGTGAGGAAGGGGGGTGCAACTGGGGTATATTTCTGCAATGCAGGGATAATTGGCCCTGCAATGGTAATGGCAAGCTGCTGTCAGCCTCTAACAAGTGTGCGAGAGATGAAGTGACACCCTGACAGGTCCCATCCACGTCCTGGCCTGCCCTGCCTCTGCCAAACAAATGATTACAGCCTTTCTGCTGACATTCAGGAAACTAAATTGGAGGTAATGACTCTCCTGTGGGGCCTGGAATAGGGATGGTAAAGAGGGAGCCTCACAGCTTTACACCTCACCCAGGACATCTTTTTTTCTTAAGCACACAAGCTTTTCCCATTAGAGCACACACGTGGCTGTGCTGAGGTTATGCCCTCCCAATCTCCTTCCCCAGTACAGGCCTGTGGCAATTCACCCATGCCAGCTCTGACCACCTAGTGAATTCTGGGCACAGAAATGAGACAGACCCTTCAACATCATCTGAGAGTGAATTCACCCCATCTTTGGCTTTCTTTTCCTCCTATGTTGCACCTCAAACTCTCTTTCACATCCTACTGGCTTGATCTTCATGTATTTCCAACTTTCCCTCCCATACAGGAGCAAAAAACCCCACGTTAGGCAGATACAGAAAGGACAGTAAAAGAAGAACATAAAGCACTTGTGTAGCTCCTACAATAGCAGTCTGGTTAAGTCCAGGTCTGCCTTAAATCTGAACCTTGTACCAATGGTACGTTGCCATACAAGAACAAAGTGATGAAAGTCTCTGTAGGTGTCCAGCAGGCTGCATTCCTGCTAAAACGATTTAATGCAGCTGAAACATTATGTTACTGATGGTGGTGTGCTCTAATGTAAATCCAGATAGGTTGTTAGGAAATTCTCAAGTCTCCCATTTTTCAATAAAATCACATTGTTAAGACACTGAATGTCTTATGGTTTAAACTTGCATTGCAATGGCCACACAAGGATTCGCATTTACTGTGATGAGAGGGAAGTAAAGAGATGGAGAAGAGAAAATGATGCTTGTTGGCTAGAAAGCATCTACTAGAGCATATAACTGTTCTGCCTCCTTATATTCAAGTTAATCATATCTAAATAAATATGCTCAGAAATTGTCCATCATAAAGGAAAACAGTCATCTCAAGGGTACTGCTGAAAGCATATGTCAAAGGTAACACCGTAGGCATGTAAATTGATTCAGAGTACTTAATTGGCACTGTTTTCTTTAGTACATTGACGTCATTCCAGAACAATCCCAACCCCCCAGCACACTAACATCAGGTCATATTCTGAGCCCATTTACTTCACAAGGTTATTTCCTTTGGCTCCAATGGATTAACCAGTTCTACATTGCAGTATGGAGAGGTCAGATTTAGATCTCTTCCACTTACATTGAATTTAATTGATTTTTTGTATGTGTTTAAAAAACCCTCTAAAATAGGACATAATGGAAAATAAATATGCATTGCTCTAACCCTCTCAAATGCAGCACAGAGCCCACTGTGCCAGGTGGTGATATGCACACAGATAGATCAAAAACTTCCTGATTCAGGAAACGCACCCCAAAGAGGGAACAGCTTTCATTCCTAAGTGAGTCAGAACTACTTTACACCCTGAAAACACAACCTTTCAACAAGCTCAGTTGCTTTCCTGGATAATCCCTCATCTTTTCTAATCCTTCCTGAAGATCTCTTAGCTCAATGACTAGGAGTATTTAGAAACCCTTTCTCTTTCTTTCAGTAATTGCCCTCTTCAGATCCTACTAATCCACAGCCCAAAAGATGCACTAAGACAAAGCCCTACCTTGCTACCCTCACAGAGAGTCCATTATGCAGTGACCCATTCCTGCTCTCTTCTCAGTTATTACCCAAACCAGTGCCAGCTGCTCCTCATTAGCAAGGCCTCTTCAACCAGGTGGTTAGAATTTGTCAGATCCTTCTCGACTCTGCTAATGCTTTGCTTGCCACTAAATTTAGGGAAGGTAAAAGAAGCTACTGCAATCACTGCAAGGACTTCTCCCATGATTATTTGCCTCTTTGGGGTTCTGATTTCTTTTCAACTTGGATAGCAATGTGCTTAGAAATGGTATATGTGTGCATTTTCTCATGTGAGCAGTCCTTCAGCTTAGTCCTTTAGAGTTCAGTGAAGTGACCACTACAGCAAGTTCCCCCCTCCATGGGCACCATGTGGTTACCACTTCAAGTGGTAACACCTGCTAGAAGACACAGCCAAATCTTCAGCTCCTGCTGGGTTTTCAGGTGGTTTTTTCCCCATCAGTGCAGCTGACAGAAACTGAGCTCAGTCCTGTGCTGAGTTCCCTGTCTGAATGTTATTATTTTACTGTGGCAGCTAAAGGACCCAGCCGAGAGCAGGCTCTGTTTTGTGCTTCGTGATGCACAAAGACAGCAAGAGCTTTCTCTTGTCCCCAAGAGCTTGCAGTTCACAGCCACAGTTCTCCACGTCACACTGTAGCACAACAACCTGCTCTTTCAGTGTCACCTCATCCCTGTCTGCCCAAATATCTATGAAACCGTGGCTGCTTAAGGATTTGCTCAGTTGGCAAGTTCACATCCATGGCTTTTCAAAGGCTCTGCCTTGGAGCCTTTGCCAGGAAAGAGGACTTTAATAAGTTAACTTGGGGATCTCTCTTCTCAGTTGTTGCCATAGAAAGATATCTCTGAAGGAATCTAGGTGACCAAAGCAGTTGTGTTGATATTGGGATACGCCCTCAAAAGACATGGACATTTATGTTGTGTTACCACTGTAGACCAGTTTCTCTCTGGTGAAAAGACTAAAATTCTACAGAAATAGCCATTAATAGTCAATAGACTGTTTAGACCATTAGGATGAACTCCCAAATCAAAGTTCTGGCTTGGAAAATGGATTTGCATCTGCATCTCCTACCTCTCTAACTTAACCCGTTCTGGTAATCAGTGTCTTTTTCTGACCAGAAATTCCACCTTGCACAAAAACTTCAGTTAAATGAGTGTTTAAATGGAAAGGCTGGGATTAAACAAATGCCTGTTTTGAATGAAAAGTAGGTTTGGTCCAGCTGCACTGGCCTCTTCAAGCAGCTCATGTTTCTGCTGTAAGAATATTGCTGGTGGCCCGTGAAGGACTTTGGACAATTCTTCCTTCATTGTCATGCATTGGTCTCATGCATCACAAATCCAGCCAGTGGCTGAGGAGTGGGTATCTCTGCTAATTGGCTACATCTGCCTCTAACGCCTGGCTACCAGCTGGCAGGGGTGATGGCATTGGCAATGCTGCCCTGGCAGAGAACCTCTATGACTGCCATCTGTTGGCTTCCAGACTCACATTTCCTAAATAAACATGGTCTCCCCATGGGAAATGTGACTTCTTATCTCTGACGGATGGAGTGTAAAAGGCCCCTCCATCTTTGGTGGGATCCTCAGGAATGTGCTGAGCTGTTATCAGATGTGAAGCTGTTATTTTATGATGGACCTAATCCTTCTCCTTTTTGCATCTCCTCTAAGAAGAACATACTCCATTTCCAAAGAATCCACAAGGAATTCATCCCTGCCACCAAAAGTTTCTGTATTCGAAAAGAATCAGAAAAGAAATGAAATTTTGTTGTTTTGGTTTGGTTTTCCCACTGGTGGTGCTGAATGTTTAATCACAGCTTCACAAGGACATGAATTTCTCTTCAGATTCCTCCCTGAGCTGTGGTGGATGATCCTGGCTCAGGAACAGCTCTCATGCTGGTCTCAATGGACTCTCTTGTTTTGTCCAGACTTGGCTGTTCTTGCTAGTTTACTGAAAGACCTTCATGTATTTAGAAGAAATAACTTCTGTGCACAGGTGTGTGTGTGGACAACATATATATATTCCCAGAGGTTTTATAATAATGCTTTTGTGATGGAAATTTCTTTTTAGAGAAAAAATTTAATAAAATATGAGTTTTCTTCTGAATTGTTGTCAGGGAAAGCTGTTTGGATTCCCTGAGTGCAAAAGAATACCTGGAGTTACATCAGAAATTTCTGGCAATTTGATACTTGTGCCCAATGAAACTCACAAAAGTCAGTCGGGTCCTTCCATGGGGTTCTTCTAACAAATGAATAGTTAATGGTTATGATATTTGCTTCAGGAGGTTTAGTGTTTCTTCTGACATCTGAATAGCAGAGTTCAAAACTTTAGAAGATGTTTATCATCTGGAATCTGCATTAATTTTGCTGACATAACCATTTATGACAGATTGATTAATAAATATAACACCAGTATCATGGCAACAGGATCACACAGGAGCAGGTACATCAGTTAATACATAATGCTGGTCATAGTTTCTCTCTCAAATAAAAGTTAATATTCAACCTTTTAAAAAAGCAATTACTTGTGAAAGATTATTTTTGTTAAAATAGCCTTTATCTGTTTGAAGTATGTTAACCAAAATAAGGCTCATTGTCTTCCTTTCTCTCTTGAAGTTAAAACCTGATTGAAGATTTCAAAACAACAAAAAATCTCAGTTAGATAACAGGGTAAAGGGAAGTTCCTTACAAGGCTCTGGGTACTCTGTGCACTTCAAGATGTTCTCAAGGGTCAGAAAGCTCTGGGGGTCTCAGATCAGATGTGGATGTGCTGGACAAAGCACCCGGAACGTTGTTTCTGAACCATCAGCTCCCCCAGGGCTGATGGATTCGTGTGCTGACTTCTCATAGCAAAGCCTTACAGTCTCTTTTTCCAGGACAGGCTGTCTGTGTAACTGAAAAACCAGGAATTACTGTTACCAGGAGCCCAGCTTCAGCGCCCCAGGGCTAAACAAGTTCAGATCTGCATTTTACCAGTCCAAAGAGACATTTCATGAGTTTCAACCAGCATCGCAAATATGCTGGGTAGGAAACACGATCTAGGCTGCCTCAGTTGTCAACACAGAGAGCCTGAGTGCCACATCAGAGCCTTTGAATATGTGAGAAACAAATATTGAAGTGTTAAGGTTTTTTACTGTGGTTTTTTTTCCTCTTAGTATTCCTCCAAAGATTAAACATCGTGGATTGGCCTCATTAAGAAGTTTGGGACTGTTTGCTGCAAGCAATTTCATTAAAACACCAGGCTCTGAATCAACAAGTTACTTAACATTTTAACCACTTAATTATACGCACAAGTGAAAATCCTGTTGACTCCGGCACATGCTTAATGCTCTGTTGAACCAGAGCGTTAGTCCAGTTAACAAACTTGTCATGAACTGATCCTGATTTATACAAATCGGTTTATTATTTGTAAGTATTCACCAAATAGGTTGGACAAATAATTTTTCAACCTATTGGCTTTTGCTGTTTGCTTTAGACTGTTTGCTGGTGATTCATTATTCATTATGGTTGGTCAAGTGCAACACATGGTGCTTCTGAACAGGAAAGGCAGGGGGGGTAAAAGGAAAAAGATTAATGAATAATGAATAACCTACTTCCTGGTATACATTTTCATGCTGAAGTGAGTAAAACATTAAAAATTTGCAAACATTTTCATAAATTCTCTGTTACTGCCTGGATACTCAGGAAAAGAAATAACATGACTTTAAGAACCATTGTTAACCCAATAGGGCATTTCAATACACTCAAGGTAGATACTCAAAGGCAGTAAGTGCCAAAAAATGTCAATGGACACCTACAAAGTTGCTGCAGCCAGCAGCTCACCTAGGGTACATCACAAGACAATGCTCTCAGGCATCTGAAATTCCCCCTTGGTTGTTATCTGCATCCTTTGAAATTCTTCTTCTCAACCCCACCCAGTGATCTTATCATGAAGCCACGAAGGCATCTCCTGAAATCATTACTTATGGAAAAAAAGTCTTATCACATATTTGACCTGAAGGACATGCTTGAATCCTGCTGGAGGCTGAAGTTATACTAAGAATATGTATGCGAGTCCACTGAGAGGATAAAAAAAGCAAGGAAGACAGAGAAGCTGCTGTGATCCTTCCAGGGTTGCTCGGTGGTCTGCAGGTCAAAGAAGTGACTCTTTCAAGAAGTCAGTGGAGGAATAAATCTAGTTGGGGGCAAAGGTTTTATTTGTTTGTTTTCCAATAGGAAGTAATAATACCTTGGTTTTTAAAAAAAGTGAACACCAAGATGCTCTCACTTTTTAGCTGAAAAGCTTTTGGTTTCAACAATCTAACCATTAATATAGAAATCACTATTTTCTATAGAATATATGGAAATACATTCAGCTGAAAATGCCATTTGTGTTTACTAAAAAACTCCTTTCACTGCATCTTCTGGAGAAGGTTGGATAGATTTTGTTGCTAGGATTTTGCACTCAGGGAGGTGAAATCAAATGAAACTGAGGGCATTGAGCTTTGGGTTTAGCTAGCAAAGCATAGATGAGTAATTTCCATTTGTATAAAAACAACCCCCCATCGTTCTCTACGTAAAACTTCCTAATGCCTCAGTGGCCAGGAGATATTTTCTCTCCTTTGCATGCAGAGGTGTTTTGAGCAGAGCTCATCCTGGGCTGCACAGGGGCATTTCCATCTTGCCCTGCTGCCTCCGTGCTCCCGCTGTCAGCCGGGTGCAGGAACCACGTGTCAGAACCGATCGATTTATGAGTTTACCACCAGCCGAGGTGCCCCGCTCATTAGAAACAATTTGCATGCTGAACATCAGTATGACAGCCCTAGCGAGGGATTTCTTTAGCTAATTTAGGGTAATGGAGAAGAGAAATTAATCACTTTAACACTGATGCTCCCTGGCACGGCAAGGCTGGTAGTCATCCCCCCCCACCTGTCAGCAAGGCACCCCCAATTCTCCCTCTATTTCCATGCGTGTTTGCCCCTGAACAGAGAGTTCAGGGATATAATAAGAAGCCTGGAGTACCAGGCCAGAAGCTGTCAGCCTGGAGAAAAAGCAAGGCAGCTAGAGAGCCTTATAGCAAGGTTAAAGCAAACAGGATTATCTGCTCAAAGCACTTGAGAGTGCTGATGCTCTCAAAACAAAGGACAGGGCAGAGCATCAGCCATCTACCTGTGCTCAGCTGTCCCCAGCCCGCTTTGCCTCAGCTGGGCAGAAACCCGATCCCGAGCTTCTGCTTCATTAATGATTGATTAAAGGAATAGTGCTGGGGTGGAGGCATCCTGCAGGTGGTGAACAGCGCTCCTCTCCAGGTGTTTCACTCCCCTGGGAACTGAAGTGCAGGGATATGACGTGAGGGCTCTAAGAGGACAGTGGGCAGAGCTAGGTCATCCAAGGCTGGGCTCAGGGATCTGGAGGAGAAAGTCTCACTAAAGAAGAAAGTCAGAAAACAGCTCATTTTCAGCTCTTTTTCTTTCTTTTTTAGAGTGTTTCAACATAACTCTTTTGGTTTACATGCTCAACCCCAGAAAAAATCATCTATATTAAAATATTCTGCTCAGCTAAATATTGAAACCATTCCCTTTATCAGAAAAAAAAACCCAAACCCTCATCCCTTCTCAATCTCTCCTATGTGTTCTGGCACTCCCAGGTTATGTTTAGCATGCTTTGGGCATATAGCCTTTGCAAATAAATGAAAACATAAGTTCATGATAGCTGTGACACGAACAGAATCCATTTTGTGAACTCAAAAAATATCATTATCGTGTGTCACTTGTTTAACATTGATGATCACTCTACTCGCAGACATTGTCATGTGTGGCAGCCTGTTTTCCTTATTCTCGTTTACAACAGTAATGTGAGTATTGTTCCTTGGTTAGACCTCCTCAGCATACTCAATTTCCTGTGTATTTTTCCCTAGTGCTCCTCTAATACCTGGAACAGGTAGGGCTGTTTCCACGTGATGTTTGTCTCCCATTTCTCTGTTACAAGTGTAGCCCAGAACGAAGCTTTTCTGACCTTCGCTATCAACCTAGAGCCTGGGTGCAGGTTGTTTTCTTGGAGTTCCTCTAACAGAGGACTTTGAGTCACTGAAAAGCATTAGAAACCCACATATCATCATTTATAGGTGCAATCCAAAACTCATCTCGTTTTATAGGCCCTAGCTTAATAATTGTGGCTGCAGAATGGCCACAGGTATTATTCCCAGAATAAGAACTACTGAACTTAAACAAGTGTAATGCAATAAGGGAAAGATGGAAGTACCAAAGGTTTTATGTACAGAAATGATGCCAGACTGTAAAAGTGTGAATGCTGTAAAATAATGTCTTTAATTATATACATAGAGAGAAGGTTTTCAGCAGCAGATGTCTACAGATAGGCTCTCAAAACATAGGCCTGTCAATGAACTCCAGGGTAAAAAAATGGGAAAGACATTTAGATATGGACTGACAGGGGTTGTTTCAGTTTTCCTTAGATGAATGTGTGCACGTGTGTGTGTAAATCCAGAACAGGGTACTTAATTGCAATCATTGTAATTGACAGGAAGATTTAAAAGAAAGATTAAGAGCAGGAAGAATGGACCATGAATGATGCACTCTGCTCTTGCTTTGGAATTGCAGAGAGACAAGGACACCCATAAAGCCCAGGAACAACTTACACCGAGTCACACTGCCTGGATACAGCCCTGAGCAGGGCAGGTAAGGAATGTTCCACCACTTGTCCTAGAACTTGGTTTCATTTTATAGTATTTGCCCTTGGCAGTCCAGATGTAGTAATAGCAGATGGAGCCCTTAAAGCACCAGCCATTGTAGACCTGTTATCAGGTGATGTTGAGGGAGGACTAGCAGGGAAACAGAGAGGATTTTCTGATGATGGCATATAAAAGTATCTCTAGCTAATGAGTGTGTCCTAATTGTCAGTCTTGAGGAATACGATGAAATTCCATTGTCACAGACTGGAAAATACTGATCCTAACAGAGACCAGACTTGCAGGCCTCAAGGAATGTTGGGTCTAGGGCTTTCCCAGAGCACTCCCACGCATCCAGGAGAACCCAGCTGAGCTGCTCATCCATGGCTCTCAACACACCTTCCATTGCAAAATTAAATTAAAAAGCCAATTACATCCCTGGATGACTTTTTCTTGATTTCATTGGGATTTCTATCACACCCGAACAAAGGTATTTTTGTCCAAAGCTTTTCAGTAATTGGAGATGTGTGGGGAGTTTCACCCAGCACTTAAATCAGAACAATTGCCATATTTTTAAAAGATTATCTTAATGTTGGGCTTTCTTTTTTTAATGTTTTATAATAAAGTCCCAGAAATAAAGGCTGCAATGTAGTTGCAATAGAATTTACATTAGCATATTTGGAGAGTTTTTTGATCATTTTTGCATGCATTAGAATGAAATATTCTGTAAAAATTAAACATTATATGCAAATGAGTGCAACAAACCTACATTTTGAATAATAATAATTCATTATCCCCCTATAATATATGTAAGTGGCTTCCTCTTTTTTTTTGGAAAAAAAAAGGAAATGCACTGTAGACATTAATTCAGCACAGCAGAAGTTTACAGAGGAGTTCCAGTGAAATTATAATAGAACACATTCCTCATTTGCATAAATCCCAGAATCCCACCTGCCAAAACCCTCCAGCTATTAATAGGTGATACGAATGTCACTCGATGCTCGTTTATAATATTGTCGCTGTAATATAATGCATATTTAGGGCAGATTTTAAGAATCATTATAATTAACAAAGCACACCATTACCAGCAAGTGTTTATTTGTGTTATAGGATAAAGATGTTGCATTTGGAAACAATTATAACTCTAGAGGTGTTGAATTACCCCCTTTGGAAATGTTGCCTTCTTTTAGCGAGTGCAGTAGATTTCCACAGGCTAGTAGCATGTAAAAAACAGGTTTAAAGGAGTTACACGCCTGTGTATCTGCAATGATAATAATCACTCCTGTGCCAGGCCATATTTGTATGACATGTATTTATTCATCACCCCAGGGCTGCCTATATTTGAAAGCTTTTTCCTCCCTTCGTAGTTCTTTGCGGGGAAACGAAGTTACCAGGATGTGAGAATAGGCTCTTTGGGGTGGCTTAACAGAGTTAAATGCACATTTACAGGTGGATTCACTGTGTGCTCTTCTGTTTTCACCATTTTGAGTGCTGTTATCATAAGGTAGGTCTCTCTAGGACAGAGTGTGACTTGGTTGAAACTTTCTGGAAGCAAGGCTTTCTGGGAGATGTTCCACAGAAGACTCGCATTGTTTAGGTTGACACTGAATTCCTTCCGCAGTAATTCTCCAGCTCAATCCAGAATGAATAAGCCCTCACTAAATGCCTTCCAATTTGACCAGTTAGTTAAAATTTGGTCACTCCCACTCTGTGGCAGAGCCATGGCAGCCAGTGTCAGAGCTGCTGCCTGATGAAGAGTATCCTGGACTTTCTGCATCCCAAGATACACCTCAAGAGCTCTTCCTGGCTAGGGAGGTGATGGGGAGAATGGGTGACAGAATGAGATGGAAATAAAACACAAGAAAGGCATTATATTTTCATCCTGAGACTTTCCAGCAAGCTTGCAAGCCTGGGGACTGCCTTGCCCTGTGTGTGCTCATGTGGAGGGTGGGTATAAAGAACTGCCTCTGGGTTTCCTGAAAGTTGCTCTAGATGCATGGTTTTTTCTCCTTGAACCCACTAGGGCTTTCACCTTCCTTTTAGGTATGTCTTGCTCAGCAAAGGTTACCAGGACAGAGACTCTTCCTCAGGCTGTCCACTCCACCAGGGCTTTAAGGAAGCACCCTGAGCCCATTGGGAGCTGCACACAATCCCTCCTTGCTGCTGAATTAACCTCCTCTGCTGCTTTGGATGCTGTCTTACGTCCCAACCTGGGGAACAGCCCCCACACCCTGGCTGTGAAGTAGTAGAATAAAATCTATTCCAGCAACAGCAGAGCTGAGGTGATGAAGAGGCAAAATTCTCATGTCTTTCATGTGAGTGGATTTATTCATACAAATTTGAATTTTTAATGCAAATCTCTTTAAAATTTCAGCTTTTTGAACATTTCTACCTCTTCCTTTATAAAACTGATTATATCCTCCCTACAGTGCAGGGTAGATTGAGTCAGAGATAGCCATAGATTTAGTAGTCTCCAGGCTCTGCTTAGGACAGATTTCAGTTCAGATTTAAACTAGCTGACATGGTAAGAAAGCACTGTGGCTTTTTTCTCCCCTCCTTTTCTCTTTTTCTTTCTCTATTCTGAAATATTTCAACAACATTGAAAAATAATCTTCAGCACTTTCCACAGGGGAAAAGAAAGAAAAAAAAGCAACACTTTTTTTTGTCAGAAAAACCTAACCAAATTTGATAGAGATACATCTGTTCAGAGACTCCAGGAAAAAAAAAAGAAAAAGACAAATGGAAACTCTCCCAGAGCTTGCCTGAGCACTGCTGAGAACAGAGACTTGTTGATCCTCAGGCTTTGTGGTTGCCCGAGGAAAAGAAATAATTAAAAACATTAAGTGAACAAAACACTCTCTGAAAAACAGAGCCAATCTCTTTAGCTGAAAACCCATCTTGTCTTCTAAAGACCTTCAGATCCCAATCAGCTGCCCGGCTCCCACAGCCAGGCCACTGTACAGAGCCTTTCAGCACCACCACAATTATTTTGGAGTCCCTGCTCCTCCCACTGCAGACAGTTTTCATGTGTCACCCTCAGCTTAGGAGGAGCAACATATTATGTGAGACCAACAGTTTGATATCATCAAATCCATCTCAGTTTATACTCTGTCTCGGCTCAGCTGTGGCAATGCCTTGTAAGGGATGTTACGAGTTGCAATCATTGGAAAGTCACCCCGGGTCATAGGTGGGCTCAGATGCACTTTATCAGATTGATGCCACTCCTTTTCCTTGCCACATACTCTAGAAGCTTTCTTGTTTTGATGCCTTCATCTAAGTTCCCCACCGGAGATCACCCACCCCCGGAAGGGCTGGAGGGAAAATATCCCTCTGTAAGAGTGATCAGAGTGCAACAGCAGAAGAGAAGCCTTTGAGCTTTCTGTGTTTTCAGAGAAGTGGCTTATGAAGCAATTGCAGTGCTTTAGCCTTGTGCCTGCCCTGGTGTCCTGCAGGCTCCCCCTCCTGACTCCCAGGGATGGCTTTGGAAAAAAGAAAATTAAATTTTAAAAGAAGGAAGAAATAAACCAGCAAAACAGACTGTCTAGAGAACTGCTGTCTGACTTAGCCAGGAATTAGGCATGTAGGCTGCAAGGGGCAAGTACAGCTCGTGTATGGCAGCAATGCCTTTGCAGGGGAGGTATTTTACCATCACAGGTATTTTGCAACTCTCAGGCAGCTTTGACGCCTGAAAGCAAAGTCTCAGAGCTGCCTCTTTCTTCCCATGGCAGCTTTCCCCACACCAGGGTGCTGTGTCACTGCTCCTGCCAGCGTCTGGCCAGATGTGGCGTTGCAGCGAGCAGGTATCAGTGGGACTGGTGGCTCCACCCAACGCAGGCAGCAGCAAAGCAGACCCCAGCAGGCTTTTGCGGGTGGATTCCTGCACGTCCCTTGCGCCTTCCTCTATCACATGCAAAAAAATGCAGATACTTGACTGTAGATCTGCCAACCCACTCCCCAGCTTCACCAACCAGCAAACACAATCCCAGCCTGCACACAGGAGAAGCCAACCCACAGTGAAATACCAGCACGCCGCCACCCACAAACATTTTGAGCTTCCCCTGCTGCACGCAAACCACACGCAGCTGCCTATAAATAAACACCCCAATACAACACCAGCCTCAGTGTCAGCGCCCCTCAAGCCTTTTGCTTTAAATATAGGTATTGGCTCTGCCCCAGGAGGAGGTACAAGTGGTTTCAGACTCAAATAAATCCTTATGAATGCCATTTGCGATGTGAATAAGCTTAGTAAATGTTTCTTTCTCTAATGAGACCAAAACAGCAATTAAGAGGAGTCCTAATGCTACAGTTCCTGAGAAATATACACTTATACATATTTATTCTTAAGATTATTCTTATGTGGCTTCAAATGCAGAAGCCATCCTGTCTAAACATGTATGTTACACTTCACACCTATATCTACACCTTTCTGCTTCTATTTCACACTTAGCCATGGTCAGGTTGAGATGTGCAGGGGAAGAATATTGGCTTTGAATCATAGCAGAGCCAAGTTCTTATTGCTGGTAAATCCCAGCACCTTTTTTTCTCTCCAGGTTTTGTTTTTCTCCTCTTGAAGATGATATAGAAGCAGAGCTTTTTCTCCCCCTTCTTTGCTTGCTGCATTCAGGTTTTCATATCAGGGTTTTCTTTTTTTTTTAGTTCTTCTTCTCTCTCTTTTTTTTTTCCCCTACAGCCAGCAGAGTGGTTGGTGAATACAAAATTAGCCAATTCAGACAGAGGCCGAACATCCCGAGAGAGCAGGAGAGAAAGAGAGAGAGACATGATCAGCCCTTGCCAAATAGGCTCTCTCGACTCGCCCGTCCATTTCTCCCTTTCTCTGAAAATCACATCAAACAAATGAGAATTATGGGGAATGCAAATTCCCAGTGTACTCAGGGACTGGCCACCAGTGACCCTGCTGCCTGCAGTGTTTCCCTGCTCTGCCTCATGCACTGCCGCAGTACAGAACATTTACATCCCAGGCAGCCTTCTGCCTGCTGCTGCCTTCCCTGAAACACCTGCAGACAAAAGGGCATTTTTTATCTTTTCCACATGAACTAGCAAGTCTGACCAAAACCCTTTGGGATTCAGCCACAAAGGCAAATGCTCTTCCTGTTAATTCCACTCATTTAAGCTGTGTGTAGGTCCTGCTTGTCCTGTTAAGGCAGATGCTTTGGCCTGAATTCCTGGTGGGATGAACACCTGAAATCACCCCTGGGTTTTGGCACTGGGGACTGCCAGGCTGTATCTATGCAACGAGGTGGGGCTGAGTTTTGATGCTCTCTGTTCTCCTAGCTTCCAGCCTGCCCACACTAAGAACATGCTGGAGAATATCAATGAAAATCACAGGGTTCAGAGCCAGGTTTTATCCTGATCCAGAGCTGGGATGCATCTGGAGACTTCCAGCTGTGATGTGCTTGGTAAAGCCCATCCATGCAACAGAGGAGGCAATGCTGGTAATGCAAGCATGATGAGGCTGCATTTGCAGGCCTGCATTCCCTGTGAGCTTCACAGCAGGACCTTGCTTCTCGGAGGAGTCAGGGAATGGTTTGCTTTTCGTAGCTTATTAATATTTGCTTAGTTCTTTGAGGATCTAAGTAACACTAGGAGTTTGTGTGATGGCATAAAAGATGATTTTAAACATTTTGCTTGTCTGTTCCTAGTTTGAGAGGGACTGATAATGACTGTGATGAATAATGGCTCCTTGTAGTGCTCCGTCAGCTGGGAAACATCAGGACTGCTCAGGAATATCCTTTTTCTATATTGCATCTTTCAAGTAGGGGTAGCAAAGAACTTTAGATAGAAGGGAAATTTTAAGGAGACCATTTACAGTGACTTTTAGCATTAACCTTTCAAGGTCCCCATAAGTGCCAGGGCATCCAGTCCATGGAGTATCCTGTAAGGCCAAGTCAATAACATATTGACTAGTATCAGAAAATGCTCCTCATGTGTGTAGAGCTGGGACTTTGGTGTAAGAGGGGGAAATAAATCCATTCTAAGAAGATATCTGCAGCAGCATGCCTAGAATAACAATATTATTAGCAGCAGCAGTAGTGTGTAGGTGCAAGGCAAGCAGACATCACTGGAAATCATGGGAATAGGGTTTTAGCTGGACTGGTTTCCAGTTACCTGTGGTGCACGCTTATTTAGCCTTCCCAGAGCCCCTGACTTTTCCCATCACCCCTTCCCTCACATTTCTCCTCTCCCCTTTCACCAGTTCCTAAACCAGCCCTGTCTCCCAAGAATGGCTGATTTCCAAAGTGCCAGCGAGTGCCTGAGAATGGCGTAATTGCAATATAATTAATGAATTAAAAGAATGAAATGTTTTAAGTGCTTTCAATATGCCAGTCCCTATAATTATCTACAGAAAACGTGTTCATTAACAATCTCAGAATGTGAGGCTGCAGCTCCTGCCTCAAAGTGCTTCTTTCTCTGGTGGAGCGGGAGGTGGAGGTGGGAGCATGTGGAAAGGGCTTTTTCAAATCTTTAGAAATCTTTGCTTTCTCCCTGGGTTCAGAGCAAGTCAGAAAAGGAGTGAGGGTCTGCAGAATATCTGACTGTTCCCAGCACACGTAGAGGCAACATGATCTGCTAGACCAGGGTCATAGGACCTGTGTCCAATTCTTGGCTTTGCAGCTTGAGTCTTGTGCACAAACACAGATGAATGTGTGAGTTTTAGACAGAGAGCATTTATCCCCTGCCCCAGACATCCCATGCCATGGATGGAAATTGCAGCCACTTCTGCTAGAATAGAGGAGGTTTGTGTATAAACAATTATACACTATTTTTCAATGGAATATCATGGCTGGTGCCAAGCCCAGAGAGGGAATTGCCATGTGTCCCTTGTACTGGTTGGGAAATATTGGGCAGTAGCTCTGCTGGATTTGCTTAGTGGGATTAAGGAGACGGGAGGCTCCGTCTTGCTGGAACACTGGTCAGAGGAAAGCTCTTATTAGGAGCTTTACAGTGCTTTTATCAGGACGCAGCAGTGTGCTTGGAGAGCTTGATTTTACTTACATGGGTGTAAATCAAGAGTGATTCCTTTGATGCCAATGGAGTGGTCGACATAAGTGAGAGGTGAACATGGCCTATTGGTATTGAAAGCACTTAAAACATCTCTTGAGGGCACTCTTATGAGGGAGCTCGCTCTGTGAGACTGATTGACAGGGTACAGCTCTGCTCAATGTCTGTCCTTCCTGGGATCCTAAATTGTAAATTAACTCAGCCATAGATGTGAGTAACACATTCTCTGTCTGGAGCGTTTTAGCTGCGTAGTGGGCTGCAGGCTCAGTAAATCTTTTTCTGTTAAACTTGGGGAATAAATGGCCAGTTCATTTGAAAAGGTTGAGCAGGCAGCACACAGATATCAGCCCACTGTCCGGTTTGGGGAAATTACAAAGGATGAATTACAGGGTTATCTCTGCTCTTTAACAAATCCCCCTTTTTTTGGTTGCAATAACATATTCTTGCTGAAAAGGCAATATCCTCCAGCAGCCAAGGGTTAAATATCCAGTGGCTGAGGAAGAAGGTGAAATCACAACCGAACTACAGTGAGGGCAAGTGTTAATGAAGGAAGATCTTTGCTGGAAAAGAAAACTGTCACTGGTTGAGAGGGTTGGGTCCTGGTGGGCAGGAAAGCCTTGACATTTCCATTCAGAGGGACCCAGGTTCAGAGTGTGCAGCCTCTCCTTGGACACAGCTTTCAGCATTCTTAAGCACTGCCACGAAAGGAAGAGACAAGATTTGGTGTGATTGTGCCTTTTAAGCTTAATGGGACAGAATTAACTGAAGGAACATGATGACAGCAAGGCATGGTCCCTATTACTATTTTCCATGGGAGTGGGCAGTAGCAGCAGCCCAGCTCTCTGCAATTATAGCTGCACATTCCAACCTCCAAACCCATTGGATTTGACTTTCAAAGCCTGGGAGTCCAAGGAAGCTGTTCCTGTCCTGTATGTTAAGAATTAATCAGTCACTTAGCATTGGAGGAAGTACAACACTTCAGTGGAATAAGGAGAAAATAGTTTCCTTGTCTTGCAAACCTTTTTTCCTCTTACCCTGTCTCATTCTCAGAATGAGAAGCCAGAATTGTGAAAATGTTCACAAAAATGAGCTCAGGAAAATAAAATTTAAATAATTTTGAAATACTGTGCTTTGATTTGGGCATTTTCTAAAAAAACCTACTTCGGTTTGTAACAGATAAGTAATTCTAAAGGGGAAATCTGGAAGGTTTTGTTTCAAAGTGAGAAAATGGAAATTTTGGCAATCTTAAAAGGGATAATGTTTTTGCTTCATGTAAAAAAATCATGAAAACTGCCTCTTTACTGAAAATATTTTCATTTTTGACAGTCTGCTATTTTACAACCAAAAAGCATTATTAGAAAATGCTGAAAATAAACATATAAGGAAAGAACTTCTCTGTGGTAGGGAAGACAGGTACATCACCGTGAAATAAAATTAGTTTCTTGATGTCTGTTGAGCACGGTTCCTAGATTGAATCAAGAGCACAAAAAACATGGTTTATTAGGTTTGGGGTTTTTTTTTTTCATCATATCAGGAGGTCAGGCTGTACAACTGCTTGTAGTGTTTTGGTGCTACCGAGGAGATCTGGAGTATAAAACGCACATTAATATATAACGGGTGTAGAGATCAACATCCAACTGGGCTGATCTACCCATGGGATGAATCAAGTCCACCGTGTCAACCCAACTATTCACCCCTCTTTGCACTTTAGTTGTATCACCAGCTTTTGTGTCCATCTGTGAGCAAGGAGCCAAGCTCTGCACCGGCGAGGCCAGCGCGGGGTCCCTGGCAGAGAAGAGCCATCTGGCCAGCGCCGTCCCCAGTGCCGGCAACAACAGCAGTGTGGGAGGAAGCCAAGTTTGGCTCTCGCTGCAGCATAAGGCAGGAGTCGGCGGGTGGCTCTCTGCTGGACATTGGCTCTTCTTAAAATCTTCAGCCAGCCTGTGAATTTTCAGGGCGGTGAGCCATGTCCTAAAAAGCCAGGACGTCATCTGAGAATTTCAGTGGATATCAGAGAAGAGCAGTCTTTTGATTTATTTTTTTTTATAGCCTGTGACGGTTGCGACTGTTGTGTTTGTGGTAATATCTGCAGGAAGAGCAGCTTGTGGCAAGGGAAAAGCTAATCCAGAAGAATTTAAGGGCAAAGAAAGCTGCAATATAAAAAATCTTCTACTTGTAGTAACACTTTCGATGCTGGTTTTGCAAGAAAAATATTGACCCTGGATAGAACATCTAGATCTGTTCCTTCTTCTGCTACCATTTCAAAGGAGAATTTTAACCAAAATGAATATTGGTTTCCTTATCTGAAGAATATAAATTATAACACTTTGCTTCCTGACGTAGTTCTCAGCAAGCACAATTCATTAACTTTCCTGAAGTGCTTTTAAATCTCCTGTTTCAGGCACTACACAGGTATTCAAAATAGGGTTCACAGAGCTAGCTAAAACCACTTAAAATGAAATTAAAATGCCATAATTCCAGATTATGATAAATCAAACTCAGAAAAGTTCTGATGACAAGTTTATGAATTTTTCTATATTTGTGGGGGCTGCAGGAGTCCTAGGAGATATGAAAAAGCAATTCTTTTGACAATCATTCTGAGATTGAAAATTTCACAGCTCTTCCAGGATTTAAAACTTCAGCTCCTTGTTGAAGAGCTGAAAAAAAGAGAAAAGAAGAAGAGTGATGTCCAGCCTCTCAGTCTCTCTTGATCTGTAGGAAAGCTGCTGACACTTTGAAATTCAGGCCTAAAATCTTTCAATGACAAGGACTGACCCAATGCAAGAGACCAAGAGCTATTTCTACCCTGTGGGATGGATCTGTCCTCCATTCCTAAAGCTACCAGGGGAAGACATCTGAGAGGGACTGAGCTGTAGGTGTTCTGCCAGTCCACTGGTTAATACTGAAAGGATAGGCAACTTGTCCTTTTAATATGTGAGCATGTCTGTCTCGCTCTCTCTGCTCTCCCTCTGTTCAATAATGTAAATAAAGTCTTTAAGAAGCCCATTACTTTCATCTGCAGTTCTGAGAGAATTGCTCAGATTCTCCCTTAAGCAGTTCTGTTTGTGCATAATAACAATACTAATAAAAAACCTCAGGAAACCTACCAAACCAAACCAAGAAAACCAACAACTGTAAGAGTAGTAATAAAATAAAGTTTTGCCTTTTTAAGATGTTTTTCCTATTTAATACAAAATAAATTTGCAACGACCTTGGTGGTATCAAACTGCTCTTTCTGCACTTGCACATTCAACGAGGGGTAGCATTTGCCATTTCAGAGAGTTTTTTCTCCCTTTCATACTGATTTAAACCTGCCTTTCAAGTCTTGGTAGCTTTATTTATTGCCCATTCTCTTCTCAATCTTTTATGCTGGTTTCTTCGTCATCTCATCCAGCCTCCACGTGCCATCCACGCTTCCTTCATTTTGGCCTTGAGCTGGTCACTCGAACCATAGGCTATGGAAATACTTTTCCCTGCTGTGCACTTGCTCTTCCAACATCTTCTGAAGGTCTAAACCTGATGCTAGTTAGCTCCTTGTGATGCTCCCCTGAATAGCACACAAAGAAGACAGCTACAATTTTTCCTCACTTGAAAAGAGTCAGGAAGGTGTCTATTGACATCAATTTAACCATGGTAGACCTACATCACTTGGTCAAGTGATGCCTCAGAGGGCTGACCAGAACAAACATGAGGGATCCAGGCTTTGCTGGATCTTGGGTTAAGTTGAAACCTTTTCTGAATTCATCTGGTTTTGCTAAAATGTTGTTTTGGGAAGAGAAATTAGTATGGGAAAATTGTGGAAAATGAAACAGTATCAAACTAGCTTTTCCAACATTTTCACTGTGTTTTTGTTAGAGTTTTTTAAAACATTCCCACTTTCAATTGCACAGTTTTGTTGATCGAAGAATAGAAACAACACATTTTATCGAAATAAGATGTCCATCCAGCTTCAGATACATTATTTGCTTGGGTGGGTTTTTTTAACACTTCCACTCTGTGGAGAATTTTCAAACACTTGTTATTTTCTTACAATTTGGCACTATGTCAAGTTTAAAAATCTGGATGGACTTTGTAAAACTGAGCTGTCCCAATCCACCACCAGTGTCTTGAGACCTTTCCTTGCCACCCTGAGAGGACAAAACCTCTGTTCCCTCAAATGGTGTTTGTCCAACTCAATGTCATGCTCCTGTTCTTACCCTGAAAGCTTTACTTTTCCTCTGCCTAAACATCATGTTTCCAAAGGAGTCATTTTAAGGTCAAGTTTGTTCTGTTCCTTTTTTTCCTGTGTAAATTGAACCATTCTCATTGCAATCCTCACACTGCTCGCTCTTTGGTTTACTCAGCTCATCACCTTGGTCTCTCTTCCCTGGGCCAACATATTTCCCAGGGAAAGAACCTATAAATATTTTATCATCCATCTTTCTGAGTCTGTCTTTGCTTTGATTGAATTCAACAAGTTAGGGAACAACAAGTAAACACTGTCACTGGGACAGACAGTGAGGCAGGTGAGGGATGGTCCATCACAAGGTGCTGGGGTGAGCGCTCAGGAGAGCAAAACGGGGGCCTCTCTGGCCCATTCATGGACCTCTTTGGAGTCCCACTGCTCGTAACAGTGGGGTCTGTAGAACTGCCTGGGCACTATGTCATTGTTTCTGTCTTTGAATGTCTATTGGAGTCACACAAGTTGCCAGGAATTAATAAGCCAAGCACAAAGTTCAAACCCTGTCTCCACTGCATCGTGCTGTCGGCTGCTTCATCCCTCCCACCCCGCCCCTCCTCTGTGCAATCTCCAGCAAGATTATTGGAGGTTTAGGAGAAGAGGTTTGGTCTATAATTAAAAAGAATGAGATTTTCATTGTTCTAGTGAAACACAAATATAATTCTATCGAAACAAAAGCGTGTCTCAGTAATGCTTCAATTTCCATCACATTTTCAGCCGAAGAAAACATAAACACATAGTTTCGCTTTTCATTTTGTTGAAGTGGGACTCTTTTTTTTGGCTGTGGTAAAAATGTTCATTTTGATGATGTTGTTGAAGCCATACTCCTTAAACACATGCTTTATATTGAAACGTTGAACAAATATTATTTGATGTTTTCTGGTATGTTCACTTTTTATTATAATAGCTCAACATTGTTGGAGTTGAAGATGTTCATAAAATTCAAGTGATGCTTCCCAATAATATTTTGACATTTTTGGTATGGGAACAATTTTGCATTTGTATTTTGATTTATAAAAGAAATAAATGTTCAAATTTCAGGGAATTATCTCTGCCTGTTCTGACCAAGGCCAGTGGAGGATTTCCCAGTGGCTGCTTTTGGACAGTGTTTGTGATGAGAAGCCCTTCTGCAACTGCTCTAGCAAAGAGGAAATTTTTTGCTATAATTAAATAAGGTTGGCAGTTTAAATTTGTGGTGTTAAAGATTTAATGATTAACACAACTAAAATTGCTTTAGAAATCCAGCAAAATTTTATTTAGTAAAAAGAAGAATCTTTCAGAGGGAAAAAAATACAGATTTTTTTCCAATCAGTTCTCTCTCTGTTTAAATTTGATTGAATATTGGGGAAGAGCCTCACATCCACTACTCAGCTTTCCTAAAAATACAGATTTTTTTTACGAAAACAAACCTCTCTCTTGTTTGTTAAATTAAGGTATTAGAACCTGTCTCTCTGCTTGTCTCTTCTTCTCCAGGCCAGGATTATGTTTTGATTTGTAATAAAATTTGACACAAATCTGACAATATTTTGACCAGGCTTTGCATTTTGGAGATTAAAATAAGCATCTGGATATGACAGCATCCCTTGCAGTTACATTCCCTGGCATCCTTTCTTTCCTGCTGTTTCTCTGGCCAGTCGCCTCTCTCTCCTACATCCTCAGCACCTCTCTCCTTGCCATTGCTTTCTTCATCCTCAGGCTTCTCAGAGGCTCCTGAATCCCTTCCCACTACCTGAATCCCTTGCGTCACCTTGGCGGGAAGGACTTCCACCCGCTCCCTCCGGCCGCCTGACTCCCACCCACCACCGTGTCCTCACATGGCAGCAGCATCGTGTGGGTTCTGTCTCTGTCCCTTACATTCCCTCACAAACTGAATTCCTCATGAACATATGAATAAATCCCCAAGAGAATAAAAGTTCTTGGAGGTAATTGAATCACACAAGACTGATGGGGCTTTCTTTTTTTTTCCTTGACTTATTCCCAGACAAGGTTCAATCAGCATTCATTACTCCCACCTCCCTCCATCTGAAAAAAACAGAGGAACTGGATGAAGGAGGACTCTCAGCCTTCTGATTAAATCTTCCAACCACGATGGCCTATCAAGCCCAGCAATTTGTGAGCCAGGAAACATGAGATTTTAATTCAACGCAGATAAAAAAGGCACAACCCATAGAAACAGCTGAGAAGAACAGAGGAACAGAATCATGTTGAGAGCATGATGGTTTAAAATTTTCTTTGAGAGGACAGTTTGATTAAAAAGTGTTCAAAAATGTTTTCAAGCATAGAGCCACTTACAGTAGGAAAATGCTGAAACAATTAACAATCAAAAGAAAATCTTTTGATTTGACATTTTTGCCCTCTTATTTGATTTTGCCTCAGATAAAGGAAAATATTAGGAAAAAACCCCTAAAATTGAATGGAAATAATAGCAATATGCCTCACATACATGCCTCTTGATTAAACATTTAGATTGCAATGTTTTGACATTCTCAAAATGACACGTTTTGACATTATGAAATGGAATTTTTCAATAAGCTTGTTTTGATCTTTCTAGATCAAAAATATCCTGGAATTCTCCATCAAAACGGTGTTGCGAGAATTCACTTCTCAGGCTGATTTGAGGGAAGGAGATTTCTGCTTTGTAAAGGCTCCAGCAGCCGGCGATGGATGCGTGGAGGCTGTTAGTGATGAAGAGGCACAATCTCACCTGATGTTGTCCCCAGCGAAGGCTCTGATGTGGCACCTGAGGATCACACGCAGAGGCAGAGCCGAGAGCACATGTTGGAGGCTCAGGTACGCTTTTGTGCCGATGAAACCGAGTCAACCCTCGGACACGTACCACGAAGGCTCTTATGTTCTCAGCTGGGATCTAACCTCTGACCTCCAGCACTAAAACCACAAGGCTTTGCTGTCTGAGCTAAAGAAAACGTTCTGCAGCTGCAAGGAGATCTCAGGCTGTGCGGTGCTTTTGCCCACTAGGGGGAAGTGCATTCACACGCACGCGGGGCGAGCGCACAGCCCCGCACACGCGGTGTCTCTGGGCGCCCGCTCGCTCCCCATCCCGGCAGTGAGCCGGATCCGGCTGGAAGGCTGCTGGAGCGCTCAGCTGCCCATCGCGATGCCTCTGCCGAAGTGGCAGCCGAAGGGGGAGAGGCACTGCCCGAGCGACTGCATCCAACCTCCCCATCCTCAGCCAGCTCGCACAGGCACAGCCCAGCTGTTGGCAGGTGCCCGCTCCGTGGCTAAAAATACAGCAGGAAAGCTCAAGCTGCGAAGGGAAAGGATTGAGCTTCAAGCTCACTTGAAGAATATCTCTAGAGTTGTGCTTGAATTGGTGGAGGAACGGCGAAGATCTGGCCCTGAGCCATTTCAGTGCTGTCTGCCCTTGGAAAACTGCTAAATGCACAGATGTGATCCGTACAGATGGTTTAAACAGGAGTGTCCAAGGCAATGCAGCAAAGCACAGTGTGTATATGCAAGCAATCAAAAACTGTATGAAATTATATATATGTGACCAAATACATGCTATCTTGTCTGACTGTTTGTCCAGCCAGCAAGGTTAACATATATTCTACTGGATAGCTTAGCTTTTAAGGCAAACCTCCTACATGTTAATGCAAATGTAAGAGAAGACATATCTCCATGAGCACAGAAGCAAAGCAAATGTATTTGTGATAAGCAGATTTAAGTGAGCTGCACAAACCCATGGATATAATGTATTAAACTGCACAGCCTCCCTCCTCTTGTACAAATACTCTCCAGGTATGAACAACTCTTAGAAAAGGCTACAGGCAGGCCAAGTCAAATGCACCTGTATAAATCCTAGCTAGAGACATCAGGATTGAAGAAGTAATGAGCAAAGTAGGAGAGAGAGAATACAGCTGGAGAGGACATGAGTGATCATGCTAAGGAAACCTTCAAGTGGTCTGAGAAACCACGTCCCTCCACTGGGATGCTCAACATGAGCCGTGGCTGCCAGTGTGTGACTGCCTATTCTAGTGGTTATGGGGATGGTAGACACTGTGAAGTGTACCAGTGACACCTTGAGAGGTGAATTTACTCTGTTCTTTCTCCCTTGGAATCTCTGTCTCCCTGTGGCTCCATCTCCTGGGAAGTCCAGTAAGTCTGATGTTACCGGTATCGTGCAGAGACTGAGTCCAGCAGCATCAAGTATGGGGTAAAAACCCTGGCACCTCACCTTTCAGCTTAAAGCACCCTTTTGGACAAGAGTGGACATTGTAATTAACCTGTTGATATTTCACCCCTTGGAAGTGTTCAAGGTTTTGTGAGCTTTTATACTTTAGCTGGTTTTGTTCTCTGCTGTCTGAAGGGCTGTGTCCATTCCCTATTGTTATTGCCACTCCTCTTTTGGCATTTTGTTGCAAAAACTTATAAAACTTGTACCTTTTTCCTACTTCACTCCAATGGCTCTCAAGAGTAAAGTCTTCAGGCAATTTGAATTTGTGATACCCTGCGGAAGGCAATAGAGGTTTAACGGAGCTACTTTGTGTTAGAGCATCTGGCCCCAAATTCTCCAGGGAAGCAGAGTATCATGTACCAGATCAAAGGGCCAGGTTGATGTGTGCTACAAACAGGGAATGGGGAAATTTGTTGAGATGGAAAATGATTTTGCCACCTGCTTCCTCACCTTGAGCAGGACCTAAAACAAAGTCGCTGGCAGGGTTCCTAAATGGAGTTATATTACAGTGATTAACAGGAATATTATTGCTACAAGTGGTAATTCGTGATTTACAGTTTCATGCTTGTTCCTAACCTCTGTCATTCTTTCACCACCGAAAGAAAGAAGCAGTAAAACATTATGAGATGAGCCTGTCTGATGTCATGTTTTAAATATATTTAACAATTAGAAAGGTAGAAAACTCATAAAGGAAGCTTGTTTTGCTATAGTGAGATTTTTAGTGTAATTTTGTCCTGATCTGGATACAATGGAGAAAATTCAGCTCAGATTTGGGGTGTTTCTCCACCAAAAACATACTGAGTTTTGGTCTTATTTTCTGCCTCAGTTCTCTCCATCCCCTGTATGTTCAATGTAGGGTCACTGCAAAACTGAAAGACATTGTTTATCATTATGTTAATCCCATGCAATAATAGCAAAAAGCAGGAACCACATAGGACATAAGGAACAGTGCTTCTTTGTGGTCCTGAATTTTTCGAATCAGAAGCAAGTATTAGCAGGTAACTGACTGGTTTCTTCAGGTCCATGTTGAAAGATAAAAGAACAGTGTTCAACCCTACAGACAAGTAACAAAATCTAGACATGAATTAAAATATCAAATTGGCTTTAGAATGACCAAAAGTAAACTAGAGGCCTTATCCTAGGTTATTTCAGAGTGACTCACTGTAATTTCTGGAGTGAAGGAGGTCTCTCTGGAGTCAAGGAGCTCTCAAACCACTGCCAAGTGGTCCAAATATCCCATTCAGCACCGCTCTTGACCATCTAAAACATGGTCTATCTACTTCATCAAATCAGCAGAGCAATTTATGATGGCCTTGGGGGAGATTTTAATCACATCAAGTTTTTTTCTTCCTCCTCCTTTTTTTTCCCCTGCTGTGGAAGCAGTTGCCAGGTCTCTACTCTCTTTCTGTAACTGGAACCGCTGAGAAGAAGGAGGCAGAAGAGCCAGTTTATTTCATTTACTGATGCTGTAAGCCCTGTCCAGCTGCTCTTGTTCCTGTGAGTAGCGTAGCCAGGACTGCTGCTGTCTCCACATTGCAGTGCCTCTGTCAGTGTGATAAGGCTGCAGCAGCAGAGAGCATCTGTCATCAAGCGTGACAGGACAGATTCCCTGCCTCTGTACTTGGGAAAACACACCTCTGCAAAGACATGCACACATAGGCCTGCAACATTTACATGCATGCTAATATATAATGTACATAGTCATCTGCCTGCACCCTGAAAGTCTACACAAACCCATTCCAAGGATCTCTAGGGAGAGAAATGTATAAACCAGCCCCATCCTGCCTGTAGGACTGAAAAGGAGTATTTGTTTTCTTGGTCTGATAAGCCATGTATTGGAGACAACAGGGCAAGTATCAGAAATAGCAGAATTAATTCCTGTGCAGGGGTCACATGCCACCAGCTAAGGTTATGGAAGAACATAAGATAATCTGACCAAAAAAGACAGGGAAGCTGTTGGGGGGAGGTTTCTGAGCCTGCTACTGCTAGCTGAAAGATTGATCCTGGTTGACTTTCACCCAGTGAAAACCTTCTGTTGGTGCTGTTACCAGGAACAAGATCAGTAAAACACACTTTAGGATGGGTTTTTTTCTGACTTGAGTATCTTGAGGTTTAATTCTTAACTGCTGTGTGCTCTGGGTGTGACTCTGACCATGGCACTGCAAGTCAGCTCTGCAAAAATCTTCATGGGGTAAATAAAAAAAATACCTATAAGGATTTCAAAGAACACTCACATAAATGTAAAATTTTGGGCCCATTTATTTTTTCATTGATCTAACTTGTATATGTACTTTTGAAAACCCTGCCAAACCATCTTCATGAGTCTTCATCCATCTCCTTGTTGTGGAAAATCAGTGTGAAGTGCCAAAAAGTGGGGACACATTAGGTGACCAAAACTGGAAACCACTGAATTGTTAATTGGATAGGTTCAGGCAGGTTTATTTTGTGGAGAAGGGAAGAACTATTCTTCTTTTATTTTTTCCTTTGAAAAAATGGAATAACAGAGTTTCTCTTCCAAACATTCAGAATAGTTTGTCCAGGTGGATATTAGCTCTAAATGCAGGGACACCTCCAGGAATGAAGGCGTGATACAGTGCAGGCCAAACTACAAGGTGGTGTTTGCAAGCTGGGATCAAACTAGCACAAAGATTGTGGTCTTGTAAGGACTCAGCCCTTCCTATGTGTGTGCCTGAAGATTTTTCACTCTGTCTGGCTGCTATTAATCTACTAAAATCACTGGACAATGTCAGGCAAGCAGGTTTTCTTCCTCATATCTTTGTCTTTTGCTTTCCGCATATGCTCAGAACTACTGTCAGAATTAACTTCCTTGCTGGTATTTCAGCACTTCTGTGTCTGATCCCAGATGGATTCAGAATGACTGGAAAACATTGAAATGAAGAGTGAAATATTCTTTTAATGAAAAAGAAGACTCTTGGGTAGGAGTTGGAGGCTTATTTTATTTTTTTCTGCTAATGTGAACTGGATTCTTCAAACCTTACTACATCTTTATCCTAACTAGGAAACATGTCCTGACAGGTCTCCACTTCAGTGATGCTTCTTACTTATAGTCTGTCTGAAGTGGAGGAAAAGTGAGTGCATTGTTTGGGTTTTCTTTTTCCAGCCATTTTTAGTTTTGTTTTTTTTTACACAGGCTAAGCATAAATTAATGTGATAAACCAAAGGCCTTGCTGTAAACTCGAAGGAGGAAGTCTTCAAAGCCTCTGAAACCTGGCTGTGTAATGCTGGAGGAGTTAATGATGAAGAATCAAATTCTCAGATGGAGCAAATTGGCATTGTTTGCTTGAAATATATGAGTTTCATTGATTCAGAGCGGTTCAGGCCGTGGCCTGAAGTGTCTCACTCTTCTCCATTGTTTGCATTTTGAAGTGATCTCTGCTGGTTTCTTAATGGTTCTGTCTTCTATTGATGTATTCATGGGATGCCAGTGATGGAGCAGATCTCTAGCAAGGGCAGATGGTAGAGCATGGGAAAAAACATAGCTCAGTTTCCTGGGAAAATCTTCTAAGAATTCCTGAACAGCACTAAGGGTATTCCTATTCCAGCAAAGGTTTCTATGGGCTGATACCTGGTACTGCCATAAGATCTGCTATCTGAGCTACGTCTCTGCTCTTCTAAACATGAGGCAGTTTTCTTTTGGAGTGGCTCAAAGATGATTTTGCATTACAGAGGATATTTAGATTAGCTTTCTGACACTATTGAGAGTGAAGTGCTGGAAAACAGTAGCCTAGGAAGATGGGGGAATCATTGACTGGAGAGTTTGAGAGACAGGCTGGAGAACACCCTTTGGCTACAGCACCAGCAGGGTTTATTCTCTTTTGGACAAAGTGGCATTGACTTGAAATGCTGGTTGTGTTCCTTTGCAGTCTTACATTTTCTAATACTAAAATTAATTCAGCTTGAAAGACTGCTAAATTTACCAAGAAAAAGAGTGAATAAGAAATGAGTTATGCATTTGCTCTTTGGCAGAGCCAGAGCTTTATCAGTCAACCTAACCAAGTCTTTCTTCTGCTGATCATATTACCTCATGATCCCAGCATCATCTGGATCTCCATTCTGTGAGTGAAAAATTGTTAGCAGTGGCAGGGAATATTTTCTTTACACTTGTTATAAAGAGTTTTTAGTGGAGGACACGTGAACATTCAGCTCTGCTTTTGCCTGAAAATGAAAGACGTAAAAATTGGAGGAAACAATCTTGTTGCAATTAAGCCTAGGCAAAATTGCCCACAGGTATTTGCAGCTACTAAACTGGAGGCCACCCTCTGAAAGCCAGGCTATCACACAGAGCAGCTACTTCCAATTATATCCTACTGGAGGGAACTCCTAAGCTGCCAAAATTCATGGAGGAAAGCCATTCAGAAAAATCGTGACAAATGCCTCCCCATGGGAAAAAAACCCTGTTTTATCAAAATCTAAACATTTCTTGGAAATAGACCAAGTGCAAAAATATTTCTATAAGGAAGATTTATGAGATCCAAAGAGAAATTTCAAAAAGCAGGAGAAGGAGAGAGACAAATAAACAAACAAACAAACTAAATGATAGAGGCCAATTCTAAAAGCCAGTGTTCAGAGGATAGACATGGAGGACAAGGCTGAATCTCTGGGCCCCAGGGAAGCAGCCTGAAGGTGGGGATTCCTCATCTGAAGCTGCTCTGGGCAGTGCTGAACAGTTATCAATTTTGCACCAGATTGGAGCAAAAATATAAATATGCTCTGCATTTTGTATTCCCTCCTCAGCCAGGGTAAATGATCTGTCTACTCTTTACCACTTATCATAACCTGTGTTCAACTTCAGCTAGGGCATCACCTCAATCTCTGTTATCAATTGCACACAGCGTGCAACAGTCTGGTCTTCAGAGAGCTGAAAGGGATTAGCATGACCTCAGTCATCTTGCTTAACATGTAGATAACTAGAGGAACCCAAATGGGCTGCCCAGGAGAGGAGGGGACCTTGCTGAGACCCTTGGGCTTTAAAATCTGTGTATAACCAAGAGAACGACCAGTCAAGGTGTGGCAGCTGCATGCAGAGACAAAGACATGCTGCAGTAGGGAAACTGGGGGCTTATATTATTTTTAAGGTGATAATTCATAGAGGGCAGGAAGACAAATTTTCCATAGTGTTAGATTGTTGAGTCTATGACCAGAATTCACTGTTTCTGAGCTGGTTTGGATTAAAGAGAGGTTTGATTTAGAAAATGGGATTTCTGCGTGGATATTTTGTAAAAGGTGATAGCAAGAAGGGTAGGAAACAAGAAGTCAACAGGGAAATAAAATCAAAGTCATTGCAACAGATTGCTTTGTACAACCTGTTCTGAATTTTTCCCCAAATTTTTGGTTCACGCTGCCCTTAACATTTAGATTTTCATCTGTTTGCTCCTTTTTTTGAGAGGCAAACCATGTTAGGCATCTCATAAATGCTTACATGGAGATGTTTCCCATCTGCTTGCAGATGCACCACGCTTGCTTTCTGCTAGGGACCTGGCAGTTCTCAATGTTTAAATGAAACTGAACCCACTCCATTTGTTGCATGGGCAGAATCCAAGGAGCAAAAATGAACATTTCCCAGTGCTGGTGATTCTGTTACAGTGCACTGAGCTCTGAAAATACTTCCAAACATCCGCTGCAGGTTGCTTTCTTAAGGAGCCCTTCAATTAAGACAAAAAATTAAGACATCCAAAGTCATTCCAGGTGCACACACGTATTTGTGGTTTGTACATAAGCATTATTATTATTTCCATTTTCTTGGTCATCTTCCAACTAATTCCATTCCTTCAGCATACAACATTTGCACCTCTCTCTGGTGCTTCACCATACATTGTTCAGCATGGGCTGCCTCCATCCTAGGATGGTTTCACTTCAACAGTAGGTGGGAAGCACCAGGTTTGCTGCGTTCACTCCGACACTGAGGCTTTGCTGGGCATTGTTACTCACTGCTTTTGGCACACTTTGAAATATTCTGATGAGCAGGGCTCTGCTCTACCCTCATCTCTATAGGAACCCCAGCCAAACTCCAGCAGTGCCATCCAAACACTCAAAACCTTCCCAGTTCTCTGCTTGTGCGAACCTCATCTGTCTCTTTCTCTTTTGATTCACTTGCCTGTGAAAGGTTTGTGCATTTTGCAGACAGCATGGAGGCGGAGGGCGGGGGTGGCAGGGAAGATGAAGAACTCAGTAATATACTGAGTATATAGAACAGAGTATAATATACTGAGTGATGTAACAGCGAGAGAGCTAAGCGAATGCTACTGCCTTGTGATTTACTGCTTGCAAATGGCATCTCTTCTTCTGAAATACTGTTAATTTAATAGACAAACATCCTAGGATAAAGGCTCACCAGAGACGCAGCTGATGGGATAAACACCGAGAGATTAAAGACCTGTGGGCAAAGTGTATAATTCTGTTATTAAAATCCCAAAGTGCTCCCTTAAAATTAGACCCTAGCAAAGGAAGAGGAGTGGAAAACCTATGCTTAAAAGGGGGAGTTATTGTGTTGAGCACTTCAGAATCATTTGCTAAGCAAAGTTAAAAGGAATAATAGTGCTGAGCTGGGTCTTCTGCTTGTTTTCCTCCTGCTGTCCCTAACTATCAAAGTGGTATAAAAGAAACCTACTTATTAGCTATGTGTTGAGAACATTTTCCAAAGGCAGCCAGAAAGCCATCAGTGACAGCATTTCTGTGACCTCCTAATTGCACCCCAAACAATGAGGCTGCTGTTAGGCCCAGAAGAGAGATACATTTGCAAAGTGTGTCCCATGTCATTATATCCCAGCTGACGAGTGCCATGCCAAGTGGTGCCTGTTAGAACTTACTTTTGCAATATCTAGTGATTCCAGCTGAGATCAAGCTGTTGGTAGACTGATGCTGCCCAGGCTCTCAGGGAGACCACACAAACAGAGACATCATCACCAAAGAGAGGAAGCTGACACATAGGGATCCTCATCCTCTGGATAACCTCAATCTGAATAAACCTAGGTCTTGTTTCTTTACACACCATTGACCTGTTTCACTGCAGATTGCTTAAACAATAAACCCAAGTGGATGGCTTGGGCTTCCTTGTTGTTGAACCCCCTCTCTGAACATTTTCTGTGCACCCAGAGCAGTGCTGGATGAGTCTTTTCTAGGGGACAGGTCATGGAGGCAACTCATTTGGTGTTCTTGGATGAGAATATCTTGATCTAAGGGAGGGGAAATGTTGAATTTCAATGACACACAGGAGGGATTTGAGAAACACCACTGTCAAGCAAGACAAGTCTGCACTCCTTTACCATGAAAATATCAGCTAGAAGAAAAAAAACTAAAAGCTTGGCAGTGGAATATGACCATTAAGGAGCCAAAGACAAAGGCAAGGAGAGGTGTAGTACCTGGCTCTGCTTTCTGCTTGAATTCTATCTGCTTCTCTTAGATGAGCATTACTAGTGGTACCACATGAATGAGGTGAGTAAATAATTAATGAAGACTTAGTTGCTTGTTGTTCTGAATAGTATGGTTGAGTACAGGACAGCTTTTCTGACAGAAAATTTCTCTGGATGTAGTTACTGATGAGCTGGTCATTCGCACTGAAAGGACTTTTAATGCTGTGGTCAAAACTCAGAATTTCTCTTTCAGTGCACAAAAATTCCATCTTTTTAACATTTTTTTCTAAGTTGTGCTGAAAAGTCAACATTTTCCTATGACCTGTGGTGGGAAAACTCTGAAAAAATATTTTATTTCAAATCTCCAACATTTCCACCACCATGAAATATACACTGTTCTTTTCTTATATGAGAAGGATGGTTCTTTAGCATAAAAGAAGTCAAAATATTCTGTTGCCACAGACTAAACAGCTGTCTTCAATTGAAATTATACTGAAATCAGTGTTTGTTCCTGTAGCATGTTTTGATTTTGACAAATTGATGTTTTCCAGTGGGAGAACATCCCATCAAGATGTCAGCTACTTCTGTAATTGGTGGAAACTAAGCTTGTTTTCCATGAATATGTATCCTGTGGTTGAATTCCTGGGTGTGTAGTTAATTAGGAACTCCAGCAGAATCAGCTTTTTGATGAAACTTGTAAGCACTTAATATTTTTGAGGCTGTTAATCGCTGTATCACTTTTGATTAAACCTGTTCAATTGGTTCAAACGTTATCGGATAGTTCTGTGTAGTGGAATGGGTAAAGGTATTCTCACACATTTGCACATCCAAAAACAGAGCATGATTTTGTTAGGAAATGAGGACAAAAATGCACCTTTTAAAGATTTAACTCTGTTTTGGTTGAGATATGTCATGCTTTCTAGCTGGACACTAGAAACATGAATGGTCTTCATGCAAGGAATCTCCCTTATTCCCCAAATGCTCCCGGTGAACCTCAGGAAATCAGTGCCATAGACTTTCTCATACTGTGGGTCTCTCCATGAGGGGATCACTCCACTCCTTGTTCTACACAAGGACATTATACAAGGACACAACCACTGCAGAACTCCCTCCAGACACATCTTTTGGAGCTACATTAGGAGAGAGTGGAAGAGAGCCCTCAGATTAACAATTGTCGTTGACAAATTACTTTGAAATCAACCGATCATGACAAAATGCACTTTACTTCATATTAGTCACATATCACTGATAGCAATATTAGAGTCCATAAACATGCTTTTAATGATCAAATGTTATTTAATGTATGCTGAATCTCACAGTAAGTGGAAATTAAATGGACAATTTAGTGTATAATCTCTATGCATAGGCTCGAAACATTTCTCCAGTGTATAAACATTGACAATAAAGCTGTTGTTCAACAGAATACTACAGCTGCCAGATGTTAAAGGTTTTGGCCTTTAAATGTGTCGTCCCAAAGAAAAAGGTTAACATTTGCTTTAATACTGGTATGCATTCTATAGTAAAAGGAATTCTAATTCTATTCTGAAGGCAAAAATGGCTGGTGGGTAAAGGAGAGGACCTAAAAGACCTAAAAGATCCCTGTTTCCAGGCTTGTCATTGGTCAATTGAGTGGCCATGTCCTGTTCAACAGGTCTTTTGTTTTCATCACCCTTGTCTTCTGTGCAACAACTTACACACTGAGATATCTACAGTGAATTTTGCTAGCAGCTCAGTCAGGTACCAGCCCTGCCATTGAGACCAGATTGCAGCAAGGAAAAGGAAGATTTGTTTAACTTTCTTTGCCATGACTCTGTCCATCAGTAGCCATCTGACCCCCGACCACCACTGCAGAAGAAAAGGTTTCTATCCACTTGCTGCTTCTAACTTGTGTTAGTCCTGTAAAGCGACACAGCAATAGCAAGCATTAAATTAATTTGGCATGCAAGACAGAGAGTGCCTGTTAACTCTGTGGTACAATACTGCATTTGCAGAGGTGGCTGTTAAGAAAACAAATTTCTTTTTTGATTTGTAGACTGAACAAATTTAAACTGGAGTCCTTGAACACAGTCACTGAACCTCATTGTGCTTTTTTTGTTTAAAGACCAAGAAAAGGAGACATTGTTCTCAAGAAAATGTTTTAAATACAATGAAGTCTCTGCAATCCAACAGTTCTTTGAGACTCCAGCATTTGCAAAAGTACTGTTAAATTCATGTAGTGCCACAATATCGCAGACTGAGGAGCCAGGCCTTGGTGTACCTGTTCGCTTGGAGGTAGATCAAGTGAAATAAACCCCAGACTTGCATAACAGTGCCAGGAGTGTCCTGAGACAGACTGTATTCACATCAGGATTCCTTCTTCTTGAGTGGTTTGGATGGACATTTGCATTTAACCCTAAACCAAACTAAGGACCTTTGGCAGGTCTCCCATAGTAATGGAAATTCCAGTCCCCAATACCTTCCTTTCCTATCTGTGTTGTGATCCCAAGGTATTATCACAGCTAGAGCTTTCAGTGGAAGAAATGCTGCAAAAGAATTCCTGCAGACTCCGTGAGCAAGGTATTCTCCTCTGGGGAGGATATTTACAACCCCAAATCAAAATAACTGGCTTGTACCATAAAACTCCCCAGCTCAAGCTTCACCTTCAACCCTGCAAATGCTAAAGGTGGTACATGATGCATTTCCCACTCTGCTGCTTTCAGAAAACCCATCTAAGATTCTTTGAATAAATATCCAAAGAGAGGGGACGTGAGCAGCCGTTATATCCTGGTGCACTGTGATGGCCCCTGTATCAGAAAATGGTCTTACTACAATGATGATTATGAGCATCTGATTATATCCTTCTGATAACCTGCTTTGAAATAAACTCACCAGGGTCTTCCCACTGCTTGGTGAGACCTTTCTAAACCCCTGGTTTATCCATAAAATCACAATGATGAGCTGAGGAAAAAAAATCAGAATTTTTGTGCCTCTCATCTTAATATTTTAGTTTGTCCCTTTGTGCAGACTTGCCTTCATGCACAGGAGCCATAAATCTGGCCTGTCACTTTTATGATTATTAGTGGTTAGACCTGATGAATATTGATATGTGGCAAGCGCTCTTTCGACATTAAATACATTTGCCAATTTTCCTCCTCCAAACTCCACCCGTTAATGCTTCATCCAATATGAATCAATATTGGTTTAATAATTAACATGTTTAAACATTTTTAATGTATATTTCATGATGAGAAGATCTATGTTTATTTTATGATGATAAAATATTTAGGGCCCAGGGAATTTTACTGTGCTGTCATCAAAGCTTTAGTCGGGCCCTTTTCACTCAGCCTGAGGGGGCATCTCTCTGTCTCTTCTCGCCAAATCCAAGGCTGGAAAGGTTTCAGCTACTTATACAGAAGGTCTGTTTATGTCAGTCTGGAGTTATATGAAATATGTGGTGGAGCTGAAAGGGAAGGACTGCCTGTGTCTTTGCCACAGAAGGAGAGTGTCCACTGTCACCAGCATAAGCTTGAAACAATGGCAATGGAGATGGATGAGGGTCTGACCTGGAGAGACTTGTAACAGGTTCAGCTTCAAAAGCAATTTAGACTAAAAGTTAAGACTCTTGGAAAACATGCACAAGAGTGAGCAAGGACCAAGAGAGTCCACCTGACACTGGGAAGGCTTTCAAGGACCCATGGTGCTCACCGCATAAGCAGGTGCTTATTCTTCCACTTCAAGCCAGCAGGTTTGACTTTCTGCTGCTGCTTCTGGCCTGGCAAAAGATGGTGTTAAAGCAAGTTTCCTGGAGTGGGAAGGTTTGATCAGAGCTGGAAACCTGAAGGGATTATTCCACAGCCCATGTGTAACATGCAGAGGGTCCTGACAGCCTGACAGGGGAAAAAAATACCTATAAGGTGGAAAAGGCTTAAGAAAGATTTAGTGTTCTGCTGCTTGGCCTTAGAAGTGTCTGGCTCCTCAGATCCTACAAGATTTCATCTCCACATAACCTTGCAGAGGAAAAAAGAGCACAGACTGCAGATCCATGCATTTGGGTGATGCTTTGGCTTTGCACTGGCTCTTACACAAGGGTGAGTTTTGCTCTGGCTGCTTAGGGCCACAAGGGAATCAGGGATAATGAACAAACTGGCTCTGACTTCAATGAAATCCAGGTGAACTTTTCCTGTGAGACTGTGATTAATGTGATAAAGATGATTATGTTTATTTCCATGTATTTGTTGAAAATTATTCAACTGGTCACAGTGCAGCAGCTCCTGATATTCCACTTCTGGGCAGCAGAACAAGTACTGTGTAGTACATCTGATGTGGCTCTAATCAGGTACAAGCCCTGACAACACCCCTCTTATGGATAGGTTGGAGGAGCACTGCAAGCCATTTTCAGCAGGGATGCTGATTGCAAGAAAACACTTTTCTTGCAAGATTTGCTGTGGAACATGTTTATTCCAGAAGTATTTATAAAAAAGCCTGCTTAAACAACCCATATCAAAGTCATGATGTCTCCTGAGAAGACATTTCCTTGTCAAGGTGTGTTTGCTTGACAGCACAACCAAAAGGTGGAAATGTAGTGTGGTTTCACACTTTATTTTTTGAACCCATGTAAACGTCTGGCATTCACATGCAGAGTTCCACAGCTTAGCAATGCATCTTGTGAACCTATTAGATGCTTTATGGAAAAAGGAAATCTATCAAGGGCACTAAACCTGAAGATAACATCTCTGGCTCAGGGAGTCCCTGAGCTGCTGATCACTGGAGGCTGAGAACCAGTAGGAGAGAAATACTGCCAAGTAAGGCTTGCCCTGTTTATACAGTCTTTCCTAGAGGCATGTTTTTTGCCACTCTCAAACATATGATACTAGGCTGGGGGGACTTTTCCTTTCATCTGACAAAGCTCTTCTTTTATTCTTATGGAATCAAATGTGAAACAGAGCTGGGGGAAGGTCAGTTAGGATGTTACCTTCTAAAAGCACGTGTTTTGACTTGAACTTAAAAACCTTTCTGAAAAATAGGGAAGAGAAAGTGAATGCTTGCACATCTTGCTTGACACCAGGGAAGTTCCTGCAAGATTCACACAAATAAATAATTAAATTTTTAAAAGAAAAAAAACAAAACAACAACCTGACAAGTTTCAAAGGTTTTATTTAACTTCATTGTGATTATTTTCCACAGCTCTGGTTAGGAGTAGCAATTATATTAATCCTTCTCTTCCAGGTTGTTAATCCTAGCAAAGCAACCTGTTGCTTGGAAGATTGTATGTTGTTAAGGAGCTCCCTGAGAATATTTATTCATGCTTAGGGAGTGCATTCCTAATGCACACACTTTTCATTTAGGCTGAAATTCACCCCTAGGAAGGGGGGTTGTGCTCAAAGCCTTGGTATCACTTAATTCACACTTAAAGCCTTCAAATCAGAGGATAAAATGAAATCCAATGGAAAACTCTACTGTTGTGGTTATGAGACCACAGTGCAGAAATCAACGGGGCTATGGGAGAGAAAAGGAAGATCGCTGAAATTAAAATCACTTCCTCTGAATTTAGTGGATCTGAGCCAGTGTGAGAGATGGGAGACAGAAGAAAGATGCCCACATAGTTATATGAGCTTGTATATTTATGCTCCAAACCTGAGTGCATAGTGTAAATCGGATAAGACAAGTAAATTGCACCCAACGAGCAGTGAAAGCAGGCAACGGCATTCATGCGGAATCTCAATTTACACCGCAGCTGGGGTCTGGAGGAGCTTCACTGAGAAAGCAGGGGTCTGAATCTCAATCTGCTTTTTATTCCCCCCTCTTTTTCACCCAGTTATTTGGCATAGTAGGTATGCTCCAGTGAGATCAGCAACACAGCACTCCGAGGCTGCAAACCAGTCACCCGGTGCCTGCAAAGAAGTGTCCCACGTCGGAGGACGTGTTCCACATATTGCTAATAGCCTAAGAAAGATTTGCATGGGCACCGTGCTCTGACATGGATTGCTGTCATTTCCATGTTAATACGCTGCTGTTCACCAGCCAGCAACCTTTGTCCTTGTAAAATGCTCCCATGGCTTTGTCACAGCAGAGTGGCTCAGGGGGCGAGCCAAGCAGACTTGCTGCCTCATGCTAATGGTGTTATGTTCCACGACTTTTTCATTTAGACCTATCAGGGAAAAGTTCTCAATATTGTTCTCTGAGTATAATTTAAACTATTCATAGCATGGTTGTATCCCAGGTCCTTGCAGACCTTTCTGTCACCTGCTTTCCGTGAGGTGCATCCTCTGCTGCTCCTGGGGCACTGCTGCCACGTCTTAGCTGAGGGATGCTGTTGGGTATGAAGCCAATGGGCTCATGAGGATGTTGGCAGACACTGTGGGATGGCCCATCTGCACATCAGGGCTGGGATTCATCTCTTCTGACTTTCAGCAGCTCCTGCACGATTGTGTTCAGCTGAGTTAGCTGTCTAAACTCCCCTTATAACTTGAAAAGAGAAATAAGCAATTCCACAGCACAATTCATCTGACTTGTTTTAGACATCTGCCTTAGAAGGAGATGAATTAGGCCCTAGAAGTGACAGTTTCTCTGCCTTGATTGTAAAGGGAGGCTCACCAACCCGCAGGGATGCTGAACTGCATGCTCTGGATATCTGTACACACCCAGATAAATCCCAGAGTGCATTCCTTATACTGATGTAGCCCAGGGACCCTGTGCTCTGGGGTGTTGAGCAACACCCACGGTTGTGCCCTCACCTGAAACAAGATCTCCTCTCCTTTAAGTGGGAGGTCCCAGCTTGGAGGAGCACAGTGCCTCATTTCTCTTGAACACAGTGGTTTGCTATGACAGATATTCCTATCTGTCCCTGTATAAATCTCTTCTGAAAAGCTGTCAGGCCATGTAAGAAAGAAAGATGGAGCTCCCTCTTACAAAGTGCTGACAGGGTGCCACCATGAACCAGCACAACAACAGGGCATTATGCACAAGCCAGCCACTTCTCTTTCCTCACAAGAATCTTGACCCCTTGCTCAGCTCCTCCTGTCCTCAGCTGAAGTATTAGAAGGTTTTTTGTTTTGTTCTTTTTTTTTGTTCAGCAATAAACCACATTTTTTTCCTCCAATGGTCTTCTTATCATATTTGAATTGGTGTTTGATTTAACTCTGTTCTTGTCTGGTGTTTTTCTGTTTTCTCATATCTCTGACTGCAAAAGTGTTGTTCACAGACATTTTTCCAGCGTAGATTTTATTCAGCAGCAGCTGACATTTTCCCCTGGAAAGTATTGATGAAGCTGTAGAGTGACAACTGTCCTTGTGTGTCAGAAGGCATTTTAGCACAAGTCTCTACAAATTGCCCTCTGTAAGTGTCTCCAGCAAGCTCCACTCCCAGCTTCTGCTGCAGCTCTTCCCAGAAGCCCCACTGGGCCCTGTCTCCTTCATGCTGGTCTTGCAACATGCACACCGACCCTATACCAGAGTGATGTGACATCTGACTGCATAGTCCTAAAGAAAGAAGCAGGAGAAGCCCAAGAAGAGAGAAAATATTTTCAAATCTTCATTTGTAGGGGTGTATTTTGCATACACACCTCTCCTCATGTACTCCCATGGTGCTTGGGTATCACTGAGGGCACAAAGGCTTTAGGGAAATGCTGAAACTGTTGAATCCCAGAGTTTGAAAGCTGTTGACCTCAAGATGTGCAAGTCATCTTCCTCCCACAAACACCCGTGTGCTCTCTCTGAAAGGGCTGAAAAGAGTCTTTCCTTGCAGGTGTCTCTCTTCAAACTGGAGGAACTAACCAACATCAGAGATTTTGGTCATCAGTTATACAGCTCAGCTCCCTGCAGTTACCCATGGGCTGTGTGTGGTAAACAATGTTGTACATTCAGCCAGAAGCCTCCTCTACACACATGGGCATCTGCTTTTTGCTGCTTACATGCTCTCTGCAGGGACACTGGCTTCAAAAACCAGCATGGTCTGTGAATGCTGGGCACGTCCTGCTATACCTGCTGCATCAACTGGACACTTCTGTAGGAGATGCATCAAACACACACACATAGCATGAGACACAGGAGAATGGGGGGAGCCATGTGTGCTTACTCATATAAAGACCCACGTAGAAATGCACTGAGACACACTATGTGAGCGACCACACTGTATTTATTTACTGGGAAATAGTCCTTTAAAGATCTACAGTAATCACTCACACGCAACCTCATCTCTGAACTCAGATGTGCATGCACAGACTCTTCCCCCTGGATTTTTGTGCTGTGCAGTCTTCAGGGGTGTCTGTACCTGGTCTGTCTGCTGGATCTATCACATTCCAGGACTTTATCCAGACCCCTTCAATGAGGTTTCAAATGTTTCTGTGCATGTTTCAATCAGTTGAGGCATGTCAGACAAGTAAGTGCTGTGGAGGTACCTGCAAATTATACCATCTGGCTGCCTCAGTGAGCCAGACAAGAGGCAGACTGGAGGGAAAGGGGGAATCCAGGCATTAAAGGAAGGAGTGGAACGTAAAACTAAGCATTTGTGGAGGAGAAACATTTAAAAATCACTCCAAAAAATCTTGCAGTAAAGGTTTACCCATTTTATTTATTAACCAAATGTGGTAAGTGTGAAAGACTTTTCTTTGGAGTGAACTCGGTTTGCTGGAAGATCATTTCCAGCTTAACCTTCGTGCTTTGAGATGCCAGAAAATGTGGCAGAATCCACAGATTCCCACGTCTGGGCCTCTGGGGTAAGAAACAGTTCACAATAGATGGCAGTGGGTTCAGTACAACTGATTAAATAGGTAACTCCTTGGCTAGATAACAGATGACAGGGCATTATTCCTCTACACCTGCTTAAAAAGAACACAGGTAAATTTTCATGCATGAGTCTGCATGGAACGATGTCATTTCCAGCTAAAGAATGGGTAGATCAGGTTTTTTATCTTGTGTACAGCATTTCAAGTTCTCATTAAAAACCAGACCCCTCACACCACCTTTGCAAGGTGGCTTTAAATCAGAACTGGAGGTTTATTATGGGGGAAGAGGAATTTTCAGGGGAAATAAATTATTTTCAGATGAAGTATTACTTTTTCTTTCAGAAGGGTTAAATGGAGTGAAAAAAAAATAGAAAAATAAAGAAAACCAGTTAAGCAGGCTCAGACTGGGTTCTCAGACCAAATTGGATGGATAACCTTCTGACAAGTGCTCAGAGGGAGACTTGCTTGCCCAAGTTGAGAGACAGGAACAGCCAGTGACACAAAGACTTGTGTCACCATGATGCCGGCTGTACCTCTTCTGGAGGTAAATCACAGATGCTCATCATCTGTTGCAATGTTGACCTGGCAATTTCCCTTAGCAGAAAACTCCTAGTGGGAAAAACAAGGAGGGGGAATAAAAGTGTATATTTGTTGAAAGGGAAGCATGTTTTTGTTGACTCAACCTTCATTAAATGGCTCTCATTATTGCCGCAGTGTGAGCTGTTGGCAGAGCCTCTGCTCTGTCACTAAACCCTACGGCCATCTGGAGAAGAGAAAGAAGGGAAGCGGGGCAGAAGAAGAGCCTGAGTGTCCAGAACCTCTTTCTGCACCTCATCCCCAAGCTTGCTCTGATCTGAAAGAAAGATGTTGCTCTGGGAGGTGCCAGGAGCCCTGTGGCTGAGTTATAAATCTCACTCAGTCAGAGGGGAAGATTTATACTCCCAACTTGGAAACGATGCCTGTAGCACACACACACACGGTTCCACGCACCCGCATTCCCGCACGGCAAAGCCCAGCAGCTTTGCCAGAACTGAGACTGAAGGCACGGTGAGGTCCCAGGAACAGCTGAATTGCTTTCACAGCCTCCCAGCAAAGCTTTGAAGGCAAATTGGGGGCTTGTGTTTTAAATGGGTCCCCAATTTGCATTTTGATCAGCTAACAGGCCACGCAAATTCCATGGTAAAGTACTGATCTGTCAAAGGCATTTGACAGTTTTCAACAATTGCTGAAATGTCTTTAAAACAGACCTATGAGAGCTGGGGAGAGAGAAAAAAATAATCAAAAAACCTCTGCCTGATGAGTGAGTTCTTTCATCTGCTAAAAGCTCTCCAAGCTCACAAGCCTGAGGCGGACTTTAAATAGAGTCAATGGAGAAATATCTTCCCGACAGGGGAATGATGAAGCCCTCCAATAGCCTCTCTCCCTTTCATTCCCACTCTCTTTCTCTTACACACGTATTTACTATTTCTCTTTCCCTCTCTCCAGAAAAAGTCCTATCCAGGCTGGTGCTGGATACCCTCACTTCTCATGGAAGTCAGGGAGGTGTCTGCCGTTCAGCACCTGTTGGGACCCAAACTGGACTGTCCAGGGGCATCTCATAGGGCTGAACTTCAGGATGGTCCTTCAGCCATGTGTTCACAGGATCTCCTGCCTTTGTGAATGATGTTGATGCTGTAGGGTTATTTTACCACAATGTAAAGGGATTCTCCAGTTTACCGTGTTTTTAGATGAGTCACAATGGATTTGCTGCTGGGTTGCCAATCAGACACAACCTGCTTCAGGGTTCAACAAAGAGACAAAATATTTCCTGAGGACATATCACAGGGAGGCATTAAACTGCCCTGAAATACCTCTTGGCAGTGTGAGATGAAGCCAGTTGCATGGTCCCACAGCGAGCCACTGAGCAAGCATTTTAGCCAGAGCATAAGAGGCTTTGAGAGGCAGTGGTGAAGTGCCCATAGGGACCTTTTGCCAGTTTGTCACAACATTTTTGGGAGATACAAGACAACAGAAAGAGCCTAGGATTTTCTAGGGTCATACAGCTGTGCTGGGTTATCTGTAAATATTTCTGTAAGATCAAAAAAAGTCCACATCCTGAAGCAAGTTGCAAACCTGAAAATTCAAGTGCTCTGCAAAGTCAGAGTAAGTGAAATAAATACATAGACCTAAACTCTCTCAGTCAAGTGAAACTTTCTGTTTCAGCTGGGCATAAACCTTTTTCTTTCATTTTGTCACATATTGACAAAGCAAACAAAAAACCCTTCGATCCCATAATTTGCTAAGCTACAAAACAAGAAAGACATTGTGAACTGTCATTTTCAGCATTGCACGGGAGATAACCTGGGCAGTTTCCAAAAATCTCCTCTGTTCCAAATTTCTGAGTGAAAAAGATATTAGGACTGGGCCATTTAAAAAAAGTTTTCAATGAATTTTTGATTTGGGTTGAGAGCATCCTTAGACAGTCACATGCTGAGAAGCATTCAGAAGAATGACTGAGAGCTGGAGTTTCAGGCTACCAAGATTCCAAACTCTTTCCGACTTTAAAGATCCCAACAACTCCTTTTCTGTGTGAATGAAGTCAGCTCATCTTTGGGTGCTTCTTTGTGGATGAGCCTGCTGACCTCCACAGAGCCCTTAGGCCATCTCCACGCATAGTGACATAATAATGATGGATAAGAATAATTTACCATTTTGGGGAAGAGGCAGAGCAAATATCAGCATTTCCCAGGCCTGCCCTAATCTGTGGAGCCCAGCTCTGCATCGACCTGCCCCCTTTCCCAGAGCAGTGTGCAACTTCTCAACCCAACAGCACATTCCTCTCCCTGCCCTGCAGCTTAGCTCTGATATCCCAGCAGTTCCTATGGTCTTGACCTCACAAGCATTGCACAATCTGCCTATGAGCCTGTTCCTCCTGCTTCATCTCAGTGATACAGCATCAGCCTTAGGCAAACTCAACTATGAATAACTGCTAACTATGCCTTGAGGCTGCAAACCTTTTCAGATATGCATGTAGACTCTACCAGCTCAAACAGGCACTTCTACCTACTTGTTCCACTTCTCTTGCTCTTCCTGGTTCCAGTGTGATGCATTCCTTCTGCCCAGTTCCTAGAAAACATCCTGCTGGATGCTGCTATGGGTCATAAAAGTGATATGTAAAATCACCCTAATATGGTGGGATGAGGAAAGAAGGTTGGTGCTGAACTAGTGTGGGCTGGGAGAGATCAGCAGTACCTCTCACACTGAAAAAAAATGACGTAATGTATTTAGGTCATATCTATGTGTGAATTACAAGGCTGTGATGGCAGCACATCATTTGTAGCATGGTGCAGTTCCCAAGTGCTTCAGGACTTGGGACCTGTGTGGCCCCTTGGGATAGTAAATGTTCTCTCCATGCTTGCTCCAGGTGAGATGATCCCACCAGGATAAGGAGACAACTGAGTCTAGTGTGAAATGTAGAGGAGGAAGAGCTGCAGTTAAAAGGTTCCATCCCGGAGCTAATATCCCTAAAGTGTCTAATTCCAACCCAGCTCTGCACAATGATGTATGGCGTTCCCAGCTTGCATTAGCCCTGCATTAGCAATGACTGATGAATCTCTGCACCACTTGTCTTTGCATGCTCTGGATGAGGCCTCAGCAAATTATCTCAATCATCTGCTTCTCCTGCACACAGCTCTGGCCTCACTGCATTCTCTAGTTGTCTCTTCCCCTCTTCTGTTCAGCACACAGTCCACAGTTACTCTCTCCTTCTTCTAGTATTCTCTCCCTATTTAACCCAAGCACGTCATCTATTTAATCCTTAACTAAGTCAATTGGAGTTGTATCCTTGGGAGAGGAAAGAGCATGCAAGGTCTCACTACTTTTCCTCCTCCCCTGGGCCATCCTCTAGGAGAATTTCCCTTTGGCCTTAGTTAATCAGATGATCCAGCTCAGTGAGTGGGGAGAGCTGCCTCAGGTCAACGTTCAAGCCTTTTTCTCCTTAACAGCTTCTTTGTGACAGTTCCCATTCAGCATTTATCAGTGGGTATTTAGCTATTAATTTCCCATCTCCATCAAGTGGATGGTGCACAGGGATGGTTGGTCTTGGAGTTCACTGAAGTTTTCCACTTGGGAAAAATTTTAGGGTGTTACCTTTGGCACAAGCTGGACATCTTGGTGGGTTAAACACAAAGATGAGGTGGAGGTTGGAAGAAGACAAAGTGACTCTCATGGACAACTTAGCAATTGGAACTGGATGGCTCTTTTCTTGTTCTTTCCCATTCTCCCCTCGTGCCTGGCAATGGTCATTGGTGGCAATTTGTGTCATGCCATCCTGGCCTCTGAGATTTTGCAAATCCATTCATTATGGCCCCCAGGAACAAATCTCATCAAATCACCGGTTTATAAACTGCATTTCAGATATGTTACATGAGCACTGATTGCAAATCTGAAGACATTTCCATTTTGCCTGAGGCCAAGATTTTTAATTTAAGAAAAAAAAATTCCCATCAGGGTCTGCGTGAAGGCTCTTTAGATATTCCAACCAGCATAGTTTATTTAAAAATTCAATAAGGCAATTTTCATGGCAGCAAGGAAAAAGAAGCAGTGCTGGTGTCTGCACATCCAGAGAGGAAGAAGAAGCAGCCAGGATCTCATCTCCCAGACCCACTCAAGCCAGACTATGCTGCTACCTCATTTTAGTTCCCACCAGCCTATGACCCCAAAACTGAGGAACCTTTTCTGCTTGACGTTTGAATTTTCTCCAGCAGTAGAACAAGGATTAGGGAGTGGGGAGCAAAAATGGCCTTTTTAGAATAATCTGCTACCCAGGAGTCACATTAGCTAACACAGAGCAAATAGAAACCTATTTCAGGACTTCATGAGACTGGTGACAAGGATTATGGTAAGGGAGTGGTTAGCTTTGCGTAGTTATAGCCATGGGAGGTAGACAGAAGGTAAGTAGGATGCATATCAAAAGTTTTTATTCTCTGCTTTCTTTGAATCCTAAGGGGCTCCTTGGGAAGCAGAGGCAAAACTGAATTACTGTATTTAGATCAGAGGTGAAGAAAAGTCCCTGGCTGCTCTAGACCGTGTAGTAAAGGTATTTTCTGCTGTCTTATGGCCTTTGTTATCTTGCTGTTTGTTCCTTAATGAGGCATAGACAATAGCGAGGACATCCCCTTGCCTTGGCATCAGGACACACCCAAGCCCAGCCTTTAGAGGGTTGGGAGATTCCTATCCCATCAAGGAAAGACTTAGTGAGAAATCAGTGGTGAGAAAAAAAGAAAGAGAAGGAAGTGAAAGAAGAAGAGGAAGAGATCTCTATAACCCACCCTCCCCTCCAGACACCCCCCACAGAAGAGGGGAGACACCTGTGTGACCTCCCCAATGAGGAGTATTCAGGTCTCAGCCCGCTGGCAGAGCAGCCAAAGGACTTTCTGAGCCTGCTGCTAACGAGATCATTGAGACAAACACAGCGATTACTGTGAACCTTTTCCAGTCAGAAGGATGAGGTGGGGGTTTAATTAAGGTAATTATACTCAGCTGGAAAGGCTATTTTCAAAGGCATTTAAAGTCTCTAGGAAGGTGCTGTGCTGACAAGCTGGGTTTAAAGATAGTAATACTGATAGAGCACGTGAAACCTGCTGCCTGTGTGGACTCCTGGGCTCCAGCCACCAGCACTGCTACCGCCTTGCTTGAAGAACCTGGTGCTATGTAAGAGAGACAGGCAATGCTTTGCCAATGGCAATGTCAAGGATGAGTTTGTGCTGAAGCGTGTCCGTTATGGAGAAGACACTACTCTCTCAGCTCAAGGGAGTTTTCAGTGTCAGCACTTCTTTTCTCTCCAAAAGAGGACAAAGCCTTTCAACTTCAGAAATGTTCCCAGGTGAGTAATTTGTGGGGAGTGGCCAGTATCTGTGTTAGGTCAGGTCAGATGGCATTTTGTGCTTGTAATTGAGTGTTTTGGGTTTGTGGTTTTTTTGTTCTGTCCCCTCCCCTCCACTTTCCCTTAAACCCTTTTAGTGTGGTGATCTACAATTTCTGTATGAAAAGCCATTGCAGCTTCAAATTGGGAACTGGGCACTTTGACAGTGTCAGACTTCTGATTACTCAAAACTTTTATGAATTACAAAAGATGAGTCAGAACTGACCCTGGCCTGCAAGAAGCTGGATTTTGACAAATCTGTGCTTCCCTGTACAAGTCCCCACGGAATATTTCTAATCAGCTCTGGTTGTATCCATTCTACTCTCTTTGTTTTTTTTCTGACTAAAAGCCACTTACAAACCCATCACCCCTTGTTAGAGACCTGTCCTTCACTTGCTTTGTGACAGCTTTGCTGACTATTGGGGGTCCAAAGTAAGGACATCTCATTGTTTCTTTATCCTCAGCAAGAGAGATAGAGCGGATCAATGTGACTTACGCTTCACCCTTTCCCATTCAGTGCTGCCTCTCATTTTGTTCTGCTTTTAATATCATCTTTATTGCAAGTCTGTTCTAATGCTGCCTGTTTATTTATGGCTATTACTGAGATGATGCTTTAATTGTCGGATCAGCGCCTCCAGTCCATCAGCAAAGGAGCAAGCAGCTCTCCATAAGCATAATTTTTTATTTTGCTATGCCACATGCACACACAACACACACAATCAGGAACAGCCACGGTGTTATTTCCAATGAGCCTTTGTGCAGCTCTCTGTAATTTTACCATTTCTTGAAAAGGACAGCCTTTGAGTCTGTTTATTGTTCTTTCTGCAATGAGCATTTTGCCTTGTAGATCTGCAGAAAGGAAATTTAATTAGAGTAGTATTCAGGGTGGTTTTTATATATATATTCTACCAATTAGCATTTCATTAAGGTAGTTAAATTGCATTTGCCAGAGACAGACACAACCCATTGCAGAGTATTATTTTAAGGTCTCATTTCTTTTTTTCTCATCTTGCAAGCTGAAAATGAAATCAGGTAGTGATTGATTAATTATTAATTCATTACTAGTGATGGAGTTGGGTTGGAGCTGGTCAGGAGTGTGGGAGAGGGGAAAATGCAAGGCACAATCTTGTTTTATTTCTTTGGACAACTTTACATCTGAGGTGGACAGACGTCCTAAAGCTAAGGAGAAGTGCTGGGCTGCCTTGGGTGTCTGACACTTCCTCCTTCTGAGTATTTTCTCATCCTGATGTGAGGATGGAGATAGTAGACAGAGAGCAGTAGTATCTCATCAGTATCCACTCTAAAATCTTTTGAGTAAGAACCATCCTACTCCTTGGTTAATCCTCCTCCTTCCTGATGATACAACCAATCACTGGGATGGATGATTACTGCTCTTTCTGGAGGGCTGATGAACTAGGACACACACCCACACGTGTCAGCCAGCAGGAACATGCCACAACTGTCCAAACTGCACATCTGCCTTGCTCTAGAAGAGGCTTAAACCCTGCCTTCTCTTTCATTTATGCTTGCTCTGAAGGCTCCTCTCCATCCCTCCCTCTGTTTGTAGTGTGGCTTTGTCTCTCTTTGTTGCTCTCAAGGTCACCATTGATCAGATTGTGAGTACTTTACAGCTGCAGCCTTGGACAGGCAGAAAGAAATTGATTGCAGTCAATTCAGCAGTAGATTGAACTGTATTGACTTGTCCCCTATTCACACAGACATAGAGCTTTGCTACCTTTTAATTACCATGGCTATCCCTTCTCAGCACCTGTGGAATGGTTGGGTGTGTGCACAGGAGTGTAGGGGGATCCTGTGCTCTTGAGGAAAGTCTCTGGAGTTGCATAGGGATGGTTTTTTCTGGCCAGTCAGGACCACAAGAGGCAGAAGGACCAGTATTGGTTGGCTGGTGAGGAAATCCCGTGGATAAAGTGTCTTCCTCTACTTACAGTAATTCTTCCATGAGTCTTTTGCTGGTAGTGATTTATTTTCCATAGTGGAAGCCAGTCATTTTTGAGAGAATGGCACTGTGCTGGAGAAATAGCAGCTGAAGATAACAGAAGGGTGCTGCTTCCTTGAACTGGGCACCTTTGGTAAGAAAGGCAGAGGTTCATCAGGCAGAAATCATGCTGTGAGAAACATTGCTTCTTCCCTCTCCTTGTCTTTGAGCACGCAGAGGACAGGGATGCTGCTGCAAGCTTTCTCTAACAGCTGGATAAACCAGTCTACCGTTTAACAAAGTCCTTTGGCCAAATCCTGAAAGCAGTCCTTGAGGAGAAGGAGCTGGTTTTGTGGTTCTTGCTTACATCTAGGGATAAGGAGAGACTGAGATGTGCTCAGCTGCCCCCTGTGGAAAAAGACATGTACATGATTGATTTCCATGGAGCTGCTCAGGCTTCTCACCCTGAATTCTGCTTCTGGCTCTGTCTGTGGGCTTGCAGGCTTCGCCGGCACTAGCACAGTAATTTGTTGCTATCATAGAAAGTGCAGTTGGCATTTTTGAAAGGTGCAGGATTGGCAGCTTTAGAAGGCTGAAATCCTCTGTTCGTCTACTGAATTGATGCCAGTAGTACCAGCACTAGGAGTGAGAGAAGAGCAGTGATTCCAGCAGGGCTGGTGAATAACAGCTTTTTTTTAGCAAATTGAAAAGTAGAAAAATCAAACCAGAACAACAAAATTACTTCCATTTAGGGTCAGAGAAAGTATTGCGTTTTGTTTTGTGAGGCTTTTTTTTTTACCATTAAAACTATTCTGAGAAAGAAAACAACATTAAAAGAAATTTTGAAAGAAAGTAATTTTCAAACTAGAGCTAAAATCAACATTTTAAAGACAAGTGGAGGGAAGAAGTTATTTTCCTTCCCTTGATTCCCTTTCCCCAATTTCCCTCTTTCTACAAAGAGATCAGAAATTCTGTGCAGTGTTCTGATGTGACCAAATACACTGTTTTAGCCTCTTTCCTGGGAGTTACATGTAACATACTTCTCCCACCTCCAGGACAACTTAAACCTTGACTTGGCACCCTTTGTAAGGATGTCAAGCCAAGGATGGGTTTGTGCATTTCATATCCAGGCTCTGGAAGGTGAATGAAGGCAAATAATTCATTTTACGCAAACTATTAAAACACCACCAGCTGGTCACAAACACAGTTCATAGCTTCCCTTAGAATCCAGACTGATGACCTGCAGGACTCTTTCCTAGACCTCTCCATATAATGTGGGTATTTTTCTTAACTCACTGAGTAGATGATGGTACAGGGACTCTGACTTAGTGAGCTCAGGTGAAACGGCAAAGGGCTTCAACTTTTCAATTGTCTGCTAAGGGTAGTAATCCTTTATTTATTATAGTCTTGCACCAGGCCAAGGCACTAAAATAGGATGCTCAGTATATATATGCATGATGGAGGTTTTAACTCCTGCTTTCCTAAAGGCCCTGGTATGGAGATCACCTTTTATCTTAAAAATCACAGACCCTGTGGGCTACCTAAAACGGGCTCAGCCCTGCACTTCAACCTCTGTGGCAGAGAGATGGGGCTCTCATTGTTAGCAGACCAAGGATATCCATTGGCTATTGGAATCCAAACTGAGCTAACACAGAGCCCAGCTTTACAGTATAAAGCCCTTCTTCCTTTCCTGGTAGAGACCCTTCCTCTTCTTTTTTGCAGCATCCCAAAGGGGAGAAGTGAATTCCAGCAGTTTACAACTCCCAGGGAGAGAATGTGCTGTGATAATCTCCCCCAGTTTCTAGCTGTTAAAATAAATTCTTCCCATGTTAGTAAGACTCCCCTGAGGCCCCAGGAGAACAGGTGCTCACTTGACCCAAGTGTCACCTGCACTTAATATATCACATCAGCCTCGGGGTGTGTGTGTTGGGGGGGGAAATGCAGCCAAAGCTTCTCTCCCCACACCCACCCAGGGGAACCCTGGCTCAGCACAACCGCAGATGGAGACCTGTGTGTGCCTCTCCAGAGAGAAACTGGATTTGCTTATTGTGCCACTTAGCCAGCCTGCCTGCTGCCCTGCCTCTGTGATGAATGGTTCACTGGAAGGCTAGAAGGAATCCTGCAAGGCCCTGGTTTGCTCATTGCAATTTTTGAGGTGAGGTATGTATACTTAATGCCCTTCTACCAGGTGGCCATCCCCACTGACATCTTGAAGAACCTTCTGTATTCTTATAGCCTTACCTTGCACACTGAGCACTGCTGGTCTTTGTCATGAAGGTGAACATTCTCCTGATTTCAGTGAATGAGCATTTTCTTGTGCAAATCTCTCAGAAGTGAAAGGAAGTTGAAAAAGCTCTTTCTTCAGGGAGTCTGTTCTGTCCTCCTGTAGAAAGTTGCAGGTCATCTAGAAACAACAATCCTTCTGTCCTCTCCTACAGCAACCTTAAGGTGAGAAGTGTCACTTGAAGTAGTTTGGATGATGAAGAATCCAGAGAAAGAAAACTTGGCTAAGGAAATCCAGTCCTGAGAATGTGATCATAGGGAGGGAAACACTAAAATGAAAGCAATGGGGCATATCCTCTGCATGTGTTATTCTGGATGTACAACATTGGGTTTTGGGGGTGAGTTTAGAGAACAGTAAATCTTGCCCCTTATGGAGAAACTCTTGGGGGCAGAGATAACAGAAAAAGAAGTTAGAGGAGTTTGCCCTGATATTAAACAAATAATTTTATCTGGATAACATTGGGACCTTCATTAAGTCATTACAATAATTATCCCAAAGCCACAGCAGCTAGATTGTGCAATGATGGGCTTGAAACAAGAGTTTACATTCTGATCTTGTTCCATACAGCGTAAACACAAGGAACACACATGCTTAGGCTCTCATTTTTATCTATACTTAATTATCTGTGCTAATGATTTAGCAGGTTATTAATTATTTTGTTCATTATTTAGACTCTTCATGTGACTGGTCATTCCAAACGATGTACAACATGGGTTAAATTTGCCCTTCATGCCTTGTTTGTGCCAAAATCAAAAAGGCTTATATTTTTTCATGATTAGAAAGCAACATAGAGAGGTGATCGTGGAACAGCTGTGCAACAGGAGGTTCCTGGAAACCTCATCTGGAATTTCTACATCAACCAGCTCTCTGTGTTCACTTCCAGCCTTCATGATGCTGAACAACCATGTTTTGCTGAATGCAATGTTGTGTGAGGACTTGCATGACCTTCTATCAGCCTCTTTTTGCAAGTAGTTGAGAGCTCTGATCTAATATGAAAACAGGATTAACAGGACCTTATGATTGAGGTGACCAATCACTATGTAGTAACAACCAGCTTATGAATGCTTTTGAGCATCTGTTAGAGGAGGAGTCTGGGTTGTGGTACTAATGGTTTTGCACAGCAAAGGTGCTTCAGAAAATTAAAATGTGTTCATGGAGTACTGTCAGTAGAAAAAAGAATTTATCTATGGCTTGTAGAACTTGGTAAAGAATTTAGGAATAAAACCAAGCTTATTGCAGAAAAGAAAACTGAGGATGCAGATATAGACATGAATAAGTAGAAATCATTGCATTTATTGGGGTGAAATAGATACTTTTGAAAGACTTTTGATCAGCTTTTCTGAGTGGCTGTTTGTAATTTACTTCTCTGTCTCATTTCTCATGTCTTGGCTAATATTGATGCTCATTCAAGGATGGACATAGGCCAGGGGTGGGATGGGAAAAGAGGAAGAACAGAGAAGGGAAATAGCCTTGTGTTTATCCTGTTATCATAGCACATGCTGAGGAACTGGAGAAGAGAGAACACTCAGCTCTTTCCCATGATTCTCACTTCACTCCCATTACTAAGGCACAAAAGAAATAGTCCTGAGAGGCAGAGTGAAATGTCTGTCTATATTTTCCCTTGTAGCAGACTTAAAAACTTGTCTGCAAAGAAACCCCCCTCACTGCAGCCATCTAGAAGTCACTAGTTAGCCTCAGTATTGTTATTATTTATTTCTCTGCTTCCTGTAACCAATTAAACAAAAGCTTTCTCACTCCATAAAGAGCAATAGCTTGGGGAGTGTGGGAGGGAGAGGCATTTCAAAACGGCATTTTATCTTTGACACCTGATCCAGGGCAGAGTGTTGAAGGTCAATGTGTACACATCATGCTGGCCTGATTACAGTGTTGACAACCATTCACTTAGTCTTATGAAATTATCAATTGATCTGTGATTGCAGAATCTAATCAGCGCTTGGAAAGCACAGTGGGTGGAAAAGCCAGTTGGTCTGGATTGTTCTTCTGCAGCAAACTCCATGGGAGGGGTCTCTCCAGGAACCATACAACTTCCTCAGACAGGGGTTAATACCACTTACCCTTTTACAACTTGGTGGGAGGACAACCTTTACTGTCAGAAGCTTTGTTTCTTGGCTGACAGTTATAGTGTCCTTCTGTGATGTTTTAATTCTGGGGCAAGGAGCATAGATTGCCTTACCAACTACTGAAATGGCATAGGATTGTGAACATATTAATGTTATGAAGATGCTCACTTGGATTTGGCTCTGACTGGAAGATCTACATGTCAGAAAATGAGTCTCCAGTAACATTTTAAAGCAATTAAAGATCTCCAGATATCAGCAGTTCCATACTCCCAAGAATGCAGTGTAAAGTTTATCTCATGACAGTAACTCTTAAAGGACCTTCAACAAACTTCACAGAAAAGGAAGCCACCACCTCTGAGATGAGGCAACCATCAGCACAGCAGTGTTTGCTGGAGACTGAGAATGGAGTCAAAGGAGGATGAAACATCTGTTAGGGAAAATCTGAGAATTTGTATTATTTACAAAAAATGCAAAAGGTATCCTGACAAAATATGAGGTGGCAAAGGACTTCATCAGCAGTGTGCACTGCTATCACTTTAACTAGGTTATTATAAACCTCATAATACCAATTACTTTCTGAAAGACCTAAATCCAAATATCACATTAGTTGAATAGATATTTTTTAGCTACTTTAAGAATCAAGTTTTCATAGTAGAAATATTGGAAAATATCTTTTGTGGCCATTCTGAAGGATCAGAAAATAGAAGTCTAAAATATCCTGCTCTGTTCAAGTTCATTTTTTATATTACAGAAAGTGCCTCTCACAGATTGTAGGGAAAAATGTGTTTTTTTGAAATGCCTGAATTTGTCAGTATTGAACAACATGGAACTGGTGTCAATGCATGGATTTTCTCCTGGAGCTTTCCCTCCTGAAGGCTGAACAGACTTGCTATATCACCATTGTTTTTCTAGCAGGGTATAATATTTAATAGCTATCTCTAGCAATTTTTCTATACCATTTTCTAATCTAAGTACACAGCATTTCCCTTTCAACTCATTTGCTCTGTTACTGGAAGTGCAGTGGTTAGAGAAATCATGCAGAAGTTGGAGTCCAGCATTCACTAATCATTTATTAAAAGAATAATGACAAAAATGTTACTTCCACATTTTTGTAAGCATTTCTGCACACCTCAGCCTTCCAAGACCGGTAAACTTGACAAGATCCAGTACACCAGGTGGGGTGATATTGATGGTTTTGCCTGCTCTGATTGACCTTCCATAGGCGGAAAGAACACACATTAAAGAAGTCTTGGGAACATTCTTGTAACAACTGATGAAATTACTCCAGTGAAAATTCAGGAAAAATATTATCATTAATTGCAATATGGGAGCAATTCAGAACTCTTGCAAAGATGGGGGCTCTGTTGTACTGGAGGATGTTCAGACACATAAGCAGAGACAAACATGATTGAAGGATCTTCATGTCTGAGCTTGGCAAATCTAAAATATTCTAAAATAAAGAGTCTGTTCAACAATAATGACTTAAGAATACATGGCTTTTAAAGCCAAAAATAACAAAGGGATTTAGAGTGATGGATTTTGCCCTCTCTTTTGATAAGTATGATTTGCATTTGTATTTCCTACTGGTGTAACGAGGTATGAATGAGTTGTTTCTAATTTCTGAAACTAAGGAAGCAGTTATGTAATCAAAATGGAGCAAATAGACAAAGCCTCGGTGTTGTGGAGCTTCAGCTTATAATGACAACTCGGACATAAAAGCCCTTCTCTAAAACAGAGTTAAAAATAAAATGGGAGAAGAGTTTTTTCACAGTACCTTGCTTTGAAAAAGTGAAGAATACTGTTCAAAGTTATGCTGGGTGTTGTTCATGTGCTAGAGTTGTAGTAATTGAAATTGGTGCCTGTGTTCAAACACCTGCTAGAGTAATTCTCCCCTTTCACATTCTGGTTTCTAAGTCTCTCTGTTACCCTGTAACCAGTTGGCACAAAATAACTGTATCAGTGGAGTCCCACTGCTTTATTTTCAAGACCACAGTGGTTCTCAGAGGCAGCAGAGAAGTTATTCCATGCCCTCTCCTCATCTGGTTGCGGTGGTTCTAGCAAGCAAGTGTATTTCCACTTTCCTTTTAAAATACTTTACAGTTTAATAAAATGGAAACTCAAATTGCAAGAGAACAAAATGATTTCCATAAACATTTTTGTGGGCAAAGGGGTCCTTTGGATAATAGCATTTTTATCTCTGTTTTTGAATCTTCAGGCTGCCCTAAATGCATGTAATAACAGTAAGTCATTCACAACACGCACGTTCTCACAGAATTACTGTATTAAACAACAGTGTTAAACTGGTAGGAAGCAAAGGTATATCTTTTTTTATTATCCCTGCAAAGAGAACAGAAGCTGATTGGTAGAAGCTGTCCTTGCTGCTATGGATAGATAAGATCGAAACCTACGGAGGTCAGCTCAGACTGTTATTATTTACTACTCAAAGACAGTGTCCTGCAGTTGCACAAAACTGCAGGTGAAGTGATGGAAATAAATGGTGAAATTCTCAGAGCCGTGGTGGTAGAAGGGGTTTCTTCAGGTTTTCATTTGTGGTTTCTTTTGCATAAGACTTAGGCTTGTAGACTACGGGTCAAGCTGGAGAGCTATAGGGGTGAGGTTTCTCTCTTACTCAGTTACAGATGTTAAAATGAAACATCAGTCAACAGCCTGCACAACCTGTACAGTTACTTACTAAAGTTAGAGTATGATTAATGCTGAAATGACTTGTTTTAACAGAACTGGAGAGCACTGAGTGAGCTGGTGATGATGGTGTGGGACTATTATCCTCAGATCCCTTCTCCTTGGCCTGTCTGAGATTACTTCTGTAATATGTTGTCTGCAAAGGAAAAGGCTGTGGATACAGACATAAATGTATTCCAGAGCTAAAACATGGTCATTCCTCAACGCCAGCCCCTGCCTGGGGTTTGCAGAGAGGAGATGGGCAGCAATCACTCTGCAGTCCCACTCTTTGCATTGCACGTTGAGAGTCAAAGAGCACTGGGACTGCAATTATTCCCATCTCTGTGCTTCCCTTCAGAATCACTCAGTAAGACAGAGCTCAGCACAGGGGATGTGAGGAATGATTAACCCATAAAGCTGATCCCCAATGTCATTTTCTACTCAGCCTGCCTCATGGAGTGCTCTCCTCAGTGTTCAGGCTAAGACACCGTGGAGATCATGTGAGGGCTAAGTAAAAACCAAGGCAGAATCCCAGAATTTGATCTCCTGGATTCGTCTACACATCCTAGATTGAAAGTTTCTTTGTTTTCACTCTAAGTAAAATTCTGTGACTGAGAAGTTTTGCTGAAACAAAACATTTTTCCCTGCAAAATCTAGTGTCAAAAGACTGACATTTTTGAATGGAAAACCATTTCAGAGACAGATGGACATTCTCTGATGTTCTGTAGCTTTTGGTTGGTTTTTATGTTTATACTGTGTGCTGAGAAGGAACATTTTGTCTCCTGTGAACAAGGCCTGTTTGGGGAAACCATGGTTTTGATAGATTGCTTTCAGAGCCCTCTGTTATTAAAGATGTTTCCCCATTTGGACTCGAAGGGGTACAAAAGGTTATCTTTAATAGCAGGAAACAGGTATCTCATCATGTGGTGGAAATATTTCCCTCCATGCTGAGAACTCTTTAGTAAAATTTCAGTGGAGAATAATTTTGAATTCTATCTTTTCCCCTCAAATTGTAAAACCTCTGCCAGCAGACCCTTGAAAGAAACACTGGCAGAGTTGAGGTGGTGAAAATGAGAACAATCAGTTGTCCCCAGGATCTCTGACTTCCTATATACAAAAAGCCCTATTAGTTAATTCTTCACTTATTATATGAAGTCATGGGTTTTGAGGCACTGTGGACTGTCAACTTCCATTAGAAGAATGTTGAGGGTTTAGAAAACAGGCCTGCTATTTTGAAAGCAACAGTTAAATTTGCTGTCTGGACACTTCTTTTCTATGTTACTTTGCAGAAGTCTCCTCAGTCTGTCAGGTTCTCATCTATAAAAATGATAAGAATATTTCTATTTTATCCTAAATGTGTTACAAAATAAATATAGGAGATTGAGGCTTTCTATCTCCCTGTGTGCACACAGACACATACCTATACTCCCTCCTCCCTTTCTGCAGAGACATTACTTCATTCTTACTGCAGATTCACAGCTTATAAGAGGCAAAACTGTTGGCTTGTCCCTGAACCTTCTTTTCTCTTTGCTGTGCAAATAACATTCCAGAGATGACACAAAATTCTGCTACCACACATCAATTTCATGGTGCTCTCTGTAGCTGAGGCACATCCTAGTTGGATGTGACCGAGAATAAGCTCATCAAAAGAGGGGTTTGTGTGTCCACTAAGATCTGAGTCAGGTGGTACATGGTGTAACCATGTGGGTCAAACCCCATTAACTGTATTTCCTAGTTATAGCTATGTATAATACATACTTTGATTAATTTTTGAGCATTTTGTATGTATTATTAATTACAATTCCTACTATTTGAGTCTGAAGAACGATAAAACATTTTGGTCTAAATGTAGGTGCTTTTTTTTCCTCTTTTACTCTATAACAAGCTGATGTTTCCTTCTGTGTGAGAACACAAAGCCTGAGCTTACAGAACTGGGTTGGGAAAGTTAAAATCTATTAGAGTGATCCATGGGGCACTTCTGATTAATGCTCAGACAGCTTTTACTTGAGTTTTCCTAGGAATACAGAAACAATGTCTCATTAGAGTGAAGCTAAATTTATGTTTCTAAAGTACTTTCAGAACAGGGGTGTTTGGAGCTAAACAAAGCAGCAAGTGTTCATCTATGGACATTCTGACATACTTTACCCTTTTTCAGGAAAAAACACTGTCATAGAATATTCAGAATATTTTGTTATCAGATGATTTCGAGCTGTATTCACCTTCAGCATCAGGGTTAGAATGACCCTATGTCCTAACATATTGTGCTTGTGAAAGTCTAGGGAGCACCTTGCTCTGTCACCCAGGGGAACCTCAGAGTGCTGTGGATACATGAGCAGGATCACACCATGCTTGGGGTTATCTTGTCTACAGTTCTCCATCTATCTTCTACCATTTTTGCTGGTGAGGGCATCAATTGAGAGTTTTGTCTATGGGTCTGATTAGAAGCTTGAATTCAATAGGAGTGTCTCCTTTCAGATTTGGGATTTGAACGTGATAGCTTGTAAGACTGCTTACGTCTCACTGGGATGAAAGGCACAGCACTGAAACATGATACAAAAAAGTTCCTTCTTCCACACATTCCTATTCACATGAATGTAGGTACATCCACCTTCTTCAGTACACTGAAATGAATATCCTCTATAAGAATAAAGCTTATCAAAGTCTAAACACAGTACAATCAGCCTTCTATGTAGATGCAAAACCTTACTGAGCAGCAGCAAGAAGAATTAGGCCCAATAGAGGAAGACAGACTCATTAAAAAGAGTTATAACAAATCAGTTATCAGATGTTTAAAGAATAAACTTGTTAGAATAAACCTGTTAAATAAATCCTCAGCAAAGCTAATTAGGTCGGTGTTACACTGGCACAATGGATCCCTTCTTCCATAGAAGACTTAATGATAGCATAAGCCTGTTAAAGGAATACACTAAGTATACAATAAGCCAGCTATTTAAAGGATACCTCAGTCAGTTCATCCTCTAAATCTGACCTACCTACCAATTGTCACTGGTGAGAAATATCTTCTAAGCTCCAAAATGCCTATTGAAAACCCAGGCCCGTGTGCCTTGTTTGTGAGACACGTCCACAGATGCACACCTTTTTCTGAACAAAGGGAATGGTGATGGTTGTGAAAGAACTACATGATTGAGGGGTTTTTGTTTTCCTTTCTCTCTGTGTTACACTCAAGGTGCAGATTAACCAACTGAACCTATTCTCAGAGCTTTAATGAAAATATTGATTGACTATTGGTGAAGCAGCAAGGAAAGAAAAAGAATAAACATAATTACTTTGTCCCTATATAGTGGCTTTTGTCAGCGCATGTGTAAGGATGGATGATTTGGAGATGAAAGATGTTTAACTGGGGCTCAGAAAGTCTGGGTTTGTCCCTGCTTCTGGTTTTGTGTAAAACATACTCTTTCTGCATCCCTCTCATAAACAACTGGTTGAACAGCAAGGTGACTACTGCTTCCTTTCAGTTTCACCAGTTATGATACTAAAGTGTGTGAAACAAGCCTTAACTTCCCTCAGGATGATCTGCAAAGACAAATGAGGCTTTGGTAGAGTGTGTGAGCATTTTAGTGATGGCTTAGTGTGGGTAACTGCAGGAGTGCAAACTATGTTGCTCTCAGTACTAACTGTTCCTGCAAATACCTTAAGTTCTACCTTGTGCCTTCATGCTGCCGTGTGGACAAAAAGCTGGATGGGTAACTGCAATTAGCTCAGTTCTGGCTTCTAGGTGAAAGTTACATAAATAACTATGATCCTTGACAAAATGAGAGCATAGACTGGTGCATTATCACTAGTATGGCATAGATGGAACAAAGAGTAAAGTGATCCCCTTGGGATGTGTGTCCGGTTTGGTCCTGCATATTTTATGCAATAGATCACTCCTTCCAGAATTGAACTGGATGATTTTCCTCAAGGAACATGGGAAGAGTTAAATGCTGACTGGTTTGGAGGGAAATGATCTAAAACTAGCAGGGAAAGAAATGTTTATTTTTGGAGAAGGTGTCACAAGCAAAAGAAAAGCTTGAAAACAAGAACTGAACACTACATAAAGAAACACTTGACAGCCACAGCCCTTTAAGTCGCCTTGAGTGTCTGTGTGCAGAATTCATTGCTGGCAATCAAAAAACAGTGTCAGCTCTAAGGAGTGAACCTAGGGTATGAATCTACTGTAACAGCACTGGGACAGGGGGGAAAAACAGTGCTCTATGACAGACATCCAGGCTGGTTAAAGCCACCATGGACAAATGGATTCAAAGAGGGGAAAAGAGAGAAAATAAGAACCTGCAGGAGCCTCTAGACTGAATTTCTGTCTAATGTTCAACCTACTCCTGAAGAAATGCAGTGAATTAAGTATTTGGTATGGAAAGCTGAAACATGCTGGTACCAGAGCATGTTTGGACAGCAGGAGGTGAAGCAGCACGTTGGCAAAGTTCGTTGTTAGTAATATTGCCATTAGCAGGGAAAGGCAGCAGCTGAGTTCAGAACTGCTCAGGGAGAGATGTGCATACACAGAGTAAGTAGCAGTCTTTGTTTTGGGAAGGATCCAAATAAAATAAACAAGGTGGAGTTTTTATACAAACTCTTAAACATGCTGCTTGGGAAACTGTGGCATAAAAGCTACAGCTAAACAACCTGGCAGCTGTGTTTCACACTACACAATAAGATCTCGGTCCTAGACACCTGGATAGAATATACTATGGCTCATTCTTGGTTTACTTGGCTGTGTTTCTGGAAACAGATTCTTGGATATTTTGGTATGTCCTTTTCTGCTCTGACCACTCACTAGAACAGCCAGAGAGCCTATGTTTCTACAGAGAGTTTTTGTAAAGCACTTAAGGCAGATGCCTGTCAGCGTAGTTCCTGAAAATCGATCACATCAACTTTTTCTTAACAAGATGAGAAGTTCTTATTTTATACGAGAAATAACTCTGCTCAAGCTATTTGGTTACTGTACAGTAACAATAACCCCATTTCTCAGTGTGCTGAGTATGCACCCACTATTAACCTTGCAACTCACTGCATACCTGAGGCAAAGTGCAGTTATCTCAGAGTAGCAGCACACTCTAAACCATGTCATTCCTCAGTGATTCAAATTTTCTCCCAAATAAATAATAAATGATGCCCAGGGCAGGGGCAGGAAGAAATGAAAATTACTTCTTATTCCTCTTCCTATATTCAATATTTACCAAGTGTGTTTGTTTGTGCAAAGACAGTGGTGACAGTCCATTCTGACCTCAACTACTGTTGATGAAAAAGTGTAACTTGATTGCATGAAACTGTTGTAAGGTGCTAGACTCCCTGCTCTGGTGATTTAGACTCTTGGCTTCCAGAAAATGGAATATATCCTCTTTGTTTTGTGGCAAGTGGTTCGTTCATTACTTATAATTCAGAGATAAAACAAATGATGAAACAGTCCTGTGCTATCCCTTTCAGAAGTTGAAAAAATTACCCATACAATTATAACATATGATTGTAAATTTAACAGTCATGCAGTTAGATGTGTATTCACATTATGACTTAATTTTATGCTGTGCATAGTACCCTTGTTCTGTATTAACTCCTGACCCTATGACCTTAGCAGAGCCCTGTTAGATGTGCACTGGCTTTTCTTTGGTAAATTACAAAACAAACACCGACCCTCTAACTCACTGACGTGCTTCAAGATTAGCTTAGGAACACTATGGATGCCAGGGACTGTCCACTTCCTCCAGTTAACCCTGTTAATTAAACTAAGATATCTCTCTGATGCCTACTTCACAAACATCGAGAGGTATCAGTGTCTCTTGCTTTGCAATCTCCTTTGCAATGAATGTTTTTGGTGTTCTAAGAGTTATGAAACAGATGCATGGATGTGTTGGAGAGCAGAATAAGGAAAAAAACTCAATTGAACATTCTACTCTTTGTGTTTGACTGCATGCAGTTTCATCTACCAACATCTTTTTGAGTGGTCTGAAGTGCTGAATGATTGCAGATAGAGGCAGAGTGAGGCTTGAAGCCTTCTGTGTAGTGTACAGCTCATGAGGGGTTGGGAGTTACAAGTAGTTCCCTTTTGAAAGCCTTAGTCCAAGTTTAGAAGGAAACTAAGCTGCAGGTGATGAATACTGATGACTTGTACTTGGTACCAGACAATAGTAACAATAGTGAATATGAAAGACTGCTAATAAAGAGGATGGATTTGTGACTAAGATGGGAAAATCAGCAGGTATGGGTTCATTTGCTTGCTCTTCTGTGCTTCGGTGTACCTCCGGAGGAAAGTATTCAACTTGTTTAGTTTCACCCCTCTAAAAATTAGACATTCAGTCTAAGCTGCTGATTTGGCTCCCTTTAGAGTCAACACAGGGAGTGCTAATTTCAGAACAATTTCATCCCATGTCGAAGATAATGTCTAAGATAACAGGAAGATTACATCTTTAGAGATAAAATTACCCCTTTCTGTTAACTGGAGAGAACATTTAGACAAATACTGGAAGACAAATGCCTGGCCTGTTTTATTTCCCCATGAATTCAATGGATCTCATAGCTAATTTTGCATCAGTTAGCCTTGGCCAGGAACCTTCATATCAATGGCAGCTGGGAAACAATCAGTTCTCACTTTTCCTTATGCCTGCTACAGTTTCCTAGAACTGAGCTTATAGTGGTTGGTGTCTTATTTTAATCTTCAATGAGAGAAAAACCACTATTATTTCTTTTTCACAAGACATTTACTACCTACCCAAGATGAGTAGGAAAAAATCAAAAAGCTCCTCAAAAAGCTAGATCTCAGGAGACTGAAAAATCTCATTTTACAACCTCCTGAGGCTCATGGTACTCAGAAGAAGTATCCTGAAAGATGAGGACAGCTGAAGTTCAATTTTGAAGTCTGCAATATTTCTTCCTTTGTTATTTTGATGCTGGAAAGGGATTTATCTCAAAAAATAAATATGGCATATGTTAATTTAGGAGCAGTACAAAGATGGAGCAGCACCTACTTGGAAAGTTCAGCAAGTTCACAGTTTTTCAGGCTTCCAGAGCTGCACTGAGGATGACTTGGTTTAATGCAGAGGAACCAGCTGTCAGAAGCTCCTTTTGGAATAAGAACAATTCCCAACACTTTCTTCCCACTCTGCTGGGACCTGCCAACATTTTTGCTTATCTTTGCAGGGTGTTCCAGCTTTCTGCCCAACCTTTGCTCAAGACTTGATGGTAAACATTTAATTATGCATTAGGGATGGTGGAAACAGACTCTACTAGGTCCTTGCCTCTTAGCCCTGACCCTAAAACCCATTCCTAGGCTTCCTCCCACCATCTATCAGCCTGGTATTTGTCTGGCCCCACGGCCCTACATATCACTTATCCTGCTTTGTGAATAGTGAGACACCCACCCATGTCTTTAAAGGATGCCAAAAGCAAATGAATATGTTTGGTGCTATGCAACTAACACAAAGCACAGTCTAAATGAGATCACTACTTACTGTGATATTGTTTGCAGAGGAGAAAGAGGAAATACATTTCACGAGAGGCTAGGAGAAAACCAGAATATCAAGACAATGCTCACAAAGCAAGTTTAAGCCATTTTTAGCCTGTAATAAACAATGAAGACTGCAAAACCTTGGAAAGAATACGTTCTGCATCCTCAAGGAGAGCAACACAACAGGATATGTGGAAAGAAAAAAGTTTGCTGATAGCATGACAAGTACTCAGAGTAGGGTCTGATTATCTTCACCAACTCATGGGTCTCAAGTGAGTTTTTGCTGTGGAATCACAAAAGGAATGAAGTATTCACCATGTGCAGTTGGCACATACAGCTCCTTTTGCACTAGATAAGTGTTTTGTACTGACCTGTGTAGGTAGAGTTATTTTCCTTTATAGCAGCTCATTTGATTCTGGATTTTAGATTTGTAACCAAAACAATGATGTTAACCCACTGACGTTTTAGCTATAACTGAACAGCATTTGCCAGGCATCAAGGCCTCTGCTTCTTCCTCTTTCCAGCAGGGATTCATGGGTATGCAAGAGGTTGGGAAGGGGGCACAACTAGGTGGGTGAATTGAGATAACCAGAGAGATATTCCATGTCATATAACAATGTACTCAGCAATAAAAAGGGAGATTTTGGTTAGGTTAGCCATCTTTTGCTGGGGAACCAGCTGCCTATTGGTCTGTGCGTGGAATGTGAGTGGTTACCTTTGGATCACTTGCTTCATATTCTCATTTTCTACTGCTCCTTCAGTTATTAACAATTTTTCTCTTGACCCCCATGTTTTCTTGATTTTACTCTTCCTTTCCTCTTCCCCCATCCCACTGGAGTCAGGGGTGGAGGGAAGTGAACGAGTGGCTGTGCAGTGTTTAGTTGAGTAGTGTCGTTAACCCACACCTACAACACACTTGGAGCTCAGAGGGAAAACCCCTTTGCTCATTTTTGTGGCAGGTGTTACATGAACAAGGTGCACACTTCTCTCTGCTTTCTAGATCTGTTTCATGTGATGTCTTCCTAAACTTCTACTAGACAGCTCAAATTACTGTTTCCCCATTCTCACCATCACCATAATTCTTATTTTTTTTCTTCACAAATGGGAGACTCTCTTTTTATACCAGATGTCATGGATTTCTGTTCCTCTTCATACTCTCCCTTGATTGACTAGCTCCTATTTTCTTCATGGGAAGAATATTATAGTTAAAAAAATGTAAGCATTATTTTTGAGTTAAATTTTGGAAGAGAGAGGAAAAAAGTGAGGTTTGGACATGCTATTGTTAACAGCTCAAAAAAATACTTACTGGAAGAAGAAATAAAAATTCTTGTTCAATGGAGCTTTGCTGATTTAGGGTGATGATCCAAGCTTTGTTCAATGCAGGGAGAAGGTGAGTTGATATATCCAAGACTGAAAAAAAAAAAAAAGAGAAAGCTACTGAAGTGAAATAATTTTGTTTTTAAAAATGGCATCCAGAAACCTTATCTTTGACACATAAGAACAGACACATAGCTAAATATGCTGTAACCTGCTTAGGTTTCCAAAGCAGCAAATTAAACCAGTGGACTATGCAGTGAGTGTCCATTCAGATGAGCAAAGCTCATTGAACACAACAATACTGTAAGAGAACATGTTGAATACTCAATGCACCAAATAATCCTCTTTTGATACAGAGACAGTAAAAGATTTTGGGAAAGAGGGAGCAATGGTGTGTGTGTGATTTGGGGGGGAAAAGAGAGAAAACATTCTGGAACAGGAAAATGATGAGCAAAACTACTCTCTTCACTTTGTTTTATGTTTTTCTGTTATTATGTTTTTATGATATTGATAACAATTCTTATTTTCAAGTAGGACTATAATCCCAAGAGTTTGTTGACTCTGACCTTCTGGAAAAAGGTGGTCCAGTGCAGGGCATGTTTGAGTTGTTCTCTAGGTCTGTGAGACCTTTGGGTGCCTGAAGAGTATCATCTTGTGGGTTTTCTCTCACTCCCTTTCCACAGGAATATGAAATATCAAGCTGGTGGTGACAGGTCCTGCGAGACCCAAACGCACAGCAGCCTTCCCAGATTTAGTGAGGAAAGACACTCAGTGTGGTTGCATTAGTTGAACTGATAAATCCTGTGTGACTACAGAACTTCTTCATGCAGTCTTTGCTTTGATTTCAAAGAACCTCATGTAGGACAGAAGGATTTATCTTCCATTTCTGGTAAATGCTAAAAGCAACAATAAAAGAACATGCTGCTGATATCCCCAAACACCACACATTTGTTTAAACAAGTGCTTCCAGTTGTTTATATGTTCTGATAAGAGGTATTCCTCAGTCTTCTCTGCTGTGACGCAAGCCATTCCTCTGTGGCCTTGTACCAGGGGAATCTGTGAGAATCATTTCAACCTTTTGTTTGAGCAAGTGTGACAGAATCAGGGGTGGCTCATTGGGAAGTGTGCTTTGCTGCTGAAGAGTCACTTGCAAAAAAGTAAAACTCAGGGGCTTTGGGTACACAGAAACTGAGATAAGCTAAGCTTCAGCCCTATCAGAACAGCCTAGAGTTTAACCAAACATCTTCTAATTCTGCTTAGGAAAGATTTGCTGAAGATTTAGCTTAAGACAATGTTCTGTAGCCACAGGGGATGGGTGAGAGAAGGACAGAGTGTCCTTGCAGGCCAGAGAAGAGGGATGGAAGCAGAGTACCTCCTGTTGCCTTACTTGCTCCACATACCCTGCACAAGGTAGCTGATATTTTTTCCTTCTATCAGCCCAACACAGCCGGTGACTTACTTGTCCGAGAGGTCCCTGGCTAGAAACCTCTCACAACAGCAGGGATTGTGAAATGCGCTTCCTACGCTGTTTTGCCCTTGCTGAGCTGCTGAGAATTCCCTGGGTGGGTCATGCCCTTGAGGCATCCCCATCTCCGTTCCCCATCCCAAACCTTCCCCGAGCCCAGCGGCCGCTGCAGCGCGGAGCTCCCCCCACAGCCCGCCGGGCTGGCGCTGTCCGCGGTGCTGAGCCAGGGCTGGGGCGGGGGTGCGGGCGGCTCCTTCCCCCTTTCCCTAGGGGAGATGTGGAACCTCCCGTGTGGAGTTAGATTGGCGAACAGCTGGCTCCCACCCTCTCCTCCCCGTACATCCCTGCTCAGTGGATGTAGTCCCTGGCTCCGGTAAGGAAAAAAATCAGGGGAGGGAGAGAAAAAAAAAATGAAAGGGATGGGAGCTATCTGGAATGACAACCGGTCCCACTGCAGATTCCTTTCCAAATCCGAGGGACAGACAAGTTTAGATCCCCCCACAGCTCCGTCCAGCGCCCCTTCCATCTCGTCCTCCCTTCCCACGGCCCGTTTGGCCGAAGCTTGTCCCTCCTATTTTGCCCCCACCCGCCCCTCCCCCTTTCCTAATTATGTACAAAACACTTCTCAGAATAAAATGGCCAGGCTAGGGCTCCTCCCTGCTTTCCTCTTCCCCATTCATCCTCTCCAGACTGCTCCAAGCCCCGCCCCCAGTGGCAAGCCCAACCTCTCTTCCCTCCTGGAGTCCTTTTCATTTTTATTTCTAACCCCCTCTCCAATCTCCCTGATGCCTCTGCTCCTTTCCCCGATGGCTACGAACTGAGCAGCAGAAGAGAGGGGGGGACACAGGAATAAGGGAAGGGGGAAAAAAACAAGAAAAAAGCAAAAGAAAGAGGGGGAAAAAGGAATCTTCTTTTTTCTTTTTTTTTTTTTTTTTTTTGCGTCTGCCCTTAATGCCCGCGATCTGGATCAAGGAAGGGGATTTTCTATCTGAGCATGAAAAGGACTGCTAGAGACCCAGGATTTTCACGCCTGCATTATCAGCCCAGCACCCAGTATGCGAGCTGGACAGAGAAGCTCTCCCACAAGTTCCTACCGAGCCGAATAAAAGCCACGGGCGACCACATCTCCGTCAGAGAGGGACATTAGCATCAGGTAAGGCGAGCAGCCGCAGCGATGCCCCGTCCTGCCTCGGCCGCGTTGTGTAACGCGGTTCGCCGGCACTGGGAGGACTGGGAAGACTGGCTCCTACTGGGGAAAGACGCAGCCCTTGGAGGATGCCGCGAAACAGGAGTCCGGCCCCCGATTCGGCTGGGCTGGTGGCGAGGCAGGGGTGGGATACAGCCAGGCTCCATCTGTATTCCAGAGTATCGATACATATTGGGGTGGGGGGGAAGGGGAGGGGGGAGCAACCATCCCCAAGGAGATGGTGTCATCTCCACTTAATCCACTGCTCCGTTTTCGCGAGTGACAAGCAAATAGTGGAGGAAAAGGGAAGTCTGTCGCCTTGAATCCCACACTGGGCTGATTGCCTCTACTTCTAGCGGACACTGGGAGACAGCGGCAGAGCCGGGGGGAGGGCAGCGGTGGCGGGGGGGCTGCATCCCACAGCGCAGGAGATTGGTTTTCCTTGGCTCAGCTATCAGCGCTGCTTGCGAGGTTGGTGTGGAGCATAACTTTGCCTTTTCCAGTCCATGGGGAAGAGGGGGACGGAGATTATCTCCACGCCATTATATCATTCCCGAGGTCTGGCACAGCCTGGGTCTAAAGACCACACGGTGAAGCAAAGAGAGGAAGGCTGTAGCTGTGCGTGTGTATTTTGGCTTTGGAAAGTCTGCCTGTGCTTTTACTTGGGAGTGGGGAAGGGGAGGGGGTGTCACTTCTTAGATGCAGTTTCTCTCTTCATGGAGAGAAACAAGCAGCAGATGAAATGCTGGCAGCCTTCATGTATGAATTTAGCCTTGTGATTTTCTTTTGCACTACATAGGACAGAAGGGTCCTTCATGCTTTACTCTGTCTGCTCATCTGGGTACACAATAACAATTTGTTAATGGCAGTAAAGCTGCTTTCCCAAGAGTTGTAGAGAAGTATTTGGGGGTTGGTGAGAGGAGGTGGTAGCAAGAGGACATAAGGCTTTGATGTAGGAAATACGAAAGGATATTTTTTAATTCCTTATAAAGGAAAAATATTGATCAGATCTGCTTGTGAGTGACAGACAGGCAAACCTGGGCTCTCTCCCTCCCACACATCACATAGACAAGCAGTTGTGGTTTCCTTCACATGCCTGTACACGATAAGCACACAAAACACATGCTGTTGAACTCACAGAGTCCACCCCATGCCTAAATACAGCATCTTGGTCTCGCTTTCACATAGATACAAAGCGCCTGTTTCAGCTACGCAGCCCCGCAGTTCCCCTGCACTCAAGACACACAGACTTGATCTACACATGAACACACATTGCAACGTGCAGAAATAACTGCATTGATATCCTCATTATGTGAATCAAACATTCAGACATTCCCATGAACATTCACACACTGCCTTCTTTGCAGATCTCTCAGTAGGTGGTTTGTTCCTCCAGCACAGTCTTCTCCCTTGTAGTTAGTTCCAGGCATTGATTTGGGGTTTGTCTGACTCCAAAGCCCTTTGCAACTCAGCAGAAAAAGCTCGCTACATTTTGTGTGTCTGCATTTGTTTTACTGCTCTTTGCATGTTCCCAGGGCTCAGTAATGATTTCACTACTGGAAAGGCAGACAAGCAGCAGGCAGGGTACCAAGGGAATGGCTGGGGGGAGCAGCAGCAAGCCCATACCCGTCATGCTTTCTCTGATCAAGAGCTGAAGTCTGTGAGTGTGGGAAGTGCTCTGCTAGAGTTAACGTTGCTTTTTTCTGCGTGTGTGTATGTGAGCAAGCCCACATACGCATCTATAGCTAAAACACTCAGAGCAAGACTCTGCTTCAGTCTTATCCTTGTTCAGAGCAGAACCCTCTCAGAGCAAAACACTCTCATCCGTACAGCACAAATACTCCTGTGCCTTTGCAAACCTCTTCGATCAGAAATGGCATAGTATATGCAGGAGAGATGATGTCACTGGTGTTAGAGGTATTTAATCAACATCCCCCACCTCTCAACCTTCCTCCCCTTCTCCTCTTTCCATAGGGCCTAGTGAGGAGACTGTGCAACCCTCCAATGGCAGGAATGTAATGAGGCTGTCTCAAGTCTGTGTTAAAACTTTGGAGAGGAGAAACGTAGGGTGAATTGGTTTCTTGTAGGTAAAAGGTGTCCCAAAGGAAAAGACAGCGAGTCTATTTGTGTTCCCTCCTCACCTCCACTGTTTACTACATTGTGTAAAGCTGATGTGAAGCGATACGTGGGAATGGGTCTGCCAAGCAGACAATAATCACTGTTGTCTGTGTAACAGAAATAGTTCAAAGCCAAATCCTTCCGTCTTTGCTCAGGCAGAAGTCCCTCCGCCTGCTCTGAGTGTGTTTCTCAGGAAAGCACTGCAGAAACTGGCTCCAGTTGAGAACCAATGCATCCGTACCCATTTCCCTGCCCAGCTCCAGAAATAGATGTGGATTTCTAGAGTTTATCCAGGGCTCTCTGCCGACGAGGCATTTGCAGCTGATGCAGAGCATTTAAGAAGGAAGGAAGAAATAATTTAAAAGAGACAATAATTTGGGCGTAAAATAATTTAGGGAGAAAACAATTTAGGGGAGAAAATAATTTAAGGGAAAAATAAAAATTTAAAGCAAAAATAATTTAAATAATAATCGATGAAGATAGGAAATGAAGGTAGATAGCCCCAAAATTTCCACCCCGAGGCGTTACATTTGTAAATGCAAAACCAGGGAGGGAACGCTTCTCCACGGATTCCCCCGTGGAAAAAGCAGCTCCGCGCCCCGCTGCGCCAGCGCGCATCCTCTCCGCGGCGGCGCCGCCGTGCGCCAGGAGGGGGCGCTGTGGCTCCACGCAGCGCCCGGGGCGCGGAACAGCGCGCATCGCCCGCATCCCCCATCCCTCCCTCCTGGCCCCGCGGAGCGGGAGCCAAGCGCTAATAATAATACTGGGGCGATAAATAACAACAGGGCTCTCTTCTCCAAGGAGCCCAGGTGCAGCTGAATGGGTTTGGGCCGGATCCTTGCCGTACGGGAGTTCTGCTGAGGATCTGGCCTGATCCATGCAGGAATCTTTTTTACCCGGTGATGAAATGCAGCTACTTCTGGGACAGAGCCCAGCAGCTTTTCCGTGCCAGCGAATACTACAGGGGAAGTGAAAAATCACTTCATGCATTGAAAGTGCAGAGATGAACTTAGCGAGGCAGAATATAAATTACGTGGAGTTAGGTGGCTTGTGCCCTGTGGTTTGATTTACACCATCCCTCCTGCAAAAGTATCACAAGATTTTTAACAACCATAAGGACCTTGGCCCATTTCCTTCCAGGGCACGCAGAGAGGCTTCCCAGAAAGGGAGACTATCTGTGCACACCGAGATCTCACTTCTGAATAGACCCACAGACCATGCTCTGATCCTGCGGTGGTTCTTCTTGCCTGGAAGATGGCTGCTGCCTGGAGCAGGGTGCTGAGTTACCGAATGGTGCTGAGCTGAGTCAGGACAGAGCATCTCCTCCCAGTTATATGTGATACCCCAGACTGTCTCTGGATGCCAGGGGAGGTTTTTCCCTGCCCACTGTGCCCCTGCGCTGCTGCGTCCTGCTGACCTGCTGCTGGGACCTGAGCTTGGGTGGACAGGACTGCAGCAGGCTGCGGCTTGTAATAGGTGTGGAAAAGGGAAGCATCATCATGCAGAGAGGCCTGGGGAAGGAAACTGGATATATTTGCTGCGTTCTTCCATCTGGAGAGAGTCAAATATGGGCAGAACAGGACTAGACAAATGAGGCGACATTCAGCAGGGTTTGAGAGTAGGCGTAGGATAGCTGTTGCTGACTTGACAGGCTAAGTTGTAGTATTTCAGGGAAAAAAAGCACTAGGACTTGTGGAAGGGATGAACGGGAGAAAGAGCAGAAATCAGAGGAGGAGCTGATTTAGACTGAGTGGAAAATAATTGAAGGACTCAAGTTTACTTCAGACATGCTGTATCAGATCCTAAGTGAAGGTGGCATAAACATGTCAGTTTGAAAGCGAGTGAAGATTCAGGCCCAAGATTCCCTCTGTGCTTGGGTTGGGGAGTTTAATACAACGCATCTACACCTTTGCAGCCTCCCTCTGTGAGATGTTTTCTTGCAGCCTTGAGGCAGGACCTGCAAGCAGCATCACAGGATAGAGAGAAAGACACTTGTTTATTTTTGCTATTCGTTCTTCTGAAGTCATGTGCTCTCCATCCATTTTATTGTTGCCTACAAGGTGCAGCTGACAGAGCTTAGCTGTGCGCCAGGCTGTCGCTGTGTCTGCTGACAGACCCGTTCAGAGCGCAGTGCTGGGTGAGAGTGGTACCCATGGAAGCACCAATGCTCCTGTGGCTCTGGTAATGACACGTCTCTAGGTATTGACAGAGTGTTCCCCAAAGCTTGGGCTCTCATACACACGATTCCCTGCTCTTATTTCACAAAAAACAACTAGTAGCACTGCTGATGGATCACCTCTTACGCTGGCGATAGAAATAACAGTAAGTCAGAGTAGCAGCAACTGGATGGAGCAAATAATCTAAAGCAGCTTCCAATGGTGGCCTCCAGAGGAGGACAGAGTGAACAGCCCTTGCCAGACACATACTGTCGCGGTTCAGTTTTTATAATGGTGATACAAATGTTGGGCAGAAGTAGAAATTTAGATGCCAGGAGCACCAGTACAGTTTTCAAACCTGAGAACAAATTTAGTGTGTTAGGAGTAGGCACCGCTCAATGAGTATTGCCACCACAGTGACATCTTTCCTCCCAGAGGTTCACAATTTACAGCTAAGTCAGTTCTGGGCTCATCCATACTAAGTAATAACACAAGAGCTTGCAAACCAGGCTATGGGAGGTTTTCAAACATAAGAGAAACTCCAAGAAAAACAATTTGCTCCAGGTCTTTTTGTTGGAAGTCAAAATGGAATTACGGGAGCAGAGGGAGCTCTCACACTCCCATTCCTTCTCCTGTACTGCCCCATTTCCAGCTGAGTAGCTCTGGTTCTTGCAGTCTCTTTGTGCTTAGGACCTGTCTCATAGCTATCCTGGTGGAAAGTGTGCTTTTTCACCTGATGTTTATAGAAGATAAAGGCTGGAGCCTTACAACAGGTCTTCTTATAGCTTGGACTTCTATATCTACGCACATTACAGCTGGAATATGTGGTACAGTGAGTATTTGTGTAAAGCTTGGGACCTCTTACTGTAAATCATCACAGCCTGTTGAAGCCAGGATCTCTTCCTTAGGGTTTGATTTAGAGTGTGATTTAGAACCTGGCCTGTGCTCTAGACTCTGCTGTGTCCATCATGAATTTGGATTCAGTTTTGGCCAGAAGTCCTGAGTCGGCACAACTGATCCCATTTAGCCATCTCTTTATTGTGCTGGAGCTGTGTATAAGGTTGTCAGATACATTGCTAACATCAGAGACCTTTGTGGTAATTTATCCTTGCAGTTGTGGATGCTGACTTGCTAAGCAGGGTGGAAGACAAGGGAAGGCAGGCTTTAAAACCATTGCTTTGTGCTGGCAGTAGATTCCAGGCGTGGCTGCTGGGTCCAGAAGAAAATAAAAGAACTTTGTTCAATAATTCAGAGCAATATTTAGAAAATTACAAATAAACCAAAACTAACCAGGGAAAGATGGAAAGAAATGAACTGTCACCCTGGGGATGAGGCTGATGATTCAGGGCAGGCAGGAGAACCAGGAAGAGCAGGTGTCAATCTTTAGCTGGACTTCTGGTATCAGTGGGACAGACAGCAGTGAGGCAGGCTGCGAGTGCTGTAGCAGCCCGGCTGCTTTCAGCATGTGACTGCTTTTCAAGCAGGTACAGATGGTGAACGGGTAAGCGAAGCCCTCAGCCATATGCTGGGGTACATGTGTGGCTATGGGTCCTTCCTGGCTCAGACCACCTCCTTGCCTAAAAGATGGAGATGCTAGGGTTGTTCCAGGCATTTCTGGCACTGCTCTGTGCTGGGTGAGATTTGCAGTCAAAATGAAGGTGCGATACGAGGGAGAAGAGAGAGCTTGGGAGGTGCAAGATGAGACTTCAGAAACCTTGAGAAATACTGAAATAGTCGAAGGAAAGGACTAACAAAGACAGCACAGTGTTTGTGCTAAAATTGTGGATGGAGATAAAAAAGCAGCAACGAGGATACATGTAACGTAGCCTTAAGACCAGCAGCTATTTCTAGAATTGCTTATGTCATGTCGTCCAAATTCGGAGTTGTTTCTGCAAAACAACTCCAGGCTTCGCTGTTTTATGCCTGAGAATGCTAATAATGTGTTTATCTGCCATTTCCACTCTCCTAAAAGAGAATTACAAAGTATTTGAAAATGATGGTGGGTTGCTGTACCATATTTTAGGGCAGCAAATAGACAAACTCAATCAGCCAGGGAAAAAGCATCAGCTAGGATTCTCCCACAATATTTATATGGTACTGGCTTAAAGTAACCTAATAGTGATAATTTGAATTCTCAAAAGCATCTTGATAGAATCCTTTTTCTACATTTAGACATGCACGTGTATCAATCCTCTTGCTGCTTCTTTGGGGAGAAGAGTTAACAATAAACACAGTAATTGGAACTGGATGTGTTTTTCAAGGCATTTGCTAGTGACGTGGAGGAAGGAGTGGTATGTTTTGGTGATGGAACTGGACTGAGCCTTGTTAAGACCAGGAGAAACTGAAAAGTGATCTAACCAAAACCATACAACACTGAAGGGACTGGAAAGACATGGATAAATATCATCATTCTTGGGATAACCTTTCAACTATTTGGGGACCTGCAATGCCAGTAGTTGCCTCAGGCCTGTCATGTGCAGTGTCACCAGGAAGCCTGGCTCTTGTGGGTAAGGCTGTTTCTTTATTGAGTCCTTTTGTGCTTTTGACTTTCATAATATTCTGCAGTAATGGAATTAGTTATGAGTTGTGTGCAAAAGTATTTTGTTTGGGATTTTTTAGATCTGGGACCTCACAACTTTCTTGGGTATCTCCAGCTTTCTGTGGGAAAGAGAAGGAGTGAACAACCATTTCTTATTGTCCATCTCTCCCTTATTTGTGACTGGATAGACGTGAAATCACGCACCTTGTCTAAATGACATGCAGGCCCCACCTCTAACACTCAATCACATATCCTGCAGATATTGCTCAAAGAATATTGAATATAGGCTGCCTTTCAAACACTTACTCAAATGTTGCTCACCCAGTGCAATCATGACTGCCAACGGCTTGATCCTGCAATCTGAATCACATAGACAAATTCTTAATTACAGTCCCACGGACATAACGAAACATGTTTCTAGGATCAAAGTCTAAGCAACTGCAAATCCATACACATGCTGAGTGCAGAGCGAATCATGTTTATGATCTGTTGGAGTTCAGCTTCTTTGTTCCAAAATGCTGGTCAGGAAGGCAGAAGAAATATTCCCCAGGATATTATAAAGACTAACAGATCATCAGAGGGAGAATCAATGGAGATTGATGGCAAATTAGATGGATATTTGAGACATTAAAAAGGAAGATGGAAAATAGAAGTGATGTTATAATTGAACCATGTTAATATATTTTAAATTGCTTTACAAATATTAACAAGTTAAATAAGGAAAGCCTGGAAATAATAGTTTATTTAGTCTAGGAAAGCTTGAAGTAAGAAGGTACGTTCAAGTTCCAGCACAAAATTATATGAAGGTTAGAATGAAAAGTGATCAGAAACATTTTAATGCTTTGATGGTACTAGAATAAGGGGGCACATCAAAATTAAAGGGCACAACTTTTAAAGCAAATTAAAAGGAAATAGTCCTTTCTTCAGTGTATAGTGAAGCTACACAATTCCCTGCTGCAGGATGTCTTTGAGATGAAAGTCTGGATGGATTTGAAGTGTAAAAGGCTACATAACTTTGTAGCAATTAATAGCATTTACAGCCCTGCAATCTGGGACAATGGTAATCAGATCTCATGCTTCAAAGCAAAAGCTGACCATCTTCTGAGGACAGGAAGGACGTTTTCTCTCTGCATAGAAAGAACATAATATAGTTGGCCAGGTAATATGACTGGATATGGTCGATCCCGCTAGAAGCTAAGTCAGCAAGAGATTAGCAAATTGCTTCTGTGGGTGCTGGATTAAGGTATTATAAAAAGGTTTTCATCAATGCCAGATAGAATATCAATCCAACAATCTCTTCTTCTGTGTCAACTCCCACAAAAGTAATTTCACTGATTACAGTAGATATTGAAGTAGGACATAAAATGGATGGTTATAAGCAGCAACAATGACCCTGAGCTGCACATTTCAGTTTCCTCTATCACTGCTGTTATCTGCAGGATGGTGCAGAGCTCGGATGAGCCTGGAGTTTCTCCGTGCTAGGTACTGTACAGATGCAAGCTCCTTGCCCTCGAGGCCCTGCAACCCAGACAGAGGATGAGGAAAATAAACAAGGAATGCTGTCACCTCTGCTCTGTAGCAGAGGAAGTACAGCACAAGGCTCAGGAATCAATTCAAATCCTATTAGAGGCAGTGGAAGCATTTCAGTTTGCAGGAATAAGAGCTCAGGCTTGGCCTTGACAGATTTTGAAAGTAGTTGGTGGCAAGGCAACGGAACATTTTAGAAAACAGGACCTTAAATATCACTGTGGGATATGCTGGACATTTGGAAATTCAGCCTCCAAGGTGTTTGTGGAATGTTACCTTAAAATTGCCCAGGCTTACACAGGAAGGTTGCGACAGAGATAAAAGCCTGGGTGCATTAAATCTAGAGATTTAACCACAGTAGCATGGTAAAAGTTATAGAGTGGAGAGATATTAGTTAAGGAGCCCATTAGTGTCCCATTTCTTCTCTCCAGGGCCACAACCCCATACTCAAGAGGGTTCCAGGGCACCCTGGCTGCTGTGTGCTGGGCTCAGTCCTGCATCCTGTACTTGGCTTTCCACTATCACCGGGGCCAAGTCAGTGGGAGGAAGGAGGAACCTGCCTTTCTCCATACTTTTCCTCTCATATCAGTCATTATTTTTTTTGTGTTTCTGAAGACAGACATTTGGGTGGAGAGAGAATGGGCTGCCATACACAGAGAGAGAGGGATACTCTTCTTCGGCTGGTGACACTGAGGGCCAGTTGCCCAGTGGCCATAAGCATCACCAAGTGAGCAGAGAGGAGACTGCTCTTCCAAAGCCAGCTGTACTGGGGCTGAGATGGGTAATAAAACTGTGTTTCCTTGAGAAAACTGGGAAGAATGAAAAGCTGGTGGCTGTGAGGAAAGCACGTACTCTGGATGGAATAAAGTGCTTTGAGAAATGTGTGATTGGGGCTGGGAGGGAGAAAAGAGCTGGCAGGTAGGAACACCAAGTTCACTGACAAGGCAAGTATGAACGCTGAGACGAGTCACCACATCCTGACAAATGATTCCTGTGCTTCCTGGATTGCAAACAGGAGAGAGATGTGATGGGCAGGTGCAAATCTGCTGACAAGGTGTTGCGTAGGTGTGATGATTACTGTGCTTACAGGCTTGCCTGGAATGGAGAAGGATGGACAAAGGAGCTTTCGCTTTGCAAAATGCATGAGAAAGATGTATGCAAAAAAAATAGCTGTGAGGTAGGGTTGCAGTTTACCTGCATTACTGGAGGATTGATTTGTGGTGAAAGGAGCAGAGAAGGGCGGGGAATAAAATTTTATAGATGGCAGGAGTAGAGATCAGAGCTTCAAAATGGCAGTTGTGAGTTAGTATTCTTGAAGGATTGGTTCAAATGTGACTGCAGAGACCAGCGCTAGTTTCTGATTTCCAACCATCCACACTTAAAAGAGAGCTCGAGAAAGAGACCAGCAGCCTGGCCTCAGTGAAATTCTGCTAGATTTCCCCAGAGAATCAGAATTGTCCCTGCATTTCAAGTACCTGGAAGACTTAAAACATTGTCAAGGCTGAAAGGTGAGGCAAGGATCGAAAGGGAGAACAGCTGGTAGGAATAAGCAGGTAGTCAACTAGGCTGGATAATTCAGGGATCTCTAATAAAACTGCATGGTGATGGATAGTGAATAAAAGACTATAGGTATATTATGGTTTACGGAGCACAGGACAGATGTGTCTCTAAGGAGACTGCGATAAGGAGAGGAAGGTTGCAGCGGCTGTTTTGGGATGCAACAGCACTATGAGAATAAAGCAGCACTCTAGCAAGATAGTTCAATTCTGATGCTGTCACCGACGTGTTATATATGACCTTGGGCAGGTCGCTTAGGCTGATATCTTTCAGAAAAGCTTTTTAAATTCATGTGTTTCCATGCATAGGAGCTGAATTTCTTACAGTCGGTGCTGTGGTTCTGAGCCCTCCAGCTCACCTGGTGGATGGGAACCACTCAGGGAACTCAGCTCCAAGTTTGGCACGAGGAAAAATCTGCACTGCTTTAAGAATTCAGCAACCTTTGTCCTCAGGAATTGTAGCCCCCCAAAGACTCATATTCAGCATTACCGAATCTTTGCATTTCTGCTGCTTGGCAAAGGCAGCATTGGTTTGCATCAAACTCCCCTCCACCCCAGCAAAATGGCTCCATGTGTAGAAGTCTGAACTGAACTGATTTCTCTTCTCATTGCCCAAGACCACTACTGAAGTTGGCCTTTTACTGGAACACATAAGGGAAGAATATGCTAACTGTATCCCTTACCCTCCCTTGCACTCAGATACGGGGCTTTTACTTACACAACATGCACTCACACACCTGCATATGTGCACTGTACTTTAAGAAGCCTGAATCAAGGCTGCTGTTTCAGCACAGCATATTATTCTTTTTACCAACTTCAGCATTTGCTGTAAATAGCAATTAATGATAAAGCTGCTTACATTAAAAATAAGAGCAAAAGAGGCTGATAAGTCCTTCCTACCAGTGGGTTCTCCCGCAGTGCTTCTCATTATTTTGTTTGCCTTCAAATTTGAAGACAGAAATTTTGTCCATGAGGTTTGTTTTCTTCTCACTGCTGCTCCTCCAAGGGAGCTCTTGGTAGAGCCTGAGATGGTGATGCGTGGTCCCCAAACCCTTCGTGTCTCAGAGAGCAGGGACACTCCTTTGGTGCTGGAGTGCCATAATAGGGGTGAACAGAAGGACTGGGGACTCTGCTGTCCTTATGCAATGTTACTACTTGTCTACAGACCTCCGTAAATAAGATTTGGAACTGAGGAAATCCAATAAGAGAGATGAGATACACTCTGGATTTTATTTTTATGTGTGATTTTAAAATTCCAGGCTCTTGAGAGGATATGAAGGCTGTTTTCAAGGTAAATATTGCAGTATTTTTGCAGCAAGACGCTCAGAATATACATGCCCATGTACACGTGCAGAGTGTTTGTGCAGTGTCTTCTGGGACAGTGCTGAAGGATTGTGAGAGATGACAAGAAGTCGTTGGAGCGTTGTACTTGCTCATATTGCCCACAATTGATGTTAATAAAGCAATATATACTCAGAACTGGGTTTCTTCTTAGTGGAATCTTGTTTCCTCCTGAAGAACCCCCAAAACCAAATTAATACAAATGCAGTGTCTATGGCTAAGGAACCCAGAAGCCAAGTTCTTTGATGATGCAATATTTAGATGCCTAACTCCTAAATATATGTGCCTAATTTTCTTCAAATCCATGGGATGCAGGAAGATAAGCAAGTGGTGCTTCCTTAAATACCTCTAGGACTGAGACTGCAATGGGTTGCTGCAAGCAGGGTCCTGTGCTTGAGAGATGAGGCACAGAAACGGGTGCCAGATGACGCCTGGGGAGCAGAATCCCCATTCCTGTGTGTCTGTATCTCATGCAGAGCACACTTTGGTGGCTTCAATCAGGGATGGCTGATTGCAAGGAGCTAAGCTTTTCTTGGCTTGGTGTCAGATGCACCTGGACATCACATGTTCCAGTTTTCTGTAGGGACCTCATGTCTGTTTGGTCACAGGGATAGTGGTGCTTAAAAAGAAAAAGCAGAACGAAGAAAACTGAAAAGAAAGAATTTGGAGAAATGGAGGGGGGAGGATGCTGTGACTGCCTTAAAATAAACCAACATTAGACAGCAATTTCTGATGGAAAAGAGCAAATTCAGTCTCTCTCACATTATTTCCTGGAAACTTTTCTCTCATTTTTGATACAAGGATTTGCTCGTTTATTTCTCTGTAAATCTAATTATTTCACTTTAAGTTCTCTGTTGAATGCAGGTTTAGACTAGAAGAGAGCAAAGGACTATGAAAGTCATCAGCTTAAGAAACTCAGAAATTCAGCCTTGCTGAGATCCCTCATGTTGTTATGAAGATCTGACAGACAGTTATTGTAATTCCTAGCAGGAATAGGTGAATAATGCTTTTTTAATTTTTGGTTCCAGTTTACATCTGAAGCAAAAAATGAAGGGAAAAAATTAATTTTAGCAGTTCAAACATAATTGGGTGGAGGAAGAATGAAAATATTTTTTATATGTGGGACTAGAAGGAAAGGAGACTAGAAAATCACTTCAAAACTTTAAATTTTGCAGAAATGCATAGATTATTTTTTGCATAACTGTGTTATTTCTCTTTTGATTGGGTTGTTTTCCCATTTCCTTCTATTTCCACTTCGTAAACATTCAATATGAAGCATTTAAGTTAAGAAATAATGCAGTCATCTACTTTGATTCTTTTAAATTTTTCCCATCCCATTTTTTTGACAGTAACTATCTAATGGATTCAACCTGAATTAATAAACATTGTCAGTCAATCCCGAAGCACTTTTTTGTGCATAATTTTAGTATGTGTTAAAAATAATATCTTGCTTCTTTAGTGCCTGTTATTGCAGTTTCCTTTATACTACACACAGTTAAAGACAATTCAGACCTCAAATAACTTATACTCAAAGGGTACAGAGCAGCAGGAGATAAAAGGAGAAAATAAAAGGATTTGTCTGAAGTCACAGAGTAAATCAGTAGCAGAGCATATAGGGACTTCCATTCCCCTACACTCTCACTAGACTGCAGATTAATTATAAATCTCTTTCTCACCCATTAGATTTTTCTCATACTTGTTCTACTCCTGCTCTTTCTCATTCACACCTTCAATTCTTTGTTACTCTTCCTTTAATTTGACTTTCCTTTCTCTCTATTTTTGCTTGCTTTCCTCTTTTCTCCTCCTCTGCTCCTCCTCCAGATTACTGACGAAGTGCCGAGTGTTAATAATGTCTTGGCTGTGCCCACTGCGATGGATAAAGAAAGAACAAGGTGGGTAAAGGAGAAGAGTAGCAAAGAGGGAAGGCAGTGATCTGAACTGATTTCAGACTCCAGATGAGGGTGTGCAAGAAGGCAGAGGACTCAGCTGCAAGCTCAGAAACCCTCCCTGCAGTGAGTGCAGAGTCCAAACTGAGTGTCTAAGGAGAGTGTAAGGGTATCTGAAAGGTGGAACCTGTATCCTCAGGGCAACGGAGAGCAAAGACTTACAGACTGAGATGCGTGGGCAAAGGGGGACCAGCAGGTTTCTCCTCTTTGCTGTGACAGGGCCTCAAACCTGGATGTCTCACATCTGATTCATCTGGATGAGTTTGTGCACAGGGGCTTCTAGTGCTCAAGTAAAATCAGATGTGAATATGCATATTCAATCAGACAGGGGTTACGGGTGCTCTCTGCACACTGGGCATCGCATGCTGGCAGGGATTAGACTGCCATCTGCTTGGTACAATGCACATCACAGGGTTTGAACCTGAATCCAGGATGATGCTTCAACTCCTGCTGATTTCCTCAAGTCCTGTAGAATAGCATTTTTGTCACTAGAGCTTCTGTTTTGTGCTTAATGGACGAATATGGACAGAGTGTATGGATTTAGGGTGGAGAGGCATTTAAGGGAAAGACAGGAGATGGGATTGAAGAGTTCACACTTTGGGCTGATACCTACAGCTCCCTGAGGAATACAGGTGAAGCACACAACAGCTGGTGGGACGAAATGATGTTGATGCCGTGGGAACAAAGATGTTGTCTAGCCTGCAATCCAGGCAGGAGGAGACAGAAAACAGACATGAATTAGGAGAAAGCTTCCTTGAGCTGCTTTGGTTCAAGAGTATTATAATAAGAATAAAATGTCCAAGAATAGCTGTCTGTGAATGTAAAAAGTCCTACTAGACACAATAAATATCTTCAGGCTATGTCATCGTGAGCACAGTAGACTCTAAATACTCTTCTTTCTTTGGAAACTCCTTCCAAACACCTTTGACTTCAGAGAGATAAGCCAACTAACTTTATTCCTGTTCTGCATTTGCTTTACCATTCACAGAAAATTATTTATCTAGCTATTTATTATCTAATTCCATGGTTGCAGTTGAGGAAAGGCTGTCTATTCCTTTTCCACAGCAGTGTCTCTTTCTCCAGTGGCTCTGACTAGCTGCTAGGTGCCCTGGGGAATGTCAAAGCAGAATTAATTAATCATGACCAGTCATGGAGGTGTTTTGCAGATTTGAATTTGGCCAGCTGATTGCACAGGATCTTTCTGGGAGTCAGGCTGTTGAAGAAAGAGATGTGATGCCTGCTCTGGATGGCTTTTGGGAAGCTGCAGAGGCATGTGGGATCTATCAAGCAGTAGGGAAAAAAATCTATCAGAAGTCAGCTGTGTGCATGCTGGTAGAGGGAACTTCTCTTTCTGTTTGGCACAACACTGTGCCAATGAAACTGTAAACTATAGTTTAGCGTGTCCTGTCCCATTCCCAGCCTGAAAAGGTGTGAATCTTTCAGCATCTTCTGGGCAGAACCCCATTCTGATTGTCCCCTTTGGAGCAGGAGGAGTTGTGATGGCACCTGGCGTGTGCCAAACTGGAATCCACCCCTTCAGCATGCCCACAAGTGATGGCAATGCTGGCCAACTGCACAGGTTGTGCTGAAGCAGCAGTGTTTGTTTTACAAATAGCTCTGAAATCTTCCAGACCCTCTTCCCTCCCTTTGTAGAGCCTAGTAGAGCATGTGCTATTCTTCCTGGTCAGTGATTTCCTCCTGGCAATGGAGAAAGGTCAAGTGTCCACGCCAATTCTTTTTGATCTGTCAGCAGCCTTCAAATCCTCTGGCAATGAAGGGCTAATGATTTGCAGTGTCTGGCATGGATGGGCAATCTCTCCCTGCAGGAGCATTCCTCCTTTCCAAAGAGACTCCCCAGTGTGGCTTGGAGTAATGAAGCATTTCCCTCAAGGACTCTTCCAGGGGGTAATTCAGTGCTCAGTTGTGCTGCTGCTGTCAGAGGTACGGGGCTACAATATTATGGATGTGCTGATGACAGGGGATAAGATCAACTTTCAAGGAAATAAGCCCCAGTTTTCAAAATTTATCATCCTCAAACATCTTTACATCTTTTTCTGCCTTCAACTTGTTCCATTGTTGCCTAAACATGGGAACAAATTGAGGCACTTTGCTCCTTGGCCACGCATGCAGAACTGTTGGCTGGGATGGAGCCGTTTGTGGGGCAGGGAGGTGGAAACATCAGCCTTTAATGGAAGTCTCAGACTGCAGCAGTCCTTGCTGTTAGCAAAAAGCTGTGATCTGTAGTGACAGGCCAGCCGGAGCCACCGCGGATAAGCAGGCGAATCTGCATGCAGAGGTGCGCTTCCAGCAGCTGTGTGGGGGAATTCAGATTTCAAACTGCAGTGCCTGCTGCTAGAGGCACGACCCTGTAAGTGGAAAAGCAGACAGAAAAGGCCCCTGCTACTTTAAATAAACTTCCAAAGACTGGGAATACTTCTTTTTTATTTCCATTGCATGGAATGCTATGCTGACCCCTGCGAAGCCCACGGGGTGATGGGGACAAACCCCTCTCTCTGAGGGGTGCTGGCAACTTGCAATGGGAAGTAGAAGCCCTTCTTACCTTTTTAACTTTGGGTGCTGGCAGCCTTGCAATGGAAGGAGCAGCCCTCCCTACCTTTTTAAACTTTCTTTTCTCCTGATGGAAGGGAGGAGAAGGGAAACGAGGGTGATCATGCATAGCCATGTTCCATCACCACGTAGCAACGGGGAACAGACCCTGTCTCTGAGTGATGCTGGCAGCTTGCAATGGGAAGTAGAAGCCCTCCCTACCTTTTTAAACTTGGGGTGCTGGCAGCTTGCAATGGGAAGGAGCAGCTTTTCCTACCTTTTAAACTTTCTTCTAGCCTGAGGAAAGGGAGGAGAAGGGAAACGTGGCCGTGCACAGCCATGCTCCATCACCATCACGTACAGCTTTGTGTTATGGCCCTGCCTTTGTCTATGTTGTTCTCTGCAGGTGCATTTAGAATGGACTCTCCATCCTCTTGCCACTCAGCCCAGCACACAGGCACTGGCAGCACTGTCGTGCACAGCCCTCAGTGCTGAGACCCTCTGCCCTCAATCTCTTATCGAACCGCAGTGAAAGCACAGGAGCCATTGGGGACATTTTCATCCATGAAATGAAGAATCAATAGAGTTGCCTCATTACAGACTCTGCTCGTTGCTGCCGTTCTCTCCTTCCCTTTTTGCCACTCACCTTGCCCTTTTTTTTTTTCAATCCACTTTTACCACCACCTACACAGACTTGACAGCGCAAATTCACTGGTAGCAATTCCCCTCTGCTACGCTTGGAGGAGCAAAAATATGGTTTAAAAGGAGAAAACAAATCAGGTGGACTTCCAAGACGGAGGTGGAATACATATTTTAAAAGTACTTATGTTATATGGAAGTCAAAGGCCCCTGAAGGTCAATGGTATTCAGACTTTTAAGTCCCTGATGCTCATGAAAATATTACACACAAATTCCACCCTGGGAAAAATCTGTATTTTCTTTCTGGTTTTTTTTTTCCTTAATAAGCAGAGAAGTTTGTTTTCTGATGTGCAGAGAGGAGTGGAGCTGTGCTATGCAGTTGTTGAGCTGACAGAGCTGCTTGGGAAATGCTGTTTCCTTGGGAAATTTTTGCCTTTTGATTTGTGGTTGTTTTTTTTTTTTAAACTCTGGTTTGAATGAGAACCACGCTCCCATAAAGCTCTTATGGCCTAAAAATCCAAAAGGGATAATAATTTGAGAGCATCAGTATCTTCTGTTTCTGCAGTGCAGAAGCTAGGGAAATATTTAGCATTGTATAATCACAACACACATAATAAAAAAACCAACATCAAATATTTTCTGTGATATATAGGATATTTTAAACATATACCAATACAGTACAGAATATGTAAAAATGTCAAAACAAATTAATTGAAACAACACAAAAATAATGTGTTTATCTCCTCGAAATGAAACATTTCAGTGTAACTGAAATGAAGAGAGAAAATCAAAATGATTTGTTTTGACACTTTAAACATAAAAAAGTTTGTCAAAATTGACAAGTTCCCATGCAATTTCAAGAGAACTGCATTTTCCTGCGAAAAACTGTTCTGTCAAAATTTTTTGACCAGCTCTACTTACAGTCTATCTAAACAGACAAGCATCACAGCCAAGACTCTCAAACGCTCCAGGTGGTCAGAAGATGGATTTAGCACAGAGCAGAACAGTCTCAAAGAAGGAAATAAATAAAACAAGCTGCTAGCGGTGGCCTTAAACTTCAGCACCAAACTGCTTTAATGTTTGCAATGCTCAAACCTGAGTGGTTTCAGGATTTAATCCTAGCAAGGACTGAATTCTTTCAGTTTTTAGCAAATCTGTGTTGCAGGATTGGTGCACTGATGTTTGTGATGGTGAGATGTCAGTGAGAATTCTCAATATCCTCTGGGATTTTTTAGGTGGCACTGGTTGGGGTCTAGCTGGTAACAGCCCTCTGTGTTTGACAGATAAATACTGCTAAATATGAGGTGGCTTTATTTCCCACACATCCTTCTGCCTCAGTGGAAATCCCAGGCTTAGGGTTTATGGAATAGGCTGAAATGCAGCACTGCAGGTAGATCAGCTGTGGGATTCAAGGCTGGTGAGAATGGCTTTGCCTAGGAGTTCTACCACCTTCATGACGCACAGATTTTAAATCTTCTCATTATACGAATGCAGTTTCAGGTTAATTTGAGCTTCTAATTTAATATGCTGTTCCGAATTAAGAGTTAATATGATATTTGATTATATTTTTGCAATGAGATCCAGCCCAAGGCTCATTGACTTCAATAGACCTTCCAGCAGAACCTGCGACTGCGGAGCCTGCGTAGATGCATGTTTACAGCAGGAGACCTACGCTCGAGATTTCTGGCTTCTGTTTGAGAAGCTGCCAATAAAATGGTGTTATCCATGGCTGTTACACGTTCTAGCTCACATTTCTAGCCTGAATTTAAGTTCCTGTGCATTAATGTGCATATAACTTTCCCTATATGGAGAGGCGGTGCAGTGGAAGGAGCTGAACCTGAGTGTTTCCAGCCTCAGACCAGTGTCTATGCACTGAAAGAATCTTTCCTTAATAGTTAAATCAGTGGTGTGTTTAACACACCTCTCACACATGGGAACCACCAGGCAGTTGCACTGGTATCAGGCTCACATCAGTGATCAGTTATCCTCACTCTGGCTCAGGTTCCAGCTCTGTTCCTCTGTGGAAGGCTGAGCTATGCCATCCTTACGAGGTCTCACCTTGGTTTTGGAGTGTCCTGGCAGGACTGTTGCAGAAGGGTCTAAGGCAGTGGCTGCAGGAGCTGGTGTGGTTGAATGCACAGGGAGATTTTTATGGAGGCTGAGCTGCCTGGGGCCAGAATTTGCAGCTGCCAACGACTTAGGGTCCCTTCTCCCTCCCCTCTTCAGCTGCCCCTGGTTCCCTTGGCTTCATCCAGCCTGAATAGTGGCAGAACCTAGTGCCCATAGGAAAGGCTGAGTTAAATGGTGCTTTTCATCCTGGCAGGCAGGGCTGTCATTATCCAAGCAGTATCCCAGAGAGCCAATGGCTCGTGGATTTTAACCCCTTCTGCTCCTCCAGTAAGGGCTGAGGAACATGAGAGATCCAGGCAGAGAGGAAAGCTCCTTTCTGACAGGCAAGAAAATCAGAAAGATATATCATCTGCAAGGATCATTAGGTAACCTCAGCTTCCTAGCATACCAAAATAAGAGTGTCAGCTTCCATTTCCCAAACGCTATTGAGTGGAATCATTCTGTGTGGTTGTGGTGGTAAAGTCCCTGCCCAGAAATAAACTTCAGAACAACAAAAATATTGTGAAGAGTGTCAGGTGTGGGATAACAGTTGACCTTTTAGATTGAATGTTACATTATTGCTCCTTAGGACAGTTTTGGCATCGATTTTTTCTTCCTTCAGGCTCAGCTTACAGGTCTGGATTGTTGCAATGGGATATATTAGAAAGGCAAGACTGGCACACAGAATGGACTGGGTTTCTGCACTCTGACACGGGCCTCTTTGAACTTAGTTTTCAGATTACTCTCTCAAATTTCCAGTAAAAGCTGTAGCAAAGAGTACAATTTTTGTTGTTTGTTGTGTATGGTTTGCAGGTGTTTCTTTTTCCAAAATGCAAGAAAAGTAGTAAAATTAATTTGGACATTTCCTTTTATGCATAAATTACAAAATCTCTTTTGGCTCAGTCAAAACACACTGTCTAAGAAAATACTTCATTTTGATTTTTAATGTATATTACTCAACATGTAATGAAAACCAAAACACAGTCTTGAACCAATCTTTTCCAAACAGAACACTCAACACATTCTGTTCCAAAGAAAAGCTGACTTTTTCAAAATGCTTTTTTTTCCCCCTGAAATCAACAAATTTCTACAAAGCATTTTGCCTCTGATGAATTGGCATTTTTCTGACAAAAAATGAGCAATCTAAAAAAATTCTAAGCAGTTCTGTGGCAAGTCTTAGCTAATTCTGGAATAGAAGCATGAAGGTGCGTAGGAAGGGTACCACTGAGCTGAGACTTAAGATATTTGGGTTGAATTCCTGAAGTAGTTATAAAATGATCAGGAACAAGCCATTAATCTATCCTGTGTCTCAATTCCTATTCTGCAGAATGGGAAATACACCGATTCTCCATCTTCTAAAGCTGCTGCAAGGATAAAAACCTTTTAACACTTAGAAGATTACTGGACATTGATATGAAGTGTATAAATTCTGAGGAAGGCAGAAGACAGAGCTGCATTTTTGTGTAACTTAAAATGAAATTATGGGGAAGTGGACTAGCTTGGACAACAATTTAATGACAGTAGGAATAATTTCAAGTTCAGGACAGTGTTTAATAGAAATCACTACTCACCACCCACCATATTTTTTTTTTTAATAAGCAGCTCAGAAAAGTGCAATTTATCATTATTATTACCATCTATATTAATTCTGTCTCTGCCACTTCACAAATGAGAGGAGTTCCTCACAAACATCTACAAAGCTAGCTCATTATCCAGCCTCCCTATTTATAACTCTCATTTATGACAATAGCTATCAAAATCTTGCCAACAGTAGGGCTGCTGGTGTGCTGACACCACTGCTCCACAGCCTGCTGAGCGGTATTATCTCACTGTTCCCTTGTGTCCCCCGATCTGTCCCTGGCCATCTGGTGTCCTTGGTCTTCTAATTAGATTGTAAGCTTTTTGGGGCATGGACTGCCTTTCTGGTTTCTGTTTGTACAGCAACCAGCATGATACCATTCCAGTCTCAAATTCATCAGGACTATCTTCAAAATGCAGGTCTTTGTCACATATCTGTGTTCACATCCTTTTAAATCAATTCCCAGTGTGTTGTGGATTCACAGCAGAACCCTGAACCAAGTATCTGTGGATCCTGGGTTTCAGAGAGGTGGCTTTGGCACCTTGGTTAATGTATTTATGGTGAGGACTGATGGAGTTTCATTCCTTCTGCCCAGCACCACATGATGTTGTGACTTGGTGGAGGTTGTATGCCTGCCACGGTTCTTCAGCATCAAGCCCCCTCTTATCCTCATCATGATAAGACCGGTAGTTTATAATTAGCTGAAGTGTGGGGACAAAACGAGCTGAAAACAGGTACCTAGCTGTTACCAGTGTGATTCTCACCTCACTATAGGCAGGGAGTAATTGGAGTTCCTGCACAAAACCTGCTCCCTTTAGGCTGCTGGTGGAACTGCATTAATAACGCAGGATTTGTGGGGTGGTTTTGGTTCACTGAATATCCTGACAAGTTGTAAGCAAGGTGTTGACAAACTGAAAAGGGAAAAACCTTTTCTCCTCTAAGTCATTTAGGGTCAAAAGAAATATTTTTATCATTCTTCTCTCTTAAGAGGTTGAGAAGACAAATCAAAAGGAGAAAAAGATAAAGCTCTAGTCATTTCAAATGGAGATTTAGAAATGTTTCCCCTTGGTGCCCTCTCAACCAAAACACTGACGTCTTCCAGTCATTATTTTTTTCCAGCATGAAAAATATGGCAAAAGTGATGTGAATTCATGGACTGCATTGGTATTTTTGGAGAGATATTTCTTACCCTTGTTCCTTGCCTTTCCTCATCCAAATATGTTTCAGCTGATGAATATCCCTCAGGTATAACCACTCATGCATATTTTAAACTGAAATGGTTAAAGAATAAGTGCAAATTTAGACACTGATAGTGCAGATTTACCAGAGTTGGGGGAGGCCTTTGCCCAATATGAAGAAATCCTACTTCCATAAAGGAATAGCTTTACAATAATTTGGGATTTTATGACTTTGCATGCCACAGTCATCCAGAAAGCCAGAGCCACTGCTAAATTTCAGCTCCATCCCTGTCTCCAGTTAGATATCAGCTCTGTAGTTTGAGCTATAAAGTTACCTAGGGCAGAAATCATAGAAATGGCCAAATTCTGCTTTACCAGGGCTCAGGTTTATCCACAAGAAATTCATATGATTTAACAAACCCTGACAGATCAGACTCCCCATCCCTTTCCAACAATGCTCCCTGTTTTCCGTTGGTCCTAACACAAAAATGTTGTCCTCAGGTTTGTTGGCTTTCTGGCCAACGTTTCCAACAGACAACTAAAGCTGCTTCACGGGCAGTAACTGCCTTCCAGCACTTTCATGGGCCACCTCTGAATTAGGTGCAAGACATAAATTTTATTGCTCCAGTTGCACCCAGTGACCTAACACAAGTTAAATCCTAAAGGTGTAGGGCAGTAGTTACCTGTCTAGCAGGCATGTGACTGTACAGTTAACTTACAGCCAAGATAGCTGAATAATATGTAAGAGAGTGTCTTCTGTACTTAAAATTAAGGATACACTTAAGCCGTTTGCTGAAATGAGGTCAGACATTTGTCACTTTACGGGGTCGAGCTCTAAACTAACATAAGCTGTTTCATCTCTCCCCTGACACTTCAGTCTTTTACTAATTTATCAGCATCCTAAAGCAGTGTGTGAAGTTGCTGCAGAACAGAAGTGTTTCGGATACAAATAGCAATTGTTAGCCTCTTCCCTCTGGTAAATGGCAGCAGGCAGAAGCCTCTCTCAACCTGCCAAGAACCAAATGTGGGACACAAGAAAGAATTATTGGTGCATGAAGCTTAAAGAGATAGGGGACTTATTTCTTTACTGCAAATAATGCGTTCAGTAATTTCTCTTTCCTGAGTCTGCATTTCTGATGGAAATAGTTTACAACAATGAGCACAGGAAAACAGAGGGGATGTGTGCAAGATCAATTTGAATCTAATAGAAGGGATAAATGAAAGGTGCAGGGGTTAAAAGAAAGGTAGAAAATCCCAGGAGGCAGAGGAGTAGTGAAGTGTTTACAGCAAGCGGAGGAGCGCCAGAGCCCCTGCGTTCTGCCTGCCCATTTATAGCAGTGATCCAGGGCTACGCAGCCTCTTTCATAGGAAGCAGACCTTGCAGTATCATTCTGTGCAAAATGTATCATTCTGAGCTATCTCACTGCATAAAAATTACCTTTTAAGTGGCTAAGTAGACACCCAGCTTTATTCCTTTCTTCTTATTTCAAGAAACAATGGGACTAACAGCACTTGCCTGCCTTACTAGAGTGCTGAGAGCTTTAATTAATGTCTCTAATTCAATTTGAACTCCTTGGATAAAAGGCGCTGCCTTGTGACAGCAAAGGTATTGCCTAAAATAGAATATAATTAACACACAGATATCAATCACGATGAAATTAAGTGTACATTCAAATACAACTTGCACTTTATAGAAAGTACTTGCCTATTTTTCCTCCAAGAATCCTAAAGACTGATAAGACAAGGAACATTTAATATTCCAGGCTGAATTCAGCTTAGAATAAGGCCATCTTAAAGTGCCTAACAAACCAAAAAGGCATTGTAACAGAAGTCTCTGTTTGCACTGATGGATGTGCTTTCACGATGAACAATGCTGGAAACTGACTGTAATGTGACTCAGAATCAGTGCATCCAGCATTTTCCTCTCCCAGTGCTTGCTTACTGTGAGCACTAACCTATGTCCAAGCTCACCCACCGATCATGTTTGCTAAGATGTGACAGTGACGTGGTCCTGCTCGCTGACATGAATCAGAAGGACCCAGATCACTGCACCACTTTGTAGTGCTCCTGAATGGACATGGGCTTTGTAGCTTGGGTTTTTTAAATGCTACAGAGCTTGCTGAGATCTTGAGATGGCTGTCATCCATTGCTTATAGGATAGGAACCCGTAGTGAGGCATGTGGGCAGCAGGACTGCATTTTGCGAGGTGTTAAACCCACTTTATGACCTCTCCAACAAGTTCATGGTTCAAGCAGTCAAACAAATAATATTCTCATTGCTGATAATTGGAAAGTGAGGCAAAAAAATCATGTAAGGGCACTGCCCAAGATCATAGAAGTTACCTGGGGCAGAATTGGGCAGAATGTGGATTTCTGGATCAAAACCCAATGTCTGACTCCCCTTTGGTGCTGAGATGGCTTCTGTGCCAGATGCAGCTTTTAGTTACTCTTAGGTCTCCAGCGCAAGGGCTGTGTATGTGGAGACATCGCCTTCTTGCCCCTTCTTCTCCCAACTGCAAAATCCCCAGAATGTGTGAATGTATCTTACATCAGTGGAGCCCCATAAAGACACCTAACAAATTAATTTCAGATTCAAACTTGTTAGGAGTTAGATTGAATGCACCTTACAATATTGCCTTAGACACAAAATAATCCCACTTTAGTAAGTTTATAGCTTCCATGGGGACCAGCCCCGTGGTGTGTGTTAATCTTTAATGCGAAACAACATCTCTACAGCAGTTACAGGGGGAAAAAAGATACTACTAAAAAATTAAAGTTGATGGTGTGATAGTTGTCTAGACCCAATTGCGTTCCACCATCCTCCGTTGCCTCAGGCACCGCTCCCTTCTCTCAGCACTGATACTCACAGGCAGCTCCCAGACTGGAGATATGTCCATCTCTCCTAGTGATCTCAAGGCATGTTCTCCCCATGTCATCATCTTTGATTGAGAACCATCACGACTCTAATCATCCTGACTCTAACTTTGACTTAAATGGAAAGGAAGGGAGGGTGAAAAGGTGCATAGGAGGAATTAGGGAGTATCTCCTCTCTTTTGTAAGCTGATATTTCCCCAATGGATGATGCTTGCATGTAGGAGGACACACTGGGATTTCTCTGAAACCCTTGTCTTTTGGTTCTTCTTCTATTTAAGTTTGCACTTGGACTCTTTTGGGAACTGGAGATGCACTGTCGCTCCACTTCGGTATGTAAAAGCTTCCTTTCCCTATTCGCAATAGAAATTCAATTGAAAGTGAAATGTTTAAAGAAAAACTGATCCAAACTGGCTGATGAAGCAAGTAGTTATGGATGAGTTTAATGAACAGACAACCAAGAGAGTTTGGACAATGTGTACAGAACAAGTGATCATTATCATCAGCAAATCTGCTAATGGCAAATACGCTGAGATCGCAGCTGCTTCCTGTGATAGACGGTGTGGATTTGCAAAGAGCAGCAAGGTAGAGAAGCAGCCTGGATGGAGAAATGAACTCCTGAACCAGAATTTGGAGATGCTGAGGGTGGGATATAGCTGGAAACATTTCCCAACAGTCATGGCCACTGGGAATGGAGGCAGAGCAGTGCTGTAGCCCACTCAAAATACACTTAATATGGGTCTAGAAACTCCCCAGACTTCAGTTTTTGTAAGGTAAAGTAGAAACATGACTTTTTGAGAGGTGAGAGACTAAAGTACCAAGAACTGCCACATTTATGGGTGAAGTAGGAGTAAGTGGTGAAGGTTAATACTACCCACGTGCCTCCTGAACAGGAACAAACTCTTCAGTCAGGAGCTACAGGTCCCATTAGGTTTAATAACAGTAATACTCTATCTGCTATTGGAAAAAAGTTTACCTGTGCCCAACAGAAAAAGCCAACAGTCATTGACATTCCCATATTTATTTTTTTTTTCATTTCTTCATGTAATGCAACATCTGACTATCATTTTTAACCAGACTTACACAACTCTACTTTGTTAAGTGCTGCTGAGCTCACTGCAGCTCCACAAACACATGCTGTGCACACGTGCAGACTCCTACACACTCCATTGCGCGCACACACTTGACACTTCTGCTCCCCATCGCATTCCCGGGTTCGATCCGCCCACGCAAGAGGCATCCATGCTTGCTGCTGAGGTCTGCAGCTTTGCCTTGCTCCTGGTGAAAGCTCCTGGAGATGGCTTGCTGACCACAAATGCTTGGAACCCTCTGGTTTACACTGTGCTGCTTACACAGCCGAGGTGTCATGTTCACGCACAGTGCTGCGTGCGTGCGTGGCACCTCTAGCACACCTCAGTCTGGCCTTTCTCTTAGCAAAACCTTTTCTCTCTGGGAACTGCAGACTTTCAGAGAGTTTATGGTGGACTCAGACTCAAAACCAGAAGGGTTTCTGGAGGTGTATGTATAAGACTGGTACTAAATCTCACAGTAGAAGAGCTCTGCATAGCCTGATTTCTCATGCTTTAAAGAGTAGCTACAGTCTCTTTGCATTATCTCCTGCAGAAATAGATGGGTATCACCTTGCCTGAGGACAACTTTTTGACTGGTTTGTGCTCCAAGAGTGGGAGATATAGTCCTAAGATCACTCTGCCTGCCTAAGCATGCCCACCGTGTTGGCACATCCTCCATAAAACTCAGCAAGGCAGCCAGATGGACAGGAGGTGGGCAGGAGGAGGAACACATCCTGCGTACAGAGAGGACTTTTTCAGAGCAGCATCAGCAGCTCCCAGCGATGAGGAACAGAGTACAACACGCTGGGCTGCTGTTGCAGCCACGTTGCAGTTAGGAAGCAGAAGGGGAGGGGGGTCCATGCCAGGCACAGGATGCCATCTAAGCAAACCACTCACCTTCCACCAACGGAACACACGGCTTCGTTCAGAGAGGGGCATCGTGCCAACGGCACTGACTGCGGAGGCGGATGATCTAATGGCTGAAACGCTGGAGATGGGAGTCAGGAGATGAGGGCTCTCTTCCAGCTGTATCTGTGGCTCGCTGCCTAACCTTTGGCAAGGCATTTCACCCCTCTGTTTCCCTTCCCACTCATCATATGTCTTGTCTGTTTAGCCGTTAAACACACTGGGGAGAGGAGCTGGCTCGTAGCAGGGCTGTGCGCATCCATGATTTGATGGAGGAATGCAGTGGGACAGCCACTTCCCTTGTGTGAGGGACAGTGTGCCCTGCACCAGGTTGGGTGAAACATCCCTAAAAACTCCCTAGTAAATCTCCTACACTGAATATGCATGTTCAGTATTTCTCCCTGCAGGGCCTTGATTCACAAAGAGCCTTGAGGTCATAGAACCATAGAATGGTTTGGGTTGGAAGGGACCTTAAAGATCATCCAGTTCCGAGTCCCCTGTGATGGGTTGAAATAGACGTTAAAGATCATCAAATTACAAGCACCCTGCAATGGGCAGGGACACCTCCCACTGCATCAGGGTGCTCAAGACCCCATCCAACCTGGCCTTGAACACTTCCAGGGATGGGGCAACCACAACTTCCCTGGGCAACCTGTACCAGGGCCTCACCACCCTCATCACAAAGAATTTCTTCCTGATGTGTAATCTAAATCTTCCCACTTCCAGTTTAAAGCCATTCCTCCTCCTCCTATCCCTACAAGACCTTGTTAAATGTTCCTCCCCAGCCTTCCTGTAGCCCCATTCAGTCCTGGGAGGCTGCTCTAAGGTCTCCCCGGAACCTTCTCTTCTCCAGGCTGAACAACCCCAACACCCACTCTCTCAGCCTGCCAGGCTGAAAATGCTATCATAGCAGACCTTCCAACAACCAACCCTGTCCTCTCCACCAGGCACACACCTCCTATACACCCAGGCAGTAAAGCAAATTGAGGTGATTTTTATCTTTCAAAGTCTGACAGGATTTCATAGTCGTGTGTGTCTGTGTGTCCACATGTATTTGTCACTGAAGCCTGGGTAATTATTTTGTTTTATTTCTTTTTTGGCAGCACTTTAAAGTAAGACCTTGGTCTTTATAGATTGTTCAGATTGTGTTGAGTATGGATTACAGAGAGACATGAAAGCAGAAGACACATTTCTCTGGCACATCATTAAAGGGACAATAAAGTGGTAATTGTAGCCTAGGGTGTGGCCCACCTTCTGTGCCAAGCCTTCTCTCACCTTTGTGGCACTGCGGAGAACTTCAGGAGGGAAATGATGGAAAAGCTGAGGTGAGGATGTCTCAGGTCAGGACCTGGTTATTTCAAAGGTGATATATGCTCAGAAGGTTAAAAGCACCACTTAGGTACATGAATAAAAACACTGCCAAATACTCTAAGCTGCAACACAGGCAGACTGAAGTCTTTTAAACTTGGGTTTTCATGTCTATTTTCACCCTGACAGATGGTTGTCAAAGGATCAAAGTGATTCCCATTTTTAAACTCTCTCTTTCTCTCCATCTTCCCTCTCCTCCCCTCCGTTTCTCTCTCTTTCTTTCCTTCCTCCTCTTCCCTCTTTTTCCAACAGGACTCCACAGAATGGAGCAAGAATGAGAGGAAAAAGGCAGACAGAAAAGCATGAACTGGAGGCTTGTTGAGTTCCTCTACCTCCTGTTTATATGGGACCATATACTAGTACAGCCCTCCCACCAGGACCCAGCTGCTACCAATCAACATGTCTCCAAGGAATTTGATTGGCTTATTTCAGACAGGGGGCCTTTCCACCACTCACGGAGCTACTTATCCTTTGTGGAAAGACATCGTCAAGGATTTACAACCAGATATAAAATATACAGGTACGTTGGTTTCCTGCAGCACCTTGATAAGGTGTAGGTGGTGGGTACTCAGCCAGTTCCCATGGGCTTAAAGCTTGCAGCCAATAGGAGATGCATCATTGTCCCTGTTTCATCTGGAAACGCTTCTTTGGTTCTCCATGGTCCTCAGTTGGCAATGCAAATTGCTTCAAAGGCTCAGAGTTCATGCTCTGATAGAGATAAGAAGGCACTGCCATCATAGGTAGAGATTAAAAGGGACCCAGGCTGTGGGTGTACTTCATTTGAGGTGACAGATGAGTTCGTAGGCAGGTTCACAAGCATGTTTTTCAAATCAATGTACCTGTGGGCTGTAACAAACTCATACATGTGAACTGCTAATGGCTTAAGGTTCACATGGACAAGAACAGACATAAAAATGTCAAGACACACATCAGTGTGAAAGTTTTCACACTGCTGTGCATGAGATTTAACTGTGTACTGCCTACCCCAGCCCTTTGCAGATTATCTCCATGTGTGAGTCAGACTTGCCCCCAGAACTCTTATCTTCATATAAAAGTCTTCCAATTAAAAAGATTACAGAAAATAGGCAGAATTGGTATTTTCCTTTGCCTCTGAGGTTTTGAAGCCTTTGTTTTTGCTTCTTGCCAGCTGTGATATCCAGAAACACTCTTTCTCTTTTATTTTAACAAGAAAAGCTGGGGTGCTCATATGAGCCTCCTATTAAAGCAGCACTCGCTTTGGAGTAAAGGGGAATAAGCCAGCAAGTGTCGTGAGATTTGTGCTAAAACCCAAAGAGGCTGCAAAACTCTTACAGACATGTGTGCATTTACATAATTACATAGTCCTGTTGTGTTTCAGAAAGATACTTGCAAACACAGCCGTGCAAACCTGTAGGTAGGGAAATACTCGTGAACAGCCTGCTGGCAACATGCACACAGCTACAAATACACAACTGCTGGGGGATGGGCAGTGTTCAGTGCTCTCCCATGGGCAAAAAGCCAAAAGCACTTGCAGAGTTAATAGAGACATGCGAGACATCATCTATGTGTGGGGAAGAAAAATGAGGTGTGCCTGTCCCGTGGCCTCCAGGGAGTGCAGCACCAGCCTGAAGAGCAAGGGCAGGTTAGCATGAGTTGAAAATATTGTCCTGGCTTGTCTTCTTCATTCAAAACAGCCTAAGGGGAGGGCAGCCCCAGAAATTAGAAATTATGCTGCCACGCTTCCACTGAGGATATTTCACTGCCTTTGCTTACACAGAGGAGTGGAGAAAACATGTATTTTTCAAAAGGAGTTTCTTCCTGGTTGTGGATATCCCCAGCTCTCCTTCTGCCCTGGCTGACAACATGTACTGTGATGGAGCCTGCAGATCTCTGCTCCATGCAATGCCTCTGGCAGTGGCTCTGCCCTTTGTTAAAGAGCTATTCAGCCCTGAATGCCACCACAGCAGTCTACAGGGCCTGTAGTGGCAGAGAAATGCATGCAATATATGTGTTCAGACACATCCAAGAACTGTCACTGTAGGTCAGGCCAGAGATCCATCAAGCCTGGGATCCTGTCTCTAAGAATCATGGAGAAACGGGTCTGGAAGGACCTTGAGAGGTCATTTAATCCATTCCTCTTCCTCAAGGCAGACTCAGCCATACCTGTGTCACATTTGACAGAGGTTTGTGTGCAACATCTCCTGAGAGGTTTCCCACAACAGAGTATTCACACTCAGAGCAGGGACCCTGTGCCATGGCTTTGCTTTCCCCACCTTTATAAAGGGGCTAAAATCTTGCTTGCATGTGAAGATGGCAATTTCTAGTTTTATCTGCTATCCCATGAGGAACAAATTCCCCTTTGGTCTGTGGGAGAATGCAAGGATTTGGAGGCTTATCTCAGTTCAGGATGAACTTTATACATGAGAAGCGAAAAGGGATCTTTTTTCCCTCCATTTCTGCTGAATATTACTTAGGAAAGACACTTCTAGCATGGGGAGGACACAATGTTCTCCTTTTCCATGGGAGAAAATGGACAGCAGCATTCAGCATGCACAGCAGTCTCGTGGGCATGGGGGGTGTCTGAGAAGGGTCTTACGAGCTGGTCATAATGCTGGAGAAGTCATTACTCACAGAAGAAACTGGAGGTGAGACAGAGTCCAGTGGAATAAGTTAGGGAGAGAGTTCAGAGAGATGTGGGAAGGCTGAAAGGGCTCATAAGGATGTCCCTCATGGCCAAATACCATGCACTAAACTGAAGGAGAAAGCTGGAGGCTTGAGAAATCCAGCCATGTGTATCATGGTTTGAGTTCTTGGGAGCTTTGGAAACACCATCCCTGGGACTGACTTTTGCTCCATCTGCGATCAGGTGAGGAGGAGGAGAAATCCTCCTGTGCTTCAGCGGAGCGGTGAAACCAATAGGTAGGAGGGGCTGGGTAGATGTTGAAGGGTTGTTTGGTTTTAATAACTGGCCCTGTTGGCAGAACTGGTCACTTAAAAACCAGGCCCATGCCTTTTTTTAAGGAGTGTCAAAATCAGTCTAGCTATGAGGAATTAGTAGAGCCACAGCCAGTTCTGGCAGTTCAGAGTGGACTCTGAGCACACACACCCTCCAGAATATATCATTTCAGTGAAACCCACAGGGGTAAAATCTCATTTTGTGGGCTCCTTAAATTGACTGCAAGAATCTGTGAAGCTGTTGGGATTTTGTCAACTGTTTAATTCCAACATAGAAGCCTCTTTCCTCCCAAATGATGTCTCTCAATTGCTCTTTGCACTAGACTAGCCCAAGGGAGGCACTTATTCTACATTAAGGATATCACTCCTTTCCTTAGAAAAGCAGACGATTTGGAGCATGGGAATTTTCTGTGTAGTCTTCTCTTTCAATGTTCCTTTCTCCCACACCTTTTTTTTTTTGGTTGTCTGGTTTATTCTTTGTCTCAGTCAGACAGTTCTTTTGGGCACTTGTGGTTTTGTTGAGTGAGCTTTGACCTGCCCACTGCTTTTTTTTTTTCCTGAGGCCCAGAGCAGCAGCCCTCAAACCAGCCACAACAAGGAGGGATTTGGAATGGATGTGAAATCAGGCAAGAGGACTTCACCATCCCTAATTGAAACACTGTTGCCTATTTAGTGGTGATTTCCCCAGTGTCTTGCTGTGCAGGAGCATGGACACAGCACATTAGGACCATGTCATTTACATTGAAAACCCACAGAGATAAACCCTCTGTCAACACTATGCAACAGCGTAAGGCGTAATGCAGCATTTTCTCATGTTTACAGGTGACTTTAAAAAGGAAGCAGCACCAAACTAAACATGCAACTCTCCTTCTATCGCAGCTGAAGTCCAGAAGTCTGTCAACAGCAAGCAAAGTTTCAGTTAGCAAGGCTGGTTTATATGCTGCATAAGCAGAATTGCTGTAGAACAGCATAGCTGCTGCTGTCTCTTCATAGGATGCCTGGATCCTGATCTAGCATCCTACAGAAGGGCAGTTCACTGTTACAGTCACCAAAGGCTCATTCTCTCCTTCTGTGTATTACATTTTAGCACACTTTAGGTCTCTTTCTCACAAAACTTGGGCCACTGCTTTTCCTGGTACCCTCAGTTGAGGTTTGCACCTTGAATGTGATATTAGGAGGAAGGCAAGCATAGAGGGAGATGTTTTATATTAAATCATGGACAGTAGGGGTAGATACAATTGCATTAAGGAAGCACATTAATAAGCATTGATTCATACTAATAAGGGTGGTTTAGGGGGGCCTCTGGCAGGAAAACGCTGCTTTGATCATTATCTGTGCACTCTGATGCTAATGCAGATAGGATGGCAGATGCTGAGAGTGGTTTGTGGTATGTCTGAATATTCATTATCACTATCCTTGTTGTCGTTCCTAGTCATGAGAGCCTTGGGTACTCGGTACTGCAAGAAGGCTGGAAAACAGATGAAGCTCAGCTTGACTTTGGGACTAGGACACTGCTCAGACCAGAAAACATTCCTGTTACCACAAGACTGTAGTTAGCAGCTGCCATCCAGTTCTTTGAAGTAAATTGTTGTGCTGCCCTTTTTTTCTTCTCCCAGACACTGATTATTTAGCTACAAGGCAGAGCAAAAGAAACAGTAGACTGAGCACTTGGATGCGCTATGCAAATAGCCAGACACAAACCCTGAAACAGAGGCATTGGGCTAGTGATGCTGCTCAGTTCAAGCAAATTCTAGCAAAACAAGTCTTCCCTAGAAAAAAAATTAAGGCTTTGTTGTTCAGTGTCAGAGTTGAGATCCAGGAGGCAAATAAAGGGAAGCAGAGAGATGGTGTCACGCAGCCAGGCTGCCAATGCCAGTTTTCCTACAGCAAGGTAGGGACAGGACACAACACCTTGCAAAGAGAAGCTCATGTTTAGACTGGCAGAGAGGTAAAGCAGGCAGTATCTGTATTTTTGCCTCAGGCTCATGGTTTGGTTGTGGGTAAGGGCACTTCTCCGTGCCTGAGTTCCCTCCCCACCACCCCAAGAATGGGAGATGACAGCATTTGTCTGCTCTGGGTTGCTGGGCAGATTTAATTAAATGCAGCAAGACGTTTGGACGTAAGGGACAGCAGCAATATAAAGTGGATGATCACAGAGGGCTGGAAGGGAAATGTGCATGTGCAAGGAGAAATGTGGATTTTCCACGTGTGGGAGTTTAATTCCATTTTCTGAAATGACAGTAAGGACAAGAAAATCCGGCTCTCTGTGTAAGAGAGCAGGGAAACCCTGGGGTATAAAAAGGAGATCTGCTCGCCTTGCAAGTTCTCCTGCAGTGGGACCATTAGAGGCTGCCTAATTTCATGAACCCTGCAAATACAGAATTCTTCTGAGACTTCTGCCAAGTCTGTTTAAAATTCACCAACAGATTCAAAACTTAGTGGGGGATGTGACAACAAAACAGCCAGTCCTGTCCCATCCCTCTGCCTGCAGAGTGACAGGACAAAACTGATTCTTATGTATGCTTATAACAGTAGGGTCCCTGGATATATAAAATGGAAATACAGCTCCTGAGACAGGAAAGGTTGTGAGTAACTGGCTGCACAGGTTAGCTATAAATTGGTTGGGATGGTGCCTCGGGAAATAGAACTGATGTGGGTTTTTGCTCCATCCTTGGTGTTTTTCAAGGCTTGGGTAGACAGAGCCACAGCTGCTGTGCTCTGGAGCTGATGATAGCCTTGCTTCAAGTGAGAGGTTGGCTTAGGGACCCCCAGGGTCCCATCTAAGCCACATTTCTGTGATTACCCTCTTTCTGCAATTCAAAGTGGACACTAAACTGGGTGCTCATAAAGGGATTCGCAGGGCTGAATGCATTTGGCCGCACTAGAGGTTTTTATTTAGTCCTAGAAAACCCACAAATCTGAGCAGCTCTGTGCTCTCTAAATGTGTCATTCCCCTGGCGAAGAGGAAGACAATTACCATGAAGTGAGGATCTTTGCTGTGCACGTAGCACGGGCTACAATTGACTTAGAAATGCATATGCTGTTCTGCTGCTTCAATTTTCCCTTAGAGGAAAAAAAAATAAAAGAAGGAGAAAAAAAATTTGGTCTCACAAAACTGCCTCACAAAACTTTCAAAGTTTTATAGTGCCACAAATTAAAAACAATGAGCCAGATTCTCTGTGACATAAATATGGAAAGCTGTTGACTTCAAGGAAAATTCACCAATTTATTGGCTGGGGAACCTATTCAAGCACATCCAGCACTGCCTGCTGCCCCAGGAGCTGCCGACACACAGCAGCAGGGTTTGTGTGGCTGCTTGCCCTGGCTCTCTGGCTGGGAGGGTAATGAATTATAGAATCATGGAATGGTTTGGGTTGGAAGGACCTTAAAAACCATTCAGTTCCAACCCCCCTGCCATGGGCAGGGACAACTCCCACTGGATCAGGTTGCTTGAAGTCCCATCCAACCTGGCCTTGAACACCTCCAGGGATGGGACATCGATGACTTCTCTGGGCAACCTGTGCCAGGGTCTCACCACTGAGCTTTTATTATTTCTAGGCAAAAGCAAAATGCAACTGTTACATTCAGGCTTGGACAATCTGGGTAGTGAATGTCAGGTTTCTATGACTGTTTTTAGTACCTTCTACTACAGACGTTTTGCCTTTCCTGACCAGACCTTCCAGGCAGGTTTCGTGCAAACTTATGATTTCCACAACTCAGGAACTGATCTGGAAGAAAACTAATCTGGCAAGACAAGATAAAAACTAAAAAACATAAAAAGAAAGAGTTAATTTTCAACTAGATCATTCTTTTGGTCTCATTTATTGCATGATCAGGTGATAGTAAAAGGACAGGACGCTGTGGATGGAGACAGGAAGGGGATTCAAGTGACTGGTGAGACTGCTGTTTTCAGCAGCATTGTGAATTAAGGTTGTGTTAAAGCGGATGTCAAAATGCATGCTAAGTTTTGGCAGAGGCAAGATCTATTAGAGTTGCTTCCACCATATTTTCAGTCCATTCTTCTTCTCCCATCTCTCCACTCCTCATTGACTCCATTTGCTGTCTCTCGATTACACTGAATTTAATCTACTGGTCACTAGAGGTGTACAAATAATTGATTTTGTGGTTCACTGCTTGTACGAAACAGAAGTAACATTAAAATGGGCTGATCTGAAATGGACATTTGTTCAACTTTTCAGAAAAATAAAAAAAATAAACCCACTACATCTTAGGCTCAGTGAAAGGTTTAAGTTTTGCTGTTTGTTTTCACTTTATTAATCCAGTGAAAAACTTTTTTTTCGCAATATTTAAGGCGTAGAAGTTTATCTCAAAACACAAAGTCAACCAATGCCACATTAAAAATGTCAAGAGGGAAATATTTTGATTTTGAGTGTATTTTGTTTAGCTGTTTGTTCCTTAGCCTGCTCATGCAATTTATGTTGGATTTGCAAGCAATTTTTATGTATTTGAATTAGGGAAGGAGAAAAAAAAACAAACCCTTTCTGTCCTTATTGTTCTCTCCGAGACTTTGAGATCTTAAAATTCCCCAGGGCTCAGCTTTGACTTTCCTTGAGTTCAGCTTTTAGCATCTTAGGATAAAGAAAAAGAATATAATTTCTCCACCAATACTGGGCAAGGGAGGTACAGCCAAGAAGAGCAGCAGGATTGCAGATTTGCTATAGGAAGGTTCATCCTTGTTCAAAACAAAGCTGGATGCTGAGGCTTGGGTACTTCTGGCTGAGACAAACTGTACAATATGGGTGCAGTCATAGCTCCTCCCTCACACACATATCCTGGCAAGTTTTCAGCCCTTTTCCAGTTGTTTGGATGCCTGAAGCATCCAAAAAAGCACCATGAAGGTTCTTCTCAAACAGCATTAAGGTGATGTTTTGCACTGGTACAAATTGATAGGCACTGGTAGACTTTTAATGTTTGCTTTGGCTTTTTTAGTCATGTTGAAGTTCTGCTGACAAGCTTTTCCTATTAGGTTTTTATGCTATGTGTTTAAAGGGGACATCAACTTTTATGTTTTCCAGTCAGAGGCAAGGCTGTTTTAGGAGAGGCAACGCAGCAATTGAAGGACAGAGGGAGCTGAGATGAAAGGAGACTCTTGCCTCTGTGTGGAATGAGCAATGGAAATCTGTACAGCATTGCATGGGAAAAAGATATGAAATCTCCATAGTTTAGATTATGCATGTAAACGAGTGAGGTACATTGGTTTGTAATCAGGAAATGCCTTGTAAATAAATGTGTGTAAACCAAAAATTTAAATCTATTGCCATAGTGCATGTAAACAATGAAGACTTCTAGTGTTCTCTTCAATGTAAATGTTAATCTAAAAATGACATTACTACAAGTTTATGCAACTCTACAAGAGAGCCACAATTTACATTCCTGTCTCACCAGCTCTAACACAGCAGCTTGGCAAACAGAAACCATTCAGTGATGGGCATAAACCAGCCAACTCCACAATGTAGCCTCTCCTTTAGCCACAACCTTCATTCCTCATGCAGTTCAGGGACCAGTGTTGTTATGTTCCCTGCATAATGCATCTCCCTGCACATGAGAAGCTTTTAATGTATTTGCATAAGCAGAATAAAGGTAGGAGCTGGGGGATGGCAGGGAATGGCTCAGGCTGAGCTGTGCAGTGCTTAGTCCTGCATCTGCTCTGGGCTGAGCAGACAAGAAGCTTGGCCTTGTTGGGGCTGGAGGAGAAGCTGCTCTGGCTGCCTTTGGATTCAGATGGTGAGGGCTTGCGAACATCACTGGCAGCTGCAGGACTTGACAGAAGGACACAACTCTCTTCCTCTTTAATATTCTTGAGACTAGAGGGCAAATGAAAGGATAAATGGCACCGGCCTTTGATATGCTCATATCTGCAATCAGATCTGGAATCAGAACATCTGGCCAAGATTTGGGGAAGGGTGGACCCTCATCTCAATGTGGCAGTGCACGCCCAGGCTGTAGGGAATGGCACAGAAGCAGCGCAGTTGAGAAGTTCATCATCTAATCGGGTGTTTGTGGTTAGGACAGGCCAGTTCCTTTGGAGAGAAGCCTGCATGTGTGCCTAGAAAGGTGTGTCACTAACTAGTTGCCCTGTAAGCTCTTAGCTGGATCAGCTGAGCATTAGCACAGTTCTTCAGGGCTGCACGATCGAGCACAAAAATTCCCTGTCTGAATCCAAACTGAAATATTTTAGCTGTGCTCCCAATGAATCCCAGAAGCAGCACAGATAAATATTTTCAGTCACTGAACCTTTCCAAAGAGATCTGCATCCAGCTGGGCTGTGAGGGAGGTATCTACACAGTCCCCTCTGAGACCTTGCTTGGAGGGGGATCTTTTCCCCTCAGCATGAGAAGCAGAGGGCTTTGCTCAGCAGGCTCCCCAAGGCTCTTACCCAGCACGCTGCGACGGCAATGATTCTGAACGTTCGTCTCAGCTTTCTTCAGACCAGCAGACCATGGTCCAGTGGCTTGGGAGCATATTTTAAAGGCTAACAAGCCAAGGAGACACCTTCACTCTTTTTGTGAGCAGATTATTAATTCTGCTTTTAAATCAGGCAGATGCTTATTTCAGCAGAGAAGTCTTTACATTTATTTTTTTTAAAAGTCCTCCTGTTAGATACATGGAATAATTTTGTTCTGGCACCAGTAGCACTGGGAGATGGCATGACTGTACCTATTATAGGGGTTTTTCTATTTCTGGATCCCTCTAATGTCCCCTTGGGATCCAGAAAGTTGGGTTTTTTTCACTTTCTTTTTTTGTTGAGTGCCACCCACCAGTCTCTGTAAATGGAACAAGATGCGTCCCACTGGGGCAGTCGGAGCCATCCAGGCTGATTTCCTGTGTTAAAGTACTAAGTGCAGGTACAAAACATAAGGACACATCTGAAAAGAAACCCAAGAATCAGCTTTGCCTGCAGCAGGGAAAGAGAAGGGTTTGGGTCAGCCCTTTGTGCCAGGATCTCTTCTCTAGGCAGCATGAAATCAAATATACCTGTGTGGAGCCAGCAGCACACGTGTTTCTGGCAAAGGAACTGACACAGCATCCAGGCAGTTTGGTGCAGCCTCAGTTTCCCCTATAGAGAGCCCTGGGTAGGAGGTATCTGCTGTGCTCATGAAAATGAGGTGGAAGTAGTGTTTGGGCTGCCAGATCTGAGCACTAGGGATGCTGTTTGCTGGTGACCAAGTCTGGAATCTCTGTGTCTTGGGCAATTAGACCTGATTTTACACCCTCAGCACTTTGCAGCCTTCCACCACTGACACAGTGACGATGAAGGATCCACAGGAAGCTGCAACGAGTTTCCCTTCACCAGGGAGTCACTTTTGCTAGTTAAGTACGTCCCATCAGCTGAGAAATTCTGAAAGGGAAGGGAAAAGAGGGGTAGCAATGGGAGCTGCAGCTACCAGCGCCTTTGCCATTCACCAGGCTGTCTGGGCTGGAGTCACTCTGGGGGGCAGGATGCAGGCAGATGCTGCCTCCTCCTTCCTCCATCCCTGCCAGGCTTCTCACAGCTTCCTAGCTCTCCAGCCACTCTGTTTCAACAGATCCTCCCCCTCATCCCCATGCTCTGTGGGGTAGGAAAGCCCCCGACCTGCTCCAGCAGCCGCCCTGGGAGGCAAACCTTGAGGTTTGACATCAGCAGCTGCGAGCAGGGCCAGGCTGGGGCATAGCAGAGGGATGGGATTCTCTAAAGTCTCTGCTGTGCTTCTAAATCAAAGACCCGCTGACAACACAGAGCACTAAATGCCTGCCTGGGGCTCTGCTCCTACAGTCATGTGACGACATCAGAATTTAAGCTTTAATTAAGAAACGAGTGCAGGGAGGGAGGGAAGAGTCTCTAGCCCTTATGCCTGCAAAAGGAAGCTTGGAAACATGACCAACATCTGCTTTAATGTGCAGACAGCTCCCAGCAGAGGGGTGAGCAACCAGGAAAGGAAACCATTGCATCAAATTCCCAATCAGGTCAGTCCTGCTTGTGCTTCTGCTTGCAATGAAAGAGCTTCCTTGGAGAAAGGGGAGTTTCCACAAAAGCTGTGCTCTGGCAGAGTTACACCAACGTGCCCTCCCTTGCTGTACATTGCTCTCACGGAGCCTTGCAGGGCCAAATTTTAAAGTGGCACAGCCTCTGCTTGTGCACAGCCATCACCCAGAGGGGGCAAGAGACACCTAACTGCGACTGTGTTCCTGCAGGCTGAGTTGTGCCAATGGTGTGCAGCACTTCTTAAGCAGCAATGTGAAATTTTTCTGCTCTGGGACTATGGCTGGAGGTTTTGTGCCTCCTGGAGTTTCTTGGCCCAGATTGAAGGAACTCCTTTGTGATGCCTGTGCAAGCCTTCAATATCAGCTGGCCTGAAACCTCCTACTGTTCTTTCTCCTGCCCTCAGTTTTAGCAAGGGTAGGGAGCAACTGGATGTTTTAGAGACCAGTTAAGGAGAAGCCTCAGGATGCTCTCCATCTCTGAGGAGATGGAGAGCACCTTTGGCAAGGTTCATTGAAGAAGAATCTTATTTGATGGGTCTGCTCTCAGCCAGCATACCAGGATCTGGAGGCTTAAAGTTGCCTGATATTGCAACAGCCTCTCATCCCTATGAATGAGTGTTATGAAAAGCCAGAGGAAGATCTCTTCTTCTTATAGCTGAGACCTGTCTCTGTGCTCTGAGTAACTTACTAATAGCTCTTAGAATCATCCTGACATTGATCCTCCTGCTGATGTGGCTGGAGATCTTGTTTTTGCAATGAAAGTGCCCCTTTGCAAGCTACAAACAAAGGTTTCATGGACTGGTAGAGACTGGCAGGTCTGCTGGAGCACAGACTGGGTTTAAGCACTGATTTTGATAGCTGACAAGTGCATGGTGCAGTCAGGGGATTCAGCTTGGATGAGGATGCAAAAGCTGACCAGTGAGGGACACTGCCTCCCCACAGCTACCTGTAGGTAGAAGAGATGATAAGGTGAAACCAAAAGTTATGTCAAGACAGCAAAGATGTCTTCATCATCTGTGTGTCCCTGCCCAACCTCATTTTGGTTTTCTTCCCCTTTCTTTCATGCTGGTTCTTTTTATCTTGGCAAAGGAAATCTGGCTCTTGAGTATTCAGCATTAAATATTTCAGTGCTGGCTTCCAGATCTTGAGCAAAACCCAAGAAAGAACATTAGTTTTCAGTCTCCTCCAAATGTCTGGAGCTCTCCCTGGGCAGTGCTGGGTAGGTCTAGTAAGGGACCTTGGTACACAGGGAGAACTGTGTGTTGCATGATTAAGAGCAAGCAGTAGAGACAGGAATAAGAGAAGGTTGTTAGCTTCATCTCTGGTTAAAGCTAGATGAATAGTCCCCAGCAGACTAATATATTCTCATAGAATCACAGACTCTTTAAGGTTGGAAAAGACCTATAAGATCATCCAGTTCAACTGTCAGCCCAACTTGAGCCCACTAAACCATGTCATGAAGCTTTTTGAAAACTGCAGGGGTGGAGACTCCACCACTGCCCTGGGCAGCCTCTGCCAGTGCTTCACCACTCTTTCAGTAAAGAAATTTCTTCTAATATCCAATCTGAACCTCCCCTGGTGCAACTTGAGGCCATTTCCTCCTGTCCTATCACTTGTTACTTGGGAGAAGAGACCAGCACCCACCTCACCACAACCTCCTTTCAGGTAATTGTAGAGAGCAATGAGATCTCCCCTCAGCCTCCTCTTCTCCAGCCTAAACCATCCCAGTTCCCTCAGCTGATCTTCATAAAACTTGCATTCCAAACTTTTCACCAGCTTCATTGCCACCCTCTGGATGTGCTCCAGCTCCTCGATGTCTTTACTGGGGGGGCCCAAAACTGAATACGGGGTTCAAGGTGCAGCCTCACCAGCATTGCATTTCATCTTCCTCTCCTTGCATTTTGTCCTCCTTCTCCCTGTTTTCCTCCTCTTTCCCCCCATTCATGTGCTGACTGTGAAAGTCTCAGATTCCCCTCTCCCACCCCTAAAAGCCTCACGACTGTTTCTTGGAAGTATTTGATGTTTGAAATCTGTGCTGTACCGATTGAGCAGGCGAGCGGTGTCGAGTCACTTGATGAACGGCATCTCAAGACTATTTCGTGTCTCTTCAAAGCCCACACTTTTAGAGTCCTGTGATTGTGTAAAAGAGTCTCAACTCAATTTTTAAAGTAAGTTTACAGCCCTCATAATTGCAGAGGAAAACTTGATAATACAACTCCTACATACTCAGAAAGCAGAAGGCAAAAAGAAGTAAAAAAAAGATCCTAAAGTTTATCAGATTTTAAAAGTCTCATGAATTTTAAAACCAATCTCTTAATTCTTTCTTGGAGCCTGACTCATGATTTTCAAACATTTAGCAATATGGCTGTAGGGATTGTCAGGATGGTTTGTTATCTTATTGGATAACTTACATAAAATATCCAAGCCCATGGAGACTGGGAGATTGAGTATTGCACTTCAGTACGCAGCTGGAGACAACAATGTCTTTTCTTCTGTATGGATGCTGAGGATCTCCTCTTAATCCAGGTCTCTAGTCACTACTGCAGCATAAATGTATCCCAAAATTATATTAGTGCTAATCATATGAATGAGAATAGCCACAATATTGATCTTCATAATACTTAGGTTATTAAATTTGAGTTTGAAGGTAGTTTTGCGGGGCAATTCATAACAGTAAATCTCGTCAGCATGCATAAGCAGGGAAAGCAAGTCACAGAGCAATAGCACTGCAAACCCAGAGAGAAATACATTCCAGAGTCTTCTGTCCTACCACAAGACTGCACACTGAGCAGACACACGTGAACAAGTCAGCAATGCCAAAACTGACATTTTGCTAATCCTTTGATAATCTCAGATGAACTTAATTGATCTGAAAGGAGAGAAAAGGCTTTGGGTGTTGAAACAACTTGTTTCTATGAGGCACACGCACCACCCAGGGGCACTTTGCTCCTGGAATATTTGCTCACACACAAAGACAGGGATGCTGTTGTGATAAGATGAAGGGGGATTGTCACCATTACTGTTAAGTGGTGGGCTTGCCTTTCACATACAGGTTGTCCACATTCAGTTTAAGAGCCATACATACTGAAGAGGTAGGGAGATAGCAGAGTGTACCATGCCTGTAGCTTGTAGCTGCTGACAGAGCCTCTGTGCAGTCAAGAGCATTGATGTTTGGGGTGCACGCAGATATTGGGGTGGCTGAAGCATCTTGCGTGGTCCATGGTGGATTAAAAGGAATCTGAGAATGCTTTCTTGTGAAATGGCTCTATAACAGGGAACAGAAAACATTCCTACCAGCTCTTCTAGCATATAACAAAGGAGGAACCAAGAGTGTGAAAGAGACTGAATGCTTCTATATTAATAAATAGGAAAATTGCAAACTGTATTTGGACTTAATTTTCTTCTGCAGAAGAGTTATACAAATAACTTTATTGTTTTCACTCCTGGGGACTGAGATATTTGCATCGTGCCTTTTAAAAAAAGCTGTGCTTTATCTCCCCATTTGAACATTTCAGCTCCATTGGTGACTGTTTCAGTACCACTGTGGGTGATCCAAAAGTAAAGACTTTACATGCACAACTGCTGTCTGCCAACTGGAACAGAAGCATCTCAGCTCTCTGTCAGTGTTGCAAGTCTTTGTACCACTGGGGTGGGTCTTTCACTCATAGTATGGGGTCTGTGCACCAAAAGCAAAGCAGACCTGGGGCAGTTCTACAAGCATGGTGGAAGGAAAATGACAAGATGGAAAATCTTTGTATTTTAGGTGCAATAAAATTTATTTAGTAAGGTGGAAAATATTTTCTTCAAAGCACAGTTTCACCATAATACTTTATTTTGTCAGTTTTACAGTGTTTTAGGTGCATGAATTGGACTGAACACATTTTGATGTCTTCTTCTCTCTGCTTACTGGTGACTATGGCAGAAGAGAGAGATCTAAGAAATGAGCTATTTTAACGAAATTTTGCGTAGTGAAAACATTACAAGCTGTTCCAGATTCTTCCAGTATGGAACAAAGCCAGATTCTGCAGCCCTGAAAATAGCTACAAAAAGGAATAATCTCCTGGACAGCTCCAGCTGCAACTGAAGTCGGAGCTCTCCCAAACGTGAGCGATTTAAGCTTTGTCTGGAGACACAAAACTGAAGCCCTTACCAATTACAGATGAGTTATCATCAGGTGCCACAGGGACAGTGCGAAGGGACTGAGTAGTAAAGGATTAGCCAGTACACTCAGAAATATTGAGCAACTCACTACTACCTCCTATTGTGCTCATGCCAGTGGAAATCCTTCTTAGAACGGCATATTTTATTCAATTTTTAAGAGCTCTCAATTTTTCATTTCAGAAAGGAAGCTGGAGCAGCATCCAATCTGTAATCAATCAGCCTGCCTTTGCAGAAAAGCTCTGAGGAAGCGCTCTTGCTCTTTGGTCCTTTATCTTCTCTGTGAACTCACAGAAATTATATTTCTGAATGGGGTGAAGAGTGAAGGAGAGGGAGAACTACAGCCAGGGCAATCCTCAACTAAATCTTCTAGACTGCTGCCCTGTAAAAACTGACCCTAACAAAACTATAGCCAAACACAACACTTCTGGCTTCAGAGAAGAGAAAGCAGACCATGTTTCAGATAAGTTTGTCCAGACTTAAAAAAGGCATTTAAGCACTTAGTGTGGGTATTTAACTGCCTAGGTGCCAAATTCCCATCGCTTTTTAGTGGGCATTATAAATTCAGGATCTTTTGAACAGGACCTGTTACAAGCTTAAATGAGGCTGTCTGTAACGTAAGCCATGGATTTATTATCCCAGCTAACAAATCACTAGAAATACACAATGATAAAAGGAAGAATAACATACACAACTCATCCAGGGATCTCAAAGCTCTTTGCTGCCATTACTTAGGGTTTCTTATGATAGCAGAGGAAAAGGCTGGGTTTTGTTTGTTTGTTTTGAATGAATAAATTAATCATTAGTAAAATAGTATGCAGTTCATCAAATATATTATTCACCAGCTATTTGTTAAAGTAACAGCTCAGTCATATATTATCAGAACTAAGCATTTATAATGTGTGGATATCTAGTCATGAGGTGATTTACTCAGGCTTTTGTGGAATGAGTTAGTTATTGACCAATTTAAATCAGTGCTCCTTTGAGAGGCAGAGACATATTAGGTTGTGAGCTCTTGGTGAACTCGTACCATCTCTTCTTCTGTAGTGTCATTCAGCACCTGGCACCAGGAGCAGAGTCCTGTGTTTGGGTTCCTTTAGACACTACCCCAATAAAAAGAGTTATAATTCTGGGGTTTTTTAGCCAATGCTAGGACTGCCTGAGGTAGGAAAACTCAACGACTGATTCAAGATCAAACTATGATCTGAATATTCCATGTTCTTGTAGGACCAGTGTCTGGTCCCAACACAAAGGTCCTCATCCCCTTTCCACATCCCAGTTGCTGGAAAAGAGGGTTTAGGAATCCCAGCTCACTGCTCCATGTGATAGATCTCACAATTTCAGTGGGAAAGAACAGAGCAGCCCTTTACCAGGTCCCTCCCAGCTCTCTCTCCTGTGCCAGCAAGTTGGCCTCCTTCCAAGAGTGTCTCAGCAGAGCAAACTAAGTGACTGACACTCACTGACTCCCTTTGTCATCCGTGACCAGCATCCCAGAAGGCTGCAACTTCTTCCATGGCTTTATTGGTGTCAAACAGCACAGCCTCTCCCCTGGGTTTTATTAGGAAAGCTGATGCCAAATCACCCAGCTTCCTCCTACTCGATAAAAAATGTTTATAACCCAGTAAATTCTCACATATCAGCAGCTTGTTATGGAAGGAAAAGGTCACTGGGAGAGAAAGAAAGGAAAAAAACAGGGTGCCCTTCCATCAGAAATTCTGGGTGGGTATATACGAAGGAGTCAGCGCCAGGAAAATATCTTTTGATATGATGAAGTCTCATAATAGAAAGTGTTGCTGCAATACAGGCCTCGTTTCTTCAGATAAATATTTAATATAGATCACTAAAGATTAATCGAGTACAGAAAAGAGTCTCTCCTATGGTTGGTGTAAAGAAAACATCTTCTTGTTAATTTATTATGGAGCCTGAAATGAGAAAAATCCTATAGAGAGAAAGGCAGGGTACGGTTTCCATAGAGAAGCAGCGCACGGCACCAGAATTTATTTAGTGTGTGGGCTGAGGCCTTCCCAGAACCAGCTGCACCGTGGCGTTCGCATGATAAAATATCCCAATGTAGGAAGAAACCTCACAGACTCATCGTGTTTTGCTTCTCTGACTCCTGCAGATCCCAGGGTTTCCAGAAACTGCGAGACTGTAGGAACCATGGGCTGTCAGGAGCATGCTCCACCCTGGATGAATGGTACATCTAACATCCCAAACTGCTCCTCCAGGAAAAGGCATTCAGCTCTTTTGGAGGAAGGTGATGCTCCAAGCTCAATGCAAGGAAATGAGCCCCCGGGTCTGATCCTGAAGGTTGTGTGCTTTAGTCAGAAGTCCCTGTAAGCATCTCCCTGACAGTTTCTCCAAGGTGGCCACTTCACACTGTGCTCCTGATTATATCAGGGAGCAAAGAATCCAGGGTGCTGGTGTGAGATTTCCATCTCCCACGGTGCTGGGATGTGTTTAGTCAGCTCCATTGTGATGGGTAAATGACAGAACTCCTTTGCTTTCTACAGCATCATCTACAGAAACCATCTTGGCAACAATTTTGCAGCATTAAATAGGACAGTTACAGAGGATAAATCATAAATAGCAGCGGAGATAGTATGAGGGAGAAAATAAGAGAGTCATAGGCAAGGGAGGGGAAAAAAATATAGAATTTCATCTGAGACTGAAATGGAAGAGATGAGATGGAGAGATACATGAAGGGCATTTCAGCTGGCCGGCCCCATGGATGTGAAGACTTGCACCACCAGAATCCACAACCACTTTCTTTTAGATAAGAAGTGGAAGTGGGTGGGAGAATCCAGCAGCTCTGTCTGTGCTCAGGGATGGGGGCAAGAGAGGACCCCACCTCCTGAAATGCATGTTTTAAAGACCAAAAACAACTCTGGAGAGAGGGAGGCTGTAACATCTTTTCAGCTCTCCAACAAGCCATGTCTAATTGTTTCTCCATAGATGATGCTTTCCCTGTTTTTCTACTTGACTTTTCCCTGTGGACACCTTTCCTGTTTGGGGAATGTTTGTGTCAAACAGTCGACAAAACACTAATTCACGTGTTTAGCTCTCCTCAGGATGAGCCCAGAGCTCAATCCCAGAGGTGCCAAGGGAAGGAAGGTTGAATGCCACCAGGCAAATCCTAGTCATGCTGCTCTGTGCATTGCTGGGAGGCATTCAGGAAACATAGCTGGGAAGAGGATGGAAAAAGCATGGTTAGAAAAGCATTTGCTGTATTTTTTGTGGCATATGCAATGCAGCGTGTCTCATCTGCTGCTGCCATGCCCAGCTGATCTCACAGCACATAGTTTTTTTGGTTTACATGGAAGAAGAGGAAAAGACAGAGAGGTTTTAGCATCTGGCATCAGAAACCAAAGAACGTGGGACTGAAAGGACCCTCCAGGGTCCCACTTCCCTTCTCCCACCCTGCCAGGCACAGCATTTTGCCATTTCAAGGATTACAGCCCTAAACCTCTAGGACAGTATAGGTGGGTTCTTTGAAGACTGCATCTTCCAGCCCTTGGCTGCTCCCAGAACCCAAGTAACAACTGAAAACCTAAATAATAATTCTCTCTAGTTCTACCACAGGCTGTTGGACTTGATACAGGTGTAACTTGATGGGAGGTACTAGCCTGGGGCCATCCGGGGGAAAGACTAACAGATTTTTAATAGCAGCAGGGACAGTCACAGCCATCTGATATAAAACTAATCTGTGTTTAGAACATTTAATTGTGGTGCGTGGCACAGATCTGGTCAGGAGAACTGCAAAAGCTAAACTACCCCCAGGTTAACCTGAGGCTGCTCGGGTGGCTCCAATTTTCATCTCTGCGACTGCACTGCCCCTGTCACCTTGGCAGGGGCTTTCATCAGCCATGCCCCTCCGACTCTGTCATGCTTCGTACTCCTGCTGCACTGAGCCACAGATATAATCTATGGAAGACAAGCATGATTTTATAATAAGTTTTCTATGCAGCCAGGATAAAATGCCAAACAGAATCAGAAAACAATCAGTCAGTGAAACTCAGCACTGCTGATGAGGGCGCTGCTTGCAACGCTTCGGTGCCCAGGAAGATTGAGGCTTTAAATACAGCCACCACCTGCCCTTCCAAACATGAGGATGAGTGGGGCAAGGGGAGATGGGCAGGCAGGGGGAGAGGCTCAGGGAAGTGATAATACCCAGTCCATCTCCTTTTGGGAGTAAGTTAAAACAGGAGCAACATCAGAGCTGCAAAATGACACCTTAATATGAAGTCGCTGCTTCTTAAAGCTGGAGATCAGCAAAGTCACCAGCAGCTGGGCTTTGTAAGTGACAGTGCAAGGAGCAGGGACCAACAGGTCTGCTGCAGAGGCAATATCGGAGCGAGACCAACATGCACTTATTGTGGAGGCCTCTGGGTGATGCTCTTACACAGGGCCCTGTCATTGAGTCCTCCCACTGTAGGCAGCTCTGGGACTCCTCTCTCCCCCCACCAGGCTTGCAGCAGCCCCCGCCCTGAACAAGTTGAACCTGGTTCTACATCCTGCCACAAGAATATGGTCTGTAGGACCCTGAATCTGCACTGCTTAGCACAATGCAGCAGCTGGGGGAGAGAAAAAAAGAAAGGGGGGCTGGGAAGCATGAAGAGGGGAAGCAACTCTACCAAAAGAGCAGGAGAAAAGAAGGGAACTGAGTGCCTCAGCTTAGAAAGGAGTGCTATAAAGCATCCTGCTGGCCTGAGCAGCAGCTCAGCTAGTCTGGAAGTTTACCCTAGTCCAGGAGAGAGTTGGGCTGTACCCCAGGGGATAACTCTCTAACTCACGGCACAAAGGCAGACTTTGACCTGTCCTCCTTCTTCCTGACACTTACTTGGGCACTGGGAGTTGTGAGGTTTATAATGAATACCAGGAAAATTTGGGAAAAGCTCCCTACCAGACTGCAGAGATACTTATTTTGTCCTCCAGTATTTGTAAGAGTTTTTTTCCCTGTCTTCTTTAAGTACTCCGGGCTTGAGTCACATTATTGTATAACTCATAACTTCCATTTAAAAAATAAGAAGAGGCTGTCTTTAAGGATTGCAAACAAAAGCCAAAAAATGAGTCTTTAAATCTCAAAACCCAGAAGGCAAATAAAAAGCTTTGCAGATATTGTTGTTTTGTTCAGTAGATAAATATATACATATGCATGTGCTTCAGAATTCTGGGGTCCGGTTCATTATTTCTGAGAAAAGGCTCAGATGTGCAATAGAACAAAATCCCTTATTCAGCTGCATGTATGGGTTTAACTAGCACAGGGCTGGTGCTTTTACTTTGCTCAGTCCTAACCCCCTGAAACAGCCAAGAGGGGAGGTCTTCTTAGCTTTTCTGCAGCATCTGGTCTCCTCAGACTAAGTAACCACCTCCCAAAAATTCCAACCAAACAACCAAAAAAATCAACACCCCCCCAATAACGAACCCCAACCCAACTCTCCCCACACAGCTGACCTCTCTTTCCCCCTAAACAGACCTTGAATGGAGAGACTATAAATCTTTACAGCTGGCCTCATCCTGCCCTAGAAGAGAGTGTCCTGTGTTCAGGGAAGGAGATTGTGCCCTTTGCTTTGCATCAGGGCTCAGCTCCAGCCTTCTCTCCCAAACCCTGAATTGTGATACTTGCAACCTAGAGCTATGCTGAGCTTTGAGACTGCCCTTGCTCATGGGGTTGGATGCTGCATGTGCTGAAGTCAAGGAGTTTTTGCTCTTCGCTTCTCTAGGACCTGAATTTCATGCCTGGACCTTAGCACGTGAGTGGGTTTTGCTTTGTAGCTGTAAGTGGTTCATGCAGACAGATGCTTGTGTGGATCTGTGCTCATTGCAGGGCACTCAGTAGTTTGCATGTACTGCCCTTTTATTGAAGTCTCTCCCTCCACCATGCTGCAGATTTTATGCCCACAGCATGGGTATAACAACCTCTCTCAGCTACTTCAGGTGTGCTTGAAGCTCAGTGAGTTAAGGATGTACTCTGGTGGTCCTTTTTATGCTCAATCTGTCTCCTGTATCATCTGACTATGGTGTAGTCAAAAAATTGCAGGAATTCAGACATGCACAACCTGAAGTGGTACAGATTAGCATCACTTAGGGACTTGGAGGTCTTCAACCTTCTTCCTTAGGCCATCTAGCACGTTCCTCTTTGCTGAATTGAACATTAAGAGTTGGCAATCAACATAACCTTCCTGAAGGAATTAGGTTGCATTTCATTGGATTGATTTCACAGCCTTTAGGGTCCTATTACTTTGTAGAAGATAAATGCCATGGGTGTGTATTTGATCCCTCTCACTCTTGCTATAGAACAGGTCCAACATAACTCGTGGCATAACTCCAACTCACCCCATGTATTGAAGCACATGGCTCTGGTGTCCTCCCCAAAGGGCTGGGATTCAGGAATACGTGCAGTGGTGATTTTAAGACATGCAGTTCTGCCCCTGCTTCTCTTCTCTGTGGCCACTGTGGGGTTGAGTTTTCATGTTGCTACCGCTACCCTTAGCATTATTGAGTAGGATGTGGGAAGCAGTTTATCGGCACAGGCGAAATGGGGAGCTGCTGGGAGCAGCAAGTTTGGTCATGTCTGGCAGTGTTATGTTAACAGTTGGTGATCTTAAAGGTTTTTTCCAACCTAAATGATTCTATGATTCTACCTACTTTAGTCCTTGCTGATGAAATGCTTTGTCCAGATCTGGCTTGATTTTCTTCATGGCTATGATATATTTTAGGTCTCTTCCTTGGGAAAGTTGTTCATCTCTTGCTGCCTGAGCTTCTGTGTCTACAGTGACACATTTGTTTAAAAGTGCTTTGAGATCCATGTGTCAAAGTCACAAATAACAGCTAAAGGAAACATGAGTCATGATTGGGAAATTGATAAGCATGTGCCTGAATAACCAAGTACTTCTAATCTTCACAAACAGATCCCAGGAAACAAAAGCGTTTCCATTCACCACTCTCTGTTCCTTGGATAGGACAGGACAAAAATAAAGCTTTTTCTTTATGAAATATGTTGCATGAAAGGCATGGTTGCCTTTTTATTTCAGGCCACTTTGCAGCATGCAAAAAGATTGCCTTTTTGCAAGAGTTTGTGAATTTTTATTTTATTGTAGTCTTTTTTTATTTCCTCCATCAAAACATGTCTGAGTTTGAAATGGCATGACTAGAAATGAAAATTAAATACATCAAAACTGTATGTAGAATGAGATTTTGGAGCAACCAGGGAATGTTCAAGGCCTTTCTCGCTGTTTCTGTTCAGTTTTTTTTGCTGAAGAGGGATGTAGTCTGAGGAAATGGGTCACCTTTTTCCTAAAGAAAATTTCTTCAATTTTACTGTAATTCTGAAATGTCACAGGCTTTGGGGGACACTTTTTTTAATCTTGAACAAAGCACAAATGCCTCTGATTATGGATGGCTTGAATTTTGCTGCAGCTATAGTCTGCAGCCTAATTTTTTTTAGCCCTTCACCTCCCACCTTATGCCTTTTGCTTGTAATTTCATGTCCAGATAACATCTGAATCTGATGCTGAGGGGACAATCTTTATGTGTAGCCACCTTGCATATCCCTGCCTGCTGCATATCACCATTAAAACAGCAGCCCTTGGCAAGTGGCCTGAGTGTAAGAGCACAGCTTGGAAACGAAAGGGTGGTTGAGCCTCAGCTCTTATGATGAAGGCACAGAAATGGGTGTCCTGAGGAAAGGAGCCACTGTTTTCCCCTACACCAACTTGGAGGAAATAATGTCACAACACTATAGGAATAAAGTAGCAAAGATCAGCGTGGGAGGAAAGGGTGGTTTTATTTTATGATGACAAAACAGATTTTGTTCACTTGCACTCTCATACCCCCTCAATGTACTCGGGAACACTTTCTGCAAGATCCCTTGCAACAGCATGGGTGGTGAAGGATGCCAGCCCTCATCACATCTCCTGGGTTGTTCTAAGGCTGATGACAATGTGTTGGATCTGGGTATGCCTTTAGGAGCAGGCAGTGATTTGTCCCTCTCTGATACTGGATTTCTTCAAGTCATGGCTTCCCTGTGTGTTCTCTACATGCAGCCTGGAGCAGGCTCTTCCATCTGAAGGATGTTCCCTGGCAGGGAAGGGCATGGACCCCTCTCAATTCACTTAACCTGGACAAAAGCATCTCAGCTGCCTTGCAGCAAGAGATCCCTGATGTAAACTGGTGGCTTTGCCAACTGACTGTCTTTAGGCATCCAAGCCACCCACAACACCCATCTTACTGTGATAGCAAGCGTCTCCATCAGCTGAGAATGACTCAGGGGTGAGGGGGTGGGCGAGAGGGGACAACTTTCCCATCACTGCCTGCTCTGGCTGAGCCTGCAAGCCAAGCGTGGTTGTTGTGCCCAGGTATCTCTGCCAGGAGTGCCTCAAGAACACAGGTGGGTGTATGAGACAGGAGGAGCTTTGCATTTAAATGTTACTTGTTTTTTTTTCCTCTTGACTCAGTGAATTTGAGCCTTTCCCTAGCCAGTAGCATAACTGACCAGAGGTGGGTAATGGCTTCATCCTCTAATAACAGTTCAAGTTTTGAAACATGGTCACATGCTGCATTGGAAAAAAAAAAAGTGCTTTTTTAGAAAAAAAGGGCAATCAAGGATATGTTTCTGATACTTTTCCAGTAGTGACAAATGCTGTGCTTAAGTTGCCAGTAGTGTTGGTAGCCAGGTACTTAAGCCTGTAGCGTGAGGAATTAAGGTTCATGTCCACATTTCTCACAGTTTTTCATCCAAGTTAACTGTGAATCATGATAAGTAAAGAGCAAAGCTTGGGGCTGTGGTGTCACAGGCTAAGGTTATCAGCTTGCTACAGCTAAAATTAGGAGAAAAGCCTGTAGTCCACACACCAGTATCTCCAGGAGATGAAGCAAATGCAATTTAATGAAATGACTTGTTCCAATCTATGCTCTCGTTACAGCTTTTGATTTGTGCTGTTGTGCTCATGTGAACACTGGTAGGCAATTTTGACTCAGCCTAGTGAATATTGGGTCAGGGCAGGCCTAGGGTGCTGAGGGTCTCCATGGGGTAAAGATTGCTCACCATGACTTAGTGTGGGCCAGTCTTCCCTGGGTGGTTCGTTATCTTCTCTATAAATTAAATTTTCAACCTGCCTTCTCTTTCAAACTTGCTTTCAAAAGCCATACGAAGAGAGACTTCATCAAGAGTTTAATCTACTAGAGTCCAAATAAACACTTCAATATGAAAAGTCCTTCTTTTTCTGTTGGTTGTCCTTTTTTTCAGCAGCTACAGCACATGACTGAATAGTTTGGGGCCTTTTCCTGTCTCTGTCCCATGCTCCTACGCAGCCTTACTTAATTGTCTCACTTTTCAGTGTCTTAGCTTCCCTTCCAACCTGTTGTTGGTGAAGTCTAATTGGTTGACCTGCAATCAGCTCTCTGAACAAGGATCATGTGTTGAGCAAAGGAGGGTACAAAAAGGGATTTGGAAGAAGTGTGGAGAATGTAAAATTGTACTGATTATCCCGGGTTTCCTCAAGATTATCTAAAATTCATTCAATGAGTCAATATTTCCATTTGTTGCTTCAAAATTTCTGTTCTTTGAAAGCATCTTCTTGACAGCTCCTTAACTTCCTAAGTTCTCCTTGATCCTGAATTCTGGATCAAACTCAGAGGAACATAAATCCAGGAGACCATGCTATGAAAAAAATATCAGTGGTGTTGTAGTCGTAAGTGTAGAACTCAAAATGCCTGTTTTGTAGATGAGTTTCTCCAGGCTACCTCAGGTATTTTATTGGAGAATTGTTCTGTCTGCATCTCTTGTGGTTTTATCATAATTCACAGTGAAGGAATAGGTGTCTCTATTGTCCATTCCAGTGCTTGGGGCACAGGACCCTGCAGCCCATTAGAATAGCTTTCCTCAGTGGCTTAATAAGCCATGTCTGGTTTAGGTAACCTTTTAAGAAGAAAACAGCAACAGAACAGAACATTTCCTATTGTTGATAATGTTAGTTAAGCTGCAGTGGTGCCAACAACGCTGGGAGCTCTTGTGGAGATGTCACTCTGGTTTCCAGCAGCCAGTATCAACCACTATGTAAATTGTAGTGGCTTAGGAGAAGTGCCCTCAGCCTAATGCTGAAAACAGCTGAAATGGTGTTAACAGTAATGGGAGCTACTTACAAACAAGTCTCCAGGGTGGACAGGGCTTAAGTGGGTTGGTGTTGGAGAGGGGAATCTCTGGTGTCTGAGGTGTTTGCAATGAAATCTGCACAAGGAAATGTAGGGGGAAAGCTGAGTGGAACGAATGTCCCACAAGGACTTTGCAGTGTAACCTGCTGGGTGTGATGAAAGGGAGCTGTAGCAGCTGACTTGGGTGAAATATGGGAACAGATCAACAGGTGATAGATGAAGGTAGCAAGTTCACTCTGTGTTGGAGAAGCTTAGAGATTACTACTGCATAAATATGTAACTTGGAGGTGACTCCATCCAGCTGAAGGGATACTAATCTCTGCGTTTGCTTGTGATTGCTGATTGCAAGGGTAGCTATGTTTAGATCTGAAATCAGAGCTAAGAATCATAGCCATGGCCTGGCTGTGATCAAATTCAATAAAAAGCAAACTTGGAGAAAACCAAACTTAATGATGTATCTTTCAGCTTGTACTCCTCTGTGTTGAATCACTCTGCTTTAACTGTCTAGTAAGAAATTTATTAAAGCTTTCTCTTTTTTTAAACAAATTGACCTTTTCAGCACACAACAATTGCATCTTGCTTCCTAAAGAACCCAAGTGTAGTCCCATCCTAAGAGAACACAGAAGTCAGTCAGGTCTCTGATTGTTTTTTAATTCACTGCTGGAAGCAAGGCACTTTCAAGGTCACAGGAAAGCCACCTAACTTCAAGGTAATTTTCTTTCTTTTTGCTTCTTGCAGACTTCACATCCTTCTGGACCTATTACTTACCTCCAAAAAAAAAATCTTCCAAGTTTTCAACCCTGGAACAATTTAATATTTTTAAGAAAAAAAGCAATGAAAACAAAACTCTTTCTAACAGGAAAATCCAACAGGCTGAAATGATTGCTCAGAAGTAGGGAAGTATTTGGGGTTTCGGACACCTCAGCAGCACCAAGGACACGGCCAAAGTACAGACCAAGGAAAGAACAGGAGATTCTTCCATTCCCCTGTGGAGAGGGGTGAAGGAGTAGTCCAACAATGTAAATGTTATTTCTTCCATATGATACTATTGAATGATCCAAACACTGATGGTCTCCTTGGGTTCAGTGCTATCCAGGTAAATGCCCTTGTAGGCATAAAGCTGCTGCTGGCAGCACAGCATTTATCAATAGATCAATAGTCAATTTATTTATCTTAGTCACCTGCCAGCTGTCATATGCCAGCCTGTCTGCTTGCCTGGTTGTTATGCAAAGTGCTGTCAGACTTTCAGCTTAAGTGATTTCTTTTTCATACTGCTCTGGAATTAGATTTTCATGTCTTTTTTTCCTCTCTTTTATGGCAGAGTTTCATCCTCTGTCTAATTTGGAACTAGTTTGAATCTACCGACTGGAGTTTTCTTAAATAGATTAGGGGGGATGAGTGCCAAACCCTCACAGGAAACTAATTCTTGTAGGTCCTTTGAAAAACTGAGCTTTGAAGACTGACTTCTTCATGCTGGCCTAGATAGAGAAGAGGCCAAGCTGCAGAGGAAACTGCTAAAGGAATATTGCACTGCTCAGCCTGGGGCTGTCTGGCATTTTGAGGGCACAGACTAGAAATAAAACATCACTGACCCTACCACAATCACGGATATCCTGTACAGACTCACATTAAGCCAGATCTGGCAGTAAAAGATAAGCATTATAGTGCTTTTGTCATGCTCCTATCCTGCCCCCATGGCATTGTTTGTGAAGTCAGGGGCTCACAGTAACCTGGAAGAGCTATCACCCTGAGGACTGAAGATAACTGTTAACTTTGTGCAGCCAATGACTGGAACGATTAGGCTGAGAAAAGAAAAAACAAAACAAACCCCCCAGACCAACAGCTCTGTTGTGGCAGCATCTAGGAGGAGTCTGGAGGACTTTGGGCTAAGTTCCTAATGCTGTTATAAAACTTGTTTTTTACCTAGGCAAGGTCTAAAATCTGTCTGTTTTGGTTCACACTTGTTCTATTGCAACATACATAAGGGTGTCCAAAATGACCTGTCTTAATGATTATGAGGTGTTTGAATGAAAACAAGGGGCAGAGACCTCTCTAGACAGATGTCATTGCCAAAATCCAAGAGAGCAAGAAAGCTCTAGATGTTCTCTGTCTCTGACTGGGGCTCCTACTGACAGTGTTTGCAATATGCCAGATAGAGAAGTTAAGCAATGTTTGTATCTTGCTGTTACTGAAGAAGATGTTGCCTTTGGAAGGGCTCTGTTCATCACCCAATCAATTGATGCCTTTTAAGCTATGATCTCTAAAAAAGAACTGCCAGACAAAGGAGCTGGTGCCTTCTCCTTGCTCAGCTCCCAGGGAACGGTGGGACTGGTCCTGTTCACTGACTGTGGGCTGAGTGGGATGCAAACTGGTCTGCGTGCCCTGAAGGTGACACATCAGTAGCAGGAGGTGTTGGGGTGTTCTATTTAGCATGGCAGCTGCAGGCTTTGTTCAGTGTCCTCCCACTCTGCTTTTTTCCTTTTTCAAACACTCTGTCTCGATCATTGTTTAATGCATTTAATTTCATTGTGGTTTCAAGCACCAGCCCCCAAGGTCTGTGCTGAACTTGTTTCTTCACTTACATCCTTTGGTTGTCTTGGCCATTTGAAGATGGGGAATTTAATTTGCTCTGAGGGCCTCTCTCTTTCAGACTTCTCTCCCTGGGTAGAGATGCTCGTGCCCTTGGATTCTCCTGCCCTCTCTGCTGGCTCAGTGGGTGGTTTGGGTGATGTACCCATTCCTGGCTTTTGACTTTTCCTCCCTCTCCAACAGTTTTCCCCCCTTTTTTCTGTTTCCCTGGAGGGGTCGTAGTGCTAATGAGCCCTGAGACATCCTTAGTGACTCCTTCTGTCTCTGACATGCACGGCCTTGATGGGGAGCTCATTAACACAAACTCCGGAGGGGCAAGCACTTTCTTAGATGTGGCCATGTACAAATAAAACCTATCCCCTCACTGTGACAGGGAGAAAGGCCTGAAATACATGTATCTGCTTCCCTGAGACAGTACTTCATCCCTCTATTTCCTCTCACCTCCCTTCCCCCTTCAGGTATTAGTGCTTCCTACCCCTTCCAGCCATCAGAAGAGCAGGCTCTCCAGTGCTTTCACCAGTCATTAGAGAGCAGACTCCCCTCCACTGGCCTGGCAGGCGTTTTCCTGGGTTCACTCCCCATTAGCATGGGCTGTCTACACTGGCAAGACATTAGAGCATGAACAACTGCCTCTCCCCTACTACTCAGACGTTAGGTCATAGTTTCTCCTTATCCCGTCTCTGTATCAGGGATACAGACTCTTCCTTCTCCTTTCTAAGAAGTTTATCTTTCTGAGGCCCTTAAAAGCTTCCCTGCTGGCAGAAGTTCAGGTCCTTGCTAGGGATTTCCCCTGAGGGTCAGAAAACTCTATATTCATCCTAATCATATCATGGGGTGCCATCATAATTCTGGTCAAGTCTTTGCAACTTCTTCACCTGGAAAATGAGCAAGGAACAATGCAATATTTTTCTTTTATAAAGTGCCTTGAGACCTGCAGAGGCCTCACCTGTGCTTTGTATGTGGTTGCATTGAGACTGTGGTGTCACTGGTGGCTCTGAAATTACACCAGAGGATAGTCTCTGGGAGGAAGGGTTTCAGTGTCCTTCTGTAGACATCATCCATGAATCCAATGCCTTGGTAGATCCTCTGAAGAGTCACAGATTGAAGGATTCAGTGGTGACAAACAGATGAGAGTATGCTTACCTAGCTCAGAGCCGTGGATTCAGTTTTGGGCAATAGCAGCCGCTTCTGCAGAAAATGCAATGAAATCTAGCATTGACAACTAATAGAAAATCTGTTCTTGGAGGTGTTTCTTCAGAGTCCAGGAGTTACAGGTTGGATCATTCTCTAAAGCCAGAACTATGCTGTTTCCTGCAAATATCTTTTCTTTTTTATAAATCACCTCAGTTTTAAGTATTTCACTAGCTGTATCCATTAATGTTAAGTTTATTTTCCAAAATTGTACCATAATCTTGGTGTCAGGTACATGTTGCAGCACAGAATTCTGTAGGTTGCATGGAAGATTGCTAGCATCTAGAATGTATTCAATGTGAAATATTCTGGAACTTGGGAAGCCATGTTTAAAATTAATTTGTGGTCATTAATCAGGAAGCTTACCGATACCATATCATTTGCTTGACCAGTCCCAACCAATCAGCACATGGAGAGAGAATACAGTCAAACACTATGAAAAACCATATTAAGAAAAAAGTTTGATAAATGTCACTAAGTAAATTCAAATAATGCATAAATTAAGAGGGAATTGCAATGGGCTCATGGATATTCTATGAGCAGAAGATAAACATCTAAGTTAGTTGCATAAATTATTCATGCTCAGCTCTTCTCATCAGCTATGAAAGCCACTCATCTGAGCATCTGAGGAGTATAACAGAATGGGGCTTTCACCTCAATGATGTGCCCTAGGAGCTGGAAGCCCTGGGGAGGGCTGCCATGTGTAAGAACTGAGTGCAAAAGGTCTCCTTCACTAGGATGTTTTAGATGTGAACTCTGCTAAGAGCTTGTCTGCTGCATGAAGAGTGACTGGATCTGTCCGTTGACAACAGGCAAAGTTGATGATATGGCAATGATTTCTTTTAAACTCCTCCTTTTGCCTCTTGCCAGTGGTGTCATGAGATGATGTTGCACCTGGTGTAAAAACCGAACCCACTTTCCTGTTGAGCAGAGTTTCCCATTCTCTGTTCCTATCTTTTCCCATCTTTATTGCCCACAACTTCCCAGTGCGTGGTCCTCGTTGTACCTGTTTGCCCTGTCCATCTCCACACACAGAATGGAGGCACTCCTAGGGTTTGGGTGCTGAAACATCAACTTGAAAAGCTGCACATTGCAACTTCATTGACTTTGCTTTGGAATAGATAAGTTGACAGCAAAAAAAAAAAGAAACTCTCTGAACTTTGTCTGGGAACACGAAACATTCCCCCAGCACTTTCTGGAAACCTGCTGGCTCTGGGGGGCTCCAGTCCCCCCTGGCTTTATTGATAATGCCTGCAGGAAGCAGTAATGTGAGAGAACTGTGCTTGAGTTGAGTTTTACAGGAAGCAATAATTGTCTCTTTGGAGAGGAAGCACAGATGGCGTTTTTCCTACGCTTACTGGTTATAATCTTTATGATAGGAACATGGGAATCTCTACTTATTATAAAACCTTGCTTGTCTTTTAGCATCCAGAGCTGTGCCTTCCCATACAGCAAAAACTGCTGTATCCTGAAGGGACCCTTCCTTGCAAAGGGGCTGTCCTTGTATAGCCAGGTTTGGGATCACCACTCTGCTCATGGGTGATTAGAACAACCTCTGTAGTGCCAGAGAAGATATTTGTCTCTAGTTATAAGGGTCTGCCTATCATTAAAAACAACCATGGACCCCCCACAGATGTATATATTACACAGACACTGAGTATTGGAATTTTACACTATTCTTGGACAGCAGAGGAGAAGATATATTCTGCTTCACACAGTGAATACAAGAACATTGGTAATGTGCTTGCTATTTGCAGACAAATTTAGAGCCAATGATCTGTCCTCCCCATTCCTGGTATTAAGACCTGAGTCTATGGGCTTTTTTTTGGGTTGAGTTTGGGGGTTTTTTTTGCCTTTTGACAGGGTTTTTTCTATGAAAGACCAATGTTTCTGTGCATTACAAGAGCTGAAATTAATGGCTCTTAGGATGTGGTAAGAGGGGTGTTTTGTTTTGGCATTTTTACTTGGCTTGTGAAAGCCTAAGAACTACAGAGGGGGCGTTAGCTCAGGTGTAAGGAGATATTTTGAAGTAAAAAGCTGGCACTTTGCTATTTTAATCAATGCAATTGTTGTTAGGCACCCTGGGGTGTTGTGATGGGGCACAATCAAAATAAATACATGCATAATTGCATTAAGTAAAATAACGTAACACATAAAGTGGACTGAGTGTAGAATCAACCTGGGTTAAAAAGGAATTGGTTTGTGATCCTGGTTTTGCAACTGACTTACAGCATTTCCTAAATCTGTCTGCATGTCAAGTTCTCTACCAGTAAAGTGGGATTGCTGGTGCTAGTTGACACTCATTGATAGAAAGTGCCATGTCAGTGCCAGGTATTGTCATCCCTATTATTGAAATTAAATTTTTGTCTTAAAAACTGCGTTACAGGAATAAGTGAATGAAAAGTGACAGAGAAGCCTGTGACTTGATTATCTGGGAGATGGCTTAAGATACTGCAGGTGTGTTATAAGATACTGGTTATAAATAATATCCTTTCCTTTAAGAAGGCCTTGCTCAATATTTTTGAAGGACTTTAATAGTTTTCTCATCTTTTAGGTGCTCAGCTGGAGATGTATTTCAGAAGCCTGATTTTTAGACTGCAGGTGTACAAGGTTTTCTATTTGCCTCTGTATCACTTCAAAATGGTTACCTGCAATAAAGCACTGCTTTTGCAAACATTAACTTTATTTTTTTCCAGTCACTATTAGTTTAAAAGAAGGAATTTGAAAATCGCTTTATGGCTTTTTTTTAAAAAAAAAAGAAAGAGAAACAAACAAGACCTCCCTTTTCATCTTGGCCTCTGTTTATATCTGAATCAATCCTTTAGATGGTTTATCAAGCATATTGTTTTTCAAAGTGATCTTTTGCTGTGCTCCCTGGTGCTGAAAGATTAAGGTGTTTGGAGACAGTGTGTTTCCTTCAGCCTTACTTTGGCAAAGCAGTAGCTAAAAGGAAGGGCTGTGGACATGTGGACACAGCAATCATCAGGCTGGTCTGTTTCTACAGTCTATCTGATCAGCTCTTTTGCTGACAGAAACCAGATTTTGCAGCTTTATGAAGAAATTTAAAACCCCAAAGTGCATGAGGGTGAACGGACCACGCTGCTTTGCCCTCTGCCAGACTTCTCTGGAGACTCTGAGACTACCTCCTCATCTCAGACCCTGATCCTCAAAATGTGCTGTTATTGTGCAATAATATCTTGCTTTTCCTCTTCTCCTCCCCCTCCCCTTCTGTCTAGCCTTGTGGCCTCACGTGTGTATCCATGTGGAGGTGTCCAACAGGATTGTCCCCTTCACCATCACCCTTCCCTGCCCTCAGTGGCTCTCCCTACCCCTCTGGACTCAAAGCCTCACCCCTGTTGTGTTCCTATGTTGTCGCACAGGGAGTTTGCCCGTTGGAAGGTGAGGAACACAGCCATCGAGCGGAGGGACCTGCTCCACAATCCATTGCCCCTGATGCCTGAGTTTCAGAGAAGCATCCGCCTCCTGGGCAGAAGACCCACCACGCAGCAGTTCATTGATACCATCATCAAAAAATACGGCACCCACATCCTCATCTCTGCCACCCTGGGAGGTAGGTGGCAACCCCGGGCTGTTTTCTTACGTTGGAGTTGTTTGAAGGGGTGGTGAAGGACAGCACCTACAAACCATGGCTGTGTGGAGGTAGCATAGAGCCAGGCTGTGGCACCCAAAGCCTGACTCATCGTTATATGGTATGAAAAGCCCAAGAGCATGAATAGCCTTTGCAAATGAATTCATAGCACGATGCCTGTGTGTGTTTGGCATCTGTGGTAGGTGTGCACCTGTGCTCCTCTGACAGCGGCGTGTGAGTACCGGTGTGCGTCAAGATAAACATGCTTCAGTTAGCCAGGGAGCCTGTCTGTCATTCCTGAGCCCCTGTCCTTAATTTGACATCAGAGCATGTTGATCCCTCTTTCTTTTTCAGAATGAAACCAAATGCAGGAGGGAAAAAAAAAAAAAACACATCATTTCTTGCTGGAACTGGAGGAATTTTAAAGAGCTCCAGGAAAAGGGAGTTCAAGGAGGTCGGCAGGGAGCGTGTGCAGCAGGGGAAGAATCAGCCAGAAAGACCTGTGCTGAATGCATAAGAGAAAGCCATAACATGAAGTAGAGGTTTGAAAAAACAAGAGTTAGGTAAAATTAAAAATGTGTGCATATGGGTGGCAAAGAGGCTTGGGTGTGCAAGCAGAATATGTTGGTGATGACATAGAGGATCGTGGGGCCATTGATCCATGCACATGCACTGCTCTAGGTGCTGCATAAACAATTCAAGTACTGAATATTGAAAAGAAGAGGGATAAGAATCAACAATTCTTGATACCTACTGCTTATTTTTTTCCCTCCTCTTGTAGTATTTTTGCCACTCTTTGAGTGTGCATTTAAGTGCATTTTGTTTGAGAAATAGTATCTGTAAGAGGGATTCTGCAGGGGTAAAAAGTCTTCATGTTAATACATGGTTTATTGCTATTGCTTCTTCTGAGGTACCTGACCTCCAACCTTGCCACGTTGCAAAGTTTGTAGTGAACTTTGAGGAATTTTTGACCATCTGTCTGCTCCCAAAGCATTTTGCAGACACTCAGATGAGACATAGATGAGATTAGATGTGTGCATATGATTCATGCACAAATTAGGTGTTAGGTGAATTGGCCTGGTTCCATTGAAGTCAAATGGCCTCTTGTGTGACAAATGTCCTTCAAAGAACCTTGGGCTGCTCTTCCAGTCCAGGCATTCAAACCATCTGCTCCATCAGCAAGAAATGTGGGAGAAAGGTTTCTATGCTATGAGTGCCCGACTGCATTGGGCCTTAATAAAACCTGTGTAAAGGTGAACTCCTCTTTATTGAAGAAATCAATTTTCAGGACCATATTTTCCAGAACCCAACCCAGTAAAGTATTGAGAATGCTTTTATGGGTTTACTTTTCTTTCCATTGATACGCTTTTTTCCTCTTGCTACTCACAGCTGTGGAAATTCAAACTAAGAAAGACCTTTGATGGTAAAATATATTTTTAATTTTGACTGGGTTAGGTTGTGAATTATTCACAGTGGCTTGTTTCTTCTCCTGATTTTACAACACAACAATTTTAAATATGCAGAGGCTTGTAACGAGAACTGGTGTTGGAGAAGAGTGCTAAATGCTCCATCAGCCCAGAGCACGGTGAGCAATGGTGGGGGAGAAAAGAAGGATTTATCTTGCCAATGGCAGTCCCAGCGAAAATGTAGATGAAGCTGAACATGCATTATTCAAGGAGGACACGCTCTAATCACAGTCTGTGGGCTAAACAAGACCACTGGGATATAAAAGCAGGCATGTCCTGGCTGCTTTGCTCTCCCAAGTCCTCAGGTCTCCTCAGGAAGGTTACAAGAATTCTGTTTGGACTACAGTGGTTTGTTAACTTCGGTTGATGTCTTATTAGGTTGCAAATGAGTGACAAACACATGGGGAAATTGTTTTCCTTTTAAATGCCAGCTGTTGCATGGACCCCAGGAGGCTGGGTGATGGATCAGACAGGGCAGAATGTAACAGCTATTTTCACACCTGGCCACATGAGGAGCAGCTCTAATGCCTTTCAACCTACAGAGCAGCCAGGTCCCCCCTGGAGCCTAATAAAAATCTAGCTCTGCTCCAGTTTAGTTCTGTCAAAGGGATTGGTGAAGGGTCATTTTGAGGGCATCCATGTTCTGGGATAGAGCACACAGAGCTGAGAGCCAATTTGCAGGGAAAGCCCTGAAGGAAAGACAACTTGGAACATAGCATCTGCTTAATAAACGAGAAATTAAGACTTAATAATGCAGCAAAAGTCTATTAACCTCTCTTGATCTAAGGGTTGCTTTCTCATGTGCACACTCCATGGGGATGTTGTGCTTTTCCAGGTCTACACACATGTGCATAGAACAGGCTTCCAGCCACAATATTTCTCCTCAAAACCCTTCACTCCTAGGGACAGTATTTGTCCCTCAGGAAAAAAACATCAAACCTTTTGGGCTTTACTTTTCTAATCCAGCCTGTCTTCCCCCAAGCCTCTTGTCTAACTCCCACAAGGACTTCCTTTCACAGAATCATAGAATCATCTGGTTCGAAAGACCTTTAAGATCAAGTCCTACTGTACTTCTCCACTGCTAAACCATGTCTCCAAGAAGCTCATCTACCTGTCTTTTAAACATCTCCAGAGATAGCGACTCAATCACCTCCCTGGGCAGCCCCTGCCAGTGCCTGACCACCCTTTCAGTGAAGAAATTTTTCTTGATGTCTAATCTGAACCTGCCCTGGTGCAATTTATGGCCATTTCCTCTCGTCCCATCGCCTGCCACATGCGAGAGGAGACCAACACCCACCTCACTACAACCTCCTTTCAGGCAGTTGTAGACAGTGATGAGGTCTCCGCTCAACCTCCTCTTCTCTAAGCTAAACAGCCACAGTTCCCTCAGTTGTTCCTTGTAAGTCTTTTGGTGGCAAACAAGTTGCCTCATGAAAATTCACAAAGTCTGACCTTCAAATCCCTCTGTAAAAGAGTCCTCAAAGATGAAACCTGGAAGTTCACACCAGACATCTGGTGTGCAGAGACCACTGTTCCTCATGCTAATCAGAGTCATCTTATTACCGTGTGCTTTACCAGCTGTTTGCTGTATCCACCTATTGTGTCCCATCAGATATGTGGGTCTTAAATCCGCTGGGACAGTTGCTTCCGTGGATGAAGCCTGATGTGACAGAGCTTTCGTCCCTGCCCAGGTCTCCCCACACTGCTCAATGTGTATTAATGATAAATGAAATCAAAGCTGATCATTTACCAGGGAAAGTGTTTTTGTGAGAAGTAACAATGATATCTTTATTACTGCAACTTTGATCATGGTCAAAGTATTGCATGTTGTTTTCAACCAAATATTAAAGGGAGAAAATTTTTCATGCCAGACTTCTCCACTGTGCCCCTGTGAAGCCAATTAAAAGGTTTCCACTGACCAATTCTTTTGCTGAAAAGTGTATTTCTACCAAAAATAATTCCATTTTTCATCTTAAAGCCAAAGGCTCAATCCTCAATGTATCAATCGCTTGGAGAACTGAAATCTAATAAAAATATTTTGATTGTCAGCCAGAATATTTTTGGTTTGTTTTCAGGCATTTGGCTTCCAGATAAAAGCTGGACAGTTTCCAGAGAAAGCAACAGGGAGGGCTTAGTGGGCTTTTTTTTTAGAAAAAGAATTTATTGGACAAATGAAACTATTTCAGCTAATATGAATTTTTTAAGAAAAGTGCTTGTTCTCTTAAAATGCAAAAATGATTAAGAGCAAAATATTTCTTGGCCTAAATAGTGGGAGTGCATTTTTTTTTGACCATGCTATCATTGCCAAAGGCAGTGAATTCATCAGCAGTTCATCTATCAAATGGCAACAAGTACCATTCTTATTGAGAGAGCTATGTAGAAGTGGCACATTCCTACCTTAGGTATATATTCTCTTAATTTATTAAAGTTAGAACTTCAGATGTTAGGAATGCAGGCTGGTATTTTACTTTTTTTTTTTTCTATAATGCCAGTGTTATGTTAAGAATGAAATGGATTTTAATCTGGTTCAAACAGCGCACGTTGAACTTTTAGGCAAATATTACTTCTCAGCTTCGTGTCAGAGTATCACAATGTTGAGATCAAGTCCAACCTATGACCCAATACCAAAACCTACTCATCATCTAAATCCTTTTCATATATCTTTTGTTAGATTCAGGTTTCTACTGCTGTTTATGATGTTTGGTGCTATCAGGTCTTAACTGTTTCACTCCCAGCTTCTCTGTGATTACAGGCTTGAAATTACCTTTGCTTTGCACAGTATTTTTTGCCTTCCACCTAAATTAATTGAATGAGACACTAGGAGAGGAAAAAAAGCAGAAGGGGTGGTTGGTTTAACTTAACATTGTCATTTGCTCTTTCCTCCCATTGACTTCCTTCACTCAGCTCCCTGCCCTTACCTTTTTGCATGGTTGCTGGAAGCCAAAGAGGTACAAGTAATGTTTATTTCTTCTCTGTTCCCACCTATGTAGTGATGTCAGTTTTGCAATTTAAATTTTGTTCCTTCTTGAGATCAGGCCAAAGAGAGCTGTGTACAAGTGGCACCTTTCTCCACTCAGGTGTCCATTGTTTCAGAAGCACTACCCACAGAGAAAAGCATTTCTCAAGTGGGACAAATGGTCTCAATCTGTTGTAGTAAAGCTATGTTGGCCAATAAATGTCCAAAATGTTATCTACTCAGTTCACTGGAGCTGATCTACAAGTGTGGTGGATCTGGTATTCCTTCTGAATAGAGAAGGAGGTTCATGCACACTACACTGAGGTTCTGGTGAAGAAGGGTGGGGTCGTTTAAGAGTGCTTTAGGTGGTGTACTTTTCTTTAGGTGTAACACGTGGTCATCATGTGTTCCTATTAAGATGACCCTACACAGCAGCCTCCTGGGACTTACTGAAATCTTCTCTTTCTGCTGCAGGAGAGGAGGCCTTGACCATGTACATGGACAAAAGCCGCCTTGACAGGAAGTCGGGAAACGCTACCCAGAGCGTTGAAGCGTTGCACCAGCTTGCATCCTCCTACTTTGTAGACCGTGATGGCACCATGAGGAGACTCCACGAGATCCAGATCTCTACCGGAGCAATCAAGGTACTGTATCTTGCTTTGGCAAGAGAAAGAAGATTGTGTGTCCATACCAATTCTATAGGGATTTGGGGCAGGACTTTGCCAGTCCAGCGTGATGGCTTTTTTGATCATGAGTTGTTTTGTTTCCGTGCTGATTTCCTAGGGTAAATTGTTCCCTTTCTGAAGAATTGATTTCCCCAGGGCCAGTAATACCTGGAAAGAAGAGGGCATTCAGTATGATGGTCATGTAGGACAGGATACTTTCACTATGTGTGGCAGTGACCCCCGGAAGAGAGAAAGGGAATGGATAATCCAAATTGGTGGTGGAAGTTGGAAGAGAAAGGCAGGTCTGTGAAGCAGGCAACCCCATGCAACCCAGAAGTATTTGTCTCTTGTGGGTGTAAGACTGCTAAACATCTCTCAGATGAATTTACTACAAGAAAACGTAAAAAAATTCAGTGTGGCATTACTGAGGCATCTAGAATGAAAAAGACTGAGAGACAGCTTGGGGGTTGCAGCAGGAAGGAAAAAGAGTTGCTCAGAGCACACAAAATAGGGAAAATGGCTCTGTAGGCAAAGGTGGCCTTCTCTGAAAACAATCATCCTTACTGAGGAGGGATTTTATTGTTGCAGAGTTCACTTCAGGGAAGGCGATCTGGATGGAGTCGTCATCGTTAGCCATTTCTGAAAGCTTTCAGCTCCTGTTATTATTCTGTCGTGTCTCATGGCTGAGTCTGTTCCCTTCTGGATGGGAAATCAGATTGAGATATTGAAACAGCAACAACAGATAATCACCCTTTGTGAATTCAGGAAGGGCAGCTCTCCTCTATGGCTGGAAACCAACAGCAACAGCACTGCAGGTCATCTGTGCCTCCATCTACCCTCAGCATAAGGATGGTGTGCACATATGTTGTGGGAGCAGTAGGCACCATTGTGGGCTGGCAATCCATCTCTTTATCTTACTTTCCAATAAGGGAAGCCAGGGAATAATTTCTCTACCGGCTTCTGATGTTCTCCAATGGAGATCCTCTATGAGAAACATCAATCTGTGGGACCTCATTGCCAAGCCCAGAATAACACGCAGTAGTATAAAGAAAGCAGATAAAATTCACTCTGTTTTCAGGCTGTGAGTGTGTTTGTCCAGTGTGGGGCAATTTTTCCCAGTTAGGGAAGCTGCATTTTGGATTGCCTCAGCTGGTGACATGGGGTCATTATATTACAAGGTCTGAACCTGCCTGGGGAAGATGTGATACTGCAGCTAAAGAGAACACTCTTTTTTTCTACATCCTCAATAGGTAACAGAAACTCGGACTGGCCCTCTGGGCTGTAACAGCTACGACAATCTGGACTCTGTGAGTTCTGTCCTTCTGCAAAGCACTGAGAGCAAACTCCACCTGCAAGGTAGGGCAGAGGAATGAGGCACGTGGTAATGCAGAGCATGGAGTGGGGGGATGAAATGAAAGAGGGATGGCCTTTTTTCTAGCCTTTTCTCCTCCTCTGTTTTCTGCGATCACCTTCTTCACTCCGAGTTCCCTGAAGCAGGACTGGCAGCTTCTGCTTGCTTTATGTGGTAATCGGCACAGCAGAGCCAGGCCTTGACAGGGACTGAGCCAAAGGTGCAAGGAAGTGTCTGGGTGCCCACTGACATTGAATTTTGATGGACTTCTGTGTATTATGTATACACTGACGTAAATAAATATGACCTTTTCCATTAATATTGAAGGGATATTCTATCCACGTTTCTCTCTGTCCCTCCCAAACTGCTGATTTGCTTAACAGGTTTGCAGATCAGCTTTTGGGCCTCTCTAATGACTGTAATCTTGAGGAAAAGTCAGAGGTTTTATTTGGATGCTAGAAGCTATGGCTTCAGTCCCAGTTGAGGAGCTAGTCCAGAAGTCAACAGATAGAGGTCATGACTGAATTAATAAGTAAATACATGCTGGTTAGCAAGAAGTCAACTTCAGAAGAAGGAGAAAATTCACTGGGCGTGTAATTTACTAAGGTTATTCCCAAGTTTTTGACAAAATAAGGAAATGTGGAATTTAATTGCTCATTTGCCCAGATGGTTTTATTTCTGGAATCCTTGTACTTGCACAAATTTTAATTTTTCAGATGAATAGGCTACATTACATCTTCCGCTTTGAGTATAATTTGGCAAGTGCTGTTTTAATCTTGGTTTCACAGAAAGTGGGTTTCATTTACTGAGTCATGTGGCAGATAGATTATTATTGTTGTTATTATTTGCTCTTAAAAATAATAGGCAGGTTGTTTGCACTATTCCGGTGATTATCTAAACCACTGAGTTCTGGTTCTTACCTAATTAACAATAAACAATTTGAGGCTTTTTATATACTGTGATGATGGCTGCTGGTAATGAAAACCCAAGGATGACACATCAGATAACTAGGTAAACAGCTAAATAAGCAGGCAGCTTGATTTATAGGCAGACAAACTGCTAAGTAGGTAAATCAATAGATCTCTATTGGCTATCTGATCCTACAAGAGAAGAGAAAAACAAGGTGCCTGGGAGGGGGGAGGAGACAGAAAGAGGAGAAAATTTAGGGGAGAGAGAGGGGCATGTAAGATGGAAGAGGTTGTGATTTCTGATGGGAGCAGGGAGAGGACCTCAGGGGTCAACCACACGTGGGTTTCATGGAGCTTCATGGCATAACTCAGCTCAGAAAGAGGTCAGACCCAAGCCAAGGCAGACAGTGAGGGAAGGGAGGAAGGTAAGAGCTCTTCCTAATAGAACAAAGTGACCTTTAAAGCTACACCTGAATGTTTTCTGCCTAATCTAGAGTGTGGTTCTTGGGATAATTACCCAGGATCCCTCCTCTGCTCTGAGAGGCCTCATTAGGAATTAGTCACAGGGCTGCTGGCAATGGATCGTGACCAAGTCTCCTCTGATCTGATTAGCAGCAGAGCATGAGCTGCTGACAGAAATCCATGTCACTACCTTTGTGTCACTCTGGTTCCACGGCTGGCTCAATAAAAGAGCAGCATCTTCGTGACAAGGTGAATTTCAGTTTCTGAAATTGCCTGCTGCAGCCCAGCCCTGAGCGTGATTTCCAAGATATGCCCTTCAATACATGGGATGGCTGGACCTAGACCTAAGCTACCTTCGTGACTGCGTAGGGTTTGGGAAGGTCAGTCAGACTGGAGATTTAGGGAGGACCTGGATACATGCACAGTGAAGGATGTCTGGTTCTGCAGCTGCAGTTACATGGATGGAAAAGCTTTATTAATATATAAACCAGTATGCATGTGGACCCAGATGCATGAACTTGATATTAGGAAGAATTTCTTTACTGAAAGGGTGGTCAGGCACTGGAACAACTGCCCAGGGAGGTGGTTGAGTCACCATCCCTGGAGGGGTTTAACAAAAGGATGGATGAGTTTTTAAGGGCCGTGGTTTAGCAGATGATGGGTGCGGTTGGACACGATGATCTCAGAGGTCTTTTCCAACCAGAAGATTCTATGATTTGTGTCAGATGCCTGCACTAGGGTACATTTATCACAGTAGCTCAGGAGGTTTTCCATGTTCCTCGTGCTACCTGGGGACAGGTTCCCTGTTCTGTGCCTGGGGAGGATGTGTGGTGATGCAGCCTTCCCTCGTGGGGCTGAGAGCATCCTGTTGTGGGCCAGGATCTCGGAAGTGTCTGAACTTATTTGCACTTCATATCCTCCTTTTCCTGCCATTGGGATACAACCATCCCTTTATTTGCCTGTGCCTCCAGTGCAGCTGATGCATGAGCTGCCTGGAAAATGAGGAAACCATAATATGAGAGGGGAAGATGCAGACAGCTCTACAGTGTTCTGGTGGGTGGGAGAAGGGATTTGTGTTCACTGGAAAAGTATCCTAAGCTGAAATTTGAAAATTTGAGTGAAAAAAAGCAACATTTTGAAAAGTTTCAGGATATTAAAATTCCAGAGAAGTATCCTCTTGGACAGTATGACAGGATATGCCCAATATTGCAACATTGCACTATTTCAATGAAGTAAAATCCTTCTGTGCTGTTGTAAATATTCCAATGTTAAACAGGAAATACTGCATATTAGGTAGTTTGTTACATCATATGTGGCAATAGGTTATTGAAATCTGCATTACAATTAATACAAAAGTCTGTGCCAAGATGGGCAGAGCAGTAATGACAACACAAAACACTTCAGCTTTTCAGTGAAACAAAATGAGGAAGTATGACAAGGAAAGGTCTAAATGTATTTTTCAAAAGTGCTTTTGGAGTCAACATGCTCTCACAAAATGCTTCAATGAAACTGCATTTTCAACAGAGAACTCTTCTATGGAAAATGTTTCAAATAGCTCTAATTTAGAGCTGGGGAAATTTACCTCTTTTAATGCAGGAAGCCTTTTATATACAGTCCAAAGCCAAACATTTCTCTCTAATAGTTTTTCTAGGTGAATTTAAGGACATGTTCCATTATCAGACACTTCATATTCTGCCTGTAGTTATCTAAGACAAACCTATATCAAATTTGTGCTGCTCTTAAGTTTTAAAGAACAACCTTATGTTTTACAGAGTGGCAGAATTCTTCCTTCTGATCAATAAGTTACCTTCAGAAATAAGATATTCTCCCCAGCACTCACCACCAACAAACTTACCTTCTGCATTTTATCAGTTATTGAGGCTGTTATAGACGATGCACCCATTCCTTGCACACCTTGGCTTGGATTGAGGTGTTCAGCCCATGGAAATAGTCCGGTATCTCAGTCTGTAAGACCAGGTTGCCCCCCCTGCTTGGCTGCTGACATGAAGTTGTTTTATCAGTAGACAACACTGAAAGATTTAAAAAAATACTTTTTTTGATCTTTGCAATATTCAAAGAAAATTCTTGGAGAACAAAGAAGCACCTTGGGATGTTTTATTCAGGTTGTGGCTGGCTGCAGGGCTCTCCCAGGTAGCATGGCTGTAAGCTGCTCTGTGAGGCTGCTGTGCTCTTACAGCCCTTGGCACTACAGCTTTCCTGCTTTGGAGGTGAACTGAGGCATCCAGAGCTGTGTTCTCAACCAGTATGGCCTTCTTACAATCTCATGTTTGTAAAGATCACTTTTTAAAATGATTAATCCTACCTCTCCTTTACTGATGGCTGTAATCAACTCAATTTCAGCAATATTTAGTCACTGGGCATGGCACAGAGCTACGTGTGAATGATGGAGGAGGGTACCAGGAGTGAGATGCCACTGGCCCAATTCTTGTTCAATATTTTGCTAACATCTGGTCACAAGGACACTCAATACAAAAGTAAAAACATTGACATGAATCTTCCTTTGTTTTGGTATGATGATAAAGGTGTGGGAATTTGTATATATGTGTGTGTATGTTGAAGTACGAACGTGGGAGCAGGTGTGGTTGTATTTCAGTAGCCCTAAAACTGATTTCTTCCACAAGCAAATTCCTGGCTGGAAGATCCAAGTCACATGTAATCCCTACAGCATATTTGCAGTTTTAAGATTAGGGCTTTGTTTTTGGTGCGTGCACACTTGTACCTGGATTTGTGTGTCACTTGTTCCTGGTCTGAGCACATATTTGAATGTGTGCTGTTCATTAAATGCTACAATTAACTGCATGGATGCCAGCAGAACTGCTTGCCTGATTAAAGTTAAGTGTTTATACAAGTGTTTTGTTGAATTGGTGCAAAGCATGCAGGGGGTCTGATTAACTCTTAAACATGAGATTATTTCTTACAAGAAAAGGTTATTCTGGAGATGGTTTGTAGAAACCATGAGTTTTATGGACAAAAAGCAAGCATCCACATGAGGCACTTTGTAATATTGGATGGGACCATCTTGTGTTTTGGACATCACAGGGTGTTCATGTTTGTGCATATACTGAGATACACAAGTCCCTTGCAATGGGAAGTGCTTTCCCTGAAACTTTAGTTGCTTTTTTTCTATTCCTCTCCCCTCCAGAAAAATGCTCCAAAGCCAGGGGAGCAGACAGCATGTCAGTGATTTTATCCAAGTTAAAATTCAAAGAGAAAATATGGTGAGGTGAAGAGCCTACGGGCATTCAGGCTGCATATTCAAAGGCTGGAGGAGCAGCCAGGGCAGGTTGCTTCTCTGTAAAACAGAGTGGGAAGATTTGCTCATGGGACTTGGACCATGAATAAACAGAGTCAGTGCACATTAGGAAGCCCAGCTCCCCTCTCCTGTGACCTTACAAGCTCAGTGAATACAGCAGCCTTCAGGCTTTCCAAGCCTCTTTTGTAGATTTCTGTTCTTCAATAGCTCTGCACTTCCTTCCTATCCTGAAGGAGAGTCTTGGAGCCTGACAGGTGGGACCATCCTTAAAGTCAATGAAAATGTTTGTAAAGGGACGATTCCTCTGGGGTGGTTGCTTCAGATAAATCCCTAAAATCCCCTTCAGTCCTTCTTGAAGACAAAAGGAAGAAAGCTGAGCTTCTTATCAAGAAATATCTTGGAAACAACCAAAGGGACCTCAAAATCCTCATCCTCCTTGGACTAGTTTTGAGGTGTTTGCGGGGATGCTGTAGAATGTGATTAGGTCCTTGCAGGTTCCCTCCCTTCCCTGCAGCAGCATTGCAGAAAAGGCAGCAGGATCTACACAGAGTGCTTCCAAACGCCAGGCTTGAAATCCTTCCTTGTGCAAGTGTCACAAATGTCTTGTCCAGCTGAAGGCTGCTGTGTGATCACTCTGCCTGGCGGCTGCCACTGCTCCACTCTTGGCTTTGAGCTAGGGCAGACAACAGGGCAGCTCACTGTCACCCGGCTTCGTGCTCTTGGAGACTGTGCTAGCAGCAGGGAAGAGGAAACAGAGGTCCCTGTGCCTTCAACAGCCTCCTGATCCCCCAAACTTGGTCTTTCAGAGGGACCTCATCAAGGCCAAGGTGCCTCTGGAACAAAAAGCAAAAGGGTAATGGGGGTCCTGGGGGCACTGCCCATGGCTTTTCTCTTGCCTGAGGTAGACATGACCCATCACAGACATGGTCCTGAACTCCTGAAAGGAGTCATAGCTCTTCCTGCTCTTCCTGCACACTCTCATCCTCTGAATTATTGTCTTATTTTCATTTCACTCCGATGAGCTGTCAGCCACGGATACAGTAATTCAGCACAATAGAAACACAAACAGATGGGTAATTGACCCGCCTGCCTTCATTACACTGGAGTTCAGTGCTGCTGTTCAAGCCATAAACTCCTTTATCTGCCACTCCAAAATCCCTGGGCCTTTTACGAGCAAGGCGACCAGGCCAGGCTTTCCCATCAAAGGCTCAGAGTTGTTGTTGTCTCTGCCTGTGCACCACAGTTGCTGACAGAATCTGACAAGCAAGTCTCCCCAGGTAGAAGGAAACAGCTGTGAATCCTCAGGGACATTTTTAGGGAGCCTGGAGACAGGGGCTGGAGAAGGACAGGATGGAAAAACATGTACACTGTACACCGGGCAAGCATTTAAACCGTTACCATGTCCTCTGGTACCTGAGCAAGTGAACACCTCCACTAATGCCTGCACAGATGGGTGGATACACAAACACTCGCTACGGAGGAAGAGACATGGGGATAGATCTCTCAGCTAATGTAAACCTTCAGAGCACTGCTGAAATCACTGGCACTAAATCCATTTGCACTTTTATAGGATTTGGCAGGTAGCCTTCCTAGCAGGGAGCAAACTGAAAAGACTCAGGTACCCAACTCGTGTATTAATACTGTGGGAGCTGGGCACTTAACTCTGCAAGGGTCTTTCTGTAAAACCTATTTGTATTATTTTCTTTTCTTCTGTTTTCCTTTCTTTTCCAATGTGTGGTTTCCTTGGTTCTGTAGTACCAAGCCTATTTAGTCTCTCTGAAAATGGGTCAGAACAGCACAATGCTCATCTCTTCAGAATTAGTGCTTCGGTTGCACAGTATAAAACGCCCACACCTGGGAATAAGGAGGGCTTTGCATTCAGATGCTTTGTACTATACTGGGATCCAGGATTGGAATGAAAGGCCTACACTGGGTGTTGGGAGGAGGAATGTACTCATCACCCTTCTCTCATATAGAGCAGATGGGCTCTGCTCTCAGCTAACTCACTCCTTGCACAGGAGGTGTGCAATTTGTACCCCACCTTCCTTATGACAGCTCTGAGAGAAATATCCCAGCAGCTTTTAATTCCTCAGCATCACTTTCCCAAGCTGTTAATGAAACAGGTTTTGAAAAGAAGAACAGGTACCTGAAATGACTAATTTTTTTTTTTTTTCACATCCTTGCTTCTCATTTCTGTGCCAGGTCTCCAGATCATCTTCCCTCAGTATTTACAGGAGAAGTTTGTCCAGTCTGCCTTGAGTTACATCATGTGCAATGGCGAGGGGGAGTACATCTGCCGGAACAGCCAGTGCGGCTGCCAGTGCGCAGAGGAGTTCCCACAGTGCAACTGCCCCATCACTGACATCCAGATCATGGAATACACACTAGCAAATATGGCCAAGACTTGGACAGAAGCCTATAAAGATCTGGAGAACTCAGGTAACCCAACTTTCAAATTTATTTATTTCAAATAAAACACCTCAAATTATACCAGTTAAGAATCCTTTCTTCTCTGAATATAATGTTCCAGTTTGGATAAAAAATAGAGGATATTGAGCCCAAAACCATGATCTTAGTCTTGAGGGAATGCCTTTTTTTTTTCCTCTACACACTTACAAAGACACACACAATATGTAATTTTGTGTATTAAGGGATATTTTGCGTGGAAAAGTTTGTTTGATGAAAAAACTGATTTTTCATACTAAACCAGCTCAGAATCTCTCTTTAATAGTTCTACAGAGAAACTTCCACAATATGAATGATGCAGAAATTGCTTTTCAGATTTGCATGAATGATTTATTCTGCTTTGGTGAAAGGCAATTCACGGAGAGAGCGCACAGGCCAGATGACACCTCATTTGTGATAGAGGGGAGAAGGGAAAATGACTTCTCTCTCCTACAGTGCTGATGTCTGCTGGTGTGAACAGGGCTCTTCTTGCAATGCTAGGGGTGTCAGCAGAGTTTGTTCCATATTGGGGCTGGTAACACTCATAGTAGGTGTGCAGCATTGCTCTCAAGGGCTTGAGGTAGGAAAGAGAGGAATATTATCAGTGCAATTGAATCCTTTCCTTTAGCAAGTGGTCTGCCTACCCTGCAGCCACACAGACACTAAGCAGAACTTAGTCAAGATCTTCTCATCCCTGTGCTGCCTCTCATCTTAGTGTTAGCAAGATAGTTTCCAACACATTATCTTTAGTGGTTATTGCCATAATTTGTCCAGGTCTCCATGTTAGGAAAGAAAACTATGAGGAAGGGACCATCTAACTCCATTCAAGGCATTGAAGAATTGTTCAGAAGTTTTCCCAGCAGTTGCTTCTTCCTTCATGTTGAGAATCACCTTGATCCCTTTAATAGTTGAAATGAAGCTGTTTGTGTTTCCTCAACAGGCTGTTGAGGACTGCTTCATACTTCAATGTGTGGACCCTGCTGGTGTGTCTGCTGTTGCACAGATTCTTATGTCAACTTGGTGCTTAGCTGAAAAAAAATTATAGTAGTAGTTAATTGTCTAAGACTAATGACTGTCCTGACAGGAGCCCCCTTCAAACACTGTGGGGAGCCACAAGGCTGGGGCAGTTCCAGAAGAGGCCAGTGGCTTTCTGCATTTTCTATAGATCCATGGATGGGGTGGGTGCATCAGAGCAAATCTGAAATGTGGATTTCAGAACCTTCTGCTAGCTCAGTACTATATGATTTGGAATTATTGGCACAGCTCTGTCATTAGTTCAGTGTTACTTGTTGCTCATCCTGGCACCAGATCTTCGCACAAGATGCTCAAGAGTCACATATTGGCCACCACTTGTCAAACCCCTTTACATTCCCAGGGGATCCAACCCAGACATTTAGAAGGTGAGAGCCCTATGGAGAAAGAATTACAGTCCCACAGTGATTGTTTTACTGTTACAGTCTGTACTTGTTGCACTTGATCTAAACAAAGACTGTGGTAGATAATTATATTCAGTCTCCTTTCCCTTGAGATTTCAACAGGGGAAGGTGGTTTTCATTTACCAAGTTAAAGTGACACATTGCAGTGCAATTCTCTGCTGTGCTGTAGCCATATTCCAGCCAGGGCTGGAGGCTTTTCAGGGCTAGACAGAGTGATTATCTTTATGTTTAAAGCTGCTGCATCTCATTCATCACTTTGTTGCATCATGCGTGAACTTATCCTTTGAGATGAAAGTTGCTATCACAAAAGAATGTAGTGTTAGTATTTTGCTGCTTTGTTTTAATAAATATTCCCAATAACTAGAGGATTTGCTTCATCATGAACAGCAGAAAAGAAATCTCTAATGACATCTGAAGGCTTTTTCCAATAAAGTGGGCTGAAAAGCACACGAGTGCTCTGAAAGCAAATACCATTTGCACAGGAAGCTGTTTATAGCCTAAAAGATCTATATTCTGCTTCTGATCTGTGTTGGATTCCTGTGACAATTTGAAAAAATTGTGCTGGGCAAATCAAGTGTTGGTGTGATTTGGGATAGTATCTTCAAAGTCCAGGAGGCTGCAGTGAATTGATACTGCTTTAAATCAGCTCGGGAGCTCTCTCTTCATCCTGTGCTTCATTGCTCATGTGTGAATTGAGAAAAATAACACTGCCTTATTTTTGCCATTTTAGAATGACTGGCCAAAAATTCTATGTCAGGACTGTGATTCTGAATTTTTAAACAGTCTTTTGATTAAAAGTCAAGGTGGTTTTTTTTAAGTACTGTTGCTTTCTCATGAAAAAGTGATTTTTTTTTTTCTCACTGAAAAGACAATCACTGGAAACAATGAAAGCTTCATCTTTGAAAGAGATATTTGACAAGGCCATTGCTCTGTGATTCCACCATTCTTCTCCATAGGCTGGACCACGGGCCCTTTACTCCCTGTGATGATGAGTCATTGCCATGGGACTGCGTGCAGGGATTGGGTGACTCTGCAAAAAGAGGGGCCCTGTTGCTTTATGGGAGATGTAGTCCCAGTTATCACCAACAGATTCTGTGCAGATAAATAACAAAAAACCAAATGAAAACAGCCTTATTAGTTAACTGGAAATTCTTTAGGTTAGGAATTGGCACAAGGCTTAGCACAATGCAGTCTTGGTTGGGGACTCCAGGGACAATTACAAATAAATATAAATAAATAATGAACAAACAATTCTTTTTGGAAGGTGGATTTTTTTTACCTCCCCCTTTTTTAAAAAAAACCCAGCCCCATTCAGCTGTTATTTTGCCAGATTTCCTTGTTCATTTGTTTTCCCCCCAACGTTGCACTGCAGTATCAAAATGTGCACAGCGCACTGAAATTTCTCCCTTACCCGTCTCTATGAAAAATGTAGCACATTCATCATCAGAGGGAAAAGAGCTTGGTCTTTTGCACAAACAGGCTTTTGAGGAAATTGATTTATAAGGGGCGGGAAGCAAATGCAAGGCTTTTACTGCTGAAAGGTACCAGGAGTAATCAGCATGGTCAACAGAAGCAATTATACATGATGATAGTTTCAGAGGACCACTGAGCAGGAGAGAATCATTTTTGGGGAGGAGAAGGGCACTGAAAGCAGCATTCCAAGTAGAGTGAAAACCTGAGAGATGGTTTAAATAAAAAAAATCTCTATTACCTTCAGGGAAGAAAGGAGAGGGGCAGCTGTCCTGTCGATCTTGATAGTGTAAAGATGATAATTATTTTTATGAGGTGCTCAGTTACACCATGTGATGAGTAGGACACGAACATCCATTTACCATCTATATAATGATGGTACTGACTAATGCATAGACATTCTTTGTTAGGCAGTTGAGCATGAACAGCATTTTGGTGAATAATAAGAAAGCTGCTATGCAAATATATATAAGCTTTGTATGATAGGCCGTAAATTATCCGGTCTGATTTTCCTCAATAATTCTATGGATTATTTCTTTTTTTTAAAAAACGATATCAGCTCTTTCAAGCTTTCATTCTTTGCCTTTTTTTTTTGCCATTGTCCTCTTTTCTTTATGAAAATGGGATGGAGGATTTTTTTTTTAAAAGATGATAGAAGAAAGAAAAATAGAGTAGGTAACATGGGAAAAGATGTTTGCATTTCTTATTGCATACTTTGTGAGGTTTATGGCAGGGCTCTAGTCCAGCCTCCCTGTAGAAGCAGGAGTACCACCAGCTCTAGATTAGTTTGGTCATGGTTTTGTCTAGCGGAGTCTACAACGAACAATTCTTCTGCATCTCTGGGCAGCGTGTTCCAATGTTGCACTACCTCCAAGGAAGGAAGATTCCCAATAAATCATTTGAAATTCTCAAGCTGCAGACTGTCTGTTACTCCTTGTTATAGCATTTGCTTCTAATAGGAAGAGTTTCTCTCTTTTGTATGTGCTTTTTGAGCAGTTGTAGACTGTAATTAGATTGCCCCTTGACCCCTTCTTCACCAGATTAAACAAGTGCATCTCCCTCCACCTGACCTTGTAGGACTTCTGTTGCAGACCTTTGGCCATCTCAGTACCCATCAGTTGTGCCCTCCTGAGTTTCTCCATATCCATCTTTAATTGAGTGACCCCTAGCTAGACAGTGAAATGCAGGTGTGGCCTCAGTAGTGCCAAGAAGAGAATATTAACTTCCCTCAGCCTGCTGGTATCCAGCTTGTGTTGTTTCCAGTGAGAACGTAGTGTTGACTCACCCTCAGCATGATGCCCACCATAACCCACAGGCCCTTTCCAGCAGCTGCTGTTCAGGTGGTTATTTCCAAGGCTGTATTGATGCATGGGGCTGTTCACTTCTTCTTTTCTTTATTGCCCTTTCTGTGGTTTTTGCTGGCCCACTCCTCACGTTTCTCAAGGTCCCAGTGTGTCAAACACAGTTTTCTTGTATCAAAAATTGGGTTATTTTCTACTGAGAAAGCTGGAACCATCTGTCTTTTCCATACAAGGATGTCCCAACCTGATAATCAGAGCCTAAGCAAACTATACTTCTCAGTTAGGAGGAAAGGAGTGGTCATAAACAGAAACACTATCAGATTTTCTGTTTTGTGATGAAAAGAACCTCAAAACCCTGCTGCATAATTTTTTATTCATTATAAAACAAAATTAAATGGAAATAAAGTGATCACAAAACAACATTTAACAACTATTTTTGCATCAATTAGATTTTTCCTTTGGCTAAAATTGACACGTTTTGTTCTGACTTTAGCCCTGCAAACTATTTTATTTTATTTTCATTGTTACATAAAGCAACTCATTTAACTTCATTTGAAACTAAATGAGAAAAAAATAATCAGAATGCTCTTTTTAAAAAATGAGAAAGCAGGACATTTTAACACAACCCAAACTCTTCCTCTGGGGATTTTGTAAAGCTTTTTTTTTCTTTAATGATTTGACTTCAGCAACGAACAGCACTTTAGGAGCAGCCAAAAAACAATTTAAATGAGAACTCTTTAACTGTCAATGGTTACAACTCCCTGTTTTTGTTCAAAACCCTTAAAGTCAAGAGTTTATCCCATGCTCCTGGGAGTTTGGTCTCTTTTTTTTTTTTTCCCCACCCTGTACACATTAACCATATTGTTTCACCCTCATACTCTCCAGGTTTTGTTTCCCAGAAGGAAGCAGCAACAGCCGTGGAATTAGTGGGCAGAGTGACAGCTCAGTGAGTTAAAGGACATCATCTCCTTTTATCAGAACACTGATGGCCTCATACATCATTGATGTTTCTCCATCCCACTAATGAAAATAACTTTGTAACTTTGTTCTAGTACAGAAACCTCTGTATTTCTCCATATTTTTGTGTTTTCCAGATGAGTTTAAATCTTTCATGAAAAGGCTACCTAGCAACCACTTTCTGACCATTGGGAGCATCCACCAGCACTGGGGAAATGACTGGGATCTGCAGAACCGCTACAAGCTGCTGCAGAGCTCCCTGGAAACCCAGCGCCAGAAGATTCAGCGCACTGCCCGCAAACTCTTTGGCCTCAGTGTCCGGTGTCGGCACAATCCTAACCACCAGCTGCCTAGAGAAAGGTACCTTCACCCTTTGTTGTGAATGGGTGCAGTGTGGTGGGTGGCCAATGGTGCTGAGCGTGGGCTTGGACCTAAACCCAACAGCCTTAGGGTTGTAGAATCATAGAACCATAGAACTGCCTGAGCTGGAAGGGACCCAAAGGGATCATTGAGTACAACTCCTGTCCCTGCACAGGGCAATCCCAACACTCACCCCGTGTGACTGAGGGCATTGTCCAAATGCTTCTGGAATGCTGGCAGAGTGGGTGCTGTGACTGCTTCCCTGGGGAGCTGTTCCAGGGCTCCACCACCCGCTAGGGGAAGAACCTCTTCCTGATATCCAGTCTAATCCTCCCCTGGCACATCTTCCTGCCATTCCCTCCAGTCCTATCACAGGTCACAAGAGAGAGGAGATCAGCCCCTGTTTTTTCTCCCTCCCTTGTGAGAAGGCACAAACAGCTCTGAGATCCCCTCTCAGTCTCCTCCAGGCTGAACAGACCAAGGGACTTCAGCCGCTCCTCATACGACTTCTCCTCTAAACCCTTCACCAGCCTTGTGGCCTCCTCTGGACACTCTCCAGTAGTTTTGTGTCCTTTTTATACTGTGGCACCCAAAACTGCCCCCAGTGCTCAAGGAGAAATATAAAGCATGCTAACATCAAGGTTTTGGGGAAAATGATAAAGTTTGGGAATGAGTTGAAATTGTGGAGGTGCAAGTGACCATTACCACATGCATAAGCATATTCAGATCCTTTTTGTATGATCTTAGCTACCCGGGTGAAGGGCACCCATTTATTATGTACTGTTCTGCAAGAATATTACAGGGCTGACATCAGACAGCCAAGCAGATTAAACTGCTTTTTAAGCAGTCATGTACCACAGCCAAGCTTTAAGCCTCCCTTTCCTGTTAGAGTGGGCAAATGGAGCACAAGATCCATCAGCCCATTTTGGGGTTGTGCTCCTCGATGAATACAGGCAGAGTGAAAGAGAAGCTTTAGTTTCACTTGGAATAGATCACATCTCTCCTACAAAACGCGGAGTGTACTTGCAAACATGCATTGAGCAGAAGCCTAGCAATGTTATTACAGATGGAGAGAGCAGATTTTCCATTACAGCTACAGCAACAATTGATATCCAATAGTCACCTCCTGCTGGCTCCTTTCAGCCCTGACCTATGGCTGAGTTTAAGTTTGCTCCCAGTCATTTTTGGAGACTTGAATCCATGGATTTTGATAAACATTTCTTGCTGTTTTTTCCACATTGTCTGGAGTGCAGTAACATTGAAAATCTTGGAGAAAATGAGTCTTGGTGCCTTTTCTGCCATGGTGCTCTTGGAACAATCAGGCAAATTTAACATTTGTAGAGGAAATGTTTTTTCATCTCCTTCATTACCTAAATATTCACTCTGAAAAGAAAATGAAGTGATTGATTGCTGTCTCCTGTTATCATCTATCCCGCTGGCCGCAAAGCACATTGAGTTTTCATTTCACCACTGTGATTCTCAGGAAACTCTTCCAGGGCTTAACAACTCTTTAATTACCAAGCAATTTCATATTTCTGGACGAAGACTTGATGGATTTACTAGGGATGAGGAAAAATATCTGTTAAGTTTAAAAGATGATGAAAAAAAAATCTTTGGAGAACTTCCTAAAATTGGCCCATTCCTGCCAATTGGCTGAGTTGCTATAAACACACCAACTGGTAGAGGAGCCACAAGCACATCCAGGAATTGGTTTTTTTGCCACCACAACAACAAAGTGAAGCAGCAGCAAGGAAATATCCAGCCAACCATGTTGCCGCAAAGCATTCAGATAATAATGTCTTTAGCATTTTTCTTCTATTTTCAAGACTCAGCCACGCAGAAAGGAAGCCTCCAACTAAGACTTTAAAATCTGGGGGAAGGAGGATGAAATGGATGATGGCAGCTGGGTTTTTTTAACTGACTGATGTGCTTGATCTGTTTAAGTCAACACCACCAGGCATATTATAATTTCTTTTATTATTTGTCACTCTGCATTTGTAGCAAGGCCAGGGAGGGGCTCCATAGACAGATATGTAGTGGAAGAGGTATGCATTTCATTGTTCCTTTCACAGGGCTTGGAAATACTCTGTTTTTCTAATTGTTGCTGTACAGAACGACAAACACTTATCTTTGAAAAGATGGAAAGGTTCTATTAAGAGCAAGCCTCTCTCTCTCTTTAACACACATAATAGTAAGCCTACTTTATACATTCAAAACCAATGCAGAAAAGAAATAGGATTCCTATTGATTGTCCTCAGGGGAAGGAAGAGGTGGTGTTTCTAAAAGAAAGAAAAAGTAGGGATTTTGGCAATTAGGCTGATTCTCCATGACCTTTTGCAATAGCTAAGATGGAAATATATGTATATATATATATTTGTTCCATAAAGCTTTTACTTAAAACCCACCTTTTTACACACAAGTTCATTGTTTTAAAAAAAAAAATATCACTTTTAGTTGTTAAAGCTTCAGTGCTGAATGAGTACCTATAGTTGCATTTTAAAACTCTGGATGCAAAATATAAATAACATCCAAAGGAAGAGGGGGGGTTGATACATGTTCTGGGCTCCAGCCAAATTGTCATTAGTTAGGAATACATCTCACAGCTGCTGAGAATAAAAATAGCAATTTTTGCTTCACTGTTCCATACAGAAAGCCCCAAAGTATCTCCACAGCAGCTAGTGCTGGTTGCAAAGCAAAAGGTGAGTTTGCAAAGGAAAACTTGTTAAATCCCTATGGTTTTTCTTGCAATTAAAAAAAAAAAATCTGTCCTTCTGGATTGGGTTTTTGAATGTTCTTTTTTTGTGATTTTTTTTTTGCTTGGTTTCTTTGTCTTTTGTTTTTGTTTTGGTATGGGTTGGTTTTCTAATCAGCTCAGACACCATCTACAACAAAGCCGCATCTTTATCTCAAGGGACTCCCATCAGCTTCTCCCCCTCCCCAGACCTGATTAAACCTGAAAGATGACAAGGCAGGAAGAATGAAAATTTTTCATCACCTTTCTGTATAACCTGACCTCTACTTCTGCTCTGAAAGCCCAAGGAAAACATTTTTTTTTGTCACAAGAGATAGGTTTGAAATGGTGAAAGAGCTCTGCATGATTACCTGGCTCCCAGTTCCAAACATCGCCAGGGGACTGTGAGCATCAGCAAAAAAACACTGCAAAATAACTCTCACTCACAACTTTGCCTGGATGGCTTTTTTTTTCATTTTATTATAGTTTGGAATGTAAGATATTAAAGTTGAAAGTAAAATTGCTTGACAGTGACCTTTGAAGACATAGTTTTCCTTTTTTTAATTTCACATGCTCTGGTACTTTATATTTTCAAATTGGCAGAAGCAGGGAACATTAGGCAAAATAACTTTTGCAATGATATTGAGAAGGAGAAAGATAAATGGATGATCCCATTAATGAAAGAGAAAATAATTAAAATGAAAACTAATAGCTACTTTGCTACTGGCTTTCAGTTTTTGAACTGTGGCTCTTTTCAGCTTCCTTGTGCCCTGACATCTCTCGGTTATATTCACACGAGTCTAAGCCATCATGGGTGTGTGTTTTAAGAAGTTACCTCTCCTCAGCTGAAGGGCTGCGATTGGTCCTGTGTATATTCTTATCCTGTCCCAGTTGTGAAACAAAATGGGGCAATTTATACCACTTTTCCTCTCTCTCTCCTCTACCACACTTCCCATTGTCACGCTTGTAGCCGATGCCCAGCTCTGCCCAGGATTCTGCATTTTCATTTAATTATGTCCTTTATTGCTGCCATCAGCAGATGGTGGGCAGCCTTTTTTTTTTGTCCTACTTGTATCTTTGCTGAATGCTAACAAATACACACACACCAAAAAAAACCCTCTTTCTCCTGATCTCCTCCCACCCTTCCTCTATAAAGTTGATCGGGGGAACAGGAAAATTATTAGTTTGGATTGTAATGTATCAGATGAGACTCCTTTCTTGTTTTGCTCTGCCAACTGTTAGTAAAAGAGAAGGAGAGAAGGCTAGCATGTATTTTTTTCCTCTGAGACAGCACACACCCATGACAGACAGGATATGGTCATCTGATTCCAAATTTTTTTGTATCCCCTACTATAGTAGGCAGTCCTTGTCCGGTGAACTTAATGGCAATATCAACATGTAAAACCTGCATAAAGCATCAGGTCACAAATGCACAGCACAAATACACTGGGAATCCCATGCACAAGCAAGTGCATGAGGAAAGCAGGAATGTGGCATTCACTTGCACAGAGCTGGAATCAGGAGTTGTGCGTGGTAGTTGCTCAGCACGTGTTTGGCTGTGGTTTGCAAACGCAGCTGTGTGAGGCTCTTGGCAGCTGTATGGAAGTGGTGGCAGCGTGCGCACACAAACACACCTCTGACAGTGCCGTGTGCTCATCAAAGCCACCCCAGAAACCACCTTTAGTCCTATCAGCAACCATAACTACCCAGCTGGAAGCCCAGTACCACAAAAAGCAACAAATGTGACCATGGGGAGAGCTGTGAAAATCAGGGGAATACTGTCCTCCCCTCCCAGACAGGGGTAGGGATGCTGAGAGGATGGAGTTGCATATTTACCATTTATCCACCACCAGCCTGCTGCCTTAGCCCTTTATTTCCTTCATGCTACTGGGCTTCTCCCTGTCCTTGTCTTGCAAGAAATTACAGTGGGAGCTGGGGACAAAGCTTGGGGCTGCAGGTGATACTCCCTGCAAAGCAGCCTCCAATTTACATCATCCCAATCATGGGAAGAGGCAGCATGCAGGAACCTTGTGCTTCCCATCAGAAATTGGCCCAACCCAGTGACCTCAGCTGGTGCGCGTCTGTTGGAGGGTTGCTTTGGTTTTCCTTCATCATCTATTTGCTCATCATCCCTCAGATTTGTGCTCAGAATAGGGATTAGAAGCAAAGAAAGAAGCTTTCAAGGAGGTCCATGGAGGAATCAAGATGAGCTTGTAGCACCTTGGAGAGACTGAAAATTGGAATCTGGGTGCCTTGCTAAATTCGAGTATGTTTGGCTGGCTTTAGATGGGGTAAAAAATACTGGTATTGCTCAAAAAGTGAACAAAAATTCACCTATGAGCAGAAGGCAGGCTCAGTCCCCAGGGAATGGTTTGAGAGTGCTTGTTGCTGTCGGCAATGTGTTTTGCAGTCGGACTGTGCTGCGTTGTCCCCTCCTCTTTGAAACAGAGCTGTCCTAGAAACCAGGAGGAGCCCTTACACTTTTGTTGTGGACCAAGGCTGGCACTGTCTCCCTCTACAGCAGATATTTATGGAGGTCACTACTTTGCCCCCAAGCTTCCCAGCCAACCTTGTCTTTTCCACTAGCAGGAGAGCTCCTGTTGGCTGTGTGTAGAGGAAAGAGATGCTGACAACCCTGTGCTACAGGAGGAGTGGGAAAATGGTCTCTTCCCGCACCCAAGGCTACAGAATTTTCCTGTTAATGCACTTCCTTTTCCCTCACTTTTTTCCCCTTTCACTCATTTTTTTTTCTGCTTCTTTTCCTTCCTTCCTGTCCTGTCTTTCAATTGTTGCTGTTACAGTTTTCCCTTTCTCCATTCTTATTCCTCCTGCCCACTGCATTTCTCTCATTTTTCCTTTTACCTGAACATTTTCCTCCTCTTTCTTTCCCTGCCCTTTCTGCTTGACTATTTCTTTCCTTCCAGTGCTTTCCTCTGTTTCATACTCACATCCCTCCGCTTGCTCCCTCCCCCTAATCATCTTGCTGTTCTTTGCTGCTGTATCATTTAATGCCTTCTTTGATACAGCCTACAGCTTAATGATTATTCGGAGGTCAGGCAATGCAGGTGCCATGAATTTCACTAATCCAGCTCTGAGACCCTCTGTCCATAATCACTCCTCCCATTCTACAGGGACTGAATCCTAATTTGTCATTAGCCAGTCCTCTCACTACAGCTCTACCGAGAACTTTTTGCCCAGAGGAGACAATGAAGTATTCATTAGCTTGGGGGGAAGGCGGAGGGGAGGGGAGCAGGCGGTTGAACAAGGCTTTCTCCTGAAGGCTGCTGAGAAAGGAGTCGCTGTGCTGAGATTTCCCGGGGCACCGAGGAGGGGAGGAGGGGGAAGATGGGGGCAGCGAAGCAACACCGCAAGTGAGTTATACAAAAAACAAACGTAGGTTACGGTGTCATTCATTAGGAGTCATTCCAGGGCTGCAGGACGTGGAGGTGAGGAAGCTGATATAGCAATTATAGGAGTGGTGGAGCTTCGGAATGGGCAAGGGTGGCTGCTTGTTAAGGGGAGAGGCTATAAGAGGAGGTTAATTAGCAGCAGATATTTTTAAAGGAGAAGGTGCTCCAGCAGCTCTGTCTCGATACACCCTGATTTTTCACTCTCTTTTCTGCTGTTATTGTGCTTTGTACCATGAGCAGAAGTTTGCCTCATCCCACTACGGGTCTGGTTTTGGTGTGTGCAAGGAATTGCCGACGACACAGAGAGGAGTTCTCTCCTGTTAACCTAGGAGTTATGCTGATCTGCCAAGTCTGATAGCACCTGAGCCTGTGGTATAGCTCTATCAGTTCCATTCCCATGGCTGAACTTTGTCACTGTGGTGCTGATGGGATCCTTGGCAGGAGACAGTGCCAATCTCCTCTCTTAGAGCAGTGTGAGAAGATAGACTTCAGATGATCAGCCCTAACTTATAGCTGTTTGTTAGAGGGCTTTTGTTCTCCACCAAAGGAGTAAACAGTAGATGAAAGATCCAGTCTAGAAATAGACTGGAATAGCTCCCAGATGCCACTGCAGGGCATCAATGTTCTGAGAGCTCTGCTTCAGATATATCCCCAAACCACTGTAGCTCTGGTAAAATGACAACACCATAGACTTTGTGAGGCTCTACAATGTTAATGCCTTCTTCTTCCTACCTGCAGGACAATACAGGAATGGCTTACCCGGGTTCAGTCCCTGCTCTATTGCAATGAGAACGGGTTCTGGGGGACCTTTCTGGAGAGCCAACGGAGCTGCGTTTGCCATGGTGGCACCAGCCTGTGCCAGCGCCCCATCCCCTGCATCATCGGGGGCAACAACAGCTGTGCCATGTGCAGCCTTGCCAACATCTCTCTCTGTGGCTCATGCAACAAGGGCTATAAGCTTTACCGGGGTCGCTGCGAGCCTCAGAATGTAGACTCGGAGCGGAGCGAGCAGTTCATTAGCTTTGAGACGGACTTGGACTTCCAGGACCTAGAGCTGAAGTACCTGCTGCAGAAAATGGACTCTCGCCTCTATGTTCACACCACCTTCATCAGCAACGAGATCCGCCTGGACACCTTCTTCGACCCCAGGTGGCGCAAACGCATGTCCCTCACCTTGAAGAGCAACAAGAACCGGATGGACTTCATCCACATGGTGATTGGGATCTCAATGCGAATCTGCCAGATGCGCAACAGCAGCCTGGACCCTATGTTCTTTGTCTACGTCAACCCGTTCAGTGGGAGCCACTCTGAGGGCTGGAACATGCCCTTTGGGGAGTACGGCTACCCACGCTGGGAGAAAATCCGCCTCCAAAACAGCCAGTGCTACAACTGGACCCTGCTACTGGGCAACCGGTGGAAAACCTTTTTCGAGACCGTCCACATCTACCTACGCAGCCGGACTCGGCTGCCCTCCCTGCTGCGTAACGAGACTGGCCAAGGGCCCGTGGACCTTTCTGACCCCACCAAGCGTCAGTTCTACATCAAGATCTCAGACGTGCAGGTGTACGGCTACAGCCTGCGTTTTAATGCTGACCTCCTGCGCAGCGCTGTGCAGCAGGTCAACCAGTCGTACACGCAAGGCGGGCAATTCTATTCTTCCTCCTCTGTCATGCTTTTGCTGCTGGATATTCGGGACCGAATCAATAGACTGGCGCCTCCCGTGGCCCCAGGGAAGCCCCAGCTGGATCTGTTCTCTTGTATGCTCAAGCACCGCCTGAAACTCACCAACAGCGAGATCATCCGTGTGAACCACGCTCTAGACCTGTACAACACCGAGATCCTCAAACAGTCGGACCAGATGACAGCCAAACTCTGCTAACCCGGACTTTTCAGTGGACATGTTGGTGATTGATCCTTTTGCTGTAAAAAAAATAAAAGAGAAAAAAAAAAAAGAGGAAAAAAAAAGTAAAAAGAAAGAAAGAAATGTGGGGGAAAGTAAAGAAAAGGGAGAGAAATAAGATTTGTAAAATGTAATTATTATACAAAAGAGAAAAAAAGAGGAAATTCTTCATTTGTTGAAAACTAAACCCGTTCTAGCAGCTGTATAAAACTGTCAGGCATGTTTGTTATTTCTATAATCCGTCATAAAAGGGTAACACCTCACTCTCTCTTGACCTTGGGGGTGTTGCTTGCTGGTCCTCAGGGGCAGCAGAGTAAATAAAGGGAGAAACAGAGAGAGGGGCAAACTTCTGTAATGAACTGTAAAGTTTTCTGCTATGCAGGTGCCAAGACAAAGAGACAAACAAAACAAAAAATCTCAAAGCAAACAAACAGACAAAAGTTCTATGTAAATGTAAAATATACTGCCATTATTCCTATAGTGGGAGTAAATGGTTACAGATAAAAGATATTTCTTCTGTTGAGATTTATGCCAGCTTTATGTTGAGTTATTCACACAGCCTGTGCTGAGCTTTGCAAGAGGACAGAAGGTGATGGGAGTCCTTTGAGAGTTAAGCTAACGGTTCATTGGTGCAAAGACACATAAGAGGTAGAGGATGGGTGGTTGGATGCAGGTCTCAGGTATCTTCACTTTAGGATTTCCATCTTGGAAGACTTTTAACCAGTGGCGGAGTCTCAGCACTCGCTGAAGAATGGGACATGGCAGGTCCCTTCAGCTACTTTGCTGAACTGGACTTCTTGACCTGTGTCAGGCTGTGTTGCCTTCAGTGATGGTGGACCTTAACCCCTTGAGGATCAACACCTGTAAATCTTCACTCATCTTTAAGACACTTCAACAAAGTCCCTTATATAGAGAAACCAAAATCACGTGCCACTTTGACAAACCTAGACTTAAAGGCAAACCTGGCTTTTTGCCTCAGGTTCTGGGTTTTCCAATAACAATGGGAAACCCTTATCACCACAAACACCAAAGCACAATGCAAGAAAATATATTTCCAAGGAAACTTGGAGACATGGAGGGATGCACATGCCATTTTTGTTCTTTGGGGAAGGAAAAAAAGTCCCTTTTACTTTATTACAACTCTGTGGCTGTGAAAAAGAAATCGTTATTTCACTTACACTTTCTTTGTCCACAAAAAAAATATCAAAACATCCATAAAAGTAGTAAAAGGGAGGGATGGGAGGGAAGAGTACAATAACCAAATCTACCCTGAATTTGCAAAGAGAAAGCCAAATCAAAAAAGGATTGGGTCAACAAAAAGGTAACAAAAATAACTAAAGAGTGGGTAAAATTTTGTGAAGTGTGTGTTCATGTGTGTTTGGATTTAAAAAAAAATAATATATTGAATGACATATGAATGTAGGGTCAACTGAGCTCGGTGATGAAATCTGAACAGAGTGGGAGGTGAGTAGTGGGGTGTTTCTCTTTATCTCACTGCTTTTAGTTTAAGTTAAGTTGGTTGTGAGAAGCACTAGTGAGAGACTATGATTTCTGCCCTCCTAGAAGGGAGAAATAAACCTCTGATCCTGATGGCTTCTAGAGCTGGAGGAGTATCCTGTGGAAAAACAGGCCTGAGCAGGCAGGACAATCCTGATTCCAAGTCCAAAATTCAGGTCTGGCTTGAGATTTAATGTGTTGGTTCAATTGAGTTCGAAATGGTCTTGTTGAAATGTTGACCTTCTTATCAAAGGGTTTGGCTCAGGTTCTGAGAATAGCATCAGTTCTTCTGGAAAGGGCTAAATGCATTGTGGTGTTATTCATGTGACACCAGGGGCTTCGACAATTAAATTTGCCTTCAGGTTTAGTTTAATTTGTGTGGGTTTGGATGATGCTGATCTAAACAGAGAAGGAATTAGCTACCTTAAAAAAAAATATGCATTCACTGATCTCTCCTGCTGAAGTAGTAATTGAGGGCATAAAAGTCAGCAAGAAAACAAAAAGGGGTCCTGGTCACTAATGCACACATCAGTCCCTGTCTGTCTATCAAAAGGTGGGGGGAGTGCATACAACTGAAGAAGAGCTGGGAAGAGAATTAAACCACAAAGACCTTTCCAGGGTCACCCATCAATTTCTGTTGGTAGCAACTTAGTTTTCTCTGTCTTGCATTGTGATATCTTTTTTTATCTTTACTGGTCAGTTCATGCAACAGTCTGCAAGGCTGCCCATTTTTCCCAGTTTGTTAATTTGTTTGATTTTTCAACTGATTGGTCTTTGCTTTGTGTAGTAGAGTTTTATGCTTATAGACCCCACTATTCAAAGAGGTTTCTCTATAGTTGTGACATTCCTGTGTCAGCTTTCTGATAAGAGAAAATTCGCCAGCAATAGTATGCATGGAAGTCAGTTTTAAGCAAATAGCAAAGAGGATTCATAGGAAATGAATGTCAAATTTGTAATTAAGAGTGAAAATAATGTTCTTGACAGTTACATCCATCTAGGCAGGGAATAGAAATGTACTGTTTAATTTACATGTATGACCCAAAGAGCTGACACTGAAAAGAACTATAGTTATTACTCTAAAAATACTCAGTGCTGCTTATGAGCAACCTATAGCCTGAAATACAGTCTGCATTCAATGATGGGATTTGTTCATGGCTGGGAATAGTGAACGTGCTAAGACAAAGTGAAATTAATTCAATAAATTGTTTTCCTATGGGATAAATATTCAGCTCTAGTGACCAGAAGCCAAAGAAGTTGCAATTAAATCTCAGATCTCACGGGTAACTAGCAAACACATTAGCTAAATTTTTTTCCCCTGTGTTTGTGGGACTGGTAGGGTTCAAATCAATTGCTCTCATGCATCTCTAATGATGCACTGGAATGATTGTTCCTCAGTGTTACTGGGCTTCAGCAAGGAGGGCAACACCACAGACCTTAAGCAAGACATTGGGCACGGACAGAATATTAAATCACTGCTGTCCGCTTCAGACCCAAGCCAGACAGCTGTGGAGCTAGAGAGGCATTGTCTAACATGAGAACTTCCACCACGGTGGGGAATGGAGAAGCTGGAGCATGGAAAGCCAGTGTATGGAGATGGAAGGAAGTTTGGTGTAGATATGCTGTCAGCATATGGAATTTACCTTGGGAGTTCCTGATGGTGCAGCACAGCACCAGGGTATCAACACAACACAACGGTCTGAAGCCATGTTGCAACATGACTGGATGATATTTTGTGATGGAGTGAAGCCAAATTGTCTGTAATAAATGCCCTTGTCCTTCAGGGTAGGGGGAAATGAAGCTGTCTGGCAGCTCAGCCACTATTTTGGGCTCCAAGTTTATGTCAGAGAGAAAAAGGAAAAAAAAAACCAAAACAAAACAAACCCAAACAAACGTGGCCTGGACACTCTGCTTTTGATGCTAGAAAAGAAATACCTGCTACAAACAGGGCACATGCTCTGCTTCCACTGCTCAGTCCAATAAGCCCTTTCCCAGGTAAGGGGTGCATTTGACAGCTTGAACCAGCAGCAGATCCCACGGGTTTGTTTTAGGATATTTGTTCTGTAGGCAATAGAAGATTTGGAAGCAGCTGGCATAGTTCTGTCTCAGTAAGAGAAGATAGTTCAGATTCCCCCAGAGAGGCCACACCAGTGCTACAGGGGTGTTAATGGACTTCTGAGGAAATTATTCCCACTTGGTCAGAAAAAGATGTTTTACAAGACAATAACTAGAACGGAGGGTAATTACTAGAGGAGAATTAGATGGAACCCAGAGAATCCTTTCACCCATAAAACTAGGTTCAGTAAAGTGCATGATCAACAGGTATTTTTACGAAGTTTAATGATAAAAGGACCTTCATGTTTTGAAATATGAGTAAACTTCTTTGTCTGTGTAAGAATGAAACTCAGCTTCCTTCCCCTGTGCACAAAGTAATTAGGGAGCAATCCATAAGATTGTCCAGTCCAGCTAATACAGAGAAGGTCCTACCAAATCATGACAGGTACTTGGCCCTTGCTGCAATTAAATTAGGGACTGCATGAAACCTGGAGCTTTCAAATAACCCAGAGGAAAATAAAAAGGAAAGCCAGATGCTGGGTGTCCCAAAGGCAAAGCATGGCAAAAAGCAGCAGGCAGAGCAGAATCTACTTGCTTCTTCCCTTCAAATACAGAAGACTTGTAGAATCAGTTGCTTCAAGTCACATGAGAGAATGCACTGGGCCCTTACTAAGAAATGTGCTTTTTATAAGTTATTCAAATTTAGACTTAACCAGCCGATGTGGCAGAAAGCAAAGGACGTCAGCAAGTCTTATTAATATGCTGATGCTACAGCTTTGGAAGTGTACAGAATGCCCATTTGGATCAGGGCTAAGAGCACAGCATGGAGTTGCCATGGAAACGTGGGGAGGCCATTAATTAGCTATCACATGAAATCATCAGGAAGAATCTGGACCTCAACAGCTTTGACCTCCTGAGAGGCAAAGGGCACAGCCCCGTTGACCCCACAGTCAGACCCAGAAACATCCCTCCAACTCCAACAACCACCATCCTGGAGAATAAATATCTTCTTGGAAGCGTGAAAAGTGGGTGGACAAGTAAGGGGGAGGGTGTGACAAGGGAAGAAATTAGGGGAGTAAATAAAGGATGGAGGTAATTTCCCCACTTAGTTCCCTCTTCCCTGGAAGCCTGTTTGCTGTTGCATAAAAGAACATGAGATCTGCAGCTTTCTGAGCTGGTGGAACTTATGCCAGTGACCTCAAAGAAATCCAGACGTTCCACAAGATCCTGGCAAGCTTAATTGATGGAGTTAGCACCTTTCTGAGTGATCTGCACCTGGGATGAGTGAATGCCAGTGCTCCCTGGTGCTGTCCTGCTCCCAGGAGCCATCTCTGGCCATGCTAAGCCAGGAATCCCTTTCCCCAAAGGAACACATGGGCAAGTAAGGGAGGCTTATTGGCCACTTGCCCAGCCTTCCTCCAGAGCCAGAATCCACCTCCAAGCCCAGGCTGCGTGCGTATGTTCCTGTGACAGCTGTGATGGACTTCAGCTGCCATGTACAGGATGTTCTTTTTAGCCCACTTGCTAAAACACCACTCAGGAGGACATTTGGCAGATGGCATCTCCTGCACCAGAGTGTAGCAGGATTCCCAGCCTGGCTGCTCACTTCCCAGTGCTGGAGGAGAAACGCTGACTGGCAATCCAAACCGTGTGCTCCTGTCTCCAGCTAAAGAGCTTTCCTTGATGAATCTACCCTGGTGGGTTTTGATAGGAAAAAATGATGCACATTGATTACACAATGATTAGATGCTGCAGTTTCCTGTCAGAAAATAGAGACAGAGGATGGTGGTCAGTGGTGTGTATTAGGAGAGAGGCAGAAAGGAAGCACAGGAGATAAGGCCTAAGGAGATCAGGAAGGAGATATTTCCATAATCTTTCTACTCTGGAAAGTTTGCTGGACTCAGTCAGATCACAGACCTTCTTTCCCAAGATACTTTTTCTAACCCACTTGTCAATTAACACCCCCGTCATATTTTCTTTGTGTCTTCTTCCAGCAATCTTCTTTTCCCTGATCTAAAACTACCTTGCCTTTTAATGACATCAGGATTATTATTCTCCTCTAAATTAACTAAATATGGAAAACAGTGAAGACTAAAATGTCTATAAAAAGTTTACTGGAAACACACAGTACCAGTCTATGCCCCTTGGATATGCAAAACAAACCTCCTCATAAACAAGATTTGTCCACCCTGACCACAAGAAAGAGACGAGCAGTGGTGCTCCTTATCCTATTAACTCAAGCACTGGAACAGGCTGCCCAGAAAAGTGGTGGAGTCATCATCCTTGGAGGTGCTCAAAGAAAATATGTAGAGATGGCAATTTGGGGCACGGTTTAGTAGGCACAGTGGTGTTGGGCTGGTGGCTCAACTGGATGACCTTAGAGAACTTTTCCAACTTTAATGGTTCCATGATTCTGTGAAGTCCATGGCTTCTCAGACAAACTCTGAGAAAGATCCCACTAGAGTCTGTGGTGAGACCAGGTCTCACAATAGGAGTAGTTGTCGGCCTCCAGTACTTGCTTTTCAGACAAGAAGGAAATTTGACCTTGTGTAGAGACCTAGAAAAAAACAGGTCATGGGTCCCTCCCCAGGAGAACTGCAAAAGGTATTGCTAGAAAAAATAATCACAACAGCAGAACCTGAGGAGCAGCGAGATCTGCTTAGGTGAACCTGAATAGATATAGGCAGGCACAGAAGAAATTGGATTACTGACCTCACTGCTCAGGGAGGACTCCTTTCACTCCCCAAGCCCCTCCTTTTCTCTCATCATCGCCTCTTTTCATTTTGGGCTCAGTAATGAACAAAACCATGCCATTATATATCATATGTAACACACGACATGTAGGTGCAGCTTAAAGTAATATTTTAATGCCACCAAAAAAGGTCTGAACAAAGAAGGAACATGAAATGGGAAAAGCAGACAGACTCATTCTGGTTTTTTAGAGATGTTTTTGCCAATGATAAATTTCTGTGAGATGCCTCAGTTTTTAACAACATAACAGCTTCCAGTAGAAAATGCCTAACTGAATTATTTTGAGAGAAATTTTAAAGGGATCGAAAAAAGAGTAATTTAAAGTCAAGATTTGCTGATAGAAACACGTGGGATATACACTACTTTTTGAGTATTTGATCTACCCCATGTTGTCTAGAACAGATTTGTCTGAATAGAAAAAAAGAAGTTCAATTGTGATGATTTTCCAAGGTGCTCACAGATCTCCTTGTACAGGGTGTGCCAAGGGGAAGATGAAGATCAAGAGTTCTTAAAGATGTTGCCAGGAACAGAGTAAAGAGCACCCGGATTATGGCGCTGCTAAATTTAAGAGAGGAATTTAAGAGACATAATGTGACATCAGAAAGACAGAAACACTAAGTACAACTTTTGTATTTCTAGATACAGGTAAGTATTTAGTTCAGTTTTTATATACTTAGATATCTTTTAACTTATTAATGATTACTTATTAATTTATCTATTAATCTATATTTTGAGGTCTCAGTTACAGTCGAAGTCTCATTGTCTTTGGTCCTGGACATACAAAGAATTAACACAAGCTTGTCATTTAAATAGATACGATCCGTTTTTAAGGCTAGCCTCATTTTTAGAGGTGAGAAAGGAAAGCTCAAGAATGACAGACTGGCTTGCTATGGCAAACCCTGCACAGAACTGGGACCAGAGCCTGTCTTGAGTCTCAGTCTTAAAACTGACCATGATATGAAGAGGAGAGGTGACAGAGCAGGAACGGTTGTTCTGGGTTTGCTTTTATTTCCCTCAACATTTCCTGCTGTCTGTGTCCCACTCTCACATACATTGATAGCAACCTTGAGAAAGATGTATAATGATGTGCTACCATGCTATAGATTCTGCTTGAGACTTCTGACATCCCAAATATTGAAGTCAAGCCTGAAAGAATTACCTTTACCTGATTTTTGTGAAAAGAGAAGCCTGTAACAGAAGGTTTCTAGAGATGGAGCAATACTTACTTCAGTCTGTTTTCTGGGGCAGGCTTCTTGACAGCGTGCAGCATCTCCCTCTGAATTGGGCTGTGGTGTAATTTAGGGCTGAATCTTGCTCTGCAATGTGATGACAGGATCATATTATACAAATGTCATGCATCTAACTACCGAGATCTGGTTTTCAAACTTACTTCCCGTAGACATTTAGACTCAGGGTTTTTTTAAGATTCATTCCAGGATGAGAAAGCAAAATGTGGATATTAGCTGGGTTGGATTTAGGCACTAATTCTGATCTTTTTGTGTTTTTACAAGCTATTCCATGAAGGGAGTTCACTCATTACTTACTCCAGGGTAGTTGGAACTATCTCCGTACTTCCAGTCTCTCTTGATATGAAAATCTAATCATGTTCATTGCTGGTTGAAGACTAATGCATAAAGGCTCAGCCTAAGCAAGCAGCTTGTTCAGGAAATGTAGATAAGGAACCCTTGTAGGCTGCTTTGAAAGTCAATAGACTTGGGTTTAGAAGGATTAGTGAAGGGCTCAGTCCTGCAAGGTGCTGAGCACAGTGGATTGCAGCTCTGAACATGTGCAGGCAGATGCATGAAAGTCAAAGGGACTCTTCAAAACCATGAGAGTTAAGATCACGGCCATATATTTTTCTAGCTCAAATTCAGAGCTCTCAATGTGTATTGAGCTCTGGGGAAATTGCAGAGCTCAGGGCTGTAAAGGCCCAGGAGTCCCAAGATCAAAAACTGACTTGCTAGCCTGAAGCACCTTTTTAATCTCAGTGGCTGGGCTGGGTTCAATAAGCATAGATGACTGAGATGGAGCATGCACAGAGCCTTTTAGAACAAGATGAGCACTTACATTGCACCCTAGGGCAGCCAGTGAAGTGCACAAAGCAGGTCCAAACGGACAACAGTTGCATCTCTTCTTAATGAGAATTAATATCTCTGATGTAACACTGGGGGACCTCAGTCGTGCACCAAGACCCCAGGGTAGCTGGCATTTTACTGAGACATAAGAAAAAGGAGATCTGTTTTCAAGAGTCTTCTCAGAAAGGTGTTAATTAAGATAAAGATGGATATGGCACCAGCTGAAAATCCCAGGGTCAGTCCTGTAAGGGTGGACCAGTCCTTCATCTGTTTTTTTGGGGTGGTTTTTGGCTGCCCTCTCTTCTCAGGAAATGTTGAACAGGAGCCATTGCATATATTTCCATTTGCAAAGTGGGGGTTTTTACCTCTCTGGTATTCTTTATAGGGTGAGCAGCATTTTCTTCAGGTCAGCATTGCCTGTGCATTTGTTATAGGATCCAGTTAATGAAAATAAAGGTTAGCAAATTCAGAACAAGAAATAAAATAAAAACCAGGTGGATGACATGGACATGTGAAAATTGTTATCCAAAAAATATTTGTTCAAAGCAAGAAAGAGGGCAGAAGTAAGTATTGAAAGAGTTGCCTATGGTCATGTGGTTATTCAGTGGCAGAAGCAAAGGAAGGAAAAACTGGTCTCTTGCAGCACTGTTCTGGTCGTACCCAGCCCATATCAGTGGTCCTCAAAGTCTGCACTGACAGAAGCAAGAGCCAGCTGGGAAGTTTAGGGTTTGTTGCTAGGGTGGGGGGAGCTAAGGAGCCAAAACCACACGTCTACCTTGTAGCTACTTTATTTACCAGTTGCAGTACAGCTTGAAGTTCTCTGAAATACAGGGTATTGGCCAGAGGCAAGGTATGAAACTCCAGGGTACCCAGTTGTTCTAATGAATCTGGCATATCCTACCTTTCTGCATTCTCCTATAAAACAATAATACCATTTCTCCCATCATTATGCATTACACACCAATCTGGCTGTTCATTAACAGCTCTGACCTGAATCTGTCACTTTACAAAAAACTCCTGTAGGATTTCAGGTTTGCTGCCATATAACTGCTTTATTATACATGGAAGGCTGTAATAAGCTGATTAAAAAAACTTCTCTTTTTTTAAGACTTAATATATACTTTTCTGACATCAGAGAAGTACAAAATAAACCTGAAGTTTCACCTAAAATGCATTATGCAAAGAAATCTGACACTATAAAAAGGCTAAACCACGCAGGGCTCCCTGTACCAACTCCTCTCTGTTCTGCCTTGACTGCAATAAGAGGGAGTCCTGTTGTGGCAACTGTTAAGTTGTTAAAAAGCTTGAGTCAAATGATCCTTTCTATGATTCAGCTGGTGCAAGACACCTTTCCTCCCTAGAAAAGCAGCACTCTGGAACAATATTTTCATTCTGAGGAAGAAAGTTCTAAAGTTAAATTAAAAGTGCCATTCTCAAAGTTTAGGGTGAAACAAAACATCCCATCATATTTCAGCTCAGGAATCTCAGGACAGCCTTCTTGAAGGAAAACTCTTGCAAAAGATTGACAGAGGAAAGGGCTTCTCTGCTGGATTTGGCTTACTTCATTCTAAATGAGACAGAATTGCCCAAATGCTAGAAAGAAAATGAAGTGTTTCAATAATTTCCCATTTAAAATGTCAACAAAAATTATATTTTGCTGAATTTGCATTTCTGTAAGAGAAAACTGTTCATCTGGGGCAAAAAATTGGTCAGCTCTAACAGCAGAGCTGGTTATAAGAAGTAAAGTTCATCACATCTAGGCTAATGGGGTGTGAAAATTTGGCCTTGCTGAGTACATGTAGACCTTTCTTACTGCTCCTGAGAGGTCTTAGAGGAAGGAGTGATCCCTGATTACTCTGTCTCCTGTTACACAGCTGTAAAGTGCTGATCAGACAGGACTGTGGGCTTGCTCCATGTGCTTAAAACCCCCACTCTGGTCTTCCAGCCAGGCTGAAAAAGTTGGTGTCCATCTACTTTCCACGGTGAACACTCCTTAAAGATAATCAGCCATGATGGCAAGACATCACACAGCACCCAGATTGGCTCTTGCTCTTGTATGGCTTCCCACTGCCCCAGAATATTATTTTGTGTGTATATTTTTCTCCTCAAAGTGGTAACAAAGGCGTTGTGTTTCAATTCTGCTAGTGTGGCACAGAAGACGTGCTGATTACTGTAGGAAATGTATTGAGGGTTGCTGGTAGTGATGAGAAGAAGTGAAGTCTGTTCTTATACTGGTGAAGAACATGTCCTAGATAGAGGGAACCAAACTTGATGTACATATGGGTATCTAAAATACACCCAGGAGGAAAAAATTCTATAAACTACACGTGTTTAACTAAAAGGGAACAAGGTGATTGCTCCAAAAGGTGTCAGCTATCATGTGGGATGTGATTGCTCTGGGTACAGGACCTTGGAGCAAGATGGTGGCACAGATGGCCAAGGAGAACGGTATTTTTACAAAATAGAAGGCAGAATTATGGTGATCATCTGCAATATTTTAAAGCAGGACTTCACATGTCAGAGCCCAACTTGAAAGGGAGAGAAGATGTTTTGAGTCTTACATCTCAGCCATTGACAGTGGCAGGGCTTTACAATGTGTGCTGTACAATCAGTGAACAAAAGCCCCAGATATTTCTGTTAATCAAAGCCTGCCTTTTGAATGAATCAGTTATTGGGTTTTGCCTCTTGTTTCAATCACTGGCCAGCACAAGCTGAATTACAGTGTTCTTTATTAACTGGCACGGCTTGCTCCACCTTAATTAGTGCAGACCAGTGGAGTTAAGGTGAATGAGGTGAACATTAGATGCACTTTTATCATTGATGTTGAAAAGGCAACCAGACCTCAACATTTCTCTCTTAAGTACATGCTTTCCTTTTGTGCGATGATCAATAACACTTCCACTGGAGGAGGTGGGCAAAGCACCTTTCAGAACTGATAATTGTGCAGGATCCAAATCTTTTCTAATAGAATCTTTCAAAACCTTTACAAAATTTCTACTGAAGGCCAGCTTTCCTAGGAGACCTATAATTACTGAGAGCAAAAGAGGGAAGAGATGAGAGTTATCAACCTGTTTCACGTAAATAGGACCAATTCAAGAAAGGGAACTGAAAGACCAGGATATGGAAAATGAATTGCATGAAGGAAAAAAGAAGAAGAATAGTAAAAGAACAAGGATCAATAAATTTCTAAGAAAAAAGGATCTTTTAATGCTATACAAACCGTAAGGCGTACAAACATTCTGTGATTTCCCAGAGGTTTCCTGGCTGATTCTGTTTTCTTGTAAAACCCACATCTTTACACACTGCATCCATAACTCTTGTCTTAGCAATACAAAATGTACATTCAGACTGCAGGACATCCCGAGAGATTTATTCCCTTGATGCTGCTCTTCCTTTCTTTTTCATGTTTCAAAGTCAAATATTTATCATTTGGCATCTTCGATGTTTTGCTTTGATCCTTGAATGAAAGAAAAATCCCTTCATATTGCACTTGCTCTGGAAAACCATGAAGGCAGAGGCACCACTGGTTTCAACGGAGTTGCCAGGAAGATGCAGTAAGACCACCAGCGTTCTAAGAAGTGATCCAAATGTTGTTTTGTACACAGTATGATCAATGCATCCCATGCTTTTGACTGCAGTATTAGTAGGGGATTTCTGTGGGAGGCCTGATATAAGTTTATGCTGATCCAAAGGTGTTTTTCTTCACTTAATTTCCCTGGACAACTGTCCAGACTATGAAAAAAGAAGGTCTTGATCTTGTCTCCTTGCTGCTGGCAAAATGTGGTATAGATAATCGATGGAACCATGTGGGATACTGTGCAAAAAGGGCCAAAAGTGGAATTAAAAATCCAGTAATGTCCCTCTCTCCCACCACAGACAAACACACGGAGAATCCTCAGGCAGATTTTTCTGTGTCTGCTGCTTCCAGCTGGGAGGTTTCTTGCGCAGGACTCGGATGGATGGGGTAACCCTGCTCCTGCAACACCCCTGACTCCTGCCCTGTGTGTGGCCTCCCTCAATGATGTTTCAGCCAGAGGTGTATCCTTCTGACCCCAGCGTTCTCCAGCCCTTTTGGAAGTCAGCCTTCTCACACTTGCTGCCTGTGGAAGCTTGGCTTTCCATCACTTTCATTTAGTGTGGAGGTGAGAGGAGACCAGTCAAAAAGAAAACATGGAAACCAAAACAAAGAAGGGGGAAAATGCCCACTTAACAACAGAAAACTTCCTCCAATGTCCATAAGAGAGACAGACCTTCTGAGGCACACTCAGTGATGTCAGAAAGGACAGGAGGAGGGAGAGAAGGGGATAGAAGAAAAAAAACAACATTACCCCCAAAATTCACTTGAAAGAAGCAAGCAGCATGGTTCTGACATAGGCTGCAGCTCAGCTCTCATTACTACTGCTGTGTTGAGCAGTGCTTATCATTTTGTGTAGTTCAGGGAGCTTTCAGGTGATTGCTCTAAAAATACCTTATCTGCAATGGTTAAAAATAATTTCCTCCTTTCTATTTATTGACTTCCCTCTTTACCTTTATGACCTCCCAATCCCAAACATCTCCCAAGTATTTAAAAAATAACAATCTTCCTTTCTGCCTCCCCAGCCTAATTTGATTAGTTTATATTGCTCTGTTTAATTGGATGCATATGGAAAATGACAACCTGAAAGAGGAGTTTCGCATTTACTGTTTAGTGTGACATCAGTCTGATCTCTCAGAGGAATGAACAGCGCCTCTCACACACTGTCCCTGATTACCTTCAAATATTAACTGCTCTCTTTTGAGCTACTATTTGGTTTTCTTTGTGGTCCACAGCCTGCGGAAGAAGGGAAAGATTGACAAGTTTGGGGCAAAAATAGCAGACAGAGCACCAAACCATAATAACTGGCACTCTACATGGATTAATGGATGCATCTTATTCCACTTACAGCTTTTCTTTGCTGTGCTTTCTCTTGCTACACGCATGAGTCAGCTCTGCAAGGTGCCTGGGCATTGTGGTTGGCCCAGTGTCTTCCTGGACATTGTATAATTGTTGCTTGAAGTCTGAAGTGGGTGTTTATTTCTTCATCCTTGGTCCTCTGACAGCAACAGAAAACAATCCTGAACTCATCAAAGAGGATGAACTCCATAATACCGCCACTTCAGACTGTATTGTCTCTTTAAAACACTGGATATTTTCTATAAACACGAGGGAGAAGACTGTGCTTGCGGGAGTCTGCAGGCATAGACACTGAAGGAAGGGCTGTGCAGGATGTCTGTCCTGGTTTGATTTGGAAGGACGATTTAGAATTACATTGTTCATCCTTTGCTAGAGACTGGGTATTATTTAGCAAGCAATAGTATCAAACACAGGGGGAAAAAAAGTCCAGCAGAATGAATACAGATGCACTTCATTAAATTTAGTACTTTCATGCTCCTCACTTCGTGATTGGGGACGCAGAGAACAGCAGCCACTTTGTGCTGCAAGCACAGCTTTTTATAAGGACTTTGCAGTGCCTTCTGCCCTATTAACACTTGCTGTATTCTACTCCCAGGCTTAATTATTCATCTTATACCCAAAAGCACTGCAATGATTAAGCTGAAGAGCAGTTAGGCATTTGTAAATGGAAGTGATGCTGCAGTGCTGGAGAGATACATATTTCAAGGGTATGAGTTTGTCCCTCTCCCCTTTCCCAGTTCTCCTCTCCACTGAGCTCCTCCACTGCTCAATCTTTAAAGCATCTCTTTGTTTCCCTCTTTCCCCCCCTTTCACCATCACGTCTTTCAGCCCCCTTGTGTCCTTACCTTCCCCTCTGTTGATTTGCCTCTGCATCTGAATTTCCTCCATTGCTCTCTCCTCAGGCTTGGATGAAAGCCCGTTGAAGGCAACTGAAATTTTCTTACTGACTGTGGAAGATATTGTTGACAAGAGGAGAAATTAAGGATTATTTTAGTTAACCTTAGGGGCAGATTTCTGACTGTGGATTAGGGATGAGACAACTGAGTTCTCTTTAGGTTTCCAACAGGATTTACTTTCTCTGACTCCATGAAACTTGAGCAAACCATTTCAGCATCATTTTTTTAAGGACAAAGATGTGCAGAACCCAGGAGAAAGCACAAAATGGTCCTTTAAGCCTCCTCACCTTGGTGTGAATTTTGAAAATAACTTGAGGAAAATGCAGGTATCAGTGAAGATGGCTTATTTCTGCCACCAAGAAGTTGGGTTTCAGTTGAAACCAGTCCGTTAAGCCATAGAAGGAGAGACTATTACCTTTGGAGAATGAGTCATCCCACCCACTGTAGACACTGTACATTGGAAGAAGTGACTCATTCTCTGGAGATGCCTCCCTCTCTCTTCACAGAGTTTAGAGGAGGGCTGGATCATTGGCTTAGACACCTAAACTTTTACATGGCTAAAACTGGGTAAAAGTAATCCTCACTTTGCTGATGAAGACACAGATATTACCATGCTTCACAGTAAAGCACTGTGATGAACACCAAACCGCTGTTTCTCTGTGATCCTTCAAGTGGAGCTACAAGATGGATCTCCTGTCTTGTTCTAAACAGAACTGAAGTAGTAGCTGCCCATCAGTGAGTCATCTCAGGTTCAAGCTGTAGCCTCAGATGAATGCTCCTGGAAGACAGAATAGATTCTTTTTGCATTTCCTGCTACTAAGTAGTGAGTGAGTTAGCAGTCAGAGTCCAGCCTGATTTTAAAAACCTCTTCTTTGCCACCGCACTTGGTCATCGTGCCCTGCAGGCTGTGCTGCCTTCTTTCCACTGAAATTCTTATCGTGAGTCTCCATCTGATTCTATTTGGTTGTCTCTAACAACCTTTGCTCACTGTCCCTGACACTGCTAGGACATCCCAAGATCCTGGGATAGATGGGAACCGAGTACAAGACCTGTTTTCATTTTCCAAATGCACCTCCAGCTATGGCAATTCTTGCTGGCTCGGAGTGAAAGTACCCAGTCCAGCCCTTCACACAACTACTGAAAGGTGGCCAGTTCTCTGGTGAGACAGCATGAAAGCAGTGTTCAAATTTTTCATTTCCAGAAAACCACACAACGTGAAAGAAGTTGGGACTTGTCCTCTCTTGCTCGTAGTTCCTCCCTTGCATTTTTGTTGAGGTCTGCATCAGTACATCCATTTATAAAACTGCCCTGAAGACAAATGCACACAAGCTTTTCTTGCCTTGCCACTGTTATCTTGGAGACAAGGCTCCAGTTTTTAACCATATGACACAGCAAGATAAGCCTTACAATGAAAAGCAAACAATGCAAGGCCAGCTCCAGGCCTGCGAGCCGTGATCTCCGTTTGTTCAGCATTTCCCCGGGAGGCTGTTGGAGATACCTGTGAATAAGGTTGAATGCAGAGAGTCAACTTTGCTGAAGCAAAGAGCACAGTATTCTGGGTTATTAAACCATTTGTCTTAAGGCCCTGGGGAAAATTGTGACAGAAAGTCACAAATGAACTGAGTTTGCATGTCTCAAGTTGCTGCAGCCCCAACTTGGCACCATTGTAGTGTGAGCACCAGCTTCTGGTGAGAAGAGAGCAGAGACTGAGAAAAGCAAAAAAAGGATGTGTCAGTAAAGCTATTTTTGAAATTGTCTCTGCTCTTGTCTACATTATTTCCAGAACTCCCCTCAACTCTTTTTTTTTGTTATTCATGGTAGGCTGAGGGGTGTTTTTTGATATAGTGTTATAAGAACATTGCAAATTCATCAAGAATTTCCTTAAAAATTAACAAACCAAAGAAAAAAAAATGAGTTGATATTGTCAAAAAAGAAATCACTCTTAGAGTAAACTATATTCTCCATGGCGTGGTAATACAATATGCTGTTAAAGTCTTTCACTCAGGAGGGAATAAAGGATATTTGAGCATAAATGCATTATCCACAATCCTCAATAGCACAGCCTATCCCCCTGTGGATAATGCTATTAGTGCTACATTTCAAATTAAAAAGCATATGCTCTTCTTCTTTCAAAAACAAGGGATTGCTGCCCACTTCCCCCACTTGGCTAAAAACAAAAGCTTTTAAAGTGATAAAACAGCATTCATTTGATAAAAACAACCGTCTGCACCTGATTTAGCTAAGTGTTCACATTTAAAGACAAATTACTGGTTGGGGAAAAATCAAATACAAACATGAAGGTTGGCTTGTATTGACCACAAATTGATACCTACTACCCCCACCAATACCAACCATAATTTTGATATTAAATCCTGACTTGGCATAGCAAATCTTGATCAAGGGCTCTTTAAATCATTTTACTTACAACCCCTCAAATAAACATGTTCCCAAACTCCCCCCCTCCCTTCTCAACCTATTAGTCTGTATTAGTTAAAGTGGGTTGCTTATTAAGTTTTTTATATCTTTGGAATAATTTGGAAAGACACCAAGGTCTTAATGTACCAGATTTTCATAATGCAACGTGATATTAACAAACATCAAACTCCATCAGTGATCTGTGCAGCAGGCATCTTTAAAGCATGTAATTAAGATAACACAAGATAACATCAGCCACAAAAAAGAAAGCGGAGGAGGGAACACAAATGCAGTTTTCTGAGGAGGCCGCATTGAGCTCATCCCTTTGAGGTCAGGACATAGCAGCGACATGGGAACAGTCAAAATGCTATTCTGATAGGGCACTAAACTGAGGAGAACAGTGGGTTGCACAAATCATCCTCAGAACAACAGCACCTAGCACAGCCAGAATGGAAGATGAATAGTTGAATACAGAAGGGTCCTTTTAGAAATGGTTACATGGAATTTTATGGAAAAGTCCTCCAATGTTACAACCTTTTCTCAATTTTTAAATCAATGAAGAATGTAATAAAGGCAACAATTCGCATGTTAGAGAGGATTTTTAATCAATAGATCTCACAGGCTTTGTAAAAGGGGCTAGTATTTTAAATTCCATGCAAGTTGTTTCCATGGCTTTAGTTCCTGTGTTATTTTGTTGGGCATCTCCCAAAGGTTGGTGCGCTGATGGGTTTACATGTGCTGGGGGGCGTGGTGCTAACAAAAACCACAACAGTGAAACCTAAATCATCACTATTAGTGCTTTACATCACCCAGAGTCCCCCATCTGCTGGGATATTTCTGCTCAGTTTAGGAGTGAAGTGGGAAAAGTGCTTTCTTTCCAAAATGTTCCCACAGGCTCTGAGAAGCATTTGTGACTGTGCACGTCTCCTGATCTCTTCCCACTGGTAAGTGGCTGGATATTTTTGTGCTGGAAAGTGTGGTCGTGGATGTGTCTGCTGTTCCTTTCCCTAGCATAGCTCAGTACATCCATACACAACTGAACATATATATTTAACTGTTAAAAAAAATCCTGGCATATCATGTTATGAAGTTTATTTTCCCCCAGAAGATTCCATCCATTTGGGCAAAACTTTCTGTATTCCCAGACAGCAACAGACAAGCCCGAATATGTATTTTAAATAACATCAAAGAGGAAAGATTACAAAGCATATTTCAGATGCATAAGTAAGTTCAGGCTAACACCCCCCCTCCCTTCCTACTCACAACCCCCAGTGTCATGCAGAAAAGTAAACCAATTTGTCACTGCTGCTGCCTAGGATAAAAGTGCGCTATTCCCATTCCTTTGCCAGAGGTCACTGGATGCAGAGTCTCAAAGACTGTCTGAAGGAAACCAAATGAGTGCAAACATAATAAATTGCAAGGAAGAAGCTCTGTTGTGACTGGTAGGAAGGCAGAGGGGATGATATCTTTCGGGAGGAGGAGGAGAAAAAAAGACATGCATGGTTCATCCGGCACAAGACTACTTTAATCACTTTGCAAGGGGATGGCTGGTTTCAAGGACAAATGGATAATACATGTTTCGCTGGTGCCGATAGTGAGATAGTGAGTATCTTTGAATGTACTGATACAGCAATTAAGTGAACTGGTGTCCTTGAGCAGCTGCTGAGTTTTCTTAAAAGTGGAATTTTAGACAGCACTTCAACTCTTTGCTCACTAGCAGTGGGGATGCGCAGAGAACGTGTGATTGCGTGTGCTGGCAAGAGCGAAACATCTGTCTGGGGACATCATTCCTTACTCCGTGGCTATGGTTTGCAACTGCAGAGTCCTGACCTGGCACGCTCCTTATTCTAACCTGCTCTTCACAGGGGCAGATGGAAGGATGCCACAATGCCATTCCCATGACAAATGTAAAGGTTCTTCTTGGTAATATTAGGCAGTGAAAGAAACCAAGGACTTTTGTATCCTTGAGCTGTTGCCCATAGGATCAATTCAGCCAAAAACCATGCAACAGGGTTTGCTTTCTTGTGCACCTTGGGCAAATTTATTTTATGGGGTTATAAAACTCATTCTTTTGGTATCCTCAAATGCCTAGGGATGAGTCCAGCATTGCCAGTTTACCCTGGCAGTGCATGCACAGCAGATCTCTGAAGACTTCTAGAGACACAACAGCACAACAGATGCCATTTTGGCTGACCACAGAAACTGGGGAAGAAGCCCTTCAAAGCTGGAAGTCTTACAAAGCTGAGCAGCTTCAAACTCAGTGACAGTCTCCTATCACAAGTGGACTGGTTACACACGGAGACATCTGTTATCTGACAAGCAAGGGACTGCAAGATTTTCATGAAGGAGTGAAACAAACCCTCAGTTCCCACTTTCCTCCCCAACTCTGACATGTCCAGACCAGTGCATCCACTCTTCATGCTCGGGGTCACCCAAGGGGGAAGTTACATTGTACTTGTTCACTGCAAGGTTTGGTATCTAGCCTGTGGCTTCTTAGGCTAATTTTCTTTCTAATTTATTAGACTTATTTAGTCTTTCGATGAGTTATCCTCCTACAGCTGAGATCATTCATTCTTTGGATTCATTTGCCAAATATCTTTTTTCTGGAATTATTTTTCTGTGTCATAACTTGGACTGTAAGCTTCTGCAGGTTGTCTTTCTTGTTGTGTGTTTGTAGTCCATCTAACACTTTGACTGGTGGCACAGTGTCCCTCTGTGATATATATGTATAAAAATAGGCAGGACATTGTTACTACTCTCTATCCCACGTTCGTGTTGCACTGGTTAGTTCTGACACAACCCGAGTTCACACGCTGTGTATCTGTCCCCCTGATTTCATACACATTTCTCTATCAAAGCAGGTCGTTAGGGGTAAAGCTTAGAAACAAAGCTGACTTCTCTCTAATATTCCCCAGTACCCATTCCCAAGCACAGACAAAGGAGGTTCAGCCACTGAGCAAACAAAAGCTGCATTAATTAGGCTGTTATTTCTGGAAAGTGTTTTGAGGTATTTTCTCGCTGTTATTTTGTTCCCTTTTGTGGAACGCCTGTGCCTCGTGACCCCACCTGACACTCTCAGCACCATCCTTGCTCTTTCAAGGTATCTTTTATGGCCAGACAAAGGGAAAAAAAATAAATACATGAATGTGGCCACCAGATAGGCCATTGCTAACATCTCTACAACAGAAAAAGACATTACAGAATAAAGACATCACTGGTATTATCAGGAAGCCACGTGTGGGCTGAGAGGACTAAAGTGTATTCACACATTACAAGAATTAAAGGTTGTTGGCCTTGACTTTGGGCACACTGGGGCAGATTCTCAGCTGGTGTAAACTAAAGTACCTTCCATGAAAAAAGATTGAACTTTGTTTATTGTATCCTGTGACTCCATTGCAGTTGAAGGACATGTGATGGAAAGCGATCCCAAAGGCCTTTGCATCCAGTCCCCTGTTATCCCAGGCAACTGCACCACATAAACCCACTCATAAACTGATCAAGCTTCACCATAAAAGCAGTCAGGCTGCTGCTTGCCACCCACTCCTCCTGCTGAAGGCTGTTCCAGAGGTTCCCTCCTCTACTGGCTGCAAACCCCCTTCCAGCTTTCAAACAGAATTTATTAAACAGAATCCATTTCAGTTTGCTTTCTGAATGCCCAATTTTAACCCAGCTGGGGGAGGAAGCAGAGGAGGGTGGGAATTCTTTGCATTTCTTTTGTTTCACAAATCTGGGATAACCTTCCCTGGATGCAGGAAGTGCACCATGCGGATGAAAGGTAGGGATCAGCTTTCAGTTCATACCTTTCCTTCTTAGGCATGGTGTGCAGGTAATGCCACTGCAGCTGCTGAGTTTCTGCCATTTCATTGCAGTCTGCCCTTCAAAGACCACTTTCTCCTAGGTAGAGCTATTTCCTCATGGTGACACTTACCCTAAGACAACTAATAGCAAGAAGAAAATATCTGTACTCATTGTTTGTGCACAATCCCACAATAAATCTACAAGCAGTTCACTCAGAAGGTGTTGCATAGGATCACCAGGCCAAATGTGAACATAATTAAATCCTGTGAGCATTGCAGTGAATAAAAAGATGGGTTATTTCTGCCTCCTGGACTCTGAATGTGTTATTGAGAGCTTTAACATGGAAAGTAGAGTAGACTTTATCCATTCATTTTCATCTCACTATGATACTTCATATTGAGTGCATATAATTTTGACCATCTGGGAGTTAAAGGCAACACTAATGCCATCATGAGTATGGCTGCATCAGCAGGGAACTGGAAATGTGAGTCTGTACTGCTCTTCAGTCTTATTTTGCACCCACCACTGGTGACAGGCAAAGGCCCGCTCAGTCTTAGGCCAAACTGATAGCAGGTCACAGCCTGGACTATCAAGACACAACCTGGATTTGGATCCTCCTGAGCACGTTGTGACTATGTTTAGTCAAGAAGGCTTCAAAGCCTGGTATACACATAATTTTTCTCTCTACACAGAAATAAAACAATTTTTACTAGAATTTTAACCTTGCTAAATATGAAAAATATCAAAGAAAATATAGTTTATTAAAAAAACAAGTAAGGTTTCTCAAGTGGGATGTGATCAAATGAAGGGAGAACTCACTGCTGGACTTCCATTTGTGTGCAAAATCATACCATTGCTTTGGCTGGGTTTTTTAGGACTAAAATGACAGTGATTAAGAGGTTCATTTAGTGAGCTTATGTTCCTTCCTTCCAGGCACACTGTCCCTGGAGGGGTTAAATTGGAAATCCGAAGAGGCTCATAACAGTGGGGAGCTCAGAGCAGACATGGAGTGAATATTTCAGCAGTTTCCAGTGCAAGAAGTGATTTCAAGTGAGGAAGCAGAAGGTACCTCTGCCCAGTCCTAGGTGGCTTCAAGCTCTCATGGCCCAGGAATGGGTGTATCCACAGACCCAATCCTGCTAAAATACAGTGAAATAGGTTCATGTACTTTCCTCAGAAGCTTCCTAAGAGAGTTTTGCCTCAGTAATAAGGTAATAGTAATATAATTTAGCTAAAACATTATAAAGACTCTTCCTCCATCCCTGCAGCCTCATCGACTACAATTTTTGTTTTGTTTGTGTTGTTTACAATGTCTGTAACACAAAAATAGCTCCTGCAAGCTTGTACATGAAAACCTAAGCTGTTACTGTGGTAGGAATTAATCCTGTGAGGTGCTAGGCATGCGGGTCCCGATTCAGTGTGGTACTTAAGTATCTGTTTAGCTCTGAATATACTGTGAACTGCTTTGCCTTGAGCAAGGGCGAGTGGATTGGCAGTTTGCAGGGCTGAATCTTATGAAGATGAAGCACCTGGCTGGGGCTATTAAGAATCAAACGTGGATGCAGGCTATTTGCCCTGAAGCAAGAGTGTTATTGACAGTGTAGAAAAGCCCAAGATGACTCTCAGACACACTCAGAGCAGTCTCTTGGCTTGCCCTAGGAAAGTGGAGCCCTCCCTTGAGCGAAATGGACCTTTTTAGTGGACAGGACTCAGTTCTAATTATGGAGACTTCTTACCAGGTCACCATCAATAGCAACAGCCCAAAACATTGACAAGCACATATGGAGTAAGAAAAGCCTCTAAAACACGGTCCCAAAATGCTTATCCACAAGCTGGACTGACAGCGACAGGAGGAATAAGTACAACCTCTTTTTGCTATGCTTTTCTTTCTTTCTTTGTCTTCCTCAGACTACTTATTTAATTATTTTCTTTCTTTTTGAGTCTTCTCTTTTCTCTCCTTTTTTCCCAGAGACCTTTGCCCTTCCACCTCCATCTCCCTCATTGCCCTTTTTATGGTAACACCATCTTATCCTCCTGCTCTTCTGTTTAAATTTTTTCAATCCTGACCCATCATGGCAAATCACATTCTCCTGCTATTGTCTTATTTTCTTTCTTTCTTTTCTTAAGTCTGTTCCAGTCTCTGTAGTCTGTTCCCTCCCCTCCCAGCCAGCTTTTCTCTGTCTGGCTCCACTCCTGTGCTCCAGGGAAGAGGTGTTCAGTAGCTGATACCAGGAGTCTGAGCCCTGGATCCAAGGCAACGCTGTTTGTTTGTGCTCTTTGGGAGCTCCAAAGAGTGTGGACATTTAACAAGGACACGGGAGCACACCTGCCCCTAACAGGCTTTGAAAATTGAATTCAGAAGGGTGAAACGGGTCAATAAAAATAAGAAATAAAATTTATGCCAGAGGTTGTATATTTTTGACAGCAAATATCTTCACAGGTTCAAATCCTTCCCTTAGTTAGGAGGCTTCCCAGTTCTTGGCCGAGTAAATAGGGCTTTGCAGCATAAAGAAATGAGGTGACAGAGTCAGACCAGGGGACAAGAGCAGTTGTTGAAGGCAAGAGGGACACTAGCTGCTTACACACTGCAAGTAACTCTACCCAAGGTGTCCATCATTAAGCCAGCCAAAGAGGTAATAATATATTTGGATTTATATTTTTAATGTGTGGCAGTATTTTAGATTATAAAATAATGTCAGAGCAGGGGTGTACATAATAACTTGCAATAAAAAGCAAAAGTGCTGGAAGATTTTCCCTTATAGGCTTATTTTGTCAAGTATTGTTCCACATTTACTTTTTTTCCCTCTTAAACTAAGAAATAGATCCTCCCTCTGCATTGTGAGAAGCACCTTTTGAAGACAAGAAAGAGAGAACTGGAATAAAATAGTAAAACATAGACTAAGCCCTGGGGCCCATGCCTCTACTCCCAAGTGAAAGGAGGTTTCAAAGGGATGCATCTGTAATTTAGATTTCTCACAGCACTGAAGAGGAGCTGTGCTACTGACTCTTCCCACTGAAGATGCTGAGGCTGTATCCTTCTGTGATAGAGGATGATGGTGATGATAGAAGATTTGGGAATAAGCCTGAGAACAACTACTGAAGACACCTTCAGCTCGTTAGTCAAATGAGTTCTGAAAGTTGTTCAAATGACTCAGACAGTCTGTTCAGCCTGGAGAAGAGAGAGCTGAGGGGGGATCTCAGAGCTGTTCACTGTTCTCTCACAAGGGAGGGAGGTGAAACAGGGGCTGAGCTCTTCTCTCTGGGAACCTATGATAGGACCAGAAGGAATGGCAGGAAGATGTGCCAGGGGAGGGTTAGACTGGATATCAGGAAGAGGTTCTTCCCCCAGAGGGTGCTGGAGCCCTGGAACAGCTCCCCAGGGAAGCAGTCCCAGCACCCACTCTGCCAGCATTCCAGAAGCATTTGGACAATGCCCTCAGTCACACGGGGTGAGTGTTGGGATTGTCCTGTGAAGGGACAGGAACTGGACTGGATGATCCTGTTGGGTCCCTTCCAACTCAGGTAATTCTCTGATTCCATGATCAGGGCTTCCCCTCACATCTCAGTTGTTGCCTGGAGAGGCCAAATCCTGCTGCACTGAGGGAACTGTGTTAAGCTGCCACCACCATAACCTAAAAGGGACCTGTGGCTGTGGCAGACATTCCAATGTTGCTGTTTCTTATACAGCTCACTGGAGAAGGAACAGCAGAGCCTGAGGGGAGACCTGGAGCAGAAACAGGTCTCAGAGAATGCCAGGAGAAAAATGGGTTGATGGACATCTCAGGGGCCCAGTCAATTGGCATAGGACTAGTACTTTTTTCTCCTTCAGCTCTCCTCAGATGTAGATGACACTTCCTGTATCCCATCCTTAGAAGCCTGTGGCATGAAAGCAATCTTGCTGCTTTCTAAACAACTATTGACTTCAGTGGAAACAAGGAGGGGGGAATTTAAGCTAGCTTTAATTTTGCAATAGTGCAGTGATCTTTAAGTTTCTCAGGTGGTGAGTTTGCAGTGCCCACCTTCCATCTTTGTCACTGCCAAGGACCACTGGCCTTACTCTGCTCCAACAAAAGCTCAGTCAGGTGAACTGAATATGTTGATTTTAATTTGGATGAGAAATGAATTGCAATAAGATCCCCATCACCACCAGCAGCCCCCTATGGCTCAGAGATATTTGAGTGAGAGCAGCACTGAACAAGGAGAAAATATAATAACAGGTGCCTTGCTGGATGCTTCCACCTCCTCGCCCCATGACTGTTTATTAAAGGTGAATTCCTGAGGGTGTTTGGAATCTACCTCTGACTAGCAGAGATAATAACATCGAAAGCTTTGAAGAGACCAGCGTGAGCTTCCAAATTTCTGAATCTGTATGAGTTTTTGAACTCCTAAGGTGTTAATATATCCAGGTGAGAGCATAGACAACTAACCTGTATCTGTCAACCACTCAGATAACCACAGTCAGAGCTACAGGAGATGATGAGGATAACAGGACACTCCCTCTCACACCCATCAGGTCTCTTCCAGCCCCCTGCATGAACCTACAGCCCCAATTTCAAGGTGGAAAAAACAGCAGCAGAGATAGATGTGCCCTTCTCTAACATCTCCTCCTGCCTCCAGGGCACCAGGGCTGAAGCCTCTCTCATCCTGCCCTTGCTACAACACAGTGTCCACCGCTCAGTATTTTGGAAACCAACTCATTTCTGCAATACCAGGAGAGAAATTTGACCCACACAATGAGTGGAAACTTCAAAGACATGTTTGCTAAAACTGGGGACCACTGTAAGTGACTTTGTCACACAAAAGCACACTTCTATGACTCTATTTGAAGAGCACAGGGACCATGAAAATATCCAGGTATGAGAAATGCTCAATGTGAACTGGTGCCTGGACACAGAAAGACAAGATGACCAACATCCAGCTTCATTGACTTCCTGAGTTTGATTTGGGTCACCTTTGAGTTAAACAGTCAATTAATAAATCCTTCCAGAAACTGGGACTGAAATCCTGAGAACACCACAGCAAAATTGGCTCATGCAGAAGCAGGACAGAAGGAAGAACCTTGCCAGCTGTTCCCAACATGAACCTTGTGTAATTAATAGGTACTGTAAATGAAGCACAGCCAACATGACAGTCACAGCTGGATTGCCTTCTTTGCTGAGCTTTGTCTCATTCTGCAGACATCAGCATCCCTTCCTTTTCTGGGTGTCAGATACATCTTTGAAAACTCCTGACTAGACCAGTTCAGGCACGACCCCTTTTATAACCTAAACAGCCTTTTGCAAAGCAGACATCTCTGCCCATTTCTTACCTTTGCTCAGCCACCCTGGCACTAAGCATCCAAAGATTTCTGATGACCTTGAGCGACTGTTTCTCCTTTCCAATCCCATTATCACTCTCTGCTGGATTTCCTACTGCTGCAGAGCTCCCTTAACGCCAAGTAGAAAAAAATGGATCAGGTGGAAATGCAGGGAAATAAATTCACAGGCTATTATGATGGAAATAATTTAACTTCATTCAACTTCACCATCAAGTGTACAGCAGAAGTGTTGTGGTGCCCCGGGTGCCTCCTCACTGCTCCTCCTCAAAGAGTGCTGAGAACTGGGAGCTCTTCCCACCCTCTGTTCACACAGCCAAGCTCCTATTTCGCCCAGCAACAAAGGTGAGTGGGAAAGCCAAGTTTGGCTGTTGAGTTCTCCTTTCTGGATGCATGCAGAGCCTTAACAGCCCTTGCAGTGATACGATGGTCCTCCCCCTTTCTCCTACCCCTTCTCAGTACCCCTTCCTTTGTCCCAGGCCCTTTCTCCATCTCTCCATATGCCAAGCATTCCTGATTTTATCTTTCTTCTACACAGCTCTCTGTTCTCTGCCAAACTTCTTGTTTAGAAACTTCAAACCATTCCTTGGACAAAACCATTCCAACTTGGAGGTGTCCTTGATCCACTCTACAAACACGCTAATTTCTGGATGTCAACAGTCCTTTTTAATGCCTTTATTCCTCCATCCTCACTCACTGCTGTGGAGAACTTCACTGTAGTGGTTCTCCTTCACTTCACTGGAGATGGTGGTGCCTGGCATGGTCTCTGGGCAGTGGAGGAGTGGTACCTGTGCTTGAATGTGACTTGTAGGTCAGAAGGGAGCTCTGCTGAGACACACTGGATGCACAGCCTTGGAGAGGGAAAGCATAAAAGGAAAGTGAAAACTACATTTGGGGAAACTGCAAGAATTGCTTAGAGGTAGCCAATAACTGAAGCTTAGGATCTTCAGTACAGCCCCCATCTGTGATGATTCCTTCCCTTCATTTCCATGCTTTCCTGCTTCACCCTTGATCTACCTTATGAAGTCTGTGTAAGCTCGAGTACATCCCCTGAGTCTCCAGCCTGACAGCCCCTGATGACAGGTTGCTGATCCTATGAATCACAGAGCTCTTAAGCCCTTTCTCATCCCTTCCAAACACATCTCTTCACTCTGGATGATGCAGTGAGCTTCTTACATATCGCTCAGTTGCCTGGTTACCTGTTTAACACTGATGACAAATACTGGGTGACAGTTTGTTTAACACTGGTTCCTCCATGATCTGGGCTCCAGACTTCTCTATTCCTGACCTCCTGCAGGGTCAAGTCTTCAGATGCTCTTGTTCACAGTGCTTCTTTCCAGTAAGTAGCCTCCTTCATCCTATGTTCAGTGACTCCTGTAATCTCTGATTGAATTATCTGGTCCCATTGTCAAGGACCAGCTTCCCAGGATCCCTCAAAAAAATATCTATGATTTAATGCTTCCATTCTCAAGCAGGTTGTTGCAGAAAAGATCAATGCTTTTCCTCTCCCCCTGGACTATAAAGTAGATACATCCACATAGCATTGATTCCCTACTTTATAAACTCCTAGTGTTGAGGAGAGATGTCTATCTTTATATGCTCACATGTGACTTTATATAGAAGATATTACTATTGCAACTGTATAATAAAGGAATAATATTAGTAATAATGTTCATAACTGCCAAATGTCTCCTTCCATCACTCATATGCAGATAATACCCTTTAAAACAGGCCACTTCTCTTTCATATATTTAAAACATTGAACATAAGGTGGCTCCTGTGTGTTCCCATAATGCAAATAAAAGATATATTTAAACACAGATTTCCCTCCACCTTGAAAATGAAAAAGGGCTTTCATATTCTTTAGTTTTAGCTTCTTCCTCTGTTTTTGAACTTTGCAGCATCATTGGAGCAGCTGAGCGAATGCATTTGATTTTCTAACCCCAGAACTCCTTTCTCAAAGACAACTCCAGTCACTAAAGTCTCCCCTAGCCTGACCCAATGTGATCTTATTGTACCTCCAGCACTTCAGAAGAGCTTCCTCACCTAAGCATCAGTCATCTCACAGCCAAAAGCACTCGGAGAGAGGTGTCTCAGAGGCTGCATGAGAGGCATTTGTCCAACTGGCAAGCGCACTGACCAAAATATATTTTATTCTTCTGGTGCTGAAGCCCAGAGTTTTTGGATGAATATGTGCTTAACTATTTATAATTGACCTTTGCACAAAAGAACATGAAATTTTTATAGCCTAAAGCCTCATTTATTAACTTTACTGGAGTGTAAAATATTGCTGTTTGCTATAAATTTGTACCAGGACAAACAATATATATGCTAATTAGTGGTTGTGCAGCCTTTCAGGGGCGTGTGGGCTCACCAGTTTTTTTCCAACAGGCAAAAGAGAAGAATAAAAAAATGACAATTGAGTAGTTTGATACTCACTGTTCAAACAATGAAGTCTGAAGAGGTGAATTAATGGTGTTCATTACAAGAAGTCCATTTCCTTTTCATTTCCTTTCTAAATTAGTCCAGGTAACACGCTGTGTCCCTGAGAGAGCCGATCAGAGGCGACCTGCTGAGATGCACCTGCAAACCCCATCACTCTGGAGTTCTTTCATTGTTTCTTACTCAGCTTTCTCCTTCCTTTGCCTTCCTTCAGCCCACCCATTCATCTTCTCCGTTCCATCTAGTCCATCTGAATTTTTTCCTTTTATCATTTTCCTTTTTTTGCATTACTTTTTTCCTTTTTGCTCCTGTCCCTCTTTTATTCTTTCTTCTTTTTTTAATAGAATCATAGAATACTTGGAAGGGACTGTGAAGGTCACCCAGTTCAACCCCTCCTTGCAGGAGCAGGGCCATTGACTAGATCAGGTTGCTCAGAACCCCATCCAACCTGACCTTGAATATTTCCAGGGATGGGGAAATCTACAACATCTCAGGGCAACCTGTGACAGTGTTTCACCACCCTCAGTGTAAAACGTTTCTTCCTTCTTCTCCTTTCTTTCTCTCCTTTCCTTCTTATTGTCTCTTCCTTCTTTTCTCCCCCAGTACCACCTTCTCACCATATATTGCCCTATTAGTACTTTTCGTATCTCATTGTTATTTTATTAACTTTGGCTCATATAAGGGCAGATATCTCTGAAGCTCATAAAACTCAGAATGAAATACAACCACGGGGAGGGGGAAGACAGTGAGCTGTGTTCAATTTCACATGGTTCAATCAGCTATTTCATGCTTGGTTGGATTTTGGTAGCAAAGAAGAAAGGTTGTGGGGGATAACAAAAGGAGTTGCATCTGAAGATCTCCTGTTCCGGTGTTTATCTCAGGTTTATCAACATATACAGGCTGGAAAGATGGGTGGCAACCTGCTAGCAAGGAACATGACTGCTCTCAGCAGCTGTCCAGGAATGGGGAAATGGGAGACAAATGTCATGTTAAGGCTGGGAGGTCACAAAGGTTTGGCATGGATCAACAATGGTGCTCCTCAGAAACCATCCTCCCTCTTCACCCATTTCCCTGCATCCCCCCAGGCCACTGTCTGTAGGATGTAATGAGCAGCCAGGATACTCAAATGGAGAACACCCAAAACTATAATAGTGCTCAATCATCTGTGGGGCAGCAGAAATCAGAGGGAGCTCAGGGACACAACCAAGGAAAACCTAAACGTAATAATCCCACTAACTGATTTCTATCACAATAATAATAATAAACCAATCATCTCAAAAATATCAATATCAGAAATGTCTTCAAATTTTCCTTTGAAGTAAAAAGGTATAAACCGTACTCTGAAGCCCATGAGAGAGAATAATGTGCCCCAAAATATCATTATATTGAGGCAAATTGTAGAATTTTAACTTTTTAGCATTTTCCAATATCTCTTAACCATTTTGATTAAACATAATGTCTATGTTTAATTTTTTCTGCTATCAATACTATTGATATATTGAAATATGTTAGTGGGACAAAATTCTGCATGTGAATCAGAACTATACTCTGTTACAATGTTAAACAAAAACGTTTCCCTAAACCCACAAACTTTCTGCTTCCTGGGGAACAACATAAACCCTGCTGTGAAGCTGTCCTTGGATATTTCTAAAGTTAAATAAACAACAAAATACTTCATTAACGAAACAGTTGTGTAGGGGAAAAAAAAGGCAGTTCATCAATCTCTTTGAGTTTATACATATTAAAAGAAAACACTTCCATTAATGACTCTTTTCTTATTTTTCTCCATTAATTTTAAGAATTTTTAAAGGAAAACAATAATGTACCAACTCCAGGGTTTTCCAGTTCTAACACAAACACTTTGCTAAAACCACAGGTTTAGCTCTGTTTTCAGTAAAAGCAAAAGGTTGAGGTTAAGATGAAAATTATTCCAATGAGCAAGATATGTGGTTTGGGGTTGAAATCTCTATTGCTATCATAGATCCTTTTTTTTTTTAATGTTCAGCAAAGCAATTGTCCCCTCAATACCTCAGTTTACCCAGAGAAGAAGGCAGGACACGGCATTGCTGCGACGTAGCTGAAGTAGAGGCACCTTTGGATGGGTTCTGTTTCCAGTGGCAGTTTTTTTGGGAGGTGGAATGTCCTGGAGGGATGAGTCCTGACAAGGTGGAGGAGCACTCAGTCTCCAGACTGCACTATTGCCAAGGCTTCCAACAAGGCACATGGTTTAATTCAGGATGGAGCGGTGAAGGGAAGTGTCAGCGTGAGCAGAGATAACAGTGTTCAAACACCCACTGCCTTCAGAGATTATTTTTTAAATTGCTGTTCGTGAGAAAAATTATGGGCCAAATTGTCTGCTTATGTAGCTCATCTCAACTCCAACAGAGTTATAGTAGGAGATACATCGACTGTATCCAGAATATGCCCAGCTGTCTGTGTTCAAACAGCATGATAACAGCTGAAAAAAATGCATGAGGTTTTTATAAGCACGTTTTGAATGCTTGTTTGTGACCTCTCTGTTTTAAATCTTTAGGATATGCTGGGATCATGGGGTGGAGGGAGTTATGGTTTGTTTTTTTCTTTTTCCAACTGTACCTACAGGAAAAAAACCACTGCCTATTTACTTACACAATAAAATGAGTATTCCTTAATACATGTCTTCTAGAACTGGAGATTTACCTGAAAGACCAAAGAAAGCTGATACCATTGGGCAGTGGGGTGAAGCAGGAGATGTATAGGGTAGGGATATGTAAGTACATTCCTATTGATCCTCAGTATCATGGAGTCATAGAATGGTTTGAGTTGGAGGAGACCTTAAATACCACCCAGTTCCAATTCCTCTGCCATGGACAGGGACAACTTCCACTGCATCAGGTTGCTCAAAGCCTCCTCCAGCCTGGCTTTGTACGTCTCACTGGCACTCTGTTTTACATTAAAATAAGCTGGAGATCTCTATGATCCTATTGGTACTTCTTTTCACAGCCTCAGAAGGGAGATGAATATTTAATGACCTGAATTCTTGCTTCCATCAACCATCGGACTGGCCCAAATCAGAGACGAGGACCTGGCAACCCCAGCCCTTTCATCATGTCATCAACTAAGTATTGTCTGCTACATTAAATTTATCAATAAAGAATTTAAAAGATCTTCCTTCCATCCTTTTTATTGTCCTATAGGAACTAGATTATTCACATGTCCACATGTTTAAGCATAAACTGAAATTTACGAGCACTTTCGTTTCATTTTTTAAACAAACAATATATCAGTGAAGGCATCATCATAAAAATATTGACCCAATTCACACCTGGCATAAAATGCCATTGATTTCAGTGGGGTTGTGGAATTTGGATCACTGATGCTTCCCATGAAGTCCTATCTGCAAAGCCTCCTTACTCACATCTTGCATAATTAAGATGTGGTGGCAAAGCCATTAGGACACGTTCAAGCTGCTGATTCAAACTTTTCTCCAGCCTTATGCAACCTTCCTGCTTCACCTCTTCCTGGGACAACACAACTGGAATTGGTGAAGGGGAAGATGCAGTGAACCTTGCATGCAGATGTGGGAAAGCTCTTTTAGCACTTAATCCCTGCACCAGGACTGCCTCATTCACTCCCCACACCAGAGGCAGCTGAACATAATGCCAAATGCTTTGTCATTCACTTTCAGTTGCCTTTATACGTAGTTTTATCCCCAGTCAAATTAATAATGACTAAGATTGCAGTGGCTCAGCCAGCTTCAGAGCTGGACAGCTTTTCTGGATCATATTCAGTGCCCAACATGCCTGGCAACAGCATCCAGGCTTTAACTGTTGCGAGTGAGCAGGCTGCTTGTCTTGACAAGTCCCTCACAATGATTTTGCTGCCACTGCTAATATTTAAACAATGTGTTTGCCAATTACGTTAATACAAACAAGTCCCCTGGATCCCAAGGAAAAGGCTGTGCAAACCCAAAGTGAAAGAGATCCTGGTGGTCTGGCTGCTCTGCAGGGACTCGTGCTACCAGGCAGGCAGAGGCAAGACAAGGACAAGAAAGAGGAGTGAGATTTCTGCCAGAAGACACAGCATGGCTTAGCCAGGCTTAGCTTAGCTAAGTGGTGGGTGCCTCCCAAAACTCAGGCTTGGATGCAGATAGGTAGATGGGATATCAGAGAATTCCCTCCCACGAGCCAAACAAACGATGACCAAGTTCCTTTGATTTCTCCACATATATCCTCTTTCAAATTGAATTTGTCCAGGTGAAACATGAAGATATTTTACACTTATTTTCCATTTTTAAGTGATCTGCTCTGGTGTCAAAGGTTGGCAGCCTTTTGCTTCTCTGAGCTGATTTCTTGTTTAACCTGTCCTCATAATCACTCATCTATGCCTGGTTTCACTCACTACAACCTGCCATAAAGCCCTGCTGATCTGTTGACCTCTAGTCTGAATAATCAGGAACTCCGTATCCAGGAGGTAAATATCATGAATGCTGAGAGTCTGAGCTCAGGGAAAAAAGTTCCTCACAACACGGGGAAGCAGTTGGAGTGTCTGGAATAGAGAGAAGGCAACATGAAGTAGGGAATGAGGCCATGCACAGCAATTTGTCAGGTGGCAATATATACCTTTTTTACCCTCAGCATCCTCATCTCAGCAGACAAGACCAGTGGGAATTATGCTCCTCTTTCAAAGGAAGTTGTGTTTCCTGCTCTGCTCTTCCTCAGATCAGACCTGAAATCAGAAAGTACCCTTGGGAAGCAGGGAGAGCCTTAGTGCACTGCAGTCCTTCTAGTTCTTGCACACACAGGCACATGCCCACACACAAACACCCTCACATTGAAAACTGGCACAGACTTTGCCACTGCTGGTCTTGTGGAACAGAAAACACTGCACAGCTGGTTTAGTAGCATTTAAAAGCCCCATTTGGAGCTGTTCAGGAGCTAAGTCTCATCATTATGGTTATGCTCATGAAGCTGCCATCATTAATTGCCACAGTGTGGAGGTCGTGTCTCCAGGAAGGGGAAGGCCAATTTCATCTGGGCTCCATCCCACAGCCGGGGATGCTTTTAATACCCTGTTTTATCCCTGAGACACTACTGTTGGCTTCTTTGGACTAGCAAAAAATCTTCTTGTTGCACCAAATTTCAGGGTCTTCTTGTTTCATGTCCAAATGCCCATCTGTTTCCAGTTATTTCCTAAATTATGCCAGAGCAGCCTCCATTTGTTTCTTTCTGAACCTGCTCCAATATTGTGGGTTTGAAAGTTCACCTCCAACCTGGCCACTATTGGCTTTGCCTTCCACTTAGGAGCAACTGTGAAAAACAGGAGCAGAGAGAGGCAAGCAAGAGTCCTGAGAAAGAATAAACAAATTAAATGCCAGCTGATTTCTGAAAGGCATTTTCTAGCCCAAATAGAAAACACAGTTTGCCCTTTTATTTTAGATCAGAAATAGGTGGCTGTTGCTTTTCTTTTGCTTCCCCCCCTCCTTCTTATTTCTTTTTTTTTTTCCTTTTAATGAGTCATTCTTGAGAAATTCAGCAAGGTGGTTGTGGAAGTGATGGAGGTGAATTTACAGTGAAGTGACAAACTCAAATGGAGAGAGTACCAAGATCTGGCAAGCTGTCCCTGTCCATGGCATTACTTCTCTCTCAAGTGAATTCTTCTTGCCAGTGTTTCCCCTTGGCTGTCCTCCTCTCCCAGGCTCTCCTCACTCCATAAATCAATCTCGCTTTGGCCCTACATCTTTTATCCCTCTTCTCTGCCTTGGGTGAAAAGTTCTGACTTTTTCTAGCATCTCTGCAGCTTTTCTTTCTGCAAAATCCTCAGTTACAGTTCTCTCAGTTCACAAGATGCCCCACTCCATCCCTACACTATTCATTTTTATCACTAACCTCATGAATACGGCAGATTTGCCTTTGCATTGGGGCCCTTCAGACATTCCTTCTGGTTGCTCATTTAGTCCCCAAATTCTTATTTCTGTCATTATAGTGGCTTCTTCCCTATTGTTATCTCACACAGGGTCCCCTTCACCTTTAGCCCATGCTTCTCCCTCCATGAGCTACCCTTTGCCATAGCTTTTTCCCTTTTAGCCTTTCAGTCTTAGTCTTTTTTATATTCCAGAGTAACACCAGGTTGAAGACGCTCTTCTGCTTCAGGGTCCGCTGGCTTGCTGGCATTATATGCACCATCACACCACACTTTTCTCTCTGGAACTCACTAAAGGCATCTCCTGGGTGACCTCCAGTCAGCTTTGCTCTCCTGTGCACCACCCATGCTGTGTTTTGAAATCCCAGCACATACATAAGGGAGTTTCTTCCCTCACGCGATCTCTCTCCCAGTGGCTGGTTCCTGAGGCATGAGATTTGAGGAAATGGAAGTAATAAAAGCCTCACTTGCAGAAGAAATGTAAACAAAACCTAGCTCAGGTCAGGATACAACTGCAATTCACCCAGCTGTTGATGAGTGAGCACCAGGGCCAGGAGTACAAGAAAGAGGATGAGCACCTCATTGCTGCTGAAGGCAGAAGTCAGATGGGGACTACAAGGAAATGCACTGATAGACAGATATGGATATATAGATGCATTGATAGATACAGATATACACAAATCACAGATATAGATATACACAAATCATAGATATAGATATATAAAAAATCGTGGATATAGATATATAAAAATCATTTATGGATTCTCTTCCTTTCTTCAACCCTCTTGCTGTGCAAACAGATCTGTAACCAGATCTCAACAGCCCAAGTGACAGCGCTCACTGGGGACTTAAAAGGCATCTGACTATGCCTCAGAAGACCTTATTTCCAGTCTTATTTCCTATGGGTCTTTAAACTCCTGGGTTCAATGGGATGCTAAAGAGAGGAATATTTCTATATGTTTCTGTATAGACCTTGCTTTAAAGATACATTCAATGCCAATAACAAAACCCATATGAAAGCCTGCAGTGAGAGCTATTCATTCTCACCCATATGATATCAGGAGCAGGTTGTTTGAGAGCAGTGTAAGTGGAAGGAGATCAGGCCTTCCTGCAGGTCTAATTAGGAAATCTTCTGAATAAACCCTGATTTATATTTTTTCAACAGGGCATTTCCTCAAGGGTTAAATAACTTGCTGTGGTTTCTTACTTGCCCACAGCCATTGGCAATGGCTATATACAAAGGAATATATATACAAAGGAATGTATATAGTCCCTGTCCCCCCTTAAAACTTGGGAACAGGGAGAGAGAGTAAAGAGAACTATGAAATCAGCTGGTTCCTGTGTCCTGCTTTGCAAACACAGGACATACTGCACTCCTTTACTGCTGGTACAGGACTGGCTGGGCAGTGCTGTGAATTAGTAGGGCTCATTACTACATCCTTTAGCATTCAGGGCCTTGCAGACGTCTATGAACCTCCTCAAGAGCCCAGCGGAGCATTTAAAAGAGAAGCTGCAGCATTTTCTTTTAAAGAGCTGTTGTTCTGTCTCCAGCTAAAGTGCTGTTGTAGCTCACTTCTGGGAGGGAGAGGCCTTCTATGGCTGTGTGACTACACTACTTCAGACTGGAGTCCTTGGGGAACCGTCATAAACACTGTTGAGACAGCCTCATAATCCAGGCAGCATTTCAGCAGTCCTCCTCCTGCATGGGAAGAGGACGGTCCTGGCACAGCCCACCCTATCCCATCAACAGTACAAGGGATGGTCACTTCATGTCTTCCTCTTCAAGAAATCTCAGAATTGGGCATCAGCAGAAAGTTATTTCTCTTCTGCTAAATCACCAAATTACTGAGCACTTGAGCAGAGCCAACTTACAGATATTTTTCATTCAAGTAGCAGCTTAGGGAGCTTCTCTGCTCTGTGCTGCTGTTTAGTTCGGTGGCATCTGAAGAAGCTCCTGTCTCTCTGGCTCCTTGGCTTTTCATTCATTTCCCACAGCACCTTTACACTCCCTGCAGACCCCTCTGTTCACCTCCTCCCATTCATGCAATGACGCTGCCAGGTCCCAGCAACAGTAGAGAAGTCTCCTGAAAAAACAGACTGAGTCTCTCTCTAGACATTTTAGATGCCTCCCATTAAAACCACCCACTCATTAAATTCCACCCTGGGTTTATTATCTACTGCATGACAGTCGTCTTCGACAGCTCATTCCTGACTCCTTCAACTCGATAACCAAAACAGATGCCTTTCTTACAAAAGCTGTAATCCTGGGCTTCCCTTCACAGTAACACTAGCACACAGAAAGGGAGGGAGGGGAGAAAAAAAAGTTTAAAGTTTAAAAAAATGTATAAACTCTCAATTCTTGCACACCACTAACCATAGCAACAGCATGATCCTAATGCTGCAATCTCTGTCCTCCCCGCGCTTTCTCCCCAGGGGAACAGATCCCTCCTCGTGTTGTGTGTTAACTCAAGGACCAAGAATGTGCTGATTCATTGTGGTGGCTGCTTCTGACTTTGGAAGGACTTCCATGGTATTTTTTGGTCAGCCCTTGGAGTCACAGTATTTTGTATGAATCAAATCAAGTCTTTGCGTTCTCTTAAATACATTAATATTATATTTCTTGCAAACATGATGCCTATACGTGTGCAATTTTCAAAGATTAGTAAGGAAATTAAAACAGTCAAAGAGAAAGAGCAGAAATGTACACAAACACTCACTATTTACTAATCTTTTCCATGAAATTTTGTCTTCCTTATAACGAGCTCTTGATTTTTTGTGAATCTACCACCTTATTATTGGGGTCGGTAGTGCAACTACCTATTGCTAACAGTTCAGCTTATTCACAACAGTAAATACTAGCTGCAGTAATAAAGATTAATTGCTAGGATGGTATCATAGCCCACACTGTGGCCTCATTCAAGATACCATCCAGAGCCTCTAGATCTCTGTGGGTCTGGCAATGAACCTAAAGGCTAGGGGAGCATCAGGCCCTTTGAGAGGGAAGCCTCTCAAAAGCATCATCATTTGGCAGGGCTGGTGGAATTGAGGCGTGGGAGTTTCAGTAGCCAGTAGCCCTGCAAAGAGTAATGGAAGCACCATGATATCAAACCACCTTTCACTCTGTGAGAATGATTAATTATTCACTTAAAAGTAGGTTTTGTCTCCTGGCTTTGTGTGCATAGGAAGCCACTATGTGAGCCCTATTTCTGTGCTCATTGTCACACTCTAATCCTAAACAAACGTGCAGGCAAATGATAACATCCATCAAATGACCATACAATGTGAAAATCAATTGCAGGGTGTATATTTTTTTAACAGCACTATTGAATAAATTAAGCAGGTAGCAGAGCAGTAACCTTGAGATAAATGATTAGGTGGTTTTACTTTTTATCTGGAAAAAAAGGATGACACAGTTTTATCATATTTATAATAAGTCATTGACATAATAAAACACTCCCATCACATCAGTATTCATTTCTGCAAATAGAGTGCTGACGTTTTATAATATTAACATGTGTTATAAATGTCACCGATATATTAAGATTTTCAGTCTCTCTAACCAAAAATACAGAGAGATGACTGAGGAAGAGATGACTAATTCTAAGAGATTAAAGAGAACATTTTCTCATGCAATTAAATCATTTTCTGGTGATTGTGAGTTGAGGGAAACATACGAAAGTCCGGTTCTGTGATTGCAATTTTTACCACTGGCACAGAATGACTTAGGGCACTGAGTAACTGATATATTAAGGAAGTTTAGGCTTGTTGGGAAAAGCAGGAGTTGGTGAGCTATGGGGCAGACTGTGTATTGCAAGGTAGTTTGGCTATACCTACTGGGGCAGTTTAAACTACTCTAAATTTTGAACAGTGTCTTTGCACTGAGAGACATGGTCTGGACCAGGGCTGGAGATCTTCCTCCCATCCCCGGGGACACGAAGCCAACATTCAATAAAAGATCCCATTCTTCCTTGCTGTAGAAATATGAACAACTGCAGGGAGCTGGATACTGAATGGGATGTTTGCTGGCCGTGCTCTGTTCCTGGGAATGCCAACCTGTTGGCACAAGTTGTTCCTCCAGCTGTGTGGAAGAGTTCAGCTGACAAACAGGAATTATACAGGAACACGAGAGAGAGATCCAGGGCCAGGACTTGGCCTTTATTGCAACAAAACCCCAAGGGACGAGCAGTCAACAGGGCTAGATCCAGGAACGTGAGCTTTAGTTAGTGACTCAGTGATAAAAGATGAGCAAGAAATTAAGGGCTCCCTTGACACCATGACTAATTCTTCCTGAGAACAACTTGCTATAGTCCCTGGGTCCCATCAAGCTTTCATGAAACTTATAGATCCTGTCAGGCATTGGACTTACAACACAGCTCTGTGCTATCCAACAGGTAGTTTAGGTTTCAAACCCAGCAGTATCTGGGAGGAAATACAGAGCTAAAGACACTTACGAGCTCTTTAGGTCTTCAAGTCTGAATTTCCTACACAAACCATTCTGAGAATTTCATCCCATGATTTTTCTGTTACATCTGTAATGTGTGCCTGTCTCACTATTTTTATCAGAAAGGTCTATTTGTGTTTTGGAAAAGGTCAATACAAATTCTTTACAACAGCACAGTTTGTGAGTCAGTTATGGGGACTTTCCTTCCTTTAACAAACAATTAAAGCAGTGCAGCACCTGAAATGCGTTCTCTTCCAGCTGTTTAAATGACATTTACATCAGCATTAATTAGTTTTTCTCCTACATGGAGATAACACATGCTTATACAATCAGTCGTTTCCCCCAAAAGCTTACAACCTGATCAGGACAAAGAAAAAAAGAAATAGAAAAACAGGAGCAAGGAGATAAGGGGCTGACCCAGAGTCACACAGGTTGGCATCACAAGAGGGCCAGCAAATAAGGTTTCCTGAGGCACAGGCTGAATCTGGAGATCACTGTTACTTTGGCTGTCAAAATCTGATTACAGCAACGCACTGCAGTCTCCCCAACCAAAAAAAACCCAGAGATTTCGACTGCAAAAGGGTGGGAGAAAGGCAGCAAACTATAAATCATGTTTATGTATCTCTATCTATGTATATATATGAATATCCATATCTACCTGCCTGCCTACCAATCTTTCTTAACCTCTTTTCCACTGAAATGCAGACATCTTCAAAATGTTCTCAGCAGCTCCCCAAACAAATGCCACAGACACAGCCAGATTTCAGTTTGCAGGAGATAAACTGTGTGTGCTTTATGTTTTTCATTTATATTCAGTGAAATGGTGCTGGTGTAATTATGCCTGAATAGCTACAGGGGTAGGGAAGGCCTAAATAAATGTATTTCTAGACAATTGGAGTAACGAGTTTTAATTAGCTTTGCACCTTCTTCCAGTTTCATTTTGCCAGTGTTGCAACTCATGGTCTTCGAATGGGAGAAGGCAAAGGGAAATAAACCTAGAAAACATGTTCTACCAACACCTTGTTGACCTTCAGCCATTACATCCTTAGTTACTACAGAAGTATTTGTTTAAGGGTAATTTGATCATGGGAATCCTCCCAGGGTTATTGCTGCTAAAGGTCTTGAAAGAGGTCTGGCAGGGTTTAGCTGTGTCACTTGTCAGGGTTTCCTCTCCTGGGACTCCCAATTACAGTGGCATCAGGGAGGTATAAATTTAAATGTCCAGGCTCCATGCATGTCTGCAGATGAACTCATTGGTGCCTGTGAGAACCGTTCCTATTATAAAATACCACGTAAAACGACAGCGACCTTGGACAGCTGAGAGCAGAAAAAACAATAAACATCCCACAGAGAGGAAATGAATTTCACCCCACCCCCCATCCACCTTTCCTTTTCACTCCAGTGCATAATAACAGTGAGTGTTTGGATGGCAGGGGCTGCTGAGGCCATGGGTGAGAGAAGGAGGGAGAAGTGGAGGCAGCAGAAATGGAGATTTTGTACTTACTAAAGCAAGTTATTTTTCAACCTGTGCTTAGCTCTAAAGTTCACCACTGAATTATTAAGTGTGGCAGGCTTAGAACCTGCTTCAGAAAATAACAGCTATATTTCTTTGGGAAAGCGTGAAAGCCCAAAACTTGGGACTGTGGGAAAAAAGCAGAGCAACTCCAGTGCATGCACTGGAGCCAACCACCTTTATTCCATCCACAGAAGGTGGTCCGTGGTCCAGAGTTCCCTTTATCACTGTCCTTTCTCCACTGTGGGCTCCTTGCCTCTTGTCTCAGCTTAGATAATGTCGGAGTAAGCAAGGAGAGAAGACATAACAGATCAGAGCATCTGGACTCATGTGAAGGTTCTTCCTCTAAAGCACAGGTGAGGACTAATGGGTCAATGAGAAAACAAAAAAAAAGTGATGTAGCTCATCTTGCACTTAACTAGGTGTTGCCAAAATATCCCATTTTGCCAACAAAAAAATACCCATATGTGTCTACTCCTGGGCACATAACTGAGAGACAGAAATATCATCTTTTCACTCTTACCCACAAGTTAACACAAGTCACAGTGTAATAACAGACCCTGCTGATCTCTACAGTTATTTCTCATTTATTCTTTGACTGCAGATGAAATATTTGCTATTGTTGACTTGGAAGAATAAGATCTTGATGTTTCAATGTGGTTACACCACTGGAATGAGGGGAAAGCTCAGAGCTGCTCTTCTAGACAAGTTGCAAACTCAGGCCAGCATCACCGAGAAGATGGTGTTTGATTCATGCTGTGAAGATTCCTTTTGCTACTGAAGTGTTGAAGACTTAATTATGTTTTTAGATGATAGCTTAGATTCAGAAGCACAAGCTGAATTGTACAAACAAGGAAGCTGACTCAATGAGACACCCAAGACAGCCCAGCCCAGCCCCTTTCAAATGCGTTGCATAGATGATTGCTTTTCCTACAAGATTAAAAACTGAAGCAACATGAAGGGTTAGTATGTTTCACAATGGATTCTGATTTATCAAACATGATTAGTGGATTATGAATATGGATGTGATTTCTAAAAACAAAAGGAAGTTCAGGTGGTTCATTCTTCTTTAAAAGATTAATTGAAACTCAACGCAGCAGTAACAGCAACACAAATATATCGTGTGTTAAGTCAGGAAATACAGAAAAGGAGTGAGGGAAGGGAAAAATTGGAAAAAAACCAGGTGATCTTAGGAAGGATCGACTATGCCTCGGGTTTTACTGGAGTATTCTAAAGTAAAGGCAGTTTTAGGAGGGAAGAGAGTTGTCTAGATTCTTTCTTGACATTTATTATTAACCCTTATGCTTTAATTTAGTCCTAGAAAACTGAAGCTCAAATTTGACGGAGGGAGTTCCGTCTCAGCCATACTATTTGTCTTTTCCCTTTTGTCTCCAGACACAGCCCTCAAGGTTTGGCATTAATTCCCATCTGCAGGAACCACACTGGAGGTTCTTTATCACAGCAGGCTTCCCAGAGGCCAGCAATCTTCTACCAGCTGGTTAAGCTGGCTTTATAGCTGTGTTACATGGGAAGAAGTGCATAAAGGAGTAATTAGGGGACAAAAGAAGACCCAGTGCAGTTCTAGCAGGACTGCCTGGAGATGAAAAGACAGCGTTTTCGGAGCGAGGAGCTGGATGCAAAGAATAAAGTTGCTGATAATGATGAAAGCATCTGAGAGGTGGTGGCAGATCCAGTAAGGGCATACTAGGACAGCTAAGATCTTGGGCACTGGACACACAAGTGACCTCCAGCCATAGCTAAGGCCAAAATTCCATATTTTGGGGTTTTTTTTTTGCTTGAAAGGATAATGAATCTTATCTTCAGAACAGCTTTAAGGTGTTCCTCAAAAGGCAGCACAAACACAGCCAGTGACCATGTTTCCATTTGTGGACAAGAACGAAGAGCTACTCTTCTGTTGTCAAGGCCTTATACCTCTAAGCAATATCATATTTATCAAGATAGCACTCTGTCTAAGCATACAAGGTCTCCTGTGCTGATCACCATGGTATCTGAGTGTCTCATTTATTACAGAAACAAACAACTCACTTCAGGAACTAGTTAAGGTTGCTAAGTGACAACAATGTACTTACTTATCACATCATTTGCAAAACCCTCACACTTAAAAGCAAGGAAATGAATGATTAAGGACTCCTGAAACCCTATACTGCCCACATAATAAATCCATATTTTTTAAGTTGAGTACGAAGAAGTGCATTTTTATTTTTGCAAAATGCCTTCAAGCTTCACCTGTGGATTGTTTTCTTTATTGTTTCCCCTCTTTTATGTGATATTTCACTGCATTGATTTTAGGTGTACAAACATTTTCTTTCAAGAAATATTCATAAGTGGCAAATACGATTAGTTAGTTGAAGTATTTCCAATTATCATTACTATTGCATTTGTAAACAGTGAATATGTGTTCATTTTATGAAAAAGAAAGTTTCCGTAATATTGTTCTTCAAATCAACAATAATTTTGTAGGTGTGTTTCAGATTCTGTTTCAAAAGGCTGTGTTTTCTGTTTAAATTCTACAAGTGATCGCATAAAAGCATCTCTCTTGGGTCAGAATTAAAGTTTGTTGAGGTATCTTACAACGCACATTCCGTTGTATTGACAAAACAGTTTAAGTAAAATCCAAGTTCATCTAAAGTCAAGAAGAACTTTGACATTTCCTTTGGATGGGTCAGGATTTCACCCTTTATATATTTTATGTAGGCAATAAAAGATGCATGATGTACTTAATTATTTATCTCCTCGCTTTTAAGCACTTGGATTTTGTACGTAATGCAATGGGAACAACTGGGGCTGAGGGAGTAATGTGGTTACTTAATTTTAACTTGTTCGAGGAACAAAACTGCTTTTTGTTTCAAAAACTCCTATATCACTCACATGTTTTTTCCTGCTTTTCTGTCTTTTATTTTTGTGCTGGTAAATTAAGATTCAGGTCCTGCCTTTATTTCGAGTAAACCAGAGCTGTGTAGCTTAGAAAGATGGGAATCAACATCACTGGAGGAACCTCCCAAATGCTGGGAGGCTGTAGCTGAATGGGCTGGAGTAGGTTCAGCCTGGAGAAGAGGAGACTTAGAGGGGATCTCAGGGCTGTTCACTGCCTTCTCACGAAGGAAGGAGGTGAAACAGGGGCTGAGCTCTTCTCTCTTGTGACCTGTGATAGGACCAGAGGGAATGGCAGGAAGATGTGCCAGGGGAGGGTTAGATTAGACATTAGGAAGATGTTCTTCCTCCAGCGGGTGGTGGAGCCCTGGAACAGCTCCCCAGGGAAGCAGTCACAGCACCCACTCTGCCAGCATTCCAGAAGCATTTAGACAATGCCCTCAGTCACACAGGGTGAGTGTTGGGAGTGTCTTTTGCAGGAGCTGGACTCGATGGTCCTTTGGGTCCCTTCCAACTCAGGTAATTCTATGATTCTATGATTCTGTGATTCTATGATTCTATGGTTCTAGGTATTAGTTAGTTAAACTCAGGTTGTGGTCAGTTGTGATTGAGCTGATGATATCAGTAACCTCACTTTCTTCTCCTCTTTGCCAAGGAGGATACCTACATTTTTAACATGTACAAGTCCAGGCCCTCAGCTAGTGACAGTTCTCACAGTTCTCTGCCATGGTACAGATTCCCAAGCAGTCAGGACGTAAAAGAGAGGCCATGTTTTCAAAAGCACTCTCCTTCCCTCATCCCTGATTTTATAGTACTTGCAGGAAGAGTTTTAAGTGGACTCAGTGTTCATTGAGCTGTGCTCTCTCACAAAATGTGGCCACTCGCTTTGAGGTCTAAATGGGAGCTGGGTAATGTCACTTTGGTTGCTGGAAGAATTAGTCAATGACAAAAGAGTAGTCACTGCAGCTCTTCTCCATTAGCTTTCTCTTTCCTCCAACAATATCAATTATGGAAGCTCTAGCCCAAGGTTTCAAATAATAGCTATTTCTCTACAATGTTACTATTTTTGCACATAAAAATGCCTTTTGCATGAACCACTGTCAAGGTCTAATCTAATCTATTTATCTGTATTTACAAGGCACTTATCTTCTGCAGCATCTAAGTGCTCCACATGGATTAATAGACAGCGCTGTCATCCAAATATCACATTTTTAGGAGTTTTACAACCCACTGAAAAATCTCCTGGGCTAAAAACCTTCCTCTTGGAACCCATGTGAAATAGAAAGCAGGATGAAGACCATGGCAGTGCAGGGATGAAGAAAAACACTACGAAGAAAAACCTGATGTCAAAATTCTGTTTATATCAGTGGATTTTACACCAGCAGAGGTTTTTAAGTTGTGTCTCTCCTTGGTACATCAGAGGTTTGTGCCCAGCCCAGCAGGGCTGTTTACATCATCTGTATTAGGTTAAGATCTGGCCTCCCCTCCTTCTCATCCCCAGCGTTACCCTGCTGTCCCCTCTGGTCGCAAGCACGTTTAGAGGACTATTGTTTCTTGGAAGAGATCCTGAGCTCCCTCCAGCCATGGGTTTACTGTAGCAAAGAAAGAAATTCTGATTGCAAATCTGCCCTTCAGCTGCCTGGTGCTCACAGTGGATGGATTTCATCTGACTTAAGGGTACTGTGCTTTCTCCTATAAGAGAAAGCACCTTCTGGAAATACTCCTTGAGGAAACCATGAACTTCTCACTGCATTTTGGAGTGGGAGAGAGAAAACGGAGATCAGGGAGCACAGACACAGCAGGCTCTGAACCACTGGCTCTGAAGAGACTCTCCAGGACTCTGTGCTGTGCACTTCAGGGTTTGCTCCTGGTTTGCTTAGCCCTACTGCGATTCAACAGACTCAGTATCCAAACAAACAAGGGTTTAGCTGAAAAATAAATAAAGGCAGAACCCATAAATTCCCCTTTCTCCTTCCAAAGGATTTGTCTAGTTCGTATTTTTAGGATTAGATTTGCCTCTGTTGAGCACTTATGAGAAAGAATACAGAGAAACCTGTCTTGTTGTCCAGCATCTCCTTCTTCTCACTGTTCTACCACAGCCAGAATTTTCAAGCCAGCAAATGCCCCTTTCTCTTAAATTCTGCCTCTTCACTGTGTGATATGGTTGGACAGGAGAAAAAGTAGAGGAAAACTGGAGAGAAAATATCAGCCTTTAACACAGCAGTAGATAGACGCATTTTTAACATTAAAACAAAATAAATCTCTAGCTCTCCCTTTCCTTCACCCTTAATTTCTCTAAATGAGACACGTTCTGTGATGAATTCTCCCCAGGCAAAATAAAACCAGGTTTTCCTCTGATTTTGGTTGGTTGGGTCAGGCCACAACTGCCTGACAAGGCCCATATATCACAGGGCAGGCAGGAGTAATGGGGGAATTGGGAAGAGGGGGAGGTGGAGAGCACAACAAGAAAATTAAATCCTGAATATAGAAAGGAGAAAATGAATGGGTTTTGGTAAGGGAGAGATAAGAATGATTCCAGTGCCAAATTCCTCACGAGAGGTGGTGTTGTGTGGGAGAGAGGAAGAATTGCTTAGGAAGAGGTGGAAGAAAAAGATGTTATGAAAAACCAGCTGGGAGCCCATGGTAGGAATGCAGGTATCTGAACCTGGCTAAAAGTGGAGGCAGGTTTCTCAGCCACAAGAGAAGGCCCTGTTCAGAGCAGCTGTCACTATAATCTCGTAATTGGAAATAATTGGGATTCTGTCTCAAACCACAAAGCCCCGAATTAGCCAGTGCAGCCTCCACCAGGAAGCATCTGTTCCATCTCCAATGGCAACAGTTCAACTCCCACCACATCCAGCCTGCTCCCTCCAACCATCATCTGGCAGGCAATGCCCACTCCACCCTGAGCATCCTGCGAGGGTGTAGAGGGAGCGCAGGAAGAGGCAGGAGGAGGGTGAGAGCTACCGGTGGCCTTGAGAGCCAAGGTCATGGCTGGGATGCGGGGGAGTCGTGGTGTGGGGTGACCAAGGAGTGCAGGGGTTGCAGGGGACAGTGGGAGGATGGAGGGGAGAGAGCAGCCCTACTCCTGAGCACTGCTTGACAGCGGCTGTTCCAACATCACATGGCACAAAAGGCCCAGGGAAAGATTATTGGAATTAGTGCTTTTTGCTGGTTATGTTAAAAGCTCCTTTGTGCTGTACATATGCTCGTGTATAATTGAGATGGGGGTTTATTTATTTATTTTTGGGTTTACACAACAAGAGGAATGGGAAAAACAGTGATAATAGAACAGAAAGTTGAACAGAACACTTGAGCCTTTTGAGGTGCATTCTGTGAGGCGGGGAAGCAGGAAAAAATGGCAATGGAGAATATTTGAAGCAGGAAAGGGTGTATCCCCATTGAGCCTTGGCTGCTGATATGCAGTGAAGGACAGACTTTCCAAGAGAGTCAACAGACCAGACCATAGTCTGGTTATTTTCCTTCCTCACATCTTCCTGTGGGTTGAATGTGCCACATTCACCCCTTGAGGGTTACAGCTCCACCAGTGACATCCCAGTTCCCTCTCCATGCCTGTTCGAGTCACTCAACTGGCCAAACTGAGATGGAAAGCTGCTGGACAGCCTGGCTTCCCTTGGTCCCTGAGAGCCCTCAGCCACCACAAGGAAGGCAGAGCCAGCTGGAAAACTAAAAGTGGGATGGGGAAGCAGCCCATCAGCCATATGTGTGCAAAATTGCTGCAGCCAATGCACCAGAAGTAAATCCACCCAGGAGGTTTATGTTTTGTGATCATGCAGGGGATGGGTGATGCTTTTAAAACAAGAGGCCTAGACTTTTGCATAGACATTAATCTGTAGGGAAAAGTCTGAAAAGACCATCAAATTAATCGATTACTACAAAATACGTCATGCAGAGCGCTGTGCACTGCCTTCCCTTCTGCATGCTCTGGGCATCTTTCCTTCCATCCATGAATGTACTGGAGCCCTATAATTGGGGATTGCAGACATTGTGTGAAATAATTTTTATTGCCTGAAAAGAGATACCAAGTTAACAGATGCTTTTAAAGCACGTTCATCCTAACCTGGGTGCCTTGGAGCCATTTTTGCTCTAGTATTACACTTAGAGGTTTTTCATCCTGGAACTTGGGAGACTAAAGAGACTACGGAGGAGTCTGATGCATTTTGATAACAAATTGGATCAAATTGTCTGAGTACTCTTTGCCTAAGGCAGATGCTGCAATGAAGCTGGAAAACACTTGGAAAGATCTGATGCTTCTTTTTCTTATTTCTGCACAATGCTGAGATGGTGCAAAGGGGGACTTTTTTCTTCAGAAATCCTCTTTTGCTGACATTCCTTTGGCTTAATGGAGTTCAATAACTGAGTTATTCTAGCTTTCCTGGAGAAGTTTCACTAACACCCATTTTGCTTCCTGCCTGGTATCTTAATTAGGTGAGCAGGTTCTTAACATTTACCTGCCTATTTTGTAGTGTGAAGTTCAGCACTTCACAAACAATAGCTGAGTGTGATTTGGTTTTTTAAGGACATCAACTTACCTCTCAGCTTTGGACAAGAGGAAAGAGGATGGAAAGCCTTTGCTTTCCTTACTGGTATTATATGGGCACCCCTTATATCTCTCTTGAGATCAAGCCTGCTTTGTGCTTGGCACTGTGAACCTGTGACCTAAGAGATCATCTCTGTCTTAAAACATTTACTCAGCAGGGAACAGGTGAGATGGGGAATGAAAAGCCAAGAGCAGCAGAGGAAAGGTGTATCTAAAGTTACAGAGGCTGGAAATGTGTCTCATCAGGCTGATTTTTAAGCCCCAGAGACCACTGTCTATAAATAAGATCTACTTATAGCACCGCGCTGCACGTTTCCATGCCCAGGAGTGGTTCTGACTGTAAAAGGGTGGGAGAAAGGAAGAGAATCTGTAAATCATTGTATTTTGTTTGTACTGATGTGTAAACATCACTTTTTTGCTATTGAGATGTAGACATTTTCAAAATGTTGTCTTCAGCTCCCAAAATAAATGTCAAATTTCTAAAGTCTGCTTCACAGAGGAGAAAATTCATGACTAACCAAGTGCCAAATGACCACAGGGCACCTCTGGGAGAAAGCTGTTCTAATTAGTGTCCTAGATTAGTGAAAAATACACACTGGGGGTATTTGGGCCTCATTCATGGGTGCAGAGAAGAAGCAAACCACAGCTCTGTACCTGAACCTTCTTTCTATCTACCCAGCCTCAAATTGGCAGCACAAAGCTGTGCATTTATGCTCATGAGAATTCAGTGCTTAAGTCAAGATAATACAGCTCTTGAGAGAACTCTTCTTTTTCTCACTACACTAGAATTCAGATCAAATTACACCTTGTCTTTCACTTAGAGTACCTATATTTACTTTTTTCTTTTCTCCCCCTTAATCCAGTTTCCAGTTCATGTAGCTTAGAGTACTGCTTTCTATTGCTGACCTCTGTTCTGTAGATCACACCAATCCCATCTATAAATTAGTTCTTTTACTCAACATCAACACAATACAAACACTGTGATGGTGCCTTTACCTGACCACAATCCTGAATCAATCCCGTTCCTTTCTTCTGCCTAAATCAGTGATGATCTGTACCACCAATGGTCCAACTGTTTTACTTTAAAGATGGGATCTTGATATGGAATTGGGGCATCTTTCTGCCTGTATATGTGATATCATCAATATGCCAACAGCCCTCCCATTAGGGTCCTTTACACCACAGACATTGTCAAGTCATTGTGTGGCCTGAAATTCCACATTGTTTGGAAGCTGAGCTTTTCAGTCCTTGCTAATAAAAGCTTAAGAGGTGCTTAGGAAAAGCCTGTAATAAATTGTGATAACTATCGCTTGATATGGTGTTAGAGATCATTTATTTTTGTTTGCTAAAAAAGTATTTAAGGGTGGGGGAAGCTGTTCACAAATTTGTTTTGACTTCCTCAAACAGCTAATCTGGAACCAGAGCAAGTCAGAAAGATAATATCACATTTCGGCATTTTAGAAATGAAGACTCTCTTCAAAAGAAAACAATGTTTTCTGTTATCCAAATTGTATTTATCTTAAGCATTAGGATTCCCAAAGATGAAAAGATTTTTTGATGTTTAATGGAAAACAAAAAGTTTGCAGTGAGCCTAAGAAAAATTACCCTTTCCTTTTATTATCACAAGGAAAAGCTGCTGGGGAAAAAAATGCATAATCCATATTGTTTTGTGTGAATTCCAAGTGTTTCTTTACCCCCTTGCTTTGCCCAGGAAAGCAATGAGAAAGCTTTGCAGAGAGACACTAGTCCTAAAGGATGTCTTACTGCAAAGAATCATATTGAGTTTCGAGGCATAAGGCTCCATTTTTTTCCACTTTATCCCTTCACAAGCACACTGAGAGCAAGCTTTATAAATCAATCAGACACCAAGGACAAAATTGTTTGCTGAGATACACATGCTTCATTCTTAGGGACAAGGCCTCAGCATTTGTGATTCTGGCTGGGTGGGACTCATACCCAGAAGGGATGTGGCTGAGAAATCACTTTCCATTTGTTAAGACACTCACTTAACTGCACTCGACAGGAGTGTGAGGACAGAGCTAGCGGCCTTGAACCACTTGTTAGTTAAAGAGGACTGCAAAATGTTAGAGTGTTATGAGCATCAGCAGAGGCAGCAGAGGATTGGCAAGTCCTGGTGGTAGCGCAGCAGCCCAGGCAAGTCATTCCCAGGATGGCTGCTTTTCAGACATTTCATGAGGAGGAAAATTACAAAGTAGAAGAAATATTTTTGTGCAGGCAAAATATTTCCTTCCTCCCCCCCATATTTTCTTGTTCTGTACCAAATAAACTGTACCATGAGGATGCCATTTTTAAGGACGTCCTGTGATCATTTATGTAAAACTATCAGCAGTATCAGCTTGCATTATCCATAATTATTTCTCTTTGCTAGAAATTGAACTGCAAGGCCTCCTCTGTTTTTAGTACTACTACTACTAATGAAAATATAAACAAAGAATATCAGTGTGAACATCACAACTAGCTACCAACATCTGCCTGTTGATTTTAAGAGGTGTCAGAGCAGGAAAAGGTAATTTGTGACTGAGATATGCACAGTGTCCCCTGCTTAGGAGACAGGAAAAACACAGGCTTTTATTATTCTTATAAAAATCTCTCAATCTAAAGTACCTATCCAAAAAGTCCTTCAAAGCACACAACATCCTCAGCACAACTTGGAGCAACCTGGATGCAGTCACAGATGGGCTCTGTCTGCCTTTAGAAAAACCCAGACTGCACAGTCAGGGTGCAAGTTGGTGAAAAGATAAAGAGCAACCAGGCATAACCTGACTTGCAAATCCGTGCTGAGCCGTTGGTCGTTTGGTCTATTTGTGTCTGTGGACCCACTTGGAAATAGGTGAGCTGGTAGGAAATTGCAGTAGCCACCTCAAAGCAGAGACCTCTGAGAAGGAGTCCAACACTGAGCCATTGAGGGGATGCAGGAAATTCTGATGGCAGCAATCCTGCACAAGGGACACAGTAGTGCAATGCAGGGTAGCAAACACATTTAGGTTTCACCTCCACCACACATCAAGCCCTGAAGAGTGCTTAAGGGCTTAGTGAGGCTGCCAGAAACACCAAGGCAGATTATCTGCCAGGAAGCAGAGCACTCTGTCGTGGCTGCTTGGGTGCAGTACAGAAACAGGCTGGGTTATAAACTCAATTATCTACTTGTTTCAATTTCTGCCATAGGCCGGGGTTTCCATAGGACACCCTCTTGTGGTATACAGTTCTCTCAAGCTACAGTATGTGGCAAACCCTTATGCTCACCCTGGCCCCTCTTTCAAAACTCAACTTGTCCACGAAGAAGGAGAACCAGTCAGAGCTTTTGATGTGTTCCCAGAGGTGTGTGAAAGGAAAATCTCAGCCACCAATCATCCTTTCAGAGTCCCTCAGCTGGAATTCTTCATGAGTCTGATCAAGGTGGAAAAAGTTTGACAGCCTTATGGGTTTCTTTACCCTCCTTTTCTTGTTTCCCCCCTCCACTTCAGGCTCAGGAATGCCCCCTTGCTCCAGTGCTACCCAAGAAACTGGTCTCTTGGATATTTGGAGATGCTTCTTGGATTCCCTTTCTTGAAAAGGTTCTCACATTGGAGGCAGAGATGTGGGAAGGAGCACAAAGGGCTCTGACACTATTCAACCGTTATCCACCCTGATTAATTTTACAGCTAATGACTCTCCAGACACGGTGATGAATGGGGCTCTGTCGGTGACAAAAAAAATTGAACTTTTACTAATTAAGTAGAACATCTTCATAGGGTGAAAGGTTTTGCTAACCAAAGTAACTCACAAAGAATTATGTTGGCTAGAGACTGCTGCTGAGATCCGACAGAGAAGGGAGGGAGAGGTATAAAATATTCACTGCAGCTACCAGTCCAAGATTTCACTCCCAGGTTGTCTCTGCACAGAGGATACTCTGCCACATTGCTTGGGCTGTAGCCCACTTCTCCCTCAGAAGAACAGGGCTGAAACTCTATGCATGCATCCCTGCCTGCACAGAAAAATGAAGCAGCACTAGGAATTTGTGTTATTTGTTGCAATCTCCCTATGAGGACACACAGGATGGTGTGAGGTCTGTAGTGCTGCAAGGATGTGGCTTTCTGACTTCTCTTCACATGGATAACACTGAGATGCTACACTGGGTACACTGCAAATTCCCTCTCTCAGGAAGGAGAGCAACCTCAATAGATCAGGATGAGTGAAAATGTGGCCCTTGTGGAAATGCCACATAAAGGACTTAAAGTCTGACTGAACAAAATTAATCCACTTTGGAAGTAGCAGGAGTAGTGTGTCCTGGGATACAAGAAGAGATGGAAAAGAGGTGGTGGAGCTGTGAAGGTCTACAACCACCCCATCATATGCTGAGAGTGGAGAATCACCACCTGAGGCTGCACTGGTCAGAGGGCAACAGGTCTCTATGGCTTTTCCTCACGTGCCCATAGTGGTGCAGGGACTCCTGTCCCTGGGGAGCTGGAAAGCTGAGCCAGGAGCTGTGTTTGCTCCACTGAGCCCCTCTGGGTAATGTTTCTCTCTGAACTGCCAGAGCCATGTTGCAGCAGTCATGGGGGTCCTGATCCAAGAAACATGTCCCAGCCAGGTCATGGATGAGGAAAGTGATGTGTTTTATATAGAGCACTGGTCAAGGGTGAAACAGCAAACTGTCTGGATCTTTCCTCCCCATAAGCTCTGGAAAAGAGTGCTTGAAATGAGTCAGTGTTGAAATCAATGAGCAGTGGTGATTTCCACCTGATGAAGATTTGCCCCTGTGTTCTGCAGCCTTGCCTTTTTTTCCTTTCCCCTCCCCTTTGCAACCAACTTCACACTTGCTGCAATGCTCATTACTTTATAATTCTATTGTCGTCCTTTCATGGGGAGATTTGTGGTGTTTTAACCAAGAAACCTACATTAAAATATTGAAATAGGTCATTAAATATTTATTTTCTTCAGCTACTTGTAAAGGCAGAAGGAAATTGGGGAAAAAGCTGTCAGAAAGGAGCATAATATTCACATTTTTTGAAGAGGCTGTTTATGGTTATGTTGCCCGAGGGACCTGCAAAGACAGAATCACAGAGGCCATGATGTTAACTTTTCCTCCTTTCACTGTCTCATTCTCCAGTGGCCTTTTTCTATTCTAGGATTCAGGTTGTGCTTAATTTTCCCCTCTTCTTCTCCAGCATAGATCAAGATTAGCTTCATTCAGGCTGGTCAGTGAAACAGACAAAGACACAGATGCTCAGACATAAATATGGGGATTGACCCCCACCTGTTTGCCCCTGAACAGTTCTCCTGTGCCAGTCCCTGCTTCTCTCAGTGTGTGCTGATGGAAACAAAGAACAGCTCTGCCACAGGCACTGGGGATGTGTTGACACAGAATTAGTGCGACACTTGTGTGGAGACCGAGGGTTACACTTCCAGCTTCTGAACAGGCTGCTTATTCCTTTTCCATCTGCACTTGAAGGAGGCATGGAGATGAGGAAAGATGGCAGGAATTACCTTCACAAGTAGCAGGCAGCAAATCATCATCAAACACTTGCTATCCTTGAAGGAAACTACCAAGGGATCTCTACTAACGCTGAGTGCTGGGGTCTCTGGTAATGTCAAGCACCAGCCAAAGGGATGCTGTGACTCGAGGTGGGGGCACAGTCATAAATTTTCCCCTTAGCATGGCTTTAAGGATTTTCTTTGGAATTCTGAATTCTTATATCCACAGTGACAATTCCATTTTCCACAGACCTCCAATATGACAAGTCTGAGAACTGCTGTCAAATGGCCTCTTTTTAGCCCAAACCCTAATCTTTGAAGATCCATGTGTGATGCCACTGTCAGTAGAGACAGACTCAGTTTGCCATGAGCCCTGGCCACTGAAGAATTAGATTTCCACCTTCAAGGGGATGTGGTCTCCAGTAGAGACTGTGTTTCTCCACTTCTGTCTTAAACACTCTCTCTCCAGTGTCAAGCCTCCATTTCTGGGGTGCTTAACAATTTACTTACAGCAGCCTGCTTTGCCCTGTACTCACACACACACAGAGTTCTGGACATGCTGGGCTGTTGTCACCTGATTTTTAGGGCTCTTCATTTTTATCTGCAGGTGACAGATAGAGCCAAATGATCATGGAAACAAAACTCAAATAACCCAACTGTCTGCAAAGCAGCTGGTCAAGCACAATCAGCAAACAAAAATCCACTGGAGCTTGTTCTGCGTGAATTGGTGAGGCCACACCTCGAGTACTGGGTTCAGTTCTGGGCCCCTCGGTACAGGAAGGATCTTGGGGGGCTGGAGCATGTCCAGAGAAGGGCAACCAGGCTGGTGAAGGGGCTGGAGAGCAAGTCCTAGGAGGAGTGGCTGAGGGAACTGGGGTTGTTTAGCCTTGAGGAGACTGAGGGGAGATCTCATCGCTGTCTGCAACTCTGTGAAAGGAGGTTGTAGTGAGGTGAGTGTTGGTCTCTTCTCACGAGTGACAGGTGACAGAATGAGAGGAAATGGCCTCAAGTTGCACCAGGGGAGGTTTAGATTGGACATCAGGAAAAATTTCTTCACTAAAAGGGTTCTCAGGCACTGGCAGAGGCTGCCCAGGGAGGTGGTGGAGTCACCATTCCTGGAGGTGTTTAGAAGATGAGTAGATGAGTTTTGTAGGGATATAGTTTGGGAAGGGGACAGGTACAGTTGGAGTTGATGATCTCAGAGGCCTTTTCCAACCTTATAATTCTCTGATTCTAAGTCACTGGGTTAAAGAGCAGGTGTCTGGAGCACCTGCTTGGTTCACCTGTCTTAACACACCTATACATGAAGGTCAGTGATATTTTCTGGCTGTGGAGCCATAGTACAAAACAGCACCACCATTATCAGACACTTTGCACTCAACATCCCAAAATTCAACACAGGAAGAGTTGAGTTGTTCACAGAGGTCACTCAGAGAAAGGGAGGACATCCCACATGTAGGATGCTGTCGTGGAAACTGTTGCAGACTCCATCCCAAATATTGCATCCTTTTTCCTTCATTACCTGATTAGAAAACATCCCCCTTCTTAAGAAAAGCAAGCTGATCCAATGGAAGGTGTCCCTGGTTCCCAGGGGTGGGAACTAAAGGATTTCTAAGGTCCCTTCCAACCCAAACACTTCTAGGATTCTGTGAAAAATATCAAACTTTGCTTACACATGTGAAGTGTTCATCAGATAAAAAAACTGAAAGAGAAGGAAAAACAATGATATCTGAAACCATCTCAGCTACAGGAGATGAATAAGATCTGTTCACATGTAAAGTGGGAGACTTTTTAGCCCAGCTTTGGTAGATGCCTGGAATGGGACCCTCCCTGCCAGGAATCCTGGCCATGGTCACACTATGTAAGTATGGGGCAGCTGGTAGTGCCAGAGCAAGGGCTGCACTGCAGTAGGGGGTGTGGGGGAAGCAGAAAACACTGAGCCCTACAGCAGAGATAGGATTATTTGGATTTTCCAACTCATTACATCAGGTATCATTTTCCCTTCCCATCAGTCCCTAAAAATGCTTACAATCAGTAATTTGCCTTCAGAAAATTAATCATCATTTCCCAGTAATTTTATTTTCATTGAATCACAGCTCAGATATGACTGTGTTTTTGGTGTGTAGAAATTAAATATTTCACCCCCAAGACATCCAGTTTCAAACAGCCTTTTCAAAAGAAAGGGTTTTTTTCTTCTTTTCATTTTACTTTGGGACTTTTTCTCAGTGCTCAGGTTTTTTGACAAAACAAATTAGCACAGAAAATACAATACTAAGCTGGCACTCCCTGTGACATTCTCTAATAATAATTAAATGAATTGTTTTGAGCTGCTCAGCACTTTGATGTGTTTCAGGTGCTTTTCCCCTTGTCTGTCTGGGAAATGGGGGAGCTTGTGCCAGGTGTTGGGCAAGGTACAGGGGAATAGAAAAAGGAAGATTTCTTTGAGACACAAATATGATCCCCATTATGCATGACTCAGCACCTCGTGTCAAAATCTGGCCCATATCAAAAAGAACACAAAAGGCTGATCACAATGAGCAATAATCCAAAAATGCGCTGGCGAGAGGACCGTACGGTGCATTTCAGAGTGGGGCATGACAATTAGAGCTGTGCAAGATAGTCACAGGGACAAAAATAGATCCAATTCCAACTGGAAGGTGCCTTTGAAATTTGGGATTTGCATTTTTTTTGTGTGAATGCTTTCAACTCAAAAATAGCAACTTGATTAAATAGAAAAGGTAAAGTGTGAGGATAAAAATAAATATTACTTCATTTTAACAATAATATATCTAAATCTGGAAGAAACCCAGGAGTATTGCTTGTGCAAGATTTAGCACAAAGGGCTGTGCTTTGTTTCATTTTGCTTTAACAAATCCATTTTTAATTCTAATCACTATAAGAGAAATACTGTATCTCCTTTCCATTCAGCAGTCAGAGAAAAGACACCTTAGATTAAGAGGATGCCCAGTGATAGCAGGAACCCACGTGCATGTTCTTGATACTCCACTGACTTCTGGGGGATCAAATGGGCTCAGTTTTTTATAGTTAGTTAAGGACTTAGTGGGATTCTCAGATGCACTTCAGAGCCTGACAGCCATACAGGTATTTCTTTGCATGTTTCTCAACCTCTGCCCCACAGGTGCTGGGGGTGGCAGGATTTCCTCAGCTCCCATAAAAAAAGACAGTGAAATGCTTGTGTAAGGCATTGGAGAAAATCAGAGAAGATTTAAAGACAGGTGTAGCCATCAGCTTTGAAAGAGCTTGGTTAAAGAAAAAAATAAGTCTAAAAAGCATTCTCCAGTTTTCACCCATGACAATCCAGCCTTTTGACTTTGTCCCACTGGCTTTCATGCAGGGAGGGAAGATGGGCCCTTCTTGGAACGGGGTGTCCATCCCATGCAACTCAAAGACCTTATTTGCAATTCTCATTATTAATATTTCAGACTGGATTTTAAAGATGCTTCCTGCAGCTACTATTTTGACTCTTTCAACCCTCTTCTGGTTACTGCGGTCTTTTGAAGCTACCGGTCTGTGCTCTGCTGTGATAGCCCCAAAGGTTCAACACATTAATCACCTTTCTTTCTACTTTCTTTCACTATAAGAATAGGAAATTTCCTTCCCAACACTTCTTAGGAAGTGGCCTGTATGTGGGCAAAGTCCCCATCCTGGCTGCCGGATTCCTTGCCTCGATCCCTTTCTCAACCCTGTAGCTCTTAGCAGTTGCGTTCTGCCTCAGATAAAAATGGCTTCATGCTTCTCCTGGTTTTTATTCTGTTACTTGCATCTAACAACATTTTCCAAGGTATTTTAGGAGGCTCATACATCATTAGGACACACAGCTGATGCTTGAAATTGTAACATTTTCCACATTTTGTAAAACAGCTCTTTACCGAACGGGTGCTCCTGTGTTTCATCACTCTTGTAACTTCTCTTTGTCCCACTTCTGTCCCAGACCTCCACATGTATCTCAATCCCATATTGATGCTTTAATATCTCATGCTCCTGGTTCCTTTTCTACATGGAGGGAGTGAAACAGGAGAACTTGTTCAGAAGCAGAAAGGAATCTTGTGTTTATTGCTCTTGAGAACATCCCACTCAGTTATAATTTTGACTGGACTCTGTCAGCCCAGTGATATATTCAGTCTTGGTCACAATTTGATACAAAAATCCTTAAAACAAATCCCAGGACAGCAAGGAAGGAAGGTCACACAGGCAGCTCTCAATGCTGACAACATTCACCAGTTTAGCAGCTTTCTGGTAAAACAAAGGAGAACTGGAGTCCACACTTTCCCCTAACATTTCATTCAAAAGGAAAATACTGCTCTTTCAGAGTTCTGATTGATTTCATCTGTTGGAATGGGTGGAGAGACTGGGTCTGACTCTGATTAAGATGATCAGCACCACTCTCTCTGCACTCTTCTTTGGCTTTCTCACACTCTAACATTTATATGGAGAAATGAGGTCATTCTGGAGTGTTTTGGAATGAGAGAGATAGCACATTTCATGGCTGAAAGGAAGCTATGACTGGGGCCATCTCCAATGGTGATGGATTTTTGCAGATACCCAAGATCATTACCAAAAATCTGAAGCATGTGCACCAAGGTCAGCCGATGAAAGCTCACTGTGACAAACAAGCTTGACCTGAGCATTATTTGATGGGACTTGCAAAATAATCTCCCTTCTAAAATAACTGTTTTCAGGCCAATCAAATGACAATGGTGCTGAACTCCAAAGCATGCCCAGCTCACTGCGGCGCTGCCTGCTTTGCCAGCTGCGTTAAAGCCCTCAGAGCTTTGGACAGGGATAACAGAGCAGAGAGAAAGGGTTGAACAGAACCCATGAAAGCATCACTGACCCACCCAGAGCTGTCTTTTGCCATGACCCATTTCCCATTTCCTTTCTCCCCATGTTCCTGGAGCTGTGAAAATCTCAAAAGCAAAGAGTTGACCACGCTGATGTAGATGAAGGACAATATTCCCAAACTGCCTCTTGCAAGAATTTTTGCATTTAATTGCTTACAAGATTGGACTTCTCACCTAATGCCTTAGAAATGCTGAAGATAAGCTCAAGCTGACCCCACTTGTGATGTAAAAGGCAGCTCAGGGAGTTGCTTTGAACACTGTTTCTCCCAGGGAAGCAGAAATCTCAAGGCAGATGATCTTGGTGAGCACCTTCAATGACAACTTCTATCAGACAGCTCTAATCTAAGTAGTCACTGACCACCCCAACGCAGAAACCTTCTCCTCTGCCTCTCCACGTACCATCAACAGAAAGGCACACTGGTCATTTTATTTAACACCTTTTTCTTTTCATCTTTCTTGGGTGACAAATTGCATGAGACATACAGAGGAAGGACGTGGTGGTTAGGGCTCAAATCTGAGACAAGAAAAATGTCAGTGGCTATTTTTACCTCTGCCTCAGACAAAACACTTGCCTCAGAGCAGCCATTCACACTCTGCTTTATTTTTTTTCCCTTTTTTTTTCCTTTCAGTTGTGTTTGTGGCACTTTGGAAATGCTTAGGTAAAAGGGTGAATTGTCATCACTTTCTACTCTACTCAACTCTGCGAAAAAGGATCACTTGGACTTCAGGAAGCCTGGCTTTTCAATTTCTGTTCTTATGTGACTCCCAGAAAGTTCTGAATATCAGGAAGCTCAGATAACCCTGCTGTTTCTCTTTGTAAGTCTGGCTTCTATTTAATTGTCCATACTGAGAAATATTATCATCCTAAAGGATCTCCAATATTTCAACTGTCGGACTCTCTCTAAGCCAAGAGGCAGTAGGAAGTCCCTAAATCCTCGTGTCTTCTAGAAATATGGTAGGAATTATGGACCATTGCTCAACAGAATGCAACAATACTTTGCTATAGCAAAGGGTAGAACTGAAATTAACCTGAGTTAACCTTTAATCGCGTGACCAAGGAGACTAAACCCAAAGGTAAATCTACCTTTACTCTGTGAGCCACCACTATTTTTCTCCCTCTTTCCTTCTCCCTTCCAAAAGGCAGAGTGGCAGAAAAAAAGATCAAGAAAAAAACAAGCCTCCACTGCCACTGCCAAACCCCTCTACTGCAAACACCAGCCCTGAAAGTTTGTTGCAATGTCAGCAGGAAAAGCAATATCGGCCTCTTAAAAATTAATATGATGCTCACTTGCTGTCTAGTTCCTCCTCTGCTTGTCAATAATTCTGTTCATTCCACGAATATTAAACCTGTTTGCCAGAGCCCTTAATGTGACAAGAAGCTGATGCCTGAAAGCACGATTACTTTCAACTACACATCATATTTAATTTATTACATAACCTGGTGTTATTGCTTTTATTGATGAACTGTACAGTGTAAAATGATTATTTGTTAAAGATTTCACTGTAGTAAAGGAAAAAGAAAATAAAAGAAGAAGAAGAAGAAAAATCTTTACTGCTCCAAAAAAAGCTAGTAGTAAATGTTATTTTCTGAAAAGATTCAGGAATGGGAGTTACTATTATTGCCTGATTTTTGGCTTCACACATTCTTTGCACAGCAGAACAGATCCACCTTCCTCCATCACTTAATTCAATCCCCTTACTGAAACAGAAACAAGGAATAGAGTGAGGCTTCTCCTGATGGGATGATGTATATGTGACTGTTCCAAGCTCTACATTATTAAATCTAGGTGGTTTATTTAGGCTGGACAATCTAAATCCCACATCTGATTAAGCTCCATCTTTTCCTTTGTATTACTGTAATGTGATAAGAGCTTGTTGGTATCGTTTTCTTATACTGAGAGACTGGCTTTTTGGCCCAGCTATGACACAAATGTGTTACAACACCACACATGGGCAAAATGAAAGATGAGATTCCTGCCTTGAAAGAGCATATACACTGATTTAAAAGTTAGGATAAAAGAGGGGTTTTTATGCACATGAGAAACGATGGACCAGAGATGAACTGAAATTAGTGTTCATGCTGTAACTTAATTTCAATAAAGACACCATTTATTTGGCTTCCAAGTTGTTCACTGGTGTGGGCTGTCTTTTTATGGCCTCTAAAGGAAATAGATATCTTAGATGACTCCTGTGAATGCTGGTGTTGAGACACTGGATAATCCCCACTATCTGTTTCCCATTTTAGGCTTTTAGTTCAGAGGCATAAATGACAAACATGAAAAATGCAGAGTCCCATTTGGGTAAGCCAGAGAGGCTGTGGTCCTTCTCTGACATTCCAGCTCCTAAGGAGAGGACACTGACTTTCAGCTCTGAGTAGCCATCTGCAGCTTTCATTGAACCTCTACGGATCTTGCCTTCCTAATTCTAGACCCCGACACAGTGACAGTGATTATCCTATGCAGAAGTGATTACAGCAGGAGGCTGTACAGCAGAGGAGCCAAGACATCCCCAGCAGAAAGTCCCAGTGAAGTATTTTAGTCCTAGTGCCATCCAGACATACATGGTTTCAACTTAAGTGGAGAGGGAGGGGGTGAAGTCCACTTTATAGGAAAATGGGTTTAAAAAACCCAAAACACAAAGGAAATGCATTACTCAGCCCCGTGTTTTAGAAATGAATTATCTCTCAACTCCTGAAACCATGATATCAGCTGGAGTTTTATCTCTGGTTTCATTCAGGTAATAACAGTGTTTTGAACAGAAGAAACCTGACGTCTGCAACCCAGATGTCCCTCCTGATTAGAAAGTGCACTGCATTTCCATAACATGCTGGGAGAAATGTAGTCTCAGAAGAATTCTTGGAATCTTTGAATACTGAAATGTATGCAATGATGAATTCAACCTGCTGCTTAAAGATATTTCTCTTGCTAATTGGTTATAAACAATACCACTGATGGCATCAATGTGTGAAACAAGAATTAAGAGATAAGGAAGTCTGGTTTTGGATGTATTTCTGTCTCATGACTGGTTGCAAATACTGACTGAAGACCTTGTTGAAGCTTTTCTGAAATAGGTCTTTCCCTGTAGAGCTTTTCTTTTCTGAAAATCTTGGACCTCATGGTGCAACTTTATTCACCAGGAACTTCATAGAGTCTCCTGATTCCATCCAGGTGTCTGACTCCAAAAAAAACAGAAGCAAAAAATGTGAACATGTCCTTTGCAGGGTTTTGGCTCAAGCTGAATTTCCCCAGGAGAAATGAGATTTTTGGGGTAAAAAAAGGGATTACAAACACAAATGGTCTGCAGTTCCCAGAAAGATTTCAATAATAGGAATGACTCAATTTGCCATTTCATTGCCTTTATGACTCCTGCCACTTTCTGCCTTCCAGATTCCAAGAAGATCTTAACTGGGGTTCTGGGAAGCACAAGAGAACTTCAGCTTCTGATCACATAAAAGGAATAGAATAACAAAAAAAAAACAAAGAAGGAAGGGAAAAGCAAGGTAGAATAAAGCAATGAGAAAAAAAATAGCTAGAGAGATGATAAAATTTCTAGATGGCCCAGGGAGTTCTGTCCATCCCAGGACACGGGTGTTTATCTGAATAAGGATCTTCCTGCTGTGTCATATGAGCCGTCCCCTGTCTCCATTGTCTCTTTCCCTTTTCCCTTCCATCATTTTTCAATAGCAAAGTCTTCAACATGAGTTCTCCTGCTCTCCAGAGGGTCTACTGAGCCATGCAGGTCACCGAGGTGAACGGGAGATACAGTGGTTCACGACCAGCTTTGCCAAGCAGGCTTTGGGTTGTGATTAGTTACCAAACACATTGCTGCTCCTCCTGGTAACCCAGCCAGTCCCTCCCACACATGTGCTTATGTACAAATGCAGCCAGTCCGCTGTCCATTCATATTCTGAAGGACATAAAAGATGCCTCACCATTACCTTTACTTAAATACCCATCCCTGATTCTTGTCATCCAAACTGAACGCTTGGGTAATTAAAAGGAAAGCAGGTATGGGAGTTCTGGTTTTGTTTTTAAAACTCTCCCTCATCTCTAAGGAATTTAGCAGAGTTCACTTCTCGATTGCTTTTTTGATTTCTTCCCTGACAATTTTCTTTGTGCCAGGGACGTGGTGTTGACCTCCAGCAGCAGAACTTTTCCTTTGTTCCCAGCGCTGTCCCGAAGCGCCGTGCAACTCATTGAAAATCCATTAATTCTCTGTCTGCGCCCTATCAGATTAAAACTTCTCTTCAAATAACATTTCAAATATCAGTTGCTTCGCCTTAATATCTTTCTTCCATAACATTTCTCACAGCTCCACACACACACTTTGCTCCCCTGGGTAATTCCCTTTTCTATGCGTATTGTTGATTCTTTAAGAACACACAGGCTTCTCTCCCTCTTTTTGCTGATATTCTCTACTGCATCCTGATCTCTCCTACTTCATCCCCTCTTCCTCTCAAGCTTATTCTCTTCTTTTAATATGATCTGGGGCAGCAGGTCTTTTCTACATTTCCCAGAGTCCCAAATTACAGCCCCAATAGATACCTGCAGTTACAAGAGATCTCCTACTTGGCCACCCTGCAAAAGTTACTCAGCTGCATGTTTGGCAAAACAGCAGCCACTGAATTTGCTGGAACCATGTATGTAGATGCAGCAAAACATGTTTCTGAGCAAGCCTGGAAGACCCACATCAGTGATTTCCCTACCAACCGAGACATTCCCATTTTCACTTGACTGATTTCCAATCCCTTGTGGCTGGACTGCATCTCCGGGGAATGAGGAGACTATGAGGTGTTTCACAGCCCACCAACCCCACAGCCAAGCCTGGGCTGTGTCTCCACAGCCTCTGTCACAAGACTTTTGTAGGTGGTAGCTCATTTTTATTTCCATCACTGGGCTCCAGAAGTTATGGGATGCAGCACGGAGATCATGACTCAGTACATCCTCCCCTCGCTCAGCCAACACCTTCCAGATTTGGAGCAGCAGAGCTTGGATGTAGGTTCAGTGTCAGTAGGCATGGGCTTGTGTAGGAGAGAGACAAAAAGAGATGACAAAGACTTGATGCTGTTAGAAACTGTCCTGACGTCATTGAGGACCTTCCAGCCTCTGCCCAGAGGCAAAAATTATCCTGGGCCCAATGGAGTTTGTTACAGTTTCTCCTTTCTTCCTTAACACTTGTCAAAGTGCTTATCTAACTTCCTCACTCCCTTAATCCTCCTCTTCTCTCCTGCTGCTTGGCTGGCAGAGATCTGTATCTGCTTTGGTTGGGGTGGCAGGAGGCTGTGGCAGTGCTGATAGACAGGCTTCATCCCAGGGAAATGTAATGAAGCAGAAGAAGACAGTGGAGGCAGTAGATTTCTTTGTGGGGGTAATGGTGATAACCCATAACAACCATCTCCTGCACAGGCAAGAAGTGTGTTTACCCAGGAAAAGAAGGTGGAAATGGGAAATGTGGTTTAGAGAAACCAAGTTCCACAGGGTAGGTAGAATGGAAAGGCCAGACCTGGGTTAGATCAGCACCTTCTTGCAGTTCCACTCCCAGCAGGGAACTGGACAACATCCTTGGCCTCATGGCAAGGGTAGGATGGGACACAGCCATCTCAAGTGAGCCTCGTTTTGTGGACCTAAGCACTGCCAAATGTGGGGGACACTAAAGGTGCTTCTGAAAAGATCATTTTCAGCTCTCCATCCCCAAGACTTTGACCCCTGCTAGAGCAACAAGCCATAACCCTAAAGCCAGACAAAGCATGAGGCCTTTTGCTTCATTATGTGCTCAAGACATTTTTATCCCCATGTGGACTGGGACTCAACTAACCCCCACGCCGATTTTCAGCTGGCATTTCTCCACTAAGACAAATCCCCACAAGTTCCAATCCCTGCTGATCCTACAGTAGTTTAGGATATGGTGCATCCAAGCATTAACACAGCCAATTTTTTTTCTGAGTGACTAAGGCAAGGGAGTTTGGTGGGACAGAATTATCTAACTTGGTCCTAAATATGCAAGAGAAAAACACAAATCCCTGCATACATACCCTTCATTGCATTTGGAAAGAGGTTGCCCACAGAGAGAAGGAATACTCCATAGGGATGTAAACCTGGGCAAGATGGAATAGACTCAGTTGAGCAAGTATTTTAAAATACATTATTTATCAGAGGAGTTTATCTTCTATTTTTGCTTACGGTATTCTTCAGATTATGACTTTTTCTTACAGTCCTTCATTATTCAAGCACAGTTGAGGATTTGTGTGTGTGTGTGTGTGTGTGTGTGTGTATATATATATATACACACACACATAAAATCTCCAAGGATTTATCAGAAGAGGTTTTAGTTAGGCTCAGTGTTTCAATTGCAGTGGTCATATGCCCCTGGCCTTACTAGGAGGAGGTTGCAATCATTGCTGAACAACCACACATAGTGATTTTGTAATTCATGTTTATCTGGAAAAATTCTGTGATGTAAGTGTTTATTGCTGCTGTTATTATTGTTTATATTATAATAGAAGGAGGAGCTCCGTTGTCCCTGGCCTCCTGGTGGACACAGAAGGGTGAGAGACAACTAAAGGAACTTCATTATATATTTGGAGAATGTATTAATACCAACATTACCGTTATATTCTTTCTGCCTGATATTTTTTCCTGAACTGAATACTTAATTCTTCTTCAAGGGCCAGCTTTAGCCTATGCAGGGCCCTGTGTGAAATCAGCACAGTGTACTCGTAGAGGAAAATTATACAGAGGGGAGTATTAGGGGCTGGATTTATGAAAGCTATATATATATATAAAAATCTGGACCCACACTGACCTTTTTCTACTTCTAGGCATTTATCTAGACCTAGTCTAGAGGCACAAACAGAGTGAGAATTAGTTGGGTCAGCTCCATTACCAACTAATCTTAAAAGACTTTATTTTGCAATTTACTAACCATTGTTAGTGCCTCAATCAATAGCCAGGTTGTGCAATTTGCTTTCACCTTGTCTCGAAATTCAAAACAGATAGAAGGTTCTTCCACTAAAACGGCTTCCAAAGGCTGGTTATGCCCTAAAATGAAATTTTAGGGGGAAGAATGGTACCCTTAAAGTCAGCTTGCCTTATCCTTCAGCACACCAAAAATCAGGGCACAGCGAAATATTTCTCAATGCTTCTCCTAAAGCCTAGTACCCTGATTTTCACTGGTTTTGGACAAGGGACTAAATCCTGGCCCTGTTCAAAGCAATGGTAAAACTCAGAAATGTCAATCCCCTAATGATGCCTACAGCTTCAAAAGGAAAGGAAAGAAAAGAAAAGGGAGAAAAAAAGCAGAGGAGCTTCCTGTGATGACCAAGAATAAAGCAGCCTCAGACTGGAAATCAAGTCCTCTTCGAATGAAAGCTGGGATCCCCAAAATCTGGGATCCCCAAAATCTCAGGCGTGCTTTTTAATTAGTCTCTTTGCAAAATATAAGCCACAAATGCTATCTTAAGGCAGCTCTTGGGGTTTATTTTGCTTGTTTGTTTGTCTGTTTGTTTTTGAGCAGCTAAAGAGAACTTCTCCAGGGACCTGTTTGATTCCTCTCTTCAGTCTGGGATTGAATATTGATCCTCAAGAAGAAATATATTGTTTGTGTGTGTGAGTACACACAAGCTCGTAGGGATGCAGAAGAGATAAGACAGGCTTGGAATTCACCTAACAGCCCGGTCCCCTCCCCACAGCACATCATCTCCTCTCTCTGAGTCCAAGCTCAGAGAAGCTCATGTATTACCATTGCTTCAAAACCCAGCTATAATTTTCTGGCTAATGGAAGACATATTGACAAAAGTTGACATTAAGTGGAACTAATTACACTGTAACTGCTAAATAACTAAGAAATAACTACCCTGTAATTTATGGTGCAGCACAGACTCTGGGATTGCAACTTTCAGAGCCGTTATATCCGCACAGAGCTCGCTGATGCATGCACTGCAGAACTTTTCCCCTGCCAGTAGGATCCAGTCGATGGGAAATCACCAGCTCTGCAAACACACGATGCCGTGATGAGAGCATAAAGCCAGTCAGGCCTCCCACAACCCACTGCAGCCCTTGCTCCAGAGTGAAAGATAAATGACTGCTGAGATCCTCTTCCCAGACCGTTAATTTTATATCTGGTTTTTATTTGGAGTCCTGTTCCCATCTGGGATGTCTTCCCTCCCTTCAATGTGTACACAGGTGCCCATGGCACCTCCTGCATACCTGGGCTGATGGCTTTCCCTTGTGGATACCACAGATGGGGCACATTAAAAGGCTGGTGTCCACTCAGGTTTGCTGTCATAACAACTGAAACCAACCTCTCTCCTCTACTGAAATATCATGTTGAATGAGGCATTAATTACACAGCTGGGAGAGGGGAAGGCAGGAGTCACATTTTCACAAGGAGGATGGGGTGTGCCAAGGGACAGGGGGAATCTCTTCCATACATCACTGTCACACAGCAATATAGCATCCAATTGAGAAGATATGTTCCAACGTGCCTTCTTCCATCTGATCAATCTCAGGATTTCTTAGGGCTCATCATTAAAGTTGATGAGAAAACAGGCATTCTCTCTCCAGAGAAATCTAGCAACTAAACATTTGTTTATGTCTCAGACAGGACCAAATCAGAAAACATGTTTTTGAAATATTTCTCTTCAGAAGTTATGCCACCACCACCTACTGCAAAGTATGATTTTGATACTTCTGAAATGAAGTTTAGTACTGCAATTCTGGATGGTATATAGATATGTAACAGAATAAAATTAAGATTCTAATATAGGAGTGAAAACAAGTGGGAAATGGAGCAGGAAAAGCCGAAATAATAAAAAATTTAAAATCCATTTTGATTTAAAATTGATTCAATATTTTGCCTTTGAAGCATCATTGGAATTAAGAGTACTCCAATGAAGCATTCACATTCTACCTATTACCCAAAGAAGAGCCTTTTCACAGGGGGGAGATGTTCCCACAGACGAGTTTGCAGCCAAATAAAACCCACAAAATTTTTAGAGTGGAAACTCTTTGCTGCAGAAGTCAGTGCTCTGGGCTTTGGATGTACAGCACCGAGCACAGCAGGGCAGGTCTCCAGACACTGCCTCAACAGAAAGCACAAATAATAGAGCTGTTGGTCAGGGGTTTTGTTGATGAGTCCCAAAAGATGTTATATTGTGTGCAAGGAAAATGGAGATTTTGTAAGTAATGAGAGAAGGGAGAAAGAAAAATCAGCCTGCGTTGGAGATGGGAAGACAGACAGGGAAAAAAAGAGAGTGAGATTGCAAAGATAGACGGTTGGGGAGAAAGAAAAAGGTGCAATTCAGCACCTGCTTCTCCCTGATTCGTTCCACCTCCATTATCATGCACCAGAACAACTCATTCTTCTTTTTTTTTCCAGAAAGTGTAATAATGTTCCACAGGTGAAGGAGTTATCTGGGCTTTTCTCTTTTTCAGCAAAGCGAACACTCAGTACATGAAATAAAGGTTATCTTGAAAAATAGACATTGCAACTCGCATACAAAGAAGCCCTTTGCCGTGACAGGCAGTCGTTTCTGAAGGGGTCTGTTAGATTTCGTACTTGGAAGAAGGAGAAGAAAATGTAATTGACTGCTTAGTCCCCCTGCCAAGTTTCCAAATTGACTTTTGAACAGGACCTAGGAGACTCTTTCGTGCCACGCAGAGCAGGTTACCCCTGGGAAGATGATGAGGATGGGGGTGGAGAGGAAAGCAATGTTGCTGCCCATAGCAGAGATCAGAATAAAATTCAGCTTTCATAGAATTATAGAATTACCTGAGTTGGAAGGGACCCAAAACGATCATTGAGTCCAACTCCTGACCCTACACAGGACAATCCCAACACTCACACCGTGTGATTTACGGCATTGTCCAAATGCTTCTGGAATGCTGGCAGAGTGGGTGCTGGGACTGCTTCCCTGGGGAGCTGTTCCAGGGCTCCACCACCCACTGGGGGAAGAACCTCTTCCTGATATCCAGTCTAACCCTCCCCTGGCACATCTTGCTGCCATTCCCTCCAGTCCTATCACAAGTCACAAGAGAGAAGAGCTCAGCCCCTGTTTCCCCTCCCTCCCTTGTGAGAAGGCACAAACAGCTCTGAGACCCCCTCTCAGCCTCCTCTTCTCCAGGCTGAACAGACCAAGTGACTTCCCCTCTAAACCCTTCACCAGCCTTGTGGCCTCCTCTGGACACTCTCCAGTAGTTTTATGTCCTTTTTATACTGTGATGCCCAAATTTACACTTTCACAGCTCTCCCAAACCAGTGAGGTCAGAGGCAGTCTAAGACCCTGTGTGTTTATGGAATCCCAGAGGCACAATAAGGGGAAGGAAATTTCACGTGTCCTCTTTTACGTTGGTCTGACTACATCACAACACCCAGGTGCTGGTGTTGAGGGGAACAGGGAATCAGCACTGATAGTCCTTCCTGTGTGTTCCCCTCCACTGTGCTGCACATCATCCCAGTGCAGCTGCCCAGGAAGGCAGAATTGTGTGCTTTTATGCCTTTTGCTGCTCCCTATTTATGGCACCACCATGACAGGGCCATCACTGTGGTGGCAAGAGTCTTCAGGCTGTTGCTCTTATAGAAATAACAACATAATGCATGTTTTGATACACTTGCTTTACAGCTGAATCAGGGCATTTTTGAAAACAAACCTTAAAAGGATCTCTGAAGAGAAGCAGCCCATTTAAATGACTAAATAAAAGGGCTGGCTGTAGTTTTTAATGAAAGACCTGCGTGAACTAACACACTTCGCATTGTGCCCTGAAGCTCGTTGAAAAAGCCACGCAAAGAGATCTACAGAGCATTGCACTGTGATTTTCCTTTTTAAATGTCACTGTGCTGATCAGGAGTAAAGAGAACAGTTTCTGGGTGTCATCATTAAGGATCTCAGGTGTTTATTTAGTATTCAACCAGAAAAAGTCTGGGCTTGTTCATACCTAATTTCCTTACAACAGCCACCTGTCACTTTTACATTCTTGGATACCTACAAAACCCTTTGCAGAAGGGATGTGTTTATTTTACTAGCAGTTCCTGTCATTGTGATCAGCACTTGGCTGAACTGCTGATTTTTATTTTCATTGAATTTTGTTTTATTTTTAAGTAGCTGACAATAATTTTACAAAGCTCCAGAAGTTTGTCTGTCTTTATTTACATCAATTTGTTGGAAGTTTCTGAGTAGCTCTAATGTTTACTAAAACCCTCAGAGTGTTGACTTGGCACAGAGTGATATCACACACCTTGGGCTCAGTGATGCAGCTTTATCAGTCAAATATGAAGGCATTGAACACCAGTGTGAATGCAGGTGAAATACTCCCATTTCTGAACTAGAAAATGGGGCTTTCAAACTCCTTTCCACCCCTCTGAGAATCCCTTCCCATTGTCTGCAGTGAGCTGCAGTTCAAAGACTGTCAGAGCACATAAACATGACACAGTAACTGAGAACATCAAAGAGCATTATGTTTTCCATACATAAAGAGTGACAAGCTGCCTAAATCTTTATATTAAAAATTCAGACAAAAAAACAATTCAAGAAAAATCAAAGCAAAGTCTCCAGGAGAGAGTCAGATGCCAAACATTTCTGTTACGTACTCTTATCTTTTTTGCCTTGCAAAGTGGCCTTTAAAATCTGCTCCTAAAAATATATAGAAAACCTAATTTGCAGCAGTCACATTGCTGTCTATAGAGGAAAGGTGTATAAGGAGTGCATTATTTGGAGAGTCAACTTCTGGAATGGAAACCTCTGCCACCTCAGTAGATAAAGTTGGAAGAAATCCTCAGAGACAGCAAAGTCCATTACTACACCCAATATCCATGATTGGGTTCCTTAAAATTGGATTTGTTGGCTTAGTTCTGGTGCTATAAAGAGAAGATCCAGGCACAATGGAAAATGGAAAGGAAGGGTGTAGGGACAGAAGGCATTAAACCCTCTATTTTTCAAAATAACTGAATAAATTAGCTGTAAGAAGCAAATTTGTTGGTGGAAGGTAGATTCATGTTAAATGAGCAGAGCCAGAACACAGCTGATTCACTGTCACAGGAGGTGTTGGCATGAGCTGGGTACACTTTGAAAACTAGTAGAAACTTTAATGGAAATGTTTATTTTGAAAGAACTGAAAATCATAGTGAATTGGGATAAAATTTAATGAGGACTTTGGGACCAAAATAAGGGAGGAGAAAGGATTTTGGAAATGTTTAAACATTTAAAAACTTCATTACAAGATTTTTTTCTAAGTCTTTTATACTGAGCTTTTCTTTGTTTCACATCAGCATTTTCATTTTAACAATCAGCTTAAAGGAAAAATAGGTGAAGAGGTTAAATAACTTTGAGAAGAGAAGTTCATTTCTTAAACAAATGTAGTGCTCCAGATTAAACACGAGCTTGGGCTTTTCTTTAAATTGTTTCTTTTCCTTTCATTCTCCTTTCAAATATATTTTCAAACTCTAAATTATTTGAAACGGATTTTGCCCTCTAACACTTTTTTATCTTTTTTCAAATACTTTTTTTTTTAAAAGTTCTTAACTTAGCTCTAATCACTGATAACTCCTGGAAAAATATATGGTACTACTCATTGTTTGTACAATATTTGAAAGGGCTTCGATAAGACTCCATTAGCAAAATGGCCAAAGGGACTGGATAAAGCTCAGGGACAAACTCTTACGTGAGCTTCCACTGGAGCATTGCAACTGGTTCATTGCACACCTCAATTTTCTACCTTCTCTGCACATCCTTCCTTCCAACATAGATCTAAACACAACCTATTGCCTCTTTAGTAAGGAAATGAGGCCCCAGGTAATATTTCTGTGCATAAAATGACTACCTGGTGATGGCCTTGAGCTTTCCTCTTTAGCAGCTTCTGCTTCTCCCTCCAAATCCAGCTGCAACAGCTTTTCCAGAGATTATTAAGTTTTACCCCATCCTTCGTGCCCTCTGAGCTGTGCCTAAAAAAATCAAAGCCTTTGGGGACTGGCACAGGAGCAACTAAAGCTTGTGCAGAAAATAGACCCAGCGAATCCAAAGCAGAGGCACCTGCCCTGTGAGTCGACTTGATTCTTATTTTGGTCTTCTGTGGGTGGTGTTGTTCTATCTGTTCCTCTTTACAAGTAGGGGTTATTTGAAGTGGGTTATTTATTTATTTATGCACTTCTATTATCACAAGAATGAAATTGCAACCTTCAAGAAAACGTGTTTGCGAAGGGTGGTGGAGGGGAATCCAACAAATTGAAGTGAGAGGAAGGGGGCTACATCTTTATCAAAAGGCAACATCAAATTAATTTCTCTCTGGTCTCGGGAACTCATGTAAAATTTATAGTCTGTTTGTTAATTTTCCTGTATTGCCAGCAGCAGGGGTGTTTGTGAGTCAGAGGGAAAGGATGGGAAGAAAAAAAGAGAGGAGGGGAAGGGGGAGGCAAGGCAGAAGTGCAGCAACCTTGGCTGGGCCGGCACAGGTCCATATGTGAAACGACCTTGCTCATGTGCCAAACCTCATGTGCAGGCAGCAGGATGGATGGGTTTGGAAGGGGGTCCACTCACCCCCTCTCCCAGGAGCAGTTACTTAAAGTTCAGTGTCCCCAGCTCTCTGTACAAGGCTCCCCTTTCACCACCAACACAATGACTTCTCTTACATAACCCAACAGGCAATTTAGCAGGTTCACAACCTAAAGGAGAATCAGTTTTGTATTAACACCTTCTTTCTCTTCTCCCTACCCTCCTCTGATATCTTCTTTTTTTATGTTTTGTTGGGCTCAGGAGCATCCTGTGGAGGTGCCTTTTCCACCATCTTGGTAAGACCATGCAGAAAAAGAGGCCACAATCTGAGACAGCTGGAAAACACAGGGAGGTACCCCCACTGCCTTAACTGAGGTGAGACAGCACAATCCCCGCTTATGCTTTACAACAGCAGGGTCATTTTTAATAACATTCTCAAAAGTCTCTTCTGGAATTAAGGATTTGCAGCTTTTGGGAGCTTTTCTGGCTTTGGCAAAACCCATGTTTCTGCTGGAACCCCAGGGTGCCTCAGGGAGCAGCAGAACTGGAAATGGGATTTCCAGGTGGGATGCTCTGATGTCTGTGCCCTTCCTGCCTCTTAGACCCTGGCAGAAATGCTTTCAGAAACAATGAGAGATTTTAAAGGATCCCAGTATAATCAACATCTAACTTAGCAAAGGTTAGTACTTTCCCCAGCAACACTTACAAACTGAAGCCTAATGCTTTATTAGCAACACAAACCAAACAAAGAGAAAGAGCTGCAGGAATCACATGAATTTCAGTTTCATCCCAAACTTTCAAACTCTCCCAGAACTCAAAGCATCTGGTTCTTCATTTTAAAGACGTGAGCTGGCAATACTGCAAAAATTCCCATCTGAATGAGAATACATCTTTTAAAAAAAGGCCTCTAGCCTTGATTTAAAGACATCAGAAGCCCACCACTTCCCTTGCCAGCTCCCCTAACGTTTTAAGGGCCCTGCTAAGCAAGCATGTGACTTACTTTTTTGTTTGGTTTTTTTTCCTCTTTCCCCCCCTCCCATTTTCAGTTTCAGCATGTGTAACTTCAGCTACCAGCCCAGAACACTTGTCTGGAGATGAATGCTCCTGTACTCATATTCTGATCCACAGTCTTCCTTTACCAGCTAGAAAATGGGTATTCAAAACCCCATCCTACAGATGTACTGGCAGTGATCAAACCAACAGAAGACAGAGGTTAGATTGGATTAGATTACTACAGAAAATAGATTAGTTGAAGAAATCATCCATTGTTCCATACTAGACTATTGATTTTACACCTACTTTAATAAGTTACTTTATCCTAAGGCAGAAAGAAGGAACACATCCCTGCCTGGAATTTGGTGTGTGCCTCCCTCCACTCCCTCCTGCCTGGAGAGGTGTGTAGTCATCCTCACAGCAGCCTGTGGAGGGGAGGAAGAGTGTGCCTGCCAAGCATGGGTGATTTCTTTCCTCCACAGCCACGGAGAGGAACGCTGTGCTTCATAAACACACTTCAAAGATGCCACACTATTAAAAATACATAGACATCGTGTGGATCTAAGCTAAATACATATGGCCTTTGATTGCTTGGCATTTCCAATTCATACAGGAACATTACTGAGATGCATTATTGATGATCAGTAGCATTTCACTGTCTCAGACTAAGGACACCTCTTCCCTTCTTCTCCCTTCCTTGCATGCAGCACCCTTCACTCTGAGACTGAACAGTTTAATTAAGCTGTGATTAACTGTACACACAATTCTGACTGGCACTGATTTAGCTCTGGAAATGCTACCACTGCAACTTGAGCACTGAGCTGTCAGAGAGGGGCCCTGCTCGCAGGGTTGCTCCCCCTCTGAGTGTCTCAGATGCTCACCACACACGCCAGGGCACAACTATCTAGGTCTGCCTGGTGGGCACCGTGGCACAGCCAAAGCCACTCACCAGATTAACACACCCAGACAGTGCTCTGCAGGGGACAGTAGGGGTGAAGAACACAGAAAATGGGAGTGGAGAAGGCAAAACACTTGTTCAGCTTGAAATGGCTTGAGACTGCAGGACTGCTGGCTTGGGCCAGGAGGGCACATTGGCAAAAACCTCTCCCTGCCTCAGCCCCTTGGTGGGGGTTGTTGTTTGCACCACTGTGATCTTCCCAGCTTGCAGCCCTGAGGAGACATCTCACTCCCTGGGCACTGATTCATGCTGCACCAGGGCTGGTCTATCCCACACCAGATACCTTGAGTTTTCTTGTGCAAACTCACATCCCTTCTCTTTACTCTGCTTTGAAAAACTCAAGCACCTTCCCTATTGTCTCCTTGGACATCTTGGACTCTTGCTGCTTCCCTTCCTCCTGGCCCAACGTTGTGTGTCATGTGCTCCCTGCATGCTGCATACGTGCCCACGTGCCATCCCAACACACATCCCTGGGTGCTTTAGGGAAATTCCACACAAAAATGCTGGCATCTCTCCAGTTTCCATTTCATTAGCAGTTTCTCACTCTGACTGAACCACCCTCCCTCTTTTATTCTTTTAAAAAGGAATTCTCCAGAAGCAAGAATTTGGGAGGAGGAGAAGAAGATTTGGAAAGAAAAAAGCAGAATCATTACAGCTGAGAAACAGCTCTTGAAACTTATTAGCTCATGACTCATCTCTCTGAAAGGAGCTAATACCTTAATTTCATATTTCTCTGCTCAAATGGAGACCAAAGCATAAACTGAAATGAAACTTTACACTAATGGCTTCTTAATTACACCCATCTAAAAGCAATTACCTGAGGTTTAACTGATACAAAGTTAGGGTTGAAGCGGCCACTAGAAGGGAGTTCTGTGGCAAGGTTGGCTGGGAAGTGATGGGCTGTGGGGAGGGGTAACAGCAAGGTACCACGTCCAGGCTGCTTCTGCTTCCTCCTTGCTGCTTGCCCTGGTGCTGCAAAGCAGCTCAACCACACTCCCTTGCAATCTCCCTGTGAGCATGTACGTAGCACAAGCCAGGCAACCACAGAGAGGAATATTCCTTGGGAATCCACTTACTTTTACTGTATTGGAAAATAAATTCATATCATAAAACTCCAGCATGGGGGATCTGATAAATGTGGTGCCAGCAATGCTAAAAGAAAGGAAAAGTCTCTGGCAAAGCAATTCTTCTGTATCCTAACTCCTGTCCAATAATCCACCTTTCTGCACCTTTTGCATTTGCAGGAAGATAATTATTCCTGTCAGTCTCACAGTGCATTTTAAGAATTTCTTAATACTTATTGAAGGTTTTGAAATGCTCCACAAAGAGTCACTACAGGAGATCAAGGTGGTGGCATTGCTCTTATTAGGACTATTATTACTACTACTGTGGGTAGATTTTAGCTGTGTTTTCTTCACAGTTTAATGGTTTGGCACTAACAAAGGAACTTCAGCAAGCTGGTGGAGTCCAGGATGCTACAGTACCTGTGTAGGCTTCCTCTACAATGTCTGGGAGGAATTAGCTGCCAGGAATGGGATTGAGAATAGGCAGTGCAGGGTGCCAAGAGCCACGGTAACTGGGAAGTAATAACTGTCTGGAAGTGGATTTTAAATCCCAATTCTCTCTAGAGCTTTAGTCTGAGCTGCAAGAAACAACTCCCCCTACTTTCAACAGCTTACTGTCCAGAAGACCCAGCTCCATTTAGTTACCTTCCTTCCACTGAAAAAGCCTTAGGAGGAGCCATTCCTTCCCCTCAGAGCACTGGAAATTGAGTGCTGAGTGGTGCCTCCCACCTCCCAGGTGAGTAGTGTTTTCTTAAATGAGTGCTTATTATCAAAAGGAAAAACAGTCCTTGCAGCAGGAACTGAAAGCTACAGCCCTTTTCCCACTGCTGCTCTAGTCACCATGGTCATACAGCTTATATCCTTGATCTTCTGTTCTCCTGCTGCTCCTGAACATCAGTCTCAGTAAGACCTGCAAAAATTAGCACTATGGGACTTTGAGGCCAGGCAGGCTTGTGAGCTGGACACTGCTTTCTTTGCCAGAAGAAGCAAGCAAAATCTTCCCCTCACTGTCATGTCCCAACCCAACCATACCCTAGGAGGCAAAGCAGACTTATTTGACTTTTCACAAGTAGTAACTGAACCCAGTCTTGTGTCTATCAAGAAGCTGCTGCAATTATTGAACTACTGGCTAAAGGAAAGGGGTTGAAGCTGTTTTCTTACTTAGCCACAATTTTGTTTAGAGCATACAACGTGTTTGGAGCATTCCTGATGGCTTAGACATCTGTAAGCAATCTCAGAAGAGACCTACACACTTCACCAGCACCAGCAGAGCCTGGCATTGCTGGGTAGCAGGCAGGAGCCAGCACTGGTGAGGCCAAGCAAGCTCAGGACATGTGGTACGTGACCATCAGCAGAAGAAAGGTTTTAAAACTCACTATTTTTGTCTCCTATCCCCAGGGTGGGGCAGGACAATGGCTCAAGTTGTCTCCTATTTCCATCACTATCCATGTGAAAGAATGACCCTAAAGAATCAAACATCCATGGCAAAAGCAAGGTTCAGGTGGCAGTTTTACAGTTCACATACAAGTAAGGACAACAACCACACATCAGTCCCTCCAGCCTTGCAGATGCCTTGCACTGGTTGGTGGTATGTTTTTTTTGAGGGAAGAACAAATTTTGGGAGGAACAGTCACTGCTCACTGCCACGTGGCCCCCTTTGTGTAGTCCACATGCCTGTGCAGCCACACAAAGACCCACCAACAACTGCAGTCAACAAGTAGCCTGGCAAGGACTCAAGCGCCCACATCATTTTGCAGGGCCTTGCACCACTGAATGAGATAATACAATTACTGGATAATTAGAGTCATCAGAAAGCGTTCTGCAATGGCAGGCTTTTAATTGACTTCCCCATTAACTGATAATGATCAGGCTCTGCCTCCTGCCAGGAGGACCCCCTCCCACTTCTCTTCCCCCCAGGGACAAGCAGTTGACCTGAAAGGAAAAAAGCACAGCTGTCCTGAGTTCATTCATGGCAATCGTGTCCTTCCAGTTTGGTCGTGGAAGCAATGATCTGAGACTAATAGAAGAGAAAAGAAGGTTTCTCAAATGGCTGGGGAGAAAATGCATTCAGAGCAGGCTCTGATTTAGCAGAACTGTGTGAGGCTTAAAGTCCCCTCTGCACCAGGGCAGCCCCTGCGACAGAGCTGGTACAGCTGGATGTGTAGAAGCAGATGCACAGCCCCATTCTTCTCCCATCAGCTCAAAGCTCTCCCCAGCACTAGCCCTGGATCCTGATGCTTTCCTCCCCTCAAGTCTGTCTAGTGAAAAAGTCCAGAGAACACAAATTCAATTTCACAGCTTCTTTCAGGGTGCCAAACACCTGGTGTTTCCTTGCACTGGAACTAATGTTAAACATTTCCATCATATTTCATGAAACATAACTGGGTTGAAAACTCTTGTTTTGGAAGAAAAAGATTAAACTCCCTGTCTGAGTTGGTTTCTCTCCAGTTCTGAGTGATTTTCTAGCCCCAGAAAGACCATCAGATACCCTTCTATCAGAAAATTTCTCAAAACACCACGTTGTGATGCCTTGGTGTAACAGGATCTTCTCATGAGAAATATTTAAGCTACATGCTGAGCTCTCATTTGGGTACTGAGCAGCTGGGGAAAAGGCAGAAGCTACTGTATCAAAGCACAAAACTTGGTTAAGATTTTAAGTGCCTTTGTGGTCCATTAGATAAGCATGTTTTTTCCAGCAGCAGTTGGAATAAAGGCAAGTTTCCTTTCCTTCCTGTAGCCCAGTAACATGGGTTCCCCACCAGTGCCTCAGAAAGGCCCCCAATTCCTCTTGACTTTAAAGGACTGCTGGGGCAGGAGGCAGCAGGTTCATTAACTAAATGGCATCCAGACACAATTTGTAACTGCTGAACTCACACATCAGTCAGGAGCAGCACTAATTTCAGGCTCTTTACACTGCCAGCTTCACAAAACTGGTTGGAATTTCATAACTGTTTCCTTTCCCACTGTGTAAAATGTGCTTGGAACTGCCTAATTTATGTAGAAGTTACTTGGGAAGGACTGACAGACAAAGAGACAGAGAACATGACTGTGGAAACTTGGTTTCCTTAGGAACCAATTTAAAAATAAACCAACTTTCTGCCAGGGACGTGATGCCATCCTCAAGAGTCCAGTTCTTTCTACGTCTGTAATTACAGCTTTTGCTTTGGTGTGAGGAAGATGTGGTGTTCTCACATAGCTTAAACCCAGTAATGATCTAAAGGAGAGGATTTAGTAATACACAGCTGTTGATGTTCTTTGATTGAATCTACTGATAAAAATGAGTGCTCAAATCTGCAGAGCCTGATTTATACCAGTTGAAGACCTGGTTTTCTATGTTTCTGGAAAAAAAGAGCAGGCAGCAAACAAATATCTTCTGGTGCACTGATTCATTTTCATTTCAGAGCATTAACTGGTAAATGGAACTCAATTCAGACGGCTGTAAATGCAAATTTGAAACTTAAGCAAAAGGCTTTGTGGGAAGATGCTGGTTATTGTGAATTCCTGAAGTGAGCCTGTCCTTTGGAACAGCCAAGGAGGAGGTGATACAGGCATTCAGCCAGCTCTCTAAACTGGCAGCAACTGGGATCTCAAGACAGCCTTAGACTGTGTGATTAATCTAAACTGTAAATCAGGTATATTGATGCTATGCTGGCCATAAGACATTAGAGGAGCATAAAAAAGCCTTGGCAAAGAACTTTAGAGGTACCTCATGAAAACTTATCTATGTATTTCTGCTGTGTTCACCATTATGGTCTTTTTTTGTTGAGTGCCCAGTCACAACTGATCCATCACATCCAGGGAAACCTGGGGTGCACCCTGACTGTACGCAGAAGCAACTGGTGTTGGGAAGTGAAAGAGCATAAAGAACTGTTAGGATCTAGCTTTTTTGTTGTTGTTGTTCAATTCCTCTTTTCCAAGCAGGTGGATAAAGATGGAAATAACCCCAAGCTCTGTCCTTACTAAATGCAGGTCAGCAGATAGAATAAGTGACCAGTAAAAAGCCTCAGTTAAGCAATAAAGAAAAAGGGAAGCAGTGACCAAACTGTGTTTCTCTGGCACATTATTTTACTGACTAAAGTGGTTTTCAGATGTTTTTTTGTTGTTCTGTATGCCTAGAGGCCTTACCAAAGCTGGGATCCCCGTGTACAGGCTGCTTTGTTTAATGAGAAACAATCCTTGCCCCCAGGGATCTGTAATCAGAATAGGCAGGACAAACAAATGGAATAAATTTGCTGTCTTCATCCCGCATGTACCGATGGAAACAGGACCCCAAAGAGATGAAGTGGCTTGCCTGAGGCCACCCAGAAAACCTGTGGCAATGCCAAGGAAAAAACAAACACATTCTCTGAATCCTAAAACCCAGATTTGTCTCCAAGACTGATACATCTCCCTATTTCCAGAAAAATCCAGGGAGTTCCCAGTTAAGACACTGGCTGCTGTTCCCCTACAGCTGCATTTCTTCATGGAGAAATCCAGTACAGCAGATTTCTTCTTTTTTTTTCTTACAGAACCTACAGATGGTTTATTACCTCCCTGGAGTGGGCGAGAGATCCTTCCCTGAAGGCACTGGGAGGAGATGGTTGAAAGGGGTGGGGGGAAGAAAAGTCGCCAGCCTTTCTGACGCTGGAATGTAAATAGTGTTTTGCAAAAGAGCCATTTATCAGTGAAATTACAGAATCTGTTTGAAGATTCCCCTGGAGGACACACTAAAAAGATGGCTTGTATGGAACTTAACGAGAGGTTTCCTGCAACAGGCTTGGGCTTCGTGTAGGCAGGAGCACTTTGCTGAGAATTAAATCCGCGTTGGAAATGTTAATAAATGCAGACACATGTTCTTGTTTGTAGGACACGCTGTGCCTCTTTTATCTATTTCCTTCATTTTATTCTTCTGGATGTAGCTACAGTGCCTTTGCCTGACACATCCCTGGGGAAAAAGTTGCCATCTCTCTTATTTCCATCCCTTGGGCTGCTCTGCAGTCCTTTAAGCTTCATGCTGCCAAGCCTCTAGCCAGGAAGCACAAAGGTAACCACAGGGGACTGGAAGATTTAGTTCCTGGGCAGATATCAGCTTTCATCAAGGACTGAACCAAAGAATGAGAGGTGCAATCTCAAGACTGGCTGAGGCAAAACTTTTCTTCTAATCAAGGCTGCAGAAGGTGTTCCCCATCTGCTCTGCTAGCAGAGGGATGGAAGGGAACAAGGACTGGTTTCCAAGCAGATATCCACCTGGATTAAATATCCCTCTCCCTTGGCTGAAGCCCCAGGTGCATTCCATACAGAACAACTGATCAGGTGTTTCTATTGTCTGGAACAAACACAGGATGCTCTCCAGCACAGGAACAATTGAAAAATATAAAGTAAATTTCCTTCCTCACTGGAAGAAAATCTAAACAGAATCACCAGCTCTTCATAGCCCTAATCTTTGCCATCACCCAGACCAGCACCTCGGCCCATTTGTACTTTCAGATATATCCTGTGAACTGCCTGAAAGACTTAAACCAGCACTAGAAGATGGCCTGTCCCTTGTGCCTCTTTCTAGGAGCTGAACATATCCCAGTGAATTCATTCAAACATTATCCATTTATTTCCTCTTTTTTCCTATTCTGGCAGCCCCACTAGGAAAGAGTTTGGCCTGATTTCTAGAACATAGTAGGTGCTAAAAGCTCTGCAGATCTCTGCTGAGGTGCTCAGCTTCCTTGAAAATAAGGTATTTCTATTTATGATCTCAAATCAAGCATTCATAGGAGTCCCTTTGTTCTGTAGGGAAATTCAAGTCCAACTGAATCAAACATGTATTGAAAAGAAATAAGATACAGCTTCTCAGAATCTATAAAAATTATACCTTCATTTCTACCTGAATCAAACAGGCATTCAAAAGAAATAAGATATAGCTTCTAAGAATCTATAAGAACTACACCTTCATTTCTACCATCAGTCCTCTGGGGCAGATCCTTGCCCCTCCCCACACAGCAGTGGATGGAGTAAAAGGCCACAAAAGGCCCACCTTGGCCTCTCCATAGAGCACCTTCAGTATCTGCTGCCTAATCTGCCCCTCCTCTATAACTGCATAATGTTCCTTCACACAGACTATTAATTTGATCAACCTTCCCTATCAATTCTGCATTAATCAGGATGGTTCATGTTCTTTCTCCCTTTCCTCCCCCCTGCCACAGGCATCCCCTTCCCCACAACCCAGCTTTTAAGAGTGTCTCCAGGAAATCCCCCTCACATCTCTCCTGCAAAATTGCTCTCACACTTTTCACTCAGGCGCAAAGTTAACAATTTCTCCCCTTCCTCCTTTATTTTTGCCCTCCTTTGTTGGCCCTGTTTATTATAGAGAAGGAAGAGATTAATTAGCCAGCCCTGTGTGCATGTCAGAGGACAGTTCAGCTCATGGGCCCAGTGGAATCCAGGAGAGCCAATGATTGAAACTCAGCCTTGGAACTAATCTTTTTCTTTCCAGTTCATATTATTCTCCCTTTCTGTAATTTAATTTACAACATAATTTCATATTACTGCTCTAAAGCAGGAGAATTTCTCTATTTATATGTACATATATTTTTTTATCCTGCCAGGCTGGATTTGTGTCTGATTTTATTTTATTTTGTTAAACAAGGAAGTTGAAGTCACTTTGTTTTCTTGAATGGAGCAGGAGGATAAATCATTGCTGGAGATGTGTTGAGGCATCTTTCCAAACCTTGAATCTTAAGAGGGGATGGGAGAAAGTGTTTTAATCAGGCATTTTGGCACCTGAGCCTGAATGAAGAATTGGCCTTTGAATGTTTTGAGTATTACTTCCATTGAAGTATATTACACCACATTAACAAGTATTGACTTTATTGCTCCTTCTGGAGCTCAGAGAAAAATTTTAAAGGTGTATGAAACTGCTGAAGAGGTCAGAGACCTTTGTTACTTTATTAACTCATTCTTTTCTAATGAGATTCTAGTTCACAACTGGGAATCAGAGGCTGCAGCAAAGCACAAATAAGCAGTAATAACAGCCACCCCACACTAGTAGCAGGCAGATACTGAACAAGGTGTCTTGTGGCCCTTCCCAAAAGGCATTTAATTGTGCTTTCCAGGTCTTTCACAATCTGACTAAACCTTGCAAGAAAAAGAGCTGTGAAATTAGTTGGTGTGCCATGGATGACCAGTAAAAGAATATGAGGCACCCCCTCTCCTTTTTTCCCCTCCTGTTAACACAACACCAGACAAACAAGCCCCCAACTAAAAGAAAAATCCACTTTCATTGGATACTGTATTCTGTCTTTACCTAAAGCTTTTCAATATCTTTCCTGTTCAAAATTAAGTTTAATCCTCACCAAACAGAAAAAGAAAAAACTGAAAAAGAAAAAAATTTCCCCATTTAAAAACATTGGAGAAGAACCTTGACTCTTCCAGAGCAATCCGAAGTGTTCCCAAGTTTGTACTGGGATTTCAGGTGAGAAGCTTTCTAGGAATATTTCAGAGAGGAGGTCACACAATCCTCTGTCTTCCCTTTTTTTTCTAGCAGTCCCAGGGCTGTCTTGCCTGCAAATCTCTTTATTGTGAAAAGATGATTCTTCCATCAAAGGTCATTTGTGTGTGACCATCCCTAAGTGCCAGTGGTACAAACCAAACCAGGTATTTGTGGCTAAGAAGTCAAAATTCTGCTTTTCCCCTTGATGTATGTAATAATTATGCCTATCAGTGAAAGAGATTTATAGATAATCTTTTCACAACCAGCAAGACTGCTTCTTCCATTTTTTTTCAGATGGAATCACCAACACCATTTCAAACAAGACAGCTTTAGGAAAAAGAACCAAGATCACCTTTGTGTCAGCACTGAAATGCCTACTGTAGGGGACATTTTCATATCATTGAGGTCAATAGTATCTTTCTTCTTTCCAGTGCTCTAGAGATTTCTTTGATGCAACTTCTTCCCTACAAACTGAAAGTTCTAAGCATTTGAAATTCTGTCTGATTTTTCTTTGTAAGAAAATTTATTTGCCATTTGCTCACATACATCCTAACTGCTATAATCCAATCTTGAAACAGCAAGAAAAATGTGTTGCCATGACTATCAAAGGACATACTGTATCTTTAAGGTCTAATCTATCTCTCAATATAGAGTCTGGTTTTGGCCATCATTTTGCCTGGCCACAAGAATGCAGTTCCATTTCTCTGACCATATCACTTCCAGTAACTCTATGCAAGAGGTCTACAAGATCAACCTTCCCACCAGACTTTATTTGATGGACCCTGCCTCAAGTTCTTGCATTAGACTCAAAATGGGAGTTAATATTGTGCCAAATGCCTTCCATCTCTATTCCACCCTCTAGACAATTGATTCATCTCAGGCCAAACCAGTGTGACAAGTATATCCATCCACACAAGGACATTTCCCAGGTAGGATGGGCTGCTAAATGAATGCACCAGATTGCAGCTGACACCCATAATGCTGATTTTCCCCTCTCCTTATAATCATAATGGGATCTCAGCAATAGAGATGGATTTGCTAATTTCCATCTCCTCTCACTTTCTCCTTTAATCACTGTCAAGCATAAATTAATTTCTGCTTAAAGAGCTTTCAGGTAGAGATTCTATAGAGCACTTAAAGGTCGTAAATCAGGGTAATCCCAGAGCATTTCCTTTCCAATCTGAGATTTCAGAGCATGTAAATATGAGTCATCCAAGCCTTTTACTTGGGGTAGGAGAGAGAAGGAAGAAAGTTGTACTCTTAGAGTGAGATTTTCAAAGCAAGGTGAAGACTGCTACTAAGTCACTTGAGTGTTGCTTCTTTTCAGGCTCATATTTATCCCACCTCTTGTACTTTTGTCCATTGAAAATGGAGAGAGAATACTGTCCAAAAGACAGTTCAGCCCCTGTAAGATCTAAATCCCTGGAGGTGTTCAAGAAGAGGTTGGATGAGACTTTGAGCAACCTGACCCAGTAGAAGGTGCCCCTTCCCATGGAAGGGAGGTTGGAACTCAATAATCTTTAAGGTCCCTTCAAACTGTTCTATGATTCTATAAATTACCACCTAGAGGATCCTGTCTTTCTTCACAGCTTCTGATGCTGACTGTACTTCTCAAACAAGGTGGTTTAAAGGTATCTAAGGGTAGGCAGGCTCTATCTGATCTCCTGCGTGTTGCACTGAAGATAAAGGCTGGGGGAAGGCATTAAGCTCTCATAAGCAGCCCAGAAGGAGTAATATCATTAAGAGAAGACATAATTTTCCCAAAAAAAATTACTAGTGAATAAATTATCATTCCTTTTCATTAAAAATTCAGTGGAGATGAAACTGTGTGTGGTTATAATGAGCAAATGTTTATATTTGCAGAGAAATGTAACTGCATAGATGGAAATTTATTGATTTATCCAATTTTAACACATTTTGTGCTGCTACTTGGATGTCTGTCCAGCTGGCTGCACAACTAGGAAAGGAAGAGTTGTCATGTCATAAAAAGTGGATGCAACTCATTAAAACTTATTTCCTGGGAAAATTTAAACTATTTGTAATGTCCTATTGAGTTCTTATTTTAAGAGAAGCAAATCTAAAGACTTTATATAGTTTTCTCCTACTCCTGAGTTTTCAAAAAAACCCAGAAATACAGGGGGAAAACTACCTCACAAACGTCTCTCAGTGTTTCAGTTTGTCTGAAAGTTACTTTTCATCAACAAAAACATTGACAGGGTAAAAATTGCTTTGTTTTTTTAGTTCATGCATTTCTTTCAATTCTCACCATAGATAGGTTATTTATTCACTTACATCACCACCAACACTTACTAGCAGGAGGCTGCAGGAACAGAAATGCCAGAGATTATTTCTCTTTTTATCCCCTTCCTCTACACCATCAGATTGGTCCTTCTTACAGCATCCTTCAAATACTTAAAGGGGGCTACAGGAAAGCTGGGAAGGGGCTCTTTATCAGGGATTGCACGACAGAATGAGGGGGGATGGTTTTGAGTTGAAAGAGGGCAGAATTAGATTAGATATTAGGAAGAAATTTGTTACTGTGAGCTCAGTGAGGCCCTGGCCCAGGTTGCCCAGAAAAGCTGTGGCTGCCCCATCCCTGGAGGTGTTCAAGGCCAGGTTGGATGGGGCTTTGAGAAACCCAATCCAGTGGGAGGTGTCCCTGCCCCTGGCAAGGGGGGTTGGAACTGGGTGATCTTTAAGGTCCCTTCCAACCCAAACCATTCTGCGACTGTGTGTGGGTCTCCTTCAGAAGACCTGTTTTCTCCAGGCCAACTATCCTTGGTTTTCTATCCTCTGGATTTCCAGTCCTTCCTTTTAAGTATACCCTTTCTTCTTTCCCCATCCTTTCCTTCTCCAGTAGTGTCTCTGCCTACCAAGCCCTCATCCTGCAGGATGTGAGGATGCTGTCTCAACATCTCAAGCTGCATCCCATGGCAATGCCCTCTCCTTTCCCCACCAATATTGTCTTTAAGTGTTTTTCAAACGATGCCGTTTGCAGACTCCCAGGCAGCCAATTGGCACTTTTTCAAATGAGCCACTGAATGGCAAATGCAGAGATACACTGGGATAAAATGAGCTCCTCTTATTGATTTTCCAAACCAATATGGCACTGACGCTGCCTCTTTGTGCCATTTCCCTCCTCTGCCAGGAGGCATTCACACCCCTTCTATCATTTTAATTAGGCATTACACCTGACACAAATGCAGAGTTGATTAACCTTAAAGGAGCTGAATAGGTTCTGTGATCGTTAACACAGGGCCCCTGACACACTATAACTCACACTAACATGTGCTGTTGCACAAACTCACAGCTTCTTCAGTTCACTCTCCAAAGCCACAATGCAATGTAATAACATCTACAGAGAGCTTTTTATGAGACTGTCTCACATAATAATGCTATAAAAGCAAGATTTAAAAGATGGATTGCCCTGGACTCCACAGGCTTCACTTTTTAATGTTTACATAAATACACCTTTTCTACGGTGTCTTCAGATAAAAGGCGTTCCCGAGTCATGGAAGTCAAGGCAACCATCAGCCTCCCCTTTCCCCAGAAAGAAGGAGAGTTCTCTGGAGGGATCCTTCTGCCACTTCCCCAGCTCTACCTTTGCTCAGATGTGGAGCAGGAGGCACAAACAGCAGGCAAATGTTCATTTGCTACAACCATAACCCTCCTGTGAATTCCTCATTTGTAGGAAAGGTCTCTGGTGCAAACAGAATCCATCCAGCCTTAATGTGCCTTTGTTATACCACAGTGAAGACAAAAGGAGAAACAATAAGTTGTGATGCATTTGAGAGTGTTGCCAGAGGAACTGTTTTCCTGCTCAGTCATCACTCTGCTCTGTGCAGTTACACACTTTAATGTGACCATGATTGGGATAAGCCTAAAGCAGCCACTGGCTGACATAGCCCAAATACAACTGAATCATTGCAACTTAGACAAGAGAAACCATTATTTGCACAGCTTTTATTTTATCCCTGAAAGCCTCAGAGAAAGAAAGCAGCCTGAGCTGCACCAGTTCCAGGCTTCCTGGTTCAGCAATGCTATTTGGTGACATATGAAGGCTGACCCTCAGCTGTGGGTGGGACATTATCCAGGGTTTTCCTGCCCTCGTGTCACTCAAGTCAGATTCCACTTTTGAAAGCAGCAAGGACAGTTGATTCTTCTTTGCCAGCAATCGAAGGAGGGATAAGAGATTGGGAATGTATCTACTTATTGTGTTGGAGGGGGGAATAAGCTGTGAGAGAGGAAAAAACCCAATGATTTGGCATGGCTTAATTGATTTGGGATGAGGAGAATCTCCTCATTCAGCAGGCAGAGCTCCATTGAGATTGAGAAACTGTTGGAGATGTATGAACTCTGACGAGATCTCTCATTAGTTAATTGGCAGCACTGGTTTTGCTGTGCCTTCCTCTTCCACTTGTCTGTTTATCTTTGCCCTGCATTAAAACCTGTCAAGCCTGTGAACAAGACAGTGGGTTTTTTTTATTAGGCTGCTGAGCTGACTATAAACCAGGGCTGGGAGAATTCCCACCTCCAGTAAAGCAGAAAGAAGGTGTGTGATCTTATTAGGATACAGCTCTGGTACATTACTAGGAAATGAACTTTCTAGATCACTTTCAGATGTCCACAGTAGCAGGTCAATGCTGCCTTGAGCATCACCTCAAATCCAGTGTTCCCCACCATCCATGCTCAGTTAGGAAGAGCTCTGGAACATCAGGGAGGAGCCTGCTGTCTCCACTGTGAGTAGAAAGTGAACAAGACAGAGATCTTGTGTGTAAGCCCAGCCCTAAATTCGTAGCCTGCATCACACAGGAAGAACAGTCCCAATGCAGCAAGGACTTAGTGTTATTCTTTTCTGGTTTGTTTGTCTGTATTTTGGAAATAGAGTGGCTTTCTTCATGCTTTTTCAAAAAACTGCTGACTTTTTAATGTTAGGAGGCAAGATGTGTTTCTGCTATTAAGCTTGGAATCTAGAAGGATGAGAAAGAGCTGATGCATTACCAGAATTTCCTCATTTTTATTCCACGTGCTCATCTAGCATCAAATACATCTTGCTGGACCCTTTTGCACAGGACACCACCTGCTAACAATCCGGGAGGTGAACAGAAGATGACAGTCATCTTTTGCTTTCATGTAACTGGATTCCTCAAGGTCTGTCCAGTTCTACCTCCAAGGCAAGGAGGCCAAAAATCATATATTTCAAATTTTGAGAAAGCCTGCTGCCATCTTGCATGGCAGCCCAGCAGAATGGAGGGAAAGGATAGTCACAGCTGGCTGCTGAGCAGCTTTCCTTTGAATTCCTTCTCTGCACCAGACAGGCAGATGTCTTGCCAAGCTGAATGAGCACAAGTAGAAAACAGTGAACACAAACACATCTGTGGTGGCATCAGACACAGGAAGATGTTGGTGGTGTAAGATGACAATATTGCTCAAGCCTCTTCCCACTAAGAGTAATGGAGTGATGTTCTCCAGACATTTCCAGAGAGAGAGGGTAGAAAAGAGTTGCAATGCAGCCTGTGGGATAGCTCAGGCTGGTAGAATCCAGAAGGGCTCAGTTGTACATACAGCCTTTGTACTGCACTCACCTGTCTTACCACTAAGGTAGAGCCTTCTGAGCAAGCAGAGGCTGAGACATGGCCATGAGATGGATAGTGTGGGTTCAGGAGTTTGCTTGCATTTGCCCAAGCCTCCTTGTTCTGGTTGGCATGAGTGTGCAATACATGACAACAGCCAAACTCTGACTAGGAATCATTTGTCCTAAAGGGCTCCTAATTATGCTCCTAGTTTTCTGGAGAGAAGGAAAGCATGTAAGCGATCACAGTTCCTTTGTGCAGGCCAGGTATTTCCTTCATGGAGAAGGGCTCCACCTTTCTATTCTCACCTCCATCCAGGCAGCCTGCTACAGAAAGCCTCCTCTTTCTCCTATTTGCATAAGTGATGATGCAGCCATCCTAATTATCAAGGGAATCCACTGCTCCCCCCCTTCCAGCACCTCCTCCCTAGCTGCTGCTCTTTCCCTGCTACAGGTTTTGCTGGCAGATGGAACTGGAACCTCCTCAGCCCACTGGCTCTTCCTTGAAGAAGAAGAAAGTGACAGCCCTGCAGGCAGCCAAAAGCAGCTGAACCACGGCAGCGTGACTAATCTGGCAGTTGGTAGCATCCCAAAGGCCACTATCAAGGTTGTGTTCACACAGCCAGCCTTGCTGGGAGAAAAAGGGAGCTGAGTATGGGCATGGGGTCTTGCATTATTGCCCTTGCATGGATCAAATATGCCCCCCACCCCCACTGCTGAGCTATGGTAGCTGTATCTTAAGAACCTTCTGCAATCTAAGGTCCAGGAAAGTTAGCTCTGAAGCATCCAGATTGGGTTACCAGACAGCAAGGATATTAGCAAGCTCATACATATGGAAGGTTGACCTTAACAGCTCCACTCAGATTTTACTCTGCAAATCAGATATGATCTGCAATCAGCCATGGCCATGCTTTTCTCTGTTTCACCCCATGTTCTTTGCCCACAGCACTGCTTAACACGTTTTTACACCCATGTTTTTTGATTTAATTGTCCTGCTTTATCCCCATAACTTATCACCTCAGCAAATTAGCAGTTACCTGCAATGCCTTTTCCACCATCTCTTGCTTTGATTGTGTTAGGATTGGGTCTTTCATACAGAGAAAGATGGGTTTTCTAGTCCTATTTGTCTGTAACCAGGTTAGTAGCAAAGTCCAGACAACAGTAACTGCACCCATGGCAAGATCTGTTTAGCATGGTCTGATTTGCTTATAGCTTGTTTTTCTAATGTACATAGCATCAGATGGTCTACCTATGTGATCATCTTCTTCTATATACCTGGAAAGGCTCCAAAGATCTGATGAACCAATTGGGATCACAGACAAGAGTGGGTTTAGTTATAGCCTATGTGGTGAAATGAGGTTTGTGTGGAAGGAAGTAGGACAGGGGAGATGAAAATAGTCTATCAGGAAAGCAAGCCAAAAACCTGCCAGAATACCAAGCAAAATGCAAGACAGCCTTCTTCCTTACTCCAGTCCCATGGGCTCCAACATCCCACAAGCCATCAGCTGAGCTGTCAGTACACACTCAGCAATTCTAGGACATCCATTTCAGGACCCAGAGCTGCAAAGCATGAAATCTAAATTTAGGGGTGTGGAATGGGATGGGGGAGGATGGTAACCGTGCCCATTTCAGATGGTACAAGGACAGACTAAGCAACTCCTTCCTCTGTCCTGGCCGAAACTCTTTCCCACATTGCTTCTACTCTGAGAGGACACCAGCAGAGGAAGTCAACCACCTCCTCTCACAGCAAATGTCCACATTTGGGCTTTCCTGGGCATAGATCCAGGGCTGAACTGAACCTGATTAGAGCTTTAAGGTTGTACAGAGCTTGCACCTCAATCATATTTAGAGACCTGGCTCCTGGATCTGTGCTCAGATGTCACTCTCTGCTCTACCTTCTTATTAGATCTGTTTTGCCATTTTCTACTTCCTCACTTGCTTCTCCTAGCCAGTACCTCAGTTGGATCTGACACGTCCCATCTGCAAATATCCCAATCCAGCATCTCCAGAGTGGACACATAAACATTCACAGCTCCAGCCAAGGACAAGGTAAAACTCCTCCTGCAGATTGATTCCACAAGAGTCTTTCACCAGGCCCTAGTGCCACAAACACCAACCAGATGGCCTCACCACATGATGTCCCACCACATTTTGTAAGTGACAAAGGTGCCAATTATCTCTTCCTTCCCTGCTTTGAAATCATCGCTCTCCCCATAACACAAACACTCTTTCAGTTGTCCTGCTTTCCACATTCCAGGTTGGCAATTAGAATCTGCAACCTCTGAGCTTCTCCACAAACTGATGAGTTGCTAAAAATACAGCCCCTGCAGGCACCCATTCAACTTCTATTTCTGTATTTTTTATTTATTTTTTCCTTTTTTTTAACCAATTTGAGATGAACAAAGCACTTCAATAAAGGGAAGGAGAAAATGCTGTGATTGTGAAGATGAATTACTGCCATTTACTTTGTTCATTTTAATTATACAAAGTCTTCACTTAGTGAGGAGTCTCAGGTAGGAAAAGAGAGCACAAAGAAGTTACCGTATCCCAGCTCTTCGCTTCACTATGTTTCAACTCAAAGCTTCCTCCAACATCCTGGGCAACTATACTTTAAACAGCAATTCCATACTCTTAAATCCTTCCATATTTTATAGGTTACTCACCCATTGCATCTTCAACCTGGAAAGCCCCAAGCATCCCAGTCCTCTTTGTGAAATCATAGCGGACCAGCAGGATCTTCCTTCCTCCCAAAAGCTGCACCAAAACAGCTGGGAGCTGAGGACAGAAACAACTAAGAAGCTTCCAGACAATTAAGAAGTTCAAAGCAGAAAAGTACAAGTTGGGGTCTGGGTAAGGGAAGGAACCAGCACTGCCTCCCTTTTGTCTTTGCTGTTCGCTCACTCTGCCACCTGGGGCAAATAATATTCCCTTTACTGAATCCCTATTGGCAGACTAATAATCACTTAATTCCCTTGAAGCACTATCTGTTATTCAGACTGATGTCCCTCACTTGGCTAATGCCAGGTGTTTTGGAGGAAGCTAATGAAATGAAGAACTGGAACTCACAGTCTGGAGAATCCAAAGAGGCTGCTGCCCAGCTGCCTGTTTGTTCCCTCACCCAGCACAGGTAGGAGTGATGTGTTTCCCTCTCAACCCCTGCAGGTCTCAGCCTGACAGACACCAATTTCAGAGCAACTCAACCTTGCAGAGGCTGAGGAGAGCTGCTGCCCTCCCTGTTCTGCAAGAAGGCAATGACATCAAAACACGAGTGTGTTTCTGCAACAACTGAGCAGAGAGACCCCATCAAAATCACAGTCTTGCAGGACACAAAAGCACTTCTGCATTCTTTGGGCCTTTCTTGATTGTCTGAACCACTCAGCTTTAGTTCAGCAATTGAGAAACTCCTTCCACCTCATCAGAGCACCTGTGCAGACAGTGATTGCTTTCAGTGGGATCATTCCTGATACCAGTATTCCCAAATTTGTGAGGTCTCACTCTCATATGGTTGCAGTAAACTGTTTGGTTTGGGGTGACTGAGGAAAATTCAGCCCTTTCTCACTTTAACCCAGTTGTTCCTTGGGAATGACCCCAGTTCCTCAATACAAAATGTCATCTTTCCACAAATAAATTCTCTCACTTGTGGTTTCTACAGCAGCCCAAGGTGTTTCTGGTGGGCCAAAACAACTTCGTTATCTTTGCCCAAGATTTTATCTCCATCTTTGCCTTCCTAAAAGTTTGGACTCTCCTCAAAGGTCTGATTTGATGTCATCCTTGAAGATCATCTTAATTTTCACTCAAAGAATGTTTGTAAACGCTTACTGGCTATTGCTGTGAGTTTGTAGCTTTCTTATTGAGTGGATTTTGGTATTGCTCAGGAATTTCTCTGCCCATTTTCTAACTATTTGAGACTTGTGTTTAGATATTCTCTGCTCTCACACCAATTGCCACCTTATTCTTTGTTTGACACATTGTATAGAACCATAGAACCATTAAGGTTGGAAAAGACTTCTAAGATCAAGTCCAACCATCAGCCCAACACCACTGTGCCCACTAAACCACACCCTGAAGTGCCACAGATACATATTTTCTGAACACCTTCAGGGCTGGAGACCCCACAACTTCCCTGGACAGCCTGTTTCAATTTTCTCCCTTATACTTTTACCTCCAGTAAGCTTTTCTTTACCTCCAGTTGCTTTTCTTGTTTAACTAGAGGACTTCTGGCCATTAACCATGTATCCATTCCCTCTAAGGACTGTGGGCTGTATTACCATTTGCTCTGCTGCTTCTGGCATCAGTATTAGTTTTTTCACAGACAGGATCAGGCCCTTAGATTATTTTTTCACATTCCTTTTTAATATTTTATATATACTCTCCACATGCTTGATATTTATTAACATTTTCTGACCTTCACTATTTGCAGGTTTCAGCTTTTAATTCTAAGTTTATTACCCCACTCTCTTATTACTCGCTTTGTTCTTGGATTGTGTTCAATAGATAAGACTTTCACAAACAACACGATGCTGCTGTTGTTGTGGTTATTGCTACTTGCCTTCAAATATTTACAACATTTCTTTCAAGATTTGTTTCCATTCCACCTCAATATCACTTGGTAAATATTTTCCATTGACCTACATGAAGAAATTTCTTTTTTTAATCATTCCACTTGTTTTCCCTTCTTTTTTTTTTCCCATGCACAGGTAGACTAGATTTGGATAAAAGTCAGAATTTCTTTTTCTAAGAGAGCTCTTGCATTATTCTCAAAGAAATTTGATTCCTAAAAATTTGATCCCAAATTTTTGAACCTCTTCACAAAACTACTTCCTTAGAGCAAGTTTTCAAACAACCAAAGTGATTTGTTTGGAAAACAGTGAAAGGAAATTGACCTTGGAGGTGGATTGAAACATAAAAATTGTCACTATCATGAAAGTTGATCCACTTGGTCGTTAAAAGTAATACCAGGAGTGATGGAGCTCTAAATTTTAAAATAATGCTGTTAAGGATGAAGGTTGTAGGGAAGAGGTGAATGTGACAGGATCCAGAAATATAGTGATGCAGAAAGATGTGTCAATCCCTTCCTCACAGCCCTAAACTCATTGTTTTTTTACCTTCTTCCCCAGTATCTTCACTCTTTCCTTTATCTTGTCCTTTGCATGCTATTAGCTCCCACGAAGGTCTAACACAACTGACAGCTGTGCCTCCACCACTATCCAAAGGCATCCTATCTACATAGATTCCCCACTTTTCATCCAAACACTCCTCTGAGCCTCTCCTGGGCTGAAGCAGATCAGGTAGTAGGGAACAGTGGAAGGAAATTAGCCCTTGTAAAAGAGATGGAAACATGTTTTTATCCAGGGAGCAGAGCAGCCTGGTGAAAACAAGGCTGCCTCCCTTTGAAAGCCCAGAAGAGTGCCATGGCATTCATTACCTGTTACTTGCTGGAAAGAAGTCTCCTTGGCTGACATAGATCAGCTAAGATAAAAACAAGGTGCCAAAACACAACAGTTGTAGAACTGGAGGGCTATCTTTCACACAGCAGATGTGGGAAAAGCTCTCTTTGTGGCAAGCAACCAAAAATGACTGAAAGGAGGTGTTAAGGGCCATTCATTCAGCTCCTCTGTGTGATGGACCACAGACAAGCACATCTATCCCAGCTTTCAGAAAACAAGTGACTGTGTATCCTATAAAACCCCACACTCATTTATGTCTCGGCATGCTCCTCTCTACTTCAAAACCATCAGATTAAGTGTTTACAACAGCTTGTTATCCTGGTGATCCTTCGATTCACTGCCCAGCCAGCAGAAAAAACAAGTTATGACTGTCAAGAGGGAATGGCAGAGGCAGCCTGGTCAGCAGCTCAGTGCATGAGGCTTCAATAGACAATCTTGTAGGCTCAGCTTTGCTGATGGGATGCTGAGCCAGCTTTGACAGGCTCTTAGATCTTCGTGCCTCAGTTTCCCTGTCTGCAGTAAGGAGAACAACCCTGATCTCCAGTGTAAAATGCTATTTCCCAGCACTGCCTCATGGCACTTTCTGAAGTTGTCCACAATCTGCCATTTGGTCTTTTTCCTGCTGTTTCCTAGGATTAGAAGCAACATTTTGTGTTGTTTATCACCCAGAACTATTACTAAGACAGCTCTGGAGATGTAAAGTGTGTCTACATGCACCTCCAATAATCCTACCAGCGCAGTCACCAGCTTTTGCAGAATATATTAGGATTAAAACCAGTGCCAAAAAGTCTTTTAAGTCTCAACAAGCACACCTGAGTTCGGAATTAGAAAAAACACAGAGAAGATTTTTTACTGCACAGAGGATGAGCAGGGAAAGGACTCAGCCTTTTCCATTGTGTGGCTGTTGCTCATGCTCAAACGCCCTCATCCAGCAGCCAGCCTGGCCCTGGCACAGGAGTGGTACTCAGCAGTGCTGCAGGCATTTTGTTGCTGTGGGAGCCTGCTGTCACAGGCTGCACCCGTTTTGCTCACACCTAGAGCTGGCTCTGCTGGGAAATTAAACCTGAAAGGAGACACATCCACTCTGTGACCCTCAAAGCTGCGCACGACTTTTAGCAATCCTGACAGGTTTAGTTTTTCCTCACTGACCTCTGTATTTCTGGGGCAGGAGGCTCAGACCTGGCTCTGCACCTTGTTTTTTGCAATGCATCCCTCTTGCCTCTCCTTCACTAGGGAACACCACTTCTCAGCTGTGTCTGTCCTTAGATCTGTCGAACTGTGGGGTGAGAATGGGTGTAAAACAGTGGGACTGGGCTGCTGGAAGGCATCCAGCCTCACTTAAAGACCCTATGTCCCTGCTCACAGCTTTTGCATTCCTTTTCTTGCATCCTACCCCCTTGCATTCTATCCACACAGGTACAGGCACTGAAGGTGAGGAACAGGTCTTTTGGGAGAAATAATCTGGGAGAAAAGTATGGGAAGTGACTGTGGTGATCCCCCTTTTCCTGCAGCCACCCATCAAAGCAATGTGGGTCTCTGGTGAAACGGGCAGACGGGCGATGCTCTACGGATGGCCGAATGCTCCCCTCTGCTTCCCACACATCACAGCTGCAGCGCTGCACGTACCGACTAGCCAGGATCTCACAGGCCAGAACTCTTGAAAGGGAGGTTCTGCAGAGGAAAATGACATCTGTAAGTGAAGAGCAGTACTTCATTGCCTTTCAGTCCTTCTGCTGACGCCAGTTCACAGCCCGCAGCGGACTCCAGAACACACCTAAAAATAAAACAACACCTGGGCCCTCTGCTGCTGGAGAGAACAGGCACGGTTTGCAGTCAGCTGCATTTGTGAAAATGCTCTGAGCACAAGAGAGCAGGCAGAGGGTCAGCCCGAGGCCCTCTGGTTGTGATGCTGACTGTGAACACGGGTGATATCTCCTACAGAGCACGTTTCCCTGCTGCTGTAGTCAACACATTGTCATTCCGCTGCGGATCTTTGCTTCGATCGTAATCATACACAGACACAGAAGGGGAAAGTGATGTTAATGCACTGAGCCCACAGGTTTGGCAAACATGCCTGGGAAATTGAGGTCTTTTTTTAATGGGCAGGGCATTTTTTGGTGTCTGCTGGATGTGGCTTCTGTGAGAACAGCATAACACGAACAGCAAAACGATGACAGGACTCGAGACTGATATACAGGCAGGATGGGACACATCTCTAATCCCCAGGGAGAGGGGGATGATTGGTACATGTGCTACGTATTTGATTGATATCTTAGACAAGCAGCTCCCAGATTTGGGATCACGATGCTCACGGTTGCTGTAAGGCTGCACGACAGGAGGACTTTCTGTGTTGTCATGTTCATTTGGCACATGACACGACTCAGAGGCAGAAAGCAGGTGGAAACCCACTCTTTTAATAAAAACACTAGCATTGGCAAAGACTTAGAGTTTGTGGGGATGAGTGACAGAGAATGCAAGTCTTCTTTATACCAAACAACCTCTCCATTGCAGTAGAGGTGAACATAATATTCTGAAAACCAAGAAACCATGCAGACAGGGAACAAATACTAACATCAACCACAGGTTGGCCCAGCTGAGTCATCAGATGTAACACTTGTGTCACAGTTGCATAACCTGACTCTGGCCCTGGTGGCAAGCAACCTGGTTGCATTGGGATGGTAAATGGAGCTATGTATTCCATTTGTACTTCCAGAGTGTCCATCCTTGAATCTTGTATTGAACATCACCATTTCTCAGATATGTTTGAGAAACAAACATTTGGGTGAGAAACTTTAGAGGAAAAGAAAAAAAGAATGTTGAATCTATCTGAAATCAATATGAATTTGTCTCCATCTCCAGTGGACCTCTGTGTGTGCTGAAGTGCAACAAGTGGTGCCCATGAAATTTATACTGGGGAAATCAATTTCTTGGAACCCTGGATACCAGGCTGATCAGCTACCAGAGAACTGCTAGACAGGGAGCCTCTTTGAGGCTGTATTTTCACAAGCAAGTGTGAAATCAGATTTGAGACCTCCAAGAAATTGTTTGTAAAAATATCCATGTGAAAGGGAATAAAATATTTTGTCTCAGAAGATCACAGGATAATGGTAAGAATTGAGGTAAAAAAGGTTGTCTGATCTGCTACTGCAATTCTGATAAAAAATTTACCACTGGGTGATTCAGAAGAAGGTTTAACATACCTGCTCATCAGCTCAGATCTAACACATTTAATTGTGCATTTCTTCCCAGGGGAGGTCATTTTTGCCTAACCCTGTCTGATAATTAGATTATGTTGTAGAGATTTAGTCATTATAAATTTCAACCTGTATCATGTTTTGTCTGGACATAGCTCTCAATGAGGTTGCAAACTCTTTGATTCCTCCTAAATTATTAATTTCAGTAACATCCTGTGCCAATAAATTCCACAGGTTCAGTTCACCACATACATGGAGGGTTTTCCTATACTGCCTATGTTCTGTGACCCTCATTGCCTTCTACTGAGTGATGGACTGCCAGGTCTTTGGGGCTGGATTTCTCAAAAAATCAGTATTTTTATGGGCTAAGACGTTCACCTCCTTCACATTACCAACCCTCATCATTATGGACTTCGATTTACAGAGCAAAAATCCTGGGAAGAAGACTCCAGGGAGATCATATTCTGTATATACTGGGTAGAAAATGTGTTATTTAACTTAGCTGGGAAATGGGTGAAAAAAAAAGAGGAGGAAAAGATCAAACACAAGTCAGAATATCATGGCACTGTGGAAGCCAGGATGAAAGGATGGATCTCATCTGCTGAGGTACATTGCGAAACCTGTCACTCACACTGGTTTATAAGGCAGTGTTTAACTGAATTTCAGCTAATATGCAGCAATGTTTCTAATAACAATCTGTCCAAGGAGCATTGGAACAGACAGGAAAACAGACAGGAGATAGAAGGAGAAGGAAGTAGGGGGAAGGAAGTGTGAGAAGAAGCAGGCGAAGTCAATGACAAACCCCAGACTAAACCCACCTCCCTCGCACTCCCGGAGCAACATGCACACCCATGGGCACAGAAATCCACAAGCACTTCCCACCTCCATCTGCTTGCTGGCAGGTAATTCCAGACCATGGAGATCCCCTGGTTAGATGGCATCCCAACACACCTGAGAGGAAAGACAGGAACAGCAGATGGTGCAGCCCTGCAGCTCTGGGCAGGAATGACTTTTTGCCACAAAGCATGGAAAGCTTAGGAAGACCTAGAAAACGTATGAAAGGAATGCCATGATGACCACAAGAAGCTGTCTTTGAGAAGATGAGTGCCTTCAGATCTGTGCAAACCAGTTGCTTCTCCTGTTCTTCTACCCCTGACCTGGCCCCCTTTCAGGAGTATCGCACCCCACAGCAGCTTTCACTCTGTTTGCCTCTTTCTTACTCTCTTTCCAGCCCATGTTTAAGGCTCAAATGCTTCACCTGTGCTGTGGCTTTCCCTCCACCTTTACTGGCAAGTATCTCAGGATCTTGGCCGTGCCACACCATCCTCCATCCCCTCTGCTTCCCAGAGACATCTGCCAACTCCAGCACTGCAGATTCAACTGACATCCCTACTGCCTCTGGACTTCCAAAGTAAATCCCAACTCTGCTCCCTGACTTGTCCCTACAAAATCCCAACTCTGGAACAGACAGTGACTGCTTTCACCATTAGCTACCTCTCTGCTACACGCTTTCTTCTTCTCTTCATTTCCTCCTCCCCTCAGGATATTGGTGCTGGCTGAAGTTTCCCATTAAACCAGTCACTCTTGTAGAAAGGGGAGCTGACATGATTAATGCCATTCCGTGGGGAAGGCAGTGAATGCAGCCAGAGAAAGAGGAGACAGGCACATTCCCATCAGCCAGTCATTAGCATTTGCCCCAAAGAAGCAGCAGGCACAATATGGACACAATTTTTCCAGCTTTAAAATGTGCTGGATGCAAATATTTTAGGTCCAAGATTCTTTTTTAATTTACCTTGTACCCAAAGAGTCTTGTCTTGGTGCAAAGGAAGAAGTGACCCTTCCATGCCTGTACTGGTGGTAGGAAGATACACACAATTCAAGTTTCAGACTGGACTCAAGTGAGGTCAGATTTATTTCTGGTCAGTTGAAACCTACAGCTGTACGTTTTCTCTCTCTTCTTCCTGTCACTTCTTTCTCTCTGCCATTTCCAGCAGGTCCCCAGTGAGAAGCTCTATTGACAAACCCATTCTCTGTGATTTTCTTTACTAACTGAGAAAACCCCAAGAGAGTGGACCACGTTCTCCTGACACTGCACTGCCACCATTGCTGATGCTCAGGAGAAAGGGAAAGGGGATGGGTGGTAGCTCCCAGCTAACACCCAGCTGAATGAAGCTCACCTTATACTAAATGGAGAGTGAAAAAAGATCTCTCCACGATTATTGAAAGCAGGAATTTGGCTTCTATGAGCTGGAGGAGTCTGTTTCCCTTCTTTGACAAGCAGAACAGGCTATGGTGATTAACTTTCGGCCTCTGCAAGCTTCCTCCCTCACCACAATGTGATCAAGATCCTACATCTTCTCTTAATAGCTTGCTCTAATCACCCTCACTATTTAAATAAGCAAATCGATGAATAAGTAACTAAAAAAGGAAAACTCCCAGTTTTTAAATTGAATTTGTTGCCTTCAGCTTCCAGCCATTGATTTTCCTTATACCTTTTCCAGACTAAAGAGCCTGTCGGTATCCAGTACCTCCTCCCCATGCAGGTGCCTATAAAGTTTTTAACATTTGATTTTATTTTTCATTATTCTACTCTGATTTTATTTGATTGGTAATAAATTAAACTATTTTCTCTAAGTTGGGTCTGTTTTGCCCATGACATTACTTGGTGAGTGATCTTCCCCTGTACTTATCTCAACCCACGAGCTTCTTGTTTTGTTTTCTCACCCCTGTCCAGTTGAAGAGTGTCAGAGCTACTTTGGTGGGCGCCTGGCACCTAGCCAGGGTCCATCCACCACAAAAATTTATAAGAAACTGAAATCAGCAGACTAAAAGGAAGTTCAGTGGATTTTGCAGAGGGTCTTGGTCAAAGTTTTCCATTTCCCATCTTGAATTTTCATACATGATTCTTACGATGGATATGGAGTTCCCAGAGAGTAGCTGTTCCCTTGTAACAGATCAAGGCTTGGATTCCAGCCAAAGTTCTCCTCTTGTTTCATATGAAATCGTAGTGTTTTGGGTTTTGGCTATCTAAAAAACTCCTCTTACAGAATTCCCAATTTGCAATCAGCATTTTCTCTGCTCGCAGTTCCTCTTCTAATCAATTTTGCTTGTAATTTTTCTCAACTTTTGAAAATTAATGCTTTTGAGACAGCAAATCTACTTATTACTAGTTATGATCCTCTGTTTGCCCATATTGAATCATTCTCAACTATGCAAACATCTGGTAAGTAAAGAATAGAGAAAATTGTCCAGAAAGTTCTTGCAATATATTAACCAAAAAGAAAAAATTATAAGAAAAAGAAAAGAAAGTTAAAAAACCAATTTCTTAGTTAAGGGATTTTGTAATTAGAATGGAGGAGAATTTGAACTTGATGCAATAATTTTGTGCCTTTGGAAGAAAGCAAGAAAAAGAAAGACAGATATCAAACTGGTGTAGCTCACTCCCATGACGAGTTTCCTGACTCCTCTGCTCAGCCCATGTTCGTCCTTTGGTTTCAATACTGTGCAGATTTTGGGTATCACCTTACAAAAAAGGTAGTCACAGAATCATCCACGTCAAAAAGGTCTTTCGATCTCATTCAGCCCATTCTGCTGCTCAGAGCAAAGCAAATATTTAATTCAGACCAGACTGTTTATCCCAGTCAGATCTGCTCAATATCCAAGAATAGAGATCCATGGATGGCTGGAGGAGGGCTTAGTGGTAGTGGAGGAGTCCAGAAGTCAGCTAAGGCTGAGAGAATTGGTTTGATTAACCCTCAGAGCAGAAGGCAGAGGGAAGATGTCACTACCTTAGGAATGACATCAAAAGTAGGTCCTGCCTTGGGGTACAGATGTAGACTAGGACGCTTCTCAAGGTCCCTCCAAATTCCTTCTCCCATGACTCAATGAACACCCTTTAGCAACTACCAAATTCTTATCTAATGTGCAAATTATTTCTAGTCCATGTAATAGTTCCTGTTCCCGAACAGTTACAACGTGTCACACGTGACAGAAGCTGTTGGAAAACTGCTTTTGTAAAAGTTATTCTATGATTTTCAGAGGGGTTTCAGGCTTTGCACGTGAAGACCTCTCGTGCCTCTCCCCTTACACCTTAGCAGAGCTTAGGGTGCACGTGAATAGTGCTTATGGAGAAACCCTTTCTGCTCTCCTGACCATAACTGAGGTTTAGTGAAGATCTCTCCCATGCTTCTAGGCTCAGTTACCATCTGAGGTGATAGTAATACTCCTTCACTAAAACATATGCCCTAATTTTGCTCCCTTAGTTAAAAGTGAGTCTGTCCTGACTCCCTTTGCAGGGAACAGAGAGAAACATTGACTTATCAGAGCCTATGCATGGTTCCAGGGTAGAGTAATTGTTTTAATTAGACTTTTTATTAGTGTCTGAAGGTAGGCAGCTTGAATGGTTCTCCCTTGAAGAAGCCTGGTTTCTGTGTTAGCAATTACTCTGAAGCCTATACCTTTTCAGTTCCTCCACTTTTACTTTAGCTTTTCCTCTACATTCTGTGATTTGGCCACCAGATTTCAGGAGTGCCAGTTACAAAAGTTCTTTCCTCATAGAATTTTCACTTCTTGTTTGCTAGCCAGCATGGGGACCTAGATAACTGATGAACCAAGTTTTGATAGTTACTCCAGGCTGAAACATTTGAACTGCGCTGAACGTTTTAAATCCATATGAGTGCTTCCCAACTAATTTGAGTTGGAGGATGGACCCTGATCTCTCCTCCCTTTCAGCTCCTCCACTTTCTTCTTATATGTATGCTCTGAGCTGATATTCTGACTACTTTGGTGAGAAGCTGAAGTTCTCTCAGCTGTGAAGAATGGAACTCAGTGACCATTCAGCAGAGTTCTTCCCTTCTTATGCAAATTACCTTTGTATGGATCAGGAAGTGGCCTGACAAATACACAATCAGACACATAGATGAAAAGAGATCGTTATCAGATCTAGGCTTTTGACTTAGACAAATAAGCATTGGACATGATTCTCCACTCATTAAAGTGTCTTCCTCAGGAGATGGCTGACAGTTCATTAAATAAGATGAAATATTATTATTTAAGCTCAAGACTGATCAGACTGGGTGAAAACTTAGTCTACTGTATTCATAATTTCCTGCGTTGACAAGGAAGTTCTTGAAAATATTCCTCAGAAGTGGCTGACCCACATAGAGATTAAGATCCTGCTGCAACTGCTGGCTAACAGGGTAAACCCTGTCCCCCTGTGCCTGGAGATGAGATTTCCAATATTCAACCCCGACTACCAAAGGTGATTGGTACCACAGCTTCCATCTCAGCCTGTGCAGAGAGCTCCCCACCCAGTGTGTACTCACTAAGCTAAGCAAGACTCAAGTCCCAGGCTCCAATCATGTAGCTTTTCATTTTCTCCACCCAAATAATCAGGTGTTCCAGACACTTCACCCCTTCCTCCTGTACCCGTTATCTCTATCCAATTTGCAGTCAAGTGTGAACTGCCCTGCAGCCTCTCCACAAAACAGGACTGGACAGTAACTGGTGACACCATAAACTGCCAACCCAAAATGGTAATCCTTGTTTATTTTACTTTATTTTATGCCCCAAATTCAGCTTTTTAACTTCCTCTCCAAAAAAGGCACAGTATCTGATAAAGAGTCGTTCATCTTCAGGACAAGCATCTATTGATCAGCTGTTGTCCAATTTACAACAGGCTTGTAACACAACCTGAACTCAGTGGGCCTAAGAGGGAATTCAGTGTGAGACCAAGAAAAGCATCTACTGTAAACTCTTCAGTGCAAGCAGAAATCACATTAGCAGATGCTGTACCTTCACAGCAAAAACCCCAGCCTCAAGCAGAGAAATGATGGAAGAGCAACAGGATCACTGCTAGAAAATAACCCCTCTGTACCATCCCCACCTGCAGGGAGGTGTCAATGTTTCTGACCATATTTGACAGTAAAATAAGGAGGAATTTGTGGGCAAGAACTTTACAGCGAGAGTCCATTAATGCCTCCTAAACCCTCTGTAATATGCAAGGGTTATACTTTCTTTTCCCCCTGAACACAAAGAGCAAATATATACTTTTATGAAGAGTGACCTTTACATTGCACTGAGAGAATGAAAGAACAAGGCAAGAATAGAGGCAGATCTTTCTGAAAGGAGATCCACACAATGCGTGCGTCGACTCTCAAGGTTGGTGTTGGGCTGAGCCCAGAGAGGGTACTTGTCTCTACAGACAGCAGAGCTCTTCAGAAAGGTGTAGTGCCTTGAAAACAGAGGTGCACTGACAACATGGCTCAGTGACAGCAGAAGAGCTGCCTGGGTACTTTTCAAAAAGCCTATTATGCTTCGGAGAAGTCCATTTCTTTGAAATCACGACGATTTGCAGGAAAGGGTCAGTTTTAATAAATCCTCTTTTTTTCTTTCTCTTTTTTTTTAAAGAGAAGTTGCAGTTATTTTTAAGTTTTCTTTTAGTTTTTCTTTCCCCCACGTTGAAATGCATTTTCTTACAGCATTTCCACTACTTAAAACTAAGCTAAAATACCAACGTGACCAGAAAGACTAGGACACAAGAAAACTTCACAGAAAGGTTTCTATTGCCCTAATCAGAATGGAGCTTTGCAAAAAACCTAAGAATTCCAAGTTTCCATCTAGTTATTTTCCCTGGGATAAGAAGACCTGTTTCATGCAGCTCAGTATTGTGCTGTTTCTTGTAGTAATTTTGCAGGACATGAACACTGATGTTACGGGTAAAGCAACTCTATTTTGCACCTTCCTCTGATTTCCTTTTCCCCCTTTTGATGTTCACCTCCTACTCGAACATTTTCACTGATATCATTCTCAGGCTGAATGCAACCTGATTCACATCTCATGCCAATTACTCTGATATTGTCAGAACTAAGCCAGTGTACACTAGCTAAGGAATATGATTATTTACCGGTAGTATCAGTCCTCTGCCTCCTCCTTCAAGATTTCTGGCATGGATGAAGGCTTTGAATGAAAGCAAACTCATTCCCCCCCTCATAAAAAAGAGATAAGCAATTGTATTAACTCCTGTATTATTGGTTAAAAAGAAAATATGGGGGGAAAAAGATTAAATCGTATCTGAAAAAGTGCATTTCCTTTATGTTATTTATGATGCTGAAGAAGTGAACCTTCGTCCCTTTTAGACCACACTCTCCTATGTATTACAAATGCAGAACAGAGAGGATGATGTACAACTTGTGACCTAAAAGGAATGGGGTTTGCCAAAAGTCACAGAGGCAAAGAGAATTAATTGACTACATTGGTGGCAACCTCTCTCAAATCTGTTTATGACTAGGCATGATCAGAGCTGAGCAAGATGGAAAATACCCACAGACCAGAGCAGGGAAGCTCAGAGTGCCACTGTTTGGGTGCTTCATGGATGTGGGTTCTATGAAGTCTTATCACAGTTACAAAAATAACTACAGATGTAATTTTTGGTAGAGATTCCTGAACGGGAAATAGTGTCACTTGAAAAATGCTATGTGGAGGAAAGCAGTTTTCCCAGCAAGTGAGAGGAGCAGGGAGAAGGAGGTTGCTTCTTCCAGAGGAACAGGAGACAGTAGGGAACCCAGTCACAGACAAGCTGAGTCTGGGCTGGCAGCAAAATGGAAGAAGGATTGCTGGCAATTTGCGAAGAGGAGAAAATAGTGACATGAGCCCTGCAAAGTGAAGGCAAGAAGAGACTTCTTTCACACATGGCAGGAGCCTCTATCACTTGCTTGGGCTGCTTTTCTCTCTCACAGATTCCCTTCAGTTCTAAGCTCACAAGGATAAAGGAAACCTTCTCCCAACTGACTTCTCTAATAATGGGCCCCAGCCTACAAAACAGTTTATGAAGGACAGGATGAGAAAAAGAGGCCACTCCTGGGGCACAGACAACTGCAGTCAGCACAGTTGCTCCCCTGTGATCTTCTTCCTCCTTTCAGCACTTCAAGTGCTACAAGAAGCACCAAGAACTCCTTCATCCTTTCAGCCTGCAAAGAGGAGTCATTCTTCCTCCACCATCACTTGCCTTCTTCCATGTAACTCTCAGCCACCTGTTTGTGCTACAAGCCCACTCTTAGGAATCCTCTTTGTCCTTTCATTTCTCCAGCTCCTGATAGAGAAGATGCGAGTTGGCCCCAAGACCCAAAAGCAGGTTGGTCTAACAGACCATACCCAGGAAGGTCCTGTGCCCAAAACCCAACTCCATGCTTACCTGTCTCTACTGAGCATCCCCGTGGTTCCTTCTAAAGCCACCTCTTTCCTCCTCAAATCACTATCTCAATATTCTCCTACCGTCTCCCACCCTTCCAACAACATTTTTAGGCTCACATACCTTGCCCCACCCTCTCATGATGCCACCCATCAGCTGAAAACCTCCTTGATGTGCCAAGGCTGAGTGCAGATAAGCACAGCACCTGCTCAGCACACTCTACCACATCCTAATTTCTCAGGGGCAAAACCAGTTCAGTGTAGTTTCCCACCCTGGCTGTGCTTTTCCACATTGCAGCTCAATTTACTGCTCCAGACATATGAAGGCAACTGCCTGAAGGCTGTACTGATGCTGGACAGCATTTAAGAATAAATCTTTTAAAACTTGAGCCCTTACACAGAGTTACACTGACGTATCTGCTGGGAGAGCAGCTTGCAGCATGGAAAAAAAAGGAACTACTGGCCAGAGAAGGGCTCTCTTAAGCTGCCTTTGCTGCCAGAGAAATTGTAATGCAGAGCCATCCCCTGCCTTGTGTATTGTCTGTCTTGTTTACCTTTGGGCAAGGACTGTGTTTATAAAAAAGGGAACAATTGGCATGTGTTAGATACCCTTCCAACAAAAATGGCAATTAGGGGGAATGAGAAAGTGGATTAGAAGTTTGTACCTAGAGCTGTACTCATTCCAAATTCAGCAGAGGACTCGGGGATCTGGCTTCAGTTTTGTTTGTGTGTTGTTTGTTCTTCTTTTTATGTGTTTTGTTCCATTTGAGCTAAGAGAAACAGACACAGATATGAATTATATGGATACAACTTTAGCCCTTTTTGATCCAGAACCCATGTGAACTTGAACCCAAATAAATGGATTTTTTTTTCCTTATGATAACTATGTTAAAAAAATCATACAACCCCCAAAATAATAGTGCTGCCCTTCTACCTTTTGAAAGTACAAGGCTGTAAATAAACCTGAATCAAGGCCTAATATGTGACACAATTCACACACATTGATAATATCTTCTGTTAAAGCAACGGATATTGCTAGCAGGAGCTGCAGCACACCTCATTTTCTTTGAGACTCCACATCATAACATGTTTGGCACACACAGACTCAGGGTCTCTCAACCCCCAGTGGGTCCTCCAGGCATAAACCCATTATCACAATATCCCAAACGCAGGGAAAAAAGTGTCAGAGGGAGCAGGGAGGGAGGGGTTTATTTGTCTTTCACTTATGGCCTTCAGATTGAATCTGACACACAATATCCAGATTATCTGCTCAGCATGAAAACAAATAAAGTTTCTTTCTTTTTTTTTTAATGAAAGCAGAGGTGTGTATGAATGTCTTGAGGGGTGAAAGCCTTTCAAATACCTATTATCATAAATTAGGCCTAAAAGATTGGAAGCTGGCAGCCAGGCAATTATCTCATCTCCCTTCCTTAGTTTACAAACCAAGCAAGGAAGCACATTGATGTGGACACTCCATGTTCCCCACTGGACTAGGAAAAGTCTTTGTGTGGTGTCTCCAGAGGAGGCTTCGTTTGTTTGTTTGCACATCGATCTGTGCTGAGTGAGAGAGAACTCAAGGATCACCTTCTTATCAAGTGAGAGAGTTGAAGCCTGGTGTTTGGATCCAAATATTTGAAGTGTGAGCCTTGGAGATGTGGGGGAGCAGGTAGTGGAGGGGATGTATGCAAAGCTGAAGCTTAAACGCTTTAATTAGGTGTCATCTGCTTTTCCTTGTGGATTCCAGCCACAAAGTCTTTATTAATCAACTGAGAATTTTCAGCCAAACTTTTCTGACCAAACACCTTTTAGAAGCCTGCAAAGCTTTACAGCCATCAGTAAAGCTTGTACGAGTCTCATGTCTCCAGCAGAGGACAGCGATAGGCGTGCACACAGCCAAATTCCAGTGCAGAAGCAGAAATCCGCCTGCAAAACCACTTCTTGCCAAAGAAATGCAGATTTGTTCCCTCAATAACTCCAAGTGGTGGCATCAAAGGGGCTGTTATTTGAGGACTCAATGTGTCTCCCTGAATCCTTCATCCCAAAGATGTTTTGTTTGTATTTGGAAGGTTACTGGGTAGCAATAACCTTCATTCATTCCATGGAGGCTCTCCGTGGGGCATTGACGCTGTGTGGGTGTTCCACGTGCACCAGCCAGAGCTGTGATGCCTCTCTGCTCACAACACTGAAGACTGGATTATAAATTGGGTGATGTGGGAGCACTTTACATCCACATTGCAGTCACTTTTTACTGGTGTAAACAGCTTCTCAGAGGAGAGGGCAAGCTCCAGCTCGTTTTCTGTGACGGTCCTAAGAAAAGCCTCTAAGTGTGTGTGCATGCATACAGCCAGACAGGACAATCCTCCACACCACTAGGAGCCATGAATCAAAGATACATGCCACATCCTCCTCTACCTGGATACTCTCAGAGCTCCTTATTCCCTGTCACTCACCAGGATGTATGATATTCATTCTAACTAATTTCGCAGCCCGTAAATCACAGCCATACCCTGCGTATCTTCATCTCATTAGAGAAGGTTAATTTAAGCAGACAATCAACAAAAATACAGAAAACTAGTTTGGAAAGAGGATTTTGTTGTCTTTCTGGCAGACAATGAATTCACAACCCCAACATCTGCCACCACTAGAGAGAAAATGCTGGAGGAAAAAATAAAAAAGAAAGAAACTCATTGCTATTTCCTCTGATGAATGGTGAATTTCCAATTAGCATTTTAATTACTCAAGCCAGACTTTCAGTTGGTTTGATGATCACAAGAAATTCCATAAGCAACAAGTCATCTTGGTTTGACAACCTGTGCTGGGGCAAAGCAGAATGCAGTGACTGGGGTTGTTTTGTGAGACATTTTTTCTCTCCTGGAAAAATCCTGCAGCGTTGATTGTCCTTAAGATTTTATTTATAGCTTTCCATATATTCTTGTCCTACCCAAGAAAATCCTACAAGATTGTGGTACCTGAGACTGTGGGTACAAACAATGTAGCTTGTGAGAAATATTCTGACAAGGCTTCACTTCATCTCCAGGCAGATCCTATAGCAAATCCATCAACAGGACCCTACACACGTGAAGCTGTATCACTTGCCTGAACAAATTCATCTCATAGCATTGCAGATACCTCCTCTATGTCCTTCACCTGAACTAATCCTACAGCAAACCTGTCCCAGGAGACTGATGGATGGGCCCCTCGCGGCAGAAGGTCTGGTGTTGATAACCCAGCCACACTGTTTGTTTGCATAACAAAAACAAAGGAAGAGCAGGGCATTCTTTTCAGTACCTGCACAGCATCAGAAAAAGATATAACCTCTGGGGAAGGAGGGTGGGCAGGTTTATGGTTATCCTTGCAGGTGGGGATTGCAGCTTTGGCTGTCCTGGTATTTGCACTCTGCCTCTGCATCACGGTAACGTGCTTGGGTTTTGCGTGGGACAGGCTCCTAACATGAGCTGGGATTTCAAGAATCTTAAGAATTTGACTGCTAACAGAGATGCTAACACAGACTGTTCCTGTAATTCCAGGCACTGGCTTATACACCTCATTGTTTACCTTCAGGAGAAAAGCCAGGAGAGGTGGAAAGCTGCGCTCAACTATGAACCCACAGCTCAGTGCTGGAGATCCAGAAATACTTCAATGAATGGGGAACTGACATAAGCAGAGAACAATAATATGTTTCAAGAGCTCAGAAAGGTCTGAGACAGCTTTAAAACTGAGAATGGTTCGTCTGGGGACTTGAGTTATTCCTTTAATTTGAATAGATCTGGAAGCTGAGACCCTTGTAGACCACTGCTCTTCACTTGGATTGTCAACCCACTTCACATTTTGGTTTGCTGGAGTTTTATTTCTCTGAAATACTTAATATTCTCTTAATTTTTAATATGATTTTTCAGCCTTATAAAGACATTGTGTGTCCACCACAGAGGAACCTTCTCTGGTGTAAAGCTACCTACACATCATGGATATAAATACATCATCTATGAAAACATAACTCTCTCTACCCAGTAGTAATAATTAAATACCAGACCAAATCTGTTTACTTAGCAAAAATATTACATATGGGACTATCATTTATTCAGAGGGAAGAAAACCAAATAAACCAGCTGAGCAGTGTCCATTGCATGTATTTTTTAAGTTCTTGGCAGTCTGATCAATAAGGGTAAAGTCCTTAAATTGGCAGAAGGTCCCTTCAGATAAAGGCACAAATGAAACAGCTGGAAAAGCTTGGGAAGAAAAGCAAAACGAGTGGGTCTGATTGGGAGCTTTGGTTTCTGTGTTGCAGTTACACAAAGAGCATGTGATTTTTGTGCCCAAACACTGCCACAGAATGGACACTGATCCTCTGGCCTCTACTGGGATTTTTTCTTTTTTTAACGTGATCTTGTCAAATAAATCCTTCACTGAAAGTGAAACCCACACTTTCTTTCTTTCTGCATCCTACTCCTGCAGTTCCCATCCTTCCAAGCTATGAGGATGACCTGACCCAATTCCTTCTTATAATCTATGTTTGTTTTCCCTCCAAGGTCTGAATATGGACAGTGCAAAGTCACTTGGAGAAGCTCCATCAGCACTAAGAGCTGAGCTCTGTAAATCTTACAGGGAAGCACGTGCTGCCCAATGGAATGAGGAACAAAATGACAGAAACAATAGATTTTCTCTACCTCCCCTTCCTGCTCCAACAACCTTGTTTCCTTACATCTCCTTCCCTCCTTCCAATTCCACCCTTTGTTCCATCCCTCTCTCCAACCTCTCCTTCTCACCCACAGTTTGGTAGGGTTTCACCAAAGCACGCAATTGGAACGCTTCATTTTCAGTCCCTGGAAGAGGCCAGGGCAGAGAGGAGTTTATTATATCATAAATTAGAACATGAAAAGCTAATACACTTTATACATTTGTCAGAGAGAGAGAGAGAGAGAGAGGAGAAAAAGATCTTTGCTGCCAGGTTCCTCATAGCAAATCTGTCACGTTTGGAGAGAGGCTGCTGGAATAGAAGTATTTACAGACAGACAGAGCCCTGGTGCAGAATAGCAAAGCTTGCTGCTGGATGCTCCAGGGCTATATCAGGAGCCAAGAAAGAGTTCTCAAGCCAAACTGCACACAGGCCCACCAAAAGCATCTTGGCTCTTCTTGTGCAGAAGCTACAAGAATGCAAAGCAGAGAGTTGTGGCAAAGCTTTCTGTGACTGCTGAGGGCTTTTCATAGTCCACCTCTACTGACCTGGGGGACTCTGCCAGGGTTTGTGTTATGAGTCTGAACTTAGCTGGTGCTGCATTGCAAAAGAAAGGGGGGGAAGTCATATCCCAGAGAAGATAACACAGAGGAATTTTTGTGGGAAATCTGATCTACCTGCCAGGTACCCAGCAGCCCCTTGGCTTTCTTGCTCTGTGCTTATTCCAGGTGGATGGTCCCGGTTTAACTGAGCTTTTCCCCAGTCCTGCTGCACATCCAGTCCCTGTTGCACTGCATTTCTGCTGCCTGAAGGATGAAGCTGCCTGGCGCATCCAGTGCTGATGGCTTTCATATCTCTCCACACACTATTCAGAACTCAAGTCAGGAAAGCATTTCCCAGACATAATCTCCCTTGAAATAGTCAGCAAGTCAGACTTAATTAAGATAAAGAACAGCAAAAAGCAACCATAATTAAAAATTACAGTTACCTGCACAGATGAGAAAGTGAAAGGAGGTAGGTGCTGGAAGGAACATTGTGTCTGAAGTTGGCATTCACACACAGACAGGTTTTACATCCAGAAAAATGCAACGTGCAGGATGGCAGTAGTGCTGCCTGATAATGACTTAGTTGAAATTGCACACAAATGACCTTATCTGATGGTTGCTCCAGCCTGAACAGTCCCTCACGCAGCTGCTGAGCTGGTTAATGAACTGCAATAGTTGCTGCTTTAGTTATTTCAGCTTTCTCCATCCCCAGCCCTCAAGACAGCTGAAGGCAGACCTGTGAGACTGTTCCTTTTGGGAACATTCATGTCTGTAGAGATAGAAGTGTACTTAAAGATAGAACTGATAGGACTGGTTTTAACAAGATCAGCCATGGAAGTCCATCTAACCCACAATCCTGCCCTGACATCAGCCAAGTAAGAGCAGCATCGGAGGAAGGCAAACGTACAGTGATTCTTCCCTTGAATGGTCTTCCAGCTTCTGGAAAAACGTGTGGCAAGCTGCTCCCTGAGTCACTTGCACTTGTCAGTCCTTTGTGGCTCTTTTTTCTTTGACTCCTACCCAGGCTATCTGTGCAAGAGTCACTGCATGAACGTTTTTCAGATCTATGCTACCAGCATCCAGACCTCTTCTCCCCAGAGCAGCCCCACTTTCAGAGAATTTTGCTCTCGCCACTCCTTGCTTTGCTCTCCCTCCCCAGCCTTGTTGGTCCACGTGGGAGAATGAACACTTGTAGTGCCAGAGTATGGGGCAGACATCAAAACACACAGCCATGGAGACAGGTCAGACTGGTCTGCTGAGCCATGCCACACCATGGCTTAGACCCAGCTCGACTCTCAGCATTTTGCCTCGTGCTCCTAGCCAGGGTGGCTTATTCAGGCACTCATGGAAGCTGCCAAATAAAACATTCCAGATTAATTCCGCTCTCTACCTCTCTCTTTTTAGAAACTTTTAATTAGTCCCCATCTCAGCACCATTATTAGTATTTGTTATTAAGTATTAAAATCTCTCACCCCCAGCTCCCTCTCCCCCTGCTTTCCTCTTCCAACCCTTTGTTTTAATTGTTATATTTTTTCATCAGTGATCAGCCAAGCTTCCCTAATGATCTAGACTAATTTAAAGGGTTTATAACTCCGACACAAAACTCCAATAAAAAAGCGGCAGACTTGCTGGGAACCTCCCGGGGCTATTCAGCAGCCAGGAACACAAACTCATTTACTACTTGCCTGTTCCCCCCTTTCCCTAGCCACCACCACCCATTCTGTCCAAATATCCTCCTCTCCACACACCGAAAGCCCTCATTTTCCTTTTTGTTTCCCACCCCTTCTCAATTCTTTTTCCCTGAGGATCAAGAGAAGAGAGCTGGAAAAAAGCCTCGATGAGACACGTGGTGAAGTTAACAGCAAATAGACTAAGCCCACTGTTTCTCCTCGTCTTCCTCCTGCCAATGCCAGCATTCTCTTCTCTCCAGAGGAAAAATATAAAGTGCTGCAGCGAGGCTGAGGAAAGAAATGATCTGCTTGTGTTTCTTCTTGAGTATATTTAGCAGTTGCAAGTTACCCCACCAGGGATCTTAAAAGCCTTTTTGACAAATCTGCAAGTCAGCATTGTCTTTTCCTCCTTGCTTTGTTCACTTTGCAGCAGGTGTAGATTTACACACCAGACAAAGGGTTGTTTGGCAAACTCTCGCTGCCTTGGCCCAGCTTCCCATTAAGTACAGATGTTGCTTCCAAACCTGTCTTTAGCCTTGTGCACAGCCAGAAGTAAATTCACGGGGATGCAAAGAGGAACAGGAGTGCAAGCTGTTCTCCTTGGCCATGGGCTTGTGCTGGAGTCTAATCTGACCTACTGGGCCTTTTGCCCATGCCCTTGGGCACTGGGCAATTAGCCAGTTGTAGGGGCAAGCCAAAAGGAAAAGTCTTTCCTTCAGTGATCTCCTTGTACCAAGATTTTTGAAGGAAATCTTACAAAAGCAATTCCCTCTACATGTACAGAAAACCCTTCTGAAACAGAGAGGAAGGAAGGGAGTGTGAGTAGTGAAAAGGAAATCAGGAAAAACAGGCAAGTGTGGAGGAAGCTGGTTTGCACAGGGTGGATTGGTGTCACCTGCCTTTAGACATCTGCCACATGGTTACATCTGATCTGGTCACTCTGAGTTACTCACTGTAAATGCAATAGGGGAAATAAGCTCTTTTAACACCCTGGTTATCCTGCCCTCCTAACCCAGTGGAATTTTGACCCTTTTACACTGAAAAACCCATTTCTTCCAGCTGGTACATTGTCAAAGCCTTCAATTTCAAAATTATGGAGCAAATGATGCCATTAAATAGTCTTGCTTTGAAGTCACTCTTGCTCCCAGAAATGTGCCTGAAAATGTTACAACTGCAATGACCACCTGAGTCACAACTGCATCGATAGGATCTACAAGCAGGCTTTTGTGCTCATATGAAAGGGGCTCAGCTGAAAGGCCCATCAATGTGTTCAGTCATCTTCCAAAAGCTGGATTCATTTGGTGGGAATAAACAGTTGGGGCTCTTCATTTAGTCATTTGAAAAGGACAGTTTCCCAAGGAACTTTAGCACTATCCTCCCTAGTGTGCCCACTGGACTCCTCCAAGAGATGATTTCTGGAGCTGGTTGAGCTACTTTGACATAGATTTCTCATCAGCAGTTTGACTTTTGGGGAGAGAGAGAAATAGCAAACCAAACCAAAACAAGACCCCCTCCACACACACAATATTCCATGAGAAAGCTGGAAAAAAATCACAATGTTTTGGGGTGCTTAAATAGGTTTTAAACTTGGGCTGAAATTGCATTACACTAAGCAGGGTCTATGGAGGATGCCTGCAATTAGAGAACTGGTTGGTGATACAAAGCTGTCTTCTCCTTGTTTCCAGCTGCTACATTTAATTAAAAGAAAGCTAAACAATCCATTACATTAAATTACTTTCTGAACATTACTTTTCCACATAGGCAATTGCAGTGGTTGCCACAGGGATGTTATCTGACCACAGATTGTAAAGGAGATAACTGTGCTCAGAATTATTCCATTCTTGCTTGAAATATCACCCAGATGACTTGGTCAGGAATCACTCCCTGCTGTGTGAGGGATGACAGAAGCTGGTGGGCATTTACCAGGCACATGAGAGGCATTAATGAACTGTAACCCCAACCTCATCTCATTTAATCCTGCATCATGTTGTGTGACGATGAAGATGCCAAATCACTATAAAATCCTGGTAGCCAGAAGGGGATTCTTTCAGGTTTTTCCCTCTCTACCCTGTGTTCCCTCCACTGTTGAATCTGCAGCTAATAAAATCATGCCATGAGACAATCTCTCCTTCAATTCTTTTCTGAGAGTTTCTGATCAGTTCCAAGTTGTCCATACATCTCATTTCAACATCTAACTTGAAGAAATACTTCATTGCTATTAGAAGTCAAATATGTCAGGGATATCTTGAAAAAAAAATAGAAATAGAATTTGTAGAACAGTTCCTTGTTGCTGTGGGTATTTTGTTTTCCTTTCAATTATTGTTCAGAGAAGGACAAAAAGGTTTTGGAGTCTTTCTTAGCACAGACATTGCAGTGGGCATCGAACTCATCCATCCACAGAGCAGATTTTGTCTCTTGGAAAGGAGCTGCAGAACAAAGCCAAGGTCCAGGCTCCAACAGGGAAGAAGGAGATGGCAGTTGAAGTCTTCTGACTGGAGCTGAGCACTGTAGGCGAGTCACCACCTTACAGCTCTTTGACATTTTGAAAATATTTTATTCTCAAATGAACTCCCACAGCAAGATTGGTTTGTGGCAAAACCAACCTGGACTGACTTCAGGAGCAGAACTGAACAAAATCAACCTCCTGGCTCAGCTCTGCTTCCTCTGCCATAGCTACGCCCTTATTTTCTGCACTCCGCACTGTTTTACCTCTGAGAAAATTGTTGCCAAGTGGCTATTTTGAACACGGTTGAGTGCAGATTGTTAAAAGAGAGACAGGTTTCTGCTTCTGTCTTGCAGACTATTTTTGCTTTATTCTTCATCTCAGACAAAAACACTCGGAGGGCAAGTACCTGTTTACCATTTCTGCATAATGCATTATGGTACGAAATTGTCTTTCCTTCCCTCGTTTTCAGCATTTGCACCTCACCCCATGATGACCTCACAGCAGCACCATGGACCTTTATAACCACGAAGCTGCATTAGTATCATTTTCTCTCTTAGCTGGCCTTCCAGAAGTGAAATGCCTTTGGCCTTGGCTTGCTCAGTACACAGCAGGAAACGTGTTCATAGGTTGGAACTAGCATGATAGTTTCACTCTGCCTCACATTTCCCCTGTTTGAAGCCAATAAACCTCTGGACTGGATTTTCAGTTATCAACACCCTCTTAACCCAAGCAGCACTAGCTAAGCCATTCAGCAGTCTCATCCAGACAAGTATCTTGCTCAAATACCAGACATCTTGTGAATCATAATATCCACTCTCTGAATTTCAAGGCACGGGGAATATGAGACAGGAATCACAGATTACGTTAATGGTCACGAGAGAGGGGTCATTATCAGTCCTGCTTCCAAGGAATGCTTGAAAATGGTTATTATAGAATCATAAAATGGTTTGGGTTCGAAGGGACCATAAAGCCCATCCAGTTCCAACCCTCTGCCATGGGCAAGAACAGCTCCCACTGGATCAGGCAGGAAGAAGAAAGCTCAGGTTGTGCTTGTGCTTTATCACTGTCATAGTGAACACCAAGCTTTTAGTTTTAGAAGAAAAAACATTACTGAATAACCACTCACATGAGTAGTATTCAATTTCCCCTAACTCACCTCTTCATACAAAGAAGTTCATCCTACAGCTTTATGAAACAAGAAAGTTGTATCCAACACTAGGGACTACTTTACAAAAGGACCAGAAGGCAGCCCAAAAGGCAGCAGGTCAACCAAGTTAACATCTAACTGATATTTTTTTCTCCTCTGCACATCTCTAACCCCCTCCAGCAACATAAGCTATTCTGCCTCAAAGTTTTCTGCCTCAAATTTCAATGGTCATCGTACTTGACTGCGTTTGTATCTGTAGTTCTACAGTAGCACCAGGCAAAGACGAAGTGAAACGAATGACATCTTTTAAGCCCTACAGTCAGGTCCTCGATGTTCTCAGCATCTGACTCCAGCCTGCAGAGGTGTGAATCAAAGTCTGGTTTCCCATGTGGTCATGCCAGATGGTTGGCTCAAAACTCATCATTTCTTTACAGCAAAACTCACTAGATACAGACAGTAACCATAAGATACATTGGAAACTCGAATCCTGTGTAATTTAGACTGCCAACACCCATGCAAAAGATGCTGTACCCCACTACTTATGTCAGCTCTTCAAGGGTGGTTTCTTTGCTGAACATGTCCTGAAATATTTCAAGGCAATGATAAAAATAAACACTCACCATTAGCCTGCATCTTCTTGTACTAAAAGATCTTGTTGTTACTTCTGAACTTTGTCAGATTACATTCATGGATTATTTCGCAGGCCCCAAAAGGCAGTCCTATTTCCAAGGAATGCTTGAAAACAGCTATTATAGAATCATAAAATTGTTTGGGTTGGAAGAGACTTTAAAGCCTATCCAGTTCCACCCCCCTGCCATGAGCAGGGACATCTCCCACTGCATCAGGGTGCTCAAAGCCCCATCCAACCTGGCCTTGAACACCTCCAGGGATGGGGCAGCCACAACTTCCCTGGGCAACCTGGGCCAGGGCCTCCTCACCCTCACAGGAAAATTTCCTAATATCTAATCTGAATCAGAGCTATGCAGACCAACAGATCACATGGTAATATTTTTACATTGCCCATTGCTGTATTGCAGAGTGTTCTGGAATTTGTCAGGGTTGCTAATGCCACATTCTACCTTTTGCAAAAGAATTAGGAACACTGAGTAAGTTTCTGCCCTGGTGAATTCGTGAAGGGAATGCTGGAAATAACATTATTCAGTAAAACAAAAATTGAAGGAGACAGTGAGTTGAAAATAATCATATACTAGGAAAACCTGGCACTGTATATTTAGTGACCACAAGAGGTCAGGACATCAGTTTTCCACTGCATCTTGAAAGCACCATCTCTAAGAGCCTGGAGCCAGAATACTATTTTAGGTATTATTGTTCAGTTAGGAAATTTCATCTTTACACATTCCTCGACAGTATCTGTATATGTTTCCTCAGCAGCAGGGGTTACTGCAGGAGCAACAGTGCTTTCTCTGCACTCATTTGTAGCAGTATAATATTACATTTGTCTGTCTTCATGTTCGAGGACCTGCTCCTCAGTTTGAAGGCATGCAACTACATTATATTCTTTACTAAAAGGCACAATCAACTCTTCCACTTCCCTGGCACAATGAGACTCCATTCATTAAGAATAAACCACGCTGGTGACAAAACTGCCTCAGGTGTGCCCCAGCCTTGTAGAGTTTCCTCCTACAGAAACCGTTAAGCACCGCAAGCCTCCCTTTTCTCCCTTCCAAATGTACTTCTCCAGCATGAATAAAGGTCAGTGTATGAGACACAAATACATTACATATTTCAACTACAAATTAAGATAAAAGTGCAAATGCAGTTCTCCCTCCATGAGGGGTCTACACTTGTGAGACAGGGAAAAAAAAGGACCTATAGTATATATATATGAATGAAATTCTACACTCCCACCTTCTGAGAATCTTTTTCTGCAAAATCCTTTCATTAATATACTTTTTCTAGAGAGTATCCTGCCCAGACACAAACTGGGATTGACCCAGTTTAGTGTATAAAAACAGATGATATCACTACCTGCCTTTTTAGGTGATGAATTTTTCATACTCAGTCTTGCTTCACTGGAAGGCCCAACCTTGGTCTTCATCTCCGGCTGCAGTTCATATCCTTTAGCTGGTGCTGCTTTGTGAAATTGCATTTCTTTGTTTATTCTGCATGATACCAAAAAGTACTTTCTTCCCTTTCCTTTTATTTTTTTTAAGAGAAATTTATTAAGCTACTTCTGGTATAATACCTCTAAATGCCGGGTCCGTGAGAGGGAATTTTAACCTGGTTAATCTGACAAATGAAAAACTATTCAAGGCTTGAGATGACTGTAAAGTTTACTGTCATGGGTTTTTTTCAGTAGAAAAAAAAGGTCCTCAGCGAAATTTCATTTGAAGGCTTGAAGCTATTTATTTCCTTTAAAGTAAAATGTTGGGCATGTTTTAAAGACATAGCAGCAGCATTTCGTTTTAAACTGGACTCCATCTGAACCAACTGTCAGTCCTGGGGGGTACTTGCAGCAGGAAGAAGAGCAGGAAGGATGGAGAGTGTTCTCCTTGCTTAAGTGGGCATCTACTCCTACTGGGTGAGATGGACCCTGGATGCTTGCTCTTGGCTGAAATGGGAATGTTGTTAATCTTCTAAAAACAAAATTGCAGCTGGGAAGGCTGCCACCCCTTCTGTGATCTGCAAAGGAGAAACTGACCCTGATACAGAGCCCTCTACTTTCTGAGGTCGTTCCTTCGGTTGTCCAAATCCATTGCATATGAATTAAAGATGTCTTTAGGATGCTCCTCATCCTAAAACTCTTTAGTATTTTATATTTGCCTATCTAGAGGTGAAAGGAAACAGGATGTGACAGAGTTAAGCTATGCCAGATCTCATAAGGGTGGCCCCACGACTGCATCAGGCCAGCAGAGAAGCTTCAGCATCCAGGGAAACAACTGATCAGGAGATCTGAGGACCCTTTTCAGCACTATGCTGTGATCTGGTTGAGTCTCATCACCATTTTCTTCTTGGAGAAGCAAGGGTGTGTGTGTTGTTTCCATTTCTCAGCAGTAGCTGGGATAAATGGGCTGAAGCTTCCCTCTACTTTTTGCTCCAACAGCCATGTATCAGGTTTTCCACAACTGAACTGAAACCCATGATTCATAATCAGTTTTGTTCACGAAATGTTCTTCTAATTGATCAGACAGAGACCAATTTCAGTGTGGGAAACTGAACCCTGAGAAAATTAATTACCCGCCAGGCTAAACCCATTTCCTTTGGCCGAAGTACAGCTTATTGTATGTTACTGAGAGATGACCTAGCTGTCGAGAGAAAGGCAATGCTATAATTCTTTCTAGGACATGCTACATTGGAAGCAGATAAAGTGCTGCTGGCTGAGGGCACCAGCTATGCAGAGTGGGAAGGTAGCATAAGGAAAGGGGTAAAGGGACTGTAAATACACAGCAAAAGGCTCAGAGGGAGCAGAGATAACAGAAAGTAGAAAAATATACCAATTTTGAACTCCCAGAGTCTCCCAGGGATTAGTCACTACAGAGTTTGCCTTTGGGGACAAGGGCTGTTAACATTCACTGTGCATATTTGGTGCTCGTTTTCTACCTGTGAGATATGGAGGAACGTCACAGACTCTGGGCAAAAGGCAGAGATGGAGAGCTGGGTTTTTTTGCTGTGGTGCTCCCCTAACAAGGCTGGTGCACTTAGCAAACCTCCACAGCCTCGGGGCTGGAAGGCTTAGAATAAATGCTGTAACTGAGAAGAAAGCACCAGGGAGTAAAAGTGGCCTCCCTTTAGGCTGAAGACGTGCAGAAGATCCAGGGACTCACAGGTGGCTCCAAATGAATGCGAATAAGAGCGTGGCACACGGGTGCAGCACAGCCCATTGAGTCTCTCTACATGGAAATTACTGCTCTCACAGCTGACTGCCATTCCCCTCAGTTTCAAGGGCCCCTGACATTAGGATACCAAACTCAAAGCTCTCCAAGACAGGAGGTGTTACAGATTTTTTTAATTAAAGTCAATTGGGTAATGAAAGTAGCAGGAATATGTTCCCACACTATGAATGGATAAATTAAAGCTCACAGCAAAGACTACAGACACGGAGACTGGGAGGAGAGCAGATTTTAGATGGAAATTCTAATGACTGTCATCTTTAAGTTAATGGCATCCTGCCTACACAACTCTGCCAGCTCTGAGGCTTGCAAAATAACCTCAGAAGGAGCACGGGTGTCCTCTTTTTTTAGCTGGGGCTCCAGGAGAAGAAAACATTAGCGTTACAGGATAGTCAGGCCTGCAATCCCCTGACAGTAAGAGCCAGCTACTCCCCAGCTGCTCCAGGTTAATAGAAACACTTCCTTGGCCAGACCTCAGCACAAAACAAAATAGGATTTATAGCTAGAGTAAAGCTAATCAAAGAAAAAGGACAAAGGTTTATCAGCAGATGGAACTTTTCAGAAGCAAAGAAGTTAGTGATGTCTGGGTCAACAATGTTCTCTTGCTTCAAGGAGCCCTGGATGCAGATTCCTTGGGGACTACCTTACCTTGATGAAAAGTTTTAACCCTTTGATTTTTGAAAGGACAGGATTTAGACTCAGGTGTGTGTATTAGAAAATCTCAAATTCCAACAAAATAATCTCTCTGTTGCTTTCTAGCCTTTTATCAACGTCTGTGTGGATGTGCTCAAGAGCTCTGGGTAAACGCAATGTACTTAAGAAACAAAGGTTGAGCAGAATGACCTCTTTCAACGTAGATGTTAGGCTTCTTTAAAGCCCTGGGGTTCAAGGATCACAAATCTGGGTTAAGTAAGGCTCCTAGCACGCTTTCTTCCTCTATCCATCTTTTTCTTGCTACAAGCAAGACGATGACAGGACTGAAAACCAAACTCAGTGTATTTCTCAGAGGAAAATATAATTCTACAGCAATTCGTAATGGCACCCTGTGGAATTATCTTCTTAAGACAAGATGTTCCTTTTCATGCATGTTGCATCAGAGACCTTTCTGCCTAAAACCTCAAATGCTTCAGGGCTCCATCTCCCTAGCAGGTTATTTGGGAGCAGGCAATAAACTCCTATGGAAGAGGGAGTGTGTGTGAGTAGTGAAGAGGAATAGAAACAAGCACGTAACACAGAAAAGAGAAAATAGTTACCAAATTAATACTATCTAGGTAAGAGCTATTCTATTTATGACCTCTTAGTTTCACTGTGACACAGCCAAAGTGTAAAATGATTGGAAATCAAAATGGATGGAAAATATTCCATTGATTTTTATGGCTATTGTTAGTTTCTGATCTATCCTGATAGTCCACTAAGTAAATACCGTACTGTGTGCCTCTCAAACCAGATTTCACAGCTCCTTGAATCTCTTGCAGTAAAATATTTTTCTTCTTTTTAACCCTGTTAGTGTCTTTGAGTTAACTCTGCGGGTACAAAAGGAATACTTCAGAAGTCAGAGCTCTCTGAACTGAAACAGAATCACAGAATCATTAAGGTTGGAAAAGACTTCTAAGCTCATCCAGCCCAACTGTCAGCCCAACACCACCGTGCCTATTAAACCATGTCCCAAAGTACCACATCTATACATTCTTTGAACACCTTCAGGGAAGGAGACTCCACCACATCCCTGGGCAGCCTGTTCCAATATTTGACCACTCTTTTGGTAAATAAATAATTCCTAATGTCCAATCTAAAACTCCCCTGGTGCAACTTGAGGCCATTTCCTCTGTCCTATCACTTGTTACTTAGAAGAAGAGACCAAAGCTGACCTCACTACAACCTTCTTCCAGGTAGTTTTAGAGAGTGATGAGGTCTCCCCTCAGCCTCCTCTTATCCAGGCAAAACAATCCCAGTAAATACCAGTTTTGAAGGGGGAAAATCCCACCTAAATCATGACTGTGAACACGTTCTTTTACAGCAAACTTGTGTCTCTATGCAAGTACAAGAAAACCCAAGAGATTTTTGGTGAGCTGTGTCAGTTTAGAATTCTATCACTCATCAGCTGAACTACTGTAACAGAGTTTGTGTCTGCACTTATCCCTTGGATAAATTGCAAAGCCATATTGCTCAGCTTCAGCTATCATTTTTTATGTTTCTGCCCCTCACCTTTTCTATTTTTCAATAGAAAAAGAAAAATAAGAAAAAATGAAACATTTTTGGAGTTTTCTTCAGAAAGATAAAAGTTATTTTCTAAGTTCTCATTAATTCTAACATCAGAAAAGATTGATAAAAGATCAACATGTACTTACTAAAAAGAAACTGAAGAGAGCAGTTTGAGGTGAACACTGACTCTTCTGGAGAGTGCTGCTGGCCCAAGCACAGCTTACCTGGCCATTCATCCAGTGCCCATTGAGCAGGAAAGGAGATGAGATATTACTCCATTATAGCCTGGAATTTATAATTCATACAATGCCAATGAAATAATGATAAATGACTAAATTGTTCACAAAGGCCATTCTTCATACTTTAGCCCATTAGAAAAAAAAAAGGTGTGTTTTTTTTCTTTTCTTAACTTTCTTTTAATCATTCTCCTCCTTGCCTTCTCCTTCATTGCATCCACTTGGCAGAGATGCTGTACAGAACCAGAACACAATTGTGTGAGAGGTCTAAGTCTCCCTCCCTCCCTCTCTCTGCTGGCATGGACGTCCCAGCTTGTTTGTAGGTGTGAACATAAGTATTTATGCAACCAGCTTCATTTATACATATCCCTCTATTATCTGTTATGTTTAAGATAACCTATCATCATGGTCCTGTCCTGATTTGTCTGTGCTTTAGTTTCCTCCTCTGTTCAGCAGACAAGAAGAGTAGGAGTAAGGAAGGATAAAGGTATGTTATAAGTCTGTTCTTGGTTTGGTTGGTCATTTTTGACAGGATCACATCAGAAACAGAGGTTCTTCAATGTGCTCTGCTCTTTTGAGTCCACAGAAACAAACTGCTGCACCATGAATCCTTGGGCTGCACTGGAAAGCTTTCAGCTCTTGGTAATTCCCTGCCGCTGGTTCACCTGGCCCTGCATGGGCTACATTTGTTCTTTTATCCTAGGGAAAGATGAGCACCAGATGAGCAGCTGCTGGAAACAGGACGTGGTAAAGAAATTGCACCTTGAAGAGCCACAGTTCTGTTGTTAGATTGATCATGAGTGGTAGAAGTATTAGTCATGCCTTGCTCTGAGCTGTTGTACAGGGGTAATCTAAGCCTGAGGAAAAGCTTGCAGAGATCATAGTGCACAGATGGATGGGTAGACAGCTAGATATATCATAAGCAAAAATAATAGTTAAAATTACATTTCTGTTTGTGACCTCATTTTCAAAAGTCCTGAGTGTTCATTTCAGTGGAGCACTCTGTGGGAGCAGTCCTCCAGGGAATTAGTCTAGAGGCAGGTGGCTGCACTTAGAGACCTATTTTTGCAGATCTTAGTTATGTATATTTGGAAAGGTGAGAAAGCACCAGCCAAGGATGTTCTGTAAAGGTCGAACTTTTCTTTTTGGCTGGAGATTTCCCCCGCTCTGCTTGCTTTTATTTCCAGGTACTCCCTAAGGATAGATTGAAATTCCATAGCTCTGAGCACTTCCTTTGTCCTGCTTAATCATTGTCAGCAGCCCGAAAGATGAGATAATGGGGACCCATCTTGGGGCCTCCAAGATCTTGATTGTTCAGAAAGGTCAAAGAAAGACTAAGTTTCTAATCTTTGCAAAAGAGGAGATTACCAGGCAGCCTTGCCGAGAAGTTGAGGAGGGGAAAAAAAGGGGGGGAAAAGGGGAGAAAGGTGATAAAAGGCTGTTTGGTTCTGACTTCATACAAGGAGCTGTGAAACAAAGCCATGACACTGAAAAGAAAGCAGGGGAAAAATTCTCTACAGGATACACTACTGAATACACAGGCAGGGTGAGGAACGACTGGGAAGAAATATAAAAAGACACAAGCTATGGGGAAAGAATATTCTGGGATAAACTTAGTGATGTGCTCTTTATTTCTCCAGCATTCCAGGTCGCTCTGATTCTTGAAGTAGACTACTATTGTAGCTGCAAATAGGAACAGGGCAGGCAGGAAGAATGCATGGGTTTTCTTCCCCATTAGTCCACACACCTTAAAGCTGATTCATAAGACTCAGATCTGGGTTTCCTCCTCTCTTGTCCACAGAGGAATCATCACCCATGAGAGGCAACTGCACCCAGCATAAAAGAAGCAACTAATGCAGAAGGATGATATGGATCGACTCTAAAGGTGCTCATCTGTCTCAACCGGTTAAAGAAAAAAAAAGTGATGAGCTCAGGATAGACTGAGAAAAATCCCACTCAAAAGCCTCTGATGAGCCCCTTCTGGCTGGGACAGATGCTGGAAGCACAGAGAGTCCTGTCCCATGGTCTCATCTCACGCCATCTGCTGTGGAAGGGTCAGAAAATGAAGAAACAGAGATCAAATGTCACACACACCACACAATCCCCTTGTTCAGCTCACCCAAATGATAAAGGAATATGTTAGGGACTGTGATTCCTATTCCAGTTTTGAGGACAGTCTGGCAGCAGATTAGAGAAGTATTTGGGGCCAAAAACTTAAAAAATTCAGGCCCAGATTTCAAACCTTTGAGGTTTTAAGTTATTTTATGCTGAAAGTTTGGCTTGGACACATCTTTAGTAGCTGCTAGAATCAGACAGAATCTGCAAACCTTTGGAAGTATTCCTAGTGCAAGAAATTACCAATTTCCATATTTTTGTTTCTCTTGATGTTTTTGACACTCAGAAACAAACTGTCTTCATTTAAATGAGATGAGAAAAGTATCTCCTGGAAATTATGCCATTTCTTTTCTCCGTTATGTTTTTCTGCATCTTCTGGCAGCGCTGTTACAAAACCAACAGCAAACGGTCGAGTGGAACAGCAAAGACAATAACTTTAATGGAAAGAAATTGGGAACTGGAAGATGACACAGATTGCATTAGGGGAAAAAAATGAAATAATATTTAATTTCCCTGGTCATAAATAATATGTCCGCCTACATTACAAGCATATCAAAGATGACAGGAAAAATAGTCAGTGACATGAGAAAATATCATTATTTCTTCATTAAATGTTTTATATATTTAAAAGGGGGAAAAAATTAAAAGAGCACTCTGACAGCAAAAATATAACAGCTCAAGGGCCTTTGAAGAAATGAATTAGGACTGTATAAGTGTGCAGATATGTGTAAATCAAAAGGAAAGAGTATCTGCCACAGGCAAAATTTGACTATTGTTAGAACCAAGTTTGATTTCAAAGAGGGAGTGGGATGGCTTCTGGTGGATTCTGGACACCATTCAAAAATCAATATGCACTGTATGTTCACAGCAGGGCTGCCTTTCCAGGTAAAGAAAGGGCATCAGGCCTTGTGTAGTGACAGCTGGGCAAAGAGGATCCTGACACCTTGCAGAGTGCATCAAGCCAAACACAGAACTAGAGGCACTGGGGTTTTGGTGTTGGTTTTGCAGGGAGCTACTGGAAATTTGGGAAGGTCACAGAGGCTTTGACTATAAAATTCAAAGGGCCCAGCAGGCGAACATCAGGGGCATTGCAGATCCGGCTGAGCTGTTCATGACGAAGGGATTGGCTTTCTGTGTGTGTTACTGATCATCTCCAGAGACTTCAGTTTCTTGTGCATGCTACTGCTCACCTGCTATGGAACCCAAAAGTACCAACAGTGTGTCAGTGAGGGCAAAAAAAGGCTCCATGTGGAAGATGACCTTCAGGGGAAAGGGAATGTACATATCTGAATGGTGTTTCTTGTGTTTCTTCACCACACTCGAGGTCAGTATCTGTGTAAGAACACAATGCTGAAATGCTGATTGATTTTGTCTCTGTAATGATCCGCCCTCTTCATCCCTCTCCTGCCCTGGTGACCAGAACACATCCATTCAGAGGAACATTATCACAGTCATTTCTGCTCCGAGACACAGCATCACTCACCAACATGAAGTCAAGGTCATGACACCCCGAAACGGCACAACACAGCCTCATCTCTTCTGGTCTCTGTGCTGCTGAGAACCTCCCTCCTCTCACACACACACTAATGGCACCATTACTGCTCCCCTCCAGATTGCTCAACAGATGCTCTTGATAAATACCAAAGCAGCTGAAATTCTGCAGGAAATGAAGCGCGGCTGCCCAACCGCCACGGCTGGTAGTGAAGGATAGGAGACACTTACAAGGTCTTTGGGATGGGTAATGCATGAGCAAAGGCTTTTGGCTCTGTCACTGGGACGGAAGGGTCTAGAGTTGGGGAACAGAACAGTTCTGTGTAGTATGAATTTTATAAAGTACCATCAGCCTCCAGGCTGCAGGCAGGGGCAGGGTCTCCTAAAGGAAATATTATAAACTGTGTCAGGTTATAGGGCTCCCAGCTGCATCTGTGCAAGTAATTAATTCACTGGAAGCTAGAAAACACAGAATTTACAGTTTGCATAAATATACATAGTGTGTGTATATATTTATATTTGTGTTTGTTGATATTTGAATTTTACTGTTCTCAAATAACTATCTAATCTATTTGTGAAGACAAAATGTAAACAACCCATTTGAGGACAAGTTTGTTTTAGTCCTTTTTTAGATACACAGCCAGAGAAGTTTTCCAGGTGTTCTCTCCCCTGACATTTGGTATTCCCAAGTAATGGATAGGTTGAAGCATTAAGACTTTTTTCCCCTTTTGACTTGCAAAACTAAAGCAACCTTGCAAAATACAGTGACCCTGTATATATATTTCACTCTGTGAAATATATATTTCGTAAAGAGAAAAGGGCTTTTTTTAAAATATCCACCTCACAAAACTTCTGATGCTCCCAGAAAGAGCAATTCAAAATACAGAGGGCAAAGACATTTCTTGTACTGAATGGAGGACATACTCTTCCCCTGTGAGTCCTTCTCCTTCCTTTTATTTTCTTTGTCCCATATTGCTTCACTTCTAGACTAGTATAATTTAGCCTAATCTTAAACCTGATCCATGGGAGGTGTCCCTGCCCATGGCAGAGTGGTTGGAACTGGGTGATCTTAAAGGTCCCTTCCAACCCAAACCATTTTATGATTCTATGATTCATAGACTTCCATCAGCTTTATATTTAAACTTCTTTCAGCATCCTTAAGCAACACATCTAATGTCTCTCCTATTGAATTTCTCTCCCAACACACTTACACATTTCCTCCTTACCCAATCTCTTATTTCCCTGAGCCCACCCAATCTCTCTGACTATTGGCAAATGTGATACACCACGTTATGAGAGGCTGCTGGAACTATCAGCTCTCCAGAAGAGAGAGAATAAGGTGTGCAAGGGTGCCTGCACCACCTGGGCATGGTGAGTGGCCAGGGAGAAAATGGAGATGTTAGGAGGGTGAGGAGGGGCCTTGCAGAGATGGAGAGGCGGGATGTAATGGAATGGAAATGAGGTAGGAGAGAAAATGAGATGGAAAAAGTGAGATGTACACCATGGAGGAATTTAGCTAAAATGAGATTGTCATCAAGTCAGCCAGAGGGGGTATTAGAAGGGAAAAAACAACCTGCTGCCTTAATTCCTTTGTCATCACCAGCAGCATCTCATCCAGAGAGTGCATCCCCGCTCCTCTACTATGTACACATCTCCAGCTCTCTCAGCTCTTCAGATGAGATTCTGTCTTTTGTCATTTCAGTTTCCTATTTAACTTCATCTGCTCTCATTACTCATGTATTGCACTTCCACCCATGTGACATGATCACAGAGCTAACGAGTGGCAAGAGAACAAGGCTGCTGCAGACATGAGTGGATATTTTGGTATAAATATACATAATGTGTGCGTATGTATAAACCATGGAGATGAAAATTCATTGCACTGGAATAAAACCTAGCCCTGATGTTACCACAGTCCTGTTTTGTCCCTTCCTGCTGCACTGTGGTTTGTATCTAACCCTTCTCTTAGCCTTTGAAGTGCAGGAGACTTTACTGAGGGTATTAAGGATAGAAAGGAGAAAAGGAGAATGAGGAAGGGGTGCCTAAAGACAGACAGAGGGAAGAAGGATGGAGAATATTTTGAGAAGAGAAAGGATGAGTTGCTGGGGTAGTAGCTGTGAACTTCCATTTTTACAGGAAATTCCTATTCTGAACTGGAAGCAGCAACCAAGGTTCTCAAACCTTCCCACAGAAGAGAAATTGTATAGAAAATAAAATTGTACAGAGACCTCAAAACGCCATAATGGGAAGCATTCTGTGCTACTACAATCTATTTAAATTAATGCTTTAATACAAAGTATATTGGAAAAAAATGTGGAAAGCAAGTGTTTTTCTATTCTCAAAACAAAACATTTTGTCATTACCAAACTGAAAGAGGAAGTCAAAACACTTCATTTTAACTACTCTATTTCAAACATTTCATTCCAATTGACTTGTTCCTGTAAAACCTTATAAAAAAAGACCCTTTGGCTGCCAACAGTAAAATGCTCAGGTTAATAACAGTTAAACAATGGGGGAAAATAGTTTTTTAAAACATCTTGGCTATGCAGACATGAGTAAAGGGAAACAGGCACTGCAGTTCCCTTGGTCTGCATTGGGTCCTTCATAATTGCTTTTGTACTGGAGTCTCTTTGAAACCCACAGATCAGTGTGTCCTAGCCCGTGTCAGGAATATCTTTGAATAACATCCCAGCCTGTAAATTACTCCTGCTAATCCTCTTCAGCTCACCTATTCCTCCTGCTTCTGTGAAATCCTACAGGAGGATTACCAAATGCCAACAAAACGCAGTCCTCGGATGGCATCAAATGCTACCTCGTGCTGCTAAGTTCCACGCTAACGGGAGAGCACCTTTCATTTCACTTGGGATGTCTTTGTGCAGGGACCTGGAGAGTGACCCATGCTGCCATTCCCTTCCAGGAGGACGTGGTGTGAGTTGGCTGCTGTTTCACTTTGTAGTAATTAACTGCCAGGTTCACCGACTGTAAAGTGCCGTTGACTTCCAATGAGTTCACAGACCCACATGTCCCCCCCCCCCCCGTCTAAATTAAATTAGCAAAGCCACTGGGAAACTTCTCCTAAAATACTTCATCCTAAACCACACACAAAAAAAATACACTAAAGGCCACAGTCATGTGCTGGAGTGAGCCTTTTGGGTCCAAGGGCTGTGCTCTTCTGGGAATCAGGCCATTAAGTATGGATTTAATGCTTTGCTTTAGGCACTCATTTAATTTGGTTCTGTTGTGCACTTTACCACAAGAGCTCCTTGTGCACTTGTGCTGCTGCCCAGGAGAAGGTGATGTGCCCCAGGTGGCTGTGCTCACAGCTCTCAGCCAGCTCTGGTGCAAAACCTCATACTTTTGCAGTCACCAGAGCTCTGGATAAAAAGGCATCATCTAAAACAAGCAGTGTCTGCACCCCAGAACCTCTCAGCCCTGTGGCACTGCAGAAAGGCATGGTGAGGGCTGGGCAGCCAATGCCACCAACCAGTTGAGGATGCACAGGGATCCCCACTACTTCTGAGGTGAAACAAAGAGTTTCTGCCTGTTTTGTTTCCTGTAAGGAGCAGCTGGGCAGGGCAGGAGCTGTGTACTCAGCATTGATGATCCTGTACCACTAGAAAATTACCTCCCTGCTGGAGTTAGAGTTTCTTGGTTTGTTGCTCTTGAATTGGTTGCCTTTGCTGCCCACACTCACCCTGCTCTGAATGGCAGCTCTCAATAAAGGGGCTTTGTTTCCCTCTGCCTCAAGGAATCACAACACAGCTTTGTGATAGGCTTTTGGTTGCAATTAATGAGGTTAGGCTGGCCTGTTTGCCAGTCTAGTGAGCCAAAACTCCCTGGACACAGCACTAAACCCTCAGATGCCATCGTGTTTGGCACTCACACCTGCATCTTGCATTCAGCTTTCAGAGAAACTCATATCTTCCCCAAAACCTGGACTAGCCTAGGTTTTAAAAAAAATCTCTCCATGTCTTCTTTTGGTCAATTTGCAAGTTTGAAGACATCTACTCATCCTACTGTTGCTTGATACTGCAAGAGCCCTGAAAATCAATAAAGATCCTACTTCAAGATACATCCTGTAAAAAGATTCTTGTCTTCAAGAAAGAAAAGGGGACCCTCTTGACAGGACACTCCTGGCAGGCACTGAGTTTCATAAGACAAAAAAAAACTTTACACAACTGATTAAAGTGGATTCACTGTGAATAGGGGCAGGAGCTTCTGAGGTGACAGGCTAAGGAAAAAAATACTTTCCATAATTTTAAGAGCTTCATGGGAAAACCAGGGAGGTCCAATGGGCTCTCTCACACACACTTGCTTTTCTTGCAGAGGCAATTTCACAAGCTCTTGGTTGGAAAGTCTCAGATGGTTCAGCTGTGATCATGTCATAGCCTGGAGGAGCAGTGGGACAACAAAGAGGAAGAGATTAACAAGAAATTCCACCTGTAGAGAAGCTGCAGTCTCAGGACCTGGATGTAACAAGGAGCTGTGTTCTAAGTGATGATGTGTTTTCTCTGTGGGACATAAATTTGCTTATGAAGCAGAATCCTTAACTGCTGTAAATCAAAGGTCTCTTTGAAGGTAATGGATTGTGTGCAGGAGGGATAGAAAGCAGCCTGGTTCCACTCACAGTCACCAACCACGTCCTCAGTCCCAATCATCTACTGACTCTGGACAGAGCAATACCTACAGCTAACTGGGCTCTTGCTCTCCAAAATTTACTGCATTTGTGTTTCTTCCTTCATCTCTGCCTCTTCTCCTGCCTCTCCTCATGTTCATTTATTATTTGCACTATTTTCCAGTCTCTGTCTCCCTCTCTGTCTTTCCTGGCTTCCCACCCTTTTCCCCCCACTATACTTTGTTCTACATTTGCCCATCTCCTCTTTCTGTAATGACTTCTCTTTCACACCCAATTTTCTTACTGTTTCCTCTTACATTTTTCTCCTTCTTCCCTCTCCATCTTCCCTAGGTCCATACTCTCAACTTTCCTCTAAAGGCTCTTTCCTCCCCATGCTATGGAGGGAAGGTGGATCTACCACTGTCGATAGCCGTGATTTCTGCTAACTGCTTGGCCAGGGTCAAGGAGTTTTTTTCATTATCTTTTTATTGCAAACAGCCTCTGCATAGAAGCAGCTCCATTAGTAAATATCGATGCACAGCAGGCTGGGTGCACATAGATTACCAACGACAGATCAAACAGCAGAAATGACAAATAGGCAGCTGAGCTCAGGCAGCAAGAAGAGCCCTGTTAACGTAAGCAAGAAAATGGAGCAAATGCAACAGGGGAAATAATTAAAAACAAATACATCAGCAGCTTCCCATCCCTGGAAATTCAGATGGGAGATGGGGGCTTCCAACTCAGAAGTGGAATCTCCCACTGAGAGACTGCTGAAATTCTGAGTATGGCTTAGCGATTTCTGCAGCTGCTTCTCGTGCTTTGCAAAGCCTTGTAGAGAAGGACTCAACAAACTGATTTCCAGGCAGAATTTGTTCCTGAACACAACATTATTAAAGAAACTTTGGTGCTTTCCGATAGAGGGTTGAGTGGGACCGTGTTCCCACTGGAATCCAATGCCTTTGACCATTGTCTTTGGTGGATTTTATGTTCAGGGCATGAAGTCCTCTCAGCATGACCAAATACGTGGTTTTGTTGAAAATACTTTTATATGGACACTAATGAGAAGGGAGTCAAACAGCAAGTAGAAAAAAGAAGTGTATGTTAAAGAAAACAGGAAGATTTGAGGGGAAGAAAGGGACAGAGAAAAGCAGTGATGGGAACAAAAGGCAAACGGAGGAGAAAACTGGAGAAGTGGGTTGACAGAATGAGATGCTAAGGAGAGAGATGGAGTGTCATCAAATGCATGAATACAAGGTAAAAAAAAGCAAGACCTGGGATTCTTACTGACATAGCTCCATCAAACCCTACTGATTTATGTCACCTAAGAGTCCAGTTCACTGACATTCATGGAGCACCTCAACATCTGGCTTGGGCACTGCGGGCTGCAGTCCAAATGGGCACATAATACACAGCTTGATTCCTTTCTAGGGCATGATCTCTTTGCTGCTCCCAATTCCCCAGACTAATAGGTAAATATAACTGACAGAAACTTCTGTTATTGTCAGCAGGTTTCCCATTCCTATCACCTCTCCAGACCATGCCCTGAGTCAAGCACCATAGTCAGAATTGCAGCACCTGTCCTGAGAGATTTGGTTTACTCACCTCTACATATTCTTTCTTAGACCAATTTAAGTTACATGCTAACCTATTCTGCACTTCTTCTATTAACTCTCCTTTACATCTTTTAGCTATGGCTGAGTCTTTAAACACTCACTTAATGAAAAAATCCTATTTTTTCCTCACAGAGATATTTATTTTCTTAATAAATGGGTGATTAAAACTGCAGTAGAACCATTTATGAAGATGAAATTAAGAAAGTCAAACCCTCCTTGATTTTGCTTAGACCTTGGTCCAAGACTTTGGTCCATGCAATTAATATATTTCTTGGTTTTAGTGCTATCAGGCAACTGTTTGGCCCTAAGGAAGTATTATGAAACTGAGTAGAAACTGAAAGGAGATGAAGCAGAGCATACAAGCCTAGTATTAAGGAAAGGAAGGGAATCCTGCTCTTTAAGGTATCTTTCCTGCACTGTATTTCTTTCTGAGGCCTCATGAATAGCATCCCTCTTCCCTGGGTGTACTTCCCTATCTTTTGAGTTCTGCATGACTCATTGCCCCAAGCAGCAATGAATTGTCTGCCAGGTTGCGAGTTCTGAGGTATTAACAGAATATTGAGAATCTCATTTCTGATCTCCCTTAAAACCACTTGGTAAATGGATCTGGCTCAGAGGAAGGATGAAAATAATGTGTGCAATAAAAGGCCCCCCAAAAAGAGGGGGAAAAAGAGAGAAATGAAAGAAAAAGATGGGATTTCCACAGAGTCCTGACTGATCTCCACTTCATTATTGAAAGATTGGACTATTAAAGGGACACAGTAGGCCTGAAGGAATTGTGTGATCATTTGTGCAAATGGTTCAGTCTATCATATCCATAAACATAATGTGGCTGGGACTGACATGAGTTATAGTAAATCCCTTTCCCAGGAGGCTCCATGCCACTTTGATGCAATGCCTGGGAACATGGAGAGTCGGGAAAGTAAGAGATGCTTCCTCCCTTCTGTGCTTGCTCTCTCAGCTGAGCTGATGGGTGAAGCCACTCTGATTACAGCAGATTTGTGGAATTAAATGGAGGAGTCGTAGTGCTGACAAAGAAACTGTTCCAATTGCAGAAAAGCTCATCTCTGCCTTGTACTTACTCGCTCACACAACCGAACATGCAAAATCTGCTCAGTAAATAAAGATGTGTTACTCTGGCACAACTCAATACTTTGCTGAAGTGCTAATCCCAAGGGAAACGTATGCCAAATACTTCCTCCACTTTACAGATGTGCTGCTTGGCTACACGAGTGCTCACACACTTGTAGGTGGGGGGGAAAATACTTCCTAACGTTGAGACATCACGCTCATGCTCTTGATGAACTCCGCAGCAAGCAATGCAAACTGGGAGTTTCAGCTGTGCCCAGTAAAGATGGACACACCCTAATCCTGTTGACTTTGATCTCAATCTATTTCTAAAATATGAGCATCCTTTCTCTGCTCTGTTTTCTTACAATCCTGGGCATGATCTGCAGTGCTGATGAGCTGCTGTGTAAACCTGTGATGTATAAATTCAGTTTAGACACACTTTGGGATTCCTATGGACAGAACTACATTCTCTGTTAGGGTCCAGTGATGCATCTTCCCTGTGTTATCTTATAGAGTCACCTGAGTTAGAAGGGACCCAAAAGGACCATCAAGTCCAACTCCTGTCCCTTCAAAGGACACTCCCAACATTCACCCCGCGTGACTGAGGGCATTGTCCAAATGCTTCTGGAATGCTGGCAGAGTGGGTGCTGTGACTGCTTCCCTGGGGAGCTGTTCCAGGGCTCCAGCACCTGCTGGGGGGAAGAACCTCTTCCTGATATCCAATCTAACCCTCCCCTGGCACATCTTCCTGCCATTCCCTCTGGTCCTATGACAGGTCACAAGAGAGAAGAGCTCAGCCTGTTTCACCTCCCTCCCTTGTGAGAAGGCAGTGAACAGCTCTGAGATCCCCTCTCAGCCTCCTCTTCTGTGCATGTGGCTTAAAAGGGTTTTTACCCCACAGCCATCTGGGCCAAGGCCAGGACCTGGCTCATTTGCCTCCATTTCCTCAGTTCATGACTAAGACACAACAAAGACTGATCCTTCACTGGGCACAGACAGCACGAGAACAACCCTTACCCATGAGCTACCAAATGCAAAAGTGTTTCATGGAGCTGAAGGAAATTACTGGTGAGATTTGCATTTTCAGAGTCCAAATACTACACTAATGTACACTCAGCAAAGTAATAAGAGTAACAAGCTTAAAGAAAGATAGAGTGCTGTGACATCCAGATACGAGCACTGACAGCTCTCAGACTGCTGAGAATCCATCAGCAGTATAGTCAATTCACCTTAATGCATTAAAACATCAGTCACTAAAACCCAGTCCTATGTGGGAATAACCTTGAACTCAAAAAACAATCTTGTTCTGTTTCTGACCCACACAAATGAAGTTTTCACAGGACTTGTGCATTGAGATAAACAAACACACACTCTCTCAGCTTTGTAAAGGCAAAGGGCAGAAATTTGTGCTTTCTATTCATTGGTTCTGAAAAAAAAAAAACCAACAAATTTTAAATGTCACAATGCTATGTATTTATTCATATAGAAACCAATCTCTTGGATTCTGATTTGTGCAGATTTTCTTTGAAAAGAAGTTATTCAAAAGAGGGGCAACATTCCATCAAATCCTGTGACATCTTGTGTTTGGGGCAGTGGTTTCTCTACAAGAGACAGCTTCACTAGACTGTGAGAAAAAGTGAAGGCACATGGGGTTTTGGGGGAGTTTCATGGAGTAGTGGACCCAAATAATGTACTTTGCTCATTGATTCATCATAGACTTGCACTCAACTACCACATACCAGGTTCACATTTCACCTTAGTCTCATATTAACATCATAAATGGCACCTAAGTTATCATACATTTCTCTTGGAAAGGGGTGAACTTCATTATCCTTATTTGGTCAAGCAGCATGAACCTTGGCTTTTTTATTAGTATAGCTTAAAAGTTGGTCTTGTTTGCTTGTTTATTTAATTTTTGCTTTAGCACTGCTTTGCATCTTATCTTTCACAAGTTAAGAAACAGCAACCCATTAAAAGGAAACATTTTATTTGTGCAAGGGAATTTGCAGTAGCTAAGGGAGAGATCTGTGAACAGGTAAAGGTGCTTCCCAAGTCTCTAGTTCCCACAGCATCAGTGGGTTTGAAGACATTGTGCCTCTATGCTTCTTCCTCACTATCTCCTTGGAAGGTTTATAACTTACAAAGACAAATCTATGTGTCCTGCAATGTGGCTTAAAATGCAAACCTATTAATAAAGTAATAAATGTCCTCATACCCCAGACCTTTCTGCACATGGTGTTTCCAATGGGGATTTGGGCTTTCTAGAGCAACCAGAACAAGACTTAACAATTCCTGACTCAGCCTGTGGAGGATATGTAGTGATAGGCAAAGAGACAGCTCTGCCTCTGCCAAGAGATTAACCCCATATCTGAGCTCATCTGTGGAGGACCGTGACAAATGGCAGTGAGTCACCTCACCAGAGAGCAGGACAAGAAGTTACAATGGGATTTGAATAGGGGACTGGTGCAGGGAAAATTCAGAGGACAACCATGTACTTCTGCAGGGCCTCCTGATAGCTCCAGACAAAGCAAACCTGGGAGCAGACACGAATGAGGGACTCCACACAGAGTCTGATCCAAATAAAAGGGCTTTCCTTGGGCAAAATTTCTTGCAGCCTACTGCAAGGACTGCCAGAAATCCCCATCAGCCATGAAACCAGAGAAACAGATTGGGTGGAGTGTGCTGGAGAAAGCTGCAGATCATTAGTCTGCTTTGCCTGATTGCATGTGGTTTCTCCCTTGGCTCAGCTCAATTCCTTTCCCTGTTAGACATTGGCCCAAATTACAGAGCTTACATCCAAACTTTACAAAGCATTAATATTTAGATGGTGGGTTATGTTTCCATCTATAATGCCTTTAATTTTATGGGAAAATAATATACATTCGAGTTTAAACATCCTGGTTTTTCAACTGCTTGGCTGGTTTCTCATCTGCTTTCCTGCTGGTGCTCTTCTAGCAGTGTAATTTCCTGCCTTGATGGAATAACACCTGATCTTTGTCAGTCAGGTCTCTTTTCAGCTGGACAGCAGTGCTGGCTTTCAGTGTCAAGGGCACAAAGAATATGAACCCAGTGGCACCTGGGACCCATTTTCTGGTCCAAGAATAAAACTGAGACAGTTCCTGTATCTGAAGGCAAAAATCTACCTTTGAATGACTCCCTTGCTCACAGGAAATCAGGCAGGTTTTGTTTTGGTTTTGTTTTTACATGTTCAATGAATGAAAACAAAGCTGTTCCGGGAGATGAATTTCAGTTCCCACAGCCAAACTCTGCCTCCTTTGTGTAACCCCATGAAAACAAGCACTGGAAACAGGAAGTGTTGCTATAAACTACAGTGGCATTAATGGGCAACTCTGTAATAATCAGGTGTATTTATAAATCAGAAACAACTTTCCCAGCAAGACTCCTTTCCATCACCTCCCACTGCATTATTGTTCCCCTCCAGATCTGTCAGCTCACACATGCATTGTTAATTAAGTGAACCACTCAAGGCAGGTGAACAGTGAGGAAACAACCAGTAATTTTCCCCCATGATCATTTCTCTCTTTGGGTCTCTGCACTTGGCTGCCTTCTTTCCACATGACCTGCTCTCTCCCCTAACACAGAGGTGAGAACCTGTGGGGAGAAAGAGGCAGCAAATTGGGGAGAAATAGCAAGAGCTAAAGGAGAAAATCTGCTGAAAGCCTCATCTGTAGCTTTCAGCTTCTTAGGCAGATCCTTTTACTGCCTTCAGAGCAAGGCAGGTGGAAAATGCTGTAAGTAAAAGGATCAACAGAAAAAAACAACACTTTTTCACTTGCCTCCTTCCTTGCCTCTCCCCCCCCCCCCCCCCCCCCTCTTCCTTCCTCCACTTGCTTGGGGAATTGCTGTATGACCAAAATCCACAGGCAGCTTCAGCTCCTTCCCCTCTCTCTTGACCTTTTCACAGTTCTAAGGGTTATTTAATGAGCTTAGAAAAATAATGCATCAGTTAATGGCAGAATCCCTGGAAGGGCAGCATTATCAAACTTCCCTTTCCTCCTCCTCACCCTCACTGGAAGCCTCATCACCTTCAAACCTCCACTTCCAGCTTTCTTTTGTGTGTAATTTAAAATGTCTTCAAATTAATACCACTTTATAAAACAGGGAAAGAGATCAGCAAGAGGCCTGGAAAGGGGCATTTAAATGTTGCACTTTGAAAAACAGTCACAGAGGTTTGATCTTCTTAAGCTAGTGAGAATGGAAAGTAATTTCTTTAAAATCAGGATATAACAACTGGTGGTACATCAGGAGACATACTAATGTAGTCACACTATTATATCTCATTAGAGAGGCCACTATACACTATAAAATAGAGAGGCAACAGAATTACCTGTTGCCAAAAGATTGGTGCAGCTTTGTCCATGCTATAAACAGCTCAGCAATCCATGCAAAATTAGGAAAATTTGTTGTAATAAACCTAGACTCAATTTCAAGGGATTGGAGTTCAATTATTCTGCCCCTTCTCCAGCAGAGACAAAATCTACTGCCCACAGGCTCTATGAACAACTCACTGTTGTTCCCAAAACTAAACCTCCTGTGATTTCCAGTGACACCTGAGACCATGTCATAATTCAATGCAGGATCCAGAGGCTACACACAGTTAAAAAATAATAAACAAAATACCCTCGGCAGCCTGACCCTCCTTTTGAGATATTTTTGGGCCTTAAATGCAAGAAAAAGGCTTTAAAGGTTTCTAAAGTTAAATCAGTGTGTAGACACTTAGGGGTATCAGACTGATCAGAAATGAGTCTTCAAAGCTATGCATTTGTTCTTGCAGGAGGCCACTGCATAAAATATCCTTAAAATAGTAATTCTTCATCTAACAATTAATTGAGCTTTTCCATTAGTAGATTCATCCATCATCCCACAGGGATCTGAGGAGTCAGCAGTAGGTACTGGTTACCTTAGACACTCAGGTCAGCATAAGGAGAGACATCTCCAAGCTGATTCAATGCTCTCAAGATCTGAGTCACACTCTGAGGGAGGCTCTTTACATAAATTATAAGGGAGTCTCATATCACTAAATCCCTACGGTAAGTGCCTTCATTTAGTGTCTATAGTTAGGTGGGATGGATCTCAGATTTTCTCTCCCCTTGAAAGTCTTTGTGGAAGAGCTCTCTCTTCTGGCTTCGAGGAACCTGCTTACATTTTTTCAGCTTGAATTTGACCATGACTGGTTGAGATTCATTTCCTCTTCTGCCTATGTTACTCCTGAGCTTTACAAATCACCTCCTCTGGCATTTTGAGCCCTTCTGTTCACCTTCTCCACGTGTCACTCAACACTGCCACAACAATGGTTTTTTGGTCTTAAAAATTCAAGTCTTTGATACTCCATCCACTTGATTATCCCTTCAGTCCTTCTCTGAACCTGCTCTTACCTGAATTGATCTACATTAGACACAACACAGATGTTTGAAACTGTACATAGCTTTACAGATGAATGTGTACCAGGCTCTTATACAAAAATCTTTCCATTTCTCTTGCTTTATTAGTCACAACGTTGCTCGAGGCATTTTAGAATTTGCCTTTCCCACAGTTCCACCTCAGACTCTTTTGAGCCTAACATATCCAGGTGTTTCTCAGGTTCATAAGCATTGTTTTCCTGCACAGATTTATCAGTTCACTCATGTCACAGTGCTGATGAGCATTGGACAAGAAAATTCCACCCAGTTTATACCAGCTTTTTATAGCATCAACCATCATTGATATTTTGTGCTAATTTCCTTCTTTACTAAGGATGTGAAGTTGGATCAGACAGGATTGGTCCTTGAAGAACTTTACTACTAACTGACCCCACTGAAATACTTCCCTTCTTGGAGAAGTTATCTTTTTGTAACAGACTTCTGGTCAGATTTAACTTCATTTTACCTACCTCTGCCTTAATGAGTATTTCTTATACTACATTTATCACATGTTTGTATCTTGTTTGGATACAGAGCAAAATTACATCAAATGAATAGAAATTAGTTAACTTCTCCAAGCGAGATTCCACCTTGTTCTTTTCATGGTCTTTTCCCAGCAAATATTTGTGATCCATCTTACACTATTTTAATTATTCTACCATTCAAAGTTGTTTTCCACACTACAGAGGTCACATTAAAAGACTTATAAAAGCCTTGATCTTTTTTTTTCTAAAATACATGGGCTTACAAGACTTCTATCATATAATATCAACCTGCTTCTGTAGCAGTGTTCTGTAAAACAGCTCTTTCAGATATCAGAAATGAAAGCAATTTGTTCCTCTCATTATCATCATATCAAGCAGTTTGAATTTTATTTCTACCTTAGCTATAGTAATTTAAATGTCCACACACTGCTTCCCATTCAAGTCCTGCCTTTACATTGTGGTCATTATCAACATCCTTATTGAAATTGGAAGAAAAACATTAATTTTGTTTTGAGGACAAATGCAGATTACTTTTAAACTTGGTCCCATTCTTCCTGCATGGGTTGGTATTTCTTCTCTCGTTCCAGTCTCCTTATTTCTATGGATAAAGAATTTCTAATGTTTGTTTTAATTTCCTCTGCAAAGAATTTCCTTTGCAAGGAAATTAAAACCTTGACATTTTGCAATTTTCACTTTATCCCCACAGCTCATCCGAGATGTTATTCTCATTACTGATCAGTCCTTTTCTTTATAGGTCTACTCATAACCCAAGTGGGTTTTTGGAAACCTTTGATTTTTCTATTGTCATAGGATATTTATCCTTTTGACTTTCTGATTCCATGTAGTTGTCTGATGGTTTTAATCTAGAGAATTACACATTAGATACTCTTTTATCCTAGAATCTCCAGCCATTTCCCTTGTGTTAATATACCCTGTTACACTCAGAGATATTAATAGAGTTATTTCTAGAGTTAGGAGAATGATCTTATTCCTCAGAACTTCCAGGGAGAGAAACAACAAAAAAACCATTACTTACTCTAATTAGAAGTCCATGTGCTGCCTAGGGTGTGGAATAGGGCTGGAGTGATTTCTCCAGGATACCCAAAGGATGGACACTGTGACAGAGGCCGAGTTTATCTGAAGAACACATTTTTAAACATCAGTGTCAGATTCTCTCCTATGAGATGGAGTAGAAATAGTTTTGCCCATGAATTACACGAGTTTGTAGTGTGCAAAGCAAAAAACTATTTTCCCCTCCCCTCCTCCTGATTTTTCTGCACAAAGATGACTTTCACTTTAGTAAGTAACACCATTTCTTTTGTCTTGATCTGAAGCTGAAATACACATCTAAGAAACAGATTTATCTGTGGTTATCAGTTAGGAAAAAAGAGAGATCTACACTAGATTTTAATTCAGATCTTACAGATCTGAATTCCTATTTCTTTTTATACTTTGAATACATTTTAAACTTAGACCATTCAGTGGGCAGCCAGCTCACTGCCCAGATAAGCCATTTTACTGATCAGTAGCTCTCACCTAACCCACTCATTTGGGATTATTTTAGAACACAAAACGATCAGAGCAGCACCACCAGGTTCAGCCCCTCTTATTTTTATGTTTCCTGGGTTCCCCTGTTGAAAGCTTCTACTGGATATTTAGAGCATGCATTGCCACTCATTCTGCACAATTCTCTTTCTATTCCATGCACTAACACACAGCTTCTGCCAGTGCCTACAGAGCTGTTCCATGGGTGCTTTAAGGGCTATCAGATAACTCGAGCTGAATTACCTAGGGCTTCCTTCTCCTTGAATTACCCTACTATGAAATTCTCATCTGCAGGCTGCAAAGAGGAAACGACAGAGAGAAAAGAAACAGCTTCTCCCTGTCTAAACTTTCTGAGGAGCCTGTTGTGCTAAGTACTGGCCTGTCTCTTCTCATTTGTATTATCAATGTCTAAGTCACTCTTTCAACTCACTGCCTTCCACAGGAGGAGCTGAGGCAGCAGCACATATGGATCCTTAAGTACAAGGGGCTGGAGTGAGCTATTTCCATTTATACTTGAAGGTAGGAAAGAGAAGAAAAGAAAAGAAGTACTTTTAGCTTCACATTTCCATTAATGTAAGCTTAACCTCTCCAGCCCTTTATTCTTGTATTAAATACATCTCAAAAGAGCTTTAAAACTAGTCTCAATCTTAATATGAAATTATAACAACCTGGAAAGAAGCTTTGTTTCCATCCACTGGTGAGCAGTTGATATGGTGGTGCTTTAGCTGCAACTCTCATGAGCACCTTGCTCTGTCTCAGGAAGAACAGTGTGAGACTTCAGATCTAGTTAAGCAGAGCAAGGTCTGAACATACCTAGAGCTCACCTGGTCCTTGAGCAATTTGTTTAATGACCAGCATCCACCTGTGAGGAGCTGCATGGCCCTTACCTGCAATCCAACTGGTGGATGAGCACAAAGGGCAAAGGCAGTGTCTTCCAGGATGTCCTTCACCTGCTTCCTGATTTCACAGGGGGAAAACAAGCCATGAAGCAGAGCTTTGGGGGTATAATCTGGCCACTAAGTTGATCCAGCTGGACTCAGACAATAGGAAGACAGAGAAAAGCCAGTCTTAGGCTCTTGCAGCCTCAGGTGCTCTGTGACACAGCTGTGGCTGCTGGAAGTGCTCTCTTTGGAGTGTTAGAGTAGCCAAAAAGAAGACTAAGGCTGCCTACAGGCTCCCTTGCTAAAATTGCTTTCATTTAGAACTATTTATCAACATTTTCACACCATTTTTCAACCACTCTCTTCGCCAGCTCTGTGCAATGCAAATACCTCCAAGTCATCTACGCAAGCCGAAAGAGCCCAGCCTGATAAACTATAACACACGAGGCAGGGAAATTCAATTACAACAGCCTGGCTCTGCTCACCCCAGCTTTTTGCTGTGCTTCAGAGGGGGAGGGATAACAGGAAGACAGATTTTGTAGACATGTGTGTGCAATCATTTCTGCTACTGATCTCCAGAGGCAAAGTGGATGGGTATGTTTGCCCAAGACTGGGAGAACTTAGCTCCTGTGATATGACCCGTTGCAAAAGCTGAAACTTCATTTCAGTCCCACCTGAGTTTGGTTTTGAGTACTTACATTAGGCAAATTTCACTCTTTAATTCAGCTCAAAGTGCTCAGAGATTAAATTTCTTTGATTTGAGGTTGTAAGGGTTTAAAATATTTTCAGTAGTAGCACCAGGGCAAGTAGGGAAATTTGCACATCTGCCTTATCAGCCATTACAGCCAGGTAAGAAAAATTCACAATTTTTCTGTGCATATTTGGTTGCATATGGGAAATTAATCCCAGAAAATTGAAAACTGGATAGAAAAAATATTCAATATTACATCAGCAATATGCTTAGCAGGGTCTGATCAGCCCTCCAACCATATACTACTGCCTTATAAACTGGCAGAACACTCAGTCCTTTACCATTGCATGCCAGAATATCTAAGATGTGATGAAATTACAGGGCAGTGCTCTGGTCCTGGAGTAGTTTCCAAAATCTGCAAAGCTTCTTTTGTGGTAGTTTCCTAATTCAGGACCTTCTCTGTGCAGCAAGAACAAAGCTGTCTCCCTTACAATATTCCTTTAAAACATAGTGCAGTGACACACTTCAAATTCTTCTCTTTTCTGAATAAACCCATACATATGTTATCCATACATACATTTTTTCCCCTGTCCTTTGAGTAATTATTTTTGTTCCAGCAAAATCAGAACAAGCAGAGCAGCTACAAATATCTCAGAAGCTTTTAGAGAGCAGGCAGCAGCCCACACACCAAGCTGCTTGAAGAGAAAAACTTGACATGATAAAATTCAGATGCCTCTTCCTGACAGAGAGCTGCAGCCTGGGCAGCTGTCGAGCCAGGGTGAACCAGGGAGAAATGAAGGGCTGTGTCATTGACTCTTTTGCTTACAGCCCTGCATCCAGAACAATGGACACAGCTGGCTGAGACCCTCCCAACTTCATTGCATTGAAATGGTTCCGTGGGTGAATACAGGGAAGGGGACTGATGGGAAAATAGCATTTGGCTTCCAGGACGTGGAAGAAGCTGAAGGTATTTGCTGCACAAGCCTGTGCTCAGGATAACACTGAGGGTTATCCATTACTTCTGCTGCCCTGAGACCAAGAACTTAGGAGTCTCTAGCATGCAGATACATGTCCAAAGTCCCTGTGTTGTTCTAGAAGCACATCCAAGAAGCTGTAGCATTTTACAGCAACATAGAATCATCTGCTCGGGAAAGACTTCTGAGATCATCAAGCCCAACCATACCTATTCACTACTACACCCTAGGAAACTCATCTACCCACTTTTTAAACACCTCCAGAGATGGTGACTCAACCACCTCCCTGGACAGCTGTTCCAGTGCCTGAGAACCCTTCCACTGAAGAAATTTTTCCTAATGCCTGGTCTAAATCTCCCCTGATGCAACTTCTGGCCATTTCCTCTTGTCCTAAATTCCTCCTAATTCATAAGAGTCCAGCTGCACACCAGGATCCAGGAATTTCCTTTGTTGAGACATGTGCTCTGCTTTATTACCAAACAGCAGCCCAGAATCTCCAACTTTGAAACAGCTGTGAATAACTTATGGTGTCTTCTGCCAGGAGCTCCCTCAGCCAAGCAGCTTGTTAATTCCAACTGCACCTTCCTGAAGTGCAAAGTCTTATAACTACTGCCCATTACCTTGAATAAATATTGGAACAGCAGCATTCAGAACACAATGCTCTGAGATGCAAACACGTTCAGCCTCAAGCCCTAAGGATCCTACTGAATTTTTATGCTGGAACAATGCTCTTTGAGTCCATGGTGGTAAAAGGAATTAACTTGGTCTCACCTGTGGAGATTCAAGGATGCTGAGAGCTGCATTGCTTACTTGTGACAAGGCTTCAGCACCTGCTTAATTTTAGGCTGGTTCTTCAAGTTCACAAAGTTTGCCCAAAGGTGTGTTTCTAAGGGCTGTTTTCCTGTCCTGAATGCCAATGCACTTCCAGCTCCATAAAATCAGTATCAGTGAGAGCAGAGAATCCTCTATAGGGAGAAAAGTTTTGGAAAAGCAGCTGTAAAGGATCCATTGCTTCACGCTAATACTCCACTTTGGAAAGCCAATTTATTACTCCTAAGGTTTTGAACATTCTGTTATGGGAAAGCAGTTGTTTGAATAGATGTGTGTGAGGGAAGACACACACGCACACACAAACTCTCACACACAGGATATTGATTCAAACTGTATTTATGATTCCTCAGACCTTTAAGAAATTGATTTTAGACTGTTCTCCCTCTCTCTGTCTCACTCCAGCTGAAAATCAAAACTCAGTGTAGGATCCCTTAAAGATTTTTTGTGATAGAGAGGAAAAAAAACCACAAGAATTTTCCTAAAGTTTGTGTGAAAATAAAAAAAAAAGCAACCCTCAGAATCCTGTGGATTTGGTATTCAATATTCTGTCAATTGTCTTTTCAAAGAAATAGAAAACTTAGAAATGGCATTTAAAAATAAACAAGCAAACAAACACAGCTCCACTTCTTTCTTTCCTTTCCAATTATTGTATTGTATTTATTTTCAGTAAATTCAGAACACGGTTTGATTTCACAATTATTCTTTCTTTCTCACCAATGTCTCCCCTGGAATTCAATGTTCTCATTAAGATTTTATTTTCCAGAGACTTACACAAACTTAAAGTTACAAAATAGCCCCTGTGCCAGCCATCTGCACTGGTACATCTCTGCCAAACTGAACGCAGACTGAAATTCAGGCTTTGCACCTAAACAAACAATCCATCTTTATTAAGCAAAGCATTTCAGGCTTTGCTCAGGTCTAAAATAAAGACTGTAATTTTGCTGAGTTTTAAATGTTCTGATGAGCAAATGCAAAAAAGCAACTGCTTCTGCTTTGAAGGTGTTTGTCCTGTTAGCTGGGATCACAAAGTCTAGCAAGACCTTAATTAATACCACAGCACCACAAACACAACCTCCTGTGTCTGAAAGTCTGACTCGAACGCTGAAAGCCATATAACATGAGAACAGTTTTCCAGGTATGGAGCACTGACCTCTTTAAGCTCCTACCATCTTCTTAATTTTTATTAACCCCTCTGCTTTCTGCCCAAGTCGGTGTCTTACCCAACAAGGGGACCCTCTTCATTTCATTCTAAGCACCAAGCACCAGCTAATTATTAACCAAACACAAATTAAACCCGTCTTCCCATCCTCCTCTCTGAAACCCCTAATTGCCCATTACCCTGCATTGTGCTCTGACACAGAAGTAATTCTACTAAGTGGGGAGTTTTGTTGTTGTTTTTTCTTTCATAAAAACTGTTAATTTGCTATTAAATCTCTTGTTGAAAGACTAATAGCTTAATGAATGCATTAAACATGTGCAAATTAGGGTTTTTTTTACTGCATTACTTAGTTGAAGATTGAAAGGGTATGATACATCATCGTTGGCTCAGTAGGATTTAATGAGGCATTAGACCATCTTCTGTCTTGGAGGCCAGGCTTATGAATGATCCCCAGAATTGCACAGGCAACGCTTGTCCCAGGTCACTCTCCTGCTAGGGACATATATTTTCCCCCTGCCTGTTTCTTCTCCTGTCGCTGCTGATGTACATGAAATAAAAATGTAGTTTCCAGATCAGTTTTATAATGAAAAGTAGCCCATTGCTGATGACAAATGTTGTTTACAGTCACTAGAAAAGAGGGTGGAATGGCGAGTGAATATATTAGAGGAGGAGAGGATAGCTTTTATATTCATTATACTGCCATTTTGGGCCTGTGAAGACACATAACCTTTCCCTTTCTCCCTCCATCATACAGTCACTTTCAGATGTCTACATTAAAATAAAAAGCTGCAGGCAGTGTGCTTTGCATTAGCTACTATCAATGAAGAAGGCATTTTCCACCAGTCAAACAGAGCTCCTTGTGGGAATGCCATCCCTCTAAACACACTTACTGAGATTTTCCTGGATGCTTTCCCTACTATGGCTCTCCCCAGGCTCCTTCCTGCTCCACATAAAAGAAAACTTACATAAAACAACTAATAAAAGCCTTTTCAAGGTCCTGAGCCTTACCAGCTATAAAGGAGGGTGGAATTACCCCATCAGGATGATGAAAGACTGCAGCAGTCATCGATGCCTACGTGAGAAGAGGGCAATCTCTTCAGAAAGGGTAATTTAAGACATTTTTTAGACCTCTGGGGCCTGAAGGGAACCCCATTTGCTGAGGAGACAAAGGCAATATCCAGAACTCCACCAAAAATTGCATTTGAGCTGGGGGGAGCTTGGTGGATGGCGTCTGTTGGGTGTGGTTTGCAGAAGGTTTCAGGGTTCCAGCAAGAGACCAAGAAGACACTCTTCCCAGAGAAGGAGATTTTGAGTGTGGAGATTGCAGATACGAACAGATTTGGAGGAAAATCTCTCCTCTGAGGCCTGGTAAACTCTTGATGGTCAGGAAGAAGCGGAGACAAAAGGAGGAGGGTGGAGTTCGCGGAAGAGCGAGATTTATCTTGGCAATGACAAAAATGGAATTGACCATGACAAAAAAAGGAACTGTGGGGCTTTTGAGAGAAGTTAGAAAAATTAAATTACAGGAGAGGGATGCATACTTGCAATAATTCTGGGGTTGTGTCTGTCAATTAACAGAGTAAGAGGTCTGTGGAGAGGCAGCTGCAGGACAGCCGTGAGCTGAGATGTTCTGGAACAGACTCAGAGTCAGACAGGCTGGCACCTATCCCACCCTCATGTCTTCACTTATAACTACTGTATGCCATGTTCAAAAGGCTGTCAGATACTAATAAAGTCTTAATGCATCATCTCTCATTCACACTGACTCATGCGTGACATCTTGGGCGTCCAAGTTTAGTAGGTCATACTCGTAGGCTTCTTCTGTAGCCAGCAAAGAGGGATTAGCTCTTCCAGATTTGGAACAGATAAGTTAGGATCTTGGCATGAATTACCACTTTTTCAAGTCTTTCTCTGCTGATTTTACACGGAGCTTTAGGGGTTCCAGCCAGTTATCTCTGACACCCAAGTCAGATGTCTGAACTTAGACACTGAATAGCTTTATAGAACTATGATTTTATTCATCCCCGCAAATCCAAGTATGTGAAGAGCAGCAGGGCTCCACTGCTGCAATTAATGGCTTGTGGTTAGACATTATCCAAGGGCCAGGAAGAGCCACAGGGCACAGAATTACCACTAGATCTGTATGTTTTCATCTGAGTTGGTACTCTCCACTGGCCTGAAAGGAATCTCATGGAAAGAACATGTAAGGGAATATCAGAATGACAACAAAGTTCTGATTGTATGGAAATAATGTGGCCATAGGATCATCACTGGTGCTTTCCAACTGTGTTTGTGTTAGGTGGAACACCCTCTGGTTTGCATTGAAGCCAAAGCAGAGTGAACTTGTCAGGCACGTCCTTTTTGAGGGGTCTAGTTTTAGGGGAATGTGCAAGGACATAAAAAAATGATGTCTGTTCAGGAAACCTTCGTGTTCTGCTGAATACTAAGGACATGCCTCATTTAGCCCCAGTCCATTGACACAGTCATTAATTTGTTGATTAATTGCAGTGTAGTTTCTGAGCTACATTTAGCCATCTACAATAGGGGTTTAGTCTCACCACCCCCTGAAGCCGCATCCAGAGGGTGACTGACACCTGTAGAAGACAGAGTATTCATCCCATCTATTTGGATATCAGAGCTGGTATGAGAATAGCCATTCTGTGAGATGTATAATGCTGTGCACAGATTTTAGAAAGATCCTGAACAACCAGCCTAGACAAGATATCTAACTCTCAGGTAGTTAATGAAATGAGATGGATCCCATCCCACTGACACCGGAGAACAGTTCCATTAGCACTCTCTATTAATACACTGGCAGTGTAGAATAATACCATCATAAGTTCAGCTAATCTTTTTGCACCTCATAAGTTATGAAAATGTTTTACAGGTTATCAACAGAACTCGTTTCACTCATAATTAGGAAGCACTGGATTTAAAAGCCTGCATGAATGCTGATTGTTACTCTTCAGAAATGCAATTACTTCAGGGGGGAGAGAAGGCAGTCCATGTATCTTACAATCCAGTTGTTGAAAGCACATATACACATACACAAAGAGTAGTGGAAGCTTCTGGGTTTAAAATATTTTCAACCCAAATATTCCTGCAAGGGAAGTTACAAACAACATTTTTTTCAGGACAGTCAGAAATCAGAGGTATTCATTCAAATCTTAAAGAATTGTGAATAATTGGTACCTCATAGAAGCAAATACTGACACATGTGCTGTGTTAGAGGATGTGTCCCTGCTATTCAAAGCAAACATTTCTCTGTTAGTAATGCCTACAGTCTGGGCCCACATTGTTACCTGCATGCAGCACAGCAATGATGTGCAAGGTCAGTGCCAGGCTGCACTCCTATTGTCGGTGTTTGAAGAGGGAACATTTTATCCTTCACAACAAATCTACATATGGTCTATTGAATGAAATACAATAGCCTCACTAAATTACTTCATCCATTAGCTAGATGCCTTGGAGGAAAAAAAAAATGTTTATTTTTGTATGATCCATTATGGGTTGCGAGGTAAACAACTTGCATTCAGGGAAAAAAGTGGTATCTGATCCAAAAGCAGCCAAATTTTGGCATTTGAAGTGAGGCAGGAAATTTCTTTCAGCATTATTTAGTAATATTCCAGGAAGCCAAGATGATCTAAAGAACGAGTGCAGTATATACACAACAAGGGGAAGAGTCTCTGTTCCAAGCGGTCTGTGATTTGAATCGGTTGATCTAACATGCACTCCTCATCTTAAAAGAGGGTATCAGGGTGTCAAGAGAGCTGGAGAGTCAGGAGGGTCCCCCTGGGAACTGTCAAGGCAGAGTGTCAGAGCCTGGGACCCATCCCACCACTCCAGCAAAGGAGCAGGTCAGCTGTGGGGACAGCCAGGGCAGAGCAGCATCTCTAGGGCACGGGCTGGTGCCCCGAGCTGGGCAGGAATGCACTTCTGGGTCCAGGCTTGTGTCTCTGCATTTAGAACTACCAATCTCACACTTTAGAGATCTCCCAGACCTTCTGCAAGCAAGAGTGATGAGGGGAATAGTAGCAGGTGACCATCACCTCTAGTGCCAGCAATCACCACATTGCTAATAGCTTGCTACCAGCTCCTGAGGGTTATGCTGCAGTTCCTCCACCTCATTTCATCCCAGAACAAGTAGTGATAATGCTCCTTGCTTTTCATTCCAACCCAGTGACTCTCAAGCACTTCTCACAATACTAACAAATGTGCTCCATTAGGTAATAAGGCAAGAGCCTCACTATTGAAGGGAGGAGGCTGGGCCAGACATTTCTTTTTCACCTTTCTCTTTTTCCCCCCCTCCCAGACTCCACTGATGAAGTTCCTGTTTCGCTCCCCAGTATTCCCAGTCTCCCTCTGAGCTCAGGGCTGGGATGCCATTCTTGAAAATCTGATATTCAAGATTATAATCAAAAAATGTCATGGGGGATGGAGGAGCAAGAGATGCTGACACAGAAAACCCATTCTATTTTAAGCAGGCCGAGTGCATGCCTACTCCAGGGCTTTAAATTAGCAGGGCTGCCTCCTCCGTGTGCCATGAATCATCCCTGTCTGGCCGGGGGAGTTAGACTCCTTTCCCCTACCTGTGCAATTGTGCACTGAAAAGGCTGCAGCAGATCCTCTGTGGGGTCTTAGGGCAGTTGGGTGGGTTTGGTGGCTCTGGGTTGAACAGCCAGGGGACGCTCAGCAGTTGTGGCAGAGCTAATGGGATGTAACTGGCAAATAGAGGGTAACTCATCACTCTCTTGAAGATGCCACTGAAATGTCAGTAACAGGCTAAGAGCTCTCATCACAGCAAGCACTGCAGAGTGTGGGGAAAAGGGAATGGAATCATATAATCTTCCAGTTGGAAAAGACCTTTGAGACCATTGAGTCCAACTGCTCCCATCATCCACTAAACTATGTCCCTCAAAGACTCCTCTACCCATTTTGTAAACACCACCAGGGATGGTGACTCAAACACCAAGAAAGGATGATGGGAAACCTTTGAGGAGAGAGATGAATGATACGCTCCTGGCACAGGCCTTTCTTTGATGCTAAACTCATGCCTCCAATCCTTTCCCATTAATAATTAAGGCATTCTCCAGTGAAGGACATCACTGAGTCCTTGACCTGTAGGGACCAAGGCAAGCTGAGACTGGGCTAGCATTGTGGCTGCCCCATCCATGATCCTGTCGTGGCTGCGTGCCTTGTATTTTGGAGCAAACAGTGTGAGTAAAACTTCACCTGTCTTGCACTGGAAGTAAGACTTATATTTGCATTATAAACATGGAAAGATTCCACCATAGATTATATCAAAACAGGAACTGAGACTGGAAGAAAAGCTCCCTATGACCTGTCAGCGCACTCTGTCTTTACCTCAGTCTTCAGAGCACATAATCTTACAGAGCTAACTCTTTTTTCTCTCTTTTAATAAAGATTTAGAAAACATAGCAATTAGAAGGTGGTTGACCTTCCAAGCATTGCATTCAAACAACTCAGATGTGCGGGAGTGTGGACCTGTGCCCAGTTCAGAACGGTAAAACTTTGGTGCATGGTGGAGGCCAAATTGTTTGCCTCATGGCACTCATGCATTGTGTCACCATCCAGTATTTGTCCCTCCAGGTCTTTAGGAATCACATCTAATCCCTCCCTTCTTGGAGGAAGGATGGGATAAGTGGCAACCTGGGTTACTTATTGGCATTATAATTGGAACGCTCTGAACAAGGATTCTGAGGAGAGTAATCAAAACCTGAAGGGAAGGAAAACAGAATTATCACAATAGAGCTTGTTTTGATGACCCCAGAATATGATTGCTTTTCTTATGGATAGGAAACCGGTGTGACCCGAATGTCACCAAGTCTGAAGCTTTGAATGAGGTGCCCCATACGGAGCCACAAACGCCTGTGAATCAGGTACTGTAAACGTTGCAGAGACAGCTCAGTCCTTCAGTGTGTTTGTGAGCCTGACTCAATTAAAACTCAAAGCAGGTAAACCCAGCTTGTTTATCAGACATAAAGAACATGTATAGTCTTCAGATTACAGCCCAGCACTGCGAGGGCTTCTGCCACCCAGGCCTTGAACTAATAACAGCCTGCTCTAATAACAGGCTGTTAGAAAACAATGCCACAGAGCGGATGGGCAAAGACGCATCCAGGTCACCAGGCAGGAGGCAGGGATCCCACAGCCTGATCCTGGCTTTGAAGCTAATGAATGCAATAAACAGAGAGCCACCAGAGCATGAAAAGCACCCCTTCCAACTGCAGCTGAATTCACTTTCCTCCTAGTGCCTGTGAGTCAAGCAAAGCCCGTTTGATGGCACTTGGGCTGACTAAACTCTCCCTGACCATGAAACTGCTGGCAACCTGCATCCCTTTCCTTATAGCCAGGAGCCCAAGCAAAGAAGAACTTCACTGTCAACAAAGTTCTTCTCATTCCAGGTGCATTGACTGAACTTTTAACCAAACCTTACATATAAATCATCAGTGGACAGCCCTACCATCCTATTTACCCACTCACATGCCCTGTTTATGATTTGTTAACAGTTGCCCTACACTTACTACTCACTTCTAAATGATTCCATGTATCTGTTAAGAAATTCACTGGAAACATTCTCCTAACTCAAATAATCTGGTGTCTCTGCTCAAAACTCCTCCTTAAATTAACATGACATTTTCTGCACTATCTTAGAATCATGTTCTGGTCTACAGATTGTTTCTCCATCCTCAGTCTATCTCTAGTTTCCATGAATCAAAACAACTTTCATGGCACCACTTTCCCCCGAGGCAGCTCGTCTTCTGAAGCTTTTTCCACTGTCCCAGCATCATCCCCCTTTCTGTCTCTTCAGATCTATTTCTTCTGCTGCAAATTCAATTACAGCCTCTCTGGGAGGCTCATGACCAAGTCAATACAGTGACCAATGGTAGGATGGGTTAAACTGAGGTTTAGGGTGAGTGGAGATGTGAGGAGCTGACAGGAAAGCAGGCTTTGTTGTTAAGAAGCTGGAGAGGCAGGACTCATCACTCCTCACTTCATTACTTACAGTGTAGGGGGCTGCTTTTAAGGTAGGTGTCTATGCTCTCATTGCAGTCATTACAGATCCATCCAATGCACTCTTGTCCTCAGATGTGCCGACTGTATTAGTAGATCTTCATTAATGGCAGCAGGAATTGATCAGGGAAATCCAGGCATTATCTCACACGCCATCCAATCGGGTGCGTGGTTCTCCACACATGAAACAAGCTCATCTGTATGGTCTGTACAGTTTTTCTTCTCTCAATTACCCTGCAGCTGTATCTGTTCCAAAAATAACAGCCAGTTCCTTTGCATTTGGTGATTGTGCCATCATAATTAAAACGAATTCCAATCTCCAAACAGCAGTGGTAGGAGCCCATCAATTTTATGGAGGAGAATGGACAAATGCTTTTTCCAATTTATTTTAACTCCAGCCTACCTGGTTTCAATTTTGTCTTTGATTCATTTTGGTTGCTGTGGAAACAGCCATGACATCAGATTTCAGAGTCATGACATCGTTGAGTGAATAATCATACTCTGGAGCAGGCGGCAGGAAAAATGAAGTAAACAAATGTGTTTATCCACAAATGCTCCTACCACGAGGACCTGGAATTTCCAATGGTAATTTACCACATTTTGCTCATGTTTTTGTTATAATATATTTCTTAACTCTTTTTTTTTTTACTGTTATTTTGGCTGAATATGAAAGTTCATCAGGGCTGGAACAAACAGGGGAAGCATATTGAAATGAGCATTACAGATCTGTCGTGCTCTAGTTTATGGCCTTTTCTCAGCGTTACACAGTAAGTAAAACAAGCACTGATTGAGTCAGCTGCCTCCTGGGTGTTCATTTGCTGTAGTGTGAGGAATATTAATGCTAAGTACATCCGCATGCATCAGGAAAGGCAGGAGGAGGCAAGAAGATTACCCCGGCTTAGGGGTATTATACACGCGTCTGCAACTTCCAAAGACACAGAGAGGAAACATTTCTGTGGGGTTTTGTCTCTTATCTTCTTACAGTCTTATAGATTTTGGAGATGCATTGCCCTGGAGTTTTAATACTCTGAGTTTTCAGGGGAGATTGTGATTTTTTTTTTAAATCCTCCTTTTTACAGAGGAAAAAAAAAGGCAAAAAAAGCAAGCACTGAATTTCATCAGTATAAAGAAAAAGCAGATTCCAAGAGAAGAAAGACCAGATAAAAAAGAAAAGTTTGATTAAAATCCCCTCTTGTTCCATGCATTTGATGTAAATATCTTCACACCTTTCTCTTTTCCTTTGCAACCTCAGCAGAGGGTTCAGCCCGTCACTAGGGGATTGAGTTCCAAGCTCAGGGCTTTGTAGTTGTTGCTGCTCTTGCTGCTGTTGTCTAAAGGGATTATAAGCCTTTGTAAAGCTTGTGTTAATACCCTGGAGGGGAAAAATCTGTTTCCAAATAACTTTTTTGTGTGTATCTCCTGTCTAAGGTATCCAAGGAAAGGAAAAATTAGGAAGTGTTCTGGATTGAAGAGAAGGTCAATTAAAGTTCATGAATGAGCTCTCCAGCCTTTCTGACCTGGTCTCTCCGAGGGCAGAAATGACCCTTGTTTCTGTGCTGCTGACACCAGGACCTGTGAGGAACAGCAAAGCACTTCTCCGTTCACCAGCGAACACGTTCAATCTTAGTCTGAATTAAAAAGTGCCTGAAGAAACTGAATTAGGTGCTTAGCTCCCACTACCTGTGTTGGTAATGTTTGGGCACTTTGTATTCTGTACCTCCTCTGGAAAATCCTAGCTCAGGGTGCAACTCCACAGCTTCAGGCTGACTCTCTGCATCTCTGCAAACCCTGTCTGTGGTTTGTTTGGTTTGTTTTTATTGCAGGAGGATTCGTTTTGAGCCAAGTCACAACATTTCCCTTCAGATGCAGTTGCAAAGGTGCAGAGCCTCTTGGTATTCAGGGAGTGTTGGTGGCCGTGGGTCATTCAATATTCCAGTGTAAGGAGTGAATTGCTTGGTATTCCAGGTGTGTGCCGTTGCTTGGTGTCAGTTGGTACCCGGGACTGTACAGCTGTGGATTGCTCAGTATTCCTAGGGTGTGCTTCAGGTGCTTAAAGGCTGTCATGGAGCACTTGGGTGCTTGCCAGGATGAGAGCCTTTCAGGATTCACATCTGCCTCTCTAGTAAGGGGTGAGGCAAGCAGCCATCCATTCAATTCCCTGCCCTACCAGGTTTTGAGAATAGAAACGATAGCAATGGTCAAAGAGAAAATTATAATGGAGAGGAGAGAAAAAGAGAAGTGGGGAAAGAAGAGAAGGGAGAGATATGAAAGGGTATTTCTTTAGAAAATGAGAGACTTTTGAGCCCCTCATGTGGGTACTTTGTAGAAGCCATAGCTCAGGTTTAAATTAAGAGGGTGAAGGCAATGCATTCCATTTTTGTAAGGCTGACTTAAGACCCCATGGCAGAGCTCTCCAGATTAACTCATTAGTACCCTTTTTGGTACTGATCAGTGTTAGTTGGTGTGATAAAAGGCTCATCCTCATAAACACAAAGGATCACAGCAGGAAGTGGAGGAAACTCAATAACCTAAGTAGAGAAACACAGCCCCCTGACCAGGATTCTGAGAAGGTTCCCACAGGAACAGACCCATCTCTTGGGGGGAAACCATCGCCATGAGTCAATGGGAGAGGATGTTCAGACCACCCTTCACACTGCCAAGAAGATGTAGAACTCAGACATTTTGGCATTGTACAAAATATTGTAAAAATCCACTTCTAAAGAAATTTGTAGAAATTTTGACATGTGTTTGAGGAAAGCACAGCTCCCCAGTTCTGTTTTTTTGTTCTGAAATTATGACAATTTCTTAATAATATTGAAACACAATCATAATCATTAACATAAAACTTTGATTCACTTTTCTTTTTCCTTTACAAATTGCCCACTGACAATTTTGCCTTTTCAGAATAACTTTCAGATTTGGGGCAGACAAAAAAGAAACTGAAAATATTTCCAAACACAGTTCTTTCCATAAGACCATCTGCTCCTTTGTTCCCAGATATGAGTTTCTAAGTATATAAGCCAGCTACTACAAATGACAAGCCAGCACCGTGTGCAGGTACTGAGGATCCCTAGCACAGGTCTGAACAAAGGGGCTGGCAGTGGAAGTGGGAAAAGTTGTTCTGTTTTGGAATCCCAGGGGTAAAAATGGAATCTAATATCTGCTTTAGGGAATGTTATACTGCAATGAGAGTAGAAGTGACCTGTAGCTGCAATGGGCACCAGGTAAAACTCATCCTGTCCTCAAAAAGTATTGATCTTTCTGGAGTAACAGTGGGTCAGGGACAAAATAATTTTTCTTCATTGTTAATATTGTGCATTTTTAATGGTAATTAAGATCTCTCTTCTGCAAATCTGTGTTTCTCAGTCTCTTCCCCTTTCTCTTCTCTGGTTATACCCACTGATCTGGAAGGCTTTACGTATGTCTTTCCAGTCTTCATCAACCCTTGGCCTTAAAGCACTAAATCAGAGTTCTCTGCATCTGCTACACCATGGAAATATTTAGTAGATATAATGTTTATTCGTGATTATTGGTACACTCAAGCCACTCTCTAAAGGAATCTCTCCCAACATGCCCCCCAGGATTTAGCTATGACAATTACATTCCCTTCCCCCTGAGTTTGTCAGTGCAGGGAACATCACAACCTGCTCCAAAATGCTGCACTGCTCTTCTCAATGGTATTTTATGACACATTTTTCAAATCAAATTTAAAAGCATAACTGAGTGGAATTAAATTAATGCTGTCTGGTAATGTCAGCAGCACCGGAGCTCTGCATGGCTGGCTTAGCTTCTAAACCTCTGGCAGCTTCCTGGGACTTATGTCTGACTTCAGGGGAAAAGTGAATGTGGTGATGTGAGGTTTTTTTAAAGCTATATCTATGGAATGGTGTGTGTGGGAATAAATAGCTGGTAGCTATTAGTAGGGTTTCCTAGGGAAGATAGCTTTAAGGTTACATGTAGGTATGTTCCTGTGTACATCTGGAGGAAGGAGGGCACATGAATTTAGAATAAGCATCCATATGAGTTTCAGTGTGCTGGATGCAAATCCAAGAAGTCTGAAAATATTCCTAAATTACCCAGGCAGACCTCATTGGGTTTGGGGTTTTTATTTCCCCTCACACTTGTTCACACAGTTTGATGAAATATAGCACAGAAATGAGGACATCACTGTACTGGTTCTGATAATGAAGATGATGATACTTTAAATGGTAAAATGTTGCATCACTGAGCAGAATGCAGGTCATACCTGTGTATATTTTCTTCTGTGCATAGTGAAGAGAGACTGCTAGCAGCTTTTGAGCTGGCAAAACCTTTAACATAACAGCATTCATATAGGATGAGAGAAGTGTGTGTGTGTGCATGCACACACGAGCTGGTGTGTGCAGAGTCAAGGAGATACGCAGGCAAAAGCCTTCTGTGTCCAGAGATGTTTTAACACTTATTCTCCTGGTGTAGAGTCCACATATATCTGTCTGATACAGAGTCTGTATAAACACAATTTCACTTGTGTACATTCAGCCTTTTCCTGTTTTCTCTTTTTGGTTTACATGCAATAATCCAAGCTTTTTTTTTTCCACATCATGAAAACATCTCATAATAATTTTAGCCCTAATAGAACCTGATTACTCCAAAACTGAATGGCACAGAATGCACTTCGTCAGGGCCTAATAACATTTTTTCTTGGTTCTTCAATGACTTTACATTTGCTCATCCCATTCAAAGAGGTCTTCTTGACGACATCGATTGTCTGTACTTCTTTACTGTTCCTCACAGGTAACAGCTGAAATGTTCCCTCCATATATGAAGAGGGAGAAAATGTCTACTTGCAATGCTAGATGAAAAGACCCAAGGCACAGACTCAAGGTGGCCCTGAACAACCTCCACCATCTAGCTGAAGTGTGAAAGTTTCTTTTCCTCACTGAGCTTTCCAGTTAACACTGAACTTAAGTTCATCCTGTGGATGGAGTGTAAACTGCATTTCTTCTGGGTTAAATTAACCCAGGTGCCAACAGCCACTCAGCCCTCAGGACAAGATTAGAGCTCGTCTGAAGTAACTCTTCACGAAGCATAAATGGCTGGTGGTCACAGGATCTCAGAATGGTTTGGTTTGGAAGGGACCACAAAACCCAATCATTCCCAATCCCCCTGCCACTGGCAGAGACACCTCCCACTGGATCAGGGGGCTCAAAGCCCCATCCAACCCAGCCTTGAACACCTCCAGGAATGGGGCAGACAACTTCTCTGGGCAACCTGGGCCAGGGCCTCCCCACCCTCACAGCAAAACATTTCTTCCTAAGATCTATCTGGTCCTTAGCTACTGTTTTGTTTTGTTTATTTGCTTGCTTTTCACCTTCATAGCAAATACCTTTTCTTTAAGGCTATGAAATATACAGTCCTCCTTTTAAGAAAAATATCATAAACAAACCCAATAGTCCCCTCCTACAAACACAGATTGTTTATGGTGGTAACTGCACCACTTTAACACTATGGTGACTCATTCCAATTCCTACATTTGTACTCCAGACTTCAGTATCTTCTGGATGCTTTTGTGACAAGAATACTTTGAAGTCAGGTAATACATTTGTACTGGTAGATAGAGCACCAGAGATATTATGCTTCTCTGTAAATAATAAAGTCATCTTGGATTTACTTGGAGATACAGGAGCACAGGAAGAGGGAAGTGTAATAAGAAAGAATGGGAAGAATCCCAACAAACCAAAAATATCACTGAAAATTCACACTAAGCTTACCTAAACATGACAGATAATGATGAAATCAGAGGAATTCTGTAAGTGAAAGAGAGACAGAGATTCAAAAGAGAAAGAAAAAAGAATAATTGTAAGGATGCTTTGCTTATAACTTAAGGCCTATGAAGCAATATTACAGAAGGATTCTTTTTTTCTGGGTGACTTTTCTTGGTCTAGTTTGACCATGGAATTTTGCTAGGAGTTCCAAAGAAACTTGTGGGAGTTGGGATTACCCCAGAATTTCACAAGTTTTTAAAATGTTGGAGTAAAATAAAGGCACAAATATTCTTTTTTCCCACTCTTGTTTCTCAAAGCTTGGACTCAATCAGTGCGACACGAGGTTGAAGTAAAGTTTCATAAGCTGTTCTTAATGCACAGGGATTTACATCAGCTAAACTGCTGCAGTTTTGTATGCTGGGCAGACTAAGGCTCATTTCATTAATTTTAAGCATCTAGGTGTTCAGTATCTAAGTCTGATCTAGTCACACCAGGCTTCCTCTACAGATAGCAGGGAGAAATAGGCTCCCCTGGAAGATGTCTCATTTCATTCTCAAGAACAAGGTCTAATCTGGGTCAGACGAATTGCCTCTGGAGGTACCCACAGCCCCAGACTACAGAGAGAGATTGGGGTGATTATCTCAGACCTCTCACTGTTCGACTTCTAAAGAGAAGGGAGATGAATCCTGGTCTTAGCAGCTATTACATTCCTGGGGGTTAGGGTGCTTAAAAATGTCTCTCTCCTTTGCTAGCTTGAAAGACTCCATCTCTCTCACTGAGAGACAATTTCATGCTCTTAAACAAAGTACTAAGGCATGAAAGAACAATTCGTATCTGTTCTTTCCATAGGGCCAGTTAAAGAAAAGGGCCATATGATGTGCTTTGGATTGCACTGAAGAGCTGACATTGGTATCTGGGAAATGTTCCAGTAGGCTGAGAAAGAGGGCTGTGCTCAGTGCCAGCATGAAAAGATACAATTTTCATGGAGATGCATCCATTTACACCTGGTCTACATTTGGCAGGGGTAGAAGAGAAATCGCCCCTTGATCAGGGCATATTTGACATATTGAGTTATCTCTCTCATGAGTAATGGAGTAAAGATGAGTACACGTTTGATATGTTATAGTGGCTTCCTATAAATATTAAAGCAAAAGGAAACTTCACAGACTTATGGGACGGAAGCACCTGCAATTCATCTACACAGACCATACTGAGTTTGAGGGGACTGCCAGCAGCAGGCTTCCCTGAGGGGTCATTAATAGCTCTCTAGGCTTTTCCTGCTTGCTTTTCTACTTTTCCAGAGTCTTCATGACTGGAAAGGAAACTTTGCCTTGCTCAGCCTCAATCTTCAAGGCAGCTGAGCTCTCGGAGCTCTTTCTACTGTGCCTAGAGAGAATATGAAACCACCATCACTGGAGGTTTTAAGACTCGACAAAGTTGTGTCTTGAAAAGCATTCATCCTCCTGACCCTACTGGAAAGCAAAAGGGTTGACTAGAGGTCATTCAATAATTTGTTCACTTCTGTTTACCACACATGTTCTCCAATGGTATGAACTCTAAATAATGATTTTGCAGTCTATGGTCTGCAAAACACCTGAGCATGTTGCATGAAATGATTGCAAAAAAACCAGCTATTGAACTAAGAAATGAAAATGCACTTCCACAGGTTATAAACAAGCAAAATCTTGAGGAAACAAATTAATGAATGAATACTCCAAGGTTTAGCCTGGTGTCTGTGTGGCTGCACATTAAAATTGTGACAGAAGTTCCATATTTTTGTTTTGCTTTCAAAGAAATTCAGCAATTCTCCACTTGAAAACAGAAACAGTGTTCTAAAGGCTGGCCAACTGGACCTATATCACTATGTCTGAGAGGTGGCAAGACACACAAGAAGTTCAGTGAGTTTCCTGTTATTAATTACTAATTCAGTGGTAGAGAGCATCATGAGGTCCTGCTATCCCCCAGCCTCTCCTTCCCATGGTTTTCTGGTGTCTCCCTGCTGTAGATTGCAGGGTAGTGCATCCATTCATCCCACCAGAGGAAGACAGATCTCAGCAGGGTTTGCTGGTGTCATCTAAAGTCATCTTCCTCCTTCCTCACCCACTGCCTTGCTGTTTTCTTGCTAGGTTGTTTACACTCCAAGTATTTCTGCTGTACCCCTTAAAAAAAGGAGCTGTAATTGCTGATCCAGCTGTTAGATGTTCCCCTCCACACAATGTGGAAGTCAGTAAACAACCAGCTGATGTTTATCATCATGATGCAGAGGAGCTGAATGGTGCTGCCTGATTCCTCCCTGGAACAGAGGGAGCCCTGCACACCTATGTGCTCTGTTCTCTGCTGGCTCAGCATTCGCTGCCAAGTGCATTTCAAAGTCAGAGTCTGGGATTGTTTCAAAGATACTCACTGAAAGGATTGACTTTCTGACGGCCACGGGGTTGTTCTCTGAAAGACTGTTCTTGTAAAGCTGGGGAAATGTTTCCTTTTGCCAGGAACAACACTTGTCTCTTGATTTCCCTGGATGGTTTTGCACTGCTACCTGTCCTAAGGCACAGAGTTAAATGAAAGATGCAAAGAGGTCACTAAAGAGCAGAACAAGAGAAGTAAAATGATAACAAGTATAACTTCACCTCAGTAGAGTAGCTTCAAAATAGTTGGATCAGCAATGGCTCTAATTGCATCTGGTGTTTCTGTTTCATTTTTTATTTATCCTGTTGCTGTGAAGAGTAGTTTGAAGCAATGAGAGTCAAGATAAGTCAGACAGGCAACTGTATGTGTCAGGGAGAGATGTATCAGGTTAGAATATACCATCCGACAGTGAGAGTTGTGAAAGCCATAAAAGGCTGCTCCTCATGCAGAGATGGGTGGTAACTTGCCAGACCTCTCAATATGAATTTAACAAAGAGAAATATGTCTGTGAGTCTCACCTCCCACGACATTCCTCTTCAGCCTATAAGAACTTTGTCCACCCTGGAAAAAGGGCATAAGGAAAAAGTGTCAGAAGTTGATTTGGGACCTGAGGATTCTTGAAGGAAAACACCTGTAAGGCTCAACATTTGACTGCTCTGGGCACAGAACAGGTGAACTGCAGAATTACAGCTCAAGAGGGGTAGAAGTTGAGGAAGAAGGGTCTGAAACCAAGCTGAAAGTAAGACCCTTGGAAAGAAAGGTGAGAATAGTGGCCAGGTAATACTAGGATTTGAATGGTGTATGGGATGAAACACCAAAACATTTCTACCTCTATCTTGCTGGGAGTCCACTGACAACAGATGTAATGCATAAACAAGAATATGGAAAGGAGGAACATGTCTACAGAGTGACTCTTCTTTCTGCCATTGGTTATTTTCCTACCAGCTTCCTCTATGCTAACAGCAACCAGGAGCTGATATGAAGGAAACAAACTGTCTCTTTCCTCAGTTCACATCAGCACGAAGCCAACGGTACCTCTCTCCCACCAGGAAGAGCACAGGGCGGTAGCTTCCATAATTCACCTGACAGCAGCTTTCCAAGATCCATATCACCTCTCAGAAGTGTTCCCACCTCACCACGAGTACATATTCCATGGCTGAGCTGCAGTCAGGGCTCATTAGTTTTCAGACACCAGGCAGGCAGCTCAGCGTGCCCGTAAGGCGGGGCACAGCTGCAGAAACCTATTAGAGCTCTGTCTCCTGGTCAGATGCAAAGCCACGTGCAGAGCCACTGCACTGTGCATCTTTTGCACATGAAGGCTTCTCCCCCCTTTCCCTCAGTGCAGTATCAATCTTTAAGTCTTGTTGGCACCTCAATAAAATTATAAGTGTTCTTTTATTACAGCCGTATGTATTGTCAGACACAAACCTCTATCGGCTGCCATGAGACAATGTGAAAACGGCTCTTGCAGGCCTGGCAATTACCAGCTGAAACTCTGCTTCTGTTTAGACCAGGTATGAAGCTTGAGAAACCCCATTTGTTTCCTTACTCTTTTTCCAGATTTTCACCAATAAGAGAAATGGACTCAGTTTCTTCATTAAGGTGATTTCAGGTTTTAGCGCAAGACTTACAGCAGATTTTTGGCTGCAATAAGTCACTGTGACAATTCACATCCAGCTCAGGTGCCAGTGGTTTGTTAAATCAAACCTCTGCATTTGATAAAATAATTCTTCATGAAATTAAAATTAGGTTTTAACATCTGTAGCAAACAGAGGGTGAGCTCACACGTCACACCTGCACCTGTGCAAATGTCAATTAACCCAGTATAATTAGTCACAATTTTTACTCATTACCACTGAGATCAGAATCAAAACTAGGATTTACTTCCTCATTTTTCATTCTTCCTTCTCTTCCAGATCATGATCTTTCTACCGCTTCAGTGGATTATGATTTCTATGTAGATGCGACCAATATAAAGACACCAAACCCAAAACCTCAGAACCAAATTCCCAAGACCTCAGCGCCTGAACTGCAGACATGATTTTCAGAATAATGTTTGTTTCTTTTTTAACCACCCAAAGGAAAAGGTAAATTTTTGGCCATTCTCTCATTTTAGAAAATTTGGCTCCTGTTGTGAGCCTTGAACCCTTCTGAAAATGGTGACAGAATGTGCTTATTCCATCACTGCATGGAGCTTTCCTTTCCTGCTTCACATTTTGTAACAAATACATGTTGTATGACAAGCAACAATGCTCCCCCCATTATTTATCAGTATTCATTAATCACACCTCAGCAATCATCTGTATTATTTATTGTTATTGTTCATTACTTTCTGAATTAATAACCACCATAGCAGAAACTACTGTTATGAGTAACATGGGGAAAGACAGGATATCCTTGTAGGTCTTTTCATGTGTAAAGTACTGGACTCCCACAGATTTTATTTATGAATAAGTATGCTATGAGTATGAAGAGTAGGAAGAATATTGTAGCTTTATGATGTAGGTGAGGAAAGGCTTGTGAGAAGTGTTACTTATTTACTTACAAAGGATATAATTGGGGGGGAGGGAAAAAGAGTCAGAAAAGCTTTCAACATTGAACTCTTCTTTACAATTGAAAAAGGAGCAGCAAAATTTGCTTTTGGATGTCATTTTATCATTGAATTGAAAGGAATTACTAGCATCCTTGCATGTACTCACAACCTTCCTGAGCATTATTTTTTAAACTGTTTATTATTTATTGCCCTACTGCATGGAGTTGCATCGATTTTGATGGAGCTTCTGGCAGAGAGATTTATCTCCAGGATGGCTTTCTGATCACTTCCAAAGATAAAGTTTGTGATCCCAATTGAAATGGAAGTCATGCCTGAGCTTAAAGAAATATAACATCCTTGATCTAGCTGTCCATCAACAGAAAGCTTGTTACAGTAAAGTATAGATCAGAGCTCTCCTTGCTAGTTGATTTAAGACATAGAATTTCTTAATCTGAAACCAATCTTTCTGCTGGAAATTAAGCCTTGTACTCATTGTTTTACACCCTCAGAGAACAACTGATCCTCTGTTAAAATGTCCTTTAGCATGCCAGAAGACTGCATCATGTCCTCATTCAGTCTTTCCTTATTAGTGTTTAACACCTTCAGCTTTTCTCATAAGTCCTGTTTTCTGAAGCTTTTCTCCTCCTCGCTGATATCTCTTTGAATCTCCCCAATTTCTCCACATTATAAGGTGGGACACTCAAAAGACCTCATACTCCAGCTGAAGCCTCCTCAGTGCCCAGCTAAACAGAATATATGATCTGCCTGGTATTACTTTCCAGAGTGAGATTTGCCTCCTCTCACTATTAATTCATATTAATTTTGTACAGTATTATAACCCCTTGATCCTTTTCCACTTTACTGCCATCAAGACAGTTATTCTCTGTTTCATGGACATAGCCATGATTTCTCCTTCCCAAGGAGTCATTTGCACCATTGTCCTATTGAATTTTATCTTGTTGATTTTCTACTGCTCCTCCAACATATCAGAATCATTTTAAATTCTAATCCTGTCTTGCAAACTGCTTGCAGTCCCTTCCAGCAAAGCGTCAGTGTAAATTTTATAGATGTACATCTTTGTACATCATCCACATGGATAATGAAAATATTGAAGAATTGTGGGACTCCAAATCTAATGTCCTTCCAATTTAAAGGAGAACTACTCATGTGTGACTTCTCAGCCAATTGTGGACCCATCCTGATCTAGAGGACTTCCTCTACATCATATTTTCCTAGTTTACTTGTAAGAAAATGAAGCAGGATCGTCTTAAAAGCAAGATACATCATAACTACTGCAACCTCCTAAACCACTGTGACAGGTGGCCCTGTTAAAGAAAATTAGATCGATATGACAGGATTTGTTCTTGGCAGTCCCGTGTTGGCTGCATCTTTTATCATTTTATTATCCTCCAGATGCTTATAAATTGATTGTTTAATAATGTATTCTGTTATTTTTTTGGGTTAAATCGCCTAGTATCTAATTCCCTGGGTCCACCTTTCCCCTTTCCAAATGTAGGAAATATGTCTGTCCTTCTCTGGTCCTTTGGACCCTCCCAGTATCAGTGGGCAGTTAAGACAATTACCAATCACGCAGAGACTACAGAAGCAATTTCTTTGAGAGTTGCATGTGGTTTGCCTGACTCATGCACAAGTCACCTGTGTGCCCTTTAACCAATTTGACTCTCCTGGGTTTCACAAGATTCCTGTTATTTTTTTCTTGGTCACCTGCACACTTCTAATCCTCTATTTCTCCATCCACATCCCTTCATTTGGACACTAAACTCCAATCCTCTCCCTGCTTGTTTGCTCTGTTCTCTTGTATCCATCTTCAGTCATATATCAAGAAACTTGCATTTGATAAACACTTTATTTTAATTCATCAAGACTTTAAAGACATCTTTGTGTGTCTGTATTGGCCTCTTGCCTCTTCCTCTTCTGCTGTAGTTTACTACTGTACATTTAACATAGTTGCTTTTAGCAGCTGTCAACTATCCTGCATCTCTTCCCTTTTGTGAGGTCCATTTATCAGTTTCCTGCATTTACTCCACTCTGTCTTCCCTATTTTTCTGCCTTCACTTGAATTCTGAATCCAGCAGGTTTGTGACCATCATTTTTAGAGGTTTATTTCCACCATCTAATTCTGATCAAGTACTTCAGGTCAGTTCTACATTGAATAGGCATTTGCAAAGATACATAAACAATCCTGAGTGAAGACACCAGCACTGTTAAACCTTTCTCTTCCCATACTATTCCTACCAATTATTATTCCCCATCAGGCCTTCAGGTACTGATTTTAACTGGATGTGCCATAAAAATTAGGACTCATATAATAAGATCCTTCAAGTCTGGTAGGTGAATAATTCAGCTTTTCCATATTTTCATCCATCTGTTATATTTTATTTCACCTATATCAGCAGCAGCACATACCAGAGGTTGCCATTCCCTATGGAAAGCCATTACTTTATGTAGGTTTCTTAGAAAAAAATCACATAAGTCACATTAAGAGAAAAATACCTTTCCAAAATCACAGCACACAGTCACATGACTACACCCTTCTAGGGTCTCTTGAAACCTTTCTCTGCTACACCTTAATTAATATGCACAGGAAAATAATAGTAATAATAAGAGAAAAAGAGAGGAGAATTATATGTTCAACAGAAAGAGCCTGCTGGAGTCAGGCCAGGGACCTGTGTGCCAGCCCATACACTCGGAGCGTGTCTGACTGCTGGAGTTTGTTTCCCCCCTCACTGCAGGTTTGGGAGCACAGAGAACATCCTTCTGTATTCTGCATACAAAATCCAAGTCTGCTTTGGGTCACCTCTCAAAGAGCTGGCAGAAAGACCTTTTCCCACTCTGTCAGAACACGTTGATTCACACATCAGTTTTGCCTAGAAGATAAATTACACTCGAGTGAAATATTCTGAAAGTTCCATCCTTATGCTGTGTTTGGTGCTAAAGAGCCATGGATTGAAATTTCCACCCAAAGATCTCAGTTTGCCAAGAGAGCCCAATTCCCTGTTGCTGCCTGTGAGCGATCCTCTTCCCCAAACAATCAAACTGCAGCACAGGAAGGGCATCCTCTTTTAAACCATAAATCATCCCTTTAATTGGTGATCAGGTGCTGTGTAAGAGACCTGGCAGGTGTCAGTTCATCGCTGGGTAATTGAGTGCATCTTGCTCTGCTGTATCCCTGCCCCTCGTCTCTGCAATATGTTGGAGAATCAATGCAAGCCTTAAGTGTGACTTACAACGGCGAAGGGGGAAGAGAAACAGGAGAACACAGAAGTTTATCTCCCTCCAGAGCAGTGTCTGGGTGACAGCTGAGGCAGCCTGAGTTGAAAGGCATCTCAGACGATGATCAAGATGGTTATCTGACATCAGAGAAACTCCCAGTCACTGGCTGTCCTATCTCATCAGTGTCAGTGGTTGGAAGGAAACGAGTGTACGTAGGATTTCTGCTACATGGAGTAGAAAAATGAATGAAAGAAACTTCCATGACATGTACTCTTATCTCCTTTTGTTGGTCTAATGTCTCCTTTCATTCATATGCCTGATATTTTTTCTTTATTTGCTTTTAATCCCCTGATTTACACAGGGTGCAGCTACACCATCTCTCATGTTCAAAATAACACCATTTGGTTTAATCACGCTATAAAATTGCTGAGGATTAGAAGAAACGTGCTTTCCTTCATGATAGATATTTAGGCCTTGGATATTTGGGGTTTGTCAAGATATCAGTAATCTAACACCTATTTAGGTGACTCCTATTTTAATCAGCAAAATCTAGGTACTTAAATATCTTTGAAGAGCTGGTCCCCAGTGCCTTCCAGCTACAGGATCCAATCACTGATTCATCAGCCTCTGGATCCAATCAGCAGTGATTGATTTAATGATGTCAATATTCCTTTCCACTCCTCCATAATTTCCTGTCCCTGCCCTTTATGACTTACTATAGGAAGGAACGATTATAACAATTCAGTGTTCCTACTGCAGAAAACTAGGCTGAAAATGAAAACCAAAATTTTACGCAGACCAGTCACTGTCCAGGCTGCTATTTATTGAATTGTTTATCTAGAATGTAATGCCTCAGTTTAAAAAAATTAAATTAGTCTAATTATCCTATTTAAGGAGATAACTCTCCTGTTGCTACCATTGCCATAATTTTCTGCATTTCCATCTCCTAAATTATCCACTTGTAGCCTTTTTTTCTAGCCTGTATATATCTGAAAAAAATATCCTTCGAGGTATAATTAACTTTTTCGTTCAGAATCCTAATTTCCTCTCTCAGACATTTTCTGCAGTGTTTAAACTATTTATTATGCAAACTTAGAGAAGTCAAACTATGAATTATGTACAAATCTATGTATTGGAGTTCAGCTAATCACTGCATCTCTCTGTCTTGTGGTTCAAGGTAACCAAAGTGCACTGAGTGGAAAATATCAGTCCAGCACTCAGCGTGAGGGTCTTTTTTCTCTCATATTCAAGACATCCTTTCCCCTAAATTAAATAACTTGATGTCATCTTTTTAATAATCCTTTTTTATTCTGTTTTTGGCTTATTTCTTATCACCCTCCACTATGTTTGCTTTCCTACACGTCATGCTTTCTTCATCTCTTCCTCAGTGCTGTCAATAAAACAATTGGGCACGCGAAGACTTGCAATGACTTCTTTCGACTGATGAATGTCTTTACACTTGGGGTTAGATTCTCCTCTTTTTCCTGGTCTTGGTTCATTTGCTTATTCTTTCCCCTCGCACAGTTTATGCTGTGATGATTCTACCTTGACTGTCTCGTATGCATCTTGTCATGTACTTATCAAAAACATTTGTCTTTAGGTGTAATTTAAGCGTTGGCATCATCATAAAGGGCAGTGTTGTTATTGTGATGAAAGCTACATGGAGCTCCAAGCCTAGACTAAAGCCTGAAAGACATCAAAGAAAAAGATATTTTTGTTCCCAAGTATTTTTCAATCTAAGATTATTCCTTCTGCTAATTAATAGCACATCAGTGGCTATCTATCTGTCCTGTCAGCAGGAAGATGTTCAAAACCCCCTCTAGCTTTTCACTGGCATATTTTCTTGCATATCTATTTTAACCAAAATGGAATTATACTGCTTGGAGAAACCTTTTCTCCCCCTGTGCATGCAACTTGAAGAAAATGAAAGGAAAAAAATATGCTTTTATTTATTTTTGCATATGGGATTTTTATGATTCATTAGCACAGTGTGGACAAGCACTGTGGGGTTACAACCGATGAGACAATTGTAAAATAAGTGAATTGCTGGAGCTGGATCTTCTGGTTATATAAGATTGCAATGCTTTATTGAAATCTGTTCTGTTGAGTTGATATCTGGAGCTGAAATACAAAGAGTTCATAAAGAGCTTTGCCTGAGAAAATGGGTCTTACTTCCCCTAAATTTAGCAGGCAAAAGTCTAACCTACCTGTCCAAACTCAGTCATCCCAGACTGAATAGTTACCAAAATAGCTGGGACAAAGTATTATTTTGGAATTTTTCTGTATTTTACCTATGAATAAGAATAGACTGGATTATGTATGAACACAGACTAGACATCTTGGACAGTCCAACGATAACAGTTGGAAAGAGAAATATAGCTCTGATTCGCAGGAAAAATCCCTCCTCCAGGAAAATTCTTCGGCTAGGTTTTAATTTATCAGGGCCCTAAAAGTCAGTGGCTTTTTAGCACAGTAAATGAATGCACTGCCAAAGCTGTTTGCACATCTGAGCCCAAAGACAAAGATGTATATGCTTCTGGAATGGAGCTTGACTAATGGATAGATACTGTTAAATGTGTGCAGTTGAAGAAGGAAAGCTCCAGGTTGTTTTCTGGGTAGACTCTTTTAAGCACAAGTTTGAAGTCTATGCTTTAGCTCACCTTTGCAGCCTTATTGAATGCACATTTTTTTCCATGCCTTCAGCCACCAGCTCTGTGGACATAAGGAAAAAGCAGGTGGGTACAATTCATTAGAAAACAGGGGATGGAATTTCTGAATGAAGAAATTGAAACACTAAGGTTCTGTCTGTGAAGTCAAAGATGATTTTTAGGGGATCTGGGATTTTATTCTGTGTGGGGTCATAGACCTTTCTGCAGAGAGATTCCTCTAGAATCCAAGCCTTCTCATCATGACTCTGTGAGGAAGATAGCAGCCTCCCAATAAGAAAAGTGCATGATAAAGACTTTTGTAGCAGCTTCTCCCTTTCTTCATAATCAGCTTCATCTCATTACCAAAGCACCCTGCATGCTCTTCTCACTCATGCACATGTGTATGTGAATAAAGTAAAGGAACTTATAGGGACTTCTATTTCCTTCTCCAGCCTTTTGGAGGTCAAGAACTCCAGGAGAGAAGGATGTTTGCAGCTGCCTGGCTGTAACCCTGGTGAGCTTAATTTAACTCCTAAGTCAGGCCAGCTGGGACTGCAGACCTGGTGGGTATTACAGACTTTGTGATAAGGTCCCATAAGTCTTGGAAGTTCAAACAAGCATGCACCAGGGGGAGAAATAATAGCAGAGCTCCTGAGCTGGGGCATCAGTAGAGAGGGGAAAAATATCAAAACAAGTTAAAAATATCTTCTACAAAGACAACTAGAGGCCAGCAGCTCTGAAAAGCTGAGTTCCTCATCAGGGATTCTCGCTATCATTTTTATTTATTTCTTTTGACACCTGGTCTATCATGTCAGGAATTCTGGCTCTTCAGCCTCCTGACAGAAGCAGCGTGCAGCAAATGCCTTCCCAATGCATCTGTCCTAGCAACAGGCTCAGGATGCAACCAAATCCCACTGTGAGCAGGGATGGACAAGTTGAAGGATGGATAAGATGGATACAGTGATGGCTGCTGAGAGGATGAGGCTGAAGCCTGTTTCTGGGAGACTTGAAAGACTGTCTCTAGCAAATAAAATATGCACAGCAAGTGGATCAGATAATGTCAGTTCAAATCTTATTTTTCTCATCAGTAGCAGCTCTGTGAGTTGGTTGCTTTAACTTTTTTTACTATTTTTTGTTCGGGATGTCTCTCATTAACCTGCTTTTCTCTGGATTTGTTTGTGCCTCGCTTTGGCAGCTGGCCAGTAGAAAACAGGGCTTTAATTCCACAAACTGAAGGTTGTGTTCCAGTTATTAAATCATATTTATTTCTCTGTTTCCAGAGTTTTGTTTTAGGCTGGTGGGATTTCTTTTTCTTTCCCTAGCTCCGTTTTTTTTTCCCCCTGTGTTATTTTATTTCTCTCCCTCACACTAAAGAGAAAAGTGCAGCGATTTTAACTCTTGCAGTGCCAGAATCCAAACCAACTTTCCATGTGGCATGTGGGCCAGCCTCAGGCCCCTGATCCAAGGGCCAGATGCTACACTGGAAAAGGTCCTGAACAACGTAGCCCCTGACAGTGTTAGGGGCTGCGTGCAGCTACGTGTTGGCAGCGTGACAGATGCTGCCTTGGGCTGGTGTTCTGTTGAATGACTGTGCTTGTAAGCACACTCACTGTGGTTTGATGTGACCTACTGTCTGTGGGGTGAGTGGTATTTTGATGATGCAGTGCCTTCTGAATATTTTATGGGTATCCCTACCAATGGGTGACATGGGAAGGACACTCATACTGCTAAAGTTTAGTTCTCTAAATTGGAGTGGTTAAGTTTGTTGCTCAGCCTTTACATGTTTTACAGTCAATGAAGAAAAAAGCCTTTTCCAGGAGGCAGTTTGAGAGGAGACCTGAGGCTTCCCTACACAAGCCTCTCTTTTTCTAAACTCTGAAGGAATATCACAAAGACAAGGTATCAGAACTTTAGTGTTGTAAATCTTCCCCTCTCCTAAGCAGAAAGCATTTTTGCAAACACAGACTCACAGTTCTGCATCTTGGAGTTTGAAAGAGGGTTTAGGCATCTGTGTCCTTATTTTAAATAGCCCTTGTGCCTGCTGGAGCATGGACCTGCAGATAGGAGCAGCAGAGCTGAATAATCCACATTCAAAGTTGGGCTCAGTCCAAGTTACCACTGTGAAAATTCTGGTTGCACAACTCAGGCAGAACATTTAAACAGGGCTTGGGAAAGGGGCTTTCATTTCATAAGCTTCAGCAGTACTCCGTGATACCCTTCCTCACCTAGAGCTTGGTATGGGACAGGCTGGGAACTAAAAGCAACACATGACAAACAGTTCTGTCCTGTTCATAACGAGACCTTCATGGAAATATAAGGAAACACGTTTAATCAGAGGAAATAATCAGAAAAATATTTTTTAAATTGCCCATTTCCTCACTGAATATCTTCAAAATTTCGTAATTACATAATACCAGGAAATTCTGAAACCTGTCTTTTCACTTCTGCTACTAGCAAGAAAATATACCAATCCATTGTGTTTCACCAAGTGACGTCTCTTTTTCTCCATGGAGGTGCTAAGATGGCTCATTCAGTCAAGAGATATTACTCAGAGGTTCACAATCCATCAACCTAGCACTGAGAAGATGGATGGCAGATTCTTCTTAAAGACATGTTAGTTTACACAAGTACCCTGAGAACTGTATTCCAGATCAACCCACTCAAAAAAAAAAGACAGGACCGGTAAGTGACAAAGGTTCCCCTCCAATTTTCCCTATCACAAAGCAGAGCTAACATTTCTATCACAGCTGCTGACCTAATTAAAACCTGGGGTGTTTTAAAGTACAGGCAGAAAAATATCAGGATATTCCACTTCTAGTCTCCACTGAACAATTCCCAATCCCACGAGAAAGAAGAGAAACAGAGAGATTTGGGCCCAGATATTAGGTGTGTTCAGCTCTCAAGGCCCCACTGTTTCAGTAAGGATCTAGGATGAAGGAAACCAGAAGCTCCAGAAATGTTGTTCATGGGCCAGACAAAGGTTTTGGTCTAAGGCCTGTCTCTACTTCCTATGAATTCCCTCTGTAACTCATGAAACGTTGTGTGTGCAGGCCCTTCCCTTCCCATTCATTCTGAAGTTCACTCCTAAACCGGTGAAAGCCAAGCCAAAGGATTATTGGTGTCCCTTCAACAGAGCGGATGTGGGAACCAGATGGCGTAGCTCTTGGGCTGGCAGGGTATGCAAAGTTGAATTTCAATGTCAATGAGCAGCTAAATGACTGAGGGCTCATCCACACACACAGTTTATTCACTGGTCTGAAGACAGCTAAACTGAACTGTCACAAACACTTAGTGCAGAACTTCTGCTGTGGCTTTGTGATAGCTGCACATTTTTGCACTCCATACCTTGAGCAAACCTGAACATAGAGTGTCTGGAATCTGGTACCTGCATGTGTTTTCTAGGTCACATTTTACATAGCAAGTTGTTAGCTGTCCTCTAAACATCAGGCTACCCTTGCTTCAAGTATGCTTTTTGCTTGGTCTGTTTTTTTAAAAATCTTTTTCCCTTGCTAATAGTATCTTCGAAGCACATTAAATATTGTCATAGAGTTCCTAGTTATTTACTTTTTTTTCCTGTGAAATCCCTTTACCCAAATGACTGGTTTCATAATAGCTTTCATCTTTGTGAAATCAGCCCTCTGTATGCGTGTGTCTTGTGGTTTGCGTGTTATTCCATTTGCATGTAGCAAGTGTAATCAATTCTGTGTCACTTGCATCTAAACAAATCTCTGACTTCTAATTGTGTGACTGAATTCTCTTCAGCTGTCAAGATGATAAGGCCTAGCACCATTTTCCCTCCTGTTGGATAAAACACTTTTAGAGTTAGGAAATTGTCATCTTTCTACTTTTAAAAAAAATCAAGGATATTTTGTTTCTAGTGAGATCTATGTGAGATCTCCTTTATATGTCATTCACATTAAACTCTTGTTCTTCCTACCTATAATAAAGGGGTGCTTAAGGGGCCAGACAAGAAATCAAATCGCTCTGCAATGGGAAACAGTCAGGACCTCATTTGGTCTTTATTTGTGAGAACATTAGTTCAGACCATTTGCTTCTGAGTTCTCAGAGACTCAGAAACATCCAAGGACATTTTTGACATAAGAAGATAGCCCTCCCATTTCTTTTGTCCAGTTTTGGTTCCTAAATAGATTGTAGACTGTGCTTTTAACAGTCCAGTCATGCAAATCTTCCCATTAGTTTCAGTAACACCAAAGTAGGTCGAATTTATACTCATATGTGAGCAATTCCTACTCCTCCTTTACTACTCTGAATCTTCACATTGCTGTAGAGGCAATTAAGATTTTCTATTCCTTCAAGTCTCTTGGTACCTCAACTAATCTGGTTCTCAACATCTTGATTTCATACTAAATTAGTGCTCCTTCTCTTCATCCTCCCCTTTGCTATTAGGGTAATGCTCTTCTGCACCCTGTCTGCTCTACACAGCCCCTCTTCTTGGATTGGCTTCTATTCCACTGAAGTAGATATTCTGCAAGTGCTACAGCCCCATGTTTAAAGATGACCAATACTCAAAAAAAATAACATCTTCTAGCTTAAATAATTCCACTATTGTTTCATGTCCAGAATGTTCTGCCTTCTGTCTTACTTTAAAGGTATGGAGGCTGCCTGAAAAGATTATTTGGGATTGCCTGCTCTTCAGGCTGCTTCTTTTGACCTGAATGTGTACCCACCTGACTCTATACCAAGTGAGGTTCTATATAACACTGAGTTACTTATGCTGTTCTCACCAAAAACTTACCTAACAGTTTCAAGAATCTTATGAAGTCTTCTCTATTTTATTGTTTGTTTTGCTCAAGAATGACCAAATCAGCTTTTTCTCCTCCCCATCCCCTCCACCCTCCCTTTCTTTTTTAATAGATATATACAATTTTCTTTTAATCTATGCTATGAGTACACTTTCAGTCCCATTGTAGATCCCTATTCCCTTCCACTAATTGGATCATCAGAGATAATTTCCTACATAACAACCTAAGAGACTAGAAAAAACTGAACGTTTCCAGTTCAACTGAACATTTCCAGTTATGTGGAAATTACTCTGTTTTCCTTCTCTTTGGGGCTCTCGTTCTCATAACACTGGTCAGGTAGTAGTTCACCAAGTCCTTTTGGTGCTGGTGGTTACTGAATGTTTGATAGGGCAGCAGTGGTCCCACTTCTCAAGCGAGTTTGGCTTTGCATTAGTATTTCATTAGCAGAGCAGCTTCCTTCCTGCAGCACCCCAAGCCTCAGAGAAGGGAAACCAGTCTTGAAGTCTACCAGACCCTGGGTCACCTTTTTTTTTTTTAAGACATTTATCTAACCACAACCAAATCATTCCCCCACCTCAGTGGTCCCTGGTCACATTCCCTTTGAGCAGAAGCACATTTATCATCCACACAGAGGCAAGACATCAACGCAGATTCCAAGGAAAAGGCAAAGTCTAGTCCAGAACACGGTGCTGACTCACCCAAAGGTTCCCAGTGACAGACACCTTCCTTAAAAACTAGTACTTTTAAAAGCAGATAAATAATGAACTTCAAGCCACATTTCTGCAGCTCAATGGTGACATCCAGTGACTGGCTCAGTTATTCCCAGGTGTGTATTCTGCAGGGGAATGCCGTCCCTGTTTCTTAGCTCCAAGAGTGGCTCACATGTCTCTTGCAATCACATCATGCTCATATTGGAAGATTCTTTAAAACAAAATCCCTGTTTAGATTTGCATAATCACTTAATTGCAGTGCCTCACATCTCTTTTCTTCCTGTTGAGCGGTGCTCTGTGCAGCAAGAAATGTGTCTGTAAGCTTGGTTTACATACTTAATATACCTGAAAAGGCTTTAGCTCCATTGAAGAAGGAATTCCAGCCTTTTAGCCTTAATTTCACAAACAGCTGCTGTTTACCTTCGTTGTGACCTGAAGTGATCTGAAATCTTTTATGACTCAGGTCTGGAAGTTATTCTTCTGCAGTCACACCATGCCTGCCTGAGAGTACAAAATTCAATGCTGCTCTAGGGGCAGAGACACGGTGGGAGTAAAGGCAGAGGAGAGAGGTGATGTGTTGGAAAGCAGAAGGGGAAAAAGACACAAAATAAAAATAGAAAGAATGATAAGGAACAAGAAAAAAAAAGTAAAAGAAAAACCCATGGAAGGTGATCTCAAAAAAGAAGCCGAAGGGAGAAGCAGAGATGAGGCAGAAGAGAAGAGCTGTCTCGATCTCAGCGAGGCATCGCGGCGTTAAGGGATCTCAGTAGAGTGGAGGTGCTGTGTATTGAATATGCTCTGTCAGTGCAGCAGCACCCGGCCTTCTGCAGTGATAAATGTCATCTGTCTTTGCTGACACTTGATAAAGGTTCTGTCTATCAGTGGTGCCAGCCAGCAGAGCCAGCTGGCTCGAGCTTAGACTTCATCACCGCCCTTTCAAAGAGAAGTCCCAGAATTTTCCTCTTTGTTTCGCCACTCCCTCTTCAGGGATGTTTTGCCACTTCCCACCCTGCTCATCCCAGTGCTTTCTGGCACTCAGCTTGAAAAAGACCATAAGTAGCAGGAATAAAACTGTCTGTCTTTGCCAGCCAAGGAGAGACAGTATGGGGCTGGGCTTATCCAAGTAAGGCTCTCAAGTAGGATGGGAGACATGGAAAAATCATGGGAATGCTAAAATAATAGAAAAACATGACAAAAAAACCCTCACCTTTCAAACTAGGTTGCACCTAGTGAGTCATTATGTCAGAGAGTTCCTCAGCCAGGGCTAAAAGCAGTGCACAAAAAGGATTCGGTCCTGTGTTCTACAGATCCACGAGGGATGAGGTACGTGGTGCCAACGGCACTGAAAGGCAAGATCAATGGAACTGTCATTGTATCTTTAAATATACTTCAGATTCAGCTTTGAGAGCGTTGGGAAGTAACTAGAGGCATAACAATTTTCATGAGAAAGGCAAAACATCCTTTAAAAACACAAAGAGATTGTAAGGTCTGTAGCCATAAATGGAAAGTGCAGGCTGGCCACATTATTAGTTTCATTTTAGAGGTTAAACCAAAAAAAAAAGGGAAGGTTATTTGTCTAAGATGAAAAATCAGCAAAATGCCCAAGTGCAAAAGCAGGAAGCAGCTGGTCAGCCTGGAATAAAACCAGGCAGACAGCATCTCAGTTGCACAACAAACTGAACGAATACAAACCACCCCAATTGCAGTTATTCAGGAAGTGAATTATTCAGAAAGACTAAAGAATAAAAATAAATCACACATCAGCACATCAGGTTAATATGGCAGCAAATAACAGGAGAACAGGGTTATTTAGGATATGTATAAATTCTTGTCAAGAAAGGTCATTTTTTTCCCTCCCTCTGAGCTCAATGAGACAAACATTCAGTCAGTTCTGAGTATCTCAGCATCAACAACATATTGACAACTTGGAGGAAACTCAAAGAACGTCTTCAGAGATGATTTAAGGACTGGAAGGATTGATTTCCAAGGAAAGATTTTATGATCTAAGTAGAATAGATTAATCTCTACTATAATTCCATTGATGTCAAAGGGCCAAATCTTGCCCTCAATTACAACAGTGTAGAAGTGATGAAACTTCACTGGAGTAAAAATATAAGGACATTATTAGGAAAAAAAATCAAAAAGGAGTATCTGTTAGATTCTGGACATATCTCTGTGGAGAAACAGTAGGAACTTCAGTGCTTGTGACATTTAAAATTAACTGAGATAATGGTATTGAATAATACTATAGAGAGACTGGCAGTGACAAGGGAAATAATAATACATAGGTCCTATTTTCCCATTATTTTTATTATTTTGATGATTACTGTTTTATGAAAGGAGGAATCCACATCTTGTATTAACTTCTGATTGGTCCTAGCATACTTTAAAAACTCTATTTTCTTTGACTCTGCCAAAGATGGGTTTTCCCCTAATGTTTTTTCTGTATTAAAACATTTTATGTTTAAAAGGAATAAAGGAAAACCTAACAATAGCATCAACCTATTACCACATGCTACGGCTGGTGATGATAAAGCAGAGATGACAAACTGTTAATAACAATGGGAAAAAAGGTAATTCTATTCAATAATAGTTTATATACTTCAGGGTAAAGAGATGGCTCTGAGGAAAGATTTTAGAAGTAGGTTTCAGGTTGATTTGTAATTTGAAGTATGGTGATGATATATTCCTCACTATTGGAATCACAGAACTTTACCAATGGGTCGTGTGCTGTAGCTGGTAAGAACTGCTGTCCCTTCACTTCTATGTCTAAGACAAAAATAATGTCTGTAACAGGAAAAAAATGCTCATTTTGGAGGAAGGGAGAGGACCTGAGCAGTTTACAGAGATTTTATATCTAGGTTTAGAAGTAAAGAAGGCTCCTAATGTGCACAGAGCATGTAGAGGAAAATGGGCTCAAGAACAGCCATATCCATGGCAATGCAGATATGGAAGGTGAGAGGGATCAAAATTCAAGCAAATAGCACACGGTGTTAAAGCAGTTCTGTGCATGAATATCACCCCCAACTGCAAGGACAGGACCTCTTCCAGAGAGAGAAAAAAGAATTCCTAAATAAATAGTCCTGTAGATGTGTGTGACCTGTTGCTCATGGCCACCAAATGCACCAGGAATGTAGAACAGGGCTATGAGTGGTTATGAGGAACCCCTGCCCTGGCCAATGGGGTGATAAGCACTGATAAAAAGAAGTTCTGAAAAAAATGTGTAATAACTGAAGAAGAAACGTTCTAAGGAAAAGTGAAATGATAAAGGAGGGGAAGGATGTGAAGACCACACTTGCAAAGCACAGAGATGTGAACAGAGCAAGGATAAACCAGTTGCAAGACTTGCAAAGACAACCTGATTTTACTGTTACACCAGCTTTTGAACTGAAGACCACTCATAGCAAGGCAGATAAGGAGGTCATTTAACTCCAATAGTTGAACAACAACTGAAATAGTCCTGTCTGGATACTCTAAATCTAAATCAAGAGACAATTTGGAGGACATCTATCCACAAATGCTAATGAAAGTCATAAAAAATATGAGAGTTGCAGGTAACAGGATTCTCTGATAACAATGTCACATTGAAAAAAAAACAACCCCACTATATGGGATTACCAGTTACTCTAGATTGATAATTTATCCTGACATAAATGCAGTAAAAATAATGGAAAAGCTAACAGAGGAACCAATTAATAAAGAATTAAGGGATAGGAGCGGAATTAATGACTGTCAACATGATTTTATGGAAAATAGGTTTTATCAAATAAACCTGATTTAATTGTTTGGGGAGATTCCAAGTTGGACTGATAATCACATTGATGGACTTGGCTTTAGTAAAGCCTTTGACTCAGTATCATAATATGTTTTGATTTTAAAAGTTAGAGCTACACTAGTACAGAACACACTAAACATTAAAAACTCAGTGAGTTCAGCAAGTACTAATGAGACTTCATAATAAACATTTTTCCTTGGAAAATTCCCATAGATAAATATCTGCAGTCAGTAATATGCAATAATTCTAGCCAAGAAATCCAAATTACATACACTATACAATCACTGTTTCTAAAACGTGTCAATGCAGCAAAGTTTGATGAAGTGGTAAACAAAGGTGCTTCTGGATGCTTCCAGACAGTGCTCAGATTTGTCTGACAGTTGCATCCATTCAAGAAAACATCCAGCTGTGTGTAGGGCCTGGGCACTGAAGCTTGAGTACAGGACACTCTTGTGGTGTCCACGTGCAGACCTGACCTTGGCTGACCTCCAAGGAGATATGAAAGGATCTGGGACCCACTTTTATTTTGGTTTCTGATGGATTCCACTGTCATATCCCCTGCACTGTTGGAGGTGACTGCCTGAATCCTAAATCATCTTACATCTTTCTTTTCCAATGCCATCTTTGGCTGCCTGCTTTTAGATCCTTAGGTCCTGTCTTAAATCCCCACCATCTGCAAACAGCCACTTCTTTGCAGCCGTCCTGCCTGAGATTGTGTTTAACTTATAACCTTAGAACTTCAGTAGATGCTATTAAAACTTGAAGTTTCTTCAGCTGCTTGGCTAGTTTCAAATCATATCCCAAGTAACTCTCCACATTCAAACAATTGAAACAGGCTGTTATCATCCTGAACTCAAACAATCAGAAAGCTTTGGGAGGGTGTTTTTCTTCCCCTTCCCTTTGTCACCCCGATAGATCTCTGTCAGATCCTGTAATAAATCAAAAACAAAGGCTTGCATTTCTCCCTCTGCTCTCTGCTTCCCCACCCACAAATCAGTTGTGTGCTTTTAGTGCACTTACTGTTCTCAGATTATGTTAAAATATACGAAACATATACTGTTTCATGAAAACTTTAAATTGCTATTTCTGGGTTCAATTCAACCCTTGCCTCATTCTGTGATAAAAGGATTTAAAAGCTCTGTTCTAGAATAGAACAGAGTTTGGGTTTTATATAGAGTCTTTCATGTTCACAGTGTCCCAAAGGGCTTTACAAAGCACTGATGTAGATCCTGGAAGTACAGTAAGCGTAGGCAAATGCCGCATCCATTATGTGTTCAGGAATGGCTCCTGCACCTACCACCCCCTCTTATGTAACAGACATGGGTTTGAAGAGGGAATGGAGCATTAGTTGGACATCAACATTACCTTAATGGGCCACAGGGATGTCTAGGAGTCTGAAATAGTAGGTGAAGAGGGATGGGAGACACAGGAAGCTGAAGTGTGTGTGGTGGGGGGGTGGTGCGGGTGCATTGCGTGAAGCCGTGCAAGCAGAACATGGCACTAATTTGCCTGGGGAGATTGCATTTCCCCATGTGCAGTGTGGAGAGGGATGGTTTCCTGGGATGATGCAGGCATACATCACCTGTGCGTGTGAACACGCTCGCCAGGTGAAGAGCGAGCAGCCAAGGAGTGTGTGCAGGGTAGAGGTGACGGGGGGAAGAGCTTGCCTGTGGTCAGGGCTGGGAGCAAAGTGTGGGAGAAGCCATCATGAGGTGGAAAGACTACAAATAGTGCATGAGTGGAAGGAATCAGTGTGTAAAAGCAGTAGGAAGGAGGCAGTGCACATTCATGGCTGGATTGTGTGCGTGGTATCTGTGTATTTGAGCAAGAGGAGGGCTGAGAAGTTGCTTACACATTGTATGCAAAATGAAGGATTAATATGCACAGATATTTTTTGGAGAAGAAAAAGCTTCTAAAGGAAAACAGAAAAATGGACTGTACAAGGTACAGTGGAAGAGTAGAGGTGTGCTGGGAAAAGAGTGTACAGTGGGAAAAGAGAAGTTGTCGGTGGTCACAAACATCACCAGGCAAAGGGGAGGCAACACCTCCACCTGTGCAAACCCCTAACAGCAAGGCAAAATGCTGAAATGACTGCCAGCTGTGAAAAGGAAAGGTTTTGTTTGAAATTGGCTATGGGATTCCTTGATGTTTGCATCAGAGTGACTCAAAAAGAACACATATCACTTTACTTCCACTCAGTTATGTGTTCCTTTCAAAATCTGGCATTTCAGGGACTCAACATTAAAAATAAATGAGAATTTCCTGCTAAAGAATGATTTTTTCAGTGCATCACAATGCACATGTTTAAATGTAGAATATATTTAAAAATGTAAGCAACTAAAGGAATTTGCTTACTCTGATAGAATTGGACTTTTGTTTTAATGTCACTAGAAAGGAATTTAAGACAAACGGGGGAAAAAAGCCAAACTCACTTTGTAACAGCTCCTTAAACAAAAGCAAAGGAAAAGAATAAATTTAAGACACTTCTTCTTTTCTCTCTTTCCTGAAGAAATACGGTCCAAGTCTTATTATGAGGAGATGAGGGCTAAGAAGTCTCGAGTCAGAGGCTATGAGTGATGCCTTACTGCAATGACACGGAGGATAGCACATAAGTCATGATGAGACTTGTGCAGGAGGCAGAGAGACCATTATAGCTTTTCATGGGGGAATAAAAAACTTATTTCAGACAGAAAGTTAGGGGGGATTTTATATTTTATCCCACTATATCCCAACTGAGATAACCAGTAAAACTTTCCTATGTAGACACAGACATTAGCAATGCCTGTTTTGTAAATGCTTTAGGAAATATTACACCACATTTCCATTACAGGTACTGATGTTATTCCCTCCCCAACTCCCCAACAGCACTTTGTTTTTGGGCAGAACTCAATGACAGCAATTTGGTTTGTGAGGCTTACAAAACCTATGCTTGTTCTTGCATGTACAATGTCCAGATGCTCAGTTTGCAGCTCCTTCATGGGGCTACATGTGGTATTTCTTTACTCTTGGTTATCCCACAAGATATAAAGAAGCATTTCCTGGAGGCCTGAGAGGACATGTCTGAAATGCTGATGGCCTACAATGCTTTCCATAGCAACACTCAGTGCCTTGCAAGAGAAGGTATTAAAGAAGGAGAAAGAGAATGACACAGGTCACAAAGTTTGAATTCCACCAGACAACTTTTCAAAGCCAGAATAATTCAATACTCAATTAAAGGGGATCTCAGCAACTAAACTCATTGACACTTTATCACTTGGCATCAGCCAAGAATCTGCCCAGCCTGTTGCTCCTGGGCTACAGATATTGTCCTGCAGCAAACCCAGACTTGCACAGCCTGTATCCTCCAGGTTTTTTTTCTTCTCAACCAGATGTGCATCACAGTCTCTCCTCCACTGACCAGCTACAGAGCAGAGTTGCTCATTCTCTGCATGTCTATAGGATGACAGCAAAGGGAACTGCTCAGCAAAAGAAAAGATGAAATAGTAGGGAAACTGCAACGTTCCTGTCTAAAAGAGCTCATGGACAAAAAGTAGATGAGCCATAAAAGCAAAGGAAAGTCTCCAGACTAAAGTAAATAGTAAGCTCTAAAAAACTACCTCTAAGAGATTATGTAGGTGGAACTTTACAAAAGAAATCTCTGGGGTTTACCCCAGTGTGAGTCGTTGTTTTAAATCATTTGCCAGGCACTTGAGAGTTTAATATCAGCTTTTGATACAGTATTTTTCTAAAGCGATTTTGGAGATTACATAGGAGGAAAAGGTAAAAATAAACCTGAAAGAGAGGGTTTTGTTGCAATACCAAAAAAGCCTGACAGAAAAGTCATGAATGTCTTGTTTAAGAATGAAGCCTTGGCAGTATAGGATATCGTTTCTTAGCTGGCAAAGTTTGCAGTGAACTGTCTAAAATACCAATGTGCTGATATCAAGACAGGCAGATGGAAAAGAGCTGATAAGCCACAGACAAAGGAAATGTCTTTAAATATCCTTTCAAAGAGAAAGTATTTTAATGAACAAAGCCTAGAGATGAGCTTGAATCAAGGTACAGAAGCAAATACCTATTGGAAAATGCAAAGGATTTGTTTCATGAACAATTCGAAAATGTTGATATTTGTTCAAATTTCCTGAAAAAAATTATACATGACAGACTAGAAAGAGTGTGGATTACAGGAAAAAAGCATGGCAAAAGTAAATTCCAAGAGTGCCAATAGCTGATGAAGATCCAATAACCCCACTTTCCTGAATGCACGATTAGAAAAAATCTCATCTTTTCCCTACTTCTAGAATCAAAAAGAACACATCAGAACTGACAGTTTTCACCCCAAATATTAAATGAGGCAGATTCCCACAAACAGTGAACAAACCCCCCAAAATTTAATCCTGAAAATGTATGGACCTTCTATAAACAGAGGTCTGATTTTGGAGCTGCCTTTTCTTATATTTGGGTAAACCCAAGCCCTGGAGATCAAATGTGCAGCAAGAGGGAAGCGGTAAAACTACATTCAAATTATTTTTAACATCACTGGTTTATGCTGGCTAAGAATCTGCATTTGTTTCTACACTGTCCTAAGTTTATAGATTTTCACCATGTGCTTTAGATTTTTCATACACTGACAACAGCTGTAAGATGAAACTTAAAGAGACTTGGATTGAGACCTGGGTAAAGCATAAAATATGTGGGATTTGTAAAGTATATAAAACCCCATTTTTCCCCCAGGTGATCACTTTGAAATGAGCTGAGATCTCAGGAAAGCGACACTTTTTTTCTGGGAATACTTTAAATTGAGAGCTCAAACTAGGAAATACTCTTAATTCTGTAGTAAACTACAGTGGAAGAAACTATACCAGAACCTATAATCTACATGCAGAGATCTTTATACACAGGACCAGGTGCACTTCCCTCCTGTGCCCTCCCTGCCCACTCTGTGTTCCAGTAGCTGCCCCTCAAAATAAAGTAATAAAAATTCAAATGAGCTTTGGAAAAAATCTACCTGTGAAGGGGAGACATCTCCTGTCACTTTAATAACATACCAGGTTAATAATATTAAATCCCCAGAGGCCAAGGAAATGTCACTGGAAATATTTAAGGCTCCCCACATGAGAGTGACAAGACTTTCAAGCAGCTGGGAGAGAATTAGAAAGGAATAGCAAGGAATAGTGAGGCTGACTCTGGTCCCTAAGGAAAATTCATTTTGCAGGAGTTGGGCACTTATCTGAGGCACATATAATATAATAACAAAATAATAGCTGATTTAATCCTGGAAGTGAAATTTATGCTGGTGAAAAGGAGCGGGACGGCTCTGCAGACAGCAGTTCCTAATTTATCCACCAAACCAGTAGAAGATAGACAAGAATTGGGCCAGTTTCCAACTGTTTGAAAGACCAGTTGCTCAGTTGGTGTCAGAAGTGAGGATTTTACTAAGATGAACATAATCGTGCCTGTTTGCACTGGGCATTACTCTTGCTTGGGCTCTGACCAAACCTTGACCCACCTGGGCATCACACTGAGACAAACCTACCAAACAGAAATACAGAAACCTCTCCTAAAGACAGATGGACAGTGTGAGTTTAAGTCTGGCTGGGATTACCAGGATGATACAAAGCTTTTTGACAGAGCTGTGGGATTTGTGTCGTTTGAAAGAAAAATTTAACAAAATGAAATTGTATTGATCCTGGGATATAAGCGGACTGGGTGAAAGTGACCACCTCAAAATATCTTCTCTGGAGTTGTTCTGATTTATACCAGCTGAAGGTAAGATCCTCTTCAGCTGGGGGATAATCCAAGTTTGTTTGGTCCTTGAGTCTGCTGGACAAACAATTCAGGAAGGAGAGGGAGTGAAGTGGGTCTGTGGTTTGAAGGACCCTTATAACTCCTGCTGCTCACAGCTCTGCTTCCTGTGTCATCAGAAGGAAGGCTCAAGCACAAATATCACTTGTTCAGACTAAAATTGTCAGACAAAACATAGGGAAAGCAACACGTTATCCCCAAAGAGCACACAAATGTCAATTTGCTCATCTCTCTGTCAATATAACTTTTGCCTGATGTAGTGACAAACCTCCCTCTATGGACTGAAAAGGTGGTCACTGCACTCTCCATAATCTAAAGAGAAGGATGGAGAGAAAGCAGATTGTGACAAATGTGAGGTTTCAGCTTCCAGTCAATGTTGATGCTTCCTTGGTAGGCAATCATGCAGAGCCACGCCAGCCACCTTCTGAACCTGGTGGAGTGCAGCCTCCATCCAAGAAGTAAAGCTGGCAAATACAATTCCAGCCTTAAAAACCCCACTTTCTGAAGCTGATGCCACCCCCCTGATCAACAGATCTGTTTGCTGCAAGAGGAAAACCAGCCAAATTGTTTGAAATTAAACCAAATAGAATTAGTGAACACATGGACACATTGTTCTTTGGGAAGAGTTATTACAGCTGTTGTAGAGGGAAGCTGTGCCTCACAGATCACTCTTGGGTCTTCTAAGTAACTAAGAAATACAGAAGTAAGGGTGATGTAGTAAATGTAGTGCTCAGGAATTATAAAAAAGCCAACCAAAACAGACCTGTCATGGCAACACCCAAAAGCTCTTAAAGAAGCTGTAACCTAGTGGGATGAAAGGACAAGTTTTCTTGCTAAGCGTTTACAAGGACAGAAAGCAAATATATTCAAATATTTATAAATGGGCTGGAAAAGGGGATTCATAACAAGACAAAGGTAGCCAAAGACAGAAAATAACTCAGCATAGTCAAATTTGAAGCTCACTACAGAGAATCACAGAAGATACTTGAGATACAAAACGATTCAGTGATAAAATGACAGATGAAATTCAACGCTGATGAGTACTAAGAAATATTCATGGGGAAAATAAGCGTAGCACAGTATTTCCAGTCAGGAATGGGATCTTGGAGTCATTGTGGGTAGTGCTATAAAAATGTTAGTTTAGTGCTTAGGAATGCTCAAAAAGGCAAATAAAATAACAGGAACTGCTGGAATATCAGAGGAGAAAATATGAAGCACAGTTGTGCCACTGTATAAATCTACAGATCAACTGAAGCTCCAATTGTGCGTGTAATTTTAGTGTCCCCGTCTCAGGGAGGTATAAAAAAAGAAGAAGGAGAAAAAAGAAATAACTAGAAATGGAAAATGTGCAAAGAAACAGAACAAGGATCAAAGACCTGTAATGGGGTGCAAGGAGAGCCTTAATAACAAAGGGCTCAGGAAAGAGAGAAACTGAAAGGTAAGAGGAGAAATCTGTAAAGTTCTGGGTGGAAAAAAAGGGAATGCAGAATCGGGCCCCAGACTGTGTTATATCAGAATAACTATGGGCACTCTACATAGTCATCGTGCAAGTGGTTTCAAACAAATGAAAGAGGCCCCTTTTCAAACCACACACATCTCAGTTTCTACCTCAGGATGTTACAGGAGGTCACGTAGCTTCAAAAAGGGAACAAGGAAACTCAGGCAGGATATGCACATCTGGTGCTTTTATTAATACACCAGATGCTCAGGACACCCTCCAATCACCAGCTGCCAGAACCTGGCAAGGGACTTCATGAGCCAGGTTGGAATCATAGAATCATTAAGGTTGGAAAAGACCTCTAAGATCATTCAGTCCAAACATCAATCCAACACCACTGTGTCTACTAAACTAACTTGCAAACCATTTTTACACCAAGCTCTTGCTCCTCTCCTGATGGATCTGAGCAAGCATGGTGGTGTATGGGACCATCACCCCCTCCTTCAAAGAAGTTACATGCAGTACCAAGCTTGTAGGAGAGAGGGACTACAGTCCACTTGGCTCTCCTTCATACTCTGCTTCCCAGGAAATACTGCACCTTGCCACGAACCAAGCAATAAAGCAACATTTGTTTATGCAGCCTAATCACTTTTAACAGTTTTTGTACCAACTGGTCCTGTCTGTGTGCTATAAATCTGCCACAGAAGCAACCTGCTTTCATACCCCACAAGGTGCCACCACCACCACCTTCACTTTTCATAACAGACCATGTTCTCTACAGATGTAAATCAATCTCTTTCCCTCTACAGCAATAGTAAAAGGCCAATTAGAATCTAGTTAAATAACAGTAATGCTGGAGATGTCTTGAAAAGAGTAGTTTTCATTGCATCTGAGGGTTGAAGAACAGGATCAGGTGGGTCTCATGTTCATCAAAACAGGACAAATAAGGTTTTGTTCAATGTGATACAGATGTTTCTTTCAGTAAAAGAAAAGAAAAACTGTACTTGTTTTTTTTATTTGATGTTTCCCCTCCCTGTGTTGCCACAGAAGAGAAAATTAGCTGGTAAAGTTTATATTAGCACTAACACATGTACCAACAATACTGACATGTTTTCAGCTGAATTTTCTATTTTCCCTCTCACAATGAAATTCAGTTCAATTGAAAGATTCAATAGTAATTGGAAATAGGCTTTGGAAATTGCATAATCTAGTTCTCAAAGATCCAGAAATTAACAAACAAACAAATAGAACACACACAAAACTAAAGTAACCACATTCTGTAAAGATGTAATAAGTCAATTAAATTCATGCACAATGTGATTCTTGGCTGACAGGAGAATACAAAGAGAGAGGTCAGATCCTGTTTTCAAAAAGGAGCCTCATGAAAAGGGAAGCAAATGGAAATGTCATTATTGAACATTATGATGGGAGATTAAAGGAGTCTCATCCAAAAAACCTCCAAGAGGGTGAAATGTAAATTGCTCAGAAAGGAAGCAAATGAAAGAGGATGTGATAAAGTCAGTGATGAGTAAACATGAGGGAGAGATGCAACTCATGTTCAGATGATCACAGTAATAAATACGAAAGGACCTGATCCACAACAGGTAGAGATCAGCACAGTTTCATCATCTTCAGTGGGGCTGCACAGACTCACACCCACTGAGTTTTGTTCTACAATAGCACTCAGTATTTAGGCAGCTCTTTCATCTATTGATATTGTACACAAACTATTACCTTCACCCACATATGGAGAAAGGGAGGGGAGTACAAAGGCCTTGCTTTCATTTTTTCTCCTAACTGCAGTTGTGCGTTTTGGTTGTTAGGGGATTCAAGGACTTTGTTGAAAGCCAGAACCAATTCTTCTCCAAACAAAACCGCATATCTGAAACTTCTGAAGGTAAGATTAAATGATTCACCCCAAAACAGATGCTCCCAAAATGCCCATGGCAGTCAAAGGACCTGTCCATATGACACAACTTGGGGCTACACGGCACCAGTTATAGAATCCCTCATTGACATGGCTGGAATATGAACAAAAAAATACAGCATTCACTCAGGTTTCAGAGGTTTCAAGGACAGAGACTGAAAGGACATTCTTTCATAAGAAAACACTCATGTTTGGAAATGTTTATCCTCAAGAAAGGGTTGGATTAGATCAAAAGGGTCAACTTTGAGTTATCGTTGCCTAAATCTAAGTTGACATATATACCTACAATGCCTACAGGAATTCTATACATGGGCAATGGTGAAAGGGGATCCCAAACCCATATTTCACGTCTGCTCTGTTACAGGGTTCCTGGTGGCAGCTACATGTGAAATGAAAGCCCTGCAGAGACATCATTTTCTTAGACAAGTTAATCATTCCTTAAAGGTACTCCTTACTCCCTGCCGCGAGCTGCTGCGTAGCTCCACTGCCTGCTGCTAAACTGCCAAGTGATTCGACTCAAAACTGGTTGCCACTCATTTATGAAGAGGTAATCCCTGTGCTTGGCACATGCAGGTTTGTTTAATATGCGAAGATCCATGAGATCCACTGGGATGGAAAGTTCTCAATGGATGCTCGTCATCATCAAATGCAGGATGATGGTTAATTAGCTCGCGTGTCTCTCGGTACCCTGTGAGAATAGCCATTCAAGCTTGACAGAGATAACTTGCCTGAGAAGTGAGCAATCCTGATAAATGTAACTCCAGGAAAGGACAGTAGAAATCAGAGAAGCAGAAGCAGTATCTCTCCATGTAAGATTCTGAACTCTGAGCCAGTTTCTACCATTGCATACATTAGCACTCACACCTGGCCAGATTGAAGGCCAGACAAGTGATATTTGGTGCTTACTTCATCACCAACTACATGAGCATTGACTCTAGATATTCATAGCTAACCCTGGTGTAACAAAGGGACATCAAGATGTACTTTTGTTCAATACATTCCAACACAAATAGAATCATAGGATCACCCGAGCTGGAAGGGACCCAAAAGGATCATCAAGTCCAGCTCCTGTCCCTACACAAGACACTCCCAACATTCACCCTGTGTGACTGAGGGCATTGGCCAAATGCTTCTGGAATTCTGCAGAGTGGGTACCATGAAGAAATAAAATACCTTGAAAAATCTGTTTGATAAAAGCTAGCTATAAATGCTTAGCACCTGCAACAATCTGATCCTTTCCTTAAAAGTCTCTGAGTGAATGAAAACGCCTTTCTGGAGGCACCTCTAATTAAAAATTATCTCATCTGACTGCTATATGGCAAACCAAGGAACAACAGCTTTGTAATTGTGTTACTAATGCAACATATGGACTTCCTGTGTTTATGTATTTATCACTGGTGATGAAAACCCACAAAAAAACTCCCTAAAAAGTGACATGCAAGTCCAGCCATGCATAAAGATGTTTTCCAAATCTGGGCCACAGTTTGTGAAACCTGCTGAGCAGAAACGTGTTCTGTAAGATATTATTATTAGGAATTTTATAAAACTTTGAAGGTTATTATTGCTCCAGATTAGGTTGAAATGTTTAATTATGAATAGAGAGAAGGTTTTTGGCCTTTTCAAAGGGTAGACGCCTTTATTGATTTTATTAGTCAAAGAAGGTGATAATTTTTATATTAATAACCAGAGAGCAATTTCTCTGTTAAACAGTGATTATAAAATACTAACTGAAATACCACTGCAAAAGTCCGAGGAAGGTCACTCTTTCTTCTTATTTTGTGTATCCAGTCTTCCTGCAGAAATACAGCAATAATCTAAGTTGGATTGTGGACACTTTTGAACCTGTGGGCAGATGTGGCAATGCCTTCCCTGTTAATTGAGGCTGAATCAGATGAAAGCCTGTGATTGAATGAACTATAATTGCTTGCTCGATACCTGGTTGGCTACCTGAGGTGTTTGTTAAAGGGCTGTGTGCCTCCTGCAAGAGTGTCTGAGGAAGGCTCTGGGTACACAGACCGATGGAGACTGCTCAGGAGTGACTTCGAGTCAACTGAGTCACCGAGTGCAATTCATCTTTGTAACCTTTAGGGTTTATTTTCTGGGATGACACATAGGGAAGATGGGACAGGGTTCCATACATCCTGTCAAGGTGGATGGGACATCCTGCCTGCATAGCCAGCCCCATTCCCTTGGGAGCTCCCGGTGCCACCGAGACGTCCCCACACAGCTGGAAAGTCAGATGCAATGCCAAGTATCACAGTTCCTCTGCGCTATGGGCTACCAGACCACTAGGGCTCAGACTTTGAGTTTGATTTCAGTTGTCACCTTTAGATGGGAGTTGCCTTACTGCAACCAGGCAGAGGCTCGGGGAGTCCAGCACCCCTTCAGCAGCCACCACCCCAGCTTCGCAGCACTGCTCAAGAAGCCCTACAGAGAACCATCACAGGTTGTCCTGCCCACAGGAGCTTGTTTCCTTCCTAGCCCTCATCAATTAGCAGCTGCTTTATACCTCGAAGCATGAAGTTCTTCATCCCTCATACATTTTTTATTTTCTCTAATAGAATTTCTCATTATTCATATGAATGTCTAATCCTTTCATGAATCCTCCAAAGCTCTTGGTTTCAATAATGTCTGTGGCATTGAGTGCAACATGTTAATCATGTGCTATGCAAGAAAAGTATTTCTTACTATCAGCTTTAAATCATTTGCTTAAAAAAATGTTTTAATGGTTAAATAAACCATAATAGAATCTAACATTGCATAGACAGGGCATATCTCCTCTTAAAAATTAATGATGGCTTTTTGAAAACCAAAAAACTGAGGCACTAAAGGATGCAACTTAGAATCATAGAGTGGTTTGTGTTGGAAGGGACCTTAAAGCACATCCAGTTCCATTCCCCTGTTTTCCTGTAGTCCTTTTTAATGCTGCAAGGCTGCTACCAGCTCTCCATGGAGCCTTCTCTTCTCTAAGCTGAGCACCCTCAACTCTCTCAGCTTACAATTACAATTGGTCATTTACTGCTAATAATAAAGGGAGACCCTAGGAGTTCTATTTCTTATATTCTTTCTATAAGTAATTAAAAATTTTCCCATATACTGAAAGCTGATTTAGACATCTCATGTTTTCACATTCATTTTAAAGAACAATCTCATTGCTTTGCACTCATAAGGAAAAACACTCCAGCATTCTTGTCTGATACAGAGACTGTGTTAGAAGAAATGTCAGGGATCACATTCTGCCAAATCAAGTTTACTGTGACCCACTGGGAACCAAAGATAAACTTCTGAAATACAGAAGACTAACATGTTGAAGCTATTGGGAATTCTCTGTACTGGACAGCATTAAAGTAATTCTGACTCTTCTATTGCCAATAATTTCAGAGAGGAAATTTGATTTTCCCTCACTATAAATAACTAGATGTACTTTACTTGCCAATATTATTGTGGTGGTGTGGTGAACAAACTCATGCAAAGTGTGCTCTACGTGTCAATGCATAGAGAAAGGTTCTGTGATAAAATAACCACCCTACCCCAAATATACACCTCATCCTTATAGAAAAAATAGCTGAGGACAAGGAATTACTCTCCTGCTGCTTCTGGCTTATGTGCTGTACGTAATGGTTTCTGGAAACATTTTTATCATGCAGGGATAAAGGAGATGGAAAATAATCATCCTTACTTATCTAAGTATGGTATTTAGATGACCCTCATTACCACTGTATTTGAGTGCCTCCACACATTTATTGTATTTATATTCTGAAAATCTCATGAAGTAAGAAAATGTTGACAGCCCCAAGTCACAAGAAAGAACCAAGAGAGAAAAGAGGTGACTTATTCAAGATTACAGGGATCTGTAGCAATGCAGAAACTCGAACCCAGGTCATTCAAGTTTTAACTCATTGATCTGTAGCAGTGCTGAAGCGTGAACCCAGGTCATTCAAGTTTTAACTCATTGCTCTATCTACTGCTGTAGCCTGCCTTATTGACCCAGGCTCACAACCTAGCTTGTCTATCTATAAAGCAGGGATTTATTAGTAAAGAGAAACACCTCACAAAATGCCACACTACCCAATAACAGTTCCTGCTGGAAGTGATATGGGTGGTGTTGTGAAAATGTTGAGTTTCATTTCTTTTCTGCCAAAATGGATTTATTTTAATCCATGGGATAGGACTGCCATCACCTCCCAGGCTTAGATGGTCAAATACCCTGATGAGACCCACAAGAGATGGCTGATGGAGAAGAGAATTGATACAGGTTTCTGAAGATTCAGGTAAACACTGAACTACCTTCTCCTCCTACAGAAGAGAAAAAATTCTGAGAAGAGCTAGAAAAGAGGCCTTAAGTGGTTTTGATTCTCCTCATTTTAAAACATGGCAGTCCCATACAGATACATGTATAACTTTAATCCAATCAGAAGACATTCTGTAATGCCTTCTCAATCCTTACCCATACAACATCTTCCCCTTGTTTACAGTTTAATTTAAATTAATGTTTTAATTTTTCAAACAAACAGTGACATTGTTTATGAATGCATTACCATTGAATATTCTCTCTTGAATATCAATTAACTTCAGCAATTCTCAACTACAGGGCCCATTTAGTCAGAAGCGCGTGCTCGCAGAAACAGATTTGTTTAAAGCAACCAAAGTTCAGCTGTCAACAGAAATCTGTATTTGCACCAAGTGCTGGATATATTCTAGAGAGGAGGACTCTGGTGGGCTAAATATGGTCTACAGAGCAGTAGTTCAGAAGGAGTCAGTGTCTTACACCCACTCCAAATGTGATGCCATGATGAGGCAGGAGCCACTGTGGGGGCAGTTTTAAGGTGCTCTGCAGTATGTTGGAGGCTGAGATCCTGCAGATATTACAATTACTCAGCAGTTCAGGGAAACAGTAAGAAACAGGGATCAGCCTTCCTTTTAACACTGTATTTCTGTGGTAGAAACTAGAGGAGATGGAGAGTGTCATCTTTCATTTCTTTGTCCCTGTGCAAGGAGAAATAACGTCTCATGGGTGAGAGCTCAAAAAATCACAAGTCCCAGACTGGAGAGGCAACTAAAGCAGAAATGGAACTATGAATTTTAATTTAACCTGAGAACAATGAGCCATGAAGTTCAACACATAAAGTTCATAGCTAAGGGCACACTGTTGGACCTGACCCAGCCACAGGGAAGAAGTATAAACTCTAATGAAGCTCTCTGACAGGTGGTTTGTTGGGGTTTTTCTGTTTGCTTGGGGATTTTTTTTGTTGTTGTTTTTTAGTTTGGCTTTTTAAAATTTTATAATTATTATTTTCAACCAAGATGGAAGGATGACTTGTTTTCCACTTAATTCCTACCAGTCTGGATCATTCTCTATGCTGAGCTGAGCAGGGACACAGCTGGGGTGGCTCTGAGGACACGCGTGCCACACAGCTCCTGTCCTTAAGGCTCCTTCCAGCTCTCAGCTTCATCTGCAGCTTTGGCAGCAGGAGCTGGGCCTGTTGAACTGGGACAGTGATCAGTCCTTGGAGAGGGTCTTCCATCTGCTGCTTCTGAACATGCAAACACGTCTGCAGAATTTTGGCTGCCAGGTGACTCCCCAGAGCCCTGAAAACTCAGACCTCAGCCACAAAAGAGCACGAGCAAAGGAGATTACAAGTTGCAATCCATGGTCAACACCTCCACGATCCCAAATTAGTTCAGCTCCTCACATCTTGCTCACGGGGAAGATGTGCTGCGAGTGAAAGCCTCAGCCTGCCGCACAGGGGCTGAGCTAACAAATGGAGGCTGCACTATTTCAATCAATAGGGAGGGGGGGGAAGAAGAAATGAAGCAGTCAGAGAAGACAGAGATGTTATTGATGCTTCTATTACCGCTTGAAATTGGTCACTGTGGAGAAAAACAAGTAGCCACCGAGTGGACTTGGTCTGACCTTTTGCTCCTCAACAGGCAGCAGATTGGTCATTCCAGTCACTGCCAGTGAAAAATGAGACTGAAATCTTCTTTTAGTGGATGAGGGGCCAGTGCTCAACCCCCATAGCAGGGGAGAATTAACAGGTCAGGGGGGAAGCTGTAGTCCTCGCTGTGGGCTCCAGAGAGATGACGCATCAGGACAGGGAATGCAGGATTGATTTGCTGCTTAACATGAGTAGTGTGTGTTCAAACGCGAAAGGACAGACTCCTCAGAAAGGGAGAGGAGCTTAAGAGTGATGGACAAACCAGAGAAGATAAAGGTGTGTGCCCAGCATTGCAGTGAGGCAGAGAAATTTCAAGCCAGGCAGTAGAATGGTGAAGAACAGTGTGGGGGAAAAAAAAGCACAGAAGGACAATTTTGACTACACAGTACTGAGACACAACAAAGTGAACTGGGGCAAATCAGATCGAGTCAAGTGCTTGTGCAGATTCAAAAGGAAGGACAGCTTTGGGACTCACCCAGAGGGCAGAGAGCCTGGTGTACCAATTTTGTACCAGTCTCTTCTACAAAGTTTCACGTGACTTTGGGTAAAGTCCCTTTGACTTTCTCAGTGCCATAGATCCACAATAGCTATAAAAATGGTTTCCTCGCCTACTTGGACAACACAATCTTTGATGTATATATCTAGAAGGAGTACTTGATACCTTCTTAACACAAGTCATAAATAAAAGAGATAAGATTTGCCAACAACAGAGTAACACGTGTGTCTAAGACCAGTTGAAATTGGTCAGGCTTCTCCAGGAGCCCCATCTTAGTGTTAAGGAGAGCAGAGGGCTGATATGGGGAATATATCAACCTGCTCTAGAGCAGGAGAAGCTCTGCCAACTGGGTTGCTGTTGGCCTGGAGAAAGGGACACCCTCTTCTGTGAGGCCAGAGTGGTCCAAGAAGAAAGAGAATGATTTGTGTATCCAGATGGATGTGTTGGTATATGAGAGTGGCAGAGGGAAAATAAAAAAAAAATCAGTGTTACTAACCTTCAAGTGGGAAAAAGCTATGAGGTAGAATTGCTCAATTTCCTGTTAGATGAACAGAAATTCAACTTGGGAAAAATTAGTATTTCCACGCACCCTCTGCCTCACCAAGTGTTTTGTTTTAATCATACCTGAACATTCTGCAGCCTAAAAGAACACAGTGACCCTTAATCGTGATGGGCTTGGCTCCCACAATAAGCTTTAAGAAACAGCACTCACCTTCCTGTTAGCACTCTGAACTGGCTTGGGTGGTGAACTCTAACGAAGAGCAGATGTCAGAGAAGTGCTTTAGAAGAACAGGTCGCAAACACTCACACTAAATCTGTTTGGATGCACCTTGGGGAACGTAAATCACTTAAATTATTAAAGTGTTTTGCTGCTGGGACTCAGGCAGGTTGAGAGCTGTTGTAGTGAAAGCCACCACAGCCCAAAGCGAGCAGGGCAAGAAAGGAAACAAACACATTTTAAATTCAAGTTGCTCCACTTGTGCTGTAGCTTGTAACCATCAACTGCAGCTGTATGTCTTTACCCAATGAATGACAGGGCTGAAAATGTTTGTGGAGGAAAAGAAGGAAATAAGAGTTGGATAGTATCAGCAGAGAAGTGAGGGAAGGCAGTAAAAATACTTGACTCTGTAGCAAAGATTGGAATAGAAGAAAGATGTCTATGACACTATGGTGATGTGATAGCTATCTGCTCCATTAAAAATCCAGCCATGATATATGTAGAAAGGCACTTTCAACAGAGGAGGGTGTCCTCTGTTTTCCTGGAAATGTAATAAACTGAAGGAAATTGTAAATTCAATTGACTTGCCCGAGAAAAGCATGGTGTTGGATTCAAATCCAATCCTTTGCCCACAGTGTGAGAGTGGCTCCACCTCAAACCCAGGTGGGCTACTTCACCTGCTTGTGCCTATTTCTACCAAAGGCTGTCTTTATCCACCTCTTGTGGTATTTAAGACCTATTCCTCTAATTAACAGCCTGAATTTATTAATGGTCTGTTTATACCCATTTGTTCTTCTTTCAGCATTGTCCCTTTGATTTAATAGCTCTTTTCCTTCCTTGCTGTTAGGCCCCAATCTACTTACACACAACAATCACCTCCTCTTTTTCCAGCCTTCAGTTTTACTCGGCTAAAAATGCTAAGCTCCTTAGTCATCTCTTGTAAGAAAGAATCTTCATTCCCAGACCATCATTTGGTATTCTATTGTTTGAAAAATGCCTGCCAAAAGTTCTTTATTTCCTCCTCTTTTTTTTTTCCTTGGCAAATATTCAGAATTTTGAGCAAAACCTAATGTAGTACTTTTTCTGTCTGCTGCTCCCACCAGCAGCACAAAGCCTGACTGGAGTTACTCTAACGAACAGCACAAGCAAACTGTGCAAGCAATTCAGTCATCAGGGGAGTTTAATTCTACCAGCCCACCTGAAACAGTTTTTATTTGTTTTTCAAGCACATTTTTAAGAAGAAAATCCTGCCTGTCACAAAAAAACCCAACAAAATATAGGTTTTCTTTGCAAGAAATAGTGTTTATTCATCAAAGTCAATAGGAATTTTTCTGGTTTATATAGATCAGGTTTTATTCATTTACAGATTTACAGGTGGTGCAGTTCAGAGAATATCCAGCCACAGATAAATGCTGGACTTTTTTGATATGAGATCTTGTGTCTCTCTGTACTTAAGGGCTTTAGAAATTGATTAACTGAAACCCTTATCAGGAAGGTAACTATTATAATACTCATTTTACTGACAAGGAAAATAGAGCACAAAAAAAAGCTTAGCGACAGACACAGGTTACACAGTGAATTAGTGGCAGGAATACTGATTCAATCTCCATCTCCCTGGTTTGACCATTAGATACACTCACTTAATCAGAATCTTCCCCCAAGCCCTCTGCCTAATTTTACTTGCTTTTTTAAAAAAAATACATTTTCCCCTGCCTTTCAATATTTTCTAGTCTGGCTGGAAGCTATGGGACAAACACTGCCTATAGACAAAAAGTTGGCTTCAGCAATATTTTAAGTATGACAAGGAAAAAAAACCTTACTAAAAGAGCATATCCTCATAAGATTTTCAGCCTGAATTTGCAGCTTCAGAGAATTGAGCTAAGCCACCGAATGGCTGGGTGCTTCCTATGAAGCAAACCTCTTAAGGCTTTGCATTCATGCATTATTAGGAGCTCCATTCCATATCTAAGTTACTTATATGGCTCCTAATTACCACTCTATCTTAATGCTTCATCTTAATGTATTTATCCTTACTGCAGCCCAGTGGTGCAAGACAGTGTTGAGTCTCCTGTTCCATGGAGAATTTTAAGGTAGCAGAAAACTCCAGAAAATTCAGAGTGATTATAAGCTGAGTCTGCCTCTACTTCCCACGCTACAGGCTGGCTTCAGGTTGACCTGGAATACCATGAGCTTGGCCTCCTGGGATCTGTATGATCTGGAAACATAGAGATTAGACAGGCTTGTGTGGAGACGTCCATGCAACTTGTAGATTAGATATACCCAAGTATCTATACACATTTTTGAGACTTCAGGCTTAACTGACTTGCCTGAGGTCACTCAAGAAGTGTATGGCAGGGAGAATTTTACTATGGACCCGTGAACTCTTTCCTAATTTGGTAACAGTGACAAATTCTGACTGGAATCAGAATTAAATACTCAGAAAAATGTGAAAACACCAGAGTGAGGACTTCATTTCAGGGCTGTAATGCAGGAAGACTTAAAACAACAATTGTAAGATGACAAAAATGTCCATATTTTTTCATCAGCCTAAGAAATGTTTTTTCTTGCTTCCATCTCCAAACTCCAGTTTAATGATTGAAACGGATCAATTGACACTCAGGATTGATCTCCTGTATAAGGAGGTCATTTCATTGCAAGTCTAAAGATTGCACCTCTGTGCCAAGAAACGTCCTCCAGGGCTTTTGGATACCTAAAACATTGCTAAAATCTTGATCTAGCCCATTTGCCTGGGGGCAAATTCTACCTGTAATTATTAGGACCAGGAATGCTCACCTAGTCCTCACTACTTGAACATTCATCTCCATAAGCTTTACACTTTAATAAATAATTTACCCCCAAAATGCACTTAAATTAGATCTATAACTCCACCACGAGGCCCTGGTGGTGTGAAGAGACCTCCTGACTTTGCTCTGATCATTTATAATGCCACCATAAGCCATCAGTGGAATTGCAGCATTATTATTTATAACACCGCTTACATTGTTCCTTATATCGTTTATTATAGTCAATTGGAATGGCCCCAGCTAGTCTGTATGAAAAGATGCTGTGCACTTACCAGCTTAGGCTATTTCTTAGCACAGAAATGCCACTTTCTTAAGGAAGCAGAGGTGTTATCAGCGTGAGGATGGATATAAATTGCCTGGATATCTTGTCCTCATTTCTGCTACTCCTTCCATTCAGTTTGGATAATATTAAGGGGGATGGCACAAAGGCTGAATTTTTTTGGTGGTTGCTTCTACTTTCCATCTTGAGGAGGGCAGACAGCACTCCTGCAGAACCCTGTATGGGAAAGGGGACAAAAAACAGTCACACAGAGAGCCATAGAATGGTTTGGGCTGGAAAGAACCTGGAAGTCCATCCAGTTCCACCCCCTGCCATGGGCAGGGACACCTCCCACTGGCCTTGAACACCTTCAGGGATGGGGCAGCCACCACTTCTCTGGGCAACCTGGGCCAGGGCCTCTCCACCCTCAGTGTGAAGAATTTCTTCCTTGTAACTAATCTAAATCTCCCCTCTTTCAGTTTAAAGCCATTATCCCTTGTCATATCATGACATGTAAAAAGTCCCCTGCACCTTTCCCCCATGTCCTCTCCTGCACTTACACACATTCTTCAGATCAGACCTAGACCTCTGCAAATATGAATCACGTCCTCATTACTGTTAGAAGCAGGTTACGATGACTAAATCTGGTATCCAAAAAGAAATTAAAAATGTCAGATTTAAGATCACCCAGGTATCCCCAAAGGTTTTTCTTTCCAGATGCATTATGATAATTTTTAATGACATCACCTCATGCTATTTTTATCACGGCTTATTTTTTTAATGGATAGAACATGAGAGTGATCTCCAAGGTGGTGATAGGGGGGGAGCAGTATTCTGCTTCACTTTATCTAAAACTGTTCTTGCAAAATCTAATTTGCAACAGATGTTCAGCATGACAAACTGGAGTCCAGATAATTAAAAGCAGTTAAAACCCAAGTGTTTCAATGGGATAAGTTGCAAGCATAACCCACAACAAACCACTGCATTGCCACTGTCCTGCCTTGCCCAGGGCAGCTCTAAATGGGTAAAATAAACTCTATTAAATGCTTAGGAAAATTCTGCCTCTTTTTCTTCCCCCCTCCTTAAGCTTGCCTTAATTTATTCCAGTGGCCCAATCATTTCATTCATTTCCCTGCATCTCTGTCTCCGCTGACAGGTTTCACCTTCCCCAATTTAGACATTAGCTGTAGGGTTTGGCCTGGACAATTTGTTCCCATAAAATACGGCGCTGACAGTCGAGAGGGTTGGGAGCTGCCTCTGCAGACACTCCTCTCCAGAGCCTGTGCCAACTGTGTTGGACACACTCAGCTCCCCTGGTCCAGGTTTCAGAGGCTGCCTTGGCTGCTGCAGCCCCCAGGGATGCACTGCCGGAGGGAGCAGCCACATCGCCCCTGGGATGCCGAAGGGACCTGTCCTACCTGCAATGTTTGCTGGCCCTGTGTGACAGGCACAAGCACCCACCTCTGCAAGCAAATCTACTGAAAATAGAGCAGAAAGGAAGGGAGATAGAAGCAGGTAAAGGATCAGCACAGCTAAAAGTGGGAATAAAGAAAATGAGGAGGAAGATTTCATATTCCTGCAGTTTATACCCCTGCACAGCCAAGCAAGGCAAGGATAATGCAGCACATCGTTGGTGAATATGTCATCAACACCAGTCTGGATTTTAGGACATAGCAGAATCCCACCAGGAAAGAACGTTTAAATCTTGCAGGAGGAACACAAGAAATAAGTCCTTTTGTAACTCCCACCCGTAAGAAAATGTATGAACACATTGGAATGAGAAGGCCTTTCCAGGTTAATTTATGTTTTTTTCTTTTCTGGAGTTGGAGAACATCAGAGTTCAATTAAGCAGAGCAACCCCCAACCCCCCCCTGGAAGCTGCAGGCAGGCAGACAGACTCCAGGGATTTCATTTTTCTTGTAGAAAAGTAAAAAGCCAAGGAAGGAGGGGGATTTGACTGCACTGCCATGTGGAATCATTCATTTTACACTGATCCCCGTCAGCCATCTGAGGCTTTGCTTAAATAAACGTAGGGATTGAGGCTTTCAGAGGCTGTTCCAGCTTGTCTCTCTGCACAGGCAGATCCCAGCAGCAGGGCACAGGGAGCAAACGGAGAGCTTGGCGCAGGGTGGTGGAGAATCAGCCCTTGTGTTTCTCAGGTTCTCTTGTTAATTGGCTCTTTTGGTTTTCCTCTGCATATTTGTGGAGAATTAGAAGCCAAACCAATGGGAGTTAGGAAATGAGCAAGGCTCAGGGGTAAGATCAACTGTCCAAGACCCTAAATTTCTTTCTGTGACCCTCATAACAACCTGGTACAAATCCACAACACTTGAAACTGGCAGAGATGTATGTGCTGCTCAGCAAAGCAAGATGGGGAGGTTTAAGAAGCCAAATATTATGGTCTTCATTAAGAAAGAACTGCAAGAAAATAAACGATAACGCTGGTGTCTTCATTTTATTGCTGGAGAAGCTAAAGCTTGGAAAGATGGTTGTACCTAAGGTCACAGAGGAAGGTTGGTGAAACAATCAAGGGGTCTCAACCCTGTCACACTGACTGAGCTTGGGAGGTGGATTCACAGCCTTCCTTTTTCTAGTTATCCCCCGGAGAAGTCTGCACAGGAAGCATCTGGACTGCCCTCAGGATACAGCGGGATGGAGCACAGGCCCCAGCGCCAGAAGAATTGGGCACTGCCTCCATCCCTGGCTCAGGTTCCTTTGACCAGCAAAATTATCTCCCAGCTGCTTGGAGTGTTGATGCTGATAGGGCTGTCTGCAGGTCCAGCTTGCTTTTATCAGGGCAAAACCTTTCTGGGCAAATGATGCATTATCAGAAATGTCACAGCAATCAGCTTGTGGCGTGACAGGCGCTGGTGCAGCAGACCAAGCTCAGGACTATTTGCTTAAACAAATAGATGTATAAGGAGGGAAAAGGGGGCTCTGCATTCATCTGAGGGGACATCAATGTCAGAATAACTAGGGCAACTAGGCCAGAGAGAGCTTCAAATGATGGGGGATGTGTGTGTATATGTGTAGGCTTTTTCCCCTCTGTAGTTATCTTGCTGAATATTGTAAATCTGGTGGACTGAGCAAGTAACCATCTGGGGTTGTTATGTAAAGATATATGTCATTAAAGGGTTATTCAATCCAGCCCTAAAATTAGCTATATGTCATACTTTTGATGTCTTTTCTTCTGTCGCTGAAACCTAGTTATATAAAGAATAAAAGGTATTGAAAATGAAAAAAAAAATTAAATAGTGAAAAATAATCCCTTTCAGTCTCCTGTAAATCAAAGGGTTTGTTTTGGCCACTTACCTTGGCTTTCCATCATCATCATTTGCTGTGTCTGGTTTGGAGCATGGCAGACAGAGAGGGACGTGCAAGTTCCACTAGAAGCCATTAAAGTCTGTGAAATTGGACAATTGGCTATGCAGACATCCCTTAGAAGTATTTCTAGCACTTCTGGTTCCTGGCTGGGTACTGAAAATGGAGATGGAAGAAAGAAAAATCTCTCTATAAATGTATCAGAGCTTTGAAAATGGGAAAAAAAAAGGTATTGAATGTGGGACATGGAAACATGAAACTTTCAGTTTTTGACAGACTCTGCTAAGTCTTCATCCCCTCTCTTTTCTCAGCATTCAGAATCCCAACTAATGTTCCAGGCATGGCTCATGCAACACCCCTCAAAACCCTACTTAACTAAGATCCTGATGAAGTTTCACATTGTGTTGGCATCAGGTATAAGGACTTTATTTACACCAAACTGTAAAATCAGTGTTTCCATACATCCCTCTTTCCTCCAAACTGAGCAAGCTTATTCCGTTTTATGAATGATCCCTGTTTGGGAAGACAAGAAAGGAAAAGCAGTCATTGCTTTGCTCTTTTGCTGTCACTGAACCTTCCATGAATTTCTGGTTTTCCCTCCTGTGATGTATTGCTGCTCTGGAGATTTCAGCCCAGCCCAGGAAGGGACTGTTTGTGTGATCCTTATCCTCTATATATAAAAGGAATGGGCTAGATTCATCAGCACTTTAGTGCTTTTATTCCACAGCCCTGCTCACTTCAGTGTTTTTCAGATTATGCTGTAGCTGTTTAGACTCTGCCCTTGCTTCACAGGTGAACTTGGCTGTCAGGTAGATAGAAATGATTGAAAAGTCCTGGTTTTTTCTCAAGAATTGCAAGCTCTTTTTGTCTATTCATCTGTCAATAGGTACATTTTCTCTCTTGCTAACATGGTATATTCAGACAGGATGACATTTTTTTCCCTGAAACATTACCCAGCCAAATCCTGCAATAAATGGCTGTATCTTCAGCAGATTCTGAGATACTGATTGTAGGACTCTTGAAAAATCTCTCCATGAGGAGCAAAGGGTTTGAAATCACCACTGTGATTAAGCAACTGCCATCCTGCTCTCTGGATTGGGGTACAAAGGTGCAAGAAAAAGTATCATACCTTATAATAAGAGCTGTTCAGTGATCAGACCTCTGCAGTCTTTTTTAAAGTGACCCATATTTATATTTAAATTCATTAAACTTCACCCAAAAGATCAGACAGTGAAGTACAGGGAGGCCAAATGATGGGCACAGATGGAAATACAGAGCGTGTGGCTTCTGGTGGAATCACAATCAAGGGGCTTGAAAGACTTCCCTGTGGGTACTGAGCCATCTCAGAGATCTTTCCCAGCAACAGGAGCCTGATGAGAAACTTTTTTCCCATAGGAAAGGTACTTCCAGCCTCACTATCTCATTCTACAAACCTTGAAAATAACATTCTCCCCCCCTGCTCTGCCCAGGTTTTGGAGGTTTTTTCAGTCTCAAATCTCTCTTGGTTGAGGTGGGGTCTGATTTCACTCAAACTGTTGCCTATTCTGGAGTGAAATTTCAGGTGACAAGAGGGTACACTGTCCCTAGAATGCCTGTATTGCCCCGTAGTCAGCAGGAATGAAATTGTCTGACTATGCCCTCCCCTTGGAGACCTTGCTGAAAATGAGATGTATCTCTCATGAGCACCTCCCAGCAAGCACAATTGAAATATCTTTGTGATTGCAGTAGCTCTGTAATGAATGAATTAATTGATTTCACCCTCAGCTGCTTCTTCATCGACCCGGCTGGCCCCACAGTGGGGAAAGAGCTTTGTTCCAGTTCCAGTTTCCCTCAAAGCCCTGTTCTATTTAAAGGCAGATGAAATGGCTTCAGGGCTCAGGGTGGGAATCCCAAAACCTCAGCCTTGGATGAGAAGCCGGGTGGGTCATCAAGCTGCACACTGAGTTTGGATGAAAGGATGAGAACCTTCATCTTTCAGCCTTCCCTAGGGTCTCCATTACAGATAGAAAGAGGGTCTGGGAAGTCTGATGTCCTAACTGCACCTACCTGGTCTGCACGACTGTTTAAGGAGGTTGTCTGGACATCTCTGGGTCTCCAGGCAGCTCCAGTTCTCCTCTTGTTTCTTAATCTAAATTTTCCTCTGCAAAAGCAGTCTAGGACTCACATATCTATCAGACTCCTTTCCATCTTTAGAAGAAGGATGTGTCCAGCTCTTCCAATCTCTGTGACCAGCAAGGTGGCTGCAGACAGCACACAGACAAGGCAGATTTCTGCATCTGACCTGGTAAATGGCAGGACTGTGCACGACAAGTCAGAAAAGCAAATAAAAGGTGAAACGATTCATCAGTGCCTGAAAAAGAGGGGGTCCTATTCTCATTTACAGGCAAACAGCTCCCCCTCGAGTCAATGCCTGAGGGTATCAACCCAGGGTACTTGGCACAGGCTGCTCAGACTGGGATAATCAAGCAATTAAACAGCTACAGGAAAAGCCAATGGGACTCAGGACACTGTGGAGCTGTTAAAAACCCGAGATTATTCTCATAACCTAGAAAGAAATTCATGCATTGCTGGTGGTCTTGTATAGGGCATTGGACACAACAGCTTCAACTTGGTTTCAGTCAACAAGGAGCACCTCTAGAAGTTATGTCCTCATTAATTTTAACCATAGCTCTGAAGAGACTCTTCTATGTCTTTGAGCAAGTCATATTGCTTCAGCTGTGCCTCGGTTTCCCTTGTGTTCTTCAGTTCTAAATCCAAAGTACACGGTCTCAAAAATTGCCCTTTTTCTGGAAAATATTCCTTCTATTATATTTCTGTTTTAAATTTAAAAATTGAATATTTTTATTAGTTTTTCAAAGGAACGTTTCAAACACTGGAATATTCAAAATGCTGTTGCTCCACCTTTAATGAAAGGGTTGAGATTAGTGATTTTTGTCAAGCAGACGTGGATATTTTGCAGAGTTTCATATTTCACAGAAGTTAAAATATATCTTCTCATTTTAGGGATGAAAACAGATACAGAAAAGTGGATTTTTTTCTCTTGGATAAAGTCTGCCTTATGGACATCTGAAATATTAATTTCTGAGTGGCCATAAATTCCACTAGCAGCATCAAGAAAGGGTTAAGTATGATTGCACATGATCTTGAATCCCTCCTTAGCAAGGCTGCTATTTGTCTAGGACTTCTGGGTGAGCCAGTAACAAAAGATTAAATCTGTCTCATTAGTGGATGCCACCTGCCTCAGGACACAATGTTTAAAGTGCACTGCTGAATTGTAATAGTTTTTATTGTGGTGGCATCTGAGAACCGCAGGTGTGGATGAGATTTCACTGGTATTGCTCATTTTTGAAGAGACAAAGCAAAAAGTCAAAGCACTTGTAGTGTAAATAAAGCACAAGGGGATGCAGGGATGGATTTACAGGGTCAGGGAAGGACATAGCAAAGTATGCTCGTTCCAGTTCATGGATTTGCCCTCAGTCTCTTCCTTTGGTAGGATCCAACAAACGGCCTGGTGTTCCCTGCAGCAGATGTTGTGAGCAAGAGGCTCAATGGGGCAGCAGGAGCAAGAGGTTTAGATGGACGAAGGTGTCCCATCTGCACATATGTGCTGGACAAAAGAGAATCAAGCCCCAGACCCCATTGCCATGAGATGAAACTTAGGGAGAAGGTTGTAAGGAAGCTTCAGATCTCTTTGGGCAGCTGCTTACTGTCTCAGACCCGTCTTCACTCACATTTTGCCCTGTTTCTACTCTAAGCCATCTGGATGGGCTGCACTGGAAGGCACGTCACTACAGCTGTTATAGGGAAAAAGTCTTTGTCCCGGTGTTAAATAGGAACTATGAAAACAGTAAATAGGATGTCCTTGTGAAGGAGAGAGGGGGAGTGCCAGAAGCATCACTAGCCGGCCCACATACCCTCTGAGCTCTGTTTCCTGACCCATTTCCAGCTGTGCCATCCACAGAGCTGGTCCGGATTCAGCTTTCAGGACTGGGCACCGGGGTCCAGCTCAGCACCCAGGGCTGCCCCAGGCAGACACCTACCTCAACATAGGAAAGAGCTTCTCCTGAGCACAACTGAAATACTGCCCATTCTCCTCCCTCTTTCTCCTCCCTTCTTTTCTGCTGTGTTTCACTTTGGTAGAAGACAATTGTTTTGACTGCATCTTCCTTGTAGACATTAAATACCTTTAAAAGCAAGGTCATAGTCCCTGGAGCTATGACAGCACGTGTGAAGGTAACAGTTCAGGCTGGGTTTGCCGCCCTCATTGCAGGCAGGGAGCTGCTACTCTGTGTCGAGGGGGTTTCTCTCCAGACAGTATCACATCTCAGCATCCTGAATTTCCATGGGGAGGAACAGATTTTGCAAGCCCTGTTTTCCTGCCATGTGCACAGCTGCAGAAACAGATGTGTCAGATGTCCCGGGTAATCTAGGAGCTGGGCATCTGCGTGGTTCTTTGGGGTTTTCAATATGCACTTACAGGTTATTATTTCCAAGAAGGAATAACACATCCGTGGCATCGAGACAGCGTGGAGAAGAACAGCCTCGAAACAGGAGCAACTAATGATCTGTGGCAGACAGGCAGGGCCCGGACAAACCACTGCGCAGCATCGTAGATGCCAAGCGGGTTCCTGGCAGCTGGTTCATCTTCCCATGTCACATCTGATGTTTGGATAGAGGAAAAACATGTGAATTTATTTCCAGCTCCTCTGCCTGTTAGACAGGTGACCTTTTCATAGCTGTGGAGGGCAAGGGAGAAGGCAGCCTACGGAGTGTTCAGACGGTGCTTGACAAATGAAGATATGTAAACGAGGTGAGGGACAGCAGAGCCAAGCAAGGGAGAGTCAGGCATGGTCAGGCACTGGGAAGCCTGTCTTATGAGTGGGGGGAAGTATTTTCTTTGGGTCCCATATTGAGAAACAACAGTGGGGGCTAATGTCTGAGATGGGACAGTGCACAGGTTTGGATGGAGAGCTGGTGATTGTTTATTCCATCTGGGAAAAGGGACTCAGTCTGGTAGCTCTCCCTCTAACCAGAGTGCAACTCTCCATGTGCAACACTCAGGAGTGCACAGAGAGTCTTGCGTTGCTTCATGCTGTCCCTCACCATGTGAAGAACAATTTCCCCACTACCACTGCTTGGTGCACTCTGTGTTTCCCTCTCCTATCATCCATGTGTGATACCCACCACAGAAACACTTGAGAGACAGGTCCCAGAGCTAATATTGTGCTGGCATTCGGTGTTATGGAGGTCATACAGAGCCAGTGGTGGTCACAGTTGCCTGGGTGGGTATCTTCTTGGCCCTTTCAGTCATTGTTTTAGAAAAGGTCATTAAACCTGGAAGGGGAGAACGATTCCCCTTTATGTTATTCAATGCCCATTTTGTGCTCATACATGCAAACCATGCTTAGACCTAAATCCCTGCTTGAGAGCATCTCAGTCTCCACCTCCCTTAGCACTGTCTTTGCCCAGAGCAAGCAGATGATCTCAGATGTCCCCTTTCAGACTTCCCCTGTTGGCTTCTCATAGGCACCAGCCTCCTCAGCCAACTTCTTCATTGTTCCCACTGTGCCTTGTTGCTGCTGATAGGGGAATCTGGGCTAGGAAAGGGCTTCCTGAAGCCAACAATAACTGCCTAACCCCTGACCAACTCCGTGAGGGAACCATTCTGTTCTGGAGCCCATCTCATCTGATGCATCAGAAAGCAGAAAGAGTTTGTAATCTGACTGATTCTAACTATAACCCTTCAGCAAGGCTTGAACGTGGTAAATGCAAACATGGCTTTCCGCTGGGTGAGCTAAAAGAGCTGGAAGCAATGACTGCTTGGATTACACCACACAACAGCTTTGTGATTTGTACACAATGAGAAAATTGGACTGGGTTCTGATGTGCAGCAATAGGTAGCTCAGATTCTTCTGCCTCACTTCTGGGAATGGTCAGACAAGATGAGTTTTAGTAGAGTAGCTTATATTTTCTAAAAGTTTGCTTGATAGAAAATGTGATTCATTGATTGTGGATTTTCTGACTAGATAAAAAGTTTGCAAACAGATCTGTTCTCCTAAAAATCTCTTCCTGGATTTCAGTTATTCTAAAATAAAAATCAATACAATGTTCAACCCAAGATGCAATGTACTTTTTCATCAGAAATCCCCCCCGCACTCCCCCTTCCAAATGCTCTTGATGGCAGATGTGAGGATTATTTTTTTTTCTTGAAACTAAAAAAAGCAAAGCAATTTCTGTGCTGTTTTCCCATGGATGTTGAGAAACCAGCAAGTTTTTCTCATTGGCTCTAAATAAAACACCTCTTAATTTAGTTGTCAACAAGGTACATATCATCCCTTACACACACTCCCCATATTGTACCCAAACTTGAGGATCCACAGGCTCTTTCCTCAACAGTGAAAAGATTCAGCTGATTTCCTCCTCTTATCCCTTTCATTGTCTTTTTGTCTTTTGGGGTCTAGCCAGCACCAGAAGGGGAATGAAATAGAGTGAAAAAAGCTATTTTGCCTCCTGCCAGCTCAGTTGGAAACAGGAAGTATTGGAAATCACCCCACTAAGCCCAGCTTTGGAAGACCTCCAGCCCACTTTGTCGAGACTTCAAACTCCAGGGGTTCTGCAAAGTGGCTGAACTTCTCACAAATGCCACCCACAACCCAAAGACTTCGGCTGTGCGAGGAAAGCAGGGTTGATGGGGAACTGGGGGAGAGGGTAGATCTGCCTGGAAAAAAGAAAAGAGTCCAAAAGGTCTGCATTTTGTCTTCTGCTAGATTGATGCTCATTTATGTGTATGCTGATAAACTCGATTGCAGGTGTGCTTGTGGATAATTTGGGGGAAGTCACAGTTGCCTCTCTGCTCTGAATTTATTGATGAGAATGCAGGAGGACTGATACACTCACCTATGCACCAACACAGTGTATTGGGCATTTATCCATCCTTGATGTTGGTATCCACAAATCTTTAGAGACAGAACTACAACTAGCTCAAGACATTAGACCCTGGAGGTTTTATGGACACCGAGCTCCAAGCTCTAACCCTACTGCTGCTCCAAATAACAAACCACTGACATGAAGCTCTCAGCAGCCACAGGCCTTGTGCTGGTGCCAGGTACACAGGGACAGAGCACACACAGACCCTTGAGAGGAACAGAAAAGGCTGCAGCTAGTTTTTATTCTCTGGCACTCTTAGCCAGATCATGGTGTTAACAGAAGTTTGGGTGTTTGGCATTTTTTTTGCTGCTGGCAGCTCCCGTTGTCTTTCTAATCATGGTCCTTATCCTTGCCCAGCCAGGAAGGCTCTGAAGCCATCTCCAGTTTGCAGACAGAGAGGGTGTGAGCACACAGCCAGTGTGTAGATTCAGAGCCTGGAGGTGACAAGGAGGGAAGGGCATGTGCACCCAATGAGAGTCTTTCATCCTGTCGCGGTGTCACCAGAAAGCCAGGTCACACTCCCATCTCCAGCCTCTGCAGCTGAACTGCCTTTTAGTGCCAGGATAACTCATTACAGCAATGATTGCACATGGCATTATCTCAGCATGACAAATGCAGGCCGTGTGTGCAATGCCTCCACAGCCCTGGACTGCAGTCTCTGATGCAGTTAACACTTTGATGCCATCAGGATAACCATTCACCAAGGCTGGCTCAGCAGAGATGTGTGGCTCCAAGTTCCTGCCTTCCACTCCTGTGGGAAACTTGCTCCCAGTGCCTTCTTGTGGCCATGGTAACAAACAAAAGTCCTTCTCACCAGGCACTCTCCATTTTATTGATTCCTTGGGAGATTTATGGCACAGACCTGATCTCAGTGAAGGAGCTAAATCCAATTCACTAAGGAATTACAAGCCTGTCCGATCGATAATCTATTTATCTCCTTCACTTTGCCATCTTTAAACACTCCAACCCTGTCAAAAGAAATTGAAAGCTTTTTAAAAATGAAAATATTGAACTCTAGAATGGCTCCACTAAGGCTTCAGGAAAGGATCTTGAGACCAGGATGGATCCTGTTCAGATCCAGCACTAGGAGAGATCTGTCATAGCTTCAGTAACACAACAGCAATGCAGCGCGTGGGCTGGGATGGCAGGGGATGCTGGCACTCAACACACAGAAAGAATCCAACTCAAGAGAACTCAGGTAGTGTTGACACAGTTTGCTTCTACTTTGACAGTAGTGCCAAGAAGGAATATGCATGTGGGGGGAACACAGCAGGGTGACATTTACTGCATTCCCTTCGGCCAAGCTGAAGCATGAGAAAGGATTATGTGTCCTCTACTGCACTGGCAGAGCCTAGGAAAGGCTCAAATGCCTCCTATGTACTAGAAGCTAAGAGAAAACCAAGGTGTGAAGTGTTAACTCCACCTGAAAATGCATTCCTGAGGTCCCTGGAAGATGCAAGCTGCATTGGTTCATGACTTGAGCAGATCATGAAGTTTAATTTAACCAGCTTATTACTTCAGAAGCAGTCGTTATGTCTCCCAAGGGCAGGGGTGTGCTGCATCCCAGAAATAATGTTATTTTTCAGCTCTCATGCAGCACTTCTAATTAATAGATTGTTAAGTAGTTTGCATGGAAGAAAACCCAGGCACAGAGAGGAAGCAGAGCTAGCTGAAAGCCAGCCAGTGGCAGAACCAGGAGCAGAACCACAGCCTTTTTGAAGAAGAATAGTTTCCTCCCTTTTCCAACCTTCTTAGCTAGTTTTATCTAACAAATGAAGGCCTTAACAAACACAGGAGAGACTGAGGATCAGTTCACACACGTGAACTGCCTTCATAGTAAAGCTCATTATCAGAGAAATATTTACACACATGCTTAAGCCTATCTTTCTTCAAACCAACTCTCAAACAGAATATTATTTACAATCCCAGTGGGACTGAACCATATATTGTGATGGTCAAAAGATAAGATATTTTCTTTGTTGTGTAGAACTGGGGAATCACACCCACAATTGCTCTGAGGAAACAACTGTGCTGGAGAGAAAACATGATGTTCAGAGCTAAAGTGATAGATATTTGGGCAAGCCAGAAATTCTCCTACGTTAATGATATTGCACTGGTACCCACATGAGATTTCAGCCCTATGTGTGATCTTGTCCATGGATATTTGCTCCTCAAATCATCCCATTCTTAACAGGTTCGTGTACCTATTTCTCTGCACCTGGAATTCCAGCCCTGAAGCTGGAAAGGGCTAAATTTCTCTGGAGATGGAGAGGGGCCAGTTCCTCTCACTTCAGAGGTTAATGAGTGGAGTCATTAGGATAATTAATGTTTTACTGATGAATTAATCACCCTCTCAAGCAGCTTCTGCCTTTAGCTGTGCAGAGAGGCAGGGCTCTCTTGAGATCTCACACATCCCTTGCTAAGGTATCTGCCTTGTCCTGACAGCCGCCTGTCTTGGAACACGTTACTGTGCAGCTGCCTTTTCAGCAAGGGAGTTGCTTTCCTGCGGGAGGGAAAACGTCAAAGCCAAGAGCTGTGCTGGAGTTCAAGAGACTCCAGGTTGCCAGCTGCTAGGATTAAGCTTCATTCCAAACTGTACCAACACTTACAGTTCTGACTTGGGGCCACCGTGGCTGTCTCCATCCTGAGCCCGTTTCACCCACCACCCATCCAGCCCGTGCAGCTCTGCCAATAAGCCTCACTATTCCTCCAAAGAACCATCTATCCTTGTCCTTCAAATTCTTTTCCTTGTTGCTTTTCCTGCCTTCTCCATCCCCCACTGTTACCCCAGCCCTGACCCCAAGTCTGTGTATTGATCCCAAGTCTGACTTGAATCACACTCTTTTTTTCAGGTCCTCTTTCTAAAGAGCATTACTGAAGCACTTCACTAAAAAGCAAGTGCCCTTGTTGTTTTCTTGTTATTGGAAGTGTGAGAAAGCGTGTGGTGACCATGCCAAAAAAAAAATCACTAACCTTTCTGTGGCAGTTTATACAGTGCAATGAAACACTGAAAAGAGCTGCTGTCACACAAGAACTTTCTCCCTTGGCTTCAGGCACATTTGAACTGCGATTTCCAGGGGATGGAAAGCTGAGAGTGATTTCACAACATTGCTCCTGAAACAATCCTGGTAAAGTCAAGAGAGTCCCCTGAGCAGAGCCCTCAGAGAGTCCTACAGTGCTCAGAGTCACAGCAATATCTCCAGGCAGAGTCTCACGGACAGGTTAAGGTAAAGAAAAGACACCTCTCCTCTTTAGGGTAAATTCAGCCCCCCTTGAGATGACAGACTGTCAATCTGTTCTAATACGAGATTAGGAACTTCATCACTGAGTGCTTTGGGCAAAGAGTATCATAGAATCATGGAATGGTTTGAGTTGGAAGGGACCTCAAAGATCATCCCATTCCAACACCCCTGCCGTGGGCAGGGACACCTCCCACTGGATCAGGGGGCTCAAAGCCCCATCCAACCTGGCCTTTGCCTTTAAGCATAGGATTTTGTATAAACACCTCAAATAGGATGAAGATATTCTGTAGAAAATATGTAAGGTCTTGGGTTTTCCAGTCAGTTCGTATCAGAAGGAGAAAGCAGAATCAAAAACATGACCTTTTTACTGAAAAATGAATACCACAACATTTTGCTGTTTCACAAGGGTAAAAACATAAAAGTAATTTAGAAATCTTGACGTATGTCAAAGCAGGATTGCCATCCTATGGCTTGTACTCCTCAAAACCCATGCCTTTCCAGGTCAGCTTCTCCTCTGACCTACCCTGCGAGCGTTCGGCTCTGCCCTCAGCACTCAGACTTCAACCCTTAAATCCTATTTTCCCCCTCCCCCTCCAGCTGCCTCATCTCTTGACTTGTTTACGATCACCCCTCGGACAGTCCCCTCGCTGGACATCCATCCGTCTCCGTGTGGCCTTTCTTCTTGTCGGTTTAAATGCTGCCTGTGATTTATAGCCCAGCAGCTCCCCAAACACATCTCCAGCATGTTATATGGCACTGGCGTAATGCTGGCTCTCTTAAACCACAGAGGAAGCAAACAGTGCTAATTTATGCCTGGCTTTTTTTTATTCCCCAGCATAATTCTGATTTTAATGTTCCATCTACACCACATCAATATCCTTTCACCGCTAGCAAGTAAAAACAAAAAGTAAATATTTCATTTCTCATTCTTTCCCTCTTAAAAGGTTTTGCCTAAACCAGCTCACCCCGCATGCCCTGAGGTTAGACAAATAGGAAACGACTGTGGTCTGCCACAGGGGTGCTTTATGGGAAGGGCACTGCCCACAAGAGTCAGCTTTCTGGGATAGCTGCTATCTATTGGTGCATGAATATATAACAAATGTAAGCATCTCCTGCATCAGGTTAAATTACTGGCCTGAGCTAATACAAAGCTCTAATAGATTGCTAATTTATGAGTCTGGTAGTACCATTTACTTCATGTAGCTATATACAGAAAGCACATCAAAGTGCTCCAGGAAAGGAGAATAAAAAAAAAGGAGAGAGAGAGGTACAGAGGAAGAAGGTTAACAAAATATTATGCAAAAATATTAAAAGGCTAAGATAAATCTCTGGCCAGGGGCACTGACAAAACAACTTGGCAGCTGAATGGATTCGTAGCCTGCTGAATCCAGGACATCTGCCACGAGTCTTTGCCTGACTGAGGAGCATCGAGATTCTCAGTGGTGTTCCAGCAGCCCTACAGGGTTCTCTACACTAACATACAAGCCCTGTAGTTTTGGTTGCTCTTCACATCTCTCTGAAATTGTGGGTCAGGTAAAAAACGCTTCTCCATCCCTGTATTTTTTAAAGAGAGGACAGAAAGGCAGAGATCTTGCTCAAAACCAACCAACTCGGGCTCCCAGAGTGCTCTGGCACCTCACCTTGAAACATAGAAGACCATTTCACTGATCCAGCCACTCTGGAGTCTGCAGTGATTCTTGGTCTAGGAAGAGATTCAAGATAGACTGTTTACAGATGAGACATTGATGCAGACATAACCTGTTATTTATGAAACTTCAGCAACTCAGAAAGCAGCACCTGTAAGACCAAGCACTTCTGGTCTTCTGCTGCTTGTTTGCTCCCTAGACAACCCCTCTTCTAGATGGCCACTGCACAGACTCCCAGTGGCCACCTGGTCTGGGCAGGACTCAGAGGCACACAAGGGAGGAGAGGTGCCGAGGGTCTTCCCTCCAGCATATCTTGAATGCCATCACACTCACCATGGGCATGGAAAACACATCCAACACTGGTTCAAGCAGCCTGCAATACCTTTGTCTCACTTTGCTTTTCCCAGTGATGTGCAATGTCACCACATTGGGACAGAGACTTCATACATCCCACTGTGTGTCACCACGATGTAAAGGAGGTGTCACAGCCTCCCATGCCAGCATAGGCCTTGAGATTCCTTTCTTCCCTGCTGAATACAGAGCAAGAGCCAAAATCTCCAGTGGAAATCGGGTTGCTAGCCTGGAGCTACTCAAGATCATGGTTTGTTTTCCTCCTAAAAGAGTTGTTGCAAGACAAATACCTCTCAAGACGATTGAAGTAGGTCACAGTAGACAGTGCTTTGGAAAGTCTGTCTGACACTTTCCCATCAGCAGAAAGCACTGCCCTGCTCCTTTCTTTTCTTTTTCTCCTTATCTCTCCCCTCCTCCCTCGCCTTCCATTGGTGAAAGTCTGTGAAAAGGGAACTCTGTGAAGGGGAAACGTCTCAAGTAAAATCTGTGTTCTGCTTTGGCAGCTGGAAGAATCAATGCTAACGCGGCCCACGACTGCAGACAGGGCTTACGCTGGCGAAGGAGCATCAGATGGGAAAAATCATGATGGAGTTGAACAGAGCAAGTCAGTGCTGTGCAGGGATGGAGCCCTGGGGGCTCTGCAGGGAGCAGGACCATAGCATAAGGCCTATCGTATAAGGTCAAGCATCATTTCAATGACAGGCATCGGACGTTGGAGTAGCCTGAGGAATTTGTTTGCTGTTCTCCAGGCTGCTGGACAGACATGAAGGGTTCTCTGCTGCCCATGCCAAAGGGAGTGCCCAGGGACATCCCAGCTGGGCTGCAGCCTTCCCTCATGCTTGAAAGATGGCCCCAGCTCCTCCCTGAGTGCAGCCTGGAGACCCCCAGCTCCAGCATCACCTGCCCACTGCCCGCCCCTGCTCCCTCCCAGGGGGACTGCTGACAGTCTCCGTGTTTATTTCCTGACTGGAAGCAATTAGCACAGTGGCACCTTCAAGCAGCTTAAGGCTGTAACACTGCAGGGATGTTGCACCCCCCCACCTATCCCAGAGAGACAGAATGAATTTTAGTTAAATTTAGTTACTTGCTTAAGTTTATAAATTAGCAAAGTCTCCCCTGAGCCTATGTTTTGCTCAGATGAAGCGAAGTTCACGTGATCAGAAAATAAAATCTGAGTATCACATAGTAAACTGGCCCAGACAGCAAATTATAACTGGAAAAAACACTTGGCTGAATAAAAGGCAACAGGAGATTTGTTTTGCTCTTCGCTGGGCTCTCCGCAGAGCTCATGCGATGAAGCTGCTCTCTTCCCCTGCCAGGACACTGTGGCTGTAGCACGATGGAGCTCTCCTGCATCCCTCCAATCCAGCACTCCTGGTAAACTCAGGGTGATTGCAATTGTATTTAAAGAGCTCAAAGAGAGCAATAGGAGAGAGTGATCCCAGAGCCAACAGCTGTCAGCAAATGCTCTGCTACCAGCTCCCTCGCCTGTGCATCCAGGAAGATGAAACAAGGACCCCAAGACCTCCTGCCTGCAAGAGAATCTGCAGCCACAGTGGTGTGTCCTGCTTACAACAATCAGCTGAAATCCAGTTTGAGACTGTCTGGTTGTGAACAGTTCAAACCCTTGAGGAAATGCAACTGGGATTATACTAAAAAAGAACAAAATTAATTCACTGGCTTAATGCTGTCTGAATTTTGGAAGAATTTCGTGTTGGATGTTTAGAAAGCTTCTGTCTCTCACAGATGAGTTATATGGATTGCCAAATGTATGTCCTCTCAGAGGAAAAAAAATGAGTTTTATTTCTGTTACAAACCTACAAGTCTTGTTTCAATTTCACAAATTTCCTTTCTAAATGGAAGCATTTTAGAGGAAAAGAAATTGCTTTGAAAAATCCTTACCAAAAAAAATTCTTCTGAAAACGTTTTGATCTGATTGATCCATCAAGCAGTGACTCCTGGTAAGGAAAAGATGACAGCTGTTCCTTTTGTTGCACAGTGCTCTGATTAGCTTCAAATAAGATGCTCCCTGTCACCCATGGGCCTCCTCCACATGGTGAATGCACGGAGCTCCATGGATTCTGTTGAAGACACTTAATGCTGGAGCAGATCTCCTTCTGCAAGAAGGAAAAGGGTTTTTCTGCCCAGGATTGTTTGGAAAAACTACAATTGGCCTTAAATTCAGAATAGCAATAGCAAAAATCTAGTGAAGCTTTAAGGAACCTTCCCAAAAGTGTTCTAAATTAGCTTTAGTCTATGGTCAGTTGTGATCAGCATTGGAATTTCTGGGAGTGGAATCAGGAGCACCCAACACAAGGAGGAACTGGAGTTTCTGTTTTCCCAGCACCCATCTTCCCTCAAGCCTGTACCTGCTTTGGACTGACTGCCTAATTTGCCATTGTTTCCAAGGGCATTTGTATTCCTTTCTCATATAAAAAAGCTGTGCCACAGCAGAGACCCAGAACCACAGAAATCCAGCAGTGTCCTCACTTGAATTAATGATACAGGGCAGACTCTCACCCAAAGGAAGACAGATTTTTCTGAGACTACAGCTAAGAATAAGCTTGCACACACATCTGATGTGCCTATATTATATGAACTGCAGATTCACCTGAAACTTTAGGATTCTTACTACATATTTGGAAAGACTTTTCTGTCACTGAAGGAACATAAAGTCCTCTCCTAGCTCTTTCCAGACTTTCTAAGCTCCTTTCTCTAGGCAGATGAGGCCGCTGATGGGAATTATTGATTGTTTTTGGATGCCACAGGGTCTGAACAAAGTCCAGAATGGAAGAACTCAGCCAGATCCCCAAATGAGAAATAAGTTTGGCTCCTGTTCAAAATTCTGCTGCTCATGTCCATCCACATCACTGAGGATAATCAGACAAGTAGCTCGTTGGAATCCTAATCCAGAAAATCCGAGAGCCTGAGCTAATGGCTAAATAATCCTCACATTAAAACCTTCCACAAAGCTGAACAAGAGAACTGAGTTTCCAAGTGCTTCCAATTAAATGAGACATTAAGGTCAGCACCCAGGGTGAAGGCAGAGAGGGAAGCAGGCTGGGAGTCTCTGAGAGCAGCTGGGATGAGCAGCATTTCCACAGCAGCCTTTCTGCCTCTCTCTCAGTTCTGGCAGTGCTGAAATGTGGTCTTTATTGGTTCGTTTTCCTCTCTGTGCAGCTGTTTTTCTGAGGACAGGGGTAAACTATTTGATGACAACCCTGGAAGGATGGAAAGGATTTTTCTTTGCCTCTTTTCCTTCTTTGTACACCTCCTCTACCCTCATCCACCCTTCTCCCACCTCAGAGCAGAGCGTAATTTGTGTACTGGCTGAAATAAAACCCACTTAACGATGAAGTCCATGGCTAAAGCCTGTGGACATCAGTGCAGCCTTAATGAAATTTCTGTGCCTGAAACACATTAGTAGGCAAGAGTCGAGACTGAAAAAAAGATTAGGCTGTGAATAGCTGGCAGAGCTGGAGCTTTCAGAGTGAAAGTCAGCAGAGAGAGCACGGGAGAAAAAGGCAACAGATCCAGAAGGGGTTGCTTTGGCTGAACCAACCTCCTACCTGCCTAAGCCACAAACCTTCCCTCATTGATCTGCGTCCACAGCACCCAGAACTAGATGAAAGGATGAGTGTATGAGATTATAAAGGCTGGTTTCTTTGTCAGACTCTGAGCTCTGTAGAGATTGGGATTCCCTTAAGTGGAGACTTGCATACTTTTGCTTGATTTCCATTCTAATTTTACTCTGAATTTTGGTCCATTTCACACTTAGGCAGCAGAGAGATACCCAAAGGGCATGTTTATATACAGTGATGAGAAGGGGGGGTCAGACACAGGGAAGCCCTCAGACTGTCTTCCTCTCTCCCCTAAGACAGGTTGGCTGAGTAGATGGCATCTCTGAGCCTAGAAATGTCCTCACATCAGCAGGTTTTATGGCTGTGCATCAGTCAGTCAGTGACATCATTCCAGCCATCTCTTAAATTTACCCAGGTCAACAAGGGGGGCAGGGGAAGCACACAAAGCTGGGAAATCCCTGCAATGGAAATACAGATTCGCTGTTTTGAGACCCCAACTGGCAGCTCTTCCACTCAGTTTCTCAAGATCTTCAAAGCTGAGGCTGTGCACAGTGAGACCAAAGAGCCAGCTGGGGCTAGAAATTGTAATTTCCTTCTTGGAGAACTCTTGTCCAGGAGGCTCCAGAAATGCTTGGTGCATTCAGGTGTGAATCTGGGGGGACACTCGCTGGACCCAAACCTGTCTGGTGCCTCCTGAGGACGTGTGCCCCACCTGGGCCATTAAACCCTGCTGGTGCAACTGGCTCTGCCCAAACCACAGCAGAACCCAAACACCCCTGGGCTTTGACACAGCCATGAGCTGCACTCCTGTACCAGTGCCCACTCATCCCTGAGAATTTACACTATTTCTCTGTGCCTTGAAATGGTCACGGCCATCAGACTCTTAAAAAAAGCACCCACAAAAAAAAATCCCCTTTAAAATCTATTAGTTTTTAAAACAAAGTAATGAATAATTACCAATAACATTCCAGGACTGGTCCTTCAGTTGCTATATTTTTTAATTCCAGCATAATTTTTTTCTGCCTGTCTCCCAGAAGATGAACATTTGACTTTTCTGCTGTGCCCTTTCAGATGTGTTACAGACTGTGATCTTGTCTGTGCTCTTAATGGCTTCGTCAAGAGATCATTTCTGCTCAAACCTTGTTAGTCTTAACAAAGATAAAATAAAGTCATAAATACTTCTGTGGTTTCCTTTTTGCTGGGTTGTAATTTGACTAACAAATTGAATTACTTTAATTTGGAAACTAATAATTATTTGGTTAGAAGTAGATTGAAGGAAGTTTAGTTGAAAATGGACTTTTCATGGAAAGGAAAGAGATACCAGTTCTTGGAAATATAAATTGAATGTGGGGAACTGGATGAATTGACATTTTGAAAATCCTTTCTCATTAACCAGCTTTGGCTTTCAGTATATGCCATTTTTATCCCCATTTGTAAAGCTAATATTTCTTTCTGTCAAATGTGTTGGGCAGACAAACCCATGAAGCTGGAAAACTTTGGTGATGGAGCTATAAAAGCAGAGAAATCTCATCATAAAGCTAACAGTGCATTTTCAAAGTTGGAATCCCAAATTGTTTTACTTTCCCCCGTGCTCTCCAAAGCCACATCCAAGAAACCAAGTCTCAGTGATGCTCCAGTTTTATTGATGTGTTCTGATCTAAATGGAGAGAGTGTTTTTGTGCTCTGTTTTCATTTGTTAATTGACTCCTCTCTTGCTTAGGACAGGAATTGGAGTAGCTTGTGATAAATGGATTACACAGACCTCTGTTTCAGTGCAGCTTCTGTGAAATAATAGCAAATTCCTCCTGACACCACCAGCACTGTTTTACCAGGTAAAGGGGAGCAGGGGGTGGAATCTGGGACTCCCTCTCCATCAGTGGATTTTTAGCTTAATATTTATCTAATGTGAAATGATTAAATGACACATGGGGTGGAGTCCAGAATCCATAACTCCCTTTTCCTGCATGATTTACAGTAATCCAGTCCTTCTCATGAGGGCTCACTGAAGTCTCCAACTCCTGCACGCTTCACACAACAGGTCTGGCCTCAGCAGGAAGGATGGATTCTCCACCTCACTTCCTGCACGGGATGTAAGAACCTTGTCCACCCACCCTGATGAACTGGGCTGAAGGTCTTCCTTTTCCAAGGGAAACACTTCCACCAGGGAGATGATCTCATGCACAAAACAGCAGTAGCATTTTCAAACAAAAAGAAGGAACATTTGCAGGTCTTTAGAAGAAAGCTTTGGCAATCACCCTCAGAAGAGGTCTTTGGACTCTCTAAACTAGATTAGAAAATCACATCCTTTAGTATTCCTCACAGGTTTCTTGTTTTAGCACTGAAATTTTAGATCCACCTTCTAAAACATGCAGTTCACTTCAGGTGCTTAAAAAGAAAGCAAACCTTTACTTAACTATGTCCTTTGTTGGATCTGGCCCTCAAAAAACAGAAGGTGTTGGCAAACTCTGCTGCAAATCCATATGGTTGCTTTGTGGCTCCCTCTGCTCTTTAAAGGGGAAGGAAGATGTGTTTCTCACTCTCATTCAGACAAGTTCCACTGCCAGGCTCTGATCTTCCAAATTATCACCCCTACAAAGAGGCAGAGAGACCTTTAACAAGGGTTCTCCCCTCTGCTGGTTCTCCAGCCAGCATTTCTTCAGTGCCAGAGCTGCAAATTTCCATCTTTCTACCTCTTCGTGTGAGGTCTTCCCACTTCTTAGTCAGTCCCCCTCTTCTCTCCCACAATCCCTGTCCTGTCTTTCAACTGATTCAATCACCAACACCCTTTCAACAAGGAGGATCTCTCCTCTGCTCCTCACTGCCAGCCCATCTTGCTCTGAAAAGGTAATTAAGAAGGGAGATAATCATTGCTCCAGTCAGGACAGAAGGCTGCAGCCATGTTCTCAGGTTTATGTGGGATCAGAAATCATCAGAAAAACAGAAGCTCTAATAAGTAGAGCTGACTGGCAGCAGACAAAGCTTACAGCTGCCCAACAACAACAAATCTTAATTTGGATTGTACTGAACAAGAGCCCTTCTCAGCGATCCCTGTAGACACCAATCACAGTGGGTAGTGAGAATGGGTTTTGGAGATAGACTGACAGATATAGGGGGCAAATAAAGAGTTGAGGAAGGGCCCCACTTATGACCTCTTCACTTCTCAGAGAAGCTGATGTCTCTAGTTCATCCATTGTGCACATCACATATATGTATGTCCACACACAATCCATACCTATTTACACACACACACAGACCCCTTGCTGAGCCTGAGTGGCCGTTCTCCACTCACCTGGGGTGGGGGAAGCAATGAAGCACAGGCACAAAGCTCCACCTGCTCTCAGAGCTCCAGTCCTGAGGCCCACAACACAGGCATTTTGCTTCATTCCTCCCTCACCATTCCTGTCCTTACATACCCTAAAGATTCAGACGTTCTGTTTTCTATTTGTCCTAATTCCACCAAAGCCTGACTGCACTGAAAATGAAATTTCCCCCCATGCTGTGTACATTTCCAGCTCTTACTTACTTCTTCAAAACATCTTTGAAAAAACAAACAAGCAAAACCTCCCAAAAAACAAATCCATCATCAAAAGAAACCCAACTTTGCAAAACAGACAAACAAACAAGGAAAATCCTTGTTACTTCCAACAAGAACTGCATAGGACCAATGGAGAGATGAGACAGTGATTTATCTCCCTAAGGGATGTCTGATGTGAAAGCACAAGTTAGGCAGAAGGAAGTATAAATGGTGTTGGAAAAAGGACCAAGGTTTCTGCATATAGGAAGAAGTCTGATGTCAACATCCAGACTTGCTCTTGCCAACAGAAAAGGAGATGTTAGAGCCCTGGAGCTCAAAGGATGTTCTGCTCTCAAATTAGATCAGCATAAATCTGCAGGCAGGGCTGTGAATTCTCTGAGGAAAAAAGGAAGAGACCTTTGCCTGTAAATACCTTCACTGCAACCCCTGAAGCCTGGATGAAGGTGGAAGAGCTTCAGAAGGTGCCATCTGGCTGGCAAGTAATTTGGCAATGGGCAAAACCTTGGCTTCAGCTTGAGTCAGCATTTAAATTCAGAGGAAACTTGGGCAAAGTCTCAGACACCACCCTCTCCCTCCTCCCATATGTCAGGACACGCTGCAGCTGAGCTTGGTGTAGCAACACCTGAGCGTTGCTAATTCCCCTAACTCCTCCTGTCAAGTTGACCCAGGCAAGCCAGAGAAGTGGTTTTGCCCTAAAACAGATCTCCAAAGTCATGAGAAGCTGACACTTGTCATTCACCACAGCTGCTTCTTGCAGACACACAGCCTGACCCAAAAGATCATCCTGAGCTGAGAGCCTTGTGGGATCTTGTCGTCCCTTTCCTCTCTCGTTCCTCATGATAGGAACAAACACTGGGGGAAAATACCTCTCTTTGGATCAATGGATTTCATTTTTACATCAGTCTTAAAAGTTTCCTTTCACTTTTACACCATTTGTTTCGATTTTCTTCTGGTTTTCATCATAATAAAGTTACAGCCTGAAACAAAGGGGAAAAAAAACCCCAACACAATGAACTTCCAAACAGGTTATTTTCTTGTTATTTTTTTTTTCACTTAAAGCTGCCGCAATATTTAGAGTTGCTAAAATGAGGAAAAATGGCCCTTTTATCCTCACAGAAAGCCCGTTCCAAAGAATCAGCATTTCCTGATGAAAAATGGTTTGTTGAAAATTTCCCAAGCAGAGTTTTTACTGAGAGCACCGAGCACAGCTCTGCTTGTGCTTCCCTTCCCAGTGGAGGGTGCAAATCACCCTCGGAGGCTTCATGGGTGCTGTCGTGGATATCAGCTGAGCTAAATGCTGTAGTGGATTTGGAGCTGGGCGATGAGAGCACACACTCATCTTGGGTTTCCCATTTCACAGAGGTTTTTGCAGATGTGAACCTGTTACAACACTTCCAGCTTTCCCCCCTGTCCCAAACATTATTTTTAATGTGCCAGTCATGACCAGCTCTGCTACTGGAAGCTGTCCTGTGTCCAAAAACCCAGCAGCAATCCAGCACCGTGCCTCCAGCTGTACATTTTGCCTGCAGACAGGCATTATTCTCTTGGTTGCAGGACAGAGCAAACATCACCCTCTTTCCTCCAGTTCTGGCAAGAGTGTGGACATGATTAGACTTCTCTGAAGCAAAGTGCAGACCTGCCCTCAGGGTGATGAAGGCTGCTCTACCACCTGGCAGCAAGGTACAGAAATGCCATAGAACAGCCCAAACTAAAACTTTCCTCTTTTGGGGTCTTGGCTAACCGTGGGAGGTCAGAGCAGCTCAAAACACGTTTTCTGCAGGAGAATCAGATACCACTGACCATTTTAAAGTGCTATTGTGTTCAAAAGAACAGCACTGAATCCTCAAAACAGCTTCTCTTCCCTGCCTAGGCCCCTGCCTTCTGCCTCCACTCGATGCGGTTGCTGGCAGAAGATGGAGCCAATCCGCAAAATGAGCATCTCCATGGAGATAAGCTGAGAGCACGAGAAGGTCAGAGCCAAAGCGTCAGGAGCAGCAAAGGAGTTCTTCAAACTTCATTTCCTTCCACTGCAATCACTTGATGGAGATTTGTTGAACGTGACACCTGGCTGCCTCGCGTTGCCGACTCAAATGAGGAGACAAAAGAGGAAGCTAATTGTTTCCAATGCATTCAAGTTTAATACAGTGCATTTTTAATTAGGCCTCTAAAGGGGAAGGGAATCAATTACCTTCTGCAGAGGCAGACGCCACGGGCAGGTGATGCCGTGCAGAGAAAAGGAATTGCAGCGGGATGCTAAGGCTCCCTGATGAGGACAGGGCCCGTGTGCTCTTTGGGGGAGCCCTGCACGTTGATATTCTTGGTGGTTCCAAGGAAGCTTGCCACGAAGTGGCACTGTGACACCATCCAAGAGGACAAGAGCAGAGGAAAATGCTGTTGAACCACCCTCTTTTGGAGGTGCCTTTGAGCCTGGGAGTCTTCATAACCTCTAGGGAGCATCTGCTCTGCAGGACCCCAGGAGAAATTAAAGACATCTGTCAGCCCACACTGTGAACATCCTCTCCTACAGCTGTGATGAGATCTTCTCACCCCTATGACACCCTGTTCTTTATTTAAGCAGGATTGGGAGAGCCCAAAAACTATTGCTTGATAGGTGCTCTCTGACCTGTGCTGGTGAAGAGGGAAGCAAAGGCACTCTTATGGTTGGGATCCAGATCTCTGGAGAATTTGCTGCTAGAAAAGCCATTCCAGTGAGCTGGCTTGAAGGGAGAGCAGTGAACAAACACAACAAGTCCAAGGACTCACTCCAAGAAGCAAATCCTTACAGCATATTGTTAAGACACAAGCATATACAGTGAGAAGTTGGTATTGCTGAAAACTGATGTTGGGATTGTTCAGCAGACCGAAGCTTAGGTCTCCAAGGAGCTCAGTTTCATGCCTTTAATGAAAACTATATTTCTTAAAGGAAGCAGCCAAAGTCTTTCCATTTGGTGTAATACATTGCAACAGCTGACAGGGCTCAGGATCCTGTGTTCTCAGTACCTTCAGTCTTTGCCAGGCAAAAATCAGTCTCTTTCACGTCTTTCAATAGGACAGTTTGGGATGTGCTGAATTTATTCTCCCTGAGTGACTGTAGTGTCTATTGTTGAAGTCTGTACCACAGAGATTTCTTTGCAGTGCCCAAGGGGACCAATTCAGTTGACTAAAAAGAAGAGCCAGCTGGGGGACCCTCCAGCATCCTAAACACCTGCATGGGGTGGCAGAATCCGCAGAGGACCAAGAGCAGACTGGCAGCTGGCTGGGATACTTGATGGTTTCTCAAAATGTACCAGACACCTCTTTCTTTGCCAACTGAAAGCAGCCAGTGTTTGGCCAGCTTAGTAGGTGTTTGATGCAAAAGCTAGTTCAGTTGTAACACAGGGCAAGCCCTTCAAGCTGTGCAATGCTAATCTGCAGCAAGCCTGAGTACAGAAATCAGCTCCTAAAAAATAATTTGGGACATTTTGTTTGTGAAGCTGGAGATAACTCAGTATATGGCATTGTAAAGCCAGAAAGAGTGAAATGAAAACAGTATCCCTTAAAAAAAAATTGGTGAGTACAGACTGGCTCCTAAAGATATAAATCCAATAGTGAAATTCACCTTACACATGTAAGATTGAGATCAGGACTTTATAGCCACGATGAATGTGGGTTTTTCTTTAACTTGTGGGGTTTTTTATTACTTTATATTTTCTCAATGAATGTCTGGAAGATGCTGTTTATGGACAAAATGGAGCACGCTTCATGAAAGATTTATTACTCAGAAGTGCCAAATTCATAATTACTTTCTGGGCACTGAAATTATTTGGCCTTATCAAATGAAAGAGAATAACCACTGATTATTGTTTTTGCAAAAAGGAGTAGCTGGTAATACGGGAAAAAGACACACACATATGAGAAAGAGAAAGATAATATAAATGGACATAAACATGTTCACATAGGTGTCTGAGTGGTAAAATGACTCATCTGTCCTAAAAAAGAAACATAATTTTCATATTATGAGGCACTCAAGAAAGTCAGTAGTACTTTCACTCCAACACAATAGATGAACTTCATTTGTTTTCCTGATCCTCTTCTGCCACTGCTGTTTTATGGTTTAGAAGTGGTTAGATTTTTCCCTCTGTTGTTTTTAGTTCCAAACCAAAAATCTCTGTTTAAATATCACTAATAAAAATTAGTGATATTTAATACCAGTAAGAAACTTGTAAAGACCTCAAGATTTTGCAGGTTTTTTCACTTCTAGGTATAGACTCCATGGCAAAATAACCACATCTGATGCACAGGGGCAACTCTACAGCAATTCTTTCACAAGTGTTTAGGGGATTTTTACACAGGCCCTGAAGTTTCTGGAAGTTATAAAACTTATCAGCTTCTGATCAGAAAACTGTCACCACACACCAGTGCTTTTGGAAACCCAAACAGCCACCCAAATATCTAGGAAACCATGTGAGCAGGTATGGGACACCCAGCCTGGAGTGAAAGGAGTTTCACAGCCTTCAAAGAAGGAAGATGCTTGTGCCCACCTGCCTTTTTTTTGCATAAGAAAAAGGATCTGTCTTTACTGATGTGGCTTCAGGAGCTTTTGAAAAGTTTTCTTGCACTTCCTCGAAGTTGGACTGTGGGTAACGACCAAACGCTGTCCTCAGCTGCTGGCCCTGAGGCTGCCCTGCCTGCTGCAGCTCCTGAGCCTCAGCTCTTCGGGCTTGGGAGCAACAATAAACTCACTTTCAGGCTGCTAACTTGGGGATTCCTCTCTTGCCCTCTTCCCAGCTTTTGCAGATTTTTCCCTTCCTCTCCTCCCACGATGATTTATGGGTGGAAAATGTATAATTCTAAAATGAATAATTAATATTCTTTCGAAGCTATCTCCTTTACTCAACTTGTTCTCTTAATTTACTTGGTTTATACCAACTGATGACAGAAGCCTATTGTTTTGCTGAAACATTAACTTCACAAAGTCATTCCGCTCCCATCTGCAGCACTAAAATTAATGATTCCCTCTGCAACATCTGTTTAATTAACTATCGGCACCATAGAAGAGGCATCCAAATACCCCAGCGACTAAATCAGCCTCAAATTAGGGAAATACGATGTTAAATTGTATCAGAGAGAAGCAGAGATTATCCTTTTGAGCACTGACATTCATTAGCTACCAGCCACCCCATGTATCTTCATAATGAAAAAGCGTCAGCAGCTCTTCGCCGTAAAGTTTTCATTTAAGGGCTGCTGCTCCTTTAGCCATGGTGATTGGAAAGAGGAGGGGGTGGAACGACGAGAGCAAGCTTAAGCCAGTGCTCCATCATCCTTGCTGATGGATCTCTTGCTGGGATGGAAGATAAAGGTAAAATAGTGCTGCTGTTGGGCGCTGCCTGTGTTGCTGTCATGCTCCTTGGAGGCTGGTGGCTCCTTAGAAGCGATGGGTTGGTCCCTGCAAGGACAGCAAGATTCACTGTGAAAGCTGTTGCTGAGGTAGGGCATGTCCGGGAGTACCACCAACAGAACTGCTCTCTTGGGTGCCCTCTGAGAAAGAGGTGGGAGAAGGCAGCTCTAAGGGAGAACTAGGACTCAAGGGAATGGCAGGAAGATGTGCCAGGGGAGGGTTAGACTGGATATCAGGAAGAGGTTCTTCCCCCAGCGGGTGGTGGAGCCCTGGAACAGCTCCCCAGGGAAGCAGTCCCAGCACCCACTCTGCCAGCATTCCAGAAGCATTTGGACAATGCCCTCAGTCACATGGGAGTGTCCTGTGCAGGGACAGGAGCTGGACTTGTTGATTTGTATCTTAGGGATACGGTTTAGGAAGGGGACAGGTACAGTTGGACTTGATAATCTCAGAAGTCTTTTCCATCCTTATGATCCTATGATTCTATCCTTTTGGGTTCTTTCCAGCTTGGGTGATTCTATTCTACAAGAAGAGGGGAGGGCAAGTGGTTTGGACCTTCAGCAAGGTCTCCAAAGTGCCTGGAGGTATGAAAAACTTTCCTTACAGCCTCTGCTGCTAATGCAGCTGCATGTCCAACTTTGTGCATAAGATAAGGGGCTGATTCAAGAGTTTTTTTGTTTTTTTAACTTTTTTCCCTACTTTGAGCACACACCCCCCTTTTATGTTGCCATGGCAACAAATGCAGCGTGAAATTGCAAGCTTGCAAAACGCACTAAGTCAGCACCACATCATCATAAGAGCAGGGCTTTAGCAAAGGAACCAAAATAGGGGAGCAAAGTGGGGAGACTGGCAGGGAAAAGCTGCCTGCAGAGAGGGCCAGGCAGGCTGAGGTGAGGTGGGCAGGGGTGGGAAGGCAGCAGGAAAAGGAAGGTGTTGCAGCTTGGGTTCCCACTATGCAGTTATTAAAATACACATTTCCATTCAGACAGTCTGCTGTCTATCCAAACTCGCTACCTGATATGAACTTTCTCTTAAAAGGGAACTCTCTGGGGATTTCTGCTGCTTCTTGGAGAACTAGGAAAGCATTAGGTGGTTCACTTTAAAGAATGAGCCTGAACTCCTGGAAGTACTGAAATAACTCTCAGATTCTTCTCTAATGCATGAGCTCAGGTCAGAAAAGTGCATCCGCTGAGTCCTCGGGGGTAAGATTTTTCAACAGCACACCAAGCCCAAGGCTCAGTGCCCATAAGGGCCAGATTTTCATCAGAGCTCAGTGCCCTTTAGGCAGTTAATTAATCTTTGCAAACACCTCAAAGTATCTATACTGCATCTGCAGCTGTGATGTTGCCCTGAAGAATGGCTGTGGCTAAACAAAAGCTTCTCAGTTTAAAAATCCGTTTCTTCTCTCTTCAGAATATCATCTCTGGGCCTTCTTGACAAACCGTTTCTGACTGCTGTTTCTTGGCTTAAAGAACCAACACACATCTGAAAGGCTGCTCTGAAATCGAGCCTTTACCTTGTCTTCAAATCAAACACAGTACCAGGGAGGAGTTGAATTTGGCTCCTTTACACCTGTGCAACCAACACAGAGGCAGCGTGTTGGCACGTAGGGAGCATTTATAAACGGTGAATAAGTTTCAAAGGGACTATGGGAAAACAGAATAAATGAGGCTGCTGTTAGACCACAGGCAGAAATACCACCTTTTATTCAAGAGTGGCTGAAGGTCAATACATATAATTACTCTTCTACCAGAATTCACCTTTCACTAAGAATAAGAACTTTTTAGCCCTTTCCTTCCTACTTTTTCCCAAAGATCCTAACTGTCTTCTGTGTTCTGCTGTTGGCCTCAGCAATTAACTCCAGTTCCATCAGTAATTCAGGTTTTTCCAAGGTTGGTTTCCACAGTCATGCATTGTATCCTAGCAAAGATGTAATGGCTATGATTTGGCTTGCTTTAAAGACAGCCAGGGGTTTTGTGTCTCCGTGGAAGACACTCCTGAATATTCCTTTTAATCAACATTTAAAATGGATTTGTCAAACCTTGTTCATGCTCAAGATAGTTTTATCTAATCCACGGTGAGAGTGTTTAAGACTGTTACAAGAAGCTTTGACTAATTTGCTTTAAAAGTAATTTTGAATTAACCTATTCAAACATTTCTTTGTAGGCATCATCCTATTGTTACTTGTTGCTCAAGACAGATTTGCAGATGAGTGGCCCCGTTAAAAAACATCCTGCCTTGTTGGAAAGAATCTCCTGTGTGGTTCCAGCAGCAAGAAGACAGTTCCTTTCCATGCAGAACATATCTACATTTGTGACATCCACACACTTCAGCACACAAGGAAGTGGAATCAGTAGTTGCTTTCCTAGTGCTGAGGTTATTGGCAGAACTCTACTGACAGAGCATGTAGAGAATGTACCAAACCACATTTAAAAGTGTGACATGAAATTCAAAAGCAGCCAGGGGAATTACAACACTCTGTAGCAGGATAAGATGCTAAAGGAGCATGAAACACACGCTATGCTTAATGTGATTTTTTTTTTATAAGACTGTTTCCTCTGCAAGCCTGTCAAGGAATACATTGCACTGTCAGAGTACAACCTCAGACATGAACAAATGTGGAAAAGGTGGTGAGATGGATACAGAGGCAGAGGAAGCAAGGTTTATGCTTCTGCCTAGATAAGGGAGTCAGATAACACCAGCTACAGCACAACAGGCAGAAACCTCTCAACACGTGGGAAGATGAAGAAGGAAAGTTTTATTTTAGGTGCAGAGGATCTCAAACTCTGGATGTTGCTGATAATGTAAGGAGAAGGAAGATAAGGAGATTGAAGGCTTTAGGTGAGATCGTCCCTTGAACAGCCAGTGCTGGGAAATGAGGTATCAATATTTACTTGGCAAAAAAAGGCACGTGGGTCTGCAAACCAGTAGATGGGGAATTAGAGATTGTTTGGATGGTGCACAGAGAAGTCAGCTGGGATGGGGTTGCCGGTGTGATAGGGACAGCACACTTACAAATAGGATAAGAAAGATATTGCCATATTGTGCTTCTAATTTTAAAGAGATATGATGAATAAAAAAGAGTGGGAGAACATGTAAGAAGAAAAGGTGGCCCAGGACTACATAGCAGATCAGTGCCAGAGCTGGGGAATGATTCCTGAGACTCACAGCCCTTAGCCCACTGTAACAAAAACCACTGAATATAAGAGGAACAGGTATGAGTGCCTGTCTTTCCTATTATCCTCAGGGTTTGGGTTTATGCATTTATTTATGTACCAAACACGGAGAAATGACAAACAGAATGAGAAACACAAAGCGTGCAAGAAGGTTCATAAAATCCCTTTCATATCTTTAATCAATCACAACTAGTGTATCTCCCATACATTTTTCCAGTTTAAATAGAATGAAGATATCCCCTTACATCATAATCTTTCTCCAGGCAGCTGTGCTCCTTACATCAGCACAATGACCCAAGCAGTATGGCTGTATTAACAGATACAATCGAGGCTTTAATGGAGCTCAGCAGCTCGGATTAGCTACCTGTAATGTAGTTTGGGCTGTCAGGCTCTGCACAAAAACTGCTAACACGTTCCAAGTTATAGGCATCAATTCTTTCTAAGTGAAAAGGCATTTCAAATTCAAAACACTTCAAACCTAATAACAGGAAATTATCTTGATGGATCCCCTTCAACATGAAAAAAAATAAAGAGATGAGGAAAGAGGGTCAGGCGTCCGATCAAAATCAAACCACATGCACTCTTTTTTCTCTCGAGATCAGAGCAAAGCAGAAACATGGATTGGGATGTCAGGGAGTGAACGAGTTGTGGAAATGTAGGGTGTAATGAGAAAGAAAGTTTGCAAACTACATTATAATAGTAGAAAGGGAAAGTTTACCTGCCTGCTTGGGTCAATGTGTACATCAGAAGCATCAGACTGACCCAGCAGGGAGGTGTTCTATAAGACAACTGTTTGAAAAGTCCCTTGCAGCTCCTTAGGGTATTTTTTTTCCAAAGGAAGCTGAGTCAGGAGTTAGTTAGGGTGTTTTTTTTTTTCTTGACTTTCATACTTTAAAGATGCCCAATATGGACATCCTTAATGAGACAGGATTTTCAGATCAGGAAACACTCAGCGCTTCCTGAAAAGCAGGTCCTTTTTTAAAAGCATCTTTGTTAAAGTACACACTTGGAACGCACACTCCAAAAGCATGCACAGTGTCTGAAAATATTGTCCATTTGCCCCTTTAGTCCTTGGCAATGATCCAGGACTAGAAAACCACTGGCAAGCTTGGGAGGAGAAGAGGGAAGGTCAGAGTTCAGGTGATGAATGCTGACAAGCTGAGTCATTGATGACTTGCGTGCTATAATCCATCATTTTTAAACCTAGCTTGTCTAAAAGCTTTCTCTGTTGTCAAGCTGAGTCATTTCTGCCCGTGAAAGAGGGAGGAGAACTTTATTTCATCTCTCAGCACTGTGGCCGTGCACCAATCCTGCCACTGCCCTGTTTTCTCTGCATCTGTCTGCCTGTCCCTGGCCAAGCCACCATCTGACATCCCAGAAAGAACAAAGCTTCCCTGAGCTGGCAAAAGAGTCCCCTAAGGAAAAGAAAAGGGACTGAAAACAAATTGAAAGCAAGACAGACAAACAAAAGGCAGATTTTCCTTTTAGCACGTTTTTGGAAGAGGAGGGGAGAGAAGTCCCTTATGGCCCAAAACCCTCTCTGCTGCTGATTTCCAGTTCAACTCAGGAGCCCAGGGGAAAGACAGCTTTTTGCCACCTGTCAGGAGGGATTGCAAACACAACAAAGCATCTTGTAGAAAACCAGCTCAGGATAGTCATTTGAGACTGCCTCATTAGTCAAACAGCATTTGCACATGCTGATGGCTGAAGGCAAAATATGACCTTAAGTTACATTATCACACCAAACACAATGTCTTTCTTTGCAAGGAGAGAACAAGAGAGAGCGAATGTACTGCAGGAGAAGTGAAGGATGGGGCTTTGATGGTGACAAGGTATTACAACAGCCATAAAGGTGGATGTCCTTGATTATCATCTCTGTAGTTCAGACCTGGGACTGCACGAGGTGCTGGCTAAAGGCACTCTGGAATAAAGGTGCTCTGCTCCAAAGAATTTTTGCCCTAAATATCTACATTCTCACAGGGGATGAATATTATCAACAGCAGACAAGACAGTCCAAGGCGGCAATGTGATGACATTAAAGCTGTTGGAAGTCTAATTCTTCCTGAAAAATTCAAAGCAGAAATTAGCCCTGACTATGGAAGGGAGGGGATTGCAAATCATCCAGGCCACTAGAAGGGACAGTGCTCTCTCAAAGTCCCTGAAAACACTGTCTCCACACCCACGAAAGGTGATGTCTGTCTTCACGCAGTGGGTGAGCCCTGTGTACTGTTCTATTTAAAAAAGAGGCTATGACTTAAGTGGTGTGAAAGGCTGTATGTTGATGATCTGCCTAAAGGTCAACTTCACGTGCAACTCTGTGTTGCCTTCTTCCTGGTTTCACCTCCCACCTGCCTGAGTTTGGCTTTCTTCCAGCACTCAGAAAGAAATTGAAGTACTAAGTTTGCCTACAGGTTTCCACGGGATTACCAAAAAAACTTGTTTTGTTTCTGATGGAGGAAAACAAGGACAGGATTATTATTATTATTATTATTATTATGAAGTACTTTGTGGCTGAGGTTGCTACATCAGATCAGCTTTCAGAGCTCTGTTTTCCCAGGGCTGCACATATGAGGCTCTCCAACATAACAACGTGAATCCCAAGGTGCTAAGGAAGGGTTGTAAAGACTTCTTTAAAGTTTTACAATCAGCAACATGTGTCTGTCTCTTCTTCTGGGTGTTGACATATTTTACACCTGTTTTGAGGGCTTGGAATGTTGGAAGAACAGGTTTGGATGGAAACAACTGGCCTCCTGCCTTTGGGAAGGTATTGTTAGGCTTGGTTCAAATGAAGAAGGACCATCAGCGTGTTCCCAGAGCTTCTTGCTTTGGCACTGAGGAAGATTTAGCACGTTCCAATATCCATTTCCTCCACAGCTCTAATCTTAACTTCCACCTCCTGCATGCTAAATGAACATCCCAGCACTTCATAATGGAGACAGGAAATTAATTCCTCATAAAGGTTTTTTTTTTCTACCCCTCTTATTAAGAGTCTTCAACCCTGTCAACAGCCAACTGAGCTTTCTCAAGTCATAAAGGTGCATTTCTGCAGTCTCATTTCCTCAAGACTCTTACTTGATGGATTATGCTCATTAATAACCTTCACATTGGAGAAGAACAGCTGCTGGGGATCAAGGTACCTTGTTGGACAATGTAACTCTGACCCTTCAAGCAAGGCACTCAGGAAAATGGAGACATGAAGCAGGGGGTCTGATGATATGTGTCTACTTTTTCTCAGCCCTTCTTAGAGGTGCAACTATAGAAAGAAGACCCTCCCTGGTCTTGCTGACCTGGGATTTCCATGGGAACCAGCAGAGATGGAACACCTACCCTAAGGAGGGCAACATTTGAAACAAAGCCCTTGGTCTTTGAGACTGATGCAACTTTGAGCAATTCCACATATCCAACACCCACTTAGTGAATGCATTCATGTTTTCAGGACAGAACAAGATCTTAAGAGGATGAAATCCATGGAGGTGCTTAACAAAAACTTCCTCCCATGATATATAAATTAGCCAGGACGTGCAAAATCCCTAAATTTTTTATCATAATTTTTCTCTCCAGCTCATATTCTATTGGGACATTTCTTTTCGTTGGTGGATGTGACTAAATTTTAATTCTAAAAATATCTGTTTAATGTGAGCATTAAAATGGACCAAGTTGCATCAGAATGACAGATCTGGTTTAATATTGTGCCATTTTACCCGGTCTTGAGCTCAGCAGCATGATACAAGTAGAGATGATGTTTATAGAGATGGATCCTAAAACAGCAGGAAAATTCATGTGAAATGAAAATGGATCATATCCATGTGATGTAGATTAGGAAGCTGCAGAGTGAGAATTTGGAACTGGTGTCAAAGCTGGAGGGCAACGTAAAATAAACACACAGATTGCATCCCCAATTTGGGTAGAAACCTTTTAAAAAAATTATGCATCTATGAAAAATAAAAGCACAAGACCAATTCAATGATCTCAAAGCAAAAGAAAATATCCCAGGAACACGACGTTCGGAACTTTCCTTGTTTCCCTTTTCAAAATGTTGTGCAAGATTTCATGGAATCATAGAATGTCCTGAGTTGGAAGAGACTCACAAGAATCATCGAGTCCAACTCCTCTCCCTGCACAGAACAACCCTAACACTCACACTGTGTGTCTGAGGGCATCATCCAAATGCTGCTGGAATATTGTCAGGCTGTGACTGCTTCCCTGGGGAGCTGTTCCAGGGCTTCACCACCTTTTCCTAATATCCAACCTAACCCTCTCTCTTCCTGACATTCCCTCTGGTCCTGTCCTTGGTCACCAGTGAGAAAGGATCAGCTCCTGCTCCTCCTCCTCCCCCATTTTGAGGAAGCAGTCAACTGTGATGAGATCCCCCTCAGTCTCCTCTTCTCCAGGCTGAACAGACCAAGTGACTTCAGCTGTTCCTCATATGGGTTCCCCTCTAAACCCTTCACCTCCTCTGGACACTCTCCAGTAGCTTCATATCCTTTTTATCCTGTGGCACCCAAACCTGCACCCAGTACTCAAGGTGGGGCTGAACCAGTGCAGAGTAGAGCATTTGGATTTTCACATACCTACACCAGGTACACTCTGGAACAGCAGCATAACATGATTCTTTAAAGGACTTTGAAGTTTTTCAGCCAGGCCTAGCACAAATGTTCTGTAGAAAAGGACAGTTATGCTGTCGTTGCCTAGCAAAGGGCTGTGAGAAAGCATTTATCTTTAAGGAGAAAAACAAATTAAGTATAAAACTTCTGCAAGGGCATGCTCCCCTGGGACAGTAGTTTCTCTAAGACTTAGAGGGCAAAATTGTCAGAATCTCTTGTTAAAATACAGGCAGCACATCACAGCCACAGAGACCAGAGAAATTAAAGTGAAAACCCTGGTAGTTCTGGCTCAAAGTCAGAAATAGCTGAGTGCCTCTGGATCTCTTGACCCCAGGGAGTTGTTAGTAACATTTTTTAAAGTCATCTTTAACATTTTGTGTCTTTTGTTTTTAATACATTAAGAAATTGTATCCCAAAAGGGAATTGACTCCTTAGTTTTGTGTCAGGCCCTCAAACAGTAAGATGGCATCTCTAACTCCACAGCTGAGTCTGCGTGTCCATGCTGGGAAATATGCCCTACATCTCTTTCCTAATGATTATTAAACTGCCTTTGGGAAGGGAATAATGGGCTGTTTTTAGCTTTTTAAGTTCTTTCTTCTATTGCAGAGATATTTCTTTAAAATCCTTCAAACTCCTCCCCAAAATCTTTTCCCACATAAGAATAAAAGAGATCCAGTTGACAAGGTGGAGTCTCTGTGATCATGTGGTTTCTCTCTCAGGGAGATTAGATTAAGGCCCTAAAACTCCACTGAGGATTGCATTTTAAGACAGGAACACAGAATAACTTTAGATGGATGTTCAAAAACATGACCCTGAGTGCCATGGAGTGGAACACAGAGAAAAATGCAGGACTCTCATCAGGTTTGGCTTTCTTCTGCTCTTGCCCACTCTCCCCCAGCCCCTCTGTGTCTAACACAGGGGACGACTGAACACATTGTTGTGCCACAGTTGCATCCTTGCTTTCCATAATGATCAGGTGTGGAGTCCCTGCTTAAGTTAGGGTTAAACTTAATTGCCCACCCAATAGCAATATATTCCTTAATTTTGCCAGAAGTCCAGAGAGAGATATTTCTGGAGTAGTCAGTGAGAGTCTTTGACCTGTCAACTACCTACAACCTCCTTCCAGTACAGATTAAATCCAAGGTCTATTTATCATTTAGCAGGGGACTGATTTACGTACATGGGTACTCGGTTCTGAGCTCAAGTTATGAAGATGCTGTCTGTCAAGGGCTGCTGCACATATTTCATCCATTTCTTCAGAAGCAGGAGATAATTTTTTGACCTGGGTTTCTGAGATGTTGGGACGAGAGTGAGAATTAATATTTTTATTCCTGATCATTCCAGAAGAATTTTAAATTACGCATCCAATAACTGGGAGTCTTTCCACTCCATATTAAGTTTATTTAAAGGAAAGAGTATCATGTAAACCAAAGGAGACAGAATAAAACAGCTCTAAGGGAAACTCTCCACATACCTTCCTCTATAAGCTGTGAATAGCATCATTAACAAAGGTTCTGGAATACCTCTCCAAAGAAGAATCTTGAATACATGAAAGAACACAGCATGGAGATCCCACAGAGATGTGTATGAACAAGATGGTTTCATAAATGCTGGCAGGATGGATACAAATACAAATAAAGCAAAAGACTGTTTACAGCAAGGAGTCTCTGTTCCTCCACCTGTGGTGACCCATCACACCTAGAATGGCCCACAAGCCCCTGCTCTGCTGTGGCATCTGGATCTCAAGGTGGGTTGTAGGAGGCACCAAACTGACCAAGCCAGGAGGAAGGAGGCATTGAGGAAGCTGGTGGAATGGGTAAACCCCCTCAAATGCACATTTGGTTGGGCTGCACATCACTTCATCTCCTTCGTGCCATGCTTCCCTAGCATCCAGTAACTCATGCAGGCAAAACCCATGGCTGAGATAAGACTTGGTTTGACTGCTGAGACTTTGAAAAGGTCTCTCCATGCATATCACTGAATAAAGACAGGACTCTGTTGTCTCCAGCCCCTAGTGGGCCTTTCCTAAACCCAGAGGAGGCAATTATCAAATGGATCCTTTCTGCAGAACGGCCTCACTGGTTGGGTGGACATGCTGGATGTTCCTTGTATGAGCAATACAGTAGCAAGCAAGTGAATTATCTTCTTTGTAAACACTCATTTGCAGCCTGGAAAATTGTTCAGTCTTGTCTGAGGTTTCTGATGTTAATTCTCAAGTCCTCCTGGCTTGCACTAGTGGCAGGATGGAGCACGCAGCACATCATAGTAAAAGAGACAACATGTTTGTCTCCTCAGCTATTTGCAGAAATGTTTAGATGCAAGGTGAGTTCGATTTATGTGCCTTATCTTCCTCAAACCAGATAGAACACTTCCCTTCTGTTACAAACACTGCTTAATGGATCTCTAACAGCCTTACTTTCACAACATCAAATACACAAGAAAATAAGAGGGAGAAGGACGAACCAAACAAATCTATTGTTTCCAGGTGTCCCTGATTACGGTTGGAGGAAGAAGTGGAGAAGAAAGAAGCGAGAGAGATAAAAATAATTGTAATTGGGTCCTTGGCACAAGCTCATCGTATATAAACATAGCAGACAAATAAATGAATGTTAAAAGAAGATGTTCTTAACTCCTAAAGGCCCCAAGTATTAAAAGGACTTCTGAAAACAGACTTGCAGTTCCTTGTCAGGCCCATTTGCCTTCTCAAAGCTCTGCAGCCAGGAAGGAAAGAGCCAATGCGGCGTTACCCTCCACCATGGAAGGCTGCTCTCCATCATGTAGCAAACCAGTTAGGAGATGGGATGTACTGGAGGAGTGTATACCAGCTGGTAAAACTCCCTCCCCTTCAGCCTCAGTATCCAGATGACACCAAGAGTAAAAGTCATCCAATATCCTCTCTTTGGGGATTAAGTTGTTCCATTGCTTGGGTGATGAGGGTTGCTCATTATACACATTTTTATTGACCTTGTGCTCATTCCTGCACAAGATTATACTGAAAACAGGTACAAAGAGTGTAGTTTCATTCACTCTAACACCACATCATCTCTTAAGAGGTGGACTGGTACACAAACCAAAGCGATCCCAACCTCCACACACCCGTGCGTGCATGGCTGGCCCAAATGAGTTGAAAACCTTCATCATATTATATCAAAGCCTTCTGCTATATTATTATTTTCTGTCTCCTGCATCCTCTGTAGTCCTATGTTTTGCTTCTGCTTTTCTTACTTTGTAATAGTCTCCATTCTTATTCTCCTTTATGATATTTTTCTTCACTGACTGACTGTAAAAACCACTCAATTTGACAGTATTCACTTTTGAAAATCAAGAACTCCATAAATGAGGCACAAAACAGACCCAGGGTAATCTCTAACAGAAATGATAACTTTTACAGGGCTGGACAGCAACTTTTCAATAACACATTTTGATAGGCAAATATCGCTGAATGGGATGTGATCACAGAGAATGATATTTGTTAAAATGAAAAGTTCAGGTGGTTTTGCTCAAAAGCATCACATTTTTCTTGAAATGTGGGGAAAATGTGGAAATAAAATAGAACAATATATGAAAAGGTGCAAAGAGAGTATTTCATCTGATCTGATTCAGATCCTTCCGTCCATTTCCCTTGCACTTCAATTTATTTTTAAGTTTACCTGTTTTCCTGATTCTAGATTGCAAAATATATCAACAAATCTGGCTTTGTAGAGGTGAGGGGGGTGAAGATTGGAATGCTTCAAAGCAGCCTTAGAAATTCCCTTAGAATATATATGAGAATTAAATGCTTAATTCCTGCTGGTGGTGCTTGAAGTCCATCACAGTTTCTTACTGTAATGCAAGAGGAGGAAAGATTGTGATGGGCCTGTGCTGCACTGGTCTCTCTTGAGTACAGAAGTGGAGATTATTTTAATGTTTCCTTAATGGGCATCCTTAGCTCAGTGCACTTCAGGGAAACCTATGTCATACAAGCAGTCCCACAGCAGGGGAAATGATGACAACTGGGTTTTTTTAACTCTCTTTCCTATGGCTTCTCTGGATCTGAACTCAGCCTTAGCCTCTCCATCAATAGATTCCCTCATTTATTTAGATATCTCTCTGCTACTCACTTGTTTCTTTTTAGAAAATGTGTAAAAAATCAATAGCTTTTAGGACTCCATCTTCCTGTCATTTCTTTTTTCAAATGGGGCACTTTCAAATGATAATCAGGAGAAGCACACAGCCAGATGATGCTCTCAAGCATGCTTTAAAATGTCCTGTTTTGTTATGTCTTTTCTCCAACGGAGGAATTGAAATCATTATGTTTTGCTCATCCTGGCCAAAAGCTGTTTTCAATGAGGGGGTTCATTTGAGTGCCTTCTAAGTGATTCCCAAGATTAATTTACTGTCAGAAATGTTGATCTGCAACTATTTCTTAAATTTAGGCTGCAATGCCACCCTCATAACTCCTCTTTTGTCTACTGTGCATCTACAACTGATGAATTTATGATTCTATGAATATCTTTGCTACTTGTCCCATGAATTTGCTCCCTTCACAGAAAACAAGGGCTGAATAGTGCTTGTTGGGCAGGAGCGACCCTCTCTGGAACACTCCTGAATAAGATCAGAGGAGAGACATAATAATCAAAGGCAATCAGAGAACCCCTTCTAACAAGTGCTTGAAGATATTGTCAAGTTGTGCAGGGAAGCAGCATCTGGCAAAGGATTTTCTGCTTGGCAGCCTGAGATGCTCAGCTTCAGGCAATGTCACAATTCACCTGTGTGCTCATCTGGGTCTTCACTGCTGCTTGGAAGGTTCACTTTCTACTTCTGCATCAGGTATATTACAGTGTATTAATAAGGCAGATATCTAAGACACTGAGCATTGTTTGGGGTCCTTCAGCTGACACAAAACAGCACCAGAGATAAGTGGAGACTTGTATTTACAGTGTGGAGTTCTCTGAGTTCTCAGAATGGCCATTGCTCATGGCAAGTTACTGGGATAGTCACACCCAAATATCCAAGGAGCAGCAGGTTTGAGCTTCCCCTGCATGATTCTCAATTCCCACATGTGCAGAAGAGATCCACATATCCATTCGTTTGCCCTTGGTGATTTGATATCTTAACCATTCAAAAATCATCACCTCACTTATCCTTTTCATTTAAATGTCACTTCCTGAGCCAGTAACTCTGAAGGAGAAAGAGAAAGGCAGAGAAATACCAAATGAAGGAAACCTCCCTTGTCTTCTGGATTAACCACCCCTTTTAAATAGTGTTTACCTAGAAGAGGAAATAACAGCCCTAATGTGGGATATAAAAAGTGTGGCAGAGGCACAGATTGGACACAGCAGAGGAAGAAAGTGCTTAAATGATGTGCAGCCTGGAGATAGGAAATCTAGTGAAATGCAAGACCTGGGGATCCTGTGAGATTTTTGCTAATGGTCTCTGCAAGTCTTATTATTTCATACATATTCTCATATCTTTGACAAAGATGCTGCATAAATCACTTCCCCTTGTCCCAGGCTGACCTCTTAACCTCTGAGAGATAATGAGGCACTGTACCTGGCATCTTTTAATGCTGCCAAGATCTATATCAAAGAACATTAATTCTCCATGATAACATCTCTATTTATTAATGCAAATGCCTTTAATCCTTCCCCAGCCTCTGCTCAGCAAGCCACCTTTACTTTTATTACTGAAATTTCACTGGAATTAGGTAAATTGGCTTAGTGTCCCCAGAGGGTGGATGTCACTGGAATCTGAAATCTAATGCATCCCTTTTGGCATCAACACTCACCTCCTGGACAGATTAGCTCCCAGACTCATTACAGTTGGCAGAGGCTGCATGTTGGGGCTACCTGAAGGTGCTGGAGTGTTTGTATTTTTCCATAGAGGACAGAAATAATTCATAATTAACAATCTTGTGGCTTTTCCTCTTTTTTTTAGGTAATATTTACCAGCTCTCTGTGAGTAGACTGTGATTCCCCCCCTTCCCCACATCCCTCCTTTCAATATCTGCTGCTCAAAGTTATTTTTTAGATTATTTCTAGGGAAAAAGCTTGCAGCACAGGTCAGCTCTTCCTGCTAGCTATCAGATGTGCTGGGCCACTTACTTTTCATAGGACTGCATCAAAGTTCTATGCCAATTTACACTAAATAATAATCTTTCCAATCATAGATTCCCTGGAAACTAGGAAAATAAGCCTTAAACTCTCACAGGCCACCAGAGAGAGAAAGGCAACTCCTTCTGTGCAGGGAAATACAATAGGAGAAAACAATCATTGATCTATAATCCTGCCATTGCAGGATCATGGTCTGGTAGGTGAGCTACAGAGGATCAGGGGAAAGAAATTGCCAGCTCCTGGGCTACTGGAGGTGGCACTTTCCTAAATTACATCAAATGATTGATATTAATTAGCACACCTGCACGTACAGCCTCACCCTAGCCCACCTCTGCCACACCTGCCTGTGCCCAAGGAAAAATCAACCCCCAGCAAAGGTTTTCTTGGCCACACCAGAGGAGCTGTTCTCTATCTCAGTGTAGAAGACTCAAACTGGTATTTCAGCAGGGGATTTCCCTGCCACTCACACACACACCTTGGGAGACAGGACCTATAATGAAAAATGATGGGGCTCTGACAATCCCATCATCCTGTATTACAGAGCTAGTTCTTGTGTTGGGAAGTTGAGAATAAGCATTTCCACTAGGGAAGCTTGGAAAAGGAACACAGACTCAGCAGAACAGCAGTCTGGGATGGATTCTCAAGAGCCTCACAGGAGGCCAAAGAGACAGGGAAGAGACCAGGAAACTCCACAGCATGAAGTGTTTGCACACTGCTGCAACCAAGTGTAAATCTTTGCTCTAAAAAGTAGTGAAGGAAATAACCCTGGAGAACAAGGTGGCACAAAACTGCTAGATCAACGACACACCTCTTCCTCCAGCGAGTTCTGGCTGTGCTCTGCAGCACAGGAGGATGGGGGTTTAGGCTCCATTATTGCTGCACGACCCATGCATTGCATGAAAAAACACTCTGCCTTTCTTTCTCAGCTCCTTCTCTGTAAGGGAATTTTATAAAACCTTCCTGCATTCTTTGGCTGGCACATTTGTCAGGGCAGGAACCTTCTATTATGTTTCTATACAAAGGGCAGCACTGCAAGGTTCAAATCTCAAATTTAGTCTCTGTATGCAACACCAATATTACTTACTAATAAGTATTAGATATCAGCCTATAAGCAGAACAAAGGTTTCCTTCTTGTGGACTGGTATTATTGTCCCATAAGGCAATGACATCAAAAGTGGAAAATCAATGTAATAAACTGAATATCTGGACTGAACTCCAATTTGTCCAATGGTCCAGTCTGGCACCTATTCTCCTCTTGCTCTTCAAGCCTAAGTCCTGTCAACATCAGTGGAAGTTCTTTGCATTTATGGAAAGAGGGGGAAAAAAATAAAGCACTCTGTAAGGCTACAGTTCTATCACCTTTTCCTTTCTTGGCCAGCAAATACTGAAAGAGTGACCTTGTTTTCATTAAGAGTAACACCTTGTGAAGGAATACAGGATGTCAGATGGAAACAGGCAGGCAAGGCAAGAATTCATTAGAGAAAGTTTCAATACCGCAGAGCGAGACGTTCATTATTTTACAACTACTCCCTGAGAGTTTTAATTAGAGAGGCAAAGTGGTTTGTATATAATATAGACTGCCTAATACCGTGCTTTAAAATCACACTGAATGTGAGGCCAAAGTTTTCCTAGTTTAAACATGTTTTTTTCCTCTCACTGCATGGGCAATTCCACCTTGAAAGCTGGGAGACAGAACGGTTTGGAGGGTTCAGGGCCACATGAAAATCTATTCTTGGGAGACTCTTGGCCCAGTTTTGCAGCCTCCAGAGATTTACATAATTCAGAACAACCACCAGAATTTTCAGTGTGTGGATGTACAGAATTAAATCTGCAAACACTTCAGGCTCCCTGACATTGTGAGTTGAGAAAATCATGACGAATAAAGCAACTCTCTGGAGCACTGAATTGGATTGTGACACAGATGGCAAGTTTCTGAAGTGTTTGGATTGATCCTCCTCCCAGATCCACTACAAACTCCACATCCTGTGGGGAGAAGCCCATTGACTAGCAATGAGCTCCTTTGAAGCTCGGACACTTGCATTTGGGAGGCATCAGGGATATTTTAAAGACTTAAGACAGTCACTGACATTATATAAAGTTCTTGTTATGGGATCCAAGAACAGGATTGGTAGTAGAATCATAGAATGATTACAGCTGAAAAAGCCCTCTAAGATCATCCAGTCCAACCATCAACACAACTCCACTGTGTCTACTCAACCATGTCCTGAAGTATCACATCTACATGGGTTTTGAACCCCTCCAGGGATGGAGACTCCACCCCTGCCCTGGGCAGCCTCTGCCAGTTCTTCACCACTCTTTCAGTAAATATTTTTTTTCCTCTGATATCCAACCTAAACCTCCCCTGGGGCAACTTGAGGCCATTTCCTCCTGTCCTATCACTTGTTACTTGGGAGAAGACACCAGCACCCACCCACCTTGCTACAGCCTGCTTTCAGGGAGCTGCAGAAAGCAATGAGGTCTCCCCTCAGCCTCCTCTTCTCCAGACTAAACAATTCTAGTTCCCTCAGCCACTCTTCATAAGACTCGTGGTCCAGACCTTTCACCAGCTTCGTTGCCCTCTTCTGGACACACTCCAGCAGCTCAATGTCTTTCCTGTACTGAGAGGTCCCAAACTGAACCCAGGATTTGAGGTGCAGCCTCACCAGAGCTGAGGTCCAGAGGGACAATCCCTTCCCTGCTCCTGCTGGCCACACCATGGCTGATCCAAGCCAGGATGCTGCTGGCTTCCTTAGCCAGCTGAGCACCTTGCTAGCTGATGTTCAGCCAGCTGTAGACCACCACCCTCAGGTCCTTTTCCACTGGGCAGCAAAAGCAAACCCTGCAGCAAAACATCTGCAGAGCATGCAATGCTGAGCAGTGGGACCTGCACAGTCATCAAACTGGCGACAGGAAAAGGCTGGACTGATGATCAGGCTCCATATTCAGGCAACACTGCTTTCCCCAGAGGCCTTGGCACACCAACACCTTTGCAGAGGCATTTGGATTTACACTGCAGGGGATCAGGGAGTCTGGTCTGTTAAAACAGGCTCAGGGTTACACTTATCTTAACCCACACAATTAACTGTGACAGTCACAAATCCCTGCTGCACATGCAGGAGCAGGAAAGCTCCCCGAGTGCAGCAGGGGTGCTGGCTAAGTCATTTGCAAAAAGCAAATTCAGAACTTCTGGATTGAATAATATGAATTTCTACAACCTGAATTAAGTGAAGAAGCATTCCATTAATCTTACACATAGGTGACCTAACCACTAGTGAGAGCTGCTGGTGGTTGGCAAGGATGGGTTTTTTCATGCTGGTGGCTGAAATTAGGGCAGACACCCTGCAGCCCTGCCCCTCTGGGAAGTGATATTTCCTGGGACAGCTGCTCAGAGAGGAAAGGACACGATCCAGGAACATTTTGTTAAAGAAATGCATAAAGGAAGGATCATTTGAGGCTGATTTACCTCTGTGTATGTGTATTTGGGGGAATGTATCTAAATCTGTGTATGCCTACCTGTGTCTGTGTGTTTGCCTTGACTGAATGAATCACCCTACCTGTTAGAGTGTAAAACAGCAAACATTAGTAAAACTGATAATAAGCCTAGTGGTGGTGATTCAACCAAAGCTAGCACATCTGTCACTGAGCAACAGACTGCCAGGGTTTTCATCAAGGGAAATACAATTGAATAATAATGTAGTAAAGGTAAAGCAGCTTCAACAGAGCTTTCTGCCAAATTAAATACAAGGTAGGCTAAAGAAAAAAAAATGCAATACAAATACACAACCTAACCCTTCTTGAATACAAATCCCTTAGTAATGGGTACTCGATGGCTGGAGACACATCACATCTGCAGTCTGAGCAGCTTGTTCAGGAGGCTGTGGGTGGATGGGTGAGTGGTGAGGATGCTGACAAACGTCCAGCTCTGGGAACATGAAACCTTCTCTGTGCCAACAGCCAAATAAGGAATTGAAGGGGAGGAGGAGATGGGCTTTTTGACTAATACTTTGAGGTCTGATTCTCTAGTGCCATCTGGTCGCTTGGCAATGCTCTTGGCAACGCAGAGGAGCTGTAACCCCATCCAAAGTGGTCTCAGAGGGATTTCCCTACAGTGGAAAAACCTTTGATGACAAAGGGCTTCTGCAGTTCTTGTAGGAGAATCTAACTTGGAGAAGAAAGACAACACTGCTGGTTGTTACACTTCGCACAGGCTCTGGCTACTGGACTACCTTCCTGCAGCCACCAGGAGTCAGCCAAGACTCAACAGCCCTGATCACAGCCCGGCACGGCCAGCGCCTGGCGCTGTGACCAAATATCCATGTACGCAAAAATTACTTTGAGATATTTCATGTCTCCTGCCCTTCCTTCAGCTCATACCCTGCACAGGTCAGATGGGTAAGCAAATTGCCCCATAGCATTTTACAATAGCCTTGTTGCAGAAAATATTTTCATAGAGAGCATAGGAGATGACATTTGTAGCCTGAAAGGTGATGGAAAATAGCTGTCTAAAGGGTGCAATAGCTCTATATAGAGGTGAAATCCTAGGCAATTTTTTTTCTGCTAACTTCTGTGGACAGGTTGAGGGTCCATTCCTGGTTCCATGTATAGTGATTGCCTGAAGGGAGTCCCAGAAGCTTGGCCAAGTCTGCCTACAAGGTAATGTCAGCACCTCGCACTGCAAAGTGAAAGTCTTGTCTAGTCATGCAAACCAAAGGAAGGAAAGGATGAGGTGAGACATTTGGGGAGATTACTTCTCCCTTTGAGCTTCCCTGGGCAGGTTAAAAAATGCCCACAGATCCACAAGGATAGGGTCAATGAAGCAAGGACCTGAGGAGCCAGAGGTGGATGGTCCTTCTATTCACACTCAAGGGCTTCAGCATGCTAAGCTCATTCAAATGTATAAATTTCAAGGACTGCACTGGTTACTGGAAGCAGAAGCAGTGGCAGGAATGAGGCCCCAAAGAGGCATTTTAGGAGTGTTTTATGGTAGCAATGCCACTTCTCACAGGGGCTGCAAACCAGCCTGCTTTCCATATCACCACATCCTTTTTACATTGCTCTGCTTGTATGAAGGGCCTTCAAATGGAGGTGTTATTGTAAGTGACCCACACTCGCTTCTGCCAGAGTGTAAATAAGTATAATGGACCATCAATCTATGGGCTACAAACTAAACATCTTCACAAAGAAAGGAAAAAAGTGAAAGGGAAGAAAAGCAACATGGTGTAGACAGTTTTCTATCTGCACAGGAGCTGTTTTGGAGCATTTCATTTTCAACATCCTACCTCTTTACATTTTTTGTTTCCCTTGTACAAGGAACAGTTTTCTTCTGTTCTGTTTTTATGCCCATTTACCTTTTTCTTTTTCTGTTTTAACCAGAGGGGCATCAAAAAAAAAACCCAACACCTTTTAAGCATTTGGGTTTAGCATTCATTTGGCTTTTGAAACCGCTGCAGGTTTGAAGATAAAAAAAACACACACAAATATTCAGACCCCTTCTGGCTGGAGCAGGAGGTGAAATAAACCTTTTGGACTATTTTGAGACGAGACAGATTTGCAAAAGCTACAACACAAAACCCATGACAATCAACACAGCGACAGTTCTGCCAGGCTGAAAGGAAGCCCTCCTGCAAATTTCGTTTTAAAACATGCCTCTCCCGAGCACATAAACAGCCCTGCCAAGCAGTTCCAGCTGAGTCACTGTTGCAGCCCAGTCGATAGTCTCCCTGCCCTGCTTCCCCCCACTTCCCACTGCCTCTTAGCAGCAAGCAAAAAGATCAATGCATTCCACCCAGGCTACCAAACACGCTACAAATATTCAGGTTAATGAATAATATTAGATTAAAGTGGGAAATAACACTCCCAATGTTAATCCAGCACAGGTTAGGTTGGTTTTCCTCATTCTCTTCTGAAGTTGAAGAGCAAGCAGAGGAGATGGGACAGTGATAGGTGCAATGGTAGTTTGCTCAGGGTGGTCCCTAGGGCAGCTATAATAAAAGAGCAAATTCACTGAAAGATGTGGAAAAGGATAGGAAAAAAGAGCACCCACACTTTTCAGTGGTGGCACAGCACTGGGGGCACCCATCAGGAGCTTGCCAGTCGATTTACACATTACCATGCACAAACATTTCATGTGCACACAAGAAACTCACACCCCGTGAGTTTATTGCTCTGGAGTGCCCAGTCCTAACACACCTACCTTGTGTTCATCTAAAACTAATAAAAATAAAAGAGAAGGTTTGAGCAATTCAATACAATTCCTGAGGCAGAGAACAGCTGTGTGTTCAGCTCGCAGGGTTTTCATTGCTGGGTAAGGTCATTGGCACACGGTGTCTGGTTTTCTGCCTGGGGCAATGGCCCAGATGTGACACTTCAGAGAGAAGTGAAAATAAACCCATAATGCACTTAAGTCAGCTGTGTGATGCTGTAACTTGGATTGGGAAGATTTGTCTCTAGTAATATCTCTGCAAGAACCACAAAGCCATAGGAAGGCAAGAACAGGCACCATCTCCTGAGACAGGGCACCAAAGGGAATTGTCCACCTGCACCAGTCACCAAGAAGCCCATCATCAGAAGTCTGCAGGGTAGGACAAGTGCTCAGCACAGCAAGGACAGGGATCTGTTAGAACAACTCCAAATGAGGGGCACCAAGATGATCTGAGGACTGGAGCACCTCTTCTACAAGGACAGGCTGAGAGAGTTGGGGTTGTTCAGCCTGGAGAAGAGAAGGCTCTGGAGAAACCTTAGAGCAGCCTCCCAGGACTGAAAGGGGCTCCAGGAAAGCTGGGGAGGGGCTCTGGATCAGGGAGTGCAGGTGTAGGATGAGGGGGAATGGTTAAAAGGTGAAAGAGGGAAGAGTTATATTAGATCTTAGGAAGAAATGTTTTCCTGTGAGGGTGGGGAGGCCCTGGCCCAGGTTGCCCAGAGAAGCTGTGGCTGCCCCATCCCTGGAGGTGTTCAAGGCCAGGTTGGATGGGCTTTGAGCTCCCTGATCCAGTGGGAGGAGGGTGGAACAGGGTGGTCTTTAAGGTCCCTTCCAACACAAACCATTCTATGACTGTTTTTTTTTTCTTCTACCATAGACACTAAAAGTTGTCTAATTTATTTTTCTTAAAATCTTTCTGGGTTTTTTTGTTGTGTGTTTATAAAAAAATGCAGCACAAAATGTCTTTCAAGCTGCTTTTCCTCCTTCCTATTCTTTTTGAATAACTTTCCAAAAGAAATATTTCCAAAAAAATGGATTATTAAAGAAAAAATAAAAGCCTACAGGAGTGTTCAGAAGAAGCAGCTGAAACTATTGTTATAAAAATTTTTGAAAAAACAAATTGGAGTAAGAAGAAAAAGAAAGGGAGTCAGTGAATATTTGTCATTCCCCTCCCCATTCTAAATTGAATTGCTCTTAGGAAATTCTTACTTTTAAAATACTTGACTGTCTTTAACCCATGCATGGCTTTTTCTACAGCGATCCACCCTGCCAACCAATACATCAGAGAACTTACTGCCACGCATTCAAGCATCAGCTCTTGAGATCACATCCACCATTAAGAGGTGTCTTGAGACTCAAACTGCCATGTTTTTAACTCTTCTCTACCATAACTGACTTTCCATTGGGCAACTGGACCGCCTTATCCTACCAAGAATATAAAATCACTTTCCAAAGTCAGCCACCAAGCTCTAGGTGGGGTTTGAACCAGGTTTCCAGAAGAGAAAGATAAGAAAAGTAAAACACAGATGCAGTTAGGAGGAAAGTATCAGTACCTTGTCTCTGTCTTAGAGCAAGATGGTTTGCCATGAAATATGACTGCTTTAAGACACATCATTGCATCATTCAGCAGTGCTTTCAGACTATTGGCCTCACCCATTTATTTTCTCACAGAGACCAGGCTGTAAACCTCTTGGGGGGAAAAAAAGTGAAGCCTGTTCTCCTATCAATTTTGCAGATGTATTTTACCTCCTTTTTTTCCCCTCTAAAATAAATCCACTTAAGCAAATCTTGTACTTGGGTAATTCATGGTGCAAACACGAGTAAAAGAAAACACAAAGCTCTCATTGTGCTGCACATTTTCTAATAACCTTGTATCTTTAAGCCAAAGTGTTAAAGAATTTCATGACTCTTGTAAAAATAATTAAGAGCAAAATTATAACCTTGCTTGCTTCATTAAGAGGAGGGGGGAAAGTTTAAAAATGTAGCTCCTAAGTTGTCAAAAGCAAGTGTGCCAAATGAAAGAAATCTTCCATATGCTGTTATTTTCTTTGGTACATTTCATGATTTTGGTGTTTTACAGCAGAGTTTTCATATGTTTGGGATTGACAGTGGTGCAGCAGGGATGTGTCATTGCCAGCCCAGGCAACAGCCTTGCTTTGCAATATATTCTGGCCCTTTCCTGACTCCAGTGGGATACAAATCTTCACCATCACTCCCACCCAGGCAGCTCCTAAGCTACTGCTGAGCAGGTACAAGAACTTGTGAATCTGACCTGTTCTGCAAATGGACTTGTGCTATGGCACAGGATTTGAGCAGCACAGGGGCTCTGTAAGTGCATCTTGCATGCCCTTAGTGCACTTTAAATATTAAGTAATAAAGATATGTATAAGTAAAGAGCACATCCATAAATAAAGCAAATGTATAACTCAGTGAATTAAGCATAGTTTCATTACTAGCAGCCATTCTCTAACAGAATAACTAAAAGCAGAATTTTTTCCAGACTTTGCTTCTTATTATTAAAATGTTACCAACAATTAATTGCAGAAGATGCATTCCTGAGCTAAGTATTTGAGTATTAATTTTCTGTATGCAGAAATAACCCATGTTGTGACTCAGGGTCTTTCAAGGAACATGACAAAACACACTTGGGTTTCAATGACATTGGCTCAGCTGGCACATATATACATGGAATTTGAGCTTATACAAAGGCATGAGAGCACTAATGTCCTTTTCCTTTCCTAGGAAACCTTTGTGTTCTGCCATGTGCTGGGGTTATTCCTTGAAAAGGGCTTAAGACTTTATCTCCATCCTGCCATATATATAATAGAACACATAAAATAAGTGTGGTTTTCAGTAGGTTTTGAAATCAACTCCCAAAGCCCATTTTACAGAGCATCAGCCTTTACCTGAGTGTTTGGAGGGTGTTGTGGCCGAGTTACACCATGAGGAGGTGGTTGGCATCAGCACAGGTTTTGTTCTGCAGCAAAGCTGATGAGATTTTATGCCACCATATTGCTGTTCCCTGTTAAAAAGGCCAAGCAAACACATCCCCAGCACCTCAAAGAAATTTATTCTTTCAGTGCTGACACATTGGCTGAAGCCAAAGCTTTCATATTTTTACTGCCGCTACCTGTGATCACAAACCCACATTAGCAAAGGTATCTTGGATCAGGGCACAAACACAGCTGTGCAGCTGTAACTTTCATTTACCTCATCTAGTGAGATTTTAGGTTGCAGGAATGGAGAATATTTAGCATTGGAGGGCTCCAATCCCAACGTCAAATACTCCAAGTGATAATACACTCCCATTCACATTCATTCCCATTCACATATGTGGCCTTATCATAGCACTTAAATTTGCAGAACAAGTTCCATCAGTTTCTAATCTGTTGAATAAGTTATTTCAGAATTGTCAAGTAGGTTATTTCTCACTTCTTTCTCTGACTCAAAATTACTTAGGTGGGGGAATGAATTATACAGAAAACTGTCTTTTTAGACCTGACTCAGGAAAAAAGTTAAGAGTTTATTACTCATTGAATTAAAATTTTGAGATTATTTATCACTCAAAGTATTTTTTTGTGATGCAACACTACATTTTAATAGGAAAATGGTCCATTTGGTTACGTCAAAGTAGTGTAATATATTACAAAACAATGGCCATAGACATTTGCATTTGTTATAGTGTGAACTGTCATAATAAATGGAGTTGGCACTTTTTATTTTATCAAAAATAGTGAAGTGATATCAAAACAAAAGTCTAAATGATTTGTTTCAACTATTCCCAGCTGGAACAATCATTGAAACAGATTTCTTCCAGCAAAATATTTTGTTTTGATAAAACCACAATTCTTAGAACACATACTATTTTCTCAAGAGGTTTTTGGTGTCTTCCACTATCTCTAACACTGGTCATAGTCTGAGCTCTGGTTAAAAGACAATGGGGTCAAATCCATAGTTTTAGTAGCTTCCATTTCTATGAGATTGCTATGATCCAGGCTAACAATACCAACACCTCTATAAGGATTCTGCTCCGTGGGTTGGAGACTTTTGAAGAACTCCCTCATGACTTAATTCTTGCAGACCTTATTGTTCTGCCCACTGAAAAATTCTAGTTCATCAAATTAAGGGTGGAACTTCTAGAGCCAGCAATAATCTGGTAGATTAATCTATCATCTCACTTGTTTGAGATGCAACCAGCATCAGGAATGTAAATATGTGCAGCTGTGGAGATGGTTCACCACAGGGAAGTAAGCAGGTAAAGTTCACATTGCTGCAGAAAGCAATCCCCCATCTTCCCACTGTGTTAAAGCTCCAAACCTTGATATTTCAGGTGTGAGAAGCACCAGAAAGGTCTTTTCTTGATTTCCTAGCTTTATTTCAAACCAAAGCCCTCCTTGTTCTGCACAGGAGCCTCCAACGTCTTGCACAGAACTGCACAGACTCCACATTTCTTGGAGTCAACCACCAAGAAGAAATTTAAGTTTCCAGTTAGAGGCCTTTTCTCAAGACATCTCTCACAACCACAGCTATTTAATGCCTGGAAGACAACTGGACTCTACAGTGCAGATGTTTATTCTGGATCTCTTTGGTATCAGCGTACATGGGTTATATGCTTGACTCCCCACTCTGTTTCTTCCATACACCCAAGTAGTCCTGCTTGCACAAAAGTGGCTGCAAAGGTTTAAAATCAGGATGCAAAAGATGATGCCTAGAGCAGCTTCTCTCAGGCAAGTTTTTGCTGCCTTTGTCTTGCCTGGAGCAGCCCCGTGCTGTGCTGAGTGGACTCACTGGGGTCACACTGCAATTACACAACATTAACAGGTTGCTGCCACTGCAGCCAAGCACTGCTGGACCAGCTCTAAGCCAGTGCCACTTTACACTTCATCAGTTAATGTTTACACAGCAGTGCAGAGGAGCTGAGCACGATGCCTCTGCTAAGCAGGGTTAAGAATCACTAAAATTCACACCTTAAGCAATACACTGTGACTCACTGTCTGACCCATCTGCTGTTTGCTTTGTTAACATGGAACAAGAACAGAGGGGGTATTCACTTCCCTTCCCCTCTCCTCCTCAATATCACTGTTAAACACAGGGACACTGGCAAAATCCAGAAGGTAGAAAAATAAGTAGTATCCACACACCTTCAAGGCTACAGAGTGCTGCTGCTTAACTTCCCAAGCAGTCTGTGTCTCCACGCCTCTAGAGCTGTTTGTTCTAAGCAAGAGTGAGGGGAAGCTGTCAGGGGAAAATGGCCTTTGTGGTAAAACCTTCTCAGTATTTGCTGTTAAAACCTCATCTGCAGACCTAAAGCCTGTGGATGAAGGGCATGAACACATGCATCTGTTTTGCCTGGACCCACTAGAGAGTCAGCAGTGAGAAGGCTGTTAAAGCCACATTTCACCTCAGTTAGAGAGCTGCTACTCCCAGGTGGTGTTGTGCATCCAGCACATACAGCAAGCCCCGCCTGGGTGCAGCTCACACTGCTGAGACAATAACCCCAGGGTCTTTTGCTCCATCCCATAGTGCCTACATCTGTGCCTCACCTCCAGTTTTTATCTGGAGGATTCTTCTCCTCTGTCCCAGTCACTGCTCTGCCCCGTGGGCTGCACAGCACAGAGCACCGACCACCAGGGCTCTGCAGGGCAGGCAGAGCCCCCAGGTGTCCCCATGGCACATGTTACCTCCACGCTGCTCCAAGGGGAGAGCCAATACAGACCTCCCTGACAAAAAGATGGAGCAATGGAGTGTTTTATGGCTCTCCTGCAGCCTTCATCTCACAGAAGTGGCCTTTTACCTCGGGCTGTAGCAGCTCTTGGATTTAGACTCAGAGGTCTGCGAGCTCAGTCCCTGGCACTGATGACTCACACAGAGCCACCAGGTTATAAATCCTGATGAACTTTTGAACACAGAGCTGTTTGTAAACTGCAAAGCAGCTCAGATGGCCTGGGGCTCTCACCAGAAAACGTGGGTGGCTCCTTTGAAGTGTGGCAGCACCAGAACCAGAGGAGTCCTCAGAAACTGAGAATGCACTTCTATATTTCTCCTGCAGCAACACCAAGCGATGCTTTACCCTGTGCACAAACCAGAACCAATCCCTCTGCTTACCTCTACCTGCACCATTGCCCTAGAGATGGTCCCTGCAACAAATAGAACAAACATTACACTTGAACAAGAACAAAGACAGCCAAGACACCATGGAAGAATATCAGAAAGTGAGGTAAAAGAGTGAAAAAAAGAGGAGGAGGAGACTGGAAATGAATGCTTCTCTTGTCTCTGTGTCCCCATGGTGATGTGAAAAGTTATTAAACACCACAACAGACTTGCACAGTAAACAGGCCCAGCTAATAGGACAAAGGCACTGGCACTTTATCTCTTGCCTCTCTTTGGATTCAGAGCAATGAAGGTTACACATCCTCACAGCACCTTCCTGTGTTTTTAATATTCTCCCATCAGCAAGATAAAATGCCCCTCACTCCTTTCCTTGAAAATTTCTTGTTGGAAGAAAAACACAGAAAACAACCCCAAAACCTTGTTCTCACTGCATGGGGATTTTTAAAGCCAGAGTTTTTTTTCCTTTCCTGCCTCTCCCCAACATGAGAAGATTGGCTGCGAAACAAACTGTTTCCCTGTGTGTCCTTGGCCTGGACTCCCTGGAAAAAGCCAACAGAAGAGGAGCATGGTTCAACAGGAGAAAAACTGCTCTGAAAACCTGCAAAGTGATTCCAGGGCCTTCTGAGAACGATGGTGGAAGACAGGAGCAGAGTAAGGAGGGGGATTAGATAGAAAAAGGCTTCACCATAGAATGTTGTTGTTGTAATTAATGACAATAATGATTATTTTATTAGACACATCTAAGCAATCACATGTGAACATCCACTGTGCTACATACTGTGCAAAATTCACTCAGCATCTAAATAGATCAGAAATCCATTTAGAGGAATAAACAAGTAAACATCCACTGAGAGGGAAGAGTCCTGTTGGGAACTTGACAGAAAGAGCTGGAGAACCCAAGTCCAGCAGCACAGACCTCTGGCATCAGGATCTTGAACACTTCTTTCTGTGAGAGAAAAAGTGTATAAATCTCCCCCAAATGCTTCAGAAACAGAACATAAAGTCATTTCCTCCTGCAATACTCCAGAAGACTCACACTCAGGTGAGCCCCAGTCGACTTGTGCCCTTACTTTTTTTTTATATATCTCCTATGTAAGCTACTACACTCTTAACATAGATTTATTTTGTGTAATTCCTTGTTTTTTCCATTTTTACTGGCAGAAAGCCACCTCTAACATTGTTCCTGGTGAATGGACCTTTAAAATATGAGGGAATATTTTTTTAATCACCACACTACGAAGCAGGCTGGATTAGATCAAATTGTGAAAGGCTTGTTCACAGATGACTAAAAACTGGAATCACTTATGAAATTCCTTTTTGCCTTGAAAGTGGGGTTTGTCCCATGTATAAAAGCAGGGATGTCTTACCCCAAAGTGCAGATGCTGCTAACAGCACTTCGGCACTCATTACTCTCCCTGTCCTTGAGTACTGAAATTGTCCAGCTGAGCTGACTGGCCAGTGGACAAAGTCTAAAGACAACCTTTGAGAGCTGCCACCTGCCTATTCTGCAGCACACCTGAGCACTGCAGCCTTCAGGGAACAGGAGAGACCCACGAAGTGGATATTTTAAACCTCATTCTCTCTCACTATTTGTTTTAATATTGCTTTTTAAGCCAATTTTGTCAGCAGAGAAATAATTTTATCTCCAAGGATGTACATCAGCTATGCCTTCGACATAACTGTCCCTCAGCTGCCCAGAAAGCTGACTCTGAGCGAGTTCTGCTTCCATTCCCCACCAAGGACAACGGAGGTTTAGAAGATGCTGATGGTCCTTGACCAGCAGCATCAAGACACTAAATTATGCTGACATGGCCCATAAATTGCTAAATGAGGGACTCCCAGACAGCGATGTGGCGTGAGCCGAATGACTACAAGGGCTGCCCATTTGCTGGGATGGAGGCTGGAAAACTCAGCAGCCAACAAATGCACTGAGTACTGCACTGAGCCATCCCTGTGCCAGGAGGGGAAATGCTCTTTACCACAGGGCTTTGTCACTGCTGTGGAAATGTCCCCGTTGGGTGGGACTTAGGAGGCTTTGTTCTGTTTTGACAGTAATGCTGGCTGTTATTTACATATGCTGGGTAAAGGACAACTCTCTGGGTAGATCTAGACAGAGACAGTCTCCACCTCTAAAAATAGAATGAAATGACTAAAGAGGGAGGAAAGCCTTTAATCTGTTCAAGATTGTGCCACCTGCCCACTAGCAGGCTGGAAAACCTTATTTGGATATTTCTATTTTATTTGGATTTATACATAAGTTGATAAAGGACCTGAGGCAGCATGGGTAACACTTCCCAGCATGAAAGGGAATGGGAACATGCTCTTAATTTCCAGGAGGACACCTTCTGGGCCTTGCACATGGAGATGAGACAGAACCCACCTTAGCTAAAATCCCAGTGACTGGAGTAAAACCAATGGAATTCAGAGCCCAGACAGGTATAATGCAAGCTGTGAACCAAGCAGTTCTAGCTGGGAGTTACCCATAATTACAGAACTTCTGGGGCTGTGTGAGTAATAGGCCACTAATGACCTTGATGAATTTTGTCCTTAATTGATATCAGGAAAGTAAAGCTAAATGTTAAGGTGACACAGACAAACGGGCTCTGCTTGCTATAAAAGCAAGCTGTGCTCTGAGAATGGCATGGCAAGAACCTTTTCTCTTCAAGGAAAGTTACTTTTCCTAAAGTTACTTTCAAATAAAGCAAAGCACAGCATCTTCCATCCTTTCAGGAAAACATCAGGGTCTGATCTTTTGATGAAGCAATACAGAAGGATTTTGCTATCCCAGGGGTTTAAAGCATGTGTAGCTGATCAGATGACTGAGAGTTTCAGTGATGTCATAGGGAAACATAAATCACTATTTATACCCAATAATTCATTAATACTTCACACGATGCACAGCACTTTCTGACAGCTAAGAAACTGCTAAGAAATCAAGTGAGTCAAGCTATTTTCACAATGTCTTATTTGCTCTGTCCTGGCTAGAGAACACCCTGGAGAGACAGAAGATAAATTTTGTGCTCTATGCCCTATCCAGTTACTGCTTATAACAGTCACACCTCCCAGGCCCTGCTCAGGATTGAGCTGAGACTTTATTTCTTAATAAAACAAATGTTATAAACAGCTCCATTGTCAGGATTTCACAATCAAAGATGTAAGGATGGGAGGTGGGGGAAGACCCTAAGACATAAGCAAAGAAATCACATTTGCTTTCTCCCTGCCGGGTTTGCAGAAAAAGTTCCTATGCTTTACCCAAATTTTAGGCTGGTAAATGATCCTTTGACAACCAACATAGGTGTGAAAGTAGAATAAGCAACCTCAGTGACAGCCAAGTTATGCTTCCTCCATCTGAGATATGGAAAATTCAGATTATCTCTACTGCTTTCTTGTATGGGATTTTGTTTTGTAGTGTTTAAACTGAAGCAGATAATTCCCCTCTTTCTCCCCCTCCCCACCAAGATTGAAAATGGTATGGGAAAGATGTCCAGATAGCTGATAGGGTCTGGCATCATTTACTCTGGATATAGAGTGTGAGGAGGAATAAAAATGCAGACTCAACAGTTTCAGAAAAGTACCAGCACAGCAAGAAAGGCAAGTGGACAGATTGCTTGGATAGACTCCTTTTTAGTAACAAGATCTATAGCAGCACAGGTTTTCTGTTTGTTGTATGATTTTAAGAAGGATGTATTTTTACTACAGGATTAAATAAAGGAATATTTTGCTTTCCCTAATTCCCCATTCCCCTGTATCTGCAGAGGTTTGTGTTAGGTTTGAGTAGAAGGAGAAAGATTATTTTTATGCTCCAATTTCAAAAAGCAGCTTTCAGTTTGGAAACAGCTGCTAATAACTTCAAGACCTGTGTGGGAAGAAGATTTTTACTCTTGGAGGAAGGAGCTAATCTGGGTCTCCAAACTACTGGCTCCATTTCACCCCACCACACATTTCCTACACAACCTTGAATAAGTCTTAATTTGAGTGTTAATTTCTCCACCTGTGAAACCCAGATGATGATCAGATTACCTGCCTTTCACTGCTGTTTGCTCATACAGACACAAATTGCCATGCTGGACTGCAGCTGCTCTGCCCAGCCTGGCCTCTCACTTCTTGGCAGCAACAACCCTCAAAATGCCAAGGGCCTCATCCAGAGCAAATGTCCAAAAAACCTGCTCAAGGTGGATGTGTCCTCCCTGCTGGGTCCTGGGCCAGGTTGTATCACCCACAGAAATTTTACATCTTGGTTTTTTTTCAACCTGTGAAATGTACTGCTGAACCTTTTCTTTATTCATGGGAAGACCTAGCCTTGCTAGGAGTCCAAATGCCTGATGGCTTGACCTGGACAGTGTTGTTTTCTGCTCATGTGTTGAAGTATTGCAGGATTTCACACAGAAACAAGGAGGCTGGACCCATCTCAAATGCTCAGGTATAAAGACAGTTCAAAACAGCAGCACTCTATTAAAACCACACATTTTTTACTCTTCCATTTCAGTTACTCCCCCAAATATCATGTGGAAAGCAATTTAAGTTTGCTCATTGGTGGGGTAGGAGAAAAAGAAAAGGGAAAGAAAACAGCAACGACGTAATCATGGAAATAGAGAACAGTTTGGGTTGGAAGGGACTTCAAAGCCCATCCAGTCCCAGCTCCCCTCCATGGGCAGGGACACCTCCCACTGGATCAGGGGGCTCAAAGCCCCATCCAACCTGGCCTTGAACACCTCCAGGGATGGGGCAGCCACAGCTTCTCTGGGCAACCTGTGCCAAGGTCTCCCCACCCTCACAGTGAAACATTTCTTCCTAAAATCTCATCTGTGTCTCCCCTGTTTCAGATTAAAACCTCTCCCTCATCCTGTCCCTGTACTCCCTGATCAAGAGCCCCTCCCCAGCTTTCCTGTAACCCTTCCAGTACTGGGAGGCTGCTCAAAGGTCTCCCCAGAGCCTTCTCTTCTCCAGGCTAAACAACCCCAACTCTCTCAGCCTGTCCTCACAACAGAGGTGCTGCAGCCCTCAGATCATCTTTGTGGCCTCCTCTGGACGCGTTCCCACAGATCCATGTCCTCCAGAACCAAATACAGCATTCCAGGAGAGGTCTCCTCAGAGCAGAGGAGCAGAATCCTCGACCTGCTGGTCACACTTCTCCCACAGCCCAGGATATGGTTATATCCATCCTATCTCAGGGTGTGTGACTGAGTATGAGGTAGAAAAGTTTTGCTGAGTTGTTAGTAACAAGTCCTGTGCTCAGCCTGCCCTTCGAGTACCACATACAAAAGCAGAATATTTCATCTTTCACAACCATGGACAACAGGCATGATCTCAAATAACAACTGTCCTTCCTTTTATGCATCCCTTATAATAATCTGATTTATCCCAGACAGCTTTTTCCGTAGGATGTATCTCATGCTGACTCCCACATTCCTTTGAAGGAAAAAAAAACCCCATATTGCACCTGTTATGAAATACTCCTTTGATCTAAGGGAAATCATGAGCAATTTGTGTATGACATTTACTAACTAATGTGCTGAGGGAATATTATTCCTAGAAAAACACTGTTTTCTGGTAGTTTCAATATACTGAATAATGCTACAGCAGCAATGATTCATCTGGAAAAGGTAACTGTTTCAGCATGATGAGCAATATTAATAACAACATATTATACACAGTGCTTCTCAAGCAGACATCCTAAAGCCCACTGCAAACATTTTATATAAGGACACTTCAGTCATTCAGTGAATTGCAGGCACCTGTGAGTGAAAACAGGAACCCCATTTCTGTACCAGTCACAATACATAGAACACAGGAAAAGGGAAGTGTGATTTGAGTTGAAATACTAATCAAAGCGGGAGAAATTAATAAAACAAATGGCCCAAGCTGAAATCTGACATTGAATATAATGCTCCCACAACCTTAAAAAAAGAACATGCATTGGATCATTAATCATGCAAAGTGGTCAGCATAGAGTTTGTCAAGGCAGAGCAGAAACAGGGCTGAAGAGTGATTAATGCAAAGAGAATTTTCTATGAAGCTGCTGGACACAGACTGTCCTTGCTCTCCTGGCTCCCAGGATGGCTCTCATGACCTGCTGTGCGTGAGTCACTACAGCTCCCCAAGCCCTGGCTGGGACCCACAGCCACACAACAGGCTCAAAATCACCTTACATCAGTCAGCATCTCAGCTGAACTGACTTTAACCCCTACCATGCACTCACACAGTCAACAAATACTACCCCAAGAGGGGGAAAAAATACCCCAAGCCATGTATTTCCCCCTCTCCTGCCTGCAGTCCTCTTTGAAACCCTCTCCTAAATGCTGACCCTTGCTCTGAGAGCTGACAATGAGACATTCTGTGGGGTCTGCCAGAAATATAAATGCAATGTAATTTTTAATTATCACTTGTTTATAATATAAGTTGTCTAAATTATCCATAGTGACATTACTACTGGCGTATAAGACATTTCAAGCTCACTAGCAACTGTAGAACAATACCAAAACACCCAATAAAAATCTGTTGAAATTTGAGCCAACACATGAATTTATTAACCTGTTGTGTAGAGATAAAAATATAGACACAATCCTTGCCTACAATAATGATTTAAGCTTTGATTCAGTAAAGTGCTAAATCAAATGCTTAACATTCAGACAAGCACTGATGCCCTTCCCTTGGGGTCTGGCCACACAACAACTTCCCCCCCCCATTTCTTTCTGCCCCCAAACTTTGCAAAGCCACAAATCCTGTTCTCCCATGTTTGTAATCCTTCTGAATTCAGTGGCTGCTTTTTCACTAATTGGATAAACCACCCCAGAGATCAATTCAGCTCATTTTGGAATAAGGTGGTGCAAGCAGCAGTATTCACACCAATTCACACTTCCACAGATATATCAGGTTTAGACAGCATCCAAAGTCCTCCTTCCTTTCCAGGGTGACCTCTGTAGCCCTGGGGCAACATCAAGTAGGCTTCTGTGCTTTATACAGATCATAACCAACACTATCAGATCACCACGTTTCCTCAGGGAATATACTCAGAGCCAGAGACCTTTCTTGATTTTACAGTGAAATCATAGAATCACTCAAGTTGGAAGGGACCCAAAAGGACCATCGAGTCCAACTCCTGACCCTGCACAGGCCACTCCCAACATTCACACCTTGTGACTGAGGGCATTGTCCAAATGCTTCTGGAATGCTGGCAGAGTGGGTGCTGTGACTGCTTCCCTGGGGAGCTGTTCCAGGGCTCCACCATCCTCTGGGGGAAGAACATCTTCCTGATATCCAATCTAACCTTCCCCTGGCACATCTTCCTGCCATTCCCTCCAGTCCTATCACAGGTCACAAGAGAAGAGCTCAGCACCTGTTTCACCTCCCTCCCTTGTGAGAAGGCAGTGAACACACGTTCCTGCTTTGTGCACCATGGTAAGCTGTAAGTTTCAATAAGTGACAGAAAATTCAGGTCTAGGGAGAGAAGAGATGAAGTCTGTGCTGTGGGAGAGTCACTTATTTCACCTTACTCTGTACAACAGGGCAGTAGCAACTCCTCTCTCGTGTTGGCTTTTAGAAAATACATAAAAATTCAAGTTTATTAGTTGCTGAGTGCAACAATCACATCTTTGAAGATGCACAACACCAAATATAATGGTATCTACACTCCTGATCTTCAGCTGCTAACACAATGCTGCCCTGGTAACGACCCCAGACATCTCACACCACATTCTATTTATCCAACCTAAAGGCAAATTTGGCAGGCCCAGGATGCTTTAAAGAGACTGTTAGGCTGGTTTTACTCCCTCACTCAAGGTTCACTAAAATCTTATTTGCTTTTGGTTCTGCACTAGGAGCCCCCAGTCTGTTCTCCCATTCCTTACCCCTCAAGGAGCTGCTCACTCTGCATGCTGAGTGTTGTTTCCCTTCTCCGGGCCGCTGTACCCTCCGAGGAGTTGTTAAGCTGAACATGTGTTGTAGTTCTACTTCTGTATGTTAATTGATACACTCTTTAATTTTACTTTTGCATATTATTTGAATTTGTTTCATTGTAAATTAGATTCTAAAGAGCCCCTCTAAACAATTGCTGCTTGCTTGCAGTTCTCTCAAACAAGCAAAAACCTCCTTCAGAGGAAATGCTGATGAAATTCAGCCTTGCTTCTGAATCACTGATGCAATGCAAAAAATCCCACCTTTACGAACAAAGAGGAGAGGGGGAGCCTCCATTAATAGAAATGTCTAATTTCCACTGACATTTACAGGGGTTATGATAGCTTCATGGAAGCAAAATATAACTCAGAGGATTATACTTTAAGTATCTGTACAACTCCACCTGATGTTTTCTAGTGCTTAAACATTTATAAAAGGCAGTTTTCTTAATACTAAAAATGAACTCAGGGGAAAGTGGGAAATTATTCAAAAAGATTTGCTTTTAAATTTATTTCTTCACACTGATTCATAAGAGGAATGCTAAAAATACACAGGATTAGTTGTCCAAACTAGTATTTTACTTTATTACCTGCCAGCCTTCATTTCTCCAAATATCTTAAACTTGGAATTTGTAAAAGATAAATACAGGATTAGTTGAAATTAAAGATCTACATTGTGAATTGTGGCAGCAACACACAAAAAAAGTAAAATTAACTGTTTCAAGAGGCAGTATTCCTATAAAATAGTCTTGGACCAAAGCACCTACTGTCAGATCTATGGTACAGTGCAAGCTGCATGCCAGGCTGGAATACAAAGCCATCTTTTGAGGTAGGCTGAAGCTGGTGCCTTGACACAAATCACCTTTAACCCCTCAAAACCACAATGCACAGACACTTGATACACGAAGTCACAGCCTGGGCACATTCTGGATAACAGATAAATTTAATTTGAATAAGAGAGCAGGGGAGAAAACAGCTCAAAACGGAACACATGAAGAATATTTCCAAATAAACTTTCCTATCAGATTCACAACAATATTAAACATGTAAAAGCATGAAGCTTCCCTCAAAACGTGCCCTTCCCTTCCCTAATGGATCCTGTGCACTCTGCAGGGAGCAGTGGTAGAGGCAAGCTCTAGCCAAAAGGGCTGCCTTCCAGCAGACCTGGCAAAGGCACTGATTTACTCTGACAAGTACTAAAATAAAAATGGGGAAAGAACAAATTTGCAATTAGCAGTTATTTTCCTTCCCTTCTCTGCTGTATCATTCTCTTGCATTGCTGTATTCAAGCTTTCAGACAATGGAGATGGGGAAATTGTCCTCAGTTCTAGTCCTTACGCTTAGGTTTCTGCTTTAATTTTATTTTAAAGTTCAGTGGAAATCGAAGTCACTGGAGCTTGAAGGAGATGAGGTTAAACTAGAAAACATTTTGAAATCTAACAAACAAGAACTTGTCTGGGTACTGAAGTGTTTTATCAGCTTCACATACCAAGTCCTCCATGAAGCCAGCTGTGAACTGTTTCACTTGCTTTATTCTAGTTTAAGATCCACCAGACAGCCCAATGCTTTGACTCCCAATAAGAGACATGCTAGAGAAACTCTTAAAATACTCTATATATGTACTGGTTGTAGTGAATTCAAGAAAAGGGCAATTGGGTGAGCAGTTATTGAACTCAATTTGTGTTTGAAAGCAGTTCTTTCCAATAAGCTAGAGGGTTTGGCTTGCTTCTGTGCAGTGAGCCACAGTAAAACCGAGCCTGGGAGCAGGTCAGGCTGGGTTTCAGTCCGAGAGCGAAGAACTCGCGTCTTCTGGTGCCCATCGATGGGTTCCATTGTTTGCAGATGCAATTAGACTTTACAGTGTCACAGTCTGTAGGCAGCCAACTAAGCCCTATAAATCTGACTTAAGTCTTTAGCTCCTTTTCCATCTTCAGGTCTTGTTCTCCCTCAGATGGAAGAGCAACTCGAACGATTCCCAGCATCCATCTCATTAAGTGATAACGGCTTTTCCTCAGCCATTTTTGCCCTGATCTCCTTTTTCTCTTACTCCATTTGTAAAAAATATTATGGTTGGACAGACTTGGATTTGCAACATCTCAAAGCTGCAAAGGACAAAGTAGTAAGTGAAGATCTTATATACTGCAGCACCATGTTTTCTCTGTATAAATATTGGATTATCACAATAAAAGACTCTCTGGGATTCAGCAGCCGCGCTGACTAGAGCTGAGGACAGAAAAAGGGATGACAAAGCAAACAAGTGTAGAAACTCTTCTAGAGCTGTGCTTACTAACCAAGCCTGCTTCCCCTCAGAGGCAGCTGACCCAATAGATTTCCTTTGCTTTTCACCTCCAAGATCAATAGGCAAGCTCTAACTAGGTCACAAATGAGATAACCTGGGGAAAAAAAACCTGCTTTCTAAGGGATATTTTCTCCTCAGCAAATAACTGGCAATTTCTTTGCCAACAAACCTGAAGAGGGCAAGAAGCAGCATCACAGGTTGATCAGTCATTTTGACTCTAAGGAATGCAAAACTAGATTTATTTTCTTTTAGTTATACTTCCCCCTAAATCTATGTTTAAGTGACCATTGGGAACAAACCCCAAATAATTTTTATCCTGCTGAACTTCAAATCAGACACAAACTTCCTCTTCAAGAGGCGTACATGGCAGCAACAAAAGTGTTCTTCTGAGGTCTCTAGGCAAGGATTTTTGCCAGCATCCTTAGGTCCTCCACAGCACACAATCATTTCTACATCCCTTTCCTCTTTTTATTATCAGTAGAGGCAGACAGACTACTGACTTTCTCCAGGTGTTCATACATAAATAGAACAAGAACCTTCTGTGGGGTAAGGGAGGTAGCTGCAAGTGTGGCGAGATAAGAGTTTCATTCTCCCTGGGTAACATTTTCTGTTCTGGCTTTCTCTCCATTTTTATTCATGCAAAACAATTCTGCTATTTGATAAGCAGGTTCTCTAATACCATGTTCCATAGCCATGCTTTTTTTACAAAGTCAATACATCACAAATTAATTCTTCCCCATGGATGCCACAAATACCCTAATTAAGCCATTTTTGTCTAGCCCTTCATTAACTTCTCACAGGTCTCAAGACAAATCTACTGAAACTGCAGACAGGTTCCTCTGAAAAATTCTTGGTAGCGTGATGGATACGATGAAATGACCCAAGAAAAAGCCTTCTTGCTTTTGCTCTGCCACATGATACTGCTTAATGTGGTGACACAAGCTCCAAACCCTAGAGTTTAACCCTGAAACACACTCATCTTGTGATGGATCTGCACATGCTGCTGCTTGTCTCTATGCCACCTCTACCTTCCAATCATGTTGGGTTGCAGGACAATTCCATCTGGATGGGGCACTAAGCAGAAGCCCTTCCATTAATTTTGAAGGATGCATTCCTATCTTCAGCTATGAATAAAACAGATCAATGACACCAACGTGTTTTATTGGGCCTCCTGTGCAATGAATTGGTGGTGAGACAGCCAGGGAGATGGAGTCGACATGCAGATGAGATTTGTAAGTGAGGACATATTGATTATTTCCATCTCAGTTCAGGCAGTAATTCCACACAACGCCTCTTCCCCTGTTTCAGCTCATTATTTATACCATAAAAACACTATCTCAATGATAATAACAGGCTTCATTTACAAGCCAGAGCATAAAGCATCGATGCTTAAGATTTCAGGAAGTGGGTTAAAGGAAGTAAGAGAGATTTAACAAGTCCTGGAGATGCACAAAACTGCTGAGGCTGATCTTGTGGCTTTTTATGCCCTCAGAAAGGAAGATTGAAAGCAGGTGTTAGATTACCAGGCTTTTTATTAATAACTCAAGGCTTGTATGAGGGCTGATTGATAGCCCAGTCAGCACTTTTCCAGTGAATAAAGCTCTCCTGACTTTGCACCATCAGTGGGCTGTCTTTTCTCAAAGAGAAAGCATCAGACATGCTCCTGATCTCTCAAAGGCAGATCCAGTGCCAACAGAAGACTCCCCAGGAGACTCTTCACTAGAGAAGATCCCATGTGATCTCTACAACACAGTTATTGTTTATGGCTGTGTTACATCTCCAGAGCCTTTTTTCATTCATTAGAATTATCACCAGTGAGGTCCTGGCCAGAATGACTTATCCAGCACAGCCTCATCCTCCAGACCACCCTAGGAGATTCCTCCACCACAATGAGCCCATGATAACACCTATGCTTCATCTTACATAAGAATACCTCACTCCATCCTTCCACACATGAAATAAAAGAGAATTTTAGGGGATACAATTATTTATTCTATTTTTTTAGCACATCTGTCCTTTGCAGCTATGTTAAAACATCAATAGCATCAACCACAGCCTGCTTCTGAAATAGCCAAAGGGCAGCTGTAGTTAACAGCTGTAGAAAGAGCCTCGTGCCTTCAGTTCTTTCCCTTAATTGCTAGGAAATGGTCCTTGAGCATTAAAACACATCTGATACTTCCGTGTTTAAATCTCTATAGAGCTATCTTGAGCAGCAAGAGAATAGAGCTGGGTACCCAGCCAGACAGCCCCAAAGCCTTTGTTAAGCTGCAGTTAAGGTTGTGAATATGTCAGATAAGTCAAGAGAAAAGGAACAGCAGGAAATACTCTTAAGGCAGCAAGAAATAGTTCACTAAACCAAGGTCTATTAAAACACAGAAACAGAGTTAAGATGTTCCAAACACTTCAGCTGGTGCCATCTCCACACCCAGGCAAAACATTTTATAAATGTTGTAGTGCAGCACAGAAGTTCTAGTGCTCTGCAGAGCATGGAGGTCTGCTCATCTGTGCTGCTTCAGACATGAGCCTTTAAGTGTTTAATGAACCTAGATAAGAGCAACAGGGCTAAAATATTTATAGATACAGGAATGAGTAGGCTGAGCACACATGAGCGATTAGAACAATACTAAAATACATTATTTGCAGAAAGTAACTGCCCAAGTTCTCCTAAACTCCAAGACAAAGCATAATATCTAGCAGCATCAGCACATTGCTGAACATTATGTGTATGTGTCCAAATTATTGACAGATTTATGTTTCTGATAGGACTTTACAAAGTCATCTTGTATCATGCAGCAAGGGATGCCTTTTTAACCTGGTGATTTCTAATTAGGAGAGCCAAGGGAGTCTCTAGATGCTCTAGGAACTCCAAGTTGTCCTTACACCTGACTCTAGGGCTAAGATTCTGCTCAGATGTTTTTGAAAACTTTACCAACCACTGTACTCCCTGCACAACCCAGGGAAATGCAGCAGGGGAGGAAGATTTCTTCTTAAAAATATTTAGAGCAACATGGGAGAAACTATGCTAAAGCACATGGAAAATGAGGTGACTGGTGACAGCCAGCTTGGCTTTCACAAGGGCAAATCATGCCTGACAAATTTGTGGCCTTCCATAATGAGATTATAGCATTGGTGGATGAGGGAAGGGCAACGGAACATCATCTACTTGACTTGTGCAAAGCATTTGACACTGTCCTACGTGACATCCTTGTCTCCAAATTTGCATGTGGATTTGACAAATGGACTGCTCTGTAGATAAGAAATAGGTTGGATGGTCACACTTAGAGTTGCAATCAACAGCTCCATGTCCAAGTGGAGAACGGTGGCATTGAAACTTTCACCACAGAGCAGTGGGACCATCCAGGGGGACCTTGGCAGGTTTGAGAGGTGAGCCTGTGTTTAACAGATGGGATTGTTCATCTGGGAGAAGAGAAGGCTCTGGAGAGACTACATAGCAGCCTTCCAGCACCTAAAGGGATCCTACAAGAAAGCTGGAGAAGAACACTTTACAAGGGCATGCAGTGATAGGACAAGTTTTAAACTGGAAGAGGGTAGAGTTACATTAGATACAAGGAAGAAATTCTTCACTCTGAGGGTGAGGAGGCCCTGGCACAGGTTGCCCAGAGCAGAGGTGCTCAAGGCCAGGTCAGATGGGGCTTTGAGCCCCTTGATCCAGTGGGAGGTGTCCCTGCCCATGGAACTTGTTTAGGAACCAGAGATGAGTCCAGTGTCAGGTACTCAGGAGGCAACTCTCACATCTCCCCAGAATTAGGAAAATAAGTGAAAATATATTATTGATGAAGCCATGCAGAAACCACAGCAGGCTGTAAATATGGGTGATCTTATTTAAAACCTCGACAAAGATAAGGGATATGAGAAAGGAAACTGAGAAATGTTAGGTTTTATGGTGCCTGTGCTGGTCTCTGGGGGACACAACCTTGCCTTTTCCAAGTCCAAAGTTAATAGGAAACAAAGGCTCACAACATCTTTGCCCTTCTCTGGACTCTAAAACACCTCAGGTCAACAAGGCTCTTTGGGACATGTCACCAACCACACTGCTAGGCAGGATGCTGTAATTATTCAGCTTCTGTGAATTTTTAAATATGAAACCTGTGTGCATGTTATTACAGCACATCAGCTGGAAATCTGCCACCTACAAAGGCCAAGCACAGCTACGAGCTGAATTATGAGAGTAAGAGCAACAGAAAGGAGCACCTCCCTGTCAGCTTCTTCACTTACTGCAAGCTTATGCAAATTGACCAAATAAAAGGCAGCAGTACTGACCCCAGTCACACAATAAATCCATCTTCTAAAGGAAAGAGGGGGAGGGAAGGATCTGGACTAGGAAGGTGCTCAGTTTAAAGTACAGCACGCCTCCAAAATCCTTCTTCTATCCACACCAAGGTTTTCTGATTCATTAAACTGCCCAACCTGCATCATGTTTAACTTTTGTGAACTTCACTGCAATCAGTGGTGAGAGGGAAAACAACTCTGGGGGAAAGCACAGAGTCAGCAGAAAGCATAAAGCTTTTGCAGCTCTGCCAACTGATATTCCTTTCTCCAAGGGAGGAGCCAGGAGAGATGAGACTCACAAAATGAAAATGAGAGGAAAGGAGAGAAACAGAAATAGGGGCATAACAATATGACCATTCACCCTTCTGAGCCACTCTCCACTAGACCACACTGCTTCTGCCATGCTATCCCAATTCCCTGCCCATCCACAAACACAGGAGGCACAGAGATCTTCCCTGCCTGTGAACAGAAATGTGATGTCCAAAAAGGTTTCAGAGGAGAAAAGTGGCAATTGTGATTTTTGATGTAGTTTATGACATCTTTGCTACCTTTCAGCAACTGCCAAAGTGCAACTTCTCCAGTAATTCCTAGTCTGCCTTTTTGATTAGGCTGTGTTTAACCACTGTCAAGGACACAGAGGCCTTGGGATGGGTGGCTTTGTGTGCTGCAGCATACAGTTGATTATGATTAATACACATCTAACTACACAAGCAACACAAGTGATCCTTTTTGGTTTCTTCTGTTCCATACCACGAGCTGCCTGCTGCTTTAAGAAAGAAAGTTGTATTGTTCTTTTCACCTTTAACACTTCTGTAGCAGCAACTTCTCCTTCATCCTACCCTTCCCTTTTGAAAACAAAACTGTGAGCCAGTCTTATATAAGAGCTACAGAAAAGGAACCACTGATCTCAGCTAAATCACTGAATTAAATCTAAATACTCAGTTTGCAAAGCAGGCAGCAAACCCACCCTGCTCCTCTATTCGTGAAGGGATTCCATGGAGTGACAGCTAGCACAATATTTGCAGTCTGCTTTGTTGTTACCTGCTGGCACATCCAGTCTGAATTAGACAAGTACAAGTCAGCACATTAGCTGCAACAGTGCTTCTTTTATTTAGGTTCTTACTCCTGCAATCACAGCACAGCACCACAAACTCCTGGGTGTAAAAGTATCCTGCACCGCTTCCACCAGGTTCAGTCAGTTTGGGATTGCTCTGATTAACCTGTGCGCAGCCACCTTCATTTCCACACCCTCTAAACAAGAAACAGAGGTCACTCAGCACTGGGCTTTGGTTTCCTGCATTTGAAGGGACAGATGATTAACTTCATCACTGCATAGTATTTCTTTTGCATAATGCTTGTGATTACCTCTACTCGTAATTACCCTCACACAAAGCACCACATGTGGACACTTCCCTTAAAATGAAAGCCCTGGGCACATGGGCTGCTTCCCAAATCAAGATATGGGGCTTTCTGAAGAATGAAAAGGTCCAGTCTACATCCTACTTGCACACAAGTCTCCAAGGTGTGTATGGGATTAACAATCCTCCAAGAGGCTTGGGCTCGTGTGCAATAAACCTGAACATTTTGGTAAATACCAGTAAATTTTGACTTCCCAGTCACCACAGACTTCAACACTTGCCAGTTCCTCCTTTTTTTTTGCATGAAATACTCATATCTAAACTGTTATGCAGTCTGGCCCTTATCACCAAGGAGGAAAGGAAGCCTCATATCTGTAGCCTGCTGGGCTTCGTACACCTCTGCTCCTGAAAGCACAGCAAACTTTTCTTCCCCTTATTTCTATGCAGCAGTGTCAAAGGGGCCTCTGCTCAGAATGACAAACCACTCCACAAATCACTTGGGAATCTTCTCCACTCAATTTGCTCCAGCTCTGCCTGGCAAACAAGAGACAGGAGGCACATATACATTACTACTGATTAGTCTGTGTCTCCAGTATCAGCAGCCATGCACACAGGCTGACCGTAACTTTAAATATTGATAACCAAACTCATATATCATAGGTCTGGGAGAGTGACAGTTTCAGTGCATAACAGCAAAGGCTTTCTACAATAATCAAATACTCAATAATTCATGAAAATGTATCCCCCCCAAATCAAATTGGAAGCTATTTTGTGTAATATATTATTTAAAATTCAATATGATAATGCACACAACTCCTGCTCCTACCACAGAGGACCATTTCAAAATGTGATTATGTGCGGACTCTATTTAAAAGTGACAATTTTGCTTTTCATTTGTTTAACAGCTTAAATGGAAGAGCTCAACTGGAACTAAGTCGTCTGACAATGAAACCAAAGCCCACATAAGCAACTTTGCAAACTTCATGACAAGTCAAAAGAAGTATGAATCTTCCTCATTGGTAACACAGGTGAATTCCCCACACTGATGCTCACCTTTGCAATTTTTTCAGTGCTTGGTGAAACAATGCTTGTCTGACAAACCTTTTCAGTTCTGTTACTCTGTCACCCTGAGCAGGTCAAATAGTGAGGAAAAAAATTAGATATTTACTTGCATTCCAGGGGCTCCTGCATACAAAAGAAGTTTGGCTTTGCATCTCTTCATTCCTGTTGGAAAGCCTATTTGTGTAAGGGAAGGTTGCCTGGTGTAAAGTGCCAAGAGAAGAGGGTTTTGCCCTTGTAAACAGAATGCAGTGGAGCATAAAATACAATCAAGATTTGTGACAAAATTCATCCCAGGCAGACGTCACTCCTCGCTGGCAGCGGAGAGCGAGGTGAAATGGCACCGTGTGATTGAGGGGACCAATCTTAAAGTGATCACAGAGGAAAGCTTGGCAGTGAGGAGCCTGGGCAGCTGTGGCTGAAGAGACTTGACTCCAAGTGCACAGACCAGCTCTGAAGGATAAAGCTATTTTGTGGAAAGGAAAAATCTCAGCCTGTTTGTGAAGTGTTCACAAGCAGAGTCTGCGAGAGTTCAGTGTCAAACAGTTGCCAACTCCTCAGTCAGTTCAAATGCCCATCTTTTCTTGCACACCTACTGTAGATTAAATCTATTTTGTTCTCTTAAACAGTGGTTTCTAATTAAAAAAAAAGCTGAGGAACACTCAGCTCTCTCAATTTATTGACCTGTAGGCAAAAAGATGCTATCTTGAACTTTCTCCTCATCTGTTGCTTTTACTGTCTCCTTTCTGCTAATTTGGCCACCTTTGAATATTTGATATTCCTTTTTCTCTGCAGCCCCAAATCAGAACACAGTTTGAGTCCAAATGCCCCCTTTGCACAGCTGCAATGGGGCAGCTGAGCAGGGCTGTGCCTCTCACAGGTGAGAAAAACACATTCATCAAGACCTTTTCACTGCTGCTTAGGAAAAGGTGCAGAATTCCTGGGGCAAAACTGGTGTCCATGAGGACAGAAGCTGCTGTTCCAGATATGTCTTGGTTAGTGTTCTACTCCCATCCCTCATTTTTCAGGAAGTTCCTAAATAAATGAGTATCAGTACCTCAGCTGAGGGCTCTGCTTCCATGCACAGCACCACAAGAGTCCATCAAACTGATGTCCTAGAACCAATCCTGCTGGATACTGCTTCCACCAAGAATGCTTGCTTGTGCTTCCCTCTAGTTAGTAGCTTCCTCTAACTTTAGAAACTTAGAAATTAATGTCTTTAGAAATTAAGAATTTAATGTGTATTGGCTAAGCCTTTTTTTCTGTTCACCCCTACCCTCAGAGGTTCTCAATCTTGCATCACAGATGCTTTGCCACTGATGCCTCCATTTGCTGCTGGGCATTAAAAAGACACAGAATGGTCACAGAACTCACTCAGACCATTTTCAGAGCAGCAAAGGCATTTTGTATGTTACACCAAAAGATTAAAAGGTGAAGCCATGACAGTGAACGAAGATTCATAACAGGGAAATGCCAGGTATTAAAAGAACTTCTCTGGCAGACAAAGGCAAAACAGAAAGAGTGACTTGAAGCTAAGACCTCAAATTCCCAATAAAAATAAGTCATTTGTTAAAGAATCACCATATGTTTCAGAAAAGAGATGAGCTATTCAGTGCTCTGATTTCCCTGTGGATGCTTTGACAGCAGCAGTGACTTAATAGGGGGGAAAGGCAGAGAGAAAACACTCCTGTGAAAAGATATTACAAATTTAAGTCGTATTTTTGGGGTCAGGGTGGTTCACACTGATTTTTATCAATGAACTTCTAGTCTTCCCATGCTCTGATCATCAGCTGCCTCTGGGTTTGCCACATGAACCAATAACTGAATTCCCTACCATCACACCTTCTAAACAAACCCATAACTCAAGTGCCACGACCCCAAGCATGTTACAAGCAACTGCCCATTGCAAAAGGACTTAACATAAGCACACATGACTAGAAATGAAAGAATAAGCAACTTCTGTCCTGCAGAGCTCCTAAGACCTAGGAAATACTCCTAGGAAATTGCAATAAATATGAAAAGGACTTCAGAGCCTTGGTCTTTATGGCGAAGCCCACAAATCAGATACAAAGATAGGGCTGTAGAGATGACAACAGGTCTGCAAATCTGTGCCCAGTCAAGTTGGAATGACTTTGGATACCAGCATCACCATGGGGGTGAGTGAAGAGCCTTGTCTCCGAAGGGCTGACCACAGACACCTCCCCAAACCTGAAAAAGCTTCTTTTGGAAAGAATCAAATCTGCAGCAAAGTCACCATTTGGGATGTTGAAATTCTTCAGTGTGATGTGGCACTTCAGTACACATGCAAGCATTCACACGTGGCTGCATCTCACTTTTAAATGACTTTTAAGAGCTATACATTGAACAGAAGAAGGATTTTTCCAGGAACTAACACAGTTGGCAGCCTTTTGTCTCTATTTTTTAAAGTAATTTATGAAAGAAGAACAGTAGCAGAGTCAATTTACAAAAGGCTGCAGTCTGGACTTTGATAGATGAACAGATCTACTAACAAAACCTCTCACTTTTCACTGAGCACTCCATCTTCTTATCTGTTAATCCGAGTGAGGAAAGAATAAGGCAGGCAGGCAGCTGAATAGAGGAAAGGCCTAGGTAATGCTTAAACCAGCAAATAATCAACCAAGAGATCAACCTCCTCCTTTTTTCCAGATCCAACCAGATAATCAGCTATTTATTTCCTCTTATATTTTCCCCTCCTTTCGGGATGGGTTGAGTAAGATGACAGTGATTCACACTTCAACACGGTGAAAAGTCCTATATAATTCCTTGAAGAATGGTCTTAAAACTCTGAAAGAGGGGTCTCTGACAACTGAGGATATTGGACTGGGGAGTAATAACAGTTCCAGCAGTAACATCAAGGAGGTGACAGAAAATAACTGTACTCTTCCCAGCTGGTTATGCAGAGCTGCTCTCAGGTAGGTTTGGTTTTGAGAATGTTACCTGAATAAAGTTACTGATGAAATTATCTCAGCCATGAACCTACAGACTGGAACTTAAAAGCACCAGAATTAGAGAAAGTGCCCTTTCACTCAGAAATACACTGAGGAAGCTTAGGCACCTCCACTGATAATTGTGTTGGTTCTTTCAAGAGGAGGCTGGGATGCATTAACAACCATTGGTACAGGTGGAGAAGAGCACAGTCCTTCCAGTGTAATGTATTCACCTGCCACTCGAAGAGATGAGCACAGCCCCAGCTCCATCAGCAGTTCACCCTCCCCACCACACTACTAGATACCCTCATGCTCTCTGGGATATTTTTAAACACACTTCTCTCATCTAAGTTTCAAGTTAAAGGTATGTTCCAAGTCTCACCATTGCTTGTTCAGTGAATTCCTTGATTTGTGACAAGTTCTATAGGAGGAAGCAACACTTTTGTGCTTCATTTGCTCCTGTCCTCGAGTACAATCTTCCTCTCCTAAACAGGAATTTGTAACCCATTAGTCTTTAATGCAGACAAAAACCTGTAGACACTTAAAATGGAAAACAAGTAAAAAGAATGGTTCTATTCTCCTGACTTCAAGTAGGTTTACTGCAAGTTCTGGAGTTCCTCACAAGCATTAATTGCACCAGATACATGGAACAAGCAAAACAAATATGTATTTCATTGGAAAAAAACCTGCCTGATGAGGGCCTCATGTAACTGTAGCAAAACCATGGATATTTTCTTGCCCAGAAAATCCATTATATCACCACACTGACAGAAGAATCTTATGCAAGACTGAGTGAAAGCAATTTTAAGCAAAAAAGGGGAGTTCCTTGAGTAAAACATGCAATGTAAGTGAAAACTGAGATTAAAGCAAGCAATCACTCAAGCATCAAATGAGCACAGTTCTGCTCCTGCTGTCACCGTAACTCTGTTTCCTAAGCTCTGATCTGCAGATCCCATCATTCATTTTTTTCCTAAAGCCCCAGTTCTTGGAGTCATATGACAAGGGAATCACTTGTCAAATCAAACTTCGCCCTCTCAGGGAGGAAAAAAGTTTGAAAAAAAGCAATCATTGAAAGACTCAAAAATAAAAACTAGTTTGTAAAATCAAATTTTTGAGCCTGCTCTAAAAAAAATTGCCTCCTTCCTGCTCTGACTTGTAAAGGCAAGTGGAACTGTATTGCTACTGCATTACAGCATCCAGGCAGTCCTTGCTCCTTTCCCAAATCCTACCTGAGCTCTAGGATCTGTAGCACAGCTCTCTTCCTTGCTCTGCACTGCATCATTACACAGAGCTCCCTGCATTCCCTCCCCCGTCTCTGCACAACTCCTCTGCACTGCAGCATCACCACAAACCCCTTTTCCCAGCTCTTTTCCCTGCTTTCTCCTGCACTGCAGCCCTCGGGCAGGACCATTACAGCCTGCACTGCAGCACCTCCAGAGCCTCCCCGGTCTCCCACATCTCTGCTCAAGGGTTCACTCTTTGAACAGCAGCATTGCAGAAATCTGCTGGCTCTGCCACCTCCCTCCAGTGCTCTGTGGCACAGCCCAGCCCCAGAGCATCAAACCTTCTGTTTTAATTTCCTGCTCTGCTCTTCCCATTTGATCCAAGACTGCAACACCACTGAAACATCCCCCAGCCTTTTTTAACCATCTTTTATGCTATTTATCCCATCCCTGTAGTGTCACGAGGATTCCCCTCCTGCCCTAATATGTCCCTTATCCCCAGCCAGATCCCGCTTTACAGCCCCATAACAAGGTTCACCCTTCCTCTGTTGTTTGACCACAGCTTTATATTTGTCTACATTTGTGCAAAATTCTACATTCACTGCTCAGGGACAATATCAGAGCACACTTAGCAATTACAGACTGCTTAGAGAATCATCCTGGATTTACTAATCAAGGTCATGCCTAACAAACTTGATTAATTTCTTTGAGGAGGTGACGACGACAAAGGACAGGGTGAAGAAGTAAAGCATAATTCAATTGGACTTCAAGAGCCTTTTGATACAGTACCACATCAAAGGCTAATTTATAAGGTTAATATGTATGGTATTGATAACATAATAAGTAATTTTTTTAATTATTCTGCAAAGAAAGCATCAGGCAAAGAAAACAGTGGCTGATAGCAGGAAGGGGAAAAAGAAATTATCACAGGAACTTCAGGTATTTGTGCTCTCACACCTCTTTCATACAGTTTTCTTCCAGCACCTACTAAGAAGCTGTACATGATTCATTACAGAAACTATTTATTTTGGTGCCCAAACAGGCTACACATGAAGGATCAAAGTTACATCCTTATTGTGCCTCTAAAGGACATCCAGCACAAAACAACATACAGCTGTGTGCTGCTGGGTGGTGCTTAATATAAGATACCACCTGAAATGAACTGGTGGGGTTGCAAGCACACAGCCAGATATCAGAGAACATCCAACAGGAAGCCAAGGAGGAAAAAAAACAAAAAAACAAGACTCAAAAGTCAAAATACAGCCTTAGGTCTACAAAGGCAATCCTACCTTTTCTGTTGCTCCACAGGAAGACAAGCTGCTATCACCAGCTGCTTCATCCAGGTGTTATCAGGTGTTCATGATCACAACAGCAGAGCAGTTTACTTGCCTTCAGCTGCAGTCCATGTTCTTCTTAGACATTAGAAGCTCACCTGACATAATATTACCCTTCCCATTCAGAAACTACCATAGAAGAGGAAGGTACTTCCCTCTTGGAATGGTTTAGCTAGAGGTACAAGCAGTTAAGACCACTTGGAGGTCCCTCTGTGAAGCCCTTCTCTACTGCCAGCACAGTCAGTGTTTCCCTCTTTTTCCCCAGAAAAAACACATCTGTTTTCAGTAAATGGTGTAAATTAGTTAATGTTTGCAGAGTGCTCTGATCATGTGAAGTGCTGTATAATTACTATGTATTATCAATATAATTTGGCTAGATTGTGCCACAGCCGCCTCCTCTCCTCATTACAGTTCTGAGAGAGTTTTCTTAAACACCAGCTCTTTGGGGCAGGAACATTATGTGCCATCCATCTCAAAACAACTTTAACCTTTCTTGAAGAGCCCCTGGAAATAAGTAAACTACAGCACTAAAGTGAATCTCACACCTACCCAGACTTGTATCCAGAAGCAGACTGATAGGTGCCTCCTGAGGAGGAGCTGCTCTTTGGGAAGATATCACCTCCCAAAACAAGCGCTTGTAGTCCAGTAATTAATGACCCAAAGGCCACACAACAGGTGCTAAAAATATTCCAAAGCCTAGAATAGCAGCACCCCTTACCAGCAATGGGCTAAAAACACAAACTAGTAAAGGTCCTCCTAGCCCAGCATAACTATTAACAGGAGTCACCTATTAAGGCACTAAGAAACTTCTTTGCTCATCACAACAGATCCCCTGAACTCTTCAACTACAGCAAATAGAATAAGAAAAATACCACATTAAGTAATTTTCCCAACTATTTGCTCCCTAGTATCACCTTTCAGGGAACCATTGATTTTTACAGCCTTAAAAAAAGCAAAACCTATATAAGATCCTTTTTAGGCTCGGGGTAAAACCCCATAAAAAAAGCAAAAAGGTTCTTTTGCATAAGAGAAATGAATTTAATAACAAACAATGTAACTCACCTTAAAAAAATACTGAAGGAACTTCAAGATCAAGAAAATCTTAAATTTAATTACATTAAAAACAGAATCCTAGAATTAAAAAAACCCACCCAACACTAAACCAAAAAAAAAAAAAACCAAAAAAATGACCCAGCTACTTTCTATCCCTAAAGCCAAAGGACTAGGTATGAGCTTACCGCCCATCCCACCAGAATTTAAAGGGCTGATGATCAGAAGAGGTGCATGCTGGGAAAGGTGGCTCCCAATAAAAGGATGAACTAGCACCTTCCCTCATTATTAGAGCTAGAGCTTGGCTGGTGGTGGGTGATGCTGGCTCTTTGCAGTTGGGCAAGATTGAAACAGGTATGCTTCCTAAAGATAGCTGGTTTATGTAATTTGTTATCTGTTTCCTAGGGGAAATTCCTATAGCAGGATTCTAGGAAGGGTATTGTTTCTAAACTAGGTTAGTAATTCTGGTATAAGTAATGTGAAATAGAATTATAAAGGTAACCTTGTATTAGCCTTTATTTGTAGTCTTTTTGCTAGTGTTAATGCAGTATGAGGCCAGACTTACAGCATCCTATGATGTGTGATTAGAAATGAAGCTTTGAGTACAGTGAACCAGGAAGAAAAAAAATCAGCTTTGTTTAAAGGTATTTTGTAGTTCTTATTCCTTAAACAAATAATATAACTACAGGGCCAAATTCCTTACAGATCTGTCAAATAACTGAAGAAGTGAAATAGGGAAAATATTTGGCCTGTGACGAGATGTATTTAAAATTGCTGAAGTGAGGAAAAGAGAAAAATCTTACTAGAATATCAGATCTCTTTAAAAGTGAAAGCTAACAGACTATGAAAAAGGTGTGATGGGGAAGCTGGAAGACTTCTGGAATACATCAAGTATTTTACAAAGCACTAAAAAATGCTTGTTAATGCTTCCTTAAGTCTTAGAAGTAACACTTAGAAGTGTTACCTGAGAAAAGTATTTTCCAACAGGTTCTGTGTTTGTGTGTAATAGGAAACTGTCCTGGATGCAGACTTTCCTGGAGAGAGGATCACTTACAGGTAAGAGTGTACATTGTACTGGTCCAATGTTGCTTGGGAAGCCAATATTCACAGTGAAATGTCTGCACTAAGTTGTTAAAGATAATGGAGATTATTATTGCTAATCCCTGGTTCGCGTGCTATGGATTTGTCTCTTGGGAGTTTTCAATTTCAGACTCCTTTATCTTTGAATTTTCAGTTTTGAAGAGTCCTTTCCCTCTGCTCTAATGGATAGATGGGAAGTCTGGATTCAGCTTTAAGGCTAAAATAAATCAGACTCATAGCTGGTTCTATCAGTAGCTAATAACAGACCAATAGTAGAAGGCTTAGCAGATCTAAATATTCTATTTAAACAATTTTGGGAGAAACTGTGTATGAAGCAGATGCCACACTAAGATCTGGAAGGTCTGTACTTCCATCTGGTGTTGCCACAGATCCCTTTGGGTAACCTGGACCTTTCCATCTTCTCTCCCTGTTCTTAGTGCCAAATGTGTGAAATGGAGAAGGGCTGGTGCTCTCAAATCTTTCAGACTGTGACACTAAAATATTTTGGCATGGGTGTGATTATAAAGCAATTGAGGTGGGGGAAATGGGTACATAAAACAGCAGAACAGATCATCTGTAAGTGTGAATGGGTTTAGCTCTGCTGAAATCAATGGAGCAATGGAAATTTACAGCTTCTGAGGCTCCTGCTTAGTCTGCAGACCTGGGCCAGAAATGAAGGTACAGGAACTGAAACACCTGGTTTGTAAATCCTAAAGGAATAGGTTTCACTGGAAGGTCTTCTTGTTAGGGTTGAGACAGAAGGAAAGATATCTTCTTGACCAGGCTTTACCCCATTGGAGGGAGAAAGAGTAGGATTAAATTGCTATTTAAGAACTAAGAGCGCTGGGCAAAGGCCAACTTTGTTGTCTGCACCAAACCCCCTTTCCTAGTCTCTTGTATGATGTCAAGGTTGTCTGTCAACTGCTGGTTAATGTTCCTTTTTTCCAAATAAATTCCTTGCTTCTCATCTTGCAAAGTGAGAGAGATTGCTTTAAGAAAAAAGAAAACCAGTTCCAGTACTTATGATTATAAATATATCCTATTACAGTTTCTTTTTCTTTCCCTCCAGACAAAAGCATTTCTGCTTCCAAGCTTGATAGACCTCCTGACCCTGCTGATGTGGGTGGATGGCTCTGCATGTTCTGAATCATTTGCTCCCTTTTCAAGTGTTACTTTCTCCTTATTTCAATTACCCTTCCTTTATAATTACATGGGCCGCTCCAGTGAACGGGAGCGCTTTGGAGCTGACGAACTGTCTAACAACAGGGCATGCTGGAGGCAAAATCAACATCCTTATCTACCTTGGGCAGTAGGGAAGGTGTATGTTTAACAGCACAGGAGAAATTATTTAAGGATATTCAGACCCAAGCACTTTATAGTGGGTTCACTGCCCAGGCTTGCACCAGGCTGGTCTGTGTGTAATTGCTCTCCTTGTCCCTTGGAGAGTTATAAACCATATGTGCAAGGATCACTTCCCTTCATTCCTGCTGAGTGATTGCTTCTGTGACAGCAGGAGTCAATGAAGCTTGATCTGATACCTATTTGAACTCAATGGGAGTCTTTTAAGTAAACTTGAAAGGGATCACTTTAGCCCCCAAAAGGTACAGCTGGCACTGATATGGGTGGAAGAGGCAGAGAAAGTGGGAGAGAGCCAGCTGCAGGTTCCTTGTGGATGGGATAAATCTGCATAAAGTTGTTTTGTTCTTTTTAATCTTATTTTTGTCCTGTTTATCTATTTGCAATCAAAATTAAATGCTTGGTTTTGTATAAGAATCTTGCAAAGTGGCACATTTTTGCAAAAGATGAAGCTTTACTTAAGAGATAGAGGTTTGATTTCTGTGTTAATTTCTGTGTCTTCCAGTGAAGCCCTGCCCTCTCTAACTTAAGAAAATACTTTATTAGGTAGTTTCTCAAAAGTTAATCTTATTTCTGAAGCTTCTTCCTGTTTTCTCTTCCTGTAAAAGCCAATCTCATTGAATATCCCATCCAAACAGTGTGTTAATAATGTGATGCTTATTATTAGCACACAGGGATATTGGAAAAGCATCTATTCAGAAGGTCCTAAAGGCAGAAGAGACACTGGAGTGTTACAGAAAAGATGCACCTGGCAAGGGCCTGCAGCTGACTGATGTTTATTGTAGAGGAAGGGATTTTTTTAGCCAATTAATTATACATTTCAAATTTAATCTTAAATTGAAATTCTAGGAGGCATGTGTGGGAACAGACCTGGGAGAGGGTGTCAAAAGCTTTCTTTAGCAGCAGTTAAGTTCCTGCCATGAGTCACAAAGAAGGGGCCTAGTTGCTGCCATTGTTTTGTGTGCTTTGGTGCTGCTCCCTGTTAGTTATTCATGAACACAACATTGCCACTTGCATTATTTTGGCTCTGTATGAAAGGGATTAAGCTGCTGGGGTTGTGTGGCTGAGCACTACTGTGGTACCAGAGGATAAGAACATAGGACTGGTTTTTTTTCCTCTGAATTCATCTAGGAATTAAAGGTGTATCAAACAATTTGTGAGGCTTTGGGTTGTACCACAAAGTGATTTATTTTTTTTTTACTATCTGTGTGCATTTTCCTTCTTGTTCTGTGCTCAGCCAGCAGGTAAAAGGAGAGGCACGGGTGCTTGCTCTCTTCAAAGAGCCAAGGCTGCTGTTTTGTTACTGGAGGCAGGAGAGCAAGAGGAAGGCAGCCTTCCCTTACATTCAGGGGGGATCAGAGAGACATTAGTGCATGTGAGTGTGTCAGTGCTGTTATGGAGAGGGTGAACCTGTCTAGTTTGCAATCACACCTCTGCAGAGCCTTCAGCTGAAGTTAACAGGTCCAACCTTGCTGCAGCAGTTCTGGTGACTCCCATCTCCTTTCATTCACCCAAAGCACCTGGTGCTGCTCCACTCAGAGCACGTGGGCTGCTGAAACCTTTCCTTGCTGCCTGAGCTTGAGAGGAGGGGAAGGGAGGAACAGGAGCAGGGCAACTAACAAGAAAAATACAGGAGTGGATGGAGAACAAGTTGTTTTTTTCTTTTCAGACATGTGAACATTTATAAATAAGGGATGGTAAGAATGCTCCTCTCTGGAATGGATGAGACTAATTTTTATTTGACTTCTATTGGAGAACCTTAAGGGATCAGCACTGTCTTAGACATCTTTACTCAGCAAAACCAGGGAACAAGAAAACCTACACCTTCCTCACCTCCACAGTAATTCACACAACGTGCTGTGTTATGGGATGTGACCAAGTATTTTTATCTAGGAGTAGTTTTGTATTTTTATTCATAATTTTATTTCAAATGCTGTGACAGAGGCAAAGGGCTGTTTAAAATTACCTTTGACCTTTCAAAATGCTCCTAGGAGCCAAAAGTGTTCACAGGAATGAAACATTCTATTACAACTTAGATGTCATTTTTCAGACCTCTAAAAGGGTCTGGCATCTGCAGGAAGCAAAGGCAAATAATACTAAGACCTCTCAAAAGGTCCTGAATCTCAAGACCTCTCTGAAAACTAAAATATTCTGAAAACTAAATTCCATCTTCCTCAATCATTTTTCAAACCCTGAAGGTTCACATATTGACAGTCATACTTGCAAAGGTATCACAGAATCATAGAGTGGTTTGGGTTGAAAAGAAACCCATTCAGTTCCAAACCTCATGCCGTGGACAGGGATACTCTCCAGTGGATCAGGTGGCTCAAAGACTCATCATATATCAAATAGTATATCAGATAAGATAAAATAAACTGGTATTTCCCTTGTTTAAGGGAACTTTGAGTTATGGCAGGAGTGAAATCTCCTGTAACACAAGCTCTGTAAATAAAGGAGTTTAACTTTCTACTGATGTGATGGAAAGGAAAAGTGACTTTCTGGATTTTCTGAGCACAGAGAATTACTTCTCTTTTGAAACTCCCTCAGGGAGGGTAAGAGAGGGCTGTTGCCTCTGGAAAGGGTCAGTGGTCTGAAGTCTGCAAAAATTTTGGCTCACTTAAGGGCTTTCAGAAAATCTCAGCTCCTCAGTTCCTTTGCTGAGTGACTGGGATAAAGGCTTAACAGCATCCTGTATTTATACCACAGAGAAATTGCTTGTATCAAAGCATATTTCTTCTCTTATCACCTGTGTCCAAGCAGAGGGTTGGGATTACAAGCACAAAATAATGAAACAATTTAGAGTTGTCTCTATATCTTAGTTTCTACTGAAGACTCTGTTGCCATGTATTGGAATCTTTTTCCCTCAGTAGTTGTGCTCTGCCCTGACTCAGTCCCAACCTGAGTAGTTTCCAGCTTCACCTGAACCTGGGAAACAGAAAGTGGGCTACAAGAAAGTTTTGGTTGCTCTTTCCAGGCCTTCACTGATTCCTGCTTCTCAGTTCTGTTTCTCCATGCCTTTTCAGCCTCATTCTTTAGATTCCTCCGGCTTTTTGCAGTTGTCATTCTTCAAAATCCAAGGTAGAGTTGAACTAAAACCTTGAGCTAACAGTGGAGTGTTAGACTAGCATACATTTTTCTTCCAATTAGAATGGATGAAAAGCTTGTTGGGTCTGTATTGCTTGTAGTTACACCATGAAATCTCTGCACAGGTCTTCACCCCACAAATTGCCTTGGCTCTGGCTCACCTTGCTCAAACATCAGAAGCTCATGAAATGCAAACTCAGATGGCTTTGAATGCTAAACCACATGGAATATTTATTCTTCAACTGGACAAAACTTTTTTATAATCAGGGTTCAGATGCAGGTGTTTGCTGGATTATGTTCTCTTTGCTGTGCGTGCTGTTCTCTGCTCCTGGGGCCTGGGAGTTCAGGAAACTTGCTGGCTGGACAATTCACAGAAAGCTTCCTGAACCAAATAAGAATTAAGAAATGAATTCCTTTATAAAAATAGTATCATAGAATGGTTTGGGTCAGAAGGGGCCTCAAAGCCTATCCAGTTCCAAACCCCCTGCCATGGGCAGGGACACCTCCCACTGGATCAGGGGGCTCAAAGCCCCATCCAACCTGGCCTTGAACACCTCCAGGGATGGGGCAGCCACAGCTTCTCTGGAAAACCTGGGCCAGGGCCTCCCCACTCTCACAGTCAAATTTTTTTCCTAAGATCTGATCTTAATCTCTCCTCTTTCAGCCTAAAACCTATCCCTGCACTTCCTGATCCAGAGCCCCTCCTCAGCTTTCCTGTAACCCTTTCAGTCCTGGGAGGCTGCTCTAAGGTCTCCCTGGAGCTGCCTTTTCTTCAGGCTGAACAACCCCAACTCTCTCAGCCTGTCCTTGAACAGGAGGTGCTCCAGCCCTCTTATCTTTGTGGCCTCCTCTGGACTTGTTCCAACAGCTCCATCTCCTTCCTGTGCTGAGGACTCCAGTGCAGTATTACAGACAAAGGATAAACAGAAATAGAAGACAGGTGAAGAATGTATTCATCACAACAGCACTGCATTCCTTTCTGTAAATAAACTTATTCTACCTGTGCACACACTTGCACCTATTTGTAGATCATCTGCTATGAGCCATCTACTCACTGCTTTGCCTTCATGCCCCGAGGCAGGGTCTTCCAGTGCAATATGAACTACTGGGCACCAAATTTGTAACACCTTTTTCCAGGCAAGTGTGCAAGCAGTGCACCTGTACCACTTCCTCATGTGAACTCTGAGATATATAAAATTAATACAATAAAATAACCCTGAGAGCTACCAAAAGGTACTTTAATTTTGGGAGGCTTTGCCCCAGCAAATCAGTTCACTGTGTACTGAAGATAATTATGGCATCTTATTTAAAACTTATGATTTAATTAGTGACTTTAATGGTAGTTAATTACACAGAGAGCAACAAAGCAGTTATATTTCCTACCAGGCTTCTTCTAAGTCAAGGTGCAGGTACTTATCTAGGGCCATAAAGGAGAGTGGCTACCATGCTTAACATCTAATTACACAGAATTGTCCACAGTAATTATGAGGAATGTGATTTTTATTTATCTGGCTTAATTACTGGGGCTGTGCACAGTCTCTGACCTGGTACGGTGACAGGGAGGACAGAGGGGAGATGAGGGGCCATCCCCTGTGTGAACGCTGGTGGAACTGTAAACTCCTTATCCTGAGCAAAGACAGAGCCTGGCTGCACCCTGGCAGTGCCCCTAAGGATTCAGGTACCCTCTGACCCCAGAGACTCACAAGAGCAGTGCGTGCATGTGATATGGATAAAGAAGTTCATTTACAGAGCTCCAGGAGATTCTGGAGATGGATGCTTTGTACCATAAGGAACTCACTGTTAAGACAAGGTATAAAAATGACAATTCATCTTTTTATTCAGCTGAAGGGCCACTCTGTCCCCATGCCACCACCACCAATTTAATTTTTTTCCAGACACAACCCACTGCTGAAACTTCATAGAAACTTTCATGGCATCTCCAAAAAGTCACTGTCTCGTAAAGGAACATTTCTCCCTCTCAGGAGGACGTATATAAAGTTGTTTTGTCTGACTGTAGATTCTAGAAGTACTTGAGCTTCAACTTAGAGTAGAATGACCCATAATTAATAAGTTCTTTTAGTCTTCACATAACCAGATTAAGAAGAAACCTTCACAAGTTTGATTTCTCAGTGTTCAGGGTCAGAGTTCTGGGCAAGGACAATCCTTTTTTTTGTCCTTTTAAGAAATGCAGCCACCAGTGCTGCTTTATTTCCTTTGCTCACACCCTGAGCTGATACAGACACAATCATTTTGAGATGCCTGAGTAAGGAGTTCTCGAAGCATTCGACCTTGCTCAGAGCACATCTGCAGTGCTTTCCCTTTTAACCATGCAGTGTGATGAGTGTCCCCTGTACTTGGGGCACCTTTGCCCCTGCCACGGTGAATCACAGCACATTTTGGCCACGGGCTGGGAGGTCCCTCTCTGCTGGTGACAGCATGGGTGGCTGCAGCTTCCAGTTCCTAATGACACAGCAGCTGGGCCAGCTGTAAATCTGGGAGGTTTTTGCTCTGAGAGAGATCAACTGGCCTGCAGTCTGAAGAGTGATGGAGGGACCTTGATCTCACTGTGCCTGTTCGCCGCCGCCTGCATCGCTGGGAGGTTGCTCAGGCTTGAGTCACTGTAGGTTTTATGGTTCAGTACCACAAAGCAATTAACAGCAAGTGAGTGAGCGTTCCCAACCTTTGCTAAAACTCGTGGCTGTTTATCAATGTGTCAGGCTGTTGGCAGATTCAAGAAATCTAAATTTAACAGGTGACTGGTTCTTCCATGCCTGGCTGCAGCCAATGGATCTTCAGGATATGGTGTCCCAACTGGGCAGCTGGAGCAAGCTGGGGAGGAGAAGTGAACGAATGGGGCCAGCTCCAGAGTTCAGTGCAGGGGAGGCTTTTTTTTACACCACAGCTGCTTAATGACTTTTTCAATTGATTTCAGCAGTGCCACTTTTCGATTACTGATTCCATCCCAGCCATTGGGCAGAAAAATGGGCTTAGGAAAATAATAGGAAGGAAAATGGAGTGTGTGGGGGAAGAACTGCTCCAATTCAAAACCTACCATAAGACAGTAACATTTGTCCAGATAGTTTATGTTGAATTGGGAAAAAAGAGAGAATTGGCAATTTCTCCCATCACTCAGCCCGTGGCATGGAGGTGAGTGTGCGTGTTCTTCCTTGCTTTCAAGCCCCAGTCCATCCATGCTCATTGACCTGTGCCTTGGTTTGGAACCAGCTGCAGAAAGCAGCTGCCACCCTCTGTTACTCTGCCAGCCCTATTCTTAAGGCAGCCATCAAAGTCTGGCACTGACTGAAGGCAATTCAATTAGCTGTGACGGTCAAAGAGAAACCCAGGGTCAATTGAGAGCTCTCTCCTTCTGCCCCCCTCCCCCTTGCTTTCTCTGTTTTCATCTTGAAGCCTGGAGACACAAAACCCCACCACCTCCACCTTGGGAAGTTTTTGTGAGGCAAGGATTGTGCCTAAACAGGAAAAGCTTACTTCAGTGAGGAAAGAAGGACAAAAAGAGAGGAATACCAAGGAGAGGGAATTATTTTTCCTCAGTCCTGCTCAGCTCTTGTGCTGCTTCCTTAAGGTGCAATGAGCTTGGGAAGTGGAGCCTTGTTGCATGGCTTGTGACGTGTTGTGGTTAAATCAGACAGTAATAATGAAATCTCCCTTAGCTTTACTGCTGCCATCTGCTCCATGCCAAGCAGAGTGGCCATTTCAGGCTTTTATCAGACCTGTGGGCTTATTCCCAGCACACCCAAAGGAAGGAGAGAAGGTGAGGGAGGAGGAAGATGGGAAGGTAGAAAGAAAGAGCTGGGATGTGGCACCAGGCACAGCTGCTTTTGCAGCTCCCTCTTTGCCACCAGCCTCTGCAGCTCCTTGCTACCATGTAAATAGTTGTAAAAATAAAGGTCAAACAGATAATCTTGATAAATATTTCATAGTTACTCTTTTTACATCTCCCTTATTGTTACAGATTGAATGTCTAGCACTTGTGACATCTGGCACACACCAGGCTGGAAGTGAGCACGTAGAGCCTCACCTGGTGCAGGAGGAGCAGGCAGCAGGGCAAGGAGGGCACAGCCTCCACAGAGCCTGCTGCCACCAGCTCTGCCACCTCCATCAGCCCTGCAGAGCCTGTCTGGGGTTTGCTCAGGAACAACTGCTCCCCCTGCCAGCTCAGACCCATCTTTTTTGATTCATTGAGACCTCGTACAGGGTTTTGTAAATCACAGCATCGGGATTCTGGGCTCCCTCATCCCTCTCTGAGTTAATTCTCATTAAGGACCATCTGCAAGCTGGTAAATTGGATGTGCCATGGCTGTGATTAGCAGCTTCAGGGTCACTGTGGGCCTTCATTCTCCAGAGGTGCAGGTAGTACTTGGCTCAGGGGGGTTTATCACAGGCTGAGACTGATTTCTGCCCCAGTGGGTTCTTGCTGGACTATTTCCAGGCTGAAGCAATTCAGAGGGAGATTAAATGAGACTTGTGGTGATAACATTTGACCTCAGAGTCCCATCAGCTGTCCAGGTAGTTATGGCAGAGTAAATGCAAGCTGTGCTCTTAAGGGATTGCTTGGCAATTAAGTGAACTGTAGGTTTCCTTGTAGCAGCTGGTAAGAAATCATCTGTCTTTGCACAGCAGATGAATTCTTAATATATTATGGGAGTTTTTTAATTGTCCATCCATTAATTCATTGTGATCAATAGGAAACTCGGGGTGCCCTGAGAAAGAGGAGCATGTTTTAAACCCTTTCAGCTCTATAAGACTGTGCAGCATGAGGTCTCAATATTGTTTTCACTTCACGGAGGTCCTGCGTGAAGCATTTCACTGGGCTTTGGTTGGAAATCGCTGGCAGCAATGGATCTCCATATGGAAGAACTAATGGCCCTAGAAAAAATGTGACAAAAGAAAGAGAATCCAGCTCCACATTCACTGCTTTGCATGACCTGAGTCTTTGTATAGCAGATGAGAAATGCCAACATAGTGGCCTGGCTGTACATCACAACCACTCCTGCACTGGAGGAAACGGTCCTGCTTTATAGGAAAGCACAGGGACTTAGATTTTCATTTTAGCAGCTTAAAGACCCCTCAGGGTGGCATTTTTGTCTTGAGTAGAAACAGGTCTTAGAAGAAAAAATGTCCTGTATTCTTGCAGCTGGAACATGAGGGGGGGGTTCTCTGTTTTCCTTTTAACCTGTGCCTCTAAAACCTCACCTACACTCAGAGCTGTTCATACCTCACTCCTCCCCCAATCCAATCTTCGTCTCATTCACTTGCAAGGAGCAAGTTATTAATATTTGACAGTGACTCCTTTCCCTCTCCATTGCTGCATACTTTTTTCCCCCTCTTTTATTGAAGATTTGCCACCCTATTTTCAGGCTACACAATGTGAAAGCTGAAAGAGAACCAGGTTCAGATAGTATAGAATTCAGAAGTGACTATACAGATGAATTTAAGAGGTGCCAGAGCAGGGGTAAGCATATCGGGCTCCCAAAAGCCTGACACAAATAGGGTATCAATGGCAACTGAGGACTCACTCAAATACTGCTTAAAATCTTCAACAAAAAAGAAAGACTGATGGGTTTGGCTTCGATGGGAAATAGTCTTCTATCAGTATTTCAACAGGCTTCTAGAAGACATGACCTGTTTTAGTCCAGAAAGGCAACACAGTCCTTGTTCAGTAGGTAATGAATTAACAGGGTATCAAGGCAGCAGGGAGGATGCTGTAGCCCTCAAAGCAGAGTAAAGCAGTAAAACCTATAATGTCTGGAGCTTATGTGTGAAATTAGGACTAACGTTGTATTTTGTGGAAGGGAATGTGACAGGAAATCTCTCTGGCCTATAAAGAGACATCTGCAATGTCTCTCATTAAAACATCAATCTCTCTTTCCAGCCTGTTTGCAAACATGTCTCTATATCCAGCTATGCAGCAGTCACTCCTAACAGAGCATCACTGGCCATTTCAGTTGTCAGGTGGTGTTTTTGCTCTGACTGGATGGCCCAAAATTCTAAAATTAAAAGAAAGTCAACCAGATTTTGAGGTATCCTTAAAAGGAAAAAAGAGGAAAAACCCTTTTGCCTGTGAACTTTTACACAAACAGTCACTGAAGTGCTTGTGGTATTTTTACTTTCTTGGAATATTATTGAAACAATGGCAAAAACTATCACTCAATAAGTGTTTGCAGACTAACAGTAAAATAGGTCAGAAACACAACTGGAACAAATGTGTTTGAATAAAAGAAATCCATGCAAACGTTGCAGATACAGGAACTGTGCAAACACAGCAAATAATGTAAAGCTTCCCCTCAGGAGAAGAACAAAATGCAGAAATCTTGATGCTTTGGTTCACTTGCTGCAGGACTCACTAGAGACTGAAAATGATTGTGTCCTACTATTATACACCTTTAAAATCCTGGGGGAATCAGTTCACTTGTTTTTGTGTGCAGGCTGTAAGGGATGTGGGTATCAGTGGTGACATTTGACTTGTAAGAGTTAGAGCAGCCTCGTGGCAGCTCTGGATTGGGCTGTAATAAGAATTTCACCAAGGAGCCAGGGCTCATTGAAGTGTATTTTGTGGTAGCTGGGGCTACAGTGTCACCACCACAGAAATGCCAGAAAATGCCATGTACTTTTTAAAGGGAGTAAATACCTACCTCCTGTCCCTGATGCTGTTTCAGGCTTCCCAAGGCTGCATCCCAGGTTAAGCCAGCCTGGTGTTCACAAAAATGTGTGTGTAGATATAAGCTAAGCCTTTGAAGCTCTTCTGTCCTGTACTGAGGATCTAACAAGCTTCCCTTCTCCAGGTATTCAAGATTGCTTCTTTTGTCCCAATAGAAGAATCATCTCCTCTTCCCTTACCTCATCCCCACTGCTGCTCCTGCTCAAGTGTTTTGAAGGCTAAATCATTGCACACACCTTGTAATTCTACACCACCTGAAGATATCAGAAAAGCCCTATCCAAAACTCTGTGTTTCTTTCCCCTTTTATCCCTGTGGTTGCTTCCAGTGGATGGCACCGTGCAGCAGCCGCTTGCTTTGCCTGGGAGGAGGAGAGCAGCTGAGGGGCTCTCACTGAATCCTTGTCTTCGACTCCCTCTGAGCTTGCTGGCTTTCCCTTATTGAATTAGGATAAATTGGAACTTTCATAAAGGGTGATATAAATCATTATCTCAAGTTAGCAGATGCAGACTCACCAGGGTAGAGCTCTGTTAATAACTCCTTCGGATTAGGGCTGATTGGTACAATTTGAAACTTGTTTCTCTCAGCTTGATCAGTCTAGTTGTAACTGTGGCAATTATCCCATTTCACTTTAAATAGCTCAGCACAGAGGAGCTGCTGCCTCCAATCCATCCCTCTTTAATGAATCCAGTGTGATATGTTCGGTCCCATGGACAAATATACCCTGTCTCCCCCTTACTCCAAAATAAGCATTAAAAAATATAAATCCTGTGTCCAAATGACACATAGGAATGTGTCTTTTAGGGAGTGAGATGCTAAGAATCCGTGTAAACATCATTTAGGTATCTGGCTGCTGAACAGCCTCTCTTCATTCTTACAGCATCATTTGCACTTTTTGGCAGTCTTCCTGCCTGAGAAATTAGATGAAAAAACAGGGTTTTGTCCAAGCACTGAAACTGCTTGAATAGATTCTGATGAATGTGTTAAATGCTGAATTTGTGAGGTTTTGTTAAATAACTTATCTGGTGATTTGATTCTTTATTTTTACCTTCAGGAGTCATTAATAAATGATTTAATGAGTGAACACAGAATTCTCAGAATGATATATTTGATAAGTATTTTCTTTCAGTCCTCTATTTGACTCCAACCACAAGCCTGTGTCTCAATTTAACAGACAATAGAAGAACACACTTTTGACAATAGTTTTAAATTTATCCCTTTTTAGAAAGCCACTTGGACAAGTGTTTAAGCCCATGTTTAGATCTTACCTCAGATATTTTCCTGGACCATGGACTTCAGCGGTAAGGTTGACCTTGCGCTTAAATCATCGTGGTAGTGGTTTACTTGCAGTTAGCAGCTCTGTTATTGACCCTTTATGACCTTTCCAGTAGCACATATATATTAGAAAAACAAGTTGAATACAATTTCCATGTTTCATGTAGTTAGGAACTGCACAAACGTCTTTGAACCCTCCCCAGCCTACCTTAACTCTCAAGCTATTAAATAAGTATTCGCATTCCTTTCAACCATTGTCTTATCTTTCTAGTTGTAAATCCTTTAAGCCAAAACTGTTGCTCACTTCTTGTTCATACAGCACCTCATACCATGTTTTATTAAGCCAATAAATTGTTAGAGATTAAAATACATGGACTGATTTGTCTCCCACTTACAGCACCAAAGCTGTACATCTAACAGAACATTGCTGATGCCCACGGAATCGTGCCAGGGAAAGCAACAGCGTGATCCCACCCCAGCTTTGATTCCTACCAGTGGGAATACAAGAGTTTTCCCATTTTGAATTCAGATCCAATGCATATCCGTTCCTGGAAATTGTTTGAGGGTGCAGCATATATGAATGATGGTGTCCCAAAGCTTCAGAGGAGCAACCACTCCCTTCTCGCCGCTCTTGCCAGCTGCCTCCTGCTTGGCTCTGAGTGCTCAGCCTCTTACAGGGGCTTGGACAGCTCTGAATCACACTGCTTGCAATATGTTTCTGCTAAAAATAATAGTAGTAATTAATGCTCTTAGTTTTAGTGCTGCCATCTGCCTTGATGGCAGCCACAATGGCTATTTTGCTCTGTGGTCCCCAAAGTGGGAAGGAGGAGGGAAGGAAGGACAGAGGCAGCTGCTTGTGCCTTTCCCCAGCCCCTCTGCTTTGGCTGGCACGATTTGTCTGTGGTGAGGGCAGCTCACTCTTGCAGAGACAGCAAGAGGCACTGAGCTTCCTCAGAGCTAAAGGTAATAGAGCTCAAAAAGAGCCATGCATAGAAGAAAATACACAGAGGTGTAACTTCTCCTGAAGGGAATAGGTATACAACTAAATAGCCCAACATTTATAGCACAGCGGGTTTTTTTTTAAGAGAGGGAGCTCTACAGCACAATTTTGGAATTATCTATCTAGCTATAAACCATGTGAGATAATGATGAGGAAGGAATGGGTGTTGGAAGTCTGGATTAGTTCCAGCTACTGGGATGGGATGGTGAGAGGTGAGTGCAAGGAGTCTCTTTCTATTTATCTGTGGAAAACAGTTGTCTTGTCTGGGCCCCGAAGATGTCAGAGCCGACAGGCAGGTTGGGGAATTGAACAAAAGGAAGTGGCAGTGTGTTTAACAAACAGCATCACAAAAGGCATCTGTCACAATGCATCACCTTCTGTTCCTCTGAGGCTCCTGCCAGAACCTTTCCCTTTGTCTTCCCTCATTCCTCTAATTACAGAATTTACTTTCTGTCCCACTGGAGAACAAAAGGGTCACTTCAGATTGCTGGGTAGGAAGGGTCTATAAGAAGCAAAACCACTCACCTGCGTGCAGACAGTAACTGCAGCAGTAAAAGTAATCTTCACCCATGGTAAGAAGATTTAGAGGATCAAGACAGAAAACAGTGTAGAAGGCAGCCAGGACTCCTTTAGTTCTCAAGATAGGGAACTTTTAAAGGCTGTACAAAACCTCTTCTCCATGATTGTTTCTTAGCAAGCAGGCAAGGCCTTTTCCTTCTATCAGAGAAGAGCTATCAAACATCAGCCTGCAGCATCTCTCCTCCACAGTGAATGACACTTCAGAAGGCAACCTGTTGGTCCTTGTCCTGTCAGCCACGAGTGTGCTCTGAAATGCCTATTTTGACTAAAACACTTGCTGAGGGTTAGGGAAAAAAAAAAGTGAGGATCTGCAGCAGCTCAGATTTTAGTATAGCTGGTCTAGAAGGTCTATTTTTGATAATCCAAAATCTGTGCTGCTTCTCCGGGCTACCAACCCTCCACAGCCCAAGGCACCACGTAACAGAGCTCAGTGTTACATCTGTTCCCTCTGCAGGCCAGAAGCTTTGGTTCTCATGCACTACTGATCTGGTAATGACCTGACAGACTGCAGGGGTGTGAGCAGCTTGTGTACATGGGGCTTATATTCCTTGTTTACCTTCTTCCTTGGATCTAACCCTGGTGTTTTACCTGGGAGCATCCCCAGTTCCCCTTTTCCTCCCTCTCCCCAAATGATGCTGAAGGGATTCCAGGTGAGAGTTTCAGCCCAAAAACCATTAAATACATCCCAGCAATCATCTCCAGTCAGGCCATGGGGTGAGTTACTGGGAAGAACTAACAGATCTGTAGCTCTTTCATCAATCCTCTTTGGAATACGTAGGAAGGCTTTTGTAGGAAGGAATACTCTACAACTGCATCAAAACCCAAGTCAGCCCTGTGAGCCTAAACTGAGCAGCTCTGATATAAATTCAGATAACCAACCTTGGAAGAGATGAGGTCCATGCTAAGGCTGCTCCCTTTTGCACAACTAGCCAAACAGTTTCTTTTAATATTTGAGACTGGCAAGAATTGTCCTCTTTTCTTCTCATGAAAACGTACAGGTTTTCAAGGTGACACAGTAATATTCACAGTCCACCAGTCCTGCAGACATTAGTTCTTGTTTTGGGGGGCTTGTTGGGTTGCTTCCATGTGTTTGGCAAGGGTGCTTCTGCCAGAAGCAGAGCATATGGTTGTATCAAAGGGGGTTTGAGCCTAACAGGCAGCCCCACTCTGGACAGGCTGTGGAGAAACACAATGACTGTGCATGTGAGAAGAGATCCTGGAAGGTCAATATTGACTATTCATTATTCACTTAAAATATTTGCCATGCGATTTGAGACTGAGACAAATTCCCATGACAGAGGTGACCAGCTACACTATTTGACTAAAAAACATGATGTTATAATAAACAAGGACTGAGCCAGTTTCAGAAAAACAGAGGAGAGAAAATTATTCAACCACTTCTTTGCCAGAGATCAGAAAAAAAAGTTTCTGTATAAAAATCTGGATCAGATAATAAATTTCTGCTTTTTAATCAAAAAAAGGAAGAAAAGTTGTAAGAAATGTCAATTGTGATCAATACTTCAACCAGGAGAAATGACATTATCATGAGTGCTGCATGGAATTGAAGAGACGTCACGGGGTATTTGCCATCACAGCTCGGCAGCTATCCAGATACATGGTTACTCCTCTTTAAGAGTAGGAAAGGTGTTTCTTCTCTTCAATTGGAAAAAAATAATCAAAGTCAAACTTTGAAACAAAATTCCAGACAAAATTAGAAAAGCAGGACACCCCTCAACAACTTGTGTAAAAAAAGAAATAATGAAGCAGCTCCGTCTCAGCTTGGATATAGTAACTTTCAATTTATAGATATTATTTATAGTGGTTTTTTTACAAACTGCTGTCTATAATGTGATTTTCTTGTTTAAATCAATGTGCTCTGGCAAGCACGGTATCATCCAACTGCAGAAAAACTCAGAACTGGTAGTCATGAGACATAATTGACTGGGAGTGAGGAGATAAGATATGCAAAAGTACTCAGGTATTGTGATAGGACAATCAGGAAGGACACATGTCAAGGAGCAACATCTTCAAGAGTACTGTGAGGTTGTAGAGAAAACACTTCTTTTTGGAGGATAAAGGATGCCTTAGAAGAAGTAGAAGGACACTAGAACACCTCCAGGGACAGACAGGGTCAATGTGCACCCCAGAACTCCACAGGCTGTAGGGTGAAAGAACAACCAGAGAAGGGTAGAGAGAAGGCTCAGCTAAGAGTTCTCTCAGGTGGTGGCTGCAGTAGTGTCTGAGGTGTCACTCAAATAGAATCACCAGTCTAATTCCCACCCTCACAGCATATCCTATAGATTCTGGTTTGAAGCTGAGAAGGATATTTTGGCAAAGCAACTTAGGAAAAAATAATCAGATATCCCACCTTCTGTTCTCTAGAGCAAGCAAAAAGGTAGAGGTGTGTATTTTGCTAGTGAGGATGTATTTTCCTGCTGTCCAGTGCAAGATGTGGCTGAGCAGGGAGTGTGGAGCCACTCAGCTGTGAATGTGCAGGATCCACATGTCCATCCCTCACATTCCCAGAACTCTCTGCTTCCCCATCACTATTATGCTGTATTATTATTACACAAGAAGAAAACAAAGGTAATTAATGTAACTGAAATCTATATTATAACTTACTGGTCCCTCCAATGTCACTTTGCCTTTGTATTTAGAAATAAATAATGAAGGTCATGGAAATCTTGAATTAGTCCAAATTCCCTGTCTTCAAACCCAGCTCTATCTCCCCCTCCTTTTGCCTTGGCCCCAGAAACAAGAGAAAGTGTAAACAAACACAACAACCTCCGAAGTATTTCAATAGCAAAATAACTCAAGCAATTCTCCTCGGGGCTGGTAAATAGCAGGCAAGCTATCAGAGCCCAGAGGGAGAAAAGTTCAGCTGAAACTAGTTACAAAACCTCAAGATGCAGTGTGACAAACTCCAGGCTGCTCCTGCTCCTGCACGGCATTGCCATTTTCCTGCAGAATGACAGTTTTCAATTACTGGGCTGTAGCTAAGAGCAAATTGTGCACTTCAGCAGCTGGAGTTCTCTCTCCTGATTTTCAGACATGGCTGGGTAAAATGTACAGGGGCAAGGGAAATGGCTTGCTCTGCACAGCTAGCTGAACAAGGACAAGCCCAGAGACTGTCAGGAGAAAGAGAAAGTGAAAAGGGACAGTAAATAGGGAGGGGAAATGGCCACTGGCTTAATTTACCCCCCTGTCCTCCCCAGCAATGAGATTTCAGCTGTACACATCACAAGAGCAAAGCAGTGTCAACCTGTGTCAACCTGTGTCAGTCTATATCTGTCTAAACTCTAAACATGATTTAGATATATTTTTTCCCCCAAACAGCTAATTCTCCAAATAGTCAGAGATCTGGATCACATCTTCCTCGTCCCTACAGGTGTAATAATTTTCCCCTTTGCCCCATTAGATTCTCTCATTAAAACAAAAGTTGGATGTGAAGAAGTGCTTGAGCTAAAATAAATTGGTGAGGGTCAGTCCTCTTTGTATAACATAGACAGGAGGAGACAAATCCAAGCTTAACAAGGTACTAGAGGTGTTGCAGCAGGTACTGTTCAACTGAAGTGTGGAATAACTTAGGAGAAGTTGTCCTGATAAAGTATTTATCCAAATAGAAGCAGACAAGGAGAGACTCATCAGTTCTCCCTATTCTCTATCAACCTGGATAAAGACACTCTGAGGTTTAGGGCAGATTTTTCCTGTTTCATTTTGGAGACTTTGGGTCTATAACCAGTTGGAAATCACAGAATCATAGAATCATTTAGGTCGGAAAAGACAGAACGAAGGAACTAACAGGGTGGGGGAATAGGAGGGACCAGGCTGGCAGCAGCCCAAGGTTGTCAATAGCTGCCTGAACATTATCCACAAAGTGATCTTAATGAAATCTTTCCTGCTGGCCAGCTCAGGATCAGTCATTTTGATATTTTTTTTTATTTTCCTTTAGAGCAAATTAAAGTTTTAACACGACTGGGTTATTTTTCCTGCAGAAATTTTTTCCCCTGTGAAAGGGGACTCCCCTGCCCAGGGCTGCTCTGAGTGAACGTGCAGGAGAAGACAGTGAGTCCCACTGTGGGGCTCAGCCACAGGCTAAAAGGCTGCTCTCTGCTTCTCTGCCATCACCTTCTTTCATCCCCCATAAGCACAAGCGACATTGGCTTGGGAAAACAAAATGTTACAAGTGCTCTGGTGTTTCAGGTAGTATAAGGAACTCCAGCTCTTGGCTGAGCCCTGTGCCATCCCTGATTACCATCCTCCACCTTCATGCCTCGGACAGCCACCGCCTGCCTCAGCCCCCTGATGCAATGCAGGGTGACTGAGAGCTCAGCCTGGGACTCTGCCTCACTCCTGCACCCAGGCAGTCAAGCTAATGCTCTTGTCAAAACAACACTGAATGTCTCTGACAGAGACAGAGAACCTGGAGAAATTTCCAGTCACGTATGACAACATCTAGCAATGCATTCCTGCTGAACGGGAAGGAGAAGAGCAGAGGGTAGGGCTAGAGGAGCACACTTAGTGGTGACATGCCATTTTTAGATGTAATTATGTAAATTACATAATTCATCTTGAAATATTGAGGGTTTTTTTCTGTATTTACTGCAATTACGTCAATTGACCTATTTATGTTATCTGACGTGCTTATCATTAAAATGGGACAATATATCCCATTAGATCCTCTTACTACATTGAATGGAATGATGATTAATTATATCATAAAAAGGAGCTGTGCTACGCATCTCTGAACATGGGATTTGAAGCTTAAAATAAAACAACAACCTACCATCATAATTTCCTGCCTTAAAATTTCAGCTTCACATGTGGGAAATATTCTCAGGGTTCCCCACACGAGATTATTCTGGTCCACATTTGTATTAATAAAATATTTAGAAAGACAAACATACTTTATTTTCTGTAGGACCTATTGCTGTATATCATGCACAGCCAACATGCCTAGAGAAAAATCTGACTAAGGTGGCTCATTTCTGTGACTACGTTACTATGAGCATCTCCTTTCAGACTGAGAGTTTTCCCAACTACATTTATAATTTCTTGGAAAACAGGTTCTGCTTTTCTCGTGTATTTGAGATCTCAGAAGGACCTCAAAGCAAGGAGAGCCCTGGATCTATGTAAAGGTTGGGAACAGCCTTCTATTGTGCACAAATTAAACGCAAGCCATATTCTCACAGCTGGTGCCAACGACCTGTTGATAACATTGCTAATGAGGTCAGCATACAGGGAAGAAGATAAATCAGCCAGCAGCATAACAAGAAACACAGGAGGGAAAAGTAACCAGTGATGACTACATAGAAAATGGTAGAATAGGAAGGGGAACAACAGCATGTCCCCAGGATGCTTGGATAGAGGATTAAGACCAAAGTGAAGTCAAAACTCAAAGCAGAAGGACAAAGCAAGAATAGGGTATTCTAAATTCCCCCAACACCTTCTCTATCCCTGACACAGTTCACCCAGCACCAAGGCAGCTGGGCATTGAGTTTAAGTACGTAACACAAATGCTGAGTGTCTCAGCCTGAAGTCAGCTCCACAGCTTAGCCACAAACCCTCCAACAGGACATTTTACCCAGAGTGGGGAACTGCATCTGGGCTGCTATTAAAAATCTCAGTTTACTCCATCAGCTCCTCTTTCCAGGGACTGGACCATCATCTAAGTTGCTGTGTTGTTGCCAGCCTTCCTGCACTACAAACTAACGAGTTTTACAGTTTATTCAGCTTAATAATTGATAGTGTTTGAGAGATCTAATGCATTTTCTTCTATGTGTTTCTCCCAGTGCATGGAAGATATATTTGTCTATTGGCCTCAGTGATTTTCTTTTTATATCTGACTTTGAAGGAGTCTGGATTTTTCAGTCCATGTTATGGCTGGTAACATGGTGGCTCTGGGAATGCAGAATGTCAGTGAGGGATGTAGTTTTTATTACTGCTTTAAATATCAATTTGAAAATGTAGGACAGAGCAATTTACTTTGCCATGTATTTCCTAAATAAAGGCTTTATCCCTCTTCTTACTTGAGCCAAACTTTGCCTACTTCTCCTCATCTAAACCTTGTCCTCCTTCAGCCTGTACTACTGGTCAGTGATGTCTCTTTCCAGCATGAAAATTTAGACCTGAGCACAAACTGAGCTGGACAGAAGTCGGTGTGTGAAGTGTTGGATGTGTGTGGAGTGTTGGATGTGTGCAGAGATCCAAGATGACCACTCCAAGCTGCAAGAGGAGTTGGGTGGCCCAGTTCTCCCAGTTGTTTTCTCTGATGGACAGTTACATAATTCCTTTAGTTCTTCATTTTCTGGACATGCAGTCACAGGCACCATTTTTTAGTTGCCAACATGAAAGTCCCTCAGCACTGCTGCTATCACAGGGTACTTCAGAAGGCATAATGAGAGATGTCCTTAGGGTACTCAGACCTATGGGGACAAGGACTCCCAGAAAGAGCATGAAAGGGATCCATCATATGGATCATATTGGAGCTTGGTGTTGGTGAGGATTACCTCCTCAGAGATGTCTGTGAAGTTTCTTGATGCAGTTCCTACTCAATCCCTAACCATCTGCTGCTCCTTTGAACAGGCAGAGGTGAGGGAAAGAAAAAGAGGATTATTGCAACGTGCCCCTTCTTAGCTGATCTCACCTTCCCTCACCAGCCAGCACATGGTCCCAAAGGGAAAGACTTCAACTCATTTTAATCCAGTGGAAAGGGCTGGAGTGTATCTAAAGAGGGTTTCATCATCATTTGTTTTACTCAATTAAAAACCTGCAGACACAGATTAGCTCCCTGCTGCTCAGTGTAGGAATTCTTTTAACACTACAGTGATTTACGATCTACCAGACAGTGTTTAACGAACGTCATCCAGAACCCAGAGATGCTTAACATAGGACTGGTCACTTGTGTTACTGAAAAATGGATTTGAGGTGACAGCCACTTGCGTGGCTGCATTTTGATAACAAACGACGTAGCAGGGCTGGAGCAGAGGGAGGCTTTGTAATTAATATTACAGTAGAATCAGGTATGTAACAGAAAGCTTGACTTAGAATTAAAATCAATACAACAACTGTTGGGACGTGTCACTCCTGGTCCCCAGGCTCTGAGATATTATGTCAGACAGAGAAAGGGCTGATGGGGAGGTGATGACACACAGTGAATATCCATCTTGTGTTAACTTCAGGCAAGAAATTATGCTTAGTGGAATGTGTTGGCAGTTTGGGGATATTTTATTGGCTTTTTGTTGGGTTCCTTTTTTCTATTTTCTCCACTTAGTGGACTATGGACAACTTCTCTCGGTTGCTATTGCTGATTTTCTTTACAAACACTACACCAACCAATTACTGTGTTGCTGTGGCAGATTTTTGACTCTGCTTTGTTTCTGAGTCTTCCTGCAATTCAGAAAAAATCAAGTGTAGAGTCTATGATGGCTGTGGCTTTTATGGAAATATGATGCAAGTTCAAGTTTCTGACAAAGCACGTTGCTTGCAACAGCAGGGACATCTTAGTATATTTTCAGGCTACTTCTTCTGTTACTTTCCTTCCTTATCCATTCAGATGGCCATCATCATCTCCAGAGTGATTGTTGTTCCTCTAACAGAATTTTACTCTGTAGCTTTGGTAAATGATGATGTGCAAAGGTCAAGTGGGATCTAAATTAGGATAGCAGAGAAAATGTTTGTGTCTTTCTAGTAAATTCTTCTAAAGAAGAAAGTAATGGAATATTGAAAATTCAACACTTTAGCCACTGTTATAAACAAAAATCAACAGTGTGTGGGGAGATCGAGGTTAAGGGTTCTCAAGGTATATGATGCTTTGCATTTCACATCAACTTTGACCTTTATCCTCACTTGGGGGTTTTTTCCTGTCTTATAAGCTAGAAATTCAAAACTGAAAGTGTAAATACATTTTTGTTCAGAAATGCCAGTGGGAATAATATGACACTGATGGAGCTTTTTCTGGGCTTTCTTAAATTCAGTTATATTTAAATGTGATTATTTAGGAAGCTAGGCTAGTTCTACAACTGTTTTTAGCTCCAGCAAAACAAAATAAAGCCCACGAATCATAGTAACACTCCGAAACAGCCTTAGACAGCATCTTTTTGGTCATGTTCACTATAGCTGCAATCTGTAAACATTATGGTTGGACACTGTAGCAACCAAATACCACAGCAACAAGTAAATAAGCAGCAATATCTATATATCAGACAAAGGGAAATCCATTATCTGTATGCATTGCCCTGAGGCTGGAGTTCAAAGCTCAAGCCATCAGAACAAAAATTGACTCAGAAATGGTGCCCAAATTCCTGTCAGCGCCTATGAGTGTGACAGAAGTGCTTGTTAACATCCACCACGAGATCAAGGGTTGTAATTGTATCCCTGCAGCTAGGTGCCTAAATTAGGGCCTCCTCCAAAGTCCACCAAAGCCAGTAAAAAAGGCTCTGACTGATTTCATTAGGTTGTGGAGCTCCTCTTAATGAAAAGCCCATCTGCTGCTCAATTCAATTCCTGGATCTCTTACCTTCTTTTCCTCTACTCCTTGCAAAATAAAATCATACCTGGGAGCTTCTCAGCTTATTTTGACTGGGAATACAAAGAACAAAAAAACCATATTAGTATTCAACCTGAATAATGGGGTTCATTTGGAGGGGATGGCAGGTTTCTTGCTGTAGACAAATCTAAACAGATGGGCTCAGTTTGGTTACTGCTCCCTTAAGGCAGTGATTCATGAATGGGTTAATCCAACAAGCCAAGATAGCCCAGTTTATTTTAACCTATGAATATATGGAATGATCCTTGAGAGAGTTTTAACTGCATCGTAAGAATAGCAAATGCACTTAGAAGTGAAGGTGCCATTTCTTAAGCTTTCTAATGCCCATTTCCAGCGTGTGATCTGACCGTGCGTACAGGGAGATCAGAACAGCCTCCTTCATCTTTGGCCTTTAAATAAATGAAAACCTGCCAGGCATGATTGAGGTAGAGGTGATCCTGCCTTAGATGACCCCTTGAAGATGTTCCCAGGTCTACTTTCTACAGTGATGAGCACCAGGCTTGTGCAGGCAGACAAGAGTTTTTGTAGAAGGAGTGGAAACCTCTGGTAAGCCGTGTCCAGATGATGCTCAGATGTGCATCACACAAACAACAGTCTGCAGTGTCAGTAAATAATTCTGAACAAACTGCCTTCCCATTAGAGATAAACAGTGGGATATATGTTAGTTTAAGTTTTTTGAACTGCAGATTGTGTTGAAATCCAATTGTTTTTTCACCATATTTATAGCTGCAAAAAATGATTCCCCTTCACACAACCCATCCAATGTGCAGGACTGGGACCATATCAGTGGGTGTGCTTTGCAGTAGGACCTTTCCAACCATGAAACACTGGAGTTTGTCATCCTTCAGTCCTGTCTCAGAACATTTCCTGCTTTTCACAACTCTTGAGGCCCTGGTTGGCAGAACCAGTTTAAGGTGATTAAAGACATTCAGGGCACTCCACCGCAGAGTAAATGAGAAGTCCTGCTGCCTCCTTGCAGATGGATAAAGTAGAAGTCTTTGACAGTATTGTGTCTGTGGAGAGGGAAGCAGAAGGTGGGACTCATCATGTGAGATGATCTGTGGAGTTCATGGACATGGAATGCAGACAGCCAGAAAAAAAGGGAAGGAGAAGGGCTATTCTTTATAACTTTGGGCAAACACAATCTTGCGGAATGCTTCCACGTGAAGAAGGACTCTGAAGGCAATTGGCCATGATGCAGAAAGAAATGGAAATGCTTCCATAAATGCTAATTTAGGGAACGCTATGAAATTGAAATATAATGCAGGGAGGGTAAAAAAGTGGGGGAGAAGGATTCTGTGATAAACATGTCCACAATAACTGATGTGACTGATCCATGTATATACGTATTTTAGGCCCACCAGCTGTCTCCAGAACAGGGATTGAGGGTCTAATTCACCAGGGATAATTACCTCCACCCCATGGGAGGTGAAGTGTGCTCACTCAGCCAATAGTGCTGATGAAGGGCCATGCAGGGAAGACCCCAAACAGATCAGTGCAAGCAAATTGTTTCTTAATAGTTTTCAGCCTGTGACCTGCACGTTTCACTAGTCCTAAAAGCCACAGAAACGCCAACTCTGATGTGCTGGAGCTGCACCACTGAGGAAGGACTATTCAGAGAGGTCATGGATGCCATTTGCTTATTTGTGGTAGCACAGGCAAGGAGAGGAGTGATGAATCCTGTGAATGTAAGGGGTGCAAATGCATCACCTACAGACCAGGCCTGAGCTATATGTGAATTTTTATCCAGATCTAACTTCTTTTCTATGGCAGATCTATTATTGCTGTTCTAATTATTTCTCTTTCATGAAATGTCTTCAGTTTCATTACAAAAAGACATTGTCATGCCTAAGCTGTCTGAACTGCCTTCTGGATGACCAGCCTGATCATCAGAGCAAAGCTCACAGCTCCTCAGCCCTTGGAAGTGTGGGAAAGGCATATGTTCCTCAGCTCTGAATGGCTGTGCTGCTGTTGCACCGGCCTCATCAGGTTGGCTAAGGACCACAAAGAAACAACGTGCATCAGCACAGATCACTCCTTCTGCTCACTGACATCTCCTGATGCACACTTACACTTGTGCCATCTTTAATCACTCATCACAAATTCTGTCCAAATGTGTGGCTGCATTTGGGAGCTCCATAGGTGGGAAACACCATTGCTTTATTCCTTTCTTTAGGGCTTAATAATGAGGGGTCAGTGATGTGAAGCGCATGTGGGCAAGTAAGTGCTGCATCTGCTCATACAGAATTCAGGTATTTAACCTCTGGATGAGAAAAAAAGGATCAGGGTGCTTGTGAGAAACTCGTGACTGTACAGTGGCATCACTTGAGTGGTTATTGAAATAATGATTTATTTTGGAGGCTTTGTATACAAACAAAGGAGTCTGTGCTTAGAATAAATTATTTCCTTTCATGGGTTAAGCCGTAAAGTAGCTGGAAGCAAAGTATTATCAGCTGAACAAACTGGCAAATAGATCCAAATAACATATGAAACTTGAAGAACTTTGTGATCTCTTCAGACAATATGTGAATATGCATCAGTAAGCCACGTTCTTTGAATAAATTATTACTTTTAAATTATTCACTCAGTTCTAGTGATTGTTAAGATGAGGGGATTTTGACATAAAGAGATAACTAGTGAGATTAAAAAAACCCTGTATATTTCTCCCTTTCTTTTTAGAATTTTCTACCTGCATTAGCTTTAGTTTTCTCTTCTCAGGTAACTACTTCTTTAAACTTGTCTCTCATTTTCTTCTTTCTATCCATCTCTTTCCTCCTCTTTCTTTTCAGCACTGCCTGAAGACAAAACAATTTCTCTGAAGGAGATCCTTTTAGGCTATAATGGGATTAGGCCTTGGAGCAGAGATCTTGTTTGGATCAGCTGTTGAACTCACAGGAGTCCTGTTAAAGGCCTATTAAAATTCCATGTAATACCTCAGTAAGTAACATGCGAATCCCTAGCTCATCTTTGGGAATTAAAGTGTGCAGAGCTTACTTGGCTGCTGTCAGGAAGGTTACACAGACCTAGAACTCATTTGTTTGAAGAATAAGAGGACATCACCTGCCTATTTCCTACACCATCAGGAAAATATCAGAGTTAAATATTGCAGAAGGAAATTGTTTACTCGAGCTGAAGGAGCCGGAGCTCTGAGGGGACCTGAGTGCAGATCAGTCCAAGAGCAGTGACCATGGTCTTTCCATTCCAAGGATGACACACAGATACAGGTGATTTGCATCTCAAAGGAAGGTTTGGAAGATCAGGTTTAATTCAGATTATTTTATCAGAAGCTCTCTCTACTATATATTCAGCAGAGTATCTCAGAATGAGCAGAGATAGCTCTCAGCAGAATGATATCTACCTTGAAATCTCCTAATTCTGCTCAGAGAAGAGACACCATGAGAACAGACTGTCTCCTCTCTGCAGACACGTTTTTTTCTGCTTAGATTTGAGAACTGAAAATGCTTCCATTTCTTCAGTTTCTTGTTGGTTTTAAAGCTAAAATTTAGGGATAGCTCTCAAAATGTGCTTGAGTAAACACACTATTTGTACATTGTTATATACATTATATTATATCGATCACCCAGCACTGCATTAAGCTTTGGTGCTGCTATTATGCTGCCAAAGAAATAATTCCTTCCACCCTACCAAGCAACAGCAAATTGCCAGAGCCTGAGGGGGCAAAGGAAAGGAAAGAAGGGGTGAAATGTGAATTCAAAAATAAACAGTCTTTGGTGTGTCTGAAATTAGAAGCCTCTGATCTGAAACCTGTCAAAAATAGAAGCCTTTGCTTGATGTAAAGCTTGTTCTTGCAGCTTGTCAGCCACTTCCAGCTGAGACCTTTGCAACCCAGACGTGCTCTCCTTTCCCATGGCACGGTCAAGGCTACCCCTCCACTGCTGTGATTCAACACCCAGCCCTGCTTCAGCATTGACACGTCCACGGGGCTGCTTGTACCTCCTCTCACTCATTAGTCTTGGACAATGCTGAAACCTTTTGTGGACATTTCCTTTTTTAAGAGGATCTCAGAGCTTTTAACAAATCTTTATTGATTAAGCATCAAAACCTTCATTTGATGTAGATAAGTTTAATGCTATTATCCAGATTTTACAAGACAGGTTTTATTGAAGACATGGAGAAGTTAACCAACTTGGCCAAGGTCAGACTTCAGCATCTGGTAGGACAGGGAACAGAGCAGTACTCACGTGTAGGCACTCTCTGTTTTTTATATCCATCACCTCTTATAACATTGCATTTCTAATTATTGTGCCTCTGGATTATTTCAGGCGATGTTATGGATTTCACTAACAGATATGACAAGGGGAATATATTTGCATACACAGAGAAATAATTATACAGAAGTGTGTATGTGGCAATTGAAGGTGGGAACTGGCTGGCAGGATTTCTGTGATCTATTTCTCCTTTCCTGTGATTTACATAGCACTAAGGCTGCCTGTCTTGGCCCCCTTTGGTAGTTTCTAACCTGAGTGAGGTGAATGCTCCGTGTAGAAGGGCACGATCTTCTGATAGCTTCTCAGGTGGGAAAGGAAGCTTCAGAGCTAGGATAATGTTTAGGACTTTCATATGGATTAAAATCCTTATTTTGCCCCTAATCTTGCATGAATTAGTGATGCTTTTTATGCCTCAGCTTTCCACCTGTAAAATGGGAATATCTGTGACATTTAGAGGTGCTGTGGAGTAATAGGGCCAAGAATGTCTGCAGTGATACTGGGGTGAAGGAAGTTCTTTGAACTGGAAAACTGTTGGGCCAGAATTTGCTGGCAGACTGGTCACAGAGCTAACACATTTCCATGGTGGGGACAGACTCTATGAGGAGATGGGATGTTTGCAGCCTTGTGGCACAACCCTCGACCACTGCCCCTTGGCCAGTACTCTCCTGCCTTCCTTCCCCTCTCAGATTTGCTGCTGTACCTGGGAAGAGAAGAGCTTAATGTCAGTTTGAGCAAGAATTTGTCTGAAATGACCCAAATGTGCAGCTGAGCCCTTCCCACCCGCTGCTCTCCAAATGTTCTTGCTTGTTTAATTTTACCATGTACGAGCCTGCAGCAGGGAGGAGGACCAGGGGGCCTCCCTCCTCACCTGTCCCTCTGCAAAAGTCAGGCAGGGCTGGATAAAACTGCTGCAGCTCCTAAAGGCGCAAAAGCCACCTGAAAGCCTTGCAGCATTGGTCAGGCTCCCTCAATGGGCTGGACATGGGGATAGGGTTTAATTCCAAAAACAATTTATCTGGAATCATAGAATCATAGAATCTTCCAATTGGAAAAGACCTCTGAGGTCATCGAGTCCAACCACACCCATCATCCACTAAACCATGTCACTTAAAAACTCATCTATCCTTTTTTTAAACCCCTCCAGGGATGGTGAATCAACCCCCTCCCTGGGCAGCTGTTCCAGTGTCTGACCACCCTTTCGGTAAACAAATTCTTCCCAATATCCAGTCTGAACCTCCCCTGGTGCAACTTATGGCCAATTCCTCTTGTCCCATCAACTGTCACTTGACAGAAGAGATCAACACTCGCTCTGCCACAGCCCCCTCTCAGGCAGTCATAGACAGTGATGAGGTCTCCCCTCAGCCCCCTCTTCTCCAAGCTAAACAACCTCAGTTCCCTCAGCTGTTCCTCTCAGGACTTGTTCTCCAGCCCCTTCACCAGCCTCGTTGCCCTTCTCTGGTCGCGTTCCAACACCTCAATGTCCTTCTTGTAGTGAGGGGCCCAGAACTGACTCCAGTACTCGAGGTGTGGCCTCACCAGTGACCAGTACAGGGGCACAATCACCTCCCTGCTCCTGCTGGCCATTCTGTTTTTGATACAGGCCAAGATGCCATCGGCCTTCTTGGCCACCTGGGCCACTGCTGGCTCATGTTCATCCAGTTGTCAATCAACACCCCCTTCTCTCCCAAGCATCTCCCAGGCAAAGCATGGCATAAGTCCTCTGGGTCAGCCTTGGACCTATGGCCCTTGGTGCTGCCGGGCAGGAGAAGGCTCTGCTGGAACAGCCGAGTGCCCAACACTTGTTGAGCTTGTGCTCAGGACAAAACCCAGCAGATATTCTGCAAGGGGAAGGCTGCTCGCTCGCAGTGCTGGTGTTGCCTCCGGTTGCCGTGCACCCTCCCTCCTTGGCCTCCCTCGGGGAGGGACAGGAGCTGTGGGTGCTCATTCTCAGCCACGCTGAGCAGCTGCTTCTGCTCCGCGCAGAGCTATCGGGGGGGGGCTGGACCACGACGCCATGGAGCATCCACAAAAAGGAATCTGTAACCTTTTATCCTCACGTAAAGCGTTTCCTAGAGGATAAATTCCTTTTCCTCATGCTGACAGGGGAGATACGGGCAAGAGCAGAGCCTTTCAGCGAAACACCGAGCTGAAGCAGTGGCCGTCGGTGTTTTCAGAGCTGCTGCAGATCACAAATGCCCCCTTGAGCCCAGGAGAGGGATTGTTCATACAGATGTCCTCTGTCATTCTCCGACCTTCCTCTGGTCTGCTGGTGAACGAAGAAGGGCATTTTGTGGTGGGATTTTAGGAATTCATCCTATTCTTTCCATCCTCCCTATTTTGACCGCTAGCTTTGTGTGCAGTGATGTTTTGCAGAGAAGAAGTGCAGTGGTTTCCATCTCCTCCACCCCATGCACCACTGCCCTGCTGTGCCCTCCTCACCAGGGCACTCACAGAAAATGGTTTTCCATGTTCTCACCCTTTCTTCCTTCCCCTTAGCTGTTCACAATGCAAACTATGCAGTATTTTATTGGCAGCTTAAATACAGCTTGTGTTTTGAAAATAGTTTTGGATACTATGAAATACCAAGGGAAAAAATGCATAATTACTTAGAAAAAGTCAGTAAGCAACTGTGTGGGGCATGAATGGGCTTCTGTCACCTTAGCCTCACACAACTCATGCCACCTTTTCTTCCTTGATCTCTCCAGTTTCTGTGAAAGCCTGGCCATGTGTCTCTTCTTTTTCATAAGTTTATTCTCACTCCACTAACTTCCATGAAAACTTCTGAGCTACTTCCTCTCTTATTCACAACTTGTCCAAATAGTTAATTTGCTAATGTCCTGCTGCCAAAGAGAGACCCCAGTGTGTCAGCTTCCAGGAACTCAACATTTCAGAGTTTACAGGGATTGCATCCTCCAGCAACCAGTCACTGAGCATAGCATCTCGCTGCTGCCTGGATTACTGCATGCCACGTTGTACATTTTGATGAAGCAAATGATGCAGCATTCTGCCCTGGCAGATCATCAGATCCAGGGAAAAAGCTGAATGGGTATGATAAAACCAGTGATTTAATATGATGTCTGCCCTGCTGTTCCCCAGTTTGGGGGATTCATGTAAGTGAGGAGCAGATGGGATCTCCAGGGGGAAATTCTAGCCTTGCATTACTGAAACCAATGTAAATTTAATACTGTATTTCTAAAGTGTTGCTGGAAAGCATCCACGAGCCTGAAATCTATCCAAGGTTTTCACCTCTCTGATTCACATATATATATAGTTATATATATACATACACTTATTTATTCATATATTTCTCATGAGTGACAATATGAGGTTTCATTCTCATGTGTGGTGGCTTTAAATGTCACCTGGCTCTTCATTTGCCCTTTTTGGAATGAGAGAGAATGTCAGTCTTGACCAACTATAACTACCAAGGAAATGCTTGCACTGCTTCCAGGAACAGGCACTGGTAGTGCTGTTGTACCAGCCAAATTTTAACTTGTGTTGTAATCTTCCAGATTCCCAAACTTCTCATGCAATTTGCAATGGATAAAGACATTTGTCACTCTTCCTTTTGTGTCCAACTGCCTGACACAGTGTCGCTACCAGCTATTGGACCATCATCCTTCTTCTGCTCCTTGAAGATGGCTGTGCATAAAAGCCCCCATTTGCTTCACTATTCTCTGTATTTTGCCAAGCCCCTTGAGGATAGCAGGAATGCTATAGATACAAAATCCTTTTCTAGAGGTTGTCAGGGTTGCAACCAGCATATGGGACATTGCTGCTTTCATTAAAGCCATCTCAGGCCATTCTAGAGGCAACAGTTTTCATCTGGCACGTTCTGCATCCTGTCCCTTACGCTGTCTTCCCTAGTGGTGCACTGAATGATTTGAAAGTACTACAGCCAAGAGAAATCTTGGCCCTATCCTATCTAATCTAATCAGTTCAACAGAGCAAGAGTGATAGAAATCCACAAACCCTGCCAATAAAAAGAATTTCTTTGGCTAAGGCTGACATTTGGCATGGTCTTTATCTGTATGGGAAAGTGAACAAAAAAAAATAGCCAGCAAGAATGTCCCTTGAAAATCAAAACTGGAATTGGATGATATAAAAACAGGAGCTGACACAAAACAGTTGTCTTTAGTAAGGGAGGTCAGATCAGTTGACATATTACCATATTGATTTTGCAAAAGACCAAGGATGGAAAGGCTTCATGTCATTACGTGCCACCCCTGCTCTTGTCTTAAGGAACATGCATGGCATCAGCACTTCCAAAGCAACAGCACCTTTCAACCAACCCTGGCAAACATCATTCAAAATGCTGTTTCAAAGGGGTCTTTTTCCTGGGTAAGAAGCCTTCCATACCTTCAGCTGAAGTTTCCCACTGTGCAAATGAGATGCAGTAATCTGGATTTGAGAATGAAAAAATCAAAATTTTCAAGCCTCCTTCAAAACTATAACTTAGATATTATTCTTCAGCCTCATCTTAAATGATACTAAAGAGTTAAATTTGCCTTCTTGTTCTGTCCCACATTGAATCTTGTAACTTTTTACTGAAAGTTCACGAAATTTTTTAAGAAATCAATGTATTCCTATTAAGCATCTTGGTTTCAATAAATCAGCATTTTCCAATAGAAAATCTCTCTGCCTATTCTTATTTTATTTTTGATCAGCGTTATATTTCAGAGAAATGTATTTTGCAGTACAGCCTCAGAAACAGGTAAATTACTATGCTGGCTCAGATCCATACTTCGATTAGATTCATATTTTGCATTTGACAGTACAGCAGAGAGGTCATTTCAGAATCCATTGCAAGAAGCACAGGAATGGAGTTACCTGTGCTGGGTGCATTTTCTCCCCAGCCCGTGCAAGACTGTTGTGATGTGGCTGAAGCTTGAACAGCCTCATAAACATTATGATCTCGATCATCCTGGTCCCAATGGTTTCCTCCATTCATTCCTATAGGAAGCTGCTCACTTATTTTCTTTGTTTATATCTGATTCCTACAACTTCAGAGGTGACATTGATTCACATCCACGCGCAGCGAGTGGCGTGCACAGATTGTATTGGGCTCCCCATGAAATGACCCCTTGCTGCCCAGGGGCTCTGACTCCACGGATAACCTTTCTTTTCCAACACAAACCCTACTTTTGGGACTGCCATGACCTTTCCTTTCCTACAGGGAGGAGACAGAAAGGCAGCCGCCTCCCGTTGGACTGCGATGCTGGATGGTTCAGCAGATGTCTGGTTGTGTGCCACTCAGGAAATGTCACTGCCTGCCGGCAGCTCCTAGCAGGTGATTAATACCAGACTGAGGATTTTTCTGAGCTGCAGTCAGATCCTTCTGCTGGCTGCCACTTAGTGAAATGACAACCTGGCCCTCGGTGGCAAGCGTAAAGCCTGGCATAAGATGGAAGCAGAGGATCTTCTGGGTCTCACATGAGGAAGATGAAGGTCTTTCCAGGAGTCCGGTGAATGAGAGATAAATGGGGATTCAGATAGCGACAAATCCTGCAGTTGTGGCTCCAGCGAGGCTCGTGGACACCATCCCTCCTCTGGTTTCCTTGCCTCATCAGCTACAAATTTGTCATTAGAAAAACGGTGCTAATTATTTGGCTGTTTCCCTCAGAAGAAGCTGACTTTGAGCAGATGCCAGAGTTTCAAAAACATTTAGGCTGTAGACATTGCAGAATGCAAGTGACAGCCAGAGTATCAATGTGTGTGCAAGAAAGCCTTCAAGTGGTGGAATGAAATGGGCTGTTGGAGAGATTAGATTTTTATCCTGTTAGAAGTAAGAAATGAATAGGGAGAGGTGAGAGATGAGGAAGGAGTGAGCAAGAGAACGTGATGCCTTCTTGAACCAAAAGATATCATAGAAAGCCTCTGCACGTGATCGTAAGGGAGTCTTAGACTTACGCAGCCCTCCACAATATGAAGATTATCCAAAGACTCAAATAAGGGTTTGTCCCTTCAGGGAGTTTCTTTTGAATCCAAAAGGTGCAAACACGATAGCATGATGCTCATAAGAGCAAAGAGGATTCTATCCTCAGTCTCTTTAAAGGCTTTAAAAAACAACATTTGTTCTAAAATATAGTTTTTAAACAAGCAAACAAAAATATGCAGTAACAAGCATGATCTCAGCCTGGTGCTGAAAAAAAAGTATCAGCACCTGACTTTCCTCCCTCTTCCCAAGTCCTCAATATATTTGTCTTTTCTCCACTTCCTCCACATCCACAGATTGGATGCCATGTGAGGGGCTGTTCCTTCAAGCTGACAGTTCCTTTTTGCAAACTGAAGAGTTCCTCAGTTGCTGGTGCTGCAGGCTTCTATATTTTAAATCTTTGATCTCATGACTGAAACGGGAGAAAAGAAAATCAAGGCTTTGGCTAAGTTCCCAGCCCTGTCACTTTCTGACCTTGAGCCAATCATATGAACTTCTAATGTCAATATTCCCATCTGTTAAGCCTTACAAAGATGCTGTAAAACAAAATTAATAAATTGTATTGGGATATCTACATTTACAGCATTTCTTTCATGTGTAATCCCATTGACTTGAGTGCAATCACGTTGAATAAAGTATGAATCATGGTGAGTAAAGGGGCTAAGAATCCAACCTTTAATATTTGTAAAAAGCTTGAGGATATTTGTAGAATTTGGAGAGAGAGGAATTCTCTCTGATCCAGCTTATAAATGTGCAGAAATTCATCCAACAACATTGGTGTCTGAAAGGCAGTAACTGTTTCCTGTTGACTCTCTTGCACGCTTTCCCTGCTGAAAGGGTGATTTGGAGCCTGACGGTGCACAGGCAGAAGAAAGTGGAGAAGAAAGACAGCAAGTGTGAGAGAGAGGAGTAAATGAAAGTTTGTCCTGTTGGTGTCAAATATTGGACAATGCCCTCAGTCACACGGTGTGAACGTTGGGATTGTCCTATGTAGGAAAAGGAGTTGGACTCGATGATCTTTTTGGGTCACTTCCAACACAGGTAATTCTATGGTTCTATGATTCTACAATCACAGCAGCAGGAAAAGAACATCCAATATTGAATCCTAATGAAAAAAACAGACTGGAACCTCACGAAACAACACTTCAAGTTAAGTTAATATATCCTGAGGCACGCCTCATTTCTGCCTTTGCTGTGGAAGGATGCCCTTCAGAGCATCTCCTTCAGAGAGCTCCCGAGTCCCTGCCCGCAGCACAGCGTGTTCCCTTGAGGAAGATGCTGCCCTTGGGAAGAGCCAGCTTGGCTCTTAAGACTTTTCCCATGGTAGACAGAAACTCTGGAGAGGGAGGAGGAACAAGGAGGAACAAGGAAGCCCGTGAAGAAGGACTGTGCAACATGACCAAACCCCCCGCAGCGATGTGCTCTGAGCTGGTCGTTATCACCTCTTTCCCACGGGCATCCCTGTCAAGATTTTTTTACAGGGAGCCAATCTACCTGCACCAAATCAGATGCCAGTAGTGCCCTAATCTGTACTTATGGGGTTTGTTTATGTTCTGGCAAGCTACACCAAAATGTAGATGCACAGTGATGTGTTTTTGTGTCTGGCCCAAGCCTGATTTGCGTTCAGGGCTCTCCAAGGACTGAGATAACCTCGTGGAAGTGAGGCTGGTTTGGGATTATTATTTCACTTTGTTATAACTCCTGTGCAGCAATCCTGAATTCTGGTGAAGGTTTTTAGTATCTCTGGCATCTGATGCTGGAGAGAACAGGCTGTCACCTGCAATTCAACTGACAGCGTTCAAAATTGCAGAGACACATCTCTGCCAGAGCAGAAGTAAAGCAACTGTCCCGAGGTCCAAGTTTGGATGCCAGTCATAAAATGCCACCCGTTTATATGAACAGAAGGCTGTATCCCATCAGACCTGTTCACATGGGAATTCAAATGGAGTTGCATCCTTCCCACAAAGAGAAAAAAATGAATAGGTCCTCTTGTGTGTTTATAACTTTAGCAATGCTATTTCACTCGTATCCACAATCAATACACCATGCCCTGACAGTGCATGTGATGAACAGAAGGGAGTCTGCCATGGCAACTGATGCATATTTCATATATTTGGCCTGATTCTGACAGTTTTTTGCTTCTGTGATCCTCCTTTCATACCTGTTTGAGTCTGTGTGAGATTGGAATCCGGTCAATTGATTTGTGCTTCCTCCAGTATAAGTTTGGAAACTTTCAGCAAACAAGGATATTTTTTTTTTTTAAAAAACATAACCTCCAAGATCTGATTTCTACCTGCACTGGGCACCTGGTGTGTCAGTGTCTCCTAAGGACTTTGGAAGAAGACCTTAAATCACTTGCTTGGTAAGTTAAGTAAGAGGCATAAGTAAGCATAAGCCTCACGAAAATATGTAATGGTAAAGCAGTTTTCTGAAGCACATAGAGGAGGTGAGGATTGGAGTCAGGAACTGGTCAGGTTATATTTGTCTCAGTCCACTACAGGACAATTTTAACTGTGTGCAAAAGTGATGCTCAAGGTACTTCATCCCTTTGAATTACCTGGGCAATTTCTTTCCCAATTTCCTCACTATTGTCCAACTCTTCAGGCTTAGTAGGGTACTCTTTAAGGAAAGCATTGCCCTGTTTCCTTGCTGTAGGTACATAATTAACACAATAAGAAATTACTTTCTTTAAGTACTCTTTTGAGGTTTGAGGTTGTCATTACTGCCCATGTTTTCTTCCCCAGAGAAATTCAGGAAACCCTTGTGGTTATTTGCTTTAAAGCAAACAAGCAACTGGAAATGGCACAGGTTTGTTATGTTTAAAGAGAGAAATTGTTTCCTTTTATTTACTCTGTTTTCCTCTTAATTTGCACAAATGACCTTTTTCTCCATTTCATGCTGAAAAGAGCAAACAGAATAGCTGATAGACCTGGATATCTTTTATTCTTGGGTGTTGAACTCCAGGTTCTCACATACAGTTCGAGTGACTTCTCTGGGATTTTAGCCTATTCGCTTCAGCATAAACAAAAATAAAAAAGAAATATAAGACCATTTTTCTAATCTTTACCTTTTCTTCCTCTTGCACTTCTACTGTCCAGGTGGCCCTACAAGATGGTGACACCCTGCTAGTGACATTTTTCCTATGTATGACAAGAAAGCCTTCTTTATCTGCAGAATTTCTTATTCTTTTCCCTTCGTCCATATCTGTTTCTGCAGCGCTTTCCTTAAGTTGCTGCTCCCAAACGATCGTGTTTTCCAGGGCAAAAACATGCAGCTGATGTTAGACAACAAGGGAGGAAATATAATATCTCCCAAAACAGCTTCACATTTCATTCAGGTCTTTGATGACCACTGTGCATTGAGCATATATCTTCTACTGAGCTCCCCACAGGAGCCTACATCTTCCTTTATGCCTTAAAAGATGTGATTCATTTGTATATGAATAATTTCAATTGTTCTTCCCAAAGCATGTTACACATGCAATAGCCTCAGCAGGATTTTATTTGCCATTGTTTGGCCCCCTTACATCCTTCTCTGAGGTCTGACTTAAATTAATTTCTTGTCATCTTCTCCAGACCTCTGACCTAAGAAGAAAACGGGGGAGGGAGGAAATTTTGTTCTTTGAACAAATGTTGCCCTTTTTCACTATACCACCCTGTCCTCAGGCTCTTAATACATATCTATAACAATGCTTGTCCTCAGAGTAGTCCCTGGAGCACCTCCCACTATTAACCTCTTTCCATGCTGAGAATTGGACTTTTTATTACAGCTCTTTGATTTTTATGTCATAGCTTGTTTTTAAACTATGAAAAAACTTTTACCTCTTACCTCAAGGTAACCCACTAAGCTTTCCTTAATAGCTCCTTGTGAGGGCTTTTCTCAAAAAAGTCTTTTGAAAACCTAAATAAATCACCTCTGCTTGTTCAGAGGTGCCCATTATTTTTGTTAACATTCTGAAATGTATTAAAATAGATCGAGAAGCACGGTGATTTACCGTGACAGCCTCCATGCTGGTTTGTCCCAAGCATCTGGGGGCATTGTAACTCTATCTTCAATGGATTTTCTCTTATCTTTTTTTTCAATTGAAGTGAGGTTTTCCAGCCTGTAATTCCTTCATCTCCTTTCACACCTTTATTTAAAGATGGATACAGCACTGGCCACTTTTCAGCCCTCTGGCATGAGTTCTGATTTTAATGAAAAAAGGGACAGGCTTTGTGGTAATAGCTTCTACTTCTTTGCTCTCTCATTCCTTCTGAATTTGTGTCTGGTCCCAGTGACCTATAGAAAATTGATGGTCTCACCCAGTACTCTTTACATGTGTGAGTAGGTCCATTAACTTCACCAGCCCCTCTTTAACTTCAAAGAGCGCATCTGTAGAAACGAGCGTTCTTCGATCCGGTCTCGTGTTTCTCTCTCATACTCAGCATGACTCTTTCCATGCCTTCTCATGTTTCATGAATTGTTTGATTTTGAGTGGGTTTTTTTCACTTCTTCCCCTCTCCTTGCCATTCTATGTCAAGGTGTGGACGTGGACAGTTTTTTACTGCGTGTGTGTGTGGTTTGTGCTACAAAACCCTTGTATGAACTTGACTTCCAGCACACATCTTTGTCCCTCCCTGGCAGTACATCACCATCATTTTTCTGCAAGGAGACCTATGAAATGGAGACTTTTCAGTCTTCCCCATGGAGGCATGTATGTTTTTTAAACAAAAAAAAATAAAAATTACATTTTCAGTTATGTCTGTTATGTTTCCTCCTAGGAATTGAGGACTGAGGGAATTCAGTGAACCACAAAGTAAATGCGATTGCATCCTCAGAGTAAAATGGAAAAGGTATAAAAATACAGTAGAGTGGAAAGCTATTTAGGTTAAGCAACGCTAGTGGCATAGTAGTTCCTGGATATAAAATGTCACAGGAGGCCCAAACACTAAAAGAAGTATTACAAGAATAAGTAGAGTAGCTCTTCAAATAATGGGAAAGGGACAGAAATCAAGCTGCCTATAAGTTGGTGTTTGATGTGTTTCAGATCAGGGCTGTGTATGTGATTGCCTGAGATGGCAGGGAACTGGATTTGATGACACAAGAGATTTCTTTCACCCTTTTTGTCCCAATGTTTCTGAGAGCTGAGTAAGGATGGTGCCCTTGGTGGCAGCTCATTTAGACAACAGTTAGAGAACCATAGCTAGAAGACAGACAGTGTCATTAACTCCTCTGGTATTATTGCTGTGCTACAGCTTTGTTCAATTGGACTGAATGATTAACCAAGACAGTGGAAAATCCCTGCCAATTTACAACTTAGGAGGGATGCAGACAACCCAAAGCCTGGAGCATCTTGAGCATCAAGCCAAGTGCAAGGACTGCAGGATGGTGTCATGTACCCTCTGGAAACAATGGGAATGGTAAGATAGTGTATTACAGAGAAAAAGAGCAGCTGAAGGATGTCAGCAAAAGAGAAGCATGAATCTTGATTTCTCCCAGGCTGTCTTCATCCTTTTGTCTTGAAAGACCATCACAAACTGCTTTTCTCCTTTCCTCTCCACTTTCTCACGTGGCACCTTCACAGTCAGCCCTTGGCAAAGGCTTTTTGGTGGCCATTCATTAATCCTGCTGCAGCCTTTAGTAATGTCATCTTGGCTCAAACGCTTTCTTGAAATACAGTGCTGCAGATTTCCCCAAATATCCTTGGCATGTTATATGGCACTGGGGTAATGCTAACTCTCTTAAAACATAGAGGAAGCCAAGAGTGCTAATTTATGCCTTGCTTTTTATTCCCAACATAATTTTGATTTTAATATCCCATCCTCCCCACATCAATATCTTTTCACTACTGGTACGTTAAAACAAAAAGTAAATATTTCATTTTCCTTTCTTTCACGAAGATGCTCACCCAGAGCATCAGGGAGTATGCAAATGAGACATGACTAAGGAGTGCTGCTTGGGTGCTTTATGGGACATCAGGGCATGAGGCTATTGCCCACAAGTGTCAATGTGAATGGAAAATTAGCTACACTGGGTAGTGATGTATGATTTAATATAGCAAGGGATATTTACTGTAAAACAACAAGCTCACAAGAACAAATTGCAGAAAGGTAGGCTCTGCCTCAGGGATCAGAAAGGTTTATATATTTAAGATATAAAAATCAAGCCACCTTCTGCTTTGTTCTGCTGGGTATAATGAGCGAGGCAGTGGTCTACTGCTGTAACTATTGTATTCCACTTCCCAACAAAACAACTACATGCTTCAAACTGTTCAAAATACTGGATTTCTCCTAATTTGAGATGCAGGTGGTGTCCAGAAATCCCACAAAAGTGGTCACTGAATGTGAGTAAGGTGCATTTCCTTGAAGGGGCGTTGGTTCAGGCCTGGCTGCAGGTGCCCAGCTGCGTGTATCAGTTTCTCCATCATCCTTCTGACAGGTTACAGAGCTGACCTGGTCCCAGAAGCTGTGCCCAAATTAGTGATGATATCCAGTAGAGATTTTTTTTTTCTCTGCCTGTAAGCATTCTCAAAGTAAAGCTTAGAAGCAGACCCAGGGCTGTGCTGGAAATCCCTCCTTGAAAAATCTTATATCTGCCAGACAAGATTATTTAAGGCAAATAAAGCACTTCAGTTGAAACCTTGGCCCTGCTGCAGCCTACAACACTCACACTCCACTGTTCTCTTTCAGAGGGGCTGCATTTGGCATTACTTTCTGAAATTAGTTCCTCTTTTCCAACTATTTGTGGAAAAATGGGTCCGAGTGAGCTCTGGTGAGTGCTGCCATGGCAAAGCTGATCGTTTCACATGTGAGCACACTTACAATTACATGTAAACACTTTGTGTTGTAATATTGCTTGAAGAGCAAGGCTACTAAACCAATATAACCATGACATTTGCATGATTATTTTGAGAAATAAGTGACTTTCAACAGTGAGACCTTTTCTATCCCTCCCCCAAACCCACTGAATGGATATGCAGCCCCCAGCCAGGGTGCTGGAGGGCTATGGGGGGAGCCAGGATTGGGGCTGCTGAAGAAACCAGAGTGCCAGCTCATGGGAAGCGAAGTGCAGCTCCCTCCCACCCCATCAACCTGCCCAGCAGGGTGCTGGATCCCTCTCCTCTCACACTTTATTACAATCTTTTATTGCTTGTCAGTGATGTGCACAGTGAAATAAAACCTGAAACAGCTCAGTACATGTCGTAGACTGTTTGTTGAGGATTCAGTACTCAATTTGTCTCTGTACTTTCCTTGTACGATGTGTAATTTAGGAGCAGCACTTAGATACTGAGGTGACGGATGCCTTGTAAATACAACACATAGATTAAGTTATTAGTGTAAAAGTGAAAAAAGTTCATGGGTAGAGAAGGTGCTGAGGCTTTACCCTTCATATTCTCCATGGAGGATGTCAATGAATGCTCCACAATCCTTTACAGCTGGTTCCCAGACTTGTAGCTGAGTTCAGAAGACATTTGTATAAGCTGTACAACAAAGGGGAAGGATGGTAACCCATGTTTTCCTACCTTTTGTTACTCCTGGATTGGTTGTGTCTTATTCCCCCTGACATTTGTCTATAGAAAAGCTGGGGAGGGGCTCTTCATCAGGGAGCACAGTGATAGGATGAAGTGGAAGAGATTCAAGCTGTAAGAGAGGATGAAGGCACAGGTCACCCAGAGAAGTTGTGGATGCCCCACCCCTGGAGGTGTTCAACGCCAGGTTGGAGCAACCTGATCCAGTGGAGAGTTCAGCCTGGATTGGAGAAGGCTTTGGAGAAACCACAGAGCAGCCTCCCAGGACTGAAAGAGGCTCCAGGAAAGCTGGGGAGGGGCTCTTGATCAGGGAGTGCAGGGATAGGACGAGGGGGGATGGTTTTAAGTTGCAAGAGGGGAGATTTAGGTGAGATTTTAGGAAGAAATACTTTCCTATGAGGGTGGGGAGGCCCTGGCCCAGGTTGCCCAGAGAAGTGGTGGCTGCCCCATCCCTGGAGGTGTTCAAGGCCAGGTTGGATGGGGCTTTGAGCCCCCTGATCCAGTGGGAGGTGTCCCTGCCCATGGCAGGGAGGTGGAACTGGATGGGCTTTAAGGACCCTTCCACCCAAACCATTCTATGATTAAATAGAAAATCAGGAGGGTCTCCCTTAGCTGTGCCAATTGCCACCTCACCACCTTTCTCCCATCCCCAGAACTGCCATTTCCCTTGGCAACTCACAAAGTGGTGTGCAGAGCCTGCAGAGGAGAAAAGAGAAGCAGCTTGGGGAGGATCTCCATAGCCTCATGTCATAGTGAGAGGGCAATGAGAAAGGTCTCTCTGCCAAAGGGACCACAGTCTTAGGAGTGAAAGAGAAGGAGAAGTAAAATAAACCTGACCCTAATTTGAAGCTGCTGGAAGGAACTGCCTCCACGCAGTAGCTTTAGTCTATAAAGCGTGCAGCTGAAGGCTTTGCAGCGTGTGGCTGGGCCCCCTGTGGTGCTTTTCAGCTCTGTCTGAGCAGCACCAGCCAGAGCGGAGGCGGCGAGGATGCGAGCCCTGCCGCCCGCTGCAGGGGTGAGCATCGCCCTGGCAAAGGGGTGGGTTTCCGTGATCCCGCCGAGGGAAGAGTCAACTTCACTTCTTAGAAAAAAGGAAGATGCCAGGGCCTGCCGACAAAGGAAAATCTAACTTCTCTATCCGAGCATCCGTCTGCTCTGGAGCTCGCACAGTGGGATTTCTGCTGTGGGGAGCTCCCGTTTCAAGCTCTGAGGGCTTGAGGAGGAACGTGGATCGTGCGCAGCAAAGCAGAGCCCTGCTCGTGTCAGAGCATTGCAGCGTCCTTTCTCTGGACCCCACACCAAGCCCAAGGTCCCTTACCACCCCTCATCAGCAGGAGCAGGGTAGCAAACCCTCAGGGATTGATTATGGAACAAGCCAGAACAAGGGAGGGAGTCTCACAGCTCCCTGATGGTGAAAAGCAAGTGTGTGCCCTTGAATTAATCTCTTTGAAGACTGTGGGGAGGGTTGGCTGCTGAAGAGCTTCTTCTGTTTTCACAAATCTCTTTTTCTTATCTGAATCTTGTTCACTCACATCTTAGGCACTCGGTTCCACGTGCCTTTGTATAAATGCAAATCATTACAGCTTTAATTTTACCACCTTTCTGTTTCATTGATGATTCTCTTGTTGTTCACTACTAATTTGGAGACAATTCTGGTTGGAATTAAAGCCTAGGAAAACTTTGATTCCCTTGAAAATTAATAAACATTTTAAGGATATATTTATATTGTCCTTTTTGTTGCACAAAAGAAAGGAGGAGACTGCAGAGATGTCAAACAATAATCTCTCTTCAGTATGAAGACTGAATGGGAAGCTACTTTTCCTGTTTTCATACAATAAATGCTCTTCTTTCATGCAACTCCTTTAATCAGGTTTTGTGATCAAATTCTGCCCTGTTTTGGGTAATTCACAGGCTGGTTTTATACATGCTTTGCAACTAGAAAATGTCAATGGCACATAGAAATGCTTGCATTTGCAAAGTAACAGCTAGACATTTGCTGTTTGTAAGCAGAGACAAGAAGGGCAGCAGTCAATCTGGAGGAATGAAGGGACTGGGGTCTCTGATTTGTCCACAATAACATCACATGGCCTGGGAAAGAAGATATATTAAGGGAAACATGAGGAGCAAATAACTCCTTCAAAGCTATGTGTGGGTGAAACTTGGACTCATCAACAACATATTGTGGAGCTTCCTGGCAGGTTTTCGCTCCTACATTCTACTGGTGTGATGACTTTGGCTGTCTGATGACTGGGAAGAGTTAGGCCCAGGGTGTCTTTAATAAAACTATCTGCCTGAATGTCTTCACACTCCTGACATGTGGCTGAGTGTAAGGATTGTGCTAAATCAACACACAACAAATCAAACAGCCTGGGGTAGGGCTGGAACTGTGAAGTTATAGGGTGTGAGGTTACAGCTAGGACAGAGAATGAGCTTGAATAGGGGGCAAAATTAGATATGCACATAGACAGCTTCATTTAACACTTCATAATCAACAGAGGTGCTCCAAAATGTAGGTGAACATCAGCATGACTGCAATAATATTGAGGCAGTGACATTTCATCGACTCTTACACTGGGATGGTGGGACACTCCTGTCAGAAAGTTGAGATTGACCCTACATCAGCCCTTTAGCAGGGCTAAATATTCCAGACTCTTATAGATTCTGTCCATAATTTAAAGCAAATAAAGAAGAGTGAAGCTTGCCAGGAACTGGATACCTCAGGGAGAGAAAGTACAGAGGAAAAAAACAGGCACTATACAAATTGACTGTGAGAGATTTCCAGGCAAATACATGTAGATGGAAAGACTCCTTGGAATAAAATGAAGATGGTTCTGGTGAGTCTTTATGATATTACTGTGCATGGCAGAAATTATGAGGTGTATACATCTATATATTCCTTGTATATATATTATACATATTAAAAGCAAGTGTTTGCACCACTAATGAACAGGAAGAGGAGAAAAAAGGAATTAAAAGGTTGGACAAGAGGTAATGGCCACAAGTTGCACCAGGGCAGGTTTAGACTGGATATTAGGAAAAAATTCTTCACTGAAAGGGTGGCAGCTTGGGTCTGATTTGGATCACTTGTTCACCATTTATACTTGTGTTTCCAATTGGGACTTGAAATAAGCTGGTGGGGGGGAAAAAGTGCATTAACTGGTAGAGGCACAAGCACAGTGGCCTGCAGTGTACCCTGAGGGTTTACATGTTTAAGCCACTTTGCCCATCCTGCCAAAAAAGTTCTGTATGCTGCTTCTCCTGACCCACCCCCTGGGAATTTTCTTGGTGCGCCACCAGAAATCCTAATTAGAGCACATCCTGTATGGGCAGTCCTGGTCACAAGTCCAAGGGATACCACCAGTCAAATAAACAATTCAAAACCACTTAAAAGCAAACAAGCAAATCAGTAACATCCATCATGGATTTGTCATGCACAAATCATTTGAAAGTCAATCTGATTTTCCTCTATGCTGTGACAAGAGGCCTTGTGCATAAATAACACACGGGATCTGGGTTATCCTCTGATGTCAAGTAAAGCTTTTGGTAAATTTTGCATGCAGTGATCTTGGAAGCAAACTAGAAAGCATGGAAAAAATTTCAGAGGTAGTGTCAAGGAGTATCCAGTCTATCTTCTGAATGTTGACTGAAGGAGGAGGATTCAAGGAAACGGATTCTGTAGAAATTGGTCCTGGCTGCAGTTCTTCCCTAGGATTTCATGACTGATCTGGATAAAGGAACAGAGCCCAGCAGTTTAATACTCAAGTAAGACAATGGCAATGCATAAAAACACAGAGTGTGTGATTTTTAAATGAGTTTAAGGAGAGGAGATGAGGTCTGAGAAGGACCTACTGCAGGTCAGTAGGGAGAAGTGAGAGGTACAGCACTGTAACAGCCAAATGCACAAGTGCACGGGGAAAGTTAACAAAGCAAAAGCTCCCCAGGCAGGGCCCCAGGGCTACTGTTTATCAGAAGCTGAATATGACTCTCCAGACATTATACCAGACTATGTAAGGAAGTGCAGGGCTGGTGAGACACAAAGCAACCCGCTGTTGCACTTAGCTGTGGTGAGATCTCAGCTGGAGGACTGTCTGCATCCAAGAAAGGTGGGCCCAGTTTGAAGATGATCCAGAACAGAACAATGAGACTGGCTAGAGGTCTCCTAAAACCTATCTTATAAGCAAAGGCTGAGTGTGCTGTACCTGGTTATCTTCCAGAAGTGAAAGGCAATGCAGCCTGAAAGTAACTCGTGTGTGTAGATAAGGTTGCTACAAAAATGAAGGGGATATAATATTGTCCATGATCTTATGGAGTGGCTAAAACCCCATTCCTCCCATAAGGGAATTTTTTTTCTTTGTTACAGGAAGATTTGAGAGGGAGGGGGACACACAGGATGTTCCTTGCAGAAGATCCATAAGTGGGTTTGTCAAACATCAGAAATTAAACCAGTGTGACTGCTTTTGCCTTGTCACGGGGACAAGATGAACTCCAGCAGCCCATTCCTACCCTGTGATTCTGGGACTACTGAAATAATGTTATTGGATTTTGTTGTTATTGGAGTTGTTTTGCTTGGCTGATTATTTACTAGAAGACATTAAATCAAAGTAAAACACCAATAATCACCCTATAGTATTAGGAGGAGTTTGCCACCTTGAGGAATTTCCTTTCAAAAAAACATCCTCAAGTAGGACACTCGATGTAGTTTATGAGGATAAGAAAAGCCATCTAGGGAGCTACTGCAGGGAAGCTGCTCCTGTGGCTCGGATGAGAGGTAGGATACAAGAATGCTGGGGTTTGTGTTGTTCTGCTGTACGTGTCTTGCTTGCTTTTGAACAAATCTGTTTGCTCAATGAGTAAAATGTAGCTAATATTGCTTTCTGGTTTGGATATCACACCTAAAGCATCCCTAAAATCTACCAGGGACTCACATGCTATAAAATGAGGGCTCGTATTAAATAACTAAGACACAGGAATTCAGATATAAGACTCTGCAAGCATTTCTACATGGAGAAAACCTTCACCTAGCCTGATTGTCTGCCTACAGATAGATGCTAAGTAAAATGGTTTATTTAGGATGATTGATTACAGGAACCCCACTCATACATCCCAAACATATTCTACAATCACATCTTCTTTTCATTTGCAATGACTGAACAGAATTTTCATATCTCTTCTCCCCCTCGTGATTCATCATTTCTGAGGCTAAGCCAGTTATCAACATGGGTTCACTCTAGAGCTCCCAGAAGTCATAACACATTAGCATGTCTTATTAAACCAAGGCTGTGGTTAGAGCTGCAGCAATACCAGTGCTCTTTCTAAAGAAAAAGAACTAATAAAGGATCATGTTCTGCATTTATTAGTTCTTCTCCCGTCGAAGAGCTCTTTGGATGTCGATGGGCTTTCTGCTGCACTGTCACGGGCCACATATAACAATTTAGGTGGTATTGATCTAATCAGATTGAGTCCACATAAAAGTTAGGCACTTAGTCCAAGACAGTTAGACTCTTTATAGAGCCAGTGGAGAGGGCCAGGTATCTCATCCCAGCTGACTGCACGAGTTCAAGACACATCAGAAGAGTTGTCCCAAAAGGGCCTATCTTTGCAGTTGCTTTTATAGAAGGAGTCCAGATGCTCAGCTGGGTTTGAGCTGACCAGGTTTTAGACAGTATGATTAAATTCATTCTTAGACTTTGACTCAGAGCCCATGGAATAAACAGGAATCTTTCTGTTGGCCTACGTGAGGCCTGGGACAGGTTTTGATATCATGAAAATTTGGAAAATTCCAGTACCTTTCCTCCTTGCAAATCAGGATGTCAAGGAGTTGTTCTTCTCTTATACCTGCTTTGCCTCTGGAAATCATGACAAAAAGACCTAATGACCTGAATAGGAGACTTGAGGAAGAGGAGGAGGTTTGGGCCCCAAAAGCAACATTTCTGAATTAATACAATGGTAACTGACAGCTTGCTCTGAGCCTCATCAAATGAAAAGGTTCCCAATGGGAGTTAGTTCAGATTTTATGTTAGGCAACAGAGATGTTCATTTTACCTTTGCAGATGAGTCATGGTTCCTGTGGGTTTGATTTTACAAACTTCCTACAGAGATCAAAACTAAGGTATCTGAAATGTGATCCTCCACATGGTACTGACTGTGTCAGTTTGCCCCAGTGGGATATAGCTTCCTGTTCATTATAAGGGTCCTGCTTCTAATCCATCTCTACAGAGGACTCTTAAAGAGCTCAAATGAGTGATTAGAGGTATTCCTGCTGCCACTTTAACACAGTGGTGCAATGAAAACTAAGTCCCAGGTTCCAATCATCTAGCACAGATCCTTTGTGCCATGGGATTGTGCAGGCTCTAAAGCCTTCAGGGAGGTGGCAGGTACTTATGGCAGCATTAACAGCTATGGTCTCCTTGGTGTCTCTTTGATTTTATTTTCATTTTTCTTTCTAAGTGAGATAAGTAAATTGCAAGTTACCATGGTCTTCTAGCTGTGACTAGAAAGATTCTTTATGTCCAGGGGAGGACCTGGTTCCAGAAGATGCTGTAAGGCTGAATATTTGAGGTGACTCCCTTTGAACTGCAGCCGGAGATGCTCTGTTGCCCAACAGTCTTGGGTTCATGATGTGTTTGTTGCCTGGAAGACAACTCACTTTAGGAAAGACAAGGATTTCTAGAGAGTGAAAAGAAGGCAGATAGAAATTTCAGAAGCAGCTTGATCTTCTAAGGATGGCTTCTCACATAGCAGAAATCCACGGCCTCCAAAGTGACCGATCCCTTGGTAACAAAGATTATCAAGAGGAAGTGGGCTGTGGCAGTAAATCAAAAGTGAGGTGGAAGGAATATGCTTCGATTATCCACCAGCATGAGGAGAGGGAAAGAAAATGACTGAACAAAAGGCTGACCTCCCGTGGAGTGAGGTAGCCCTGCTCCATCACTGGTGAAGATAAACACAGCTGCTGCAAAAAGTATTTATCACTGCAGTGACAAGGAAGAAGATGAAAAGCTGAGATGAATCCTGGCTTATTCATCTCCTATTTCTCAGAACAGAAAAATACCGAAAGATGGAGGAACCAGGAACCAGGTGTGCAGCAGATGTAAATAGAGGACCTAATCATTCCCTAGAGCCACACTGATCCACCCTAGCTCAGACGTGGGTGTCCTGGTTCTTTGTTGGTGTCAGAAGTGCCTGCAGAAGGGCACTGGCTTCTTTTCCTGAGTGACACAGGGCTGTCAATGTCAGGCTGCTGCTGTCCTCAAGAGCAAGCACACTCCACAACCAGGTGTATAAGAACTATCACAAATCCTCCAAAACCAAGCGCATCAAATCCAAAGTTTAATCCTCCACAAAGAGTTGAAATGCAAAATCTGAAGATGTATCACAAACAAAATAAAGCTCCCTGAAGTATTTGTTTAATGCTTATCCAGTTCTGAATCCTTTTCTTGGCAAATGGTCTGTTCTCCCTGTGAACTGAAAGGGCTGGGACTGACTGCCAAGTGTTTGAAGACTTTAGAACAGTACATGGAAGAATGCATCTCAAGGATGGAAGCATGAAAAAGCCTACTCCCTGCATCTCAGATCACAGGTGAGGAGTGTTCGTGTTCAGCTAATGAACAACTGTGGTATTGGCATAGACTTTCATATGGGTGCATCTTGCATCTGTTCATTTCTTGAAAGGCAAAAACATCCCGGGAAACTTCTGTAGGACCCCTGCTCCTTTACACCTTGCCATGTTTTATTTCTCTACTACTATTATTATCAACATTATTTGTTCCCTGTAAAGTTGCTACTAAAGTGCTGGCTCTCAGATTTGAAGTCCTTCTTTCTAATGAATGACAAAGCCTTCATGGATCTCAGCCAAGAGTCAGCAACTGGGAGTTATTTACTGGAGGAAGTTCTTCTTCAAGCAGCAAAGGGACATTGAATGTTTGGATTTGAGGATGTTGGAACCTTGTTAAAAAAAACCCATGCATACATATAGTCTATATTTATATGCAGGACTTTAAAATATACACTAGTGTATCTATTATCTATACAGGTTGATCTTATTGTTCTTCATGTGGTTGTAGACAATGCCCTTCCCTAAAAAAAAAGTTTGTTAAAAGGGGAGAGGAATAAAATATAATGAAATAAAAATCTCTTGCTTTACTGAGAGCTGGTTTAGAAGGAGTTATTGGTGACAATCGTCTCAGGTCAGGATCCTTTGCACTTGAATGTCTAAAGAAAAAATTAATTTTCACAAAGAAATAACCCAGGATAAGGAACAGGTGTGAAAGGGGACAGGTAGCTATTGTAGCAACAAAAAAGGGCAAAACACATGGCCTCAGGAGATGGGAGGGATGTCTGGATGTCTCAGGGGTCTGGCACTGAAATAAAAAGTCTTCCACCTCCAGGTCAGTGGTTCAAAGGCAGCTGAAGACAAAGAATGGGTTGATGGTCTCGATAAAGGGAGCTGATGATAAACTTATGCTTTGGCTGAAAAGGGCATCCACTTCTGAGCCAGCTCCTTCAATGGCAAATTCTGCTTTAGCAGAGGAGAAGTGATTATGGCACAGAAAGTGAATTCTTTGCTTAGTCCTTATTGAATAACCAGAGGTCAAGACAGGCACACTTGTCTCAGTCACCGTTTGCAGAGGCTCCTCCAGCTCTTTCAGACACCAGAGCTTCAACTCCACAGCCTTTCTGAGAATGTGCTTTTCATACAAAGTGAAAATACAATCTGTGTCACTTTTTTTACAGCCATTTCTGTAGAGTCCTGTAAAATTGGGCTCATGGAGTCTAACTTTCAGGGTAGCTGGGCTGTTTCCATTTCCAGTGGTTCCAGTTATATCTGTGCATCCAGCACCATCATTTGATAGACTTAACTCAGCTCTATCCCACTATCCTGCCTCCCCTCCTGAGATCCTACGTGGATGAAAGGGTGAGGATACGTTGCAGAGTCCAGGTGTGAGCTGGGGCTGACAGTCATTCACAGAATCACAGAACCACGGAATAGTTTAGGTTAGGAAGGATCTTTAAGACCATTGTGTCCATCTGTAAACCTAACACTGCCAAGTCTGCCACTAAAATATGTCCCTAAATGCCACATCTACGCGTCTTCTAAATACCTCCAGGGATGGTGACTTCCTGCCGATGCTCGCTGCTCTCTTTTTATCTTTGTCCCTCAGAGTAAGCAATATTTCTGGGACCATTGCCATGTTTTCAGCCTCTTGTCTGTTACTCTGAGGTTTTTCCAGTCCAAGATCCCTTGCCTCAGTCCACCAGTGCTGAAGAGCCCAGGCTACCATCTCCTGCCCTTGTTGTCCCACTGGTCATGGCTCTTATTCCCCCTTTCTGGCATTGTCTTCCATGATGACAAGACATCTGGGACATGAATGAGGCTTAGGAGATGGTCACTATAATGGCCATAAAGAGTTGGAGTGAACACATTTCCAAAAGTATTTCCTTCCCTTTCAAGCTGCTTATTTTCCCCTATGGTACAGAACTTTTAAAATGGACTGTGAATCATTAACTCAAATCCCTTATTGAGTCCCTCTGCAAACAGCAAGGAACTCCATTAGCAGTGGCAAAGCCCTTCAACGTACTTTGTGGTGCCTCCTTTCCCTTCCCTCCTCTCCAGCACTCCTAATTAGGTCATTAATTCCTAAACAAGCCCCACCAAAGCTGCTGCCACGGCAGTGGATAAGCATCACTGCCATGAGGGAAAAGTGGGCTCTGCATGGAAAACCAGTACCTGCTCACTTCTCAGCTGCTTTGTGTGTTAATATAACAACCCTCTGCAGAGGATCCTGTCCATGGAGTGGAAATCTAGGGTTTGCCACTTGTTGAAAAAAATTTTCTCTATAAGCCACCTGCATTTTATATATCTGTGTATATTTTTTCTTGTTTTCCTCTTACTTTCCTCCCCCTGCTAACTTGCCTGTGGCAATTATTTTGAGTGAGCCTTCCGCAAGCGTGCGGAGCGGGCGAGTTGCCTGCAGAGCTGAGACCAGGCCTGTGATTGGAAATCTGGAGCTGATAGCCCTCTTCTTGGCACTCAACCATTTCTTTTGACTTCAAAGCAAGAAACAAAAGATGTTTCAAGGACTTCTTTGGAAAATCACCATTAGATATGATGAGGCTTAGGGCTGTTTCCATGGCGATGGAGCCTTTTTACATTGTGATCATTGCTGTAAAATGGAAATGTTCTTTTGTCTCTGAAAGCCTTTTCACTTATTTATATATATGTGTGTGTGTGTGTGTATTTCTTTCAGCAACAAAAATAATGAAAAGAATTAGATCTTAATGCAGGTTCCCTAAACTGAGTCACCTTGTCACCCTATGAAGTTTTATTTAATTCTTTAAACTTCTAAATCAAAGTAAAAACTTCACATGGGTTTGATTTTAGTGAGTATTAGTATTTAGGCCATCAGATTAACAGCCTTTTAACAGAGAATACTAACATCTAAGAGTCCCTGTAGACTGGAAAGCAATGAACAGAAGGGGATCTGTTGACCCAAAGAACAAATCAAAGGTCTCTCTAGGACTGTGACTATCACTTCTTTTGTCCTATTGTGCTTGATATCTTTGTATCTGTTGCTTCATTCTTTTACTTTGAACGCTGTTTGGAGTTGGCTTGAAAATCAATGATGCAATCAAAACCTCAGGCTTCCCCAAAACTGTATCACTTTCCTGGAAAGTAAACCCTTCTGTCTTCATTCAGGCATGGAGGGGGCTATTTGGGCACACTGAAAGTGGACCCGAAACCTTCAGATGAAAATACCTGCATTTTCTCTTTCTGATGACCAAGTTATTTTGGGGCAAAGTCAGAGAAGAGCTACGGGAAGGCGACAAGTACAGCTCAGAGGTTAAAGACTATGCAGTTCCCATTTTCACAGGCATTGTTCTGCTTCCACTTTATGCCTGTGACTACAAATTGCCAGGACCAAAATTCCACAATAAAATGCCACATCAGGCAAAGCATTTTTATACCCTTCTCCATATTGTGTGGCCCATTCTGACCCTTGCACAGGTTATTACTGAGAACTATGCAAGGATGGGAGCTGTGCCCAAGAGCCAGTTCTGTGAGGCAAAGGGTCCTTCTGGTCGCCTGTTCAGCTCAGGGTGAGATCCTCGTACAGCTCTAAATTGTGTGTAAGCCCTAAATCCACCCTAGAGATTTAACTCCCTCCCAGCATCACTCTCTTCCTGCTAAGCACCCTCAGATGTGCTCAATGGCCTTCCTCTCATGATAGTGACTGAGGTATCTGCCCATAAAAGCTAAGGTTTATCTCCTGCCAGCTTCCCCATTTGTTGTTTTATTGTCATTTCACTGCCAGTTAAACAGAGTTTTCTTCCGCTCTCTCCTCACGCTCCTTTTGCTTGCATAAAACATGATGCTGTATTGTGAACAATGCAGGAATACATTACATAAATTTCTCTTTGATATCCAGCATGTTTCCTGCTGTAATGGAATCGGAACAGAGCAACCTCTCCTCCCCGACATGTCAGATAACTCTCTATCCGCTCTCCATTAGGACAAACGTCTGCAAGCCTTTGAAGAGCTAAAACACCATAAAGGAAAAAGAAAATGTTAAGGGTCCTCCAGTGGATATCACTGGAAATAATTGGGTTGAATTAAGGGAAGAGAAAATTTAGGCCAACTAACAGGAATAAAAGAGCAAAGACTGTTAGGCTGAGAAGTTGTCTTCGAAGTGATTAGCCTGGGGAGTAGTCTCAAAGGAAGATGGTGCAAACTTTAAAGAGCAAAATGTATGATTTAGGGAGACAGTCTATAAAGGCAGTTGGTGAAAAATGTATGGCTTTGAGTCATTTTGAGCTAGACTGAAACGAAGCACTTCAGACCATAATGCAGTAAAGAACACTTCGTTAGACGGTGCGGAAGATGCTGACCTACTGAAACTCTTCCACAGTGACTCTTGTGCCTTGATCATTCGTCTGCCTTACACAGTAGAGCTGCACACTGGCTGGCAGGCTAAAACAGACCACAAATCCTGGTTGTTACACAAGATGAGCCGTGGGAAATTATATATGTCTCTGTCTCCCTGGAGTGTTTGCTTGTTCCCCGTTGGAAAGAACACACCCTGTCAAGTTGTTTGTCGGCAGGAACCTGAAGGCAAAATTCCACTCTTTGACTTATGTTCCCTTAAAGCTCTCTCCCACGCTACTCTGGGCTATGGCATAAAACAGCCTGTTAGATGTCACCAAGACATGCCTGAGCAGGTTGGCATCCCACATGGTCTAATCCACGCAGATTCAATGAGAGACTGGGAGAAAAGTGCTCAAGTGCCACCCACACTTTGTGATTCTGACTAGCAACTGAGATTGGAAAAGCTACAGATACCTTTAGAGAGTGATAGGAGCAAGATGCCTTCTTTCATTTAAAGGTTTCTGCTTTGATTCCTCTTACTGCTTCTTTTTGATACAGCAGCAGACCATGTTTTTATGTTAAAAAGCCTGTATGATTTTTTTTTTTCTCAGAAGAAACTAGAAAACCAATTTTTCTCCTTGGACTATTAGACTTCCTGACACAGTCACCTCAAATCCAGTGTCTAAATCCTCATTTCCATCTGGTGAAGTTCCAGTTCACAGTTCTTACCTCTACATCTTTGCCATTCACTGCCAACCTCTCCTTATGTTTCTCTTAGATTTCTTATTCCAAAGACAATTCCTAAGTCACAGCTGCAGATTGAGACTGGGAAATGAAAGGCAGGCTGGGGGTGTTCTGGATCATGCATTGCTCATGCCTTGGACCTGGCTGATGGGATGTAACTCTCAACTCTGTGCTTCTCTCTTATTGTGTGAAATCCATGATTCTATTCCCAGCTATTCATATATTCATATGAGTGAGTTACATCCAAGCTTTGCTTTCTGGGACTCTTGTATCAGGACGTTTTCGGCCAGTAACTGCATTCATTCATCTCTAGTGTCATGCATCCAAAGCTATTAGTATACATGCTCTTTCAAAACTCCCTTGCTCTGGGACTCCCTGTCCCCTTTGCCATCATAAGCACTCAAAAAATCTTCCAGTTTACTGCTTTCATCCTTTCTCCTGGGTGCTTGCTGATCAGATCTTCTCAATGACATGCTAAGTTGTTTTACTGACATTGATGCATTATGCTGGACTCCATCAGCCTAGCAACCTTTGGGACCAGTCCTAGGAGTCAGGCAGCCAGACAGCTCAACTTGTCTCCATCAATCAGGAAGTGAGACTTTATTGGCCAGAGTGAGGGCTACAGGTGTACACCACTGTCACAGTTCTACATAAACACGATCAGTTTGCCCAGTGCTAAGCAACTGTTTCTGAGAGCGTGTTGGTAAATGTGTTTATAAAGCATAAGAGGCCAATCCATCAGCCCTCAAAGAGCCTAATCAATATATTCCAATTTGATCTTAGAGAAGTTTCGCCTCTGGGAAGTTTAATTTATTTCAACTCATGACCATGAAAAAATGAACAGCCACGGCACTTTGACAAAATAGAAAAAGCGGATGATGTTGTATCCAGCACCCGTTCCATTTCAATTTTCCATTTTACCTCAACAAATCACCCCTATGACTTGAAAGACCATGAAAAGTGATCGAGCGATGGAGAGACTGCAGGCCAAAGGAGAAACAGAAGGAATAAAATATGGATGGGAAACATAAGATGCAGGACTTCTAAGAGGCTTGACTGTGTTAGCTTGTCCTGTGCAGAGCACAGCCAAAGTGGAAGAAATAGAACTTAAAATGCAAGGTAAATTCATTCATATTGCAACTGCCCAAGGCTGCAAACCTAGTGTTTGGCCAGGCTAGTGTATAGAAGCTTCTTCCCTGTTCCTCTAACTCTTTCATTGATGACCCTACTGACCACTTCTCATGATCCAAAATTTAGGAACCAACTCTAAACCCTCCTTTACAATGTTAGCGCAGCGGCAAAACAAAAAACCATCTGGAGTTCTTCTGAGACAGGTCCAAGTGTTGCAGTGTCTGAGCAAATCAGAGCCAGAAATGAGTTGCTGAGAGATACATCTCCAGAAACACCTGCCTGAACGTTAGATCTGTGAATCCTGGGCTCACACCTTTCTGTCTGAAGAAATGTTTGGACAGAATCTGTTTTTCGTGGGGTTTATTCCAAGCAGTTGGCTGTCCCTTTAGCAGAACTACTCGGTGAAACCTCAGTGTCACAATTCAGGAGTATTTCAGGTAATCCAGTCTTTATTGGCAAAGGCTCACCTCTGTTCTAGAGATTAAGATCACAGTGCTCTAGTTAGATCAATTTACAAGATACTTCAAAGTGTATTTAACAAAAATACCACGTAAAACAAATGAAACATTTATTTCATTTACCCTCTAAGGAGTTAAGCCAAGATGCTTGACATACTTGTTATTTTAGAGTGTGGTAGAGCTTTTTTTAAACTCATGCTGGTTTCTAGCAAGATTTTTGTTCGGAATGGACCATGGGACTATCTTATAAAGGGATAACCTCAGTTTTCTTTCGAGATGGAAGCTGGAGGAGGAAAGTAGGTGTCATTCTATTGTCAATGAGACTCACATTTCTTCCTAGGAATCATCACTGTGTAAGCAACAACCTTTTTCTTGCCTTACCTTATGCTATCACAAAGGATTTGGGGGAGGAGTCTCTGTTTAATGCTAATTTGTAAAGAATTGAATCTAGTGTCCTCAGCAAATGCAAATCAGTTGTTTATATTGATGCCAGAAAATGTAAAATCAGAAATGAGCGTGTTGATTTTCTTCCCTCCAACTGCATTTCATCCCAATGCTTTCTGCTTTGATGCTTCCTCCCCAATCTTATTTGATATAGCATCAGACCATCTTTTTTATGTCAAACATTTGCTTCAAAGCTTCTCATAGCCTGTACTAGTTGTCAAAAGTTGGAGACAACACGTTTTAAGCATTCAGCAAGCATTCTTCCGAAAAGAAAACCACTATTTCTAATGAGCATTTGAGAGTGCGGTGCATTGCAGAAACTGTTTTGTAAGATCTGTCACAAATGATTTACTTTTATTAGTTTTAATGGCCCTTAGCTACAGGCATGGAATATAAGTGAAAATTAAGATATTTTTTACAAGACAAAAAAAAGATTCCAATCGGAGACGGTGGACGTTTCCCTCCCCTCACTGATTGCTTCTTTCTTTTTGTTTCTGAATAGACAACCCTGCTCCAAGGAAAGGACTTCACAGAGTTATGGCAGACACATATCCCTCCACCAAGACTGAGCTCTGCTGACATCAGAGGCCCTTTTCCTAATAACAGGCAACGCTATCCATCAATAGCACTTGTGTCGTTCCTATTGCAGTGGCTTCTTATGCTTTACTGGGATTTGGCCATAGACAGGGCTATATCAAGATGCTTCTAGTCAGAAACATAGGTTTATCTTTTCAACTGTTCAGCTGAAGATCTCATTTGAGGCCAATATTTATTAATTCCCATTCATTTCTCCACACTGCTCACACACTCTTTGTCTCAGATAAAAGCATATACTTCTGTCTGCATTTTGGCCATGTTATTTTAACAGATTTTTTTTATTTTTAGGGTTGTTTTCTTTTCTTAGAATGTGCTTCTATAACAATTTTAGCACCTCATTTCACTTTTATTCAGTGGAAAAAGTGATATGGCTAAGCTCAAACACTCACATTGTGAGGGCTGCACACAGAGTCTCCCTGCATGAACAAGGCTCTGCCAGTGTCATTGTAGACTTGAACAAAGCTCCAAAGCAAGAGTGGTTCTGCAAAAGGACCTCTCCCCTCCATGCCAAGCTCTGTGCTTTGTTTCCAGCCTCCATACCATGTTATTCAGCAGTAGACTTTTATGTCATCTGCAACCTATGAGAGTGAAGTGGGAGATTGTGTTTCCTACTACACCTCCTCTGTATCAAAGAGTAGTACACTTACTGTGGCTGCTGGTACTTGGAGTTCTTTCTTTGGCTTCAGCAATAAACTCACTGCATTAGTTGTAGTAGTTTCAGATTCAAATCTTTGTTTAAATCTCCTCTTTCTAAGCTGTAGCTGGTTTAGAGCTCCTGTCTGAATGCAGGAGGTACAATCACTTGCAATAAAGAACTGCAATTACTAAGGAAAGACACCGAACACACCTGGTATCGTGAGCTCTTTCTATTTAGTTTTTGGACACAGTTTCCAAGATAAAAGCATCATTGTTTTTCCCCTTAGGTCCAGTGCTGCATTCTCCATCTGGAATGTGCTCATTGAACTGGGTCCCTCCTGCCTATTTCATCATCCTCAGTAACTAAGATTTTACAGCTAGAACTTAATTGATAACCTCATAATTGATTAAAAAGACAGGTTATCTCCAGGTCTTTGCCCACAACTTCATCAACTGTGTGGTATTAAGAGAACAACAATGTGTTTTCACTGGGGAAGTAAACAATTGGAATCTGAAGGCATGGAAGCAGCCAGATTGGGCTCTTGGTTACCCTAAAAAACAAGGAGATTAACTTTATCAAGTTAGAGTAATTACTCTGGTTTTATATTATCATGGTTGGGAACATGGTTTGGTCAAGAGAGCAGATCAGCGAAACAAAACAGAGCTAATTTTGCAGAGTTTCTTCTCTGATTGCAGCCACAATTTAATGGTCAAGTATAATTAGTTAATTCATTTACTACTATAATAAATGCTTTGCAGCCCTTATAAATGTCCATTAAATGTGTCAAATCCCTTCCTCCTTTCCTCCACACACGTGCAATTTCCTTGGCAAGTGAGAAAGTGTAACCAACTCAAAAGGTGAAAAGAAGGATGTTATATGAAGAGGGCATGCTTTCCCCTGTCACTCAAATTCTCATGCTTGAATGAGTAAGTAGTACTCTGTAATGATGTTTTAAATGCAATAGATTCCACCATGAAAAAAGGAAGCAAAATTTTACCCCTGCTTTGTAGTTACTGGTTTCAGTGAAGCCTGACTGATTAAATCTCATGGAGGACCCAGTTCTGACTTTGACTGGAAATACCTCTGTAGGTAAATAATGATGAAATAGTAGAGGGATAATAACATCTTTGCATGAGAAAGGTTCTGAGCTTAATCTACAGACACATCATGCTTCAAGGTTTAGGTGATTGATTACTCCTAGAGCCTGAAGGAACACCTGTAAATACGGGTCAGTTATTCACCTTTCTCTTCTGAGCTCTTGAAGATCCTCCTGCATCTGGCCCTTCCTATTGCTGCATCTCTCTCTATTAAAACACATGAATGGTGACTCTGCCAAATCCAGGGTTCACACAACACTCTCTTTCTGGCAGCTCAGTGGTGAAACTCAAGTTAAAAACAGTTTGGAAAGCCCAAGCTGTAGTCTCTTTGCATCCCAAGTTCAGGAAACACTCTGAGATTGGCCACCAGGACTGGCCAGACAGGGGTAAGTTGGAGCAGCCTGTTGGCCACCTATGGTTCACTGATGGTGTGGAGCAGCACGGAGGTCCCATCCCTCAATGCAGTGAGGCACCACAGAAAGTCCAGTCAATCTTTTACCCTTGTATGACTCCTTTCCTGTGGGATCTTCAGCCCCATCACTGATGCAATAGCCAGGCACACACTCTCTGTGAGGATTCTCCATACCAATGCAGCAGATAGCAGAGCTCTCTGCTCCAGCAGGACTCCTCACTGGTTTTGCTGGGCAGTGTCCTGACTGCTTCTCCTGGTACTGAGATGTCCTAAACACACTGCTCCACGATGCAATCTGCTCTGAACTTCACTGTTCCGCAGACATCCACAACATAAAACAACACCCCTTAATCTGTCACTTGTGTAAATCTCCTAAATCCTACCTTAATCCAGGCTGTACCGGATTAAGGCGTGCATTGCCTTCCTTGCCTTGCCTTCTGCAAGGACATGGACACCACAGCAGGTAATTAGAATACTTTTGCTCCCAGTTTGAATCCCCTCACCATGTTGCCTCCTCCTCTTTTTCTGCTGTTATATTTTCTGTTTTATTACACTTTCTCCCTTCCTATCCACTCCTTAATTTCTTTTCTCAGTTCCTTCTTCTTTTATCTGCTTGTGCCTGCCTATTTCCAGCCTCTAATTCTGCCACGTTGCCCACACAGATCAGACAGGTGGATGACCAACAGTCAGAATCACAAGTGGTGGGTTGGAGAATGTAACTTAATCTGGGTTTGAAACTCTTAAAATGTTAAGCACAGGCAGTGCTTATTGCTGCTGGTCCACAGGGATTCTGTTCAGGAAAGAGAGGTCACTTCTCCAGCTTTCAGCATCTTATGCTTTCTCTCTTTCTGCTTTCCCAGAAGCAACTGAGAATGGAGACATGGCAGGAGAGTAATACAACAAACTATAACACATTGTGTAATTGAAATGGACCATAATCACTAATATTAAAGACAGTGAATCATTCTAATCGAGCCATGCTCAGCAAACAATGAAAAATTATGTGCCAGAAAAGCTAATGCTGGTTTTAAAATGAACAGAAATGAGGCGAAATGGAACCTCACTCTTTATTCATGAAGGTCAATTTAACGTGATTATTTTTTCCCTGGCATCACAGCTTCATGATTACTGTTGTATACCTCAGTGCTATTTTCTAACCTAATAACAGTAAAAAATAACCAGCTGGTGATGATTCTGTTTAAAGCAGAGACTAAATGCTCACAAAAACCTGCCGCTGAACAGTTGCACATGCTAATCAGACACAGCTCAGCCAGATTCCCAATAGAGTCCATATTTTGCAAATATCCACTGGTTGACTACGTTGAGAAATTAGATTATGCCTCGGACATTCAAGACTCGGAGTGATCTGCGTTCATTCATTCCTCCTGGGTGAAATCAAACCTTCCACAGATCCAGCCAGGCGCTTTTAATTCATCCCACTCCGTATCTTCCCATAATATTTACCATCGTGAAACACGATCGCTTTAGGGACGTGGTGTGTCGGTGGAAGCGACAGCCTGTGATTCTCCCTGGGCATATTCTCACTTTGTAGGAGAGAAACAGCTTCAACTGCAGTGAAATTAATCCTGGTGTTGGGACAGCAAGGGAAGGATCTGTCCCCCAGTCTATGTGATACTGAAGGAGGTCTTTATTGGAGTCATTTGGAGGAGAACAGACACTGCTAATAATCAATAATTTCCAGACCTGCCAATGAGTGCTGTGAATTTCAAGGAGAAGGGGGGCAGGAAGGGAGAGGAAATAAGTTAATTAAAATACCCAAACATTTCTCTGCTCAGAGGAAAGTGTTGTTTGTACTGGAACAGAGTAATGCCTTCTGTTTTGTCTATTTCTCAGCTGTCTGTAGTTCTTAGCAACAATGTTACTGAGGTTTATTCTATACAAATACAGATATTTTTAATGTGTTTTTTTACGTTTTTCTCTTTTTTTCTTTAATTTTGCTAAAATCCCAGAGAGATAAATTAGTAAAGAGGCAGAGCTTTTCCAGGGAGCCTTCATTAGATCAGCACTAATAACTTCTTTCAGCAGCCATGGATAGCTTCTGACATCACAGCTCAAGCTTGTCCGAAAGCTAATTATTTTCCCTGTTATAAGACAAAGGTTCTGTATCAAAGGCCCATAATGTGACACGGCACACGCTCCAGATGCACTGATTTGCGAAATAAATCAACTGTGTCAGGGTGGAATTTGGAGGAGAAATTACAACAAATTGCAATTATACTTGCAGCCCTACACTATTTAAATGCATTGTCAATTTGTTAAATGCAAGATACCATGTTTGTCTTTTGCCAGGTTGCTCAGGGGTGAATGGAAGAGAAAAAATTCTGATCTGTCACAAGCAGAAAAATCTTCTCCTCCCTCTTCGCTCCCTATACAGCTTCTTCCTTCCTACAGCTGCTATGGTAGCAGGCTTTATAAAAGATTTAAATGGTGATATAGGAAGGCAGATGTAACAAGCAGGAGCAAATGGTTGGAGTCCATCCCTGGCAGAACAAATGAAGAGATGTGTTTGAAAACAGAAAGCATTCAAAACCCTTCTGATTTTTAATCTTGTTTAGACTGTTATTAAACCGTATCAAGTAGCACAGTAGTGTGAGAGATTTGGTTTGCTTTTATTTTCCTCCTCCACAAGACAACAAATTTCTTTCCTTTTTCCCTTTCCCCTCCTTACATTCTCCTTCCTGAATGATGCCAAAACAGTGACCCATTCTCTCACCCAGCGGGCAAAGGGCCTATGGTCAATGAGACACAAGCACAGGATTCCCCAGGATGCTGCCTGCCCCAGTGTGTCTCACCCCGGGTAGTGGGATGAGAAAGGGACAATAGGATGGTGGCAGGAAGGGCAAAGCAGGTGGAAACACAAGAGGTCTTTTTTTTGCATGGTCTGGTGTCTCCAAAAGTTGCCCAGCACTCTTCAAAGCACGGAGGAAATGGCCCCATCACACCTCAGACACTGAGAGGTGTTGTCTTCTGCAAGGGCATGGACACCACAGCAGGCAATTAGAATACTTTTGCTCCCATGTTGGCCTCCTCCTCTTTCTCTGTGATTGTATTTTCTGTTCTATTACACTTTCCCTCTTTCTAGTCACTCCTTAATTTATTTTCTCAGTTCCTCCCTCTTTTATCTGCCTGTGTCTGTGTATTTTCAGCCTCTAATTTCTGCCACATTTCCTGTTTGAACTTCTCCTGTTCCATCTCCTTTCCATGTTAATGCTGTCTGTTTACTCTTTGCAAACACCTTTCCTTTCATTTCCAGGGCTTGTTTCCCTTCGATTTGTGTCTCTGTGTATATACACACATACAGATACAAACATATATAGACACATAAATCTTGAAGCCTTAGCCTTTTGCGTTTCAAAACTACCCTGTCCCTGGAGTCAGTTTGTTATTCTGCTCTCATTCACTTTATTGAGTTATTTTCTTTGCTGCTATCAGTCTCTAAATACAACCCAGTAAAGATACAGCAATGATTTTTGACAACCTGACCTTTCTCTGCTTTCTTACACTTGTTTAATTAGGTACCACATGCAGCTGTGACTTGATCTTTACAGTTTTCCAACCACCCCCACCCCCTACCTGGAGGGGGGGGAATAAAAAAAGAGAGAGATGTTCTTGAAAGAAGGTCATTTTTGACAGGTCTGCCAGTTATTTCAGGCGTCGGAAGGCCAGCAAGTTCTGCAGGAATGGCAGGCCAAGCTGTCTGTATTTTGCTTAACAAGTTAGAGAAAACTTTTGGCTGGAGGAGGCAGGGAATTAGGTGATTTACTGGTTTGATGATGCAGTGATTTAACCTTCAGGTATCCAGTTTAAATGCAAATCTGACAAAGGAGAAAGCAAGCTGGGTGAAGATCTGCTAAGTCCTTTCTTGGGCAAGCTGGGATCTCTGGGGCAGCTGGGCTGTGGGTGTGTGGACAGATCCTTAGGTGTGGGAAACTGCTGATACCATCTTTAAGGGGTGATGGCAGGCAATCATTAGTTGCAGAACATCTCTTTTTTTTTCCCCTGGTGAAATGCATTAGGTTGGGCAGTTATATGAGTTTGTTTGTAAAATCAAAGGTGCTTTTTCCCTTTCTGGTGGATCATACAACTACTCAGGCTTTCAGTCTCGTGAGCTCCTGCTATAACCAGTAAAAGGAACAGTTTGGCTGTGGTTTGAAACATAGCCCTTGACATCTCCTCAGTACACTGTGGTGTGAGTCCACACCTTTGTCAGCAGGTCTCAGCCATGAGAGCCAAAAGCCAAAATGAATCATCCTCCTGAGCACAGGGACCCTCGTGGCTGGTTTGGATGTGTGGGCAGGGAGAGTGCATTGCTGTTGTCCCACACAAATTGCAGTTACACTTTCACACACACCTGAAATCCCTCTTCATGTGCCAGAAAGAATGAGGCTTGCACCCAGTGGCAATGTCACGTCTTCAGGCTGTGGTCACATCTTCCTGTCAGCTTATTTATGGTTTTATTTTTCAGAATGATCCTAGTTTAGGTGTGGTGGTTGGTAGATTTTTCTCATTTTAATACACATGCTAACTGAAACGATCTGCTGCAGTACCACGCTAAGCCCCTGGAAGACAACTGGAGTCCTTCAGCTTTCCTGTGTCCTCCAGTACAGATCCTTCTGTCCTGACACAGGCAGATCTCCCACTGATTTCCAGGTGCATGCATTACTTGTATTTTGGTATGGATATTATTTAAGCAAAAGGACATGACAAACTGCCTAGTAACGCTGATTAATGGGTGCCCCTGGGGAATAGTGAGGCATGAGATGAAGTTAAATAACTCCAATGTGCATTACTCAACACTGCCACACCACCTGAAGTGTCTCATTGTGCCTAAAAAATGAATTCCCTTTTAAAAGGGAACATTTTTAATGTTTCACATTAATTTTCTCCAAAGTCCTTACCCTGTGAAAAATATTCCCTATGGAAAGCCCTCTCCCCACCTCCACCATCACTGCCTCCCACCAAGCCTTGCCCTACAGGTGTCCAATGTATCTTTGACAAGGTGAAATAGCTCAGTGCATGCACTGATCACCCACTTGCCTACCTTGATTTAAACCACACGCTCGTGCGGTGTTGCTTTGAAAGCAATGCATTTCTCATGTGGTGCAAATCTGACTAAAATACTTTCTCCCTGGGCAGACCACCAGAGAAACTTGTCCTGAGCCCCTGAGCTGCATCCTCAGCTGCCACAAAACATCAATTAATGCCTGCAGAAGCTCAGACCAGCCAAAGTTCTCCTAGGTGCTAACACCACCACGCTAAACCCAAACGTCATCTGCCCTGCATTTGGGGTGATCGTGCACGTATAGGTGGACAACTCCCAAAGTCCTTGGATTTCATAGCAGTCCATAACAGAAGGGCTTCATGTTTTTTGAGATGACTTGTAAAGCAGTGATTACTCAAACATTTTAAGTTATGCATGTGCTTTTCCCAGATCCAGCAGAGAATTTAAATCCATATGCTAAAAAAATATCTTCCTGATGCCTAAACAAATCATGTACTGGTAGCAGACCACAGTTCTTCTTCTTCTGATTTTATTTTTATTAAAATTTATAGTTACTAAACAACAGAGATTTAATATCAGGGTATAAAAAAACCTTCTCTGCTTGCACTAGATACTACTATCACTCAGTTCAATCTTTCAACAGAAAGTTCCATGCACGGATAAGAACCATTTGGTCATCTATCACACTCTGGCCCTCAACAGACCACACAGATAAATACAGGAAACAACATTTTCCAGAAGAAAAAATTGTGGGTTTTTTTTTAAATTTATTCATCTAAAATATTATTGTGCATTATATAAAAAAGAGTGATAATATATGCACTTAAAAAATGAAGGGGTTGAATTACAGGGATGCTGGCAGCATTCTCTTACTATAGGAGGAAGCACTAGGAATCAAAGGGTTTGATACTTAAGGCTAAATTTTGAGAAGGCTGATATTTGCATCCTTGAGTCAAATATCTGTGTGTCAAATCAACCTGTGGACCTGTAGTCTTTTAGAACACTGGAAATCAGGATTTATTCCACCAAACCTGTGGTTTAACTTGTCGCTAGGAAAGAATAGTGTCCCATTTATTTTCAGTGACTCACTTTTTAACCTCTGTCAGTTTATTAGGAAAAAAATTAGTATTTAAATAACTACCGTTCATCTGCAGAAACCCCAGTGCAGGTGTGAATTCTGCATCAACAAAGTGAACCTTCGAAGGGGAAATTGCCCTTCTCAGGCGATGCCCCTGGGCAGGCTGCAAACTGCTGTGAATAAGAAAGTCTCCAACCTCATCCTGAGGCTAATATCTTGTGTGATGAGTTTAAAGACAGAGCAAATTTCGACAGTCCCGTGATGAGAAACTGGAATTTGCACTGCACATTCCGGTGCAGGTGTGAGGGTTGCTCTCACGCAGGTGGTGCGAGTGCCTCACGTGGGAGCTGTCGCTTCTCCCAGACACTGTGGGTGGGTTTTACAGTGAATTTTCAGCATCTTTAGCTGTGCATAGGATAGAGAATGTGGCAGTTGCATTCCATAATGCCCAGCATCCTTCCCTTGGGATCATTGAAACAATTTAGTCACAGAGTCCTTACAATGCTCTATTTTATTCTTAGGCAGAAAGGCTTCTTAAAACGCTGTGTTTAGGGTTTATTCACCTTCTTCACTTGGTCAGTCTGAAGTTGGCTTTGTTGCAGCATTGAAACTTCACCAATTAGGGAGGATACTCCAGTGGGATCTGACTGCTGTTTATCTTGGAGATAGGGCTAAATAACCATAATAATTATCCTGCTTTGCAAGATTTTGCCAGTGCTGTGGATCCATAGCTCAGCATAGCCTTGTTAATGTGTAACCTAAGAATATGAACTAGAAGGGAAATATTTTCAGTGCCCAATGAGAAATACTGTGGACCTTAAAAAGTCTGGGAGATAGGCTGTTGCATTTTAAACCTTGCCAACTGGAGGTTTAAATGAAACATTTGTCAGAATTTCTCATAATTGCACTGAGGAGAAGGCCTCAGACATGAGAAAAAGCAAGTACAAGGCCTCTGTACATCCTTCTCCAAGTCCAGGCTCAAACAAACACTCCAAACCTGAGCACAAGCTTTCAGAAGTTTTGAGATGTAGCTGAGGTGTGTGCAGGGTCTGTGAAGGACTGCTTTAGCAACAGAGCAGTAAAAAGTGCCATCGTGTCTGTCGAATGCTCCGAGCAGGTCTTCAAGGTCTGCAGACACTGAAGCCGCATATCTGAAAATGATTGAGTTACTCAAGTAATTATTAAATTGGATACCACTCAGATCTGTTCTGCTCTTTATTACACACAATGATTCACCATTTATAGGGCCATAAATTCATTTGAAAGAGGTGTAGCAAATCCAGGCTGGGGACATACTGCAGAGACTTGGAACTGAAGCTGAAGCTGTAAAGACTGGATCTTCTCCAAGGGGCTGAGACGTGAAGCCCTCTGACCTCTTAATGGCAGCCAATGATTTGTAACCTGTAGTGCAGGCACTCCAGCAGACCCTCAGCACCTTGGCATCCACCCGGGCTAAAAAAGGATGGAAAACACATGTACAGGGAAATAAAGACTTTGCCCATGTGCCAGAAGTCTCTCTTACCCAGTCTCTCAGCCTTCTTCTCAGACTGTCAGTCCACTAAGCCAGCTTTCCATCTGACAATACATTTTATTTTCTTAAAGCAGTTCTTTACCAAGGATTGACTTGAGCAGTTGTTTGTTTGTTTTTCTCTTCTGGGAAATGGTTTAAATTACCATGCTTTGATCACCTATTTCCCCTCTGCAAACACACAGGCAACAAAAATAAATACAGTTCCAGTGAAAACAGGGTCTATTTTGCAAACAACCTACTTTTCGGGGGAAAGAAAATAGTGGGGAAAAATGCTTCATCACAAACATTTTGGACACCCTCTTGTTTTCTCTTTCTCTTGTCCCTCTGACAGCTGGTAGAAGCAGATTTTATAAAATTGCTGTTCATAGGATCACAGGTCCAACCCCCCTGCAGGAGCAGGGACAACTTCAACCAGATAGGTTGTTCAGAGCCCCACTGAACTTGACCTTGAATGTTTTCAGGGATGGGGCCTCCATTGTCAGTGTTTCACCAACCTCATTGTAAAAAATTTATTCCTTGTATCTAGTCTAAATCTCTTTCTTTAAAACCATCACTCGTGCTATCACAACAGGCCTTGCTAAAAAGTCTGTCCTCATTTTTCCTGGAGCCCCTTTCAGTACTGGGAGGCTGCTCTAAGGTCTCCTCAGACCCTTCTTTTCTCCAGGCTGAACAACCCCAACGCTCTCAGTCTGTCCTCGTGCGGGAGGTGCTCCAGTCCTTGGATCATTTTTATGGCCTCCTCTGGATCTCCTCCAACAGCTCCATGTCCTTCCCCTGCTGAGAACTGGACGTGGGACTCCAGGTGAGGTCTCACCAGAGCTGAATAGAGGGGGAGGATCCCCTCCTTTCTTTCCATGCAGCCCTGGATACTGTTGGCCTTCGGGGCCGCGAGCACAAGTTGCTGCCTCATGTCCAGGGTCCCCAGGGAAGCAGTCCCAGCACCCACCCTGCCAGCATTCCAGAAGCATTTGGCCAATGCCCTCAGTCACACGGTGTGAACATTGGGAGTGTCCTGTGTAGGAACAGGAGTTGGACTTCGTGATCCTTTTGGGTCCCTTCCAGCTCAGGTCATTCTATGATTCTATGATTTTCATCCATCAGTACATTTAACAGCCAGAAAAACTGATGGGGTTTGTTAGACTTGAGTGTCACTGGGCTGACACTGCTCAGGGAAAACCTCTTGCTGCTGTAGCTATTTTGAACTAAAATATTTTCCTCCCAAAACACTTCACTTTTTGTTCTTATACAAACCTTAATGAAAAGCTTTGCCTTTTTGAGGCCTGGATAAGTCGGGTACCAGTCAACCAGTAACAGGGAAGCAAAGTTCCATCATATGTGTGAAAGATGCATCCACTCAGCTGTTTAGTAATACCATCTGGTAATTTTTGTCCAGTACTAGGTGTTCTATCTGACACCTGCATGAAGGATTCCCATATTTTGAAGAGATCTGTACATCAGAAGGAAAAGAAAAAGCACATTTCCTGCGCTGCTTACCATATCGAGGCTAGAAAGTAGTAGTAAAACTCACTAAAATCCCCTAAATTTCTTTATCTTTCTAACAGCAGAAGTCTTTGTTTTTCCATCTGTCAGTGACAAGGACTCAGTTTTGCAAAACTGTTGGAAAAAAAATAGAATGGGGAGGTTTTTGCCAATCTGAACGTGGAAAGCGTTAGTGATTCTGCAAACTTGGATGAAATTCAGTTACATTTTGCACTGTGAACTTGAAAACCTCAGTTTGGCTGAGAAAATATGTTAGAAAGTGAAAAAGCAGATGCTGCTTTCCAGGTCTGTCATTCACATTTTAAATGTATTGCTCAATAATCACTAAAATACAGCTTTCTCCTGTATTAAAACATCTGGGATTTGACATCTCTCTTAACCCAGATCATTGGGAATTCTGAATTGATTCACCAAGCTTCACAGAATAGAACAGGTAACTTGGATAAATTTAATCCCATTAGCTGAATATCCAAGTTTTGCCAGCTTTAACTCATAGATCTGTACTGTCAGCAAGCATCTATTTTGTGTGCATGGAGAAAGATGATGTTTTGCAGGAACATTGGATAGAACAGACTGAATATCCAAACAAACTGTGTTTGCACGTTTGTCTGTGGCACTGCAGGGGGGAGCTGTGTGGGTAATTAAAGAACTGGCACTGACGAGTGGTTGTCTGTACCAACTCTGCCTGTGAGCCAAACAAAAGCTGCCTGTAAGTTTGACCCACAGGAATGTGTCTCTTAGACACATGGTGTGGTCTAACACTGGGGATGGGGCTTTTTTAAAGTTCATTTTACTGTCATTGTTCCAAAGTACTTGACACCCAGAGCAGAGCTTCAGGGGCTTTGCACCAAACGCCACCCTTGAATGCAGAAAGACCTGGCCACCTCTTCCATCTCCTCCTCACTAAAATACTCCCAGCACTGTTGCAGCTCACTCAAAGGTAGGCAGGAAAGTTGTGCAAAATAAGGTGTAGGCTTTAAAAACAAGTATTGCTCTGTCCCTGCGTCAAGAAAAATTGTCCACAGATGGTTTCAGACTGAGAAAAAAATGCAGTTTTTGTTCTTGTAATCCTGTTTGTTTCCTGCCACCACCCCTCCAGCTACCCTCTAATTGAACAAAGTGGACTTAATTTGAATTAAACTGTCAAAAATCTTCCACTTAAATTGATTTATCAGCCTTCCCGGCTGAAATGGATTCATTTCTGCACAATATATATGAAGTGTGTGTTGATGGATTGCATTTCACGGAATGGAAACATTTTTTATGCATCTTCATTAGATTCGGCTCAGGTATGCAAAGGGGAGGGGGAGAAATGCAGGGAGGAGGGAGGGAGAGGGGAGAGTAAGTGTGCAAGAGCACGTGAGGGAGGAAGCACGAGACAGAGGACTCCAGCTCAGAGCCCACGCAGTGTTCATGTTACCCCCATATTCCCACAGACATCCTTGGTGGCCCTTCCAATAGATACCAAGCAGAAATCTTACGCAAACTCAGGGTCCCTTCATCAGAGGGGGTCCCTTTTCCATGCTCTACCCATCCTCCTCCTCAATTCTTTCCTCTCCACCATCTCAGCTCCTCACTCGTGTGTGATTCCACCCAAGGATGCTGACACAGCTTTTTAGGACTCTAGCTCTGCAGTGGGAGGGGGTTTATTGTCCCAGCTGTCTGCTGCTGTCCCCCCAGTGGAGCACACTGGGCCCAGTTACTTGGTGAACTGGCTTCATTAAAGAATTAAAGGCAAGAATCTTGCCAAACTGAAAAGAGAAAGAAGACACTCCCATAACAACTGAGCTATCTGGTCTGAAGGACCTCCTACAGGGTCCGTGAAGAGCAGCAGACGGTGGGTTGGAAGAGAATTATCCTTTCTTTTGCTACAGCTCTGGAGAAACATGCACTTCTGCCCTTAGACAGAGAATGCCACTTGACAGGCAAGAAAGGGAGTAATCTGGGCTGGCTGAAATGCAGCAGACCAGGAGACCATTGTGTCTGTATGACTGAGTTCCCCCCAGGGACAATCAAATCAAACCTTTCTCCAGTGAGATGCTTTTCAAAAGGAGGCTTCTGTGGAAGGAACATTAGTGAGAGAAAAATCAAAAGCTTCAGCCAGCTCCACTAAAAGCCTTTCAATTATTAAAAATTGTTATTGTCTTTATTTCTGCTCTTTTCCTGACCTCCAGTGTGTTTAATGCAGTAGGAACCATTTTAAAAACTCAATTAATTTCCACTTAGAATAACGTATTTAATCTGAAGAGTTTAAGATGAACTGGGGCAGGTGCAGTTTGACTCTCTGATTGATTGAATTAAACTTCTTTTCATTTCCAGCCGTGCCAGATCCAAACATTTTTCAGCAGTTTCCATCTCCTGTTCCTTCTGCCTGGCACGTTTTCTTTCCCTCCTTCTGGACATAAGAATGGTGGATGGGATTCAAAAAGGGCATCAATTTCTGTAAATCATTGAAGTAGATGTTGTAGGCAGAGAATACCAGAGTGAATACACAGGATGTGGAGAAGGCAAAGGAATTGCACTACTTATGGGCAAGTAATAGGGCAGCTGTTCCTTGAAAGAAATCTTAATAGATGTGGTGATCAGGGAGGTGAGGGCTATCCATCCAGCCATCTGAAGCTGGAAAGGATGGATATTTCTGAATGATTCAGCACATCAAGTGTTGAGAATCCAGTCCTGTTGCAGGTAATAACCCCCCTGAAAACAAGATCTGAAAATCCTTCTCCATTGGCCTCACACAAAGCTGATCGAAGTCATTGGGAATGTTTCCCATGATCCCAGTGGGCTTTGGAAAGGTCTTAAATCAGCAGGTGTGTATTTTTTTTGTTGTGAAGCCTGCCTGCAGAAAATCAGAGAGCTCTGCCACCGATGGCTGCAGCAGTAACATTCGGTCCCATATCCAGAAGCCGCATCTTTTCTGATGAAGGTTGCCACAAGGAGATGCCAAAAGTCTGCTCCATTTACACCCCCTCCCTCATGCTCTTTCACCAGCAAGAATATGAATCAAGCCCTGAAGAGAGCTGTCAGTGAGGGATGATTTTCCTGTGATTATTGCCTGGGTGAGAGATTATGCCTTGTTTTTTTGCAAACTGCCTTATTTGCAGAGCAGAACGCATTGGGCTCATGTCCAATTGATGCATTCCTCTTCAAACAGCAGATCCAACTACAGAGTGAGATGCAAATTTAATTATTCCACATGTAGGAAACAGAAACGGAATCTCATTGTTAAATTTGTTCTCCTACGTCGGAAAGATAAAAAACAAAAAAAAAGATGCTGAAGTGGCCTGTGTGAGCTGAATACATTTCACTCCCCAGAGCTGGAGAGAAATGAACTCTTTGTCTGCTGCAGAGGCTTCACTGGATAGAATTATTTTTCTTTTTTCTTTTCTTTTCCATACCCAGCATTAGGATGAGCTGCTGAAACTTCTCCCTCATATGCAAGCACGTGTGCAATTCTCGCTCCATTTCCAGGGAGTGTTTTGGGAACGCTTCACTTCCCTTTGAAAGTGGTCTCCCAGGGTCAGAACCAAGCTAGCTGGACCTTAGATAATGGGACATCTAGATCAGAGTTGAGGCAAGAGTTTTTCCTTAAGGGATTTATTCCACTTGACTTCGATTAGTTGAAGCTTAGGGGGCCACTGTGTAATCTATAGACTCTGTTTTCTGCTGTCCTTTACAATGGGATGGGAGACACATCCCACGGTCCCATTTATCTAAAGATGTCTACAGATTCTGAGAGGGAAGATGTGCCAGAGGAGGTTTAGATTGGATATCAGGAAGAGGTTCTTCCCCCAGCAGGTGCTGGAGCCCTGGAACAGCTCCCCAGGGAAGCAGTCACAGCACCCACTCTGCCAGCATTCCAGAAGCATTTGGAAAATGCCCTCAGTCACAAGGTGTGAATGTTGGGAGTGTCCTGTGTAGGGACAGGAGTTGGACTCAATGATCCTTCTGGGTTCCTTCCAACTCAGGTAATTCTATGATTCTTTGTCTCTTTCTCTGACCTCTCATTGCTGCAGCTTTCTTCGTGCCCTGCTTAGATAGTTCTAGTTGCAATGGAGCACAGACATCACAAATGAGAGGAGCTTTGTGGCAGGGAGCACCATCATCTTTGGTACTGAGTGACTTGTTCATCTTGAGTTCATGGGTTTATTTGTGTAGAAGTGAATTTGAGCACAAGTTGATCTTCCATCCATCCATCCCAACAGCATCTGGCTCCAGGAACTGGTGCTCCATAGAGAGGAGAAGCCAGAAGGCTCTTAGGATCATATGCTGTGAGAACCGATGTGATTTAAGGACAGCTTGAGCTCAGAGTTTGGTCTAATTACAAAAAAGGGCAATCTTGTGCAAGTCTGTGTTTCAGGTCTGTGCCCTTGAACTTGCAATTCAGGGACCACAGCTTTTGTCTCAGGGACAAGTTCCCTTATCTTCTTTGGACAGTACTGGGAATCCCATCCATAAGCTAAACAAAATTGATAAGGTCTGTCCTGACAGGCAGCAACAGAGCTTAAAGACACTGCAGGTCACCTGCATCAGACTGACTGCTGCCCAGAGCCAGTGTCACACTCTGCCCAGTGATGGATCAGCCAAGCTAGACCCATTCCTTACAGCTCATGTCTTATGATAGCAGGAATAGATCCTGTGCATTGTCACCCAGATCTTTTATCTCCTGGAGCATCCCTCATAGCCATAAGCTGTTGAGTAACATCAACACTGTATGTGGATAGGGAAAATGGCCATGAAAGGACTCTGTGTGATAGATAACACATCACCCCACAGCAGGGGTACTCCTGTGGCACTCATCTCCTGCTCTTCATGTGCACATGTCCACAGGACCATCGTTTTCCATAAGCTGCCCGTACTTTGCTTCTTCTTTATATACAAACTTATCAAGATCTGCTTTGCCTGAGCAAATCTCCCTACCAGGAGCAGAACAAAGGGCAAGCAGGACTCTAAACAAGTGCTGAAAGTGATGGTATTTAGATCCATGCTGTGCAGTATCCTTTTTAAAAAGGATACCTTTCCTGAAATGATCAAGCAGAATGTGAGTGGCAGGTGTTTGGTGGTTTTTAAACATGGATCATTTCTGCGATGTGGCTTGCAGCATAACCCCCAGATAAATGCACAGGTGAGAGGGTGAAGTGCTGCAACACAAGGGCAGCCAGAGGCAAGAATTTTTTAATTAGCTTTTAGACTGGAAAAAGTGTTTGTGCGACCACAGTTTTAGTTCAGGGGAATCCTTAACCCAGCCTTGCATAGCCTGAGCCTGCTTACCACAAAAAGGAAAAGGAGTTAGTCAAACAGGGGAAATAAACATCGGGTCACAGCTAAAAGAACATCATTTTCTACCAAACTCTTTCGATGTTTATAGTATTAAATGATCAACACATTTGCCCTGTATCAAACTGTGCAGATCTAGCATTAAAAGGTCAGCTGTTAACCTGCAGAAGCAAAAAAAAAAAAGACTCCACATCTCTCTCTTAAAGATGGTTCTCCATCCTGAATGGGTCCCCACGGTACTCCTATAATAACATTAATGCTCTGAGTGGCCGTATAGCAGCTCTCTTTCTGCAGTGCGTGGAACCTCTTCATTAAGACCCAGACTCCCACTGTGAAGTTGGGAGCTGACTTTTTTATGGTCCTTGAACAACTGGGGAAACTGAGACACAAAGAGATTAAATTCTTTCAGTTAAAAAAAAAAAATGTCTCAAATTCCTTATTCTCAGCCTCTCGTTCCAACCTTCAAGGACTTTACCACATGGTCAAGCTTCTGGGATTGAATATTAAAAAGTAATGGAATTGGGAAAACTAAAGATCTTGGACCTCTTCTGACTAAATTGTTAAGTTGTATGGTCAGTAATTCTAAAACAATTAAAATGAGACTGTCTTTTTATGGAATGATACTTGAAATAATAGGAAAGTCAGAGTCAATGAAAAAGCAAAGTGTTCCTTGTGTCTCATATTCACGTAACATAGGCTGGCCTGCCCTTGGGAGCAGCTTATAAAATAAGAGCTGTATTATTACTTAGCCCATTTGGGACAGATAAGAACTAATCTCACTTGAACCTCTCTGCCAGGTTTGATGTTTAGAGCCTGGCAGAGCCATGCATTTGTTTACATTCTAGTTCAGAAAAGGATTTAAGGCCCTATTTATCTTTAAGACTCCTAGTAGATGCACGAACCTTAGGTATTTTTCATTGAAGAACGAGCCCTTCAGTGAATCAAAGCCTTGTTACATCCCTGTAGCAGATGGGAGAGGTGAAAACCTGGCCCCCACCTGCCCAACTTGCTAATGGAGCAGCTGAGCCAGAATACAGATGTTGCCACACTTGCCTCTATTGCACAGAGGAAGCTGGGAGAATATCTACACTCACAAGACTATGCAAATTACTTCTTACTCTGGCTTCAAGCCTGTGCTTGGAGGTACAATGTAGGTTAATTAAAGACACAAGAGAGTATGGGGAAGATGCACAGATTGGATGAAGCCGCATTGGCGTGGCAAAGACTGAAGAAGGGAGTCCCAAGTCGATTCCTGAAGAGAAAATTGACACCACAAACCAGCTTTGTTTTCTTTTCAGAGAGGAAAAGCACAGCATCAAAACATTGAACAGAGTTGGTGCAAAAGTTGATGCTGGTTATCCCCAAAACTTGGGAAAATTGGGACAAACTTCTGTATGTGCTTTCCTAAAAGTCTCCTTATGCTGCCATGCACAACCTGTTAACAGGTCCTAGAGGGCAAAGATTCTCCTTCTCCACAGATGATGTAGCAGCTTTTCCAGTCTTTTGATGTATTGATCTCATGAAATCATGGGATGTATTTCTGGAATACTGGCTTCAGTCATGTGCTATTTCCTTCTAGGGTCAGAACGAGGCCAATCACTGGAAATTCAGCAATGTATAGTATGGAGGGAGTCAGGTTAAATGACCCAATAACTTGCCCAGATCTCAGATACAGTAGCAGTCTTTCTATACCAGGAATGTTATGCTTCTTTTATACAGATAGTAGGGGCACAGCAAAGATGTTTGCATGGAATTGTTGTTCCTGCTACTTCTACAAGCACTAAATCTTGCTTTGTTTTTCCTATTTTCTTTTCTTCATTTTTTTTTAATAGCTATCCAGGCATTTTTACTGAAGTCATAAAAAAACACAAGTTATGAAAAGCAAAAGAAAAAGGCTATTTGTAGGCAGTGGAACGTGTCTTTGGATACGTTTGTGGGTTGAGTAGCACAAGAGGGAACCTGATCCTCAATATGTTTGTAGGATGCGTCACACAATAGAGACCTGAACTGAGCCCTCCAGGCACAACTGTAATGTAAATATTAATTAACATTAATGGTCTGTGGCCTTGCCTGTCAGCTGGAAGCCAGCAAGACTGTGCATGGCATAGTATTAATTTGTTGGAGCCCTTAAAGAAGTGAGTCTTGCAGTTTGGTGAACGCAGCAGCTTTGTTCCCACGTGCCTACCCCATCTGCTGCTGGATCACTCACAGCGAGGGAAACCACACCAGGGATGAGAAGCTGAGGATGTTTCAAAGAACACTGAAGACACAGGTGGGAGATTGCTCATTGCTCTCTTCCCTACTGTGGGCTCCTCACGCTGCGAACTCCAGATGTGGTGCCATGTATTTGACATGCAGGGAACACCTGTCCAGAAGTGGTGGGTCACACTCCCAAAAGCCTCTCTCATTCTCCCGGGCAGGTCTCTGCTATCTGCACCTCATTCTTCTTGCAGCCACGCACACAGCAACCATCTGGGGGGCTCCAGCTGGAACATCACAGGTTCCTACACAGCTCCCATGCTGTGGGCCCAATTCTGAGCAGCAGCATCTGCCCTGCTTTCTCTCCCTCCTTCTCTCTGCAAGCACCTCCAATGAATTATTAATTGCAGCTCATCCAATTAAAGGACTCCTGCATGTTAATAATTCATGGCTGCTCGTCAGAGCTGTTGGCTGGCAGGCTAGGCAGCACTAGGGCTGGGGCTTCGCTGAACTGAGAGGAGTGAAGTGCAATAAAGAAAAAAAGAAATCAATAGTGTAGCACAGGCTGTACACATCCAGGAGACACTTTATTATATCTGAAAATTGCTTTCTGTGATTGCTACCATCATTACTTCTGTATTTATTTTTTAACGACTCGTCCATCATGAAGCCCGTATACATAACGAAAAAGGCCAAGTGCACCAAAACAGTTAAATTCTTTTAATACCTGGCACTGGTGAAAGCAGTAACGAGGCCATTTTGTCTCTGCTCCCTCTTACAGTGAAACCTTCTTCATCCAGAAGCCAGTTTCATTGCTGTCTCTGTAAGTTAGAATAGATCTACTGCTTTTCCCTCTGGAAATGGAGCCATCGATGATGTTCATGGGAGTAACTTGCAGCTTAGGAGCTCTGACATCGGTGTATAAAGACTACCAGCACGAGTAAAGAAGCATGAGCGTGGTGTTATTGCAGAACCAACCTTTTATCAGGGCAAGGAAGAAAGGAAATGGGACTGGAAACCTCTCCTGAGGTTTCAGATGAGTTGGCATTAGGAAAAAGGTTGACAAGACAGTCTGGGATGAGGGCCATGGAAGCTGTGCACAGTAGAGGGGATACAGTCTCCTACAGGGCGGATCTGAAACATGAAGAAAGTGAAATTGTAGATTTTGGGATGTGAGCAGAGTCATAGGGAGCAAATCTGGTAAATGGCCAACCTCCTTGTTATCTCAGAAAAAGGAACACGAGGAATGAAGGATTAGAAGAGAAAGGCAAAGTAGAAACAAGATCCACTTTTTTGGCGAGTGTTGGCAGCTCAGTGAAAGAAAATACTCAATGAGGTCTGAACAAGGGTATGCGTAGGTGGAAATCACACCGTGAACCCAGAGCCTTGTGAAAGGTATCCTCAAACACTGGGTGATGGTTTACTGCCAATAAATAACCCAGTAAAATGGTGTGGACTGCATTGAGCAGGAAGTCAGCTTAAATCAAATACCTATGTCCTCAGAAGTCTTTTTTTCTCTGGAATGATCTCTCTTTAATAGGGGTCATACCCTCCTTTTATAAGCTTGGGGACTATGAAGAGGAGGTCAGACATGTACTGGAAGCTGAGGAACTCTTTTTGTAGCCTTACTCATTGGGGACATTTTGCTTCAAAGCACATTTGATGGAAACCATAAAAAAAGCCATTGCTAATGTGTGGTACGTGTGGGTTATGAGTTTATTTTGAAAGAAATCATGACTGCACAGCATCTACTTCAATAAGACTCCAGACTGGGGCTTTCCACCACACTGCAAATTTATAATATTGATGAAACACTGTTCCTGCATGGGAGTGTGATGTGACTGAATCACAGATTTTCAAAATATGTAAGAACTCAGAGAGAATAGTTATTCTCTTTTTAATGCAAGTGATTTTAGTACTGATTTGAGAACCCTGAGGAGAACGTGGTGTTCGGTCTTCATGGCCCATTCAGTCTCTGGTCTCTCAGCTGCAATTTCCAATTAGTGCAAATTTGATTGTGGTTTCTGTGGTGTGGATCACGATGACCTTTTATACCCAGCTGATCTGGCACTGCAATTTGGTGGATCTTGCCCAATGGGCAGTAGATTACTTGAGACACTGACACCAACACATTCCCCCTATTTAAAAGTTTGACCTAGCAGCTGGTTAGCCTGGTTCTGAGGTGTCCAGGCTAACATCCATATCTTCATTGCTTCTGTTTCTAGACCCCAAACCCACTAATTATTGGTTTCATTTACTAAATATGAACTATATGTGTCAGATGCCACCAAAATCCTGCCACATAGACCATAAACTGGCACAAAAGAAAGCAGGAGAGTTAATGGAAAGATGAAACCCCTTGAAAGAGTAAACAATGCAGTGGTGAGCTGTGATTTAGGAGTGGGATGGCACAACTCTGGGTGGCTGGGGAGGTACCCTCTGTTCCAAGTCACTGCATGAATGGCTCATTAATCAGCCTCTGAACATACTCAAGGGAAATGGCAATCAGTGGTGGTTTATTTTAAGCTCTCAGGAGGCTTCTCAGTGATTGTGTAAACATCTCACCATCCGTGCACGAGAGGGCAAGGTGGATCAGTGAGTCTTCAGCTACGACACCCCCTTTCCTGGCATTGCCATTGCAGTAACTGCCCTTCCTTGCATGGGAACAAACTCCTCTCCTCAGGGATGTGTGAGGAAGGAGCACAGGCAGTCTGGCACGTGGCATGAACAGCTGCAACACAGCCAGCTTTCCTAAGGCACAGCTAAATTGCCACACAGCTTTCTTGTTTAAAAAAGAGAAGGGGAACTATGGACATTTTTTTCCAGGTTTTTGCAATATCTCAATTTGTCCCCTGTGTACACACGGATCAAGCCCAGAGAATGAAACCAATGTGAACTTGTAACTTGCTGGGCTTTTAAAGAACAAGAACAAAATCAACAAAAATCTTAGCAGAAAACCAAATTCCCGGCTTGTTTGTTTAGATATATTTATATTGATAATTTTGCAAGAGAAGAATTGATCATATCTTAACTCTGCAGCAGAGGTTTTTGAATAACCAAGCTTTTAGCTTGCAATACAAAAGTGAAGAGGTGGGCACAGATGATGCCCCACTTCCAAACAACTCTCAGGAAACCCCAGTCCAAATCCTGTTCTCTTCCAGCAGTATTTTGTACGATATGATTTTCCACTTGACTCTCTCTCTCCGCTGTTTGCTTTATGTGTCTGTTAATACTTAAGCCTATTTTTTTTTATCTTGCTTGTATTTTTGCCTTTTTTCCCCTTTCCCCTGCTTAGTACTAAACTGCAGCACACACGTCGTGCTTTCAGCTGCCTGTGATCTGTCAGTGGGCCCAGGAGCTTAGCCTTAACAGTCTATGTAAATATTGTCTCAAAATTACAAATATTCAGGATGGCAGCAATATATGGGGTTTTTTATTAAAGCATCTTGGTTTATGGGCTTAAAGACAGGCTGGGAAGCATGGAGATGTTGATGTGTTATTTGTACAAGGGACACACACTCACGTGTACACAAAAGCCCAACATTGTACAAATAGCAGTTCAAGCCATAAATATCATAGCAAAATTCCTCCCAGAACAAAACAACCCCCCAAAGAGACATGATCAGAATGAAGTCAGACTGCATTATTTTAGGGGCACATGCCCTTCTTTTTTTTTTCCTTTTGCCTCTGAAAGTGAGTGGAAATGAAGACTCCAGTGCTGAGAAACCTATTCTGGATCAACACATTTAGAAACAAAATGTACCTTTGTATCTAAAAATCTGAGTGTCATGAATATTTAACGTGGGGAGGATAGAATGATTTTGTCAGTGTGTAAAACAGTCCCAGAGAGGCTCGAATTCTGCCTGGTTTCTATTAGCTTTCCTTCTCTGTAAACAGACTGAGTCATTTGCTGCAGGAGAGGTGTGTGAGCACAGGGAGGAAAAGACACGCAGGTAAAAAGCAAAAACCCCACTGCCATGCAAATGGATGGGAATGATTTGCTGTGCAAAGTGCAAAATGCCACCTCCTTCCCCAGTTCTCATGATGGGTCTGTGCAGCCAAGTTCAGCAGCAGTTTTCAGCCCAACAATGTCACAAGTTTAAAGGTCTCTGGCGCTGCTAAAAAAAATATGAAAGGTGCCTGTAGCTCCCATAGAGCAAAACAGAGACCCAGAGCCACCCAAAGAGAGATTTTGTATTGGTGAATATGTGAATGAAAAAAAGCTTTCCTATCAGCTCCTCCCCAGCTGGTTGAAACTGAGCCTGTTCCCTGTGGAGAGACATTGTGGTTATTGGAGGGTGATGGGTTCCCCATGGATCTCGTGAGCTATCTGCACACCATGAAGCCTGCAAGCTACAAACTTCACGAGAGGCAGGAGCTGACTCTGACCCAACACAAGCAGGGACAGTCCAGGGGATCCAATTTTGTGATGCAGGCATGGGGGAAGTCTCTGGATTCAGGCAATCATATCAGCATGTATTTAAGTTGAAGGCAGCAAGCCTTTAAGTTTAGCTTAACTGTATATCAAGGCACCAGCAACTTCATCTTGTTGGCCTCCACTACATTTTTCTCTGTATTTTCTGAGAACACACTACCTTTTATATTCTTTAGTCCACTCTTTGGACTGCAGCAGGGCTGGAGAGGTGCAAAATTAAACCTGCCTCTGTCTTCTGAGCAGGGAGTGGGATAACTTCTGGGGGTATGTGGAAAGGGAGATTAACCTGTGGAGACGAGGAGGCTGCAGCCTTCCCTTCTCCACTCTGCAGGAGCACATCCCTGTGGTGCACAGAGGACAGTGTGGGTTTGATAGAAAATATGGGTTTGCCCCTTCCCTCTTTCCATCACTCCTGTTTTTGTATGAGAAGTGGCAGAGTGCTCGTGTAGCCTACCTGGACCAGTCCTGCTGTTTTACAAATGGAGCTGGTTTGGCATCAGCAAGCTGCTGAAATTTTATCTTTTCCCTTCCTGAGTTGCTTTTCTCCCTCCTGCCTTTACCAGGTGCTCAGCAGAGCCATGAGTCAGAGCCTTTGAGATGGGCTGCTTGTACCAGGCTGCCATCCAGAGGGGAAAGATAGGGTGCTGGGAATACCAGGCACTTACTGGAAGGGGAAGACATACAAAAGGGATAGCTCTGGTCAGGAAATCAGGAGCAGGACTTTACAGCTAGGGCAAGGAGGGCTTTTGAAAGGGATCACATACTTAAATTGATTTTTAAGATCCTGATGACATGAACCCAAATCCTTGCTCCAAAACCCTTTCTGATCAAATTCCAGACACGAGCAGCAGCCAAATTTGCAAATTAAATGACATGAATTTCTGTCTGTGACAGTTGTCACTGAGAGATTTCAAGCACCTCACCCTCTGAAGATTTACAGTTTTGCTCTCCCTGTTTCTGATCTCATAACTCAGTTTCTGGCCACATACTGGAGCCTCTCTATCTGTAGAACTCCAGATTGAACCACAATCTGTGTCACTTGAGCTTTTCTGGGGCAGAGATTGCCCAAATTGTAAACAGGACATAAACCAGTTGATACCTGTTGTTAGAGACAGGACTTGTCCGGTGTCTACAGGTACACTTGGTCCTCAAACTCTCCAACCATGCAACTCAATTGCCTTCAGTGAATAAGGCAAATACCCTCTGACAGGACAGAAACACCTATGTAATCAATACCTATTAGCTTTTTCCACCCATGGGTTGTGCATACATATATATAGAGAGAGGTAGAAACATCTGTGCACACATTCAGGACCTTTTTCAGACACTACATATAAATATATGCCAGTGTAACTATTACATACAAATATAGAGACAGTGTGCTTCTCTATAAATTCTTGCTAGGTCTTCCTTTTGCAGCGTGATCAATAGCAGCTCTAGTGCAGAGGGTGAGCAAAGTGCCTTGTTAAACTAATAATTGCCCAGGAACCAAATCCTTTCTAATAAAATCTTTTAAAACATTTATAAAATTTCCACTGCAAGGCCAGTTTTCCTGGGAGACCTATAATTATTGAGAGTGGAAAGAAAGGAGCATAACTAGCTTCCCTTACCAGCCACCCAACAGACGCTAAAATGGGGCTGCACCAAGAAGGTGGCCCCTGTGGAGTCTCTTGATTGAGACACAAACCTGGAGGCTTGCACTGCCCATCTCCTGGCAGGGTTTATAATTAAAACTGTATTGCTGTTTATATTCCAGCAGCACCTGTAAGACCCACAGCACAAGGTGCTGTGCAAACAGAGAGACGGCGAGCTTGCTGCAAAGGATTTACAACTGTAATGGATAAAGCGTGCTGGGGGGTGGCTGTGGAGGGGGGAGGACAGCGAGTCTTTCAAGGTTCTGTGTTAACAGAAAACAGAAGTCAGGGGCCTGATTGCCAAGCAGCTGCCATTCCCACACTGCCTCCAAGTTTAGTCTCAGAGAAAATTGGAAGAGAAGAGGCTAAACGAGACATTAGGAGGCCATGAAAATGATCTGAGGGCTGGCAGCACCTCCCATACAAGGACAAGCTGAGAAAGTTGGGGTTGCTCAGCCTGAAGAAGAGAAGGCTTTGGAGAAACCTTAGAGCAGCCTCCCAGGACTGAAACGTGCTCCAGGAAAAGCTGGGGAGGGGGCCTTGGTCAGGGAGTGTAGGGGTAGAATGGGTTGGGGGGGGTGGTTAAGCTGAAAGAGGGAAGATGTAGATAAGATTTTAGGGAGAAATGTTTTCCTGTGAGAGTGGAGAGGCCCTGGACCAGGTTTTCCAGAGAAGCGGTGGCTGCCCCATCCCTGGAGATGCTCAAGACCAGGTTGGATGGGGCTTTGAGCCCCCTGATCCAGTGGGAGGTGTCCCTGCCCATGGCAAGAGTTGGGAAGTGAATGATCTTTAAGTTCCCTTCCAACCCAAACCATTCTATGATTCTATGAAAACACACGTGCCTTGACCCACACCCATGTTATATTTGTGCACGTGATCACACCATGGGCCCAAAGTGAGGTCTTTTAGCCTCAGCTGAGATTTTTGGTATCCTCTCAGGTCCCATTTAATTATAGGAATCCCTTAAGTGATACATATTTAGCACAGTCTCTGCTATTGAAAACCCAGATGCAGCTCCAAGGCAGGTGTCCCTGCAGCACACTTTGCTGGGGAAGGGCAGCTGCTCCGCACTGCAACTGAATGAAACTGGGATCTTGCTCCTGGCCTGCAAGTCAAAGGCAAATTCAGGAATTCTCCATCTGTGGCTCGTGCAAGCAAAGGGCAGCTCTAGAGGATGCTGATGCAGCCTGGGAGCACTGGAGAGGAGGAACCCTAGAGGTTGAGGGGAACAGATGGGCATCGTGTACAGCAATTCCCGTCGCAGTGGGTGCAGTGAGGATCACTCCCAGCCAGAGCTGCCAGGAAAGCATGCCAGTGCCTCGTTCACTGCAGCATCCTGCCTGCACTCAGTGGGAAAAGGCTGATCACTTTGCAAACGAAGCGCTGTCTTCTCTGTAGAACCCCTTGTTTCTGTGAGGCTTTTCATTAGCTTCAGTGCCATCCATCCCAGGTAGCATTAGTAATATAAGGAAGAAAGGCAGGAAACAAGAAATTCAGCAAATTGTGGGCTGTGTTTGGTTAAACAGTGTCTTCAGGCTTCAAAACTAATACATATGGAATGGGGTGTTATGTAGGGACACTCAGCTTCCTTCCTCTGAGTTAATTAACCTCCTTCACCTCCATGCTGTTATAGACACAAGCGGTTCTACCGCATATGTCAAGGGCGTAATTAGCAGACACAGAGCAAACCACACACACAGAGTAGAAACGTGCCTGCAAGATGGACAAAAGGGAAAGGCAGGCATCAACAGGGATGGTGAGCCATGGCACAACTGACCACCTATGGCAGGAGCAAACCTGAGCTGCTGGAGAGAAAGATAGGGGCTGCCCCTTGTCCATTCTCTCCGTCTGCTCTCTGCAGTGGCAGGGCACGGATGGGGGGCTTCATCCACCAAGGAGAGCAGATTCACTCTCTGGGGAGATGACAAGTGGTGGGAGCAGCTTGGTGATGGAGCAAAGTATTCCTCAGTTTCTATGCATTGTACCCAGTGGACTTGACCTCCAGCATTTTCAGCTTCTCGGTGCTGAGAGGACACAACCTTCCTCCCTCATTCAATCGGCATGATGATAGATCCTCACGTATCCCTTCTCCATCACACAGCAGAAAGCCACCACCCTCCCTGCCACCTCTGCAGTTCTGCCCATCCCTGAGCCCCCAACACCTCTGCAGTGCACCTCTGCAGACCCCATCTTCTCCTGATAACCCAGGTTCCATATTCCCATCTCTCAGGATGATGACATCCATGCTGCAATGAAAATTAAGCCCCTTGGCAATTAGGTGGACCCTCATAGTGTTTCACTGGTAGAAGGCAACTGCATTGTCTGAGGGTCTGCAAGGATCCCTGTGAAGCTGTCCACCATTGTTTACACAGCTCATTTCATGGCAACATTGCTCCTCACTCCTCAGTCTCAACAGGTCCTTTTCCATGCCTGTTGATCAACTCCAGCTATGTTGGTTCCCATTCTTCCTTCCATGTCATCTGTTAGGTTCTCCTGTTACATCTCACCTGTCATCAAGCAGCCTGGGGCAGCCCTGCCCCATGACCAAAGGGGCCCAGTGCCACAGTCAGGCAGATCTCTGTGAATGGAGGGTGTGAGAGGAGAAAAAAAAGAGAAGGATAATGATTTCCTGTAAGGCCTCACCTCTTCTGCAGCCCACAGCTTCCAACATCGCCTCCTCCCTTCTCCCCAGAATCACACACATGCAAAACTGTCTCAATTTTTAAATGCTGCTCTTTTAGAGAAATGTAGTGCTTGTTCCAGCTGTAGGCACTAAATCATCCCTCTTCCTTGGACGTGTGCTGAGGAAGGAAGGCCGGTGATGGATGGGGCTGTCCATATTTACATTGGGAGCAGAACAGCTGTGTGAATCTCACTGTGCAACGAGCACTCTGTGCAAACTCGGCATCCCCCTTGCTTCCTCCCCCACCACTTGGTGACAGTGACTGATTATCCACTTTTGCAGAGCACTGCCCAGCACCATGCACGACTCCCAGCACCTCCGGGAAGTGCAGAGGAGGGGTACCAAGTCTTATTTCCTGTGATGACTTTGCAAACAAACAGGCCACAGAAATAAAAGAGAAGCTCCGGGGAATTGGAAGTGAGAAGGGAAGAGGAGAAAGAGAAGCCTGGCTTTCTTTTAAGGAACTGCATTCAAGATGTTGAGCACCTTGGGGTGTTTAAGAAGAGCTTAAAATATTGGCAAGACTTAAGTAATGTATGGACAACTAATACAGGCTTCCTACCCTTTTCCCTGCTGTTTCTTCCCTATCTTGATCTGCTACCTCTGCTTGGTGGCCAAATCTTAACCCTAGGCAGAAGGAATATTTTGTTCTTCCACCAAATCTCTATGTAATCCTGCCTCTGAACTTCATAGAATAATAGAATGGTTTGGGTTGGAAGTGACCTTAAAGCCCATCCAGTTCCAATCCCCCTGCCATGGGCAGGGACACCTCCCACTGGATCAGGGTGTTCAAAGCCCCATCCAGCCTGGCCTTGAACACCTCCAGGGATGGGGCAGCCACAGCTTCTCTGGGCAACCTGGGCCAGGGCCTCCCTACTCTCACAGGAAAACATTTCTCCCTAACATCTCACCTAAATCTGCCCTCTTTCAGCTTAAAACAGTTCCCCACTTGTCCTATCCCTGATCAAGATGTGCTCTCTGATCAAGAGCCCCTCCCCAGCTTTCCTGCAGACCCTTTCAGTACTGGAAGGTTGCTATAAGGTTTCTCCAAAGCCTTCTCTATTCCAGGCTGAGCACCCCCAACTCTCTCAGCCTGTCCTTGTATGGGAGGTGCTCCGGCCCTCAAATCATCTTCATGGCCTCCTCTGGATTTCACTCCTTCTAAGCAGACTCCATACTTATGGATCTCACCACTTTCCTTATAACTTGTATCCATTTAACTGAGCAGGAAAGTTTCCAGAGATGCCCATGATCTACCAGGGGTTTTGTTGCAATAAAACACATCTCATCAGAATGCTTTGGTTTCACCAAATGAGCATATTCAGAGAGGAAATATATATGAGCACCTCAAATCAGTCAGAACCTTTCTGATCAGCTCTCCGTGATGCTCCTTAGTTGATAGAGATGTGCTGGGTACAAGCACTGGTATTATGGACAAGTGAATAAGCTGTACAGTTGTCTGCATCCCACATACCTGAGGGAGAAACTGTGGTTTGGGGACATGACACTGTCTGAGGCTCTTACCTGCTCTAGGTAGACCCAGGTGAAGAGAAGAGCAATAATTCCTGGCTCTGTTTGTACAGTGTGCTTCTGTAGCAGACCAGAGGAAGGATCACCTCGAGATCCCAAACTTGGCATAAGTTTCCTTGGGCTAGGGTTTAGCCCACATCTGCTACCCACACCTGGAATCAGTTCAATGCAGCACAAGATGGAGATGGATTAAGAGTCAGGGCTCTGTGATCTGAAACATACCCTCTCCCCACCATCACAGGCTGGGTTAATTACTGAAGGGGGAAAAGAAAGAACTGCAAATGGAAAATGGCATTTTCAATCTGCTGGAGTGTCTGGGGAGGGGGAACAAAGTTAGGCTTGGGGAAAGGCAATGAGAAGAATGGCAGGGAGCTGGGAACGGCTCCTTGCCTTATTCCTATGCTGCTCCACTCCACACTCAGATAAAGTGGTCCCTTCTCTGCTGCCTTCTCCTTTCTAGTCACACACTCAGTTGGTTAATTCTCTCCTCGTCGAGATCAGAGATTAGATAGAGCCTGGATTTATAGCTAGTGAAAATAAAAAGAGCTGCTCCTATCAAGGATTCAAATGATTAAATATCCCACCATAGAAATACTTTTAACTTCACTTACAGTACAATTTCACTTACACGCTGATGCAGTTGACAGCGCTAACAAAAGCTGCTTGAGTAATATGGGACCTGAAGAGAGAGAGAAAGAAGTTGGAGGAGAGAATAAGAACAAGGGATAGGGATAGAAATGGAGAGAGAAAGAGAGAAATGGGATTAGATAGCGAGATGCAGAGAGAGGAGAGGAAAGGAAAGGAAAGGCAGGAGAAGGGAAGGAAAGGAGGAGGCTGGCTCTCTCTGCCTGCAGCATTAAAAGTACAAGAGCTAAACCAATTAAACAATGAAAGGAAAGCAAAGGATTAAATGAAGGGCTATGTAAAACAGCTCCTCTAATCCAGCTCATTTACTGCTCTTTATTCTCCATTTCCCTCTCATGTTGATCCTCAGATTCAACAATACCAGACCCGTAGAGCCCCGCGCCTCGCACTTGCAGGGCCCTGCTGGCACCGTGGTGGGCGCAGTTCACCCCTCTCCTATCCCTGCCCCTGCCCAGAGCCAACCAGTGGTGCCACTGGGCAGGTGAACAGGCTTGTAAAGGGCTTTGGTCACCACCCGTGGACAGACCACTCCTGCTCTCCAGCACAACTCACTTAAGGACAGCCTCAGCAATGCTCCAAGAGCTTTCTGTGACATTTGACTTTCCTTTTCTACCACCATTACCAGCACATCAGAGGAGGTACTGCTCCTTTTTTGGGCGTTGCTGGAGAGTCCAATTTTGGACAAAGCCTCCAGGCTGCTTTGCTTATCCAAGTGACAAATTTTTAGAGCAGTTCTGCTCCTGCCTTCTCAGTGTCTCTTTTTTTTCCCCAGCATTATCCTCTTCATTTAGAGAATGAAGATTTACAGACAAAGGAGCTGTGAGGTCCGGAGTGGACACAACCCCAGCACACACAGTAGGGCTGCACCTCTCACTCGGTGCCCATCACACCAGGGACTGCAGACAGCAGCATGGGAAGGAGCCTTTCCCCACCCTGTGCTCCACCTCCTCCATGGGCTGGCAATGCTGGGATCCCCACAGCTCTCCAACCCTGCTGTGTGGGTTGGGGAGTCCTGCAGAAAATGTGGCAGTTATGGGGAACATGACTGACAGCTAAAAAAGAAAGTAATGGGAGACTGATGGGAACTCACCCACCTTCTTCTTTCCTCCTCTTTCTCCATTTGCCTGGTGTCCAAAAATGTTTGCTTCTTTTCTGGTTACTTCTTACAGTTTTGATCTCAGCCTCAGGGATAGCAGAGGGACAGCAAAGCAAGGCATCTGGGGCAGAGTTTGAGCATTGTGGGTAAGCGTGGTTTCCTGGAGGAGGTTATCTGTGCCTGGTCACTGTCTTCAGGGACGCTGTGCTATTTGTAAATGACTTTTTTTCCCCTTCAGCACTCCAGAGCTACAGATCATTTGAATTCACCCTCGCTTTCCCTTTCAGGAGACAGAACGGCCCCAGTTGTACTTGAAATGAGACAGATGCTTATGGAATTGTGGTTTTAAAAGCATTTTTCAGTTGAGTTCTTTCCTTTTCTACACAGAGCAGTCCAATGTGAGCTGACTAATAAATGCATTATCTTTTTTTTTTTTTTTCCTTTCCTGGGAGGGTTTGATATGGCAGCTCCATAGATCAGCCTGGTCTCCAGGGATATTTCTGCCCTAAACAAAATGGAAATGGTCTGCCCCCTCACAAGCCCTCAGTGACTCATACAATAAAGAGAACCAATAAATATTTGGGTAATTACAGCCCATTCACCTAAATTCCATAAGAGGCAGAGCACTTTCCCACTTCATGTCCTTAAATAGCTGTCGTGTGTTGCTATTTGCTGCCGGAGTGTTGCCGTAAGCACCCGATTCCCACTTAGTGGTCAGCTTCCAGGTAGTGTGCATTCAGCTCCTCAGAAGTAGTTAGCAAAGCAGGGAATAGTTCACAGCAAGTGGATGAAAAGTTGTGCAATGAATAGTAAGTTGGATACTGCACTCTTTTGTGCATGGTCCACGTAGACCGAGTGCCTTTTACCAAGTGCCCCGTCGTGGGAGAGCAAGACCACACTGTAGTCACCTCCTTGACACGGAGATCAGAGGAGCCTCACACTTGGAGCAAGGATTTGCTTAAATCTGCTGTAACCAGACTCTCCAGTGCAGTGACAGCCCTAGAGATTAATGCATTGTATAATGTTATTATTACTGTGTTGTTGTTGTTAATATTTTACTGCTTGTTGTCACCACTCTGTGAGGCAGCTCCAGCTCTAAGTATATCTGATCTGGTTGGTCTGCAGTGCTTTGTACATTCCCCAGGCTCGTGTTACAGCTACTGGATGCTGCATAAAATTACCAGCAAGACAAAAGTGAAGAATATATCTTTTAAAAACAGTGATTCAGTGAAGGTTTGGGCTGTGTTATTCCTTCCCTCCCTCTCTGTCACATCAGCTCAGAGTGAATTACAGGGTGTGCAAGAAGACTTTTTAAAAACCCTATTTGAAATTAGCATGTCTGGAACAGCGCTTTCTCACGCCCCAGAGGTCTGTCTTTGCTCAGTAGCTCATCTCTGCTCTTTGATGACCTCTTGCAGAGCAGCTGATGGCCAGAGTGACAGGAAGGACACAGGTTTCCTTTTGCCCAACTCAAGGCAGTCAAGTAGACATGGAGTGGATTTGCATAAAGTGTCTTTCTCTCTTGACTTTCCGACTATTCTCCGAAGAGCATCTCCACTGTGAGAAAACTGAGCGTCGTTGGCTTGCTCAGACCACAGGCACCTGGCAGAAATAGAAGTTGAGCTGCTCTTGCCAGAGGCAGGGGATAGACAGGTCTACAGAAATGTGTCTGGTCTGGATTGCAGAGGAGAGTTCTCCAAGGAATTGCTGACTGGCAACCCCAGCGTGGTTATGAAAAGCTGTTAAGCTAGAGGAGCCCATCAAGGGCAGGCTCCTGCCTCCAGAGGTAACCAGGCCCACCTACCTCCAGAGAAGGTCTGAGCAACTCTAGAGCTTGGTATCAGACCTTGTCAGTCACAAAACTTTTTATTACAACCTGCTGCTTTATCAAATGCTTCGTTTTATCTGTTTTTCACCCTCCTCACTTTTCCTGCTGCTACTTAAAATTTGTTTCTTTCCTTGCTATGGGTGACGGTGCTTCTAATCAGCACTTTCCTTGTCTAATTGCCTCATTGAGAGTTTCTCTCTGAACCTGTCAGACACAAACTCACACTTTTTGCCTTACTTGTCACAAGAAAAATTGTTCTTTTAAATGTGTCTGAGAGAGGCACAAGGACACCGAATACTCCAGGGAGAGAAGGATGGAGGAGTGACTGACTGAAGTTACTCATTACAAGGTATTTCTGAATCCTCCCCTCAGCTTACCTGGAGATATGCAAACATTGGAAAAAAGGAAAATTCTCTGTCTGAAAGGCATCACAGTCCAAAATACGTTGACACTGAAAAGTCCCTGTGGAAGTTATACCTGCTGTGATTATAGCAGACGATGAGCGGATTACTCTATGAAACAAACCATCCATGGCAGGAGGGATTATTTTGCATGTTAGAGAAAGATTTGGGGACTTTAAATACTAATACCCCATGTATGATTAATATATCTGCTACACAGGAACTTGCTTGCTGGCATATTCACTCCTTTATCACTCTAGATATGCCAGAAAAGAAAAAGTTTGCATGTTTGTGCTGTACCAGTGTTGCATCCAAATAAGAAATTTCTGTTCTGTTCTGAACTGAACAGAAATCTGAGCTTTATCTCCCACATTCAAGACCTCTGTTATTCACCTAAATTAGATTATTTGTAAAGCACGTTGATGTTCACCCCTGGTGATTGCAGAGGAGTCTTTCAGGACAAGGTGTTTGTGGTTGTCATCTTATCTCCTGATAAGAAGATAACAGTGTTCTTCCAGCCACTGACACATCAGCTTTAGTGCTGGTAGATTTGCCTATCAAAGGCTGGCAGAAAGATAGAGGGGGGTTAGAAGTTTGTGTAGTTCAGCTTAGCATTTCCTTGGTAAGATAAATGTGATGACCTTGGTCTCACCTCCACCTGTTTGGTCTCAGACTAAGCAGGTGAAAAGGCTGATGTTGTATCTTCAGATCTTGCCTTGGGGGGCTCTGACTTCATGGCAGTTATGTTATATTGGTGACATGTTGGTCTTGTCCTTTGCACTTCACCCCACAAGAGCAGATTCCCTGTGTGGCACAGGACAAGCCACTTCAGATCAGGGCCCCTCTCATCTCCTCAAGTATTAGTCAGGGAGCAAAGTTTTATTGGCAATGAAGAATCTCTGTGCTTCTGTGCCCTATGTACAAGTGAAAAGATGGCAACAATTTCCTTTTCCAGTTTTGCTTTTGTGATCTGGAGGAGTTTTTTGGGGGGATAGGTCTCAGAGAAGCCCCCATGGCAGTAACGTTTGAAGAGTTTGCTTTTGGGAATATTGGCAGGAGAAAGAGTCCAAGAGTCGTTGGTGTCTCACGTTGTTCTGTTCTTGCTGCCTCTCTCACAGGGCAGCTTTGAAGAAGTTCCCCCAAGCCCTCCTCTACCTGCCCAGGGTTTCATTACACATGACCAGCTGCAGAGCTGGGAGTGCAGAGCATGTGAGCTCTTTACAGAGCAGCTCTGACCTCCTGGTGAGGCACAAACACGGAGATATCAACAGGGCACAATTAGAGGGCGGAGTGGAGAGGGGGAGAGATTGACTGTGGGCCACTGCGAAGTATTTTACCTGTCAAAAAATAACTTTAACCTGCACATTTAGGCTATAAAATCAAGAAAAGATCTGTTATTCACAAGGACAAAGATAAGGCAGCATCTTCTTCTTGTCTCAGAAAATTAATTTAAAATAAAAAATGTGAAGAATTCAATAGCAAGAGAGGAGAGAAAGCCGTGGCTGTGCATGGTCTTGAGTCTTTGCCCCTCATATCTCTGCACTGCAAAGGGGATAAGGTATAGCTCTTTTTTCTAGGACCATAATATCTGTATCAATGACTTAAAGCCCAATTTAAAGCTCCCAAAGTTGATGGCAGTCTCAAAAGAGATTTTACCTTTAAACCACCTTCTGTACTGATTCAGAGCTCCCTTCCCAGGAAGGTACCCAACAGCCTACAACAAGAACGCCCATCCTCAACCCCACAGAACCCGTGAGAGTCCGACCACCACTGCAGGGGCTGCACTCAACTGTCTTCATTCCAGGTCACCCCCAGGGCTGAAATACTTACAGAGCTCCTGCACAATTCCCCCAGATTTATGCTAAGTAAAACAGAACTGATTTTAGCCCTTTTTCTTATTAGGCCAATAGTTCTTTTCCTCCACTTTTCAAATCCTTTTCTGTCTGGATGTAGGATACAAATGACTCAACCTATGCATTCCATGTCATTTGTGAATCATTAGGCCTCACTTAAGAGGGTTTGCATCACTCCACGCTCATCTTTATAATCCTAGTCTAATTCTGGGCTTTGGCCAAATAGCATTCATGCTTCATTTCTTCTCCTTTACCTTCAGTTCTTTATGTGTTATTGAGTTATTCAGACACTTTCCATTGGGATGAATTGGAAACACACATTGGAAATGCAGTTTCTCAAAGGGAAAATTTACATTTGCTGAAATTTGTTTGTTTATTTTAAAAACCAACATGCAATATATAATTTTGGCCAGAATAGGATGGATTAAAAATAGAAACATTTCTCAAATATTTCAATGATCTAAATATTTTGTTTAAAAACAGTGCAACAAAATACTAAACATGTTTTACTTATGACACATGAAATACTGACTCTTAAAAACTGTAAGGTGGACACCTATTCTCCTTTAACAGCTAAGAGAATCCCTCTTTTACTTTTGATTCATGGTGTATCATCAGGCTCATTACAGAGCTCCAGAATATTTATGTATGTGCTCTTTGGAATCCTGTTATCCCTATTCTGGCAGCAAACTGGTGCTTCTACAAGCAAGGAACATGCCACTAAAGATAAATAGATGCTTAATACTGAACTGATCTGAAAAATCTGAGGGAAATACAGTAAATCAAACCAAAATATTTTGTTTCATTTTTTGTTTCTTTTTATTAAGTTATTTTTCAAAATTGGAACTAATTGGAATGGAATTATCCAAAACAAAGTGTTATTTCACTTTGCAGCTTGTTTTTTCAGGTTTACTCGTCCATAATAAATATCTAATTAAAGTTTTCATTGCAAGCTAGGATAAAAACTGAGATAGAAATTCCAAATTTAACTCCGTGCTGCCTTTTATGATGCCAGAAAATGAAGAGCCAGCAAAACCAGGAATTAGAACAAAACTCTGTTCCCACATATTGATCAGAGTGGGCTCACACCCACAATGTTTGGAGCAGTTTGGGGCAGGTACAAAGAAGGGCTCAGCACTCCTTAGTTCAAGAGGAAGAGAAGCACAAAGACAGTCCTGTCTGGTGAAAACCAGTGTGAATTTTTAACTGTGACCGGGTTCCATCTCTGTCTTTACAGAGGTTTTGGCATCTCTGTGGTGGTGGGATAAAAAGTCTGACCCACTCCAGTGATTTCTATGAGCTATAGGACCACTCTGTTTTTCAAGATGTGCCGAGCAAAACAATTCTCATCTCCTTCATAGCACTCGATGACTCCAGGGAAACCCCAGCCACCCTCATCTTCATAGATCTTGTCACCCAGTCCCTTATGTATTGCTCATGGCACAGATCCATTTTCTCACTCTGGAAACTATGATAAAGACAAAAGGCTTCACTATCATCGGTGCTTTTGTGGGCATTTTTATTGCCAGTAGGATACATATTGATTTTGAACCAGTCTTGTTTGCCTGAACTCTGGAGCTGGCAGTCTGTGGACATAATTTCAATCTGTTCAGCACTCCCAGGCGTAGGGTGCCCTCTTTTTATTTTTAAGGCATGTAATAAAGCACAAAATTAATTCCATGTCTGATTTATGCCCAAAGCCACCGTTCTATGTTCTTCCAGCTGAGATTTGATTGGATTTCATTAGATTCTTTCCCATAGAGGCAGATAATTTTCTTCAGGTTTAAGTTTGAGTGTTTCTGGGTTTTTCTGAGGTTTGGAGTAGTTTTGTCATTGTTAAATAGCTGAAAAATGCATTCTTGTGTTTGTCTGTAGCTAGTCAAACAAAAATAAAATGCCTTTGTAAAGTCAAAAGTACAAGTTTTACATAGATGAAGCCGTTCCATAATTCTTTTCCTTTACTCTTGTTATTTATTGACTATCCTGAGTCATTAAATGGTGTTGTCATGGGATGCTTTTTGGTATCTTTGTAACAGAACTAGCAAATTATTTATCCACCTATATGCTTGTAGGCCTGTATTTACTAACAATTTCACCTTAGCAACTATCATGTAAAAAAAATAAGACTAGACATGCCTAAATGGGCTGGCAAACACCTATCCTACATGATGCTTCCAGTAGGAAAGAATATATTCCTCTTGCTCTGTTGGTCCTACCTTTGAGATGGGTTTAATGATATGAGTGGGAGTTAGCAAACCCAGGTTCTCTGAAGCCATATAATGGGTGCTTAATAACACACGTGGTGTTGCCACAGCAATAGCCTGCAATCACCCTTCATTAAACACACATGGCCTGACCCCTCCTGCCTCTACACCAGAACGAGTCCTCACTGCTCTTGATCATCTTACCCCAGCTTAAAAGGAGTCTGAGTGGGGGCCTGACAAGATGTAGCACAAGAAAAGGGAAGCCACACAAACAAGAAGAAAGAAGAAGAAGAAGGAACACTGAGATCAGAGGAGGACGAGCTTGGGAAATAGCCAGAGGAGAAATAAGATAATGGAGAAAGAGCAACACAAGAAGATAGCAGAGTTGAATTTAACTCAGGTTTGACTGCTTTCCTGCATAACAAGACTAAACTGGCAGAGAAGGACCTGGGGTGTTGGTCGACAGCCAACTGAACATGAGCCAGCAGTGGCCCAGGTGGCCAAGATGGTCAATGGCATCTTGGCCTGCATCAGAACGGCGTGGGCAGCAGGACCAGGGTAATGATTGTGCCCCTGGACTCAGCACTGGTGAGGCCACACCTCGAGTGCTGGGTTCAGTTTGGGCCCCTCAGTACATTGAGGGGCTGGAGCATGTCCAGGGGAGGGCAATGAGGCTGGAGAAGGGGCTGGAGAACAAGTCCTGTGAGGAACGGCTGAGGGAACTGGAGTTGTTTAGCCTGGAGAAGAAGGGGCTGAGGGGAGACCTCATCACTGTCTGCAGCTGCCTGAAAGATGTTGTGGTGAGGTGGTTGTTCATCTCTTCTCCCAAGTGACAGGTGACAGGATGAGAGGAAATGGTCACAAGTTGCAGGGGAGGTTTAGACTGGACATCAGGAAAAATTTCTTCACTGAAAGGGTGTTCAGGCACTGGCAGAGGCTGCCCAGGGAGGTGGTTGAGTCACCATCCCTGAAGGTATTTAAAAGACAGGTAGATGAGTTTCTCAAGGACATGGTTTGGTAAAGGGGACAGGTATAGTTGGACTTGATGATCTCAAAAGTCTTTTCCAACCAGATGATTCCGTGGTTCTATGAAACTGTCCTTGATGTTCCCATGGGCTCCACCAGGTAGAGAGAAGTGCCTGAAACATTTTTTGACACACTGCAGTTCTTTAAGGACCCCAAGGCAGCGTGTGCCCCACCTGGCTGGCCAGCAAGTTGCCATTGCCGTATCCCAGGCCACACGACGCACACCGCTGCCCTGCCTGATGCAAGAAGGAATTTCACAGAAACCAACAATTTCTTTAAGGTCTGAGATCACAGCTTGAGGCTAATTGTAGAAATAAATAACTGGTGACTGGAGCCATCTGTTCTTTATTTGGTAATGCCTTTCTTCTTCATGAAATCAGCACACCTGCAACCTACACATCTTCCTGAGGTTGGGTCACTCTGCCCTCTAAACCGCAGACGAATTGCTGGAGTGCAGGCAACCCTCTGGAGATGCTGCTGTTTATCCTCCTTCTCCTCACCCCCAGGGGAATATAATTAATATGCTCAATTGAGTTTCATTACTTATTCAGGTTGAGGAAAAACAGCAACTAGGAGTTACAGTAATAAATAGTTATTTATCACCACAGTTTGAACCTCATTATCGGCGCGTGGGGTGGAGGGTTTGGCTCCATGGTGCTGCATCCTTGCAGGTGGAGCAGAAACCTCACTGGGTGTTTGCACAAGCCAAAGGACACTCACGAGTATGCAGTGAGAAACAGGTTGTGATGGGAAGCCCTTGTGGTGAAGCAAGGAGGGAAGAGGTTACCCTGATATTGAGCCTCTGGGGTCCCATGCTGCTGCAGCATTCCTGCAGCACTTCTCCCCACAAGGAGTTCTGAGAGAGTTGGGGTTGTTCAGCCTGAAGAAGAGAAGACTTTAGAGAGACCTTGGAGCAGACTTCCTGTACTGAAAGGGGCTAAAGAAAAGCTGGGGAGGGGCTCTTGATAAGGGATTGCAAGGATAGGAAGGGGGGAATAGTTTTAAACTGAAACAGGAGAGATTGAGATGAGATCTTAGGGAGAAATGTTTTCCTGTGAGGGTGGGGAGGCCCTGGCACAGGTTTCCCAGAGCAGCGGTGGCTGCCCCATCCCTGGAGGTGTTCCAGGCCAGGCTGGATGAGGCTTTGAGCCCCCTGATCCAGTGGGAAGTGTCCCTGTCCATGACAGGGGGGTGGAACTGGATGGCCCCAACCATTCTATGATCTGTGATGTCACATGAGAAGGGCATGGGATGGATGTAACCCAAATCCAGAAAATAAGGCATGAGTTTTCCCATGTCTTCAGTGGGGTTAATGTAGGAAATTCCCTTTTTCTCTGTCTTTTTTTCCCCATTCTCACATTCTCTTGTTTTAATCCTTCACATTGAGGTGTTCTGTACAACAGTGATCATGAATTTTAAACGGATTATTAATTTTACTTTTTTTTTTTTGAGTTTGACTTTTAGCTTAAGTCAAAAATATTTCAGGTCTTTAGAGCCATAATTAGACATATTGTCCTTAACCAAATGCCAGATAATTTGTACGCACTTGAGATAAATTTTGCTGGAAAGGTAGGCAAATATTGAAATATGTAATGAAAGTGAAAGGAGGCATGAATAAAAAAAAGCCCACACAACTATTTTAAATCTTTTAAATTACTTTCTCTTCTCCCTCTCATTAGTAAATATTTTAGTTATTCTTGCATTGAACAAATCCTCCTTTCAGGGCCTCTGTGTGTCTTTCTCTCTCATTAACATCCTTTTTTTTTCAGATTAACAAGTCATAAGGACTTGACTATTTTCAAAATTCACATCCTATAGGAGATCCAGATGCAGGGACCAGAGAGAGAGAAATAGCAGTGTGTTAATTCATTCTGGGCAGGGATAGTTTTTTCTTCCTATCTTTAGATGAGAGGGATGTTTCTTTTGGCTGAAAACATTCAAAGTAAGTGCAGCACTTTGGGAAATAGCACATAAAGGGACTTTAGCGGGAGGGAGACATGAAAAAGGATGGAAAAGTCGAGCAGTGACAGAGGTAATCAGAGAATTTACAAATTATTTTTTCTGACAATGTAGACAGCTCTAGGAGGCTGCCTTCTCTTTCAAGATAAAGTCACTTGTCATTCTGTTAGGAAAAGACAAGGGATGTGTCAGGAGTTATTTGAAATGTAAAGTATTGTTTTTAGCTTCTTTTCCTCTCATTATTGTAGTAGCAAAGTACTCTCTCTGTGCTGATGGAAAGGCTGAAATTGCAGCTGGTAAAGAGGTCTGCAGGGCCAAGAGGGCTCAGAAATTCCCAGGTCTGGGATAGGCCATGAAAAAAAGAGGAATCTGGGGACCCACAGTATGGAAGACATGGGGCAAAGGAGTAGATTTGTAAGAGGAATGAGGGGAAACAGGAATAAACAATAGGTCTGTAATGCTGATGAGCTCAAGAAGCAGTGTGTGTATAGGGCAGCAGGGGTGTAAGGGCTCAGTGCTGGGGATCCCCTAAGGATGTGGGAGGTGCACAGAGAGGAACCATCAGAAGATGCTCCAATTAAGTATATCAGTGCATCAAGTATTTGCCCATCACAAGGACCCAGGTGCTTCCCTTTTTTCTGTGAACTCTCTGCCTGTTCCCACAAGTCTCCAAGGCTGGGTCTCTTTAGTAGTCATCCTACTATTCCTCTTCCCAGAAAACTCCTCACTGGAGTTCTCCTCTCCTCACCAGCGTTGCTTAGAAGCATCACATGAATACAAACTGCAACACAGTCACAAAACAGCATTGCTCTACTAAGCTGGATTTGATTCCCGTGGGCTCTGGCCATTTCAGAGTGCTCCTACTATCTGAACAAAAAAATCCCAGGATTCTTTCTCTGGCCATCTCAGGTATTCCACTTGCCTCCTCCTTCCCAGCCCAGTCTCCCTGTTCCAGGTGCAAAGGAAGTTTCAAATCAAGTTTAAATTCAGTGCCAGCCTGCTGCAAGCCCCAGCTGCTGCAGAGATGAGCTGCTGATGGACTCTGAAACCCAACCATACAAAAAATTCCAAGCACTGGAAAAAATGATTCCCTGGGGAACACACTCCCTGCTATTCGGTGGATGGCAGCAAGGGTTACCCAGGTAGGTAGTACTTTGATGTTCACATCTCTCCCAGCTTTCCTTCTTTAGCCTCTCCCTGTAATGGCTGCAGTTAGTAAAATAACACCGGTGGCAGATAAGCATCTGGTAACCCATGGCAACCAAGTTCCTTTAGAAAATGGTCTTCCGGTAATTTCATAAATGAACAGATTTTTTCTTCTTTTTCTTTGTTTGATTTTGGTTGGAAATGGAAAGGGAAAAAGAGAACAAGAGAACAGAGAGGGGCCCCCAGGTGTGTTTGTGTACACACGTGTGTCTGTGTGAGTATGGACAGGTGCCATAGGTACCCCTGCAGGCTGCAGGGTGGGATGCTCAGCTGCATCCTCAGGTCAACATGAGCTTGCACACCTAAGGCTGCCTTTTCCTTTCCACCCCATCACTCCCCTCACAGGATCTAGGGATTTGGATATCCAGTCAGTGATTTCTACCAAATCTCACCACAGCAATGACAGGCAAATGCTAAAAACCCAGTTACAGGATGAGGCCAAGATATGAGATTAGATGGATGCACAGACAGGATGGCAGACAGCGAGACGGATATTTGTGCAAGTTGCTGTTACGAGATGAGGCTGATTATATTCCATTCTGGATTTGATTAGATTGCATAAGTAGACAGACCAGCAGAAATGAGCTGCCTGGTAGAGCAGGACATTTAAGTAAAGGTCAGACAAAATTGCCCTGGAAACTGGTAGGTACAGCAAAGTGTGGAGGTGGAGCTGTTAAAGCTGGTTTCTGTTAAAAAAGACAGGAAGATAGTTTAATTGCTAGCATTTTTGAAAGCTTTTTACATGCCTCACCTCAAAAGTGCCCTACATACACCCAGATAGGAGCATGCCCACTGCAGTGCTTGCCTTACAGGGGTACCAAGCCAGCACCCCAAAGCCTCACTGCACACCCACACACCCCAAACCCTCACTACAAGGCCACAAACACTCCCTCCTGACCATCTCTTGCTGTAGCCAGCTCACCTAAGCCATGAAGAAAGGAAAGTGTAACTTTCCACTCCAGCCCTCCATTGCTGGGATGCCAAATCCAGTCAACAGCCTCACGACAGGGAAATATTCTCCCTGGTCATAAAGGAAAGTAATCAACAAAAATGGATCTGCAGGGGAAATGACATTCACAGGCTGTGTGACAGCATCTGTATTATTTTTTTCATACATGCTTTTCCCCCCTCTAAATTAACTTTTCCTTTAAATACATTTTTCCAGCAGGCCAAATAATTGGATTTTTCTTTGTTAAAAGAAGGAAACATAAATTACTCCTGTTGGGTGCAGATTAGGTTACGGGATCTCTTTTCTTCTGTCACCATCAATGCCCCAGTGTCAGAAAGCTTTAATATTTAATGCATTCCTAATTAGTCTCCGTTGGCCCAGGGCACTTAACAAAACCTGACACCAACCATCGAGTCAAGTTCATTTAGAGAGCACAATTACCCAACCATCATTTCCATACTGCGGCTGGATTACTCATGAAATTCCCTTCCCAACCCCCTTCCTTGCTCCTACCTTCCCAGAGTCGCAAGTTAATTACAAAAAAAAAAATAAAAAAAAAGAGGATTTGGTTTCAGTGACAGAAGATACAAATTATCTCATTTGGTCAGGGCTATGACATTTCCAAGAGTCCTTTAATCGCTGGGAAGCTCTGCTGCATTGAGCGGCGTTTACCGAAGGATATTGCTGCTTGTGTCACTCTGCTGCCTTGATGCCTTGTTGCTTTGCATGCTCCAAAGATCTGAAGTTCATGCTTTCCCAAGGCACAGGGTGATCATGTGGGAAAGGAGGGAGAAAAACAACCATCTGGAATGGAAAATAAAATATAGCTTTAAATAACAATAATTCGCCCATGGATTCTTAGCTTTCAGCCGACAGGAACGACAGGGCACGTGCAGGGAGGAGTTGGTGGTGAGAGATGGCAAAGAGAGAGACAGCAAGACTGAGCAGGAGAATGAGCTTTACAAAGAAATTGGGATGAGGGAGAGCCTGGCTTCATTGTGCTCCACGCTCTCCAGCTTCTGGGATCTAACCTTGGTGTCACCCAGGTGCAGTTCTTGATAAATCCAAGAGAAGCTCTGTCTGGAAACACCAACCTTTTGCTGCCAACTCCAGGCAATGCAAAGTTCACCTTCATGAGTTCCCATCTAGAGAAAGACTTTGGCTCTTTACTCCAAAGAACCCTGTGTATGAGAAAAAAAAAAAAAGGAAGGTAAGAAATACACCAAGATTTCCCTATTCTGGAGTACAATAACCCTAAATCCACCTGGGAAACATTAACCCCTTCCAGTTCCAGGTCTTTTTACCACCACAAATGTCTTTATGTGGCAGGTTGGGGTACAAATTGTCGTTTAAGTGGCAAGAATGCAATTAATTGACCTTTTTTTGGATGTTAATAACAGTGAAACCAAACTGCTTTGTGGGGATGCATAATCTTGACCTTCATTTTCAAAGAATAACCACAGGAGCTGTCTCATGGATAATATCAACAATTACAGAAACGATAATATCTGTAAAATCTGCCACCCCGGGTCTAATTTCAACGGCAACAACAAACATGAAATGTATGAGACATGCTGAAGAGTAATTTAATTTGAAACCTTAAAAAATCATCAGTTAAAAAATATATAATATTAATTAACTGAAAACTGACATCAGTCTCCTTCTCTTACTTTCCACCCTGCTTACTGAGGATGTAACCTACCAAATAGCATTCTTTGCTAAATAAACAGTTATAGGTTCCGTGATGCCAAATTTTAAATTGCACAGGGAATCACAACATTTGCAACTGAACCTGTGTTCACAAATCACACAGTGTGGCTGCTTGTTGTACTTGGGTTGCCTGAAATTGCAATTGCTGCAATTTGAAATGTTTGATCCAATCTCATTAACGTCAATGGAAATTTCTTCTCACCAGTGCCTTGCAAATATTTATCTTTGGGGTTTTTTTTTGAGAAGAATCACCCATTTCTGCAATTTATCTTTATCTGTTCAATATTCAGGCAATAAATCCCTGCACAGCCTCTAAAACTTCTTAAACTGAGCACTAAGAAAGCCCATTCCATGAAATTATGACATTTCTCTTCAGTGAGTGAGGAAATAACCACTTGTTGTTGGTCCTGTGTATACATCTTCCTCTTCCTCAGGCAAAGAGGCAGCAGCTGAAGGGTTAACCTGGAATATTAACTTGTTAGACTGTTGATCTGCCCTGAGGCCATCAGGAGCTTAAATAGCCAACAGTTAATTAAAAATAAACTGACACTTTACTTTAAGGATAGTTTTAATAACCATTTATAAATGTTACATTAAAAATTCATGCACTGTTATCAACTCCTGCTAAGGATTTACAGCACAATGGAGGTGTTATGAATGTTTTATAGCTTCTGTGGCAAACCTCTTCCTGAACAGATATTTTCAGAGGTCTATATGTCTTTCCAGGGCTGCATCATATGTACCCAAGACAACAGCAGCAAGGCAAATACAAGCAGCTTCCCAAGATGCGAGGGATTAAAGTTTAGATTTTGCTCTGCAACTTTTGTGGCCTCAAATATCTCAAGAAAGTGTTAAAAAAAACCAACCCATCCTCCTGATTCCTACTCTAAACAGCCTGTTCAGCCGTGGTCTTTAGGAACAGCTACACATCACTTCCCTGTGTGATGCACAGATCAGTTTTCTCAGCTGGTACGTCACAACCCCCAGGAGGGTCCTGATAAACAGTCAGGGGCCTCCAAAAGTGCAGAAAATATGATTACAATCTAGAGCAGAGACAACAACCTAATGCTCCAGAGTAATCTTCATCAGCCTCTCCAAATGCATACACACAGAAGCAAACATGCTCACAAACACACCCGCCTGAACACAAACACCAACTCACTCTGCGTGTCTATAAGCTTATCAGGGGTAAATTTTTTTACTCCTGTTTGCAGCTGAGGAAAGGCAGGGAAACTGTTGTGCTTTGAATAAGCCTTCTTTGACCTGGAAATCATTGAGAAGCTCTAAGCCATGCTGTTTAGTCAGGACTCCTGGGTCTTTCCTTCCTGCCTGGCTGTGGTTGGAACGTGTGATCTTACCTTCCCAGGGCCTTCCCTCCCTGTCTGTCAGCAGGGATGATAATCCTTCCCATTCATAGTGTGCTTGTGCTGATAAACCCATTAATGTGTGGGAGGTGGCAAGATGCTACAATGGTAACTGCTACTGAAAATATTATAGATAAATTGAAACCCTTCCTGTAGTTATTAACCATTTCCAAATGAGCTTCCTCTGACAATGTTGCTGCCCCTTTTGTTTTAACTCTCAGCAAACACCAGTGTGATTGAAGCTGGCTGTCTACATGCTTGTGGAAAACAAATCTAAGCTTATGCTTAGCTGCTTATCTGTGCTCCTTCTGGCTCATTCCGTGTATCATGCTGCAAGTGATATTAAGCAGGTGAGATGCTGTGTGCTGGGAGGAGGGAAATCTTGGCTGCCAAGGCCCTGCGTGGCACTCAGGCACAGAAGTGATTAAATCCACAAGGTGAGGGCCTGACCACCTACCTCCTTTGCACTTAATATCATCCATGCAAACACAGGTCCTCACTGTGTATGCACTGGTGGAGAACAACCTTCAGACTCTCAGCCAACCACCAATCAAGCTGGCATTAACCTTGCTTTTTCTTTTTTCTTTTTTTTTTCCTATTTTGCTGTGGTTTAGAAGAAAGGTTCTGGAAGTCTTGGCTACAGGGACTACAAAAAAAAGGGTTAAAATGAATGAAAAATACATGGTGTCAGGCAGGTGCCAACCTCTAATTAGGGTAATTGATAATACAGTGTTCAAAGGTAGCAGAAGCCCTAAGGTTGCTAAGCAAACAACCCCTGAAAAGGAGATAAAGATGAAATAGGTGTTTGACCAGGTTCATCTCATCAAATTTGGGCCCTTAAAAGCAGCCAGACCAATGCTGGATTTATCATCCTGCCTATAGCTGAAGTATATTCCTGGCAGGTTATCCCAAGCACGCCATTCTCTTCTCATTCCCCTTCCAGAAACAGAAGGGTGAGGGCAGCATCCTCGGAGATCAAAGCTACGCAAAGGTAGAACCTCTGGGAGCTGCAGGAAAGTCTGGCCCTGCAGTGTTGTCACCTGGAGAGGGGTCTGACACAGTGAGGTGCTGCTCTGTGCACAGCATGCGCCCACACTCCCCAAAGCTCATGGTGACACAGGGCCAGCAGCCCCTTGAAGGAGATGAGAAACCTTAGAGTGATTTTAGTGGGTGACAAGCAGAGAGGCTGTTTAAAATATTGTCCTTTCCATCCTGCATTTCCACTTGCTTTTCCTCTGTGCTGTTGCCTGAATTATTTTCATTCAGGGCAACTTCTTGTCTTTTCCCTCCAGTGACGACAGTTTTGTTCTGATGGAGTCGTGAGGTTCACTAAATATAGCGAAGGGCTTTTTCTGCGAGGACTTCAAAAAGCTTGTTTCATTTGCTTGCTTCCTTTCATCCTTTGTTGTCCCTGGTTGTGTTGGACTCCCAACTGCTACCCAGTCTTATCTGCTCAAATTTCTGCTGAGGACTTGGAGGCGACACAGTCAAAATCCACATGTGATACCGAATCTGAAAGCTGCTGCTCCCCAGCTCACACAACGAAGGGAAGCTCAAAGGGACTTCACACACACACACACGCAGCTGCCTGTGGATGCCACCACCTCATGATCTGAAAGAGTTTCATCTAAAGATACAGGAGGATGATGTGAGCATGGACATGCAAGGGATGCACATCCCATATGCGTGCGCTCAGGGGCTGTCAGGTGCTTGTGGCCAACACTCCGAGAAGGCCCTTTTTAGGCCATCCTGAGCACTGGGAACCACCTCTGCATCCCCCTCCACACACAGAGAGCTCTTGGATGTGCTGCAAAACACCTTCTCCCTGCAAGTCCCACTTTCAGCCTGCAGGCATGGGACTCGCTGCTTTTAGCACTGCCTGGCTGTCCTTGCAGAGAAGTTGCTCCCTTCTACAGAGGGAAACACGCTTCACTCACACACAGGGTCAAAGCCATACGACACCCACGCACACAACACTGTGCATTTCTCTCCCACACCCCCCCTCCACTTCTCTACGAGCACAGAAATAGGAAAAAAGAGCAAGAAAATAAAAAAACCACAGAGCTTTTTTTGGATAGAAACTGGGACAGGACATCCCACCCCTCCCGAGGTTTATCCCCAGATTTATAGTTAGTACCCAGCTCCTGGAAATTGTATTGCAGGAATGTGCCCCTTGGCAGCACCTCATTCCTTCTCTGACTGTGCTGCTGTGAGCCAGGAAAAACTGGTGTTTTACAGATCCAATTTCCAGTTTTACCACCAGATCCTGAGAAACTTGAAGGCTGTGCATCCACTGTCAGGTTTGTGGTAAGGCTGCACACATGCAACCAGTGATGGAGAGGTTTTCATACAGAAAAACACATACTCTGCAGCACTCTGAGCCCCTACCTGGGCCAATTTGCTCCTTGTATTATTGCCACAGGAGGATTGTTGCTGTGTGTTCGCTCACCCAAATCTCCCTGCAGCATTTTTTAATCTAATCTTCTCTGTAACTGCAAGGTGAGGGTCATTTATAGCTATTTTTCATAAAAACAATATTTCAACCCAAATAATAATGATGCAGAAGAGAAAAAAAATAACACAACTGAGAACTTGGAGAGGAGAAAACAGGCCTGAATTAAGCTCAGAGGCTTGTCTCCCTCTACTGGCCCCGAGACAAACTAGGTTTTAAGAAGAAAAATACAGCACCAAACTCAGCTGTCATCCTGGTTTTTTTGCACTTTCTCTCTAGCCATGCACACTGCTCTGGGAGAAGCAGGGACAGTCTAAAGAGGTTTTTAGAGCAAGTGTCTCCTGTTCACAAAGGATTGATTATTGCACATGCAACGTAGGAACCAGCAGCAGAATATGCAGCTCTTTTTTGATTCTCTTTTTTCCAAGGTAAGATTGTTCCCTGCTGCATATTTCTTAGTGATCCTCCTGATCTGATTTTCAAAGCCTGAGCTATAGTTTTCCCTCTGAACTAATTAATCTTTAACTTGCCCCACAGCTTTCCTGCAGACTTCCTTCAAATCAGCCTGCAGCATCGCTGCTGTGTTCCCCTCCGAAGCCCTAATCCAAGCTTCAGGATCACAGGGAGAGGCGTTTCAGCTGACCAGGAACAGCAGGGAAGGCTCTGCTGAGCTTTCATGTAGGTGTTTTTGGTATGAGGGGGAGGAAAAGAGAGGCAAAGAGCATTCACATACATGGATCTGACTTCAGGATGGAGAGCCTTAGAGGCACAGACACCACCTCTCTCTGTATCTCATTCCCAAAGGAGTTCTGTGCCTTGTACCTTGAATATTTGTGCATGGCGTGAGGGAGAATTCTGAATTTATCAGCTAAACATTTTCATAAGGGTGGTTTAAATCTCTAGACTTACCACAGTCTGCATCAGGATCTGAGACAATCTGCAGTAATTATCACTGTCCTCATGATTTTTTTCAAAAACTAAGGTTTCAATATATTGCTAATATTTATATCTACACAGCAATCACAGGTTTGGGGTTCTTTGTTACTAATCTTGGCTGAACTACCTGGGTCTTAAACATTTTCTAAGTATCTGTAATAGTTTCTTTCTGCTTAATAATCTCCCTCTTGAAATCTTTAAGAATGGGCATCTGTAGTGAAATGAAATCTGTAAGAATGTTCCCTAAGTCCTGTGATCATCTGTATTGCAAACAATTAGGGTCTTTCAGTGGCTTGGCTCTCCAGAAATTACTCTTCTTTTCTTTGGTTGAAATGTTAAAGGAAATCAATGCTGTTAAAGAAAAAGACATCATAATTTGCAGGGGGAAGGGCAAACATGGTCATTTTTAGCCATCATGAAAACAAAAATTGCTATCCTCCTCTTAAGTATTATTGTGATGAAGTTGTTTTCCCAATCACAGCCCCATCTGTGCTGAATACTTTGCAAGTATTCTGGTTTACCCACAGGTAAGATCTCATTGGCATTTATACTAATATACCTGGAGGGTGAGAAGCATAGATAGGGTCCTTATATTATCTATATAACTGCAGAAACAAGCTGAGAAATTTGCTGTATATTTTGCTTTTCATACAGTGTCCCATTCATATGCTGTCCACAAGGAGGGGAAACTATCCCACAGTGTTTCCAGCCATTACATGGAAATGCAGCCACCTCTGGAAAGAAACACAGGACCTTTTGGACCTCTGTATTGTATGGCACTAGAGCAGAGAGAGGAAGAAATACAAATACAAACCCATCCCCATCTGAAACTGTGAAGGGGAGACTAGGGAGAAGACAGTGAGCAAAGTGGAAAATAATAGAAGCAGAGTCTAATTCCTCAATAAGGAGGAGAAAGAGGGTGAAGAGACACAAGAAGAGACAGTGAATGTCATGTCTTATACCAGAAATTTTCACAGGGGCATCCAAAGGCTTCTTCTGAGAAAGCCAACAGAGGAAAGGGAGCCAACTGCAAGGGCTTATTTTAGACTTCCACCTCCAGCAGGCAAAAAGTTAGAGGGCCTTCAAATCAAAACAGGGTGGAAAATCAGGGGTTTCTTCCTAAACAGGTCAGCCAGACCCTGTCAACACCACAAGGTGGGGTTAGTCCAGCATAGATCTGCTGCTGAAAAACTCCAGGTAGTGAATAATAATTGGAGTCCCACTTCCTACAGCAGTTTCCCCATAGAGGTTTCTTATTGGCCCAGTGCAGTTTAGCTTGTGAGATGTGATGAAATCATAGCCTGAGGGTTTATGGCAGTGGCTGCAGGCTATTAAAGCTCAGATGCCACCCTTAACTTGTGCTGTGGGCTCTTCTTTATTCATGACATGACAGCCAGAGGATGAGGTGTCAGGCGTAACGCTAACGTTTCTTGGCACCCATTGGTTTGCATCGCTCACAAAACTTTGCCTTATATAGGAGACGATTTGTGTATTTATAATTAATATGGATTAGATATTATTATCTATGCAATATGGCAGGCAGGCAGTTTAGAGAGGCCAACAGCTGTTCAATAATGCAAATGATGCACAGATAAATTACAGTTTAGTAACGGGATATTATTACCAACACACACAAAAGTTCAGAACCCGGGGGTGGCAAATATAAATAACCATGGCATGGAAAGTTTGCCAAGCTTTCCCTAGATGTGCAGCTGAGGTGCAGGGAATGGACTCAGGCACTGGTTCCTCCTGTATTCACCGACCGACCTCGCCGTTCGCAGCGGTTATGAATGAATGGAGAAACAGCACAGCTGGCCTCAAAACAACCATCTAAGCTCTCTGGTCTTGCTCCCAGCTAAAAAAAATCCCAGTGCTTTTTGTTGGCACCTGGAGTTTTTGAAGAAAGGCATTGAATTTGACAAGCATTTAGTTGGGAAAGTTGGTCTGTTCTAAAAATAATCCCTAGGGAAGTATGTGGGTGCGTGGCCTGTTCTCCAGTGCTGTCCTCAGTGGAAGAGATGCTGTAGCCCTGATGGGTCTGGAGGTCACCCAGAAACCCTGATTGCTCACTTGGACCCTCCCAGGCAGTACAGGTGAACGAGGCCTGGGTTGATGTTCTCGTTCCTCTGCATGTGCAGTAAATCTGAGGCACTCTGGACAGGCTGCACTCCCTCACTATGAACCACAGGGAACACAGCACATATTTCTCTCTAGGATATCCTGGATGAAAGTCTTGGCTCTGTTTTTCACTGCAGTCACAGAGACTTCTGCTTTTAGACTTTGACTTCTGCCAGCAAGATGCCCTAAGGTAAGGTTTCTCCACAGATTTCAGGCTCAGCCATTCCTTCAAAGCCTGTTGCACCTATAACAAACTTTGCTCAGAGAGATTTCTCATCATCAGTGCCCTGCCAAAAGGCCCAAAAGCTTTGGCTGGAGCTTATGCCTTGTTAGAAACCAAAGATAGACAGTCTCCAAGACTCCAGGACTTGGTGCTTCTTGTGTCTTCAGGATTCCTTATGCCACAAACATCAGGGCCCTGGTTGGGAAAATGTGCCCCTGCAACAGATCTGCATGGGAGTGTGTCCTGCTCTGCCTCTCTATCTGAGCAGTAACTGCAGGGATGAGAGAAGAAGATAACTGCTTTCCTTAACCCAAGCTCAAAAGAAACATAGCACAGGCTGGACTTGCTCACCTCCTGGTGACAGCAATGCGTTCACCTCCTCTCTAGCATCCTGCAAGGGACTGGGAAAATAAGTTTGTCAGCCCCACAGCTGGGAAGTCTTCAGAGAAGTAAAAGTGAGGCAGAGAAAGCACTGCAGCTCCAGCATAGCCTCCACCATATGGGTGATGAATGTGGTGGGGTTTGGTACCAGCACTTATACAGCTCCTCTTGTGCTTCCTAAGCCTGCTTATCTATATCAAATATACTGACAGGAGTCCTGTTAACAGAGTAAATCCAAATCAGCTCCTCTGGCAATATCCCAGTAAAGAGCAAAGGAGTGAGAGAGAAGCAGGACACCACAGAAAGCCTTTGATTTTGCACTTCCAAATCAGCTCTCACACAGAAGGGGCTAACTGGAGATATTGAAAAGGGGAGAAAGGGAAGAGTGGAACTAGAGAGATGTAAAAAAAGAGAGACATCATTAAAAATTGTACTTGTCCTCAGGTCTAAGTTTGCAGAGGACACACATCTATCTTCATGAGTCAGAAGCTCAGCCTTTGTCCATTTCCTTCTCTGGATCCCCCTAAACTGTGGTACCCGGTGATTCCTGTGCTGGGTGACAGACAAAATCCACAGGTCTCTTTTCCACCCTGACTTGTAATTCAGCGTGCACTGGCAATGCTCAACAGAGGGAAGAGCACAGCATTTCCCCTGTGTCGTAAATAAGGCTGAGATTACTGACAGCATAGAATAGGACTATTGCAATATTTAATCTACTGGGTGGGCGATTCATTAAAACAGACATCTAGGGCTTTAATCACTCTGCCAGGCTGCCATCTGCTTCCCTGATGCTCCCTCCTGGCTTAGGCCAGGTCTCCATGTAGGAGGGTACAGCTTGTGAAAGGCACTTTGGGATCTGTGTCATAATTCATTGTGCACACACAACAGAGCTCGCTGTTTGGTGCTGGGAATCCTACCACACACATGCCACCACAATGATCCTGCTTGTGGAATGAGAGAGGGGCAGGAACAGCACGGGAAGGGTCCCATGGTTTGGCCTCTGGACTTGAACTGGGAACAGAAGTCGTTGGGGGAGCTGGATTCCCTAACCTCGCTGTCGTGTCAGCAGGGTTTATGGAGAGCATCTGGCAGTATTTACAGAGAAGTTATTCACAGGTATGAAATCAATTCATCTGGTCGGCTTTCTTGCTGTGATTCTCAGTGGCAATGGTCTTCTCCAAAACCTGAGTTCTTTCTGTCTTGAGTACAACCTTAGAAAAAACATTGCCACCTTCCAGGTACCTTCTGCAAACAGCTGAAAAACAGGGCTTCAGGGAGTCTTCCTGAGAGGGGTCAATACTCAGCCTGATTGTGACCTTGTCATCCAGACCTCTGTGCCCAGAGATGTGGTTTAGCTATGAGACCTCTTGCAAGCACAAATCCTGCTCTTTCTCAGGGCATCCCCAGGCAGCAAGTCAAGAAGGAAAGGTTCACCATGGGCTTCTTGCTCCTCTGCCCATGTATTCAGCTGGAGATTACTGTGCTACACAGAGGACAAGGTCCCTCTGACTTAGAGAGATGAAGTTCAAGGTTAGGGAATTTTAAGAGAATTAGCTACACCACTGGCTGTGGGCTGTGCAGTCTGTAAAGGACAGTTCTTTCTCATGCACCAGAGAGATGTCCCTACCCCTAATGGTGGGGAACCACTGGAACAATTGCTTCAAACTAGCTTGCAGTAACCCTGCCTGGTTTGTGCCACTCTGGTAGCCAGGTGACATTTCCTGCAGCAAGAACCCGTGGAAGAACTTTTTTGTGGTTATGGCAGCTGTTTATGATCACCACATGCCTTGGTTTCCTACACCTGCCATATCTTCTCCTTCTTGTTTTCCCTCAGACCCTCTAAGTCTGTTTTTTATTTAGGTATGTAGGTTCTGCAGAACATCACAAGGACTTGTAGAGGACTGCAAGTGCCTGTGAGGATGCAGGTTTTCTTCCTCAGTCACTCTGTAACTTGTTTGCAAGATGCCATCATGAATCGTTCTCATCTATCTAGTAACATGTCCAGGGTCTGAACTCTTCCTGTTAATATATGATCTATTACTCTCTGATAAGTAAGTGTTTTAAAGATAAAAGTAAACTCAAGTTTACTTTCATTAGCAAAAAATTAACACAATAAAACTGAAGTTGTACTCACCTAACCCTCCCTCTCCATATCAACACATGAGGATTTCAGATCCCTCCAAAATAAAGAAGTTAGAGGAAATGAACCTAAAGAGCTATTTTTTTAACAAGTTTTCAGCACATTTTAGCAGGGTTTTTTTTCATTCTTTGTATAATATCTTACCCAGCAGGGTCTTGATCTAATACAGGGAGTCCTAGTTGTGACCATGACCATGTGATGTCACTGGCACCATCCATGTCAAATCCTGGGAGGACAGAGAAAGCCCAGGAGTCTCACAGCTTGCAGGCAATGCAAGGGCTGCTCGACCATCCTGGAGCGAGCCAGAAGGCCATGATCTGAACAGCCACCCTCCACCTCTGCTTTCTCACATGTCTGTTCCCAGCTTTGCCCACCAAAGGACAACTGAGTAGTCTGGTTTTCTAACAGATTTTGTGCATTACGTGCATTTACACCACAGTCTGGGTGAGGTTCCCTCCTCTCAGCCACATACTGAGAGTGATATTGCTGCACAGCCTCAGAGCACCTCTAGACATAGCAGTGCTATATTCTTTAATGAAAGCTGTAGGAATTAAAGACTAATAATATCTCATACTTTCACACTGAGGTATCAATGCAGAAAACTTTTCTCTCTGCTTTTCTTTCAGTTTTTGGCTTTTCTTGACATGCCTCCTTCCCATATTCCCTTCAAGGTCAGCTATGGCTATATTTGACTACCTTTACTGACATTAAATGCTCACTTCTTTCTCAAGTAGACAGAGGGCAGTTTCCTGTTTGCTGGTAACCAAGGGGAAGGTGAAGCTGCACTAAATGGTTTTCCATTTTCACTACCCAGAGTGAACTCTGGGTCCCCAAGAGACGGGAGAGAGGTCCCAGAGGACAGGTGGTACCTCCTGGTCTGCAGTGCTGGAACTCAGACACAGCCCAGCAAAGGAAGAGAAGCATTTAATAAATTCAGATTTCCCCTTGAAAGTCTTAAGAAGGCTCACAAAACCATATGCCAGAGGAATGGAAAATATAAATATCTCATAATGATAGGCACTTGAGTCTCAGGAAGATTAAGAGAGAAATGCAGAGGAAAGAACGGATGGCAGGAGGGGAAGAGGAAGTATTTCTCTGGTATTTCTGCCATAAGGACTAAAAGATCCCACGAGTGACAAATTAAAATGTTAATATTTCTGGGCAAGATGCTGCCACTTTTGTTTGCTAAGGCTCCCAATTCTCTACCCACATTTTTCCAATAGCTGTCCTGCATGGGAAGCACTTATGGCTTGGCTGAGCTTTGGGAGGAAAGGATCCTCGGGTGGCTTCGTGTCCACTGGGCAGGAAATTTGGGTAGACTTGCCTGAAAATAGACAGATGGCCTTGGAGTCCAATGGAGCCAAGAACATGGATGAGTTAGAGACCTCTTCTTCCCCCAAAGACAGTAACAAAGCTGGGTTTATGGAGATGAGCAGGAATCATGGGAATAGATGTGAGGCACATCATTTAAAGCATCACTGGAGAGAGTTGTCAGGTTGTGGTGGAAAGGACAGTGCAATAAAGGGTCAGAATACAGGATTCTGCCTTTACTTAAAGGAAAAAGTTAATACTAGTTCAAACTAGTGCTGTTAATTTTAGTTACGTGACAGCTGGGACCCACCTGGTGTCAAAGGCCAGGAGCAGCTGGAGAGGTGCCTGCTGCTTCCCTACTCCCAGGCTTCTTCCTGGAGGCAAACTCATCTACCCAATGTCCCTGAAGGAACTCCACAGACCCAAAGATTAAGGAAGCATTTAGCCAGCCAGGCAGGAGCTCTGTCCCAGTGAGAAGTCCGTCTTAACCAGTAGGGGTTCAAAACTAATTTGTCCATTTGATTTCCAAGAAGTTGATGCCTTCAGTGCAGCAAATGAGACTTGTAAATGGAGGTCACAGCAGGGCCTGTTGTTTGCTTTTGCTCCTGTCAGGAGCCAAGCATAAGGGCTTTTACATGACACTGTGCAATTCAAAGTAGTTATGGCAGCCTGGGAGCCTTTAAGTAGGCCCTAATTAGCACTGATAGATTTCAGGGTGCTCCCAGGCGAGGCTGAGCTGCCTTTGCAGAGCTGGGAGGCTGTCTCCTTCATTGCTTGAATGACAAAAACGTTCACTGGGACTCGGTTTTGAAACAGCTCAATAAAAGTGGTTATGACATGGCCACAGGCCTTGAATTAACAGCTGATCCAACAAAGAAAAGAGGTGAAACAACAACCAATTAATGTTTTTTTTCTTGTGCCATCTCCAAAAGACAAAATTCCAGAGAGCTGCAGGTTTGGATTTCAGTTGCTTACCTGAATTTCTTCATTGTTTTGGTTCTGCAAAGCTGGAATTGCTTCATATTAAAAAGTCATATACTCCTGGCACTTTTTAACCCCTCTGTGTTTGCTTGGTAATTTATGAACTGTTGCAGAATCATTATGAGTAAGCTAAGTCTCAGTAGCTTATGCTTTTAACTTGGCATGCCCCCAGTTGTGACAAGTATGTGTGGGTCAAAAAGATATGACCTTTATGTCTTTTACTCATAGGACTATAATTCTGCATGAGTTCTTTTCCAGTGAGGGAGAAACACCCTAAGAAATTAAAAAGAAGAGACAAATTGTTCCATAAAATTTAATAAATCCCAGTTTCTATGTATTTATGTCACTGTTCTGCTCCCAATAGTTCCCCCTTAGATGCACTCTGCTAGAGGCATTTGTGATCTGCATTACCTCTGGTATTGCTCCTCTCTACTTTGAGCTGGATGCTTTTACTTTAAGCTGGGAAGTGTTATGTTGGAGTTATAGCTGCCTTGATTGGCTGGCCCATGCATGCACGATGACCAGCCAAAGGGTTCCCCACTACAGTGGATCATATTCACTCTTGCTCAGAGGATGCCATCCCTCTTATTCTGTGATAGGTGTAGAGAAGAGTATTCTCAACATTAGTGCAGTGGAAGGACAGACTTTTGGATAGCAAATAGAAGCACGTGTGAGATACCCTTGTTTTCCTTTGTCATCTTCACACATCCTCTAAATGCAGCCACTGTATCCCAGGGAATATGTGTCTGAGGATATCTGGGTAAAGTCATGAGTTACCATTCACGAGCCTGTGTTCAAAACTCTTCCAGCACAGTGGCCTTGGAGCAGTCCCTGCTCTGATTTCTCTGTACAAAGGAGCATGGCTATGCTGGGTATGGTTGCCTCTTTGCAGGTTGTACACTCTGTGTGTCTCTAGGTCACTTAAAGCCATAAGACCCAGATTCACCCCTTGACCAATGCTCCTCTGCTGCTGACTCAGCAACAGCACAATCTCCATGTCCAGCTGGAGAACCTCTGTTACACACAGCAAACATAGCGATGGTCAAAGAGGCTGCACTGGCTTTCAGGTGTGAAATAAACTGGAATCCTGTGGTCCTCTCTTATCACTACAGTGGTATTAAACAAAAAAAAACCCTACAGCAAAAAAAAAGGTGTTGTGTTTGAAAAGTTAATGCAGAAGGGCAAAGGGCTTTATCTGCAAATGAAAGGTATGCAGGAAAACCCAAAAACTTACACAGCTTAGGGGGGGGAAAAAGGGCAATTAAGAAGGGATTTAATTGATAATGGTTTAGATAATGTCAAGTGAAGTTTCTATTCTCAGCCCAAGTGCAGATGATGAGGCAAAAGGACTAAATGTAGAAATTAAAGAAAATACCCATTCAAACCTGAACTGAGAAACCTTTTGTCACATAGAGAATCATAAGTGTGTGAGAAGTCCCAGCAGGAGAGGTTCTCAAGGCAAAATAACACTGGGGGCATTCAGGAAATAATTAGCTGGCTTCCTGGAGGGAGCAAGTAGATGTGAGTGAGGAAAGGAGGAGTGTGTGAGAGGAGGGGGAGAATGGGAATGAGATAAGATTCTAATAGAAAGAATGGATGAGGAATGAGGGACCTTTAACTCACTCCACACAGGGGGAAAAAAACTAAGCAAGTAAGTAAAGGAAGAAGAAGGTCTGTTATGTTCAATTTAATGAGCTCCTCTGGAGTGGCAGTCTAGATCAGAGGTGGGAAATGAGGCTCCAGGCTCAGCTGGAGATAAACCATCCTCAACTCACAGCATCATCTCTGCAGGTGGTCACTTGTTGCAGTACAAAGTGACCCATGGGCTGCTGCTGACCCCTGCAGATGGTGCACCTATGTTGGTGGGTGTTTGCCCTTCCCCTTTCATGGCTTTGTCATTCAAACTGTCCCCAGCTGGAGCCCTTGGGGTGGCTTTGCAAGATTTGTTAGGTTGGATGCACATTGCTCTTGTGTTGATCCCCATTTGAATCAGAGAGAAATGCATTTGTCAAAAAAATATTACTATCACTGTCGACGCTGCTGTGATTCAAAGTATTTCTGCAGGAACAGCTCTTCCAGCTCTTGTGGGAGGAACTACCTGTCCCATCTAGCTCAGATACCACATGCTGACACAGAGTTGCCCTCTCAACATTCCTGTCTCAGTTGACTTCAAATGGAGGTCAGATAACCATCATATTCCCAGTGTTTGATTTTAGGGTGGTTCAAACTGTGAGAGGCAAATCCCACACCTAAAGTAAAAACTCCAATTTTTACAGCAGGGCCCTGGCTGGGTTTTGCCTGGAATTTCTTTGAGCACTTCAATGTCATTACACTTTTGCAAGTGTCTTCTGATAATTCTTGTGCAGGAAGTTTCTGCCACAATTGCCCTAATCTCAGTAGTTTCTCATTTTTTACTATAAAAGTGATAAATGATGATGGTTTTAAAATTAATTTCCATCCTAGCAGCTTGTGACAGCCCCTTTGTCTCTGTTACTTGGGACAAAGTAAAAAAATTAAGAAAGAGATTCCATAGGTTTTATCCTCAGTGCTAGCATACAAAAAAAACCTAAAACAGCATGGAAAAACTAAGCCAAAAGGTGCAAGAGCCACAGAAAGGCATATTAAAGACATTTTTCTGTATCAAATGCATCCTCTGATTTTCCTTCACGACCATACCCAGGATGTACTTTTTAAGAGAATATGTGGAAGGTTTCTGGGCTCTAACCTTGAAATCCTTCAGTATCCTCCAAGCAGGTAGCAAACATCTTCCCCCAGCTGCCTGCCAACCCTTAATTGGAGTGCTCACCTATAAGGAGAAGAGTTCAATCTTTGGGCCTATTCAGCTACTAACGAGGACACCAATTAGCACTAAATGTACTGGTGGCTTTTGCTACATAAGTAGGGGTCCACTGGGTACCAAACTGAGACTGGATCTGACCTGGCCACTTAGCGTGGCCACCGAACAGCCTGCCAGAGGCTAATCACTGAGACCCTTACCAGCCTCTGCTAGATCTCAACCACTGGCTGTGACTTTCAGGTGCAGTCCTGTCCCCATGGCAGTCTTCCCCCCATCATTAGCTCCCTCCTTCCACAGTCTCACTCCAGCTCTGCCTGAAAGAGGCGATCTGTGCCAATCTCTACCCTTGCTTTGACGCAGTGCCCTGCTAATGACACAGCCCAATAAAAGTGGTTTGTAGGCTGCAAGCAACAGCTTGTGTGGAGTGTTTCAGACTGCCAGCTGCTAAGTGTGGATGGGATGGAGTCCAAACACATGGATCAAGCCACTGAGTTGGTGCTGTGAGGGTCTTGCCTGTATCTAGGCAGTCTGAGACAATGGAATAGGATATTAGTCAAGGGCAGAGCTCAGACATCACTTCTAGAAAGCTACCTCCAGTCTCTCTCTACTGCACATGGTCCAGCTCAACATGCACACCATTCTCTTCAGTATTTTCTACACCATCTAAATCACCAGCTGAAAGCAACCGCAAATTCAAATCTGTCTCCAGGAGAAGGAGCTTCCCACTCTTCACAGGTACGGAAATCTAGAGCTGATCTCAAAATTCCTCTGCTGGAAGACTTGAGGTAGCCCCTTCCTCCAAAGTAAAGGCCATCCCAAGTCATCCCAGCAGGAGATCACTGGTCCTGTGCAAGAGAAACAGTTTGCTCCCTTGCTGCTCTTCTGCAGTCTGTTTCCAGTCCTTTCTATCACAGCCCACCAGGGCAAACAGCAAACCACAGTCGAGCACCAGTCACAGCAAGGAAAAGGTCACTGAAGCCTAAATCACACTCTCAGGCTATCTCTAAGGAGATGAAGGGGAACAGGGCACTGTGGCTGCAGGCTCGTGTTTAAATGGGACAGAAAGACAGGAGAAAAGCTAGCATCTGAGGCCCCTGACAGGGGGTAAATTAATGAGGAGATACAAAGAGTGGAGATTTGGGCTTATTGAAGGAGAAGAGATTGTAGGAGGTCTGGGAGGGGACAACAGAGAGTGTATAAACCCTTTAATCTGGCAGATAGTGGCTGTCGGGGATACATGTTCCAACCTGCTCCATGACACTGTAGATCATGTTAGCCTTTGTGCTGGTTTAATTGGAGCTTTGCAGTTGCCCTTGGTCACTGCTAATTGCTTTAATTGAAATGGCGTGCATCTGTGCAACTGGGAATGTGTGCCTGTGTGGGTTTAGGAGGAAAATACACCCTCAGCATTCCTAGCCATTGTCCCATGAATTTGGGTGATTTATATGATTGCATCAGCTGCCTGCTGTGCTTTAGAAAAGCTGGTTGGATTTATTGCAAGCTTATAAAAACCCAGCTTTAGGCTGCGTTGGTTACTTAAGGGAAGGGGAGAATAGAAAGAGAATGGAGCAGTTGTCTGGTTTTGTAACAGTCACTCTGCTGGGGTGGGATCTCGATCTGCACTCCCTCTCCCTGTGCTCTCTAGTCTTGCATGTGCATCAAACTGGATTAGGCCAGGAGCTCCCCTTTTATGCATGGATTTTCTCCAGGCTGAAAGCAATGAAACAAGGCAATGCTGGGAGCCTTAGAAATATCAGAAGATACATTCGAGTGGAGGAGGAGACAGAAACTCATCCATCTTCCATGCCTTTAAGCACATGTGATCTCATCAAGTAATTGAACACATAACTCACGCCCCTCTGTACCCAAACTGTAACTGCAAAATATGGTAATGGGCCTTAGCAATGTCAGGCTTCTCTTCTCCCTAGCCAGTGCCTTTTGCTAAAACCAACTGTCTATAATGGTGTGAACACGCCCAGAAAGCAGAGTCCATCACTCCACCACCTTGCTGAAGGTTTTCATGTCTAAGCAGTCACATGAAAGCTGTAATTTGACTGAAGGGAGTCCCATGCTTTGTGGTGAGAAGCCCAGGCAAAGACCAGGACTTAAAAAACATCTCTACATGTCGTTCCTATAGTGGCAGCAGACTGTTGGGATCTTCTAAGATCTTTTGTTCTTCATTTCAGAGGCAGGTGAGGTGCTGAACTTAGGGCCATGGTCTCTGCTCATCCCAGTAACCTAGGAGTTGGGCTGCCAAGACACTAGGACTTAATCCTTTAGTAATATCTGGGCCTCCAACTCTCCATCATTGCAAGGAGGTGGAAGCACGCACAGATTTTGGCATAAGAAGGTTTGGCAGCTCACGAAGATGCATCACTGTGAGTTAATTTATAAGAAGTTGGACAGGGAGAGAGTTCATTTAATTGAAAGATGTAATTATCAGAATTTGGAGGCAAAGGGGCTCATTAATTTCTGAGACATGTTGTTGACTGAGTTGTTCTCGTTTTCATTTTTCACTCCATATCAAGGCTGATTTCGTGTGTTGCCGAGGCTGGAAGACATCAAATCACTGTTAGTCTTCTGTTTGTTTTATTTTTCATAGGGCAGAGGTTTTCCTTTAGCCCAACGGTAACAACAGAGTGTTTATGAGAACAAGAGCTCCCATTGGGATCTTGGCATGATTTCATCAGGGCCTGGACCCAGAGGACTCACAAGCCTTCTAGACTTGGATAAGGTGGAACGTGACGGGTTACACAGGCCACGTCCAGTGGTGGAAGGGAAGCTGTAAACTCCCTTCACACATATCTTCACCTTCCTTCAGCTTTAATGCTGATGTTCAACCATAAAACAGAGGACCGTGGTCCTTAGAGGACGCAAGGCCTCTTATATGGGGGAATCCCACGGGGGACCAGTGAGAGGTTGTGGCTGTAGGCTAGCTGTGTCCTTTGCCAAAAAAATCCAGATCACAAACCTATCCATCTGGATTTTTGCACCCATCCCACTCATTCTCCCTCCTTAACTCTACCCCTAATAAAACCTGAAACTACCCTACTGCCACCCTCCTCACATTGCTGCTCCCTCCAGCTTGCCAGTCTACATATAATGATTTATTTAGAACTGGATTACACTGAGGCTCAAGGCCAGCACTCTCTAATCCGTCACCGTCCCTGCCACGGCCATACACAAACATTTGTTTCAGCTGCATCAGCATCTCTGGCTCCTGCAGAAGGATGCCCATTGTTAATTGCTATAGCAACCACGATGCAGGGGTTGGAGGCTTTTACTTTTTTTTTGAATACTCCTTTCCCTGTCGAAAAGCACAGGCATTGTCAAGTGATAGATATTTATAACTTAATATAACAGTGGCAGGTCTAAGTTATGCTGTTGAAATGCATCACAGCCAGAGTTGTTCTGTTATTTGTTTTTGTGCTGAATAGCAGCGAGTGCTTTAAGTTATTGTCCTTGCACACCCATAAAAAGGGAAAAGAAGGAATGTATAATTGTTGCTCATATTTATAGCGATTGGATGCAGAGTGCCAGGGTGCAAAGAAGTCTGCTTTCAGCAATGTCACCCAAGATGGTACTGAGGACCCTGTTCCCTTCAAATATGCTGATCACGAATGTCTATTTGAGTTGGGAAATGAAAGTTTTGGGCTTGGATGAACGAACTGATTATGCCAGGGATATTTTTGGCCCCAGCTGGCTAGAGTTTGATGAGCCAAGATGTGAGCATGCTCAAAAATGTGAAACCAACACAAAAATAATGAGTAAGCCCTTTGAAATTACTGAGCAGAAGTGCAAAGCAGGAAACAATCAATCTTTAATGCACCATGACACACACGCAAAGAGTTTGCACTCAGCCTTTTCTTACTATTTTCTAGAGAAGGCCCTGTGAAGATTTATTCTTCTCCAAAAAAAGCCCTTGGAGAGGCATGGTGCTCTAACTACACAGCTATCACCTGTTGAGACAACTCTGAGAGGATGAGGCAGGAAATCAGCAGGCTATAGTCTCTCCCCATAGACTCTGCAGCCAATATAAGTCCACATCAAATACATACAGAACCATAGAATTGTTTGAGTTGGAAGGGACCTCAAAGCCCATCCAGTTCCATCCCCCTGCCATGGGCAGGGACACCTCCCACTGGATCAGGGGGCTCAAATCCTCATCCAACCTGGCCTTGAACACCTCTAGGGATGGGGCAGCCACCACTGCTCTGGGCAACCTGGCCAGGGCCTCCCCAACCTCACAGGAATAAATTTCCTCCTAATATCTCATCTAAATCTCTCCTCTTTCAGCCTAAGATCTGTGCATATGTAACACGAATACCAAATGGCTCTGCTAAGGAAAAAAACAGAAGTTGAAACCCTTTTTATCACCCAGAAATGTTTGAATTTGACACAACACAGTCACGTGCAATGTCAGTGCTGAAGCATGCTGCAGGTCAGGCGTGTTTGTCAAGTGCCACGTGGAGTCTCTCTCTGTAAACAGTTGCTCTGCTAAGCAGGAGATTTTGTAAGGGAAGCAAACCTGAACACAGCACGTGCCACCAAGTCAGGGCTCCACCTGTGAAGAGGTGCAGGGGTGTAAGTGCCCCCTGAGCCAGCAAGGAAGCTACAGCTCAGGGTCAAGAGGGCTGGAGAGAAGACCAAGCAAAAAAAATCTCCTGTAGTGAAGACTGCAAAAAAGATCTCCTGCTGTGAAGACTGCAAAAAAGGCAGGAAAGTCAGGGCATGAGAGACAATGTGCAGCAAAAGAAAGCTGAAGGCAACAAGGGTCAAGTAGCATGAGCGGGTGGAGGCTTAGTAGAATGGCCAGCATGGGCTGTGCTGTGAAGAATCTGAATTACTCATGACTCCAGTCATGGCTTTTGCATGGTGAGGGAAACAATAGCATCACATTAAAAGGGAAAACTCAAAATCAGTGAGGACCAGGTAGGAGTTAAAATCTTATCAAGGTCATTGGATAGATTAAAGAGCATGTAGATACACACAGGAGATTTGGAGGAAAGAGAGTGCCAGAAGAATGGGTAAGTTTTCTCTAAAAAGCTGGGAACAGCCTGGGGATTAACAAGACTTACACAAGGGACAGTGCTGTAACCTGTACAGAGAGAATCTGAGGGAGGCAGAGCCATCAGGGTGGAAATCAAGAAGTCCCCTAACAGGAAATTCAACCTTGTTTCATCCCTCTATGTTCAGGTTCAGCTCTCCATGCCTCATCTTCCACCGGTCTCAAGGCCTGGCTTCCGTGACACTGTTAGTGCTTTGATGATCACAGGCTGGTGGGGCAAAATAGGAGTCTCTAGGGAGAGAAGAGCAGGGGGAAGAAGAGCTGTGACAGGACCATTGACAGAAGCCATAGCATGGAGACATGGGACAGCCTGTCTCAAAGAAAAGGAGAGACATCCATCCTTCTCCTGGACCCATTCTGGGATGAGGCCCATTTGTTCCTCTCTCAACACTCTGCTCACAGCACGAGTCCTCTCGCTGTACCTCCTTGGAGAAAACCTCAATTAGACTATGTTTATCTCCTCCTCCAGAGTGCTTTTCCCCTTGTGCTTGCAGAATGCTTTTATTGTTCAGCTTCTTTAATGCAGTCTTCTTCAGTTTGTTGTGGTTTTGGGTAGTTTTTGGCAGATCAGGTCACCATCCTTATGCTGAAGGGGAAAGCTCCACAGCTCAACTCATCTCACATGAGGTACCTGATGTCACCTCCAGGCAGCTGCAGGGTGGGCATAAGAAACAGCTCATGGAGCTGGGGTGGAATGAGGTAGGGAGAGGTAGGGCATTTCCTTAAACAGCTTCAAAATCCATCAGTGATTTGATTTGCTTTCTGAGAATGGTTCAGCTCAACAAACAATCGCAAACTACACAGTCGCAAGGTAAAATGAAAAGCCCATGGGCGTTAATTATATATATAGATATTAAAAAAGAAGCTACTGCTTAATTATTGTTTGCAAATCTCGGTATTTAAATTGACTTATTTGCAAATGTCTGTTTAGAAATTGACTTTGTAATTATAAAGTCAGTGCAGGCGTATCACAGGCCCTGGAGGGGTCTCTAACGAGGAATGATAATGTACCAGGCAAAGTGAACTATCCTGAGCTGCATGTTAATAACCGTGAGGTGCTTGGAAGAGGGAGCAGAGGGTCCACGAGAAATCCCAAAGCCAACACAAAAAGAAGCAAGAGCTAGAGGATGGAGAGAGCTGGCTCCACAAAGCAGAGGGCTAACATGTTTGAGAAGGGGTTTCAGGGGAAACGGCATCTCTTCCTGAAGCCCCTGCAGTAGGAGTCAGTTGGCAGCATCCTCGGTTTCAGCTCTTGAATGAGAATGAGGCAGTCTCCTGGCAGCAAAGTGCTGGATGCTGCAGAGCTGTAGCTCTTTTCCAGAGAAGAGACACATCCAGCACGTACCCAGCCATCCCTTCTCACCAGGCACTCCCTCCAGTGAAGGATACGGGCTCATTTTGCCCATGAGCCCCTTCATGGGCACGTACACATGCAGGCCAGAGTTCTTCAAAATAATAGTAAGAGAGGTGGTTCTCAAAATTAACCCACCTTTCTTGGACTTGAAGCCATGTTAACCAAACCCCATGGCTGAGGATCATCTCCAGGAGGGTGTGGAGACTGTCTCCATGTGCCTATGGCCACGTGAAGCAGGTGACCTCTGAGGGGGTACAAGGTTTCCTGGGTGAAAAGTGGTGTATTTTACCAGGCCATGAATCCTTGTCAGTCCCACAGCGTGTGTAATAACTCTTCAGACTGATCCTCTGCACGTGTCCAAGAGGTGTAAGTACATCAAAGGTGAAGCAACACTGTTCTATCACCTTTTTCTCTCGACCATCTTCAACAAAAGCACTACTATACCTCCAGATCTACTGGCCTAGGGCATTTCTTCTTTATGGAACATCACTTTTAGATTTAAAACCAGCCACTGGCCTACGATTTCTTATATAGTTCATTAACCAAGAGGGGGGAAAAAGCTTGACTGCTGAGTGGCACATTAGCAAGATCAACAGCTGGCAGGGTGCAAAAATATTAACCAAAAAGAATTACCATAAGCAGAAGCTGCATGTTTTTGACTCATCTGCTATGCAGAGTCATGTTATCCCTTATTCGTGAGCATTCAGATGGCACCACTATATTCGTGAAAATGTGGCAGCTTAAGACAAGGTCTGAAAGTTAAATAGGATCCAGCATCCACTGGAGTAGAATAATATTACTCTTTTGAGTGAAATTATGACTGAAAGTGTGGTCCTTGTGAAATCAAAGGCAAACACCCAAACACATTTTTTCACATCACTGTGAAGGCAAAGGCACCATGAGAATTAAAACCCAGCTGCTTCCCAGACCAACACAGCCGTGCCAATGTACAAGAACAACTCTGTCTCTCTAAATGCTGCTTGGTGTTTGCTGTCTGTTCTGCTGTGCAGCTTGTGCCTATTAAATACAGAACAAATTCTGCTTGGAACAGCAGTATATGCCTTGTTTGAGAGAGATAAGAAACTCCACCCATTAAAACCATTGATATGGAAGATGCTAATTCCTTTATGTCTGCTTGACCTAGCCTGAAATAAGTTATCTCCCATCTGGAGGCCAGGTAGCTGGATTAGGACAGAGCTGTAAATGCAAAATTGCCACTGAGAGATCTGTTCATGAGGCACATGGACTTGGAAGCTTTATTCAGCCTATGTAGTGTATTCAGCCTCTATAGTGAAACTAGCCTGGTCAACAATATTTGGATTTTTCTGGTTGTCCTGCTCACTAGTCCAATGTATTTCATTTTCAGTTATGTCAGTGAAACATTTAAAAAAAAAAAGACAGAAAGAAAAAGAAGCAGCTTGTGTTGAATTAAAGAGGGAAGAAAAAAGTCGAAGCATCTTGATTAGATTTGAAATGGAGGCGTAAGCTACTTGTCTCATTAGTTTAAAAAAATGTGCAGTGCATCTTAGTATCAACTTGTCTAACAGAGAAATGATCTGTTGCCCTTGTACAACTGCAAGGTTTCCTCAGTAGGCCTTTGTGTTACGAAGAGATGTACGGAGTCGCAGCAGCTTTCCCAGGCTGCAGGATCGGGGCAGAATCGTGTGAGCTGACACCAACCCACATGTTCCTCCCCAAAAGGGCTTCTCTCAGAGGTCTGTAACATCCCATTCACTTTTATTTTTTCCCACAATCCTTTAATTCAAGGGTTGTGCTAGGACAATAATTGTTCAAACAAGAAGCACATTACATCTTATATTCATGCATTAATTAAAAACATCCAAAATCTCACAAAGTTTGTCACTGATTCAGAGTAAATGAGACCTTCAGATAATTAATGACTCTCAATGACAGTTCTTGAAAAATTGGTTTCTGGCAGCAATCAGCATATTCTGGATGGGTTTCTACTTTATAAGCCTGTTCTGTTCTTAAAGACACGAGAAATAGCAAAAGCAGGCTGTTCTTTTCAATATTAATTAGACCATTATTTATTTGGGAGAGTTTTTTGCTTTAGATACTTACAACTCAGCTGCTGAGAATTCCACCCCAAGTCACTTAATAGCCCATTAAGAAATTGTTGTGATGGCTAATTATTTATTACAAATTCAGAGCCTGTTTACTAGATAGCTTTAGTTTTGTTAATTAATAAGATTACCTCTCGGATCCCAAACTCGTGATGCCTGTTCTGGGATTGTCTTGAAATACAACGTATGTGAAATACGAGATGTTGCCGTTCTCCTATTAAGGTGGTTTAAGTTCTGTCTAAGAATATGACCGTTCTGTGCTTCACTGTGAACATATCATTAAGCCTGATTACACCCAACAGCTACTAATAACAAACATTAATGAAGGGCTTCATTTTACCTTTAGGAGCAATGGAGCTGTAGACATGCTGTGCCTTTCCATATATCTGTGCCACCAGCCAAAACAAATGTTGACAAGTCATGGGGTGTTCAAGACCAGGTTGGATGAGGCTATGAGCAGCCTGATGTGGTGGAAGGTGTCCCTGCCCATGGCAGGGGGCAAACTGGATGATCTTTAAGGTCTCTTCCAATCCAAACCATTCTATGATACAGTGTGGCTGGCCTGAGTTAGCCAACTGATGAAATGAAGACAATCTAGATCTTAGCTCAAGTGATCTACTGGAGTTGAAGTCCACTTAATGGACCTTAATTAATGCTGAACCAAGGGTTCTTTTTTTTCCTTGTTTAGAAGTGGAATTTGTTTTTCCTACAAATTTATTTGCAAGTTCAAATCCCAACCCTTCTCCCTCCACACAGCCATTTCCCATGCATTCAAAGGCTCTTTTAAACTTTCACACCTAGGCCAGGTACTAAAGAGCCCTACCCAGAAGCCCTTGCTCCACTGGAGCACGCTACTGCAGCCCTGAGACACCCAAGGGTTCTTCCCAAAGAAGCCCCATAGCATTCATCAACTTCAGTGGGCTGACCTTGAGGAGAGCATCTTGGACTCTCTCTGTGTGGAAACAGCACCACATCTAATGAAAATCCATACTGAGAGGGTGTGCAAAGATCAGACTTGATTAATTCTTTCCAGAGGTGCCTCCACAATGTCAACATTGATCTGCTTCCTAGTCGCACGGTTTTCTCTCGGCTGACAACCATATGCCAGTCAGAGCCCTGCTCTATTGTAAATTTTAACAGATATGGAGATAGGATCATTAAAATACCCTGAGAATACACAGCAAGTCATTGTTTTGCTGCTTTTGCTGAGAAAAATCTCACTGTAGCACTGAAGAAATAAATGCTATAGGGCAAACTTATGGCAAAGAAGTTAATCCTACAATGAAATTGGATGAAATGCCTGAGGATAGGGATCACTACGTGGGTGTCTGGTGCTGCCTATGCTAAAATGTTGCTGCTTTATAAAGCAGGCTTGTAGGACAGTTGCAGAAATACATACACATTTTCTCTCTAGCCCAACCTGTGGGAAAATAAAACCAGCCTACTCTCTATAAGTGGTCAGTCACAGAGAGCCTGCGTTCCAAACTGCCCTTGGATGTTTTTTCATTACAGGTAGCTTAGAGATAAATCATTTCACGTTACCAGTAGACATCAAGCTCAACCACCATCTGTTTTCCTACATATGCAACAGGACCTTTTGGATTCAGACAGTATTTCCACAAGCCTGGAGTCACGGAGATACTGGCATTTAATTCAAACCTGTAATGTCCAACTGAGATATGCAGCAGCAATTCGTGTTTGAGAGATCCAGATTGAATCTGGGGATATGGGTTTAGCCCCACCTCCTGTCAGCTATTAACTACTTAATTGAGTTCAGGTGCAACCAATCTTTGCTAATGGGCCAGGCATCTTTTCATTATAAATACAGACCTGGGAAGACCCCTCTAAGGAGGGCTAGTTAGCATCTCTGAGTAGTGGTGATTATTATTAATAATAAAAATCCATAAGCTGGGACTATGTCATTTAAATGTCTTTTTGAAGGGCAGCTTCACCATTAGTCAGACATCTCCCTTTTTTTTCACATTCTATTATTTTTGGTTTAAATTTATCAATTTAAACTACTGAATGAAAAAAAATAAACTTCATAATAAAAATATAATCAGATAAGAGATAGAGAGAACCTTCTTCTTGGATCCCAAACTTAGAAATCAAAGATGTTTCACCCTTGTAAATAATCAACACATGACTGAAGATGTATTGAGGACCCTGCACTCCTAAAAGTCACAAGCATACATGGAAGATCTCCTTGCCCAGGAAAAATTCATTGGGAATTACTCACCTTTCAAAGAAGTTGCAGACAAATGAGTACAGCCTTTCAAAGGGGTGGATGATTACAACCAGATGCTTTCCTTAAAATGCTTCTAAAAACAGCAGGAAAAGGAGTCAAATTAAACCATCAATTCAGCTGCATCTTTGCTGCTCTTCACTCTAGCATTTCTGGAGAAAGGAAGGTCAAAAACAATCCAGAAAGAGATGTCAGTGCAGAACTCGGAGTCTCTTCTGTGTGCTAATCTGTTCCATTCACTTCTTGTGCCTCACCTGCACCGCACCTCTGCGCGTTCCTGAACCCTCTGCTTTGCCTTCCACAAACACACAGCCCAAGAAGACATCACAAAAGTACCTAACCTCATCTTGAGAGCTAGAGAGGGAGAAATATGAGAATGAGTTTACAGGAAGAGAAAGAGACAGTGAGATTGTACTGCTCAAGGGGAAAAAAAAAGAGATTATAATTGAACTGCAGAAAATTCTCCACATCACGGGTAATGGTGCCTGGGTTACCTCTCTTTATCTGTGCAGTAGAGATTAACAGACAGGGTCATAAAGGGAAATTAAAGTCAAATAAATTCTGGGCCAGCACTTGGTAAAGTACTGATTTCCTACCATTTAGGAAAAAAAAAAGAACATCGGGGCAAATGAAGTGGCACAGCATAAGGCAGCAGCCAGCAGAAAGAGCCACGCAGCCATAAACATCAACGGAGAGGTGACAGACTGCTTCCTTGCAGGAGACTGCCCTTGTGGGGGACTGCAGGAGATCTCCTCCAGGAGGGAGGGTCTGTTTAGAAGGGATGCTGGCAGACTCAGACCCTGAGCGCTTCAGAACCTGAGATCTTAGGCAAGGTAGACATCAGAAGTTACTCTGGAGATGTAAAATATTATCTCCTTACTGTTTTTCTTTCATTGCCCCTGTCCTGCAGGGATTTTCCCCAGAAAGATGGATGAATATAAATGCATTTCATGAGGGGCTGGAGGCTTGACCTCAGTCCCTCTCCCTGCTCAGACCCCATGCACCCCTCCTTTCTCTGGTACCTTACACTGAGCCTTCAGACCTTGCCCTGAAGCAGATGAGGACAGATCATGAACAACCACATTTCCCACTCGGTCGTGGTGGTAATTGCCAAGACATAGCAAGGGGAAGGAGGCACTCCAGGTCCACCTAGAAGGAATCTTTAGTCTTTTTCTGACAAAACTTTGGGACTGCAAGTCCTCTCCTGACTCAGTGCTTCACCTTTGTGATGTGTTGGATCTCTGCAGTCAGCACTGGCAGAGCTTAGAAGAGGTTTTAGAGGTTATTATTCTATGATTTCCAAATCTGAGACCTCTTCAAGAAAAAAAAATCTCTGGAAATTATGTTTCTGAAGGTATCTCAAATACAGAATAAGTAAAACACAAGGAAAAACAAACAGTCCAAAGCAGGCATTAGTGCAAATCACTTCAGATCTACTGAAAGCTTCTTCCTGGTCTTTTTAAAAGTAACTCTGCTTTGTTATGAATGTTTTTCTTTGGCTTTCTTAAATAATTTTTACTGACCTTCACAAAACTATTACAGCATTGCTGGCCAGTAAAATATTCAGGGAACTTTCTGAAGGAAAGATGATATCTGTATTGAGACATCTTTTTTCTTTTCTTAGAGTGTCAAATTAAGTCAGCATTCACCTTCCTCCCCCTTGCGTGGCTGGGCAGTACACGATGGAGAGGAAGAGGGTTTGCCTGTCAGAAGCTGTCAACCAGCAAGAGAGCTGCACAGCCCACCTCAACCTGTCCACTGCCCATTACTTTGATGGTGAACTGGACCTTACATCTGCCTGGCAAGTCCTGTGCCTTGCAGTGTCGTGGGCAGTTGAGCACGAAACTGGCTCGGCAGCTGATAGCACGCTAAGCTTTGCAGCAAGCAGCCTCATCCTTATTCCTCAGAAGTGGGGCAGTCATGTAGGTTGGAGTTATAAGACTGCCTTTGCAGTGCAAAGAGCCTACTTAGGTTCAAGTGGGGCAAGGAAATTGGTCTTGCAAGAGAGAACTGGGACAACCAGAGGAATAAAGCCGGGAGTGTGGGCAGAAAAGATGGACAGAGACTGGAGATAGGAATAAGCCCATCTACACTCTTCACTCACCCCTTTCAAGGGAATGTGTTCCCAGCCACTCACTCCTTCACTCCCTCCCTCTTCCCCCGCCACATATTCTCCCTTGACTTATTTGATGCTGTTTGAAATCAAGCACTTGGTTTACCCTTCTCAAACGGAGCTGATCTCTCCCAGCATGACTCTGACTGCAGAGGGAGGCACAGCAGGATGCAGGATATGGAAACCTGGCATTAGTATCACTTGCAGATGACAGCAGATCAGAGAGCTGGACCTGGGAGCGAATTAATACAGGGCTAGGATTCACTCGGAGGGTTTGCTGCTGTCATACTCCTCTCAAGATGTGAGAGCGAATTAATGCGAGGGGCTGCTATTCCCTTCGAGTGCTGCAATGACTGCCTGTCATCCTTAGGGAGCAGTGGGATCCAGGGCACACATGAACACAGGATGGGTTTCCTCCAGAGTGTGCAGGTATCCCAGGGAGCAGAGGAGAAGGTCAGTTAGTTCCTGATGACTTTCCATGGTATCAGTTACTGTCTGATCCAAAATCCACCAGTGCAGATGTCTGAGGGTTGGTTTAACCTCAGTCAAACCACAAGTTGGCACAGGGTCTTCTTGCTCTGGTGTGATCCTTAGGGATTTACTGTGGACTGGTGCAGATGGGAGTATCATGGAAAACCATAGCAATGCCCCAAATCTCCAGTCAACCAGTGAGCAAGGGGACAAGGCACTCTCAATTCCACTGGAACCCATCTCCAAATGTCCTTGGCCAAACTGAGTGGCTGAACCCAATGGGGCTCCCAATCACTGACCCTCTGTATGGGCAGAGACAGAGCATGTTTCTGTAGGGAAGGAGGACACAACTAAACTACCCACATCTGAGTACCAGAAACTGGCTTTGTGTGCAGGAGCTGCTGGTTGTTCAATAGCAGGGCCTCTTCCACAGACTTGCAGCCCTGAAGACAACAGCATTAGATGTCCTTAAATGATTTATCTCACCCTTTGAAGCACAGAGGGCCAGCCTACAGATTTTTATCTACCTGTGGTCTGCCAGGAGAGGATGCAAACTTCCATCCTCTCCTGTTGCAATGCAGCTGACAAGGATTTTGACTGGGAGCAACCTGGAGGTTTTCTGGTGGCCACAATCAGCTTGTTTTCATTTTCTGTGGTCCACAAAGCACCTTCTCTCTCCTGGCAGACACTTTTGCCTGACAGCAATGCACACTCACAAGAACTTTTTTACAGATGTGTTTGTAACAAGCATGAGCATAGAAGAGGGTGCAGAAAAGATGGAGAGGAAGATCTGTCATTGCAATAGAAAGTGACCCACATTTTTGGGAGGATAATTGTTATTTAGAACAACACATCCCTGCACCAGAGGCTCTGCGGGGCAGGAGGCAAAGGGAGGATTTGCTCCCTTTTTTTCAAAGGGAGAGAGAGGTTTGGAGCCTGGAGCATAAACACAGCTGAGGATTCTGAAAATAGACAGTATCCTTCAAATGCAGCCCAGGGAGGAGATCCAATCGTTGTATAAACCCGATTTCTTGAGAAGAGAAAACAAAACGAAACAAAAAAAGGGAGGAAGGAGGCCCTTGGAAGCAAAATAAAACCAGAATAATGGAAATCTAAGCACTAGAGTAGACAGCTTCAAAAAGTTACATTGTGCAAGCATCGTGCTGGGAAGCAGCATATGCTGGAGGAGCCCTCACTGGGGACACAGGATAAGCAGGCAGGGGGGAGGCCAGGGAAACCATCAGCTTCAAAGCGACGCACACCAGGCCAAGCACAGAGCAGCTCCAGCTCCAGTGAGGTCAGCATAATGATGCCAGAGCTGAAAATACCCTTGTGCTTAAAACAAAATCCCTTCCTTCCATTGCCAATAGCACCTGGTAACAAGCAGCAGGTAAGGGACTAATAATATAACAGATATTTGGGTCACAGGCTGTCATTTATTATGGGCGAGATAGGTGTGTGTCACACAGTGCCCCTGCTATGAGCTCTGCAAAGACCCTTGGGGAGTTGAGAAATGGCATTTAATTGTTTAACTGAGATTAGAGGTCTGGTCTCAGTCCATACAGCACTGAGCACAGGGGGTCTGCTGCTTGGTTTCTAGGGATCAACACTGTATTTAAGTTGTAATTTCCCAATGAAACAGATGAAAAGTTAGGAGCCAATGCCTTGTAAGAGAGTTGAAAACTGTTGACTCAGAAATGAATGATTGCTTGGGCTGTGCTGGCAGTGCACTGGGTTTGGAAAGCAAGGCTGAATCAGGCCAGTGTTCTGGTTATGGTCAGGTTTGTGTTGCTGTTTGGAAAAGCCTGACAAATGATTTTGTGCCTTTGTTTCTACATTGATACTTATTTAAATTTTTAAAAAGACTTTAAATAGTTTGGTGGGGGGCTGATGGTCTTGCTGTGCAAAGACCAGTGGGTAGATTTTTAAAGAAAAAGAAATTCCATCTTCTGTCCTCAAAATGTTCCACTTATATTCCAGATTCGTTTGGTGAGGAGAGGCAGAACATAGGAAGCAACTCGATGTTCTGTAGCTTTAAGGTCCAGATTATGCTGAGCTGTGGAACCATCACTGTAAAATCCACCTGGACATGCCCATGAGAAGCAGGACTTCACTGCTTAGGGGCTGCCCTAAGCCCAAGAAATCCCCCTTTGCACCTCTCTGTGAAGAAACTGCCACAGGAAAGTGATGAACCTATAAATCTGTAGTCCGATGGTTTTTAGTCTGGAGTTTGTGAATCCTTGGAGACTCTCCATTATTTTGCTGATGGATCCATGAGTGGTAACTACAGAGATCAAGTCTGTCGTGCCAGAGCTCACATCTGCTGTGCAAGGTCTGTGCCTCCCTTGGGGAAAAATTTAGGGAGTCAACAAACTGCAAGATGTGAAAAGCATAACTGCCAACAGGCATGGTGTCTTCAGCCTTTATGGGATAAAAATACAATGAACCTCTACAGACGCACCTTAAATACCTGTGTTTACTCACTCAACTCAAACATGCCCAACCTACCTACATATATCTACCTGCTCTGGCTGGTTGTGACAACTTTCAAGAAATAGAGAAAGCAGGAAACCCCACTAGAGGGCTTACAAACTGCTCAGGGAAATTTTAGCAACAAAAAACACCCCCCAATTAGTGATACGTGGGGTTGCTTGATAAGTTTGGACATTTTGTAGAGTTCTCTGATGAGGTAAATGTCTTAGTGTGCATCTCTTCCCAGCATCCATCCCTCCCTGCCTCCCCCCCAACCTCAAGTCATCCTCCCTGCCTGCAAAATGAGGAAGATGTCATTCAGACAGAATGCTCTTCAGCAGTTCTGCTCTCCATCCCCGGCAGTTTCATTTCAATATCGACCAGATCCGTGATGATAATTGATGAGAAATGCAAGTGATGGAAGAGTGAAGAGAGCAGCGTTGAGCAGATCTTCCAGCCCAGATGGCAGGAAGCCCCTTGCTGTGCCTCATTCTCATCCTATTTGGTATTCCAAAAGGGAAAAAAAAAAAAAAGAAAAAATATATATCCTTTTCTCTTCTGTTCTTTTGGTTTTTTTGGGTTTGGGTCTTTCTTTAGGAAAAGGACACTGCAGTTTTCCAGATTCCAGTTTGCATGGATTGTCCAAGCCAATCATCATATTTGAATATTTGAGTTGAGAAGACTTTCCCTGAGAGACAATAAAGCAAAAAAGGGGAAAAGAGGAGGGAACAATGAGGGACTGAGATACCATTGAAGATAAAAAATCTGAACAACTAAGCTTAAGGCTTGGAGGTATTTTATCCACTTTTTAAATATGAATCTCTCCCCTAAACACTCTACTGGTGAGGGTAATCTGGAAAGCACAAGAGACAGAAGGGTAAGAGTAACTCCCCAGCTCAAAAAGCAACAAGCTAGAGGAAGCAAGGTTGCACCCAGATGTCCAGGAGGAATAAGCATCCCTGACAAGCACTGTGAGAAACCTGGAGGTTTTCTGGTGGCCACAATCATCTTGGTTTTATTTTCTGTGGTCCACAAAGCATCTCCTGCCCGACATCAGTGACACTCAGGACGTCTTGGGTACAGGCATGTTTGTAACAAGCATGAGCATAGAGGAGGGTGCAGGAAAGATGGAGAGAAAGATCTGTCATTGCATTAGAAACTGCTCCACGTTTTGGGGAGGTTAATAGTTATTTAGAACAATATTTAATAGCCTGGTCTGCAAAGGACACGTCATTTTATATCTCTAATGCTGTTCTTCTTTAGCTGCTCAGTGATGGGCTTTTAATATCATCATCCTAAGAGATACAGCTCCCACGGTGCAGTAGGCACAGGACTGAGTTGTGAGCTACCAGCAACCACAACAGAGCAAAACATATGCATACTAATGTGGACCATGCCATGGAGGTCACTGGATGTATCAGGTTTCTCAGGCCTGCCTCTGCTGTGCAATTAAACTCATAAACAAGGGAGAACATCCCTGTATAAAAAGACAAAAGAGGAAAAACAGAAATCAAAGAAAACCTAATTATCTTGTCAGAGACTGCAGTGAGATGCTTTACATCTCCTGCTTGTACAAATGGTTCATGGGTAGAGAGATGGCAGGTTCTACTCAGAAGTGGCTGCCTTTCAATGAGGTGATGTCTCTGCTTCTCCTCCTCGGGACAGGCTTCACAGAGAAAGTTGAGCTGCCCTAACAACTCAATTGATGCCAAAACCAGGTGGTTACAAACCCTTTCTAGTGCTGTCCTGGGCATCTTGCCTCTGTCCTGGCTGTGCACATCCCTTCCTTTAGCTCTGGAGCCCACTAGGCTGTTCAATGAGCCAGTTCAGATCTCTAACCCAGCAGAAGACTAATACAGCCCCTCAAAAATGTGTTAATTTACTTAATTTAATATGATATTACTCACAATTTTTATAGTTAAAAAATTTTGTCATGTAACAACCTCCTCCTCCCCTCTCTTGCTCCCTACAGACCATATGCCCCATTTCATCTTGACTTCTTTTTCAAGTTGTCATCCACACAGGGGAAAACAACCAAGTCACTTGGTAGCATTTCACACTTGGTTAACAGCAGTGAGAATGACGTTTGCAGGAGTCCCCAGATAGATAGTGGTGTTAAAGACAGTGTTACAAGCTCTCCTCCTTAGCTCTTGTGAAGGGTTTAGTCCTAGAGAGGGCTGCACTCCTGCTGTCTGGTGGTGCAACCTGTGCAAAGTGGTTCTTAGGTTTGAAGGATCTCAGAACCCCACCTCTCCACCTCAGGTGAATTCTGCTGAAAGCTAAAAAATCACTCGAGGAGTGGGTTAATCATAGAAACAGAATGGGTTGGGTTGAAAGGGACCTTAACGCCCATCCAGTTCCAACCTCCCTGCCACAGGCAGGGACACCTCCCAATGGATCAGGGGGCTCAAAGCCCCATCCAACCTGGCCTTGAACACCTCCAGGGATGGGGCAGCCACAGCTTTTCTGGGAAACCTGTGCCAGGGCCTCCCCACCCTCACAGGAAAATATTTCATCCTAAAATCTCCTCTAAATTTCCCCTCTTTCAGCTTTAAACCATTCCCCCTCCTCCCATCCCTGCACTCCCTGATCCAGAGCCCCTCCCCAGCTTTCCTGGAGCCCCTTTCAGTCCTGGGAGGCTGCTCTAAGGTCTCCCTGGAGCCTTCTCTTCTCCAGGCTGAACAACCCCAACTCTTCCAGCCTGTCCTCATACGGGAGGTGGCTCCAGCCCTCTGATCACCCTGGTGGCCTCCGCTGGACTTGGTCTAACAGTTCCCTGTCCTTCCTGTGCCAAGAAGTCTAGAACTGAGTGCAGTACTGAAGCAAATTGCGAGGCTTTCTATAGTTAGCTTTACACACACACGTACACCTTGAGCTCCTAGAGGCTGCTCTCAGAAATTGCTCTAAAATGTCCCATAAATAGGAGCAGAGTAATTGCAATGTATATTCTAATAACTGCAGCAATAATAACACCCCCTCCTCCCCACTTTCCTCTTTAGGGGTGATCTGCCAAAATGAGAAACAAAATTACTGTGTCTGTTCAGCAAATTCTTACTGACAAAATCTTTAAGAGTTGACAAGAGTAATATACTGAAAATTAGTTTAGAAGTGTTTCAAGTTTCAAAAAAATCAATCAAAATCAAATTAAGTTCTGAAGACACTGTCTGTAGAGTTTAAGGAAAATAGAGATCAGCTGCAGCAACATGGGATCATGGGCTCAGCTTCTGAACAGGATTACATCTGCTCTGCCACCTTTTCTGGCTTAAGGTAGAGAGGTACAACTGATCACAAAGGTTTGGTGTTGCTCTGGCTAATCTGGTGAGCTTGGGTACCAACCACGGAAAACCTGGTCCAGGTAAACCACAACAGGGTCCTCAGCATGGCACTTCTCCCATCCTAAGGCTGTGCCTTAACCAGTGTGCCATATCTTGGGCATTAGAGGTAAAGAGAAGGTTTTCCCTCCTGTTTCCTGATCATTTCTTTCAGGATTTGTTCATCCTGATGACAGATAGGGAAAAAAAAAAAGAATAGAAGTTCATGAAGGTCCTTATGAAGGAGGAAAATCAATTTCAAACCAGAGCTGTTCCAAAACCTGTCACAGGACCAAGCATGGGCTAACACAAAACACGGGCAGGGGCAGAGATAAAGCCCATTAAGTATTGCTTATGGACTCTTGTTTCCTGCTTGGCTGTGTGATCTCCAATAACTGAAGCTCGTGCTGGCTCCAGCATCACTGAGGAAGCCTGGGACTCACTGCCTCATTGAGAATATGGTAAAAACTGCATGAGAATTAGTCCTGTTTCTGAGTTATCAGAGCCTTTCTGGGTAAGCAGAGTGCTCAGATATGCTGTCTTTTTTGCCCTTCATCCATATGGCACCCTGACCCCATCTTGGCCCAACAGATCCAAGAGCTACTGACCTACAAACCCTCAGCCATCTGCTTTGCAATTCAGCCTCAGCCCTGCTATTCTGCCTTGCTGTTTCAGCACTCACTCTGAGTAGATGGGGTTGCTTTAGGTTTCCAATTATGTCTTTCTTAATTATATTCCTCCTTGGGGTCCTCAAGGCCCTGGAAATTTTCCCCCACCCTGTCTTTTCCCAAAACTATGAGTCAACAGTTCAATTATAGTCTCTTTATACAGGCATGAGAATTTGTTTCTTGGGCAAAGTTCCTTGATAAGATGATATGCTACATAAATGTCTCTAGCAAAACACATTTCACAGTGAATTTATCTCTGCACAACTTCTCTGCCTTATAGCACCTTATCATTCCAAGACGTCTCAAGGCACTTTCCAAAAGGTGTGCAATAATAATACTTCACAGTTATACACAGCCTTTCATGGGAATATCTCAGAGTGCTGTGCGGAGAGACGCACTCAGCTCCATCAAACAGCTGGGAGTGCTGAGGCAAGGAATGTGGAAGAGAATTGCCCAAATGAATTAGGAAAATGTAAGGCTTGGGATGGAGTCCAGGACCTCACAGAAACCCCTTCCTTTGCTCCTAATGTTCTTCTCAAAAGTTCATTGCCCATCACGCCAGTCTTGGGAACAAAGAGGAGATCCAGCCTTGTGCTCTGGGGTGGGGACTCATGTTCTGTGTCCATCCCATTTACCCTACATCCAACACAAATCAGTAGCAAGGAATAAAACACCCCCAAACTGCCAGTGGTAGAAGATTTGTAACCTGCTTTATGTGTGTTCCTGAAATGAAGGTGTCTGTGCTCAGCTGAGGATCCTGACCCAGACCAGAGCTGAGTAAAAACCCTTTCTTCTCTGTGGGGCAGAGCCCTCAGTACTGTTGTGGTTTCTACAGGACTGGGATCTCCTCGGAGAACCAGCCAGATGGGTCCCTTTCCCTCTTCAGAGATACTTTCATGAATACTTCTATTTCTCAATTCTTTACAAATGACCCTAAATCTTGGACCACAAATGTTCTTTAAACTTTATTTCTTCTTCCTGGGCACTCGCACTTCGCTTTGGAATCACTCCACCTTCTTCCAGCTTTCTGCTGAAAGGTTTTCCTTCTGGTGCTTTTCCTTGTTTGTTTGAGATTGAGCTGCAATTAGCAAACAGTTACTTCTAGGGAACATCACACAGCTGGGTTTCTGTTGGGCTGCTGGAGCTGGTTTTGAGCCACAATGCTTAAAGCTGCTGCCTTCCACCACTCAGCATGCTACGACCGTAGACACAGATACTACCACACACATTCAGACCCTATGGGAAGCATCTTCTGTTCCTGGAGTCTGGGATTGAGTGATGTTAAAGCTATTCCTTGTTTTCAAAGGAGCACCTACTCCAGTTCCCACGAGGTATGAGCACTACTGGTACTTTCCTCCATTGCTCTGAGCAATTTCTGTTGCACCTCCCACTTTGGTTCCCACTCTACTTGGATGACAAGTGCCTGATAAGCAGGAGAGCCATGAAAAACAATGAGAATTTGCCTCCTCAGGGGTGAACTTCCAGCCAAATAATGTCTTCTTCCAATATGTGATGGGATACAGGCCAACAGCAATGCACTGGGGTCCTGGTTATTTTTAAGGGTGCCTGATGAATAAATAACTAACCTTTAGAGGCACAGCAGCCTGGATTCCTATCCCCTATTTAATCCAGATCCAGTTCCTGGCATTGATCATTCCCTCCCCAGCCACACATTCCCCTCAGTGCCAAGCTGTCTCTCATCAGCCTGGTGTCCTTGGACCCAGCCCTGCCCAGCACCTTCTTCTGCATTTTATCATGTTCAGCAACGTCTCCTCTGCCTCCTCCCTCCCTTCCCAGCTTATATCATCAAAAAATCACTTTGGCACCTTCTCTATCAGCAAGTGCCTGTTTATCAGCTGTATCATTGGAAAGATCTCTAAAGCCAGGCTTGGAAAACAGCCCTTCTTTTTATTTCATGCAGGATAATCTGAAAGGAGGATGAGAAGCCACGAGAATATGTTTTCCTTGTACAGATCAATATGACTTTAACCTTTCTCTACAGCAGGGCCTGCCTGCCCAGCTCCTTAGCCCACACATTTCTCTTTCACTCCCTCTTTCCTTACCCATCCTGCATTTTGGTGTTTGCAGCACTCCTGACACATGGACCTCTAGGCCCTGTGTGCATTAGGGCAGAATTTCAGTCCAGGGAAAGATTTCCTAGTCAGCCAATTCACAGACTCAGTCGCCCCCCAGATTTCAGATCCTTTTCATCCCCTCCTCTCTCCACTGCCTTTTACTGCTCCCATGTTATATGCTTTACAGAACCCCACTTCCAGTTGTTGGGAGTCACTAAATTAACATGCCATCTCTTCCCTTTCTTCTGCCCTTCATGGGCAGAAACAGTAGTGTCCTTCTATCATGCACCCTTCACCTCTGCTGGTGGCAGATTTACTCCTGTCTGCCTTCCTGGCAGCTGCTGCAGCTGCAATCTTAAACAGGGGCTCCAGCATCTTTTGGTCCCTCTCCCACTGTGTTGCTTTCCCAGAGGAATCAGAAACAGAGAGGGCAGTTGTTCAGGTCCTACAGCACAGCTCTGAAGACCCAAGGTCAGTCCAAGAACTCACTCCTAGGCAACCTTATTACTATTATTTTATACACAGGGAAAATGAGGAACTGCTTGGTGGAAGAACCCAGACCTGTTGGCACAAGAAATGAGCAGGAGGTTCCTTCCTCTTGGCTCACACATCAGTGATGTCTTTGCTAAAGGGGGAGAAAGGCTGAGACACAGTGAACAGGCAGTTCATGAAGACAGTCTGGGCTTTTCAGGCTTGACGGGCATCTACCATAGGAACAGAAAGCAACCACCACACACCAGGGTTCAGCCTGCTGTGGGCAATCAGTTCCAAACTGATTACTAAAGAAAAAAAAGGAAAAGTTTGAGTCCTTTCTCTGATCAAAATCCAGCAGCCAATGTCATCCTGCTATTCACACCCAGAGACAGAGAATGACTTCTTTCTTCTCAGATGGAGATAGGAGGAAGGGAGACAGGTTGTTACTATAATAGCAGTAAAGACGCCCACCTCTGTGCTAAATGATATATTTATATGTATGTATGTAATGAGAGACTGTTCTTGTTCCCAAAGCACTGACAGCCTAAAGGAGGAATGCAAACACCTTCTCCAAGGTCACTGAGTAGCAGGGATTGGCATCCTGGTTTCAGCCAGTGCAAGGAAAGGATTCACCCCCTGTTTCTATCCACCTCATCTCTTCAGAAGTGAAGTGCTTCTCCAGCCTCCTGAGCCCCTTGGCTCGCTAATCCAGACTCAAGGGGTTTATTCAGACAAAAAGACAGGGACTGTGACCAACACATACAATCTCATCCTTCTTCCTCCACGCACAGCCCTCTTCCTGCAAGAAAGGAGCTCTGAAAGCGTCACTGCTAAGTTAAAAAAGGAGCGAGAGGGATCCCAAGTGCCTAAAGGCAGTAAAATCTCACATAAAAAAAACAACAAACGAAAAATTGAGCTGATGTGTTCTGTCCACGTCCAGCCAAACACCAGGTGCTGTCAGAGATTAGACACTTTTGCAGATAAAAGCAGGTAATAGGGCCTTGCTAGATAAGAACAATAAGAGGAGAATAAAGGGAGGGGGAGGGAGACAGAGGTGAAAAAGAGGTGAAAGGACAGACAACAGAACAGTGAACAGCAGATCAGACTGACAGATCCATCGTTGGAGCTGTGGGGAACCAGGATTTCGGACCCAGGAGCTGAGCAGAGGCACTTGCTACCCTACAGGGACAAGTCCTGGCCTCCACAGCTCAGGGTTTGTGCCTCTGTGCCTCCCACCCCTGCTGCTCCAGCCAGGGGTGCGTATGGCACCCCCAGCAAATTAGGATTGCTGCTGTCCTGATAAGTAATATGAACAAGCATCACCGTTTCTGGGTGGTCACCCTCCCCAGATAGCCCAGCACGAAGGCCACACTGGAAATGCAAAAAGCAGCCAGGGAGACAGAAGTGCCTGTAGGTGTTTGGCTGAGAGATATCCATCTCCTCACCACTGAGAAACAGCCAGCAGCCAAGGGCGTTGCTGTGCACTGACTGCAGCAGAGTTTCATCAAGGATGACTCTGGCCTTACAAGTCAAGTGTGATCTAAAGAGTTTACTGCTCTCCTCCCGCCTGTTCCTTTGCTGTCTCCAGCCCCAGCTCACTCTGCACACAATAAATCCTGCTCATCTGTACTGTAAACCAGCTTTGAGCCTCAGAAGCTGTGATTAGTGCCTAAGGGCAGCTGAAATGCCTGAGGGAATTTGCTGTACCGTGGGAAGGCGAGCAGAGGGTGATGCTGCAGGATTGCTGTCCCTCGGAGAGGCCTGAATCCCTTTGTTTGAGATGCTCTATGGAAAGCTGTAACAGTGTTTTTGATACATCACTTTGAGTTCCCCAGGCTGTCTGTGGTGATGTATCACTCCTTCCATCCCTTCCTGCGTCAAGGGGGTCTCTGCAGGAACAGGCTGAACTTTCCTTTCCTCTGCAGAGGCGGTCTTGATGCTCTTACTTGGTTAAAACCACATAACTATGACTACAGGCTTGGAAAAGATGTGTCAGCCTGTCATTGCTTTGCCTTTACATGTGAAGAAAGGACAAGGATACTTGGCCACTCCCCAGGGAGCACTGTGCTGCTTGCAGCATCCAAGCATCCCAACCGCCCGCCTGCCTGAGGGACAGGGCCCTGGAGTGAACTCCTCCAAATAAAAACGGGTGAGTGAGGAAGAAAGGAAAAGCAAGCCTGCAACATCATCCTCTCTCTCCTTGCCTCCCACATCCCTGATCTGCCAGTGCCATGGAGCAAATCGGGACCTCTGCTCACCTTGCATTAGAGGTGGTCCAGCTCAGTAACAAATGGGCTCCCAGCCTCCTCACCGTGTGATGCATCAGCACAGGCGGCTCGTTTAGCTGCTGTTAATTTGTGAGAGAAAGGGGCACGTTCAGGTTGGCTGTTTCTTTCTCTGTTTCAAATGTCTGACACCTAGACAGGACACAGAAGCTCAGGTGCATCCTGCAAGCTGGGTAACAAACCCCAGGCTTTAGGCACAGCAAAGTGCTTATAAGGAATAGTCCCACTGGAGGAGACAAGCATTAACTTCTTGATTACCCCGAGTGCTGACTCCTCTTCTTCAGCAGCTATCAATTAATTCACCTTAACTCTCCTTCTGCAATGGGCTGCCTTGAATTCCCTGATGAAGGATTCAGCACTGAGCTTAAACTATTTATGACTGGCCTGAAAAGCTTCAGTGTGATGCATACAGACACCATCCCTCCCTTGGACTTGGTGGGAGCTGAGAGAGCTCAGCACCTCACACTCATCCTCCAGCATGGTGTAGGATCAGGCTGGAAGCCCTGGCACTGCATTATGCCCATCATTCTCCCTGTATGCAACTGCAGCTGCTGGGGAGTGTGGTCTGTCCCTAATAGAGAAATACATGCCTCTTTCTATGAATTATCTTCTGTTTGAGTAGCCTGATAATTCCCAAATCTACTATTCTTCCTAATAAATGTGGAGTCCTCCTCACTTACCAGCCTCCTTGTTGACAACTTAATATCAGAGGCTCTGAAGAAGATATTGAAAACCTGGAAACATCTTGAAAACCTGGAGTCTCACTGCAAGCTGTGCCGGCAGCCACAGTGGAGAAAACTGCTTCCAGAGGAGGTTTAAAACCCAGTCCTGGACATTCAGAGCTAATAAATCTCCCTTTGCAGTTTTGAAGAAGCTGATGCTGGTGTTCGTGCCCCTGTAAAGTTTCTAATTTTCTTTACTACTGGAAAGAAGGGCTCAGCAATTTGAATTTGAAGGGTGCTTTGCACAAAATGTCCTTTGCCTGATGCTTAAACCCCACTGACACCTAGAAGTGACTATGTTGGTATGTCAAGCGACATCCCTCACATGAGCTACTGCATAATATGAAATGGAAAGCTATCCCTGTACCTGTCCCAGAGGACTTAGAGATGTTCCCTTTATAGCAACAAGAAGAGGAAGAAGAGGGGTTGGTGGTGGTCATTGGGGGATTAAGGGGGAAAATCTATGCTTCTACAAACTGAGCAAAGGCTACAGATGTGCTGTGTTCATGGACTCCTCGACACAGCCCAACCCCTGCAGCGAGAGTGCGAGGGTATGGGAGCTGAGGTATTGGTAAGCAAGTGTGACACCAAACCACACCTAAAGCAAACCTGCTTTAAGCAATCACAGCTCAGTGCTCTGAAGCTGATGTACAGAAGAAAAAATTCTTCTTTTCTCCCTTCAAATTATCTTAGAGTTATTGAATCGTAGAATTACCTGAGTTGAAAGGGACCCAGAAGGATCATGGAGTCCAACTCCTCTCCCTACACAGGGCACTCCCAACATTCACCCCATGTGACTGAAGGCATTGTCCAAATGCTTCTGGAATGCTGGCAGAGTGGGTGCTGTGACTGCTTCCCTGGGGAGCTGTTCCAGGGCTCCAGCACCCTCTGGGGGAAGAACCTCTTCCTGATATCCAATCTAACCCTCCCCTGGCACATCTTCCTGCCATTCCCTCTGGTCCTATGATAGGTCACAAGAGAGAAGAGCTCAGCTCTGTTTCACCTCCTTCCCTTGTGAGAAGGCAGGGAACAGCTGTGAGATCCCCTCTCAGTCTCCTCTTCTCCATGAACAGAAAATCCACACCCTCTTCAGCCCCAAGGATAACTGGGGTCCTTGCTCCACTGCTGAAATAACGAGAAAAAGGGAAGAGGAGGTAAAAAAAGACTTCAAGGTTTGTCATTAACCATCCTATATCTACCAAGAGATCAACACCATCCCCACTCCATCTGGGCCACAAGCACAGCTGGAGCTAAAGTCTGGATTATAAATGTCTTTTACCTTCCCGTGTTCACATAGAGGCTTCTCTCTAGCTGGGAAAGACAGAGGCCATCGGCACGAGCAGCATTTGACAGGAGACCCAGGTTATTGATTCACAGCTCTGCTTCCCTGAACTTTTCTGGAGGAAAACGGGGCTGCTTTGCATAAGGCAGGCATATGCTGCAGCTTTGGCACAAGGAGAGCCGGTTGGCATTTCCTTGCCAGACTTTTCCCACCCTCCTCTGATGCCATCTGTCTCCGTGAAATGCTGAAACTCCCATCTGTCAATTTTACTGTAAACACACAATTATCCAGGCTGCTGGGGAAGGAGAGCAGCACAGCCAAACCTTGGCCATTCGTGGTCCAAGCTGGGATGTGTGGCCTTCTCGCTGTCCCACCAGGCAGCTTGGTGGAGGGAGCCGTGCCTTTCATCTTCAGCATTGCATCTGCAGTGCTGGTTCTCTCCTTCCAGTAAGGGACCAGGTGTTGATACCACCAACCACTCCATCCCTGCCCAGGGCATCCAAGAGCAGGATGCAAACCTGGAGATCAGCTGGAGACTGGTGTGGAACTCTGGCCATTTGCAGCACCCAGGTCACTGCAGGTGAGTCGTGATGTTTCCTCTGTCTTCCTTTGCTGCCATTCCACACCAGGGAGGGCAGCCTAAGCACAGCCATTTATGATCCCTACCCAGATCCATGTTATATGAATTATCAGTCATGCAAACCTCCCAGTGACAGCATCCATCCCAAAAGCAAGGTCAGCACTGGAGAAAAAGCCTTCAATTGCCAGTTCATGTCAGCAGCACATTTGTGATGAACTCTGCCTGTTTCTCCCCTCTGGGTTTCATCACAGCAATGCCCAGATCCTGCAATCTTAGATGCCAGAACTGCAAGGGGTTTTGCTACGTTCTCCCTGGAAGTTTTCCTCTTGCTGGCTGGGGACAGCTTTCTCTGACCACAGCAGACAGCAAAGTGCTGACAGCAGCTCATGGTGTGAGCTGGGCTCTGCCAGCCCAGCTATCAGCAATCAAAAGATCTCCTCATCGATGCTTTGAGTTGCTCTCAACCCTTCCGGGGACAGCAAAGCCGAAAGAGCATCTGAGCTGAGCTGGTCTGCAGGATGAGTGAGCAAAACATGAAGAGAGAGTGGAAGAGAGGAGGCTGCAGAAAACCACGGGTTGAGGGTTGATTTGGGGCAGGTGGGAGGTGGCTATGCTTTGTTTTATTCAGTATTGGACCCTGTGTGGTGTCCCCAGCTCAGAAACCAGCTCCACCACACGATTCGTTTAGCTGGGAAGAGGGAGGGAGCCGCCGGGTGGCGGAGGAGCTGGCAGATGGCATGTGTTCCTGGAGATAACACAGGGCTAGTTCAGAGGTTACTAATTGGGTTTCTGCTTGCTTTTCATACTCAACGTGAATCAAAATGAGAGCATGTGGTTCAACACACAGGCACCATCCTCCTTCCCTGAGGATGCTGCCCTCCACCCCGTTCTGCTCCCTGCACCATCACGGAGGTGTTTACCATTCATTCACAAGCCAAGGCCAAACAGAAAGGGGGGAAACAGAAGTTATGTTAATGAAGCAGCAATTAACACATTCCTCACCCAAGGTGGGCCCTCAGGCCTGCAACCAGCCCTTCTGCACACTCAAGGCTGTTAGTCAGGTGCTACTTCGTGTAACCAGCATGTGAACACCACACCACACGTTAAGTGAGGTGGCAGCAAAGCCACCTTGCAGAAAAGAGCACCTTGTGTGCAGGAGGCCAAACTGACAGATCCTGTCCTCAGGATCCATCCTGCACACCATAGGTTCCTCTCAGTGCCCCACACGTATCTCCCTTTGGTAGGTGCCCCTGTGCACTCATCATCTTATTGTTTGAGTCTTCTTCCCACTGTGGTATGGAACAGTCTTCAAGGGCAAAATCTAGAGACGGTGGTGGAGCTGCAAAAGGGAAATCCAACCATGGCTTATCTGGACAAAGTGCATGACCATGTCGTTTCTAGAGTCCATCCCAAGCCTTCACTTCTGGCACAGAGCCACCCCAGATGGGTTTGAGGAAAACAAACTCAAAACTTTAAAGGCAGAGTGTCTCAAGACCACCTTGAGCTGGGAAGGAATACTCACATGTAAAGAAGTCAACGGTTACTCTAGTAGAGCTACGGTGCAAGACATTTCCTTTGGGGAAGTTCTCCTTGTTCTGCAGCCTCCTCAGTCTATGGGGTGTTTCGTGTACATTTTGTGCTGAGATGGAATCTCACCATCAGAGGCAGGGAGAGAGAATCAGGAATAGAAAGCAGGAAGCACGCACACATCTTTGGAAAGGGGAGGAGAATGGAAGTTAACTGAGAAAAAAAACCACAACACTCTTCGAAAGGGAAAAGAGAAAAAAAACCAACTCTTTTTCAAAGCATTTTGCAAATATTGCTTTTCCTCCCCTCCCTCATTTTCTGACAAGCTGCAATCAGCATTCAATATTGTCGCTCGGTGCCCAATTTCACAGGGGATAGGTATCCACAGAGCTCTTTAAATGAAATAAATAAATACATCTGGCCACGTATCGCAGGGGTTTAGCTGGGAGCTGAGCTTTTCTGAAAATCTGGTCAATCAGGGTGACATTGATTTCAGGACAATTACTCCTGATTTACACTGGTGTAAATGAATGGAATGGCATTAAACTGCTGACTGGGGAGTCCATACGCAGGCAGAGCTCATCAGAAAGCTGAGTTCCTATTCTGTGAAAGATTGAGATCAGCTTCCCCATCCAAATCAGGACAAAAATGGTCTATTTTTCTTAAAATGGAACAGAAAGAGGGTGAAAAAAACCCACTTGGGTTCAATAAAAACTTTGTTTTTGAATGCCTAGCATTTATCAGTTTGACTCTTCAAAATGTTATTCATACATAACAAAAGTAGGTAAGCCAACTTTTCCTACTGTCATAACGAAACTATTGGCTTTGAGTTTTCTTTTTGCCTAACTAAGACCTAATTGGGCCTAGGGAGGACAGAAATCTGTTTTTTACTGACAGATCAAACTTTCCCCCCCACCTCTTTTTCTTCCTGCATTTTCCACTGTCGGGCTGTGTCAGTGAGGTTCCTGAGCTTATTCCCACATCCCTTTGCAAGCACTGCACCATCACCCTGGCACGAGCAGGCAGCTTTAAAAGATGCACCCTCAGCAGCACACAAGGCAAGGTAGAGAGATGGAGAGGCAGGCTGAGGAGCAGGAGAAATATCAGAAGCCTTTAAAAGCCATTTTTTATGGATAAGGGGGGCTTCTCAAAAGAAGGAACTGCCTATTGTAGCATTGGGGCAGTGAGGACATGTGGGGATGAGGGAAGTCACTCGCACTGTCACCCCTGTGTATTTTTAACTGTGCTTAGTTTACAGGGAAGGAGAGGAATGGAAGAGGCTAAAGCTCTGTGACAGCCCCTTCCCTAGTTTTTAAAATACTTTTTACCTGGATATACGCCCCAGACATAAATCACTGTTGCTCAGGATAAATGGAAGCCCATAAGTGCCATGAACACTAATGACAACATTCATCAAACACTGAGCTGCTCCATATTGCACCAGTCTCCGGGATGCCTGCGGACATATGGACCAAGCTTGCTCCAGCAGCCCCTGCTCCCCCCTGCACCCCTCCACTCCCTGGCAGCAGCCAACGAGCCTCAGCCTCTCCAAAGCCAGCTCAGAGCAAAAGCAAGAGAGACCAGCAGGCAGCTGTGCACTGTCTCCTCAAAAAAATCCCAGTATACAGAATAGCTCCCCTCAAAGCTCCATCTCAGCTCTTTCCCACCTGATTGCTCCTGAGCCAACTGCGCTCCAGATTTCCCAAAACCAGGTCTCTATCTCACAAGATAAAAAAAATCAACATCCATCAAAAGCCAGCGAGACGGGGCATATTCTCTGAAGCAATCAAGTTACCAAACCTCCACGAGACAGTCGCTTGCTGGTAATTCTGCTCCCTTGCAAAGTGAAATGCATTAGCTTAATTGACAAGGAAAGCCAGGCAAAGCTCTGAGAAGGTGGTTTGAGCTAACAAGAGCTGCTCTAGAGCGGCAGCAGGCTGACACCTGGCAGAGAGAGAGTCAGTTACAGCAGCTCAGCTGGCTGATGGGAACTGAATCGTGTATTTATCCCACTTGGTACTGAAGGGCATCCCATGGGACAGGACAGTTTAGCAAAATAAAGTTTTCGTGCTTCTGTATCAGCACTGGGGCTCTGAGGGGACCTTTAGAGTCCTGTAGATCCAGTTCAGGACAAACTCCTAAGCAGTGATTTCAAATAAAGGGGTAAAAGGGCTGTCTCCGAAGGGGAAGTTTCTTGCATGTGAAATGCCTTTAATGGTGCTTGCATGAAAAGTCTGGGGGAAACACTAAGTTCACAGTCTGAATCATAGATTATAGAATGGTTTGAATTGAAAGGGACCTTAAAGCCCATCCAGTCCCACCCCCCTGCCATGGGAAGGGACACCTCCCAATGGATCAGGAGGCTCAAAGCCCCATCCAGCCTGGCCTTGAACACCTCCAGGGATGGGGCAGCCACAGCTTCTATAGGAAACTTGGGCCAAGACCTCCCCACCCTCACAGGAAAACATTTTTTCCTAAGATCTCCTCTCAATCTCCCCTCTTTCAGCTGAAAACTACTTCCCCTCATCCTATCCCTGCACTCCCTGATAAAGAGCCCCTCCCCAGCTTCCCTGTAGGCCCCCAATCATAGAAGGGGTCAGTTTGTAATTACTTACGTTTACTGAAAAGTTTATTAAACTGAGATTTTTCTGCAGACTTGTTTCAGGTTGAACACTCAATGTTCTCAAGGTGAAATTACTGCTCAAAACTCAAAAGGACAACCAGAAGCCTTGCAGGATAAGGGAAGGTAGGTAATATCCTCTGCATGATTCACAGCAGGAATCTAAAACTGGGTCTCTGTCACACCCCCAGCTGAGCTGATTTCTTGCTAGACCAAACTCCTTTCCTCTGAACAAGTTCTTAGTTCAGCTCTGGTTAAAAAAAAAAGAAGGAGCAGTGCAGCCTCCTCATTTCCTGGCTTTGAGCTTTAAGAACAAGGTGTGTAAGCCATTTCCTTCATTTCCTAATTTAGTTGAGTTGCAAATCTTGGGTTCAGTTTAAATGTAGGAGGCACAGCCACAGTCACAAATGACATGGGTAAAATGTACAACTCAAATAATGCCCTAAGCAGAGAGCAGGAGATTTGGGTTGTTTGCTAACTTTTTCTCTTAAAACCTATCAAAAAATTTAATTTTGTTTTCAAGCTAAGGCAATTGTATCTGAAGATGGTTTTTATCATTATCTTGCTGTTTCCTATGGGCACAGAGGGAAGAGTATCAGTATAGATGGAGGGGGGATGTAGTTTTACCCTAGTGAAAATCAGCACCAGTTTTGGACGGTGCTCTGAATCCCTCAAAATATTCATGAACAGGAACATTCACTCAAATGGAAATAAATAAAAGTTTATTGAAATATGGAACTGCAAATAGAAATGGCTGGTTTAGGCCCTTTGCAGCAATTATGGAGGAGATATTCATTTCCTAGCTTTTATAAGCAGCTAAAAAGATGCTTTAACATAATTTTATAATTTATTTACTCAGGGAAATCCCAGCTTAGATGTAGCATCTGTTTTCTTTTTCTCTCCTCTCTCCAAACCCCAGTGCAGGAGACTCTTCTTATTTCTTACTGGGTTTATGGTTATGAGCTAGAAGAAAGGCAGATGACACTCCTAAGGTCATGGTGGAAGCCAAAATCACCAATCAGCCTAGGAGACCCCCATGGCCAAATCTCCTTTAACATCACCTCTTCATATTCCACTCCCTTTAGAGTTGTCAGACCTAGGATGGGGTTAGAAAGGGCATGGTTTGTGGTGGCCAGAGGCTCTGGTTGTGTTTGAAGAAGGCAGGATGAGGTAGGGAACCCCACTGGGAGCCAGTGGGACAGGACAAGATTAGGAATTAAGGGCCACCTTCTGCCAGGTGTTAGGCAGAGATCCCATCTGTCTGAGGGAGATCACAGTTTAAACAGACAGAGGAGCAAGAGGAAAGAAAAGCATGAGGAAATGCTAAAGGTTGATCCAGGACGATGCACATCACTGGTAGAGCTTGAAAAGTGGCCCAGAAATCCTAATGCAGCAACAACTGCAGCTTCCATGGGATATCTCACAGTGAGGAGCTGTAACAGCCATGTATTGCCTGGGGACCAGACACCAAAAATCAATCATCTGAGCACAGTCAGTGGGGAACGGTGGCTCCTGCTCTCATGCACCAACTGTGGGCTGTGCTACTTTTCCAAGCCAGAGATTTGGGTTGACAAAAAAGGAGGTATCGAAATACACGTGCTCTTGCATCAGAACTGCTGCTCTGGGAAGAGTTAGAGAAGTAAGAGGTGCAACATAAGGATTCTCCAGGCTTGAGTCCAGCTGCACCACACAGATAGTTTTAAAATGTATATGTAGGTGCCTCCTGTGTACCTTCATCTTATTAGATTGAGCCAAGTCAAGCTGAGTTCTCAAGACAGTTCATTTCATAATTCCCTCATTTCATGGGTGAATTTAATGCGTGGAAAAGCAAAGAATTAGTGCTATGAGTGTGCTTTGCAGGTATAGGACCAATGAGATCTGGATGGAAGGCACTTTCTTCCATGAAAAATGTTGAGTGATTTTTTTTTAATTTTTAAGGGGAGAAAAGAATTCATTCCTTCATCCTGGAAGGTTAAATATTTTATTAAAAAGTCAGGAAAATAAATTCTTAGAAAAAGAGTGGTTTTATATTTCTACTTCAAGGAAAACTTAATAACTTTTTAGCCACACTCTTCTCCTGCCCCTCTGAGTCCCCTTTTCAGGGATTAAAGTCTCTCTGTCCCCAGGCCCACTCCCTGACAAAGTGCAATCCCTCCAAAGGAGTCTGGGCTTGCAAACTGCTTAGTTCCTTAAGACTTCGTAGAATGTTCTGAGTTGGAAGGGACCCACGAGGAACATTGAGTCCAACTCTGCACAGCACAACCCCAAAATTCACTCCATGTGTCTGAGGTCATTGGCCAAATGCTTCTCCCAACACACTTCCCTAAGTGTGATGTTTAGGAAGGTTTAGGAAGAGTGAACAGTGCAAAGATTAATGTATAGATAGTTGCAAGGTCTTGCCCTTGGTGCAGGAATCTTGCTCTCATGCCACTTGCCTCTATCTGCACCCTTTTTGCCTGTTTGTGGCAACTGTGGTGTGAAATGGCTGTCAAGCTGCAAAAAAAACCCCCAGCTAACTACATTCAGTGCAAATTTCAAACGAGCAGCTTTTCAAACTCGATAATATTTCAGGGCCATTAATCACACACACAGCTCACTGCTACAGCATGTGACTACAGGTTAATAAAGAGGGACTTGAAATCAAACCTAAAAGTGAAATGTGATGAGAAACAAATGGTCTCTCTCCTCCCCAGGTGGCAGGAGCTGAGCAGTTGTCTTGGGGCAGAGTAAGGAGCTTTATTCCTCGCAGTGAATGTGCCACCAAGGCACCCAGCCTCACACCCCCTCCTGCCAAGCTGGACAGGGCTGTCACGGGAGGAGCGTGTCCTGAGCACCCTTCGCTCCTCCTGTCTCTGCCCTCAAATCTGGAGCCCTGCCTTCAGTTCTGGAGCCCTCAGCACAGGAAGGACATGGATCTGTTGGAGTGAGACAGAGGAGGCCACGAAGATAAGAGGGCTGGAGCACCTCCCATATGAGGACAGGCTGAGAGAGCTGGGGTTGTTCAGCCTGGAGAAGAGAAGGCTCCAGGGAGACCTTAGAACAACCTTCCAGCAGCTACAGGAAACCTGGTGAGGGGATCTTTATCAGGACAGGCATTGATGTCCCATTGATGTCACCAAGCACAGAGGCTTTATTTTCCTGTTCACTAGGTGTTTCACATGTTCAGAGGCCTCTTTGCTGTTTTGCTGCCTTCCTGTGTTCATCTTCTCCCACTACTCAAGATCCTCAAGCCCCAAAGACTCCATCCAAGCTAGCTGGGGATGTCCTCATCTCCCTGCTTCTTCCTCCAGCAGCGAACCTGTCCATCTCTCATCACCTAAACATATTTATACCATTTCAAGCATCACTTTGTCTTATTTCAGCCTTATATGGGTTCAGCAGGGGAAAGTCAGAGCTTTTGAGTGGAGAGCATGGCCCAAGCAGGAGCCACGTCCCTGTCCCTGGCTGTTGCTGTCTGGCTGGCCAGGCTGAGCAAGAAGCAGGGGAGAGTTGACAAACGGGGCCAGGGGAGGTGGTGATGCTGCGGGTGTACGTGTCAGCTCACGTTTGTTTCATTGAGAGCTGAGGAAGAGAAGAATTGAGAGGAAGGAAAAAAATATATATCAGTAGGAGGAAAAAAAACCCCAGATAATAAAGAATAAGTGCAAGTGACTGAGAGAGCACATGAGGAGGGATGGCACTTGTGAAGAGCATGGACTCTAATCTCATTGCTGACTTGGGTTCAGGAGGCTGATACACCCCTGAGGACAGGTTGACATTTGGATGATCCTAGTTAGGGAAAACATGAAGCAGGGGAAGCTGCATTAACAAGCAAATAAATTTATGGTGGGCTGGCAGCAAAATGAATCTTGCTGTTTGTCAGGGAAGTTCTCTCAGTGATGTATGAACAGGGTGAGCTCCTGGCAAAGCTTCCCTCCTGTCTCCCACTCTAAGACAGCGCTTGGTGGCAAGGGAGAGGGAAAGGTCATGGGATTTCCAGTGTTCTCACAGTGCCAGAGAATGGAACTGAATAAAACCACCTCAAAGTGAAAACTCAGGCCAGAGAGAGGGTGTTTTGCAAAGTCTGCTGCTGCTGGCCTGGCACCCAGGGCAGCCTGAGCCAAGCATGATGTGCTCAGCAGGGAAATGTCGTCATCACTGAAATCTTTGATTTATAGCAAAAGACAAAGTGCCTGCAATTTCAGGAAGATTCACCTCACTCACAGGTAAATTAAAGTCTCCCAGCATCTGCACAAGGTTGATGCTTGGAGGAACATGACAGGAGGAAGGCACAAGGCCTTCCTGGCAGACCTTGGAGGGGGCACTCGGTCTCGTTCTGGCATCAATTTTCAGGCTCAGACACCCCAAAGAGGGCTGGGAAGGGTTTGGGTGCTTTGGGATCTTTGAGGGGAGAGGTGTCTCTTGGGCAGGAGCACCTTTTCAAGAGGGGAATTGGTGGTCAGGAGAGAGGACAGTATTGAGCTGTAAATCCCTGTTTTTCTGCTTTCTTCTGAAAAATACCCTTTCAGAGGGTCTCATGTCTTTACACAGCAGATAAGGGAAGAAAAAACCCCCAAAAAACCAAAAAGCTGTGAAACCTGGGCTTTCTCCACTCCCCCTCCAGCAAAGGAAACGTTTTGCTCTGAAAGCTTCCTCCAAGGTACCTTGTGCAGAACAAGGGTGTCAATCACAGGGTTTCGTCTTCCTCTTTTAGCATCCAGATCAAAACTCACTGCAAACAAAATTCTTTTCAGAGACATCTCTGTATTTTCTTTTCATTGCACTTTTATTTTCCATTTAGGAATAGGATTGAATTAAACCTTCCAGCCTCTCCACAAGGGAGAAAGAGAGGAACAGCGAGTACTGAAGTGTCTCAGGGAGAGAGAGTAGCAGCAATTTCACACTACCCATTAGTACAGAGAAAAGCAGCTTCGGGGTCTGATTCTCTTCCCTCTTGTATTGATGCTTATCAGGTGTAACTCCACAGAGGTGACTGCAGTCCCATGGGCTAAAGAGAGAGTCAGGCCACTCTATCCTTTCTACCTTCACAGGCTTCCTTAAACACCCTCTGTTTTTCAACCAAGCTGAAGTGGGAATTTACAGAAATAATCATAATAATGATTAATCATGATTTGCACTTCTTGAGCATTTTTTCTTCTTGGGAACTCAAAGCTCCTCTGAAACTGAAGTTAATTATGCTTCATAACCCCCCTCTTGAGGTCAGTCAAGGACAGTTAGGGGCCGTTTCCAGCTCTTACAGAAGCAAAGGGAATGTGTGAGCAGCTCAGAGCCACTGGTCCCTCCAGCACAGGCTGAGATGAAGGACATGGCACCAAGCAGAGACCATAAGGGACTCTGGGGAACAGCAAAGCATCATGAGCTGAGACTGGGATGACCCTGAGATTCCCAATCTTATTCTAGCTAAAGGAGCCTTGGACTATAGTTGGAAGCAAATCATTTCTCTTGTGAGAAGCATAAAGTAATAATATTAATAATAATAATATTTATTTGTTTCCAGTGTGGAATATAATGAGACCTTTTTAATTTTCTCATAACACTTAAGGGGGAGTTTTCTCTGCTACCGACCCAGGGTACTGGTGATAAAGAGGAATAGATTGGGTTGTGAGAGATTCAGATTCATTTCCTCCCCGTCTTCTAATTAAGACCAAGAATTTGAAGCCTGTTCTCTTAAGTACAAGGTCAACACCTCCCTCCAGAGCTTCTCAGCTGTTCTGCTCCCTCTTTCTCTCTTCTCATCAGGCCCTACTTTACTTATCCTGGAGGAGCTGAAAATACACTACAAGACAGTAGCTTATTTCACAAGTGCTCAATTAATTCAGCCTAAAACCAGCAGAAAATCAAATATCACCGGTCCTGTTGGCTGCAAAGGAAAATACAACAACATTAAACCAAGGCACGCAAGCTAAAAAGTTACCAGCAGGCTGAGTCACTGCAGGAAGTCTTTGTACCACAGAAGCTCAGCAAACCCCAACTTCTCTTCTCAGCCCACATTTTATCTCCTCCCTCCTCATCCTGCCTCCTCATTTGCAAGTTGCAACAGATGAATCCTTGGCAGTTTTATTCAATTTGAGCTCATTTTCCTCACGCGCTGGAAACACAAGGAATGGTTGAGGTGCTGAATTCCAGGTTTCTCAATATGAAAGCCCCAGTGAGTTCAGCTGGGTCATGATCTTTCTGAGCATGAGAAGAGAGCAGAGAAATGAGATGAGAGGAGGGAGTTGCAGTCCCAGGGAAGTCCCCGTGCAGTCGGTGGGGTTGCTGCTGGTGATGGCACTGAGGTCCCCATCAGCCTTCCTTGGGGAATCAGCTGGCAGAAAGAGGCTCTTTGTGAATTAAATGGATTGTAAGGTGAAAAGCAAGAAATTGAGTGAAAATGGAAATCTCTCCTCCTCATGAACTCAGGAGAATTCACAGGGACACCCTCAGAATCACAAGCTCCCCTTGGCAGCTTCACCAACAGCTCAGCACACCCAGTTGGCCAAGGAGCTGGGGTTAAAAATGAGTAATCAAAGAAATAATCACGCTGAGCCCAGACAAACTGAGTACAAGTAAGGATGCATCAGACCTGTATCACGGGGAAGCGTGCACGCCCACCGAGGTGGCACGGACGTGCAGGACCCAATCCCAAAACAGCTGCACAAGTAGGAGCACACTTGAAGATGCACACGAGCACGCCCACCCTCAGTCCACCTTGCTCCAGAAGCACACACTGATGGGGAGAGTTGAGGCCTCTCCAGTGTCAGGGTGTCCCGGCAAGGGGAGAGCGAGATGGCTGGGAGAACCGGAGGCGGCTGGTGTGGCAGAGCAAGAGGAGCCCATCCTTAAGCAGGTGCTTTCCCTGTGCATTTGCATCTTGCAGGGAGTGGTTATTGCCATCCTAAGGCACAAGAAACTTCCTCAGTACAATTAAGCTGCTGGGTATTAGGGGACAAGCATTCACTTGGTTAACTTTCAAGGTCTTTCATATCTCTTGCCAGCAGCGCCAATGCCACAAAACTCCTTCAAAGAACTGCTCCTTGGGAAGGCTCAGGCAGTTCCTTTCCAGCCTTATCTGCATGTGTCAGACCAACATATTTGCCTAATAACATCACTGTATCTGCCATGAGACACATCATGTACCTGAAGGAAGAAACCAGGGCTGAGCAAGGGCTCCTTGCTTTACACAACAACCCCCCAGAGCACCCCTATAGTCCCCTTCTGCCTCCCACTTCTCCACTTCACCCAGGGGAAGGGCTGGAGCAAATGGTCCCACAAAACAACTGACCAGCACAATATCCCACAGACATTAGATCTGTTAAATCATAATTGGGCAGCCTAAAAAAAAATTAGGCTATAAATCAACCTATAAATAGAAACATGTTTATATGCAAATATTTACGTCTAAATATACTCAAATTTATACCTAATATTAAAAATTAAAATTCATTCTGACCTGAAAATCACATATGCCTGCTGTTCTTCCCATGGCAAATGAAAATCTCAGCACAGCTGGGTCAAAAGTTACTTCACAGAAGATTTTTCAGGCAGTGGATGCTATTCAATGAATGCAAAGTGGCTTGCAGGGGTATGGCAGTTCCACTTACATCTTATTACTTTGATACAGTTCTACTTTGCCCTTTATTTTGGCTTTCTTTTTTGGACTCTCACTTGTAAAAGACTCTAAAAGTCAAGATGGAGGTGTCAGAGTGAGCTTATCAACTACCAAAGCCAAAACAGTTCAGTGTTGACAATAATGATTCGAAATGCAAATATTTCTCTCCAGATTATTCTGTTTTAACACAGTAAAAGAAAAAGTTTTGTTCTACTTTGGAATGAAATAAGCCTTGGGAATTTCACAGGACATAAAATCTGAGTTCAGCTCTATTCTACTTGCTAACTCCTGATGCAAACTTCCCCTACACATTTCAAAACACCAGCCCCAAGTGCCATCCACATCTATTCCTGGGAACATTCTATTCCTCACAGGCTGTGAGGAAAGCACTGAAACTTCTGCCAAAATGCACCCAAGCCTGTATTTCATCCAAAATTTCATTTCTATATTTAGTTGTAGTGCAATTCCTATTGCAGTGGTTCTGGCAAAGTCCCTGCAGCTTCTCTGAAGTTGAAAATTAAACGGTGGTTAAAAGCACCAGCAAAAAAGACAAACAGGGTGCGTTGCTACGATGCCTGAGGCCCTCTCTGAGTACAAACTCTGCACAGCCAATAAGCAGGGACAGAGTTAAGGTGGGGGCTGAAATGAGAGGACTCTCTGCAAACTTAATGCTCTTTGCAGAAGACTTTTATGTTTTAGAAATGGGAGGCATTCTCAGTCGAGTAGTGATGATTTTCCAGAACACAGATCGATTTAGGTGAAATAATCCCAAACAGCTTTGTCCAGGCAAATGAAGGACTGCAAAGGGGAAAAGGACAGCAAACCCCAGCGTTTCCAGCGAGGGCAGTGCAAGGAATCCTCGGTGCTGGGGAACCTGAGCCCCCGGAGCAGCGCAGAGCATCCCTTCGCTGCGCATCCCCGCTCCGAGCATCCCTTCGCTGCGCATCCCCGCTCCGAGCATCCCTCCGCTGCGCATCCCTGCACCTCCCACCTGCTCCCCCGTCTCCCGTGGAGCTGGGACGCCCCCTGCCGCGCGCGGGGCTCGCTGGAAAACGCTCTCCGAAGGACACCCAAGTCCGGCCAGCAGCATCCAAACCCTCTGCCCAGCTCCTGTTTTAGGCGGTGCCGCTGATGATGTAAATCTGGGGGAGGTCAGGATGCAATCTGCCTGGTCTGGGACGATTAGAAAGCATCACGACCTTTCATTTCATACGTATATGCATATATATATTAGAATAATAAGTAATAATATATATTATACATTATTATATATCATATGTTATATATTATATGTTATATATGTTATCTATTATGTGTTATATATTTTATTTACGGAATACATATGATAAATAATTATCTATATATAATAAATAACTACTTTTTGTGTGTCTGTATACATATATATTTATATATTTAACATTTTTATGGATCTGAAGGATTTCCTTGATGTCATCAAGGAAACCTGCAATGGGTAGAGCAGGCAGAGATTGGAAGGCTGATCCTAAATTCCCACAGGCAAGGCTGGATCTCAACTGAGGTGTGGGAAAACTCATTTTGTGGGGTGCTTTCTCACTCTGCCAACCCCTCTGCCCACACACACAGACAGTGCACACTGCAGTGTGCAGGGTTATCCATGTGGTACTGGGACCAGGGGAGTCCTACAGGGAGGAAAAGGAGGAGCTGAGTCCATGCAGGTGTTTTAGTCTGCATGGGAATAAAAAAAAGTATTTATTGCAGAGAGGCCTTTCCTTGTGACTTTTGTGTATTTTCTAGGCCAGGATGGTTTGCACACTTCTCTAAACTTTATTGCAAAGCCCTCAGCTTGGACAAACCCACCCCATGAGCACCTGTCTTAAAAGGAGCAGCTGAGGGACCTGGGGTCGTTTAGTCTGGGGAAGAGGAGGTTAAGGGGAAACCTCATCATTCTGCATCTCCCTGAAAGGAGGTTGTAGAGAGGTGGGTGTTGGTCTCTCTTCCCAAGTAACAAGTGATAGGACAAGAGGAAATGGCCTCAAGTTGTGCCAGGGGAGATTTAGATTTAGATATTAGGAAGAAAATATTTACCAAAAGAGTGGTGAAGTATTGGAACAGTCTGCCCAGGAAAGAGGTGGAGTCCCCATCCCTGGAGGTGTTCAAAAAGCATGTAGATGTGACACTTCAGGACATAGTTCATTAGGCATGGTGGTGTTGGGCTGATGGTTGGACTGGATGATCTTAGAGGGCTTTTCCAACCTTAATGACTCTATGATTCAGTGACAGTCCATGGCATCCCACTGCTGTCTTCTCCTCGTGTCCACACTGAAAAATGAGCCACCAGGAGCCTGTCAAGGGTCACTCTACAAATCAGGTAGGAAAAAACATAGAAGCAGGATATATGTCTAACCCACTTCATTCATTTTATTGATTCAATATAGGCTACCATGGGGTCCCATCTGAAAAATGCTGGGCAGCCTGAGTTGTCTGTACCCCATGCACTCCAGATGTTGGCAGTGGGAACGCAGGACGGTCAAGGGAAGAAATATTTGAGCAAAGTCACAGGGAGAGCGAGGGATGGAGGCAGGAGCCAGGCAGACAGGACACAGGGAGCTGCTTAGCCCAGCCAGCACCATGTGAGGGGTCACACTGCAGCAGTGAGAGTTAAAAATACAGAGAGGGAAAGCTTTAAACAAGCTTTCCCTACAAAGAACAAGGGCCCTTTTAAAAGGCACTGATTGAAATGGTTTGGGATCAATGTGTTTGAGCAGCAGAACCTGCTCCTCCACGGTGCCTCTCACTCCAGCAAGGGGTGGCAGGAAGCAGCAACACACAGAAAGTTTGGATTTGGCCAAGGCTTGTGATATGTTACAGTTGCAGCAAGGTCCTGGTCAGAGGTACCAAGAAACGACACGTAGGTGGTTGAGGATGGAGGGATCTTCACCATCATCAGCGTGACACACTTTGCAGGGTCAGGTTCTCACACACATGTGGCCCCTGGATACCCTCACTGTGCTGGAGAAGGACAAGCCTGGGATGTGGGAACTGTCTGGGGACAGGAAACCCATCAGTTTGTTGCAGGGGATTTAGAAGTCATTTAATTCTCATATTTGGTGGAACATTGACTTAACAGCTCTGAGAGGCTGATCAGGACCCTCTGAATGCAGAAGGCCTCTCCTCTGGGGGTACTGTTGTTTTCAAGGGAGACAGAAGAGCTGGGTTAAATTGCACAAAAAAAAAATCAGCAGAGGAAAAAATTAATTTCAAGTCTAAAGTTTGTTGGCAATTTCTTCAGGAAACTGGGGGAAATCCACTGTATTCCAAAAAATAACCTCTCTGAAAAGATTTTTTTTATAAGACAAACCATTCTGTGCTTTATGATTAGTTTTGAAGGGGAAAATAACCCTAACCCAACCCACACAGCAACCTGCCCAGCTTTCTGCACAACCTCTGTAAAACAGGGGATAATAAACACTCCTTTATCCAGCAGGCACATTAGTGAGGCTTCATTAATGCTGAGGCTCAATTAAAGTCTCTAAAAGGCTTTGAGCTGCTTGACCAAAAGGCTCTATGAAAATTAATTTAGTGCTTTTGTATCTGCTCAGCACCAGGACGACAGCAGGATGTTCTGTCCCCCCTAAAAGAGGGATGAGGAGGCTGATGGCAGGCAAGGGGATGCAACAGGCAGCTCATTTGATGGTGCATGGTGGCCAGGGGGCACGGGCTGACTGCAGTGAGGAGGGAAGAACTCTGATTTTTAAACACTGGTTTTCCTCGGGTAGCTGGCTTGCAGCTGCAGGCTGCAAACAGCATGCTCATCTCTTCACAGCTGTAACTTTTGCCTAGCTTGGGAGCCTGATGAGACAGTTAGAAGGAGGAAGGGGGGGTTAATTGCACATTTTATGGATGCTAAGAGTCCCCCTGAGGCAAGCAGCCTGGGCAGAGAGTCACGTCCAGGCTGAATGGTGCGCGGAGCATCCCCAGCCGTGCAAAGGGACACTCAGATAAATGCCACCCCGGTGCTTCAGAGGCAGATTTACCAGGCTGTTCAGATCTCTGGTGTAAATCCAGTCACTTAGAGATAAACTGGGTCCATCGCTAGGAATTGTTTCAACAAAACAAGGCCTGTCAGGAGCAGGGTTATGTTGACAGAGTGAAAGTCCCTGCAGTGCCAGCCCTTGGCATCCCCCAGCTGGAGCCTTTATTTACACAGCTCTCTGCAAGGAGCACCAGCCTTGTTGTGCTTTCCCAAAGGTGAGGAGTCAGTAGGAGACGTGGGAGAGCACCAGCATCCTCTCAGGCTTTCCCAGAGAGCCAGGAGGAACACAGACACACCTGGAAAACCAAAGTCATCGGAGCGTGGTCATTTCCTCAGTTTCCCCACTTACACCCAAACCTTGGAGTCCATCCAGAAGGTGAAGTGTTGGCACTTCTGCCTGCAAACAGGGAATTCACCAAGGAAAAGGAAAATTGGAGGGGAATGAGGGAAAGGGAAAGCACAGAGGGAAATTAAAAAACAAAAAAAAAAAAATGGGCACTGGTGAGATGCTCTGCTCTGAATTTAAATAAACCCCATCTCTCTTCTCCTGCTCCCTGACAGTTCTGTCTGGAGGTTTGCATTCGGCATAGGCTCCTCGGTAAACAAATACGAGAGTTTTATGCAACAGAATAATTGTTTAGTATTAAATAATTCTCCCCATTTGTACACTTCAAGCCTCAGACGCCTGGCAGAGCCGACACTCAGCTCAGTCAGAGAAGAAAAAACGCATTCAGGTACAGGGAGAGCTGAGCTAAAGCCCTGTGGAGGAGCTCACGGCAGAGGCCAGGGCTTTGCTTTCTCTCCAGTTCCCATGTAACAGCCCCAGTGAGCCTCGTCCTGCTGCTGCTGGAGCAGGGTGACCCGGGTCCACCACCCTGGAGTCTCACCAGGGCTGGGCAGAGCAGCAGCACCTCCTTCCAACACCTGCTGGCCATGCTCTGCCCGACGTCCCCAAGGTGCCTGTTGGCTGGCTGTGTCACAAGGGCTCCCTGGTGGCTCATGGTCAACCTGATGCCCATCAGGACTCCACACAAAGCTGAGCTCCAGCATGTGCTGGTGCCTGGGCTCATTCCTCCCCAGTTAAGGAGCAATTCCTTCCCTATTTAACCTCACAGGATTCCTGCTGGCCCATTTCTCCCTCTAATGGTGCTGCAGCCATCTGGTTTATCAACCACTCCCTACAGTTTTGTATCACCTACAGCCTTGCTGAGGTGCCCTCTGTGCCATCATCCTGGTCATCAGTGAAGATGTGAAACAATGCTGGCCCCAATATTGACCTCTGGGGTGCAGGACCACTGACTGACCAAATTTCAGTCACCTGTGTGGGTTCATAATGCCCACCTCTGGGCATGGTTCAGTAGTGGACAGGTATGGTTGGACTGAATGATCTCAAAGGTCTTTTTCAACCAGACAATTCTGCGATTCTATGATCTCACAGCCATCTCCATGCATCACTTGGCCAATTTGCTTGAGACCCTCCAGGGGCAGATCAGTTTTATCTTCCCTGTTATAAAGTTCAGGGAGACTTGGACCAAACCTTTCCAGAGCAGTCGCTCGTAATGAATAAGCAGAGTAGCTCCCATCAGTCTTGGAGTCACTATCTCAGAGAACCAGGGATGGACAATGCTTGACATTAAATATCCCTCCTGGAAGAAGTTTCTCTTGTTTTTTCCCAAAGGCCAACAGCATATTAGTTGCAGAGCCAAGAAGCCTCTGCTTGTAGCTCACAGTTTAAACAACAGACAGAAGTTTAGCAACAAACAGAAACAGCAGCTCCTGAGACTTTAGCACTGTCTTAATAGAAGACACTGCAGTAAGGGAAATACTGTATTAAATCTCTATATTTATATGTGTAACAAAAGTGGTATCAGCAAAATCCTACAGCATCAAAGCAAATCACTTACCTATTTTTAGCCGTTCGATTTAGTCATAGACTCAGAGGAAATAAGGTCAGGTTCTTTGCAGTGTATCCCTTTCTCCCTGTCTCTCACTATTTTTTCCTGTCCTTATTAAAATTCTCCACCCTGCAGCAGAGCTTTACGACACGGAGACTTTGTGAGATCCTTACCATCTGCAGGGTCAGGCTGTGGCACTGTCCCAGTAGGAGTCTGTCCTGCTGTCAATGTGTCTGGAGTAGAGGTAACAAAGGCAGGTGAGGCACAGCCAGAACTTGCATCCCCACATCTCCACCAGCCAACACTTCTGGGGGTCTCCAAACTGCCCTCTGGGTGGTCCCACAGTGGTGACAGGGAGTCACTGGCCATGATGCCATCAGGGACCTGGCCTGGCAGTGCCCAGCTGCCCCCTTTTGCAGCCTTCAGCTGGTGAGAAATCCCTCCCTGCCTCAGTTTCCCCAGCTCCTATGATCTCTCACTCAACAGCAAAACAGGGAGTTAGAAGCCTTAACAAGAGAAGGTTAAGTTAGGTCTCCCTTTAAATGTCATTGGAAGAGCAATTCAAGCAAATAACGATGAAATTACTCTTTTTTTCCTTGAATATTCCATTTCCCAAGACCTTTTCTGAGAAATTGTTCTGGCAGACACTTTTCCAATGTAAAAAAAAATAAAAAGAAGGTTTCCACACTTAAAAGAGCAATGACCTGGCAAAGTTCCCATAGAGAAAACAGCATTTTCAACCCACCTGCACGGCACCTCAAGCTTATTAGCAGTAACAAACAGGTAAAGGAAGTTAAAGGAATGAAAACAGGTTTTGTTACCTTCATTTCAGTGAGGCTTTATTTGTTCTGTTTTAGCTACTACAGAAAGGTCTCATCTGGGAAGCAATAATACATTCATCTCATGATGCAGCTGAACTTTGAACTTCTCAGTCCTGCACACAATAACCTTATTACTGGTTCTTTTTCCAGTTTGATAATGCACTATTATTTATAACTGCAACATTTTTTTACCTGTTGAGCTATGCCCATGATTTATAGCCTTACTATCCTGTGAGTACAGCTCCTGACCCCTGAAAATTCCCTTTTTTTTGCTTTGCAAGTTGCAGTAATGCACATGGAAAAGCTAAAACTATCTCAGACCTGGTTTCTGGACCACACAAAACCAAGTTTTCAAATAAGGAGATATAAAAAACTTCATAAAATCAGATTTTTTGTTAGTCTAAAGTCAACCAAAATTTTCTTAATTTAAATGATCTAAAATTAAAAAATCATAAAAAATAACTTTGAATTGAGAAATATTCTTAAATCCAAACCTTGTTTTTTTTAATTCTGGGAATTTGGAGGACCATGATGCTAAACAAAATGATGCCAAGGTCGCAAAGACAATAGTGTCAATAAAATAAATGATAATATATAAAACACTTCCACTGGAAATCTGAATATTATCAACAATCTTTTCAGAAAAGAAACACCTCAAATACTGTGTCCAATTTTATATGCAGGATACAGTCTCTAGCCCTTAAAAAAGCTATTTTACAGCCATGTATTGATATTTCCTTACAACTCTAGGTGCTGTTTTCTGTGTTTACCACTTGGAGAATGTATTTTCTATGCAGAAATTACTCTGGTTTGGGTCCTGAGGCAGAGTTAAGGTTGTTGAAACTTCAATCAATACCTTTGATGATTTTTGGCCAGTGTGTTTTTTTGACCTGCTGATTCTATATTTGTTTTCAATCTTGCCATTGAATAACGACAAAAGAAATCCCAGTATTTCCATGAATAAGTGCAAGCTACTAATTATGTTCCTGTAAATTAATGGTCTATTTACTGCCTTAACCTATCTTAACGAAGAATTTATTTGGGGATACATTACTAATGGAGAAGTCCTGACATCTTAACGCTCTCCCGGGTAAATCGTTAGAATAGATTCCAAATGCAATTAAAGAAAGACTTTTTTTAACCAGTGTATTAGGAGATAAAAAGGCACATTCTCCCCTCTGAATGCTTGTTTGTAAATTTACAGGATTTCCATTAACTCCACACTTCTTGCCTCAAAATTACTCTGCTGCAGGTGGTCTGGGAGCAGTGGTTGGGACAGGAGTAGGTTTTTGGTTTGCTTTTATTTTTGACGTGTGAAGTGTAAAAATGAAATGAAGGAAATCCCCAGAGGAAGAAACACCAGGGAAACTGGAGGCAGAAATATTGACCTGTGGTGGGAATCTCCTCCAGGAGAGCAAGGAGGACCTTCTTTCCATAGCACTGCTTTCTCTGTGTTAAAGTGTCCACAGGTCTGAAACCATTCCCCATCCAAATGTCTAAAACACCTCTTCAAAGATTGTTGCCAGCTCTGGTGACCATTTTGAAAGTCTTATGATTAGGGGAGAAAAGGAGGATTTTCTTGCAGTTTCTAACTGCTCACACCATGCCTTTTCTTACAGAAAAAGGAACTTTTAAACTTTCAGAGTCTCCAAGAGGTGTTTTAGAAAGCCAACCCTAAAATTACAACAGTTTGAGAGAAGCCACGGTTTATTATTTAATCAATCTTAAATATTTTCTGAAAGAGACACGGCTTAGGGAGGATCTGACCCTTGAATTTGCAATGGAGAGAAATTGCTGGTTTTCCTTTTCAGGTGTCAGGATCCTTTTCTGACAGTTTTCAAATCTGCAGCTCTCAAATATTTTACTTTTTGTTTCCTTTCACTGCATTTGTGAAGACAGGGAATATTTTGAGGGATGAGGGCATGAAAGGAATGGGTGGACATAGTCCATAACCCTGCTGAGATGTCCAAGAGCTGTTATGCTTGCATACAAATACATGGGAGATGATGCTGCACAGAGAAGTTCCTGCACATCCTCACAGCCTGAACCACCCACAAGAGGCTTCTTGGCATCAGATACAGGCCAGCTCTCCCCTTCACAGGGGAAACACACTGAAATCATTTCTTCTCTTCATCTTCATGTCCTTTCCCCATTCCCCCTTCTGACCACTTCCAAACCATGGCCAAATAAAGAGCATCCAAACTCTTTCAAGGCAAGGTGAGGGAGAAAGCAGTTGCTGCCTCTCTGCTGTAGACTGGCATTCAAACAGCTGAATTAATCCATATTTTCGTGCCTCTCTGATTGGACTTTTATAATTAGACCCATCTTGTCCCCAAGTGTTTATGAAAGGGCTCCAGTGAAAATTCTCAGATTTTTATTACAGCTGAATTTAAGGGCATTGATTTAGCTCATTGCTACCACTCCCCCATCCTTATTTGCTAACAAGGGCCTTGTTCCACGATGGGGATTTAAGAGGGACACAGGATTACTGCAGCCCCACCACCCCTCCTCTCTCTGTCCCAGATCTGTCTCTCCAGTGCGCACTGGCTCCACTGGATTAAGGCATTGTGCCATGTTGCATCTCTCTTTTCCTAAAGTGGATTGATTTACCCCTCTCAGCCCACTCGCTTTTCCCCCCACCTTCCTCTGAAAGAACAAACAGCATGGGATATGCCAGAGCTTCTCATGTCACCATTAAGATTTAACTGCACTTTGCAAAACAAAAGCGTGTAACTCGTGACTGGAAAGCAAGAGTGACAGGCAGGAGGTTAAAACTCTTTCTGAGGAAGAAAGAGGGGAAAACAAATTACAAGGGAATGCTTTGTGCCAGGGCTCCGAAAGGAAGCAGAGCAACACCCAGGACACCCTTCTCTCACATCCAGAACTGGGAAAGCTGGGATGCTTTCTTGTGCAAGTGTGTTTCTAGGGTAGATGTCCATCCCCCATGCCCAGAGGACCATCTTCCTGCTATTTAGCCTCCTCAGATCTTCTTAGTTGTACCTCTCCTGTATCAGTGGTCCTTAAACCACATGAGGCTCCTGCACCAGATAAGCTCTGCCTAACTATGTTTTTGTGCTAACGTCTGCAATTTCAACCCTCTGTGGATTTTGAGCAGGAAAGTTGTTTTTCCTTTAAAAGGACAGTCTCTGCCTTGAGAAGGCATTAGAAATCTCCATGTTTAGTCACTCACTTTCTTCTTCTCAGTTTGGTTTTGTTTTTGTAGATTTATTCCCCCCCTGGTGATTTTTCCAACGATTTAAATATGTGCCAGCACTTTACAAGCCTTTCTCAAAGCTGCTGTAGGCAGTATTGTGTGTTTTCACCTTCCCTGCCTTCAAGATTTAGCTCGAGGGTCCATCCCTTGTGGTAAAATACCTGGCCCTTAAAATTCCAGCCTGCTGCCATCGATTGCAACAAATCGTCCTGGGCTTAGAGTCAGACTGAACAAACCAGAGTCTTTAAGATACAAAATGCCAAGCCCATAAATAAGGGGGGGGGGGGGGGGTGTCAGAGGGCTGAGGGGCAGAGGGAGGAAATGAAGAGAGGGGAGAAACTGGAGGACAGAGCTTTGAGCAGGTGTACAGCCCCACAAAGGGGCTGCTGGCTCGGCGATGCGTGCCCACCCGGCACCCCCAGCCTTGCACAGTGTGTTCACCCCTCACAATAGATGCAGCGAGCTGTTTCCAGCAGGTAGGTCGTAAATCCCTCCTTTATTGCCTTTTATTATGTTGTTTCAACAGCTCTTAAAGCTGGAACAGCGACCAATTGATAGCTGCTTTAAATCTCTTTCGTTTTCTGCCCATAGTTCTTTATTTTTCAGGGAGGGGCATCCACCTTATTTTTCACCTTTCCACCATCTCTTTCCGTTCATGAGTCAAATCCCATCTCTTTCCCTTTACGAGTCAAGTTTTATAGATCCCCCTCTGTGGTGGAAGATAGGAACGCTGCTTGTGGTGGGGATGGAGCAGCCAGAACACACATGGAAGAGGACACAGTGCTCATGTTCACTAGGAAACGTGTGTAGATCAAATTCTAAACCAATTGGGAGGGAGAGACCCACAATTAAAACACTATAAGATGATTATAGCCTGGATCAATTTTCAGGAGCTCATTTGCAATTGTGTTCCCTCCTCTTGGCCGACCCTCTTGTCCTACCAAGGAGAAGGCAGCAAATGCAACTTTGGGAATGGTGTCTAAGAGTGCCAGCAGATCTTTATAAAGATGCCAGAGGAAAGTTATGGATTAAATCTCACTATCTCAAGCAAACCCTGTGCAGCCTCTAGCACAAACCCTAAGCTTTGGGGTCACCAGGGAGCTCTGAGTCACTCCAGCTGCAATAGCAGTGCCAGGGCTTGCTCGGCCACTGAGCCTGGAGGCAGGGCTGTGATTGATGGCAGAACTAGAGAACCTCAAGCATCACCCACCTAAACTCTGTATTTTTCCAAGAGTTGATCAAAATCTTATTATTTTGGTCAGGGTAAGTTATCTATTCATAAAATAGAGTTTTCCCACAAAAAATATTTCATAAGGATATGTCCACAGCGTTGAAATTTATAGTGGGGAAAACAGCCCTGAGTGAATTATTTCAACAGTGTTTGCTCCAGTTCCCATTTTGATTACCTTCATTTTGACACGTATTTTAATATATTCATATTTTCATGCTTTGACCTTATCAGAACGAAACGCTTCATTCCATCTAAATGAAGGGATTACAAATGGGTTGGATGAAAACTCTTGGCTGTTCTGAATCTCAAAATGTGACAACTTCTGGTGCAGAGGAGAGTTCCAAATTTCAGCATCGCATACGCATTCAAAGTGAACTCCCAAAAGAGTGAAAAGGTCTTGAACAAACACCAATTAAAAGTCCAGCACCACTCACCAAACAGTAGTCCTTTTAGGCAGGTTTCCAGTCTTCATTAAGGCATCTAAACTAAACAGCTAATTTTCATGCTGGATTCAGACTGGTCACATCTGAGAACTTGCTTTAGTTGTCGTTTTTAAACACCTGGAAATCCAGTCCCAGGTTCTGAAGGCACATCTGATCCCACAGCCCTCAGGACATCTTTCAAAACTCCTTTTCTAACTGGAGGTGAGGGCTTTTAGCAGCCAGTTAGCTGTAAGCAGCCCCTTTGCAGAGGTTTAAGAAAAACACTGAATACCAAAAAAAAAAACCCAACCCAAAAACACCCAGTGCTTAAAACCAAAAAAAATAAACGTTCAAAGCAATTATCATCCTTTCCAGTAAGAGTCTCTCAGGGCTGTGGCTATGTGCTGTGAGAGAAGTCAGCCAGCAGGGTAACTCACACCCCATCTGGGAGCCCAGCAAAATGTATCTCCAGGCTTCCCAGGTTGTGTATTCCCACACAGAGCAAAGGGATTTACACCAATAATTCCCAAAGGCCAAGTGTGAAATAACTAAATCCTGTGCATGTGTCAAATAGCAGGGGTGGGAAATCTCCAGTCACTTCAACCCACTGAACAGATTTCTTCTAATGCAAAATGAGAATTAAGTACCTTATTTTCTTTTCAAACTGACAGGAGGGCACAGAAACCAGAAATTGTCAATATGTGACTCCTAGTCTTGCAATAAATGCAGCCAAATCCCAAGTCTTGACTGGCTCCACCTTTTCTGATTTATGTGACCATTTATTCTACTGGGAACTGTGGCAAAACCTTGGCATCTCTGATGGATGGGATGTCACCAGTGAACAAGTCCTTACCTGGGAGCTTTTGAAGCAAGGGACACTCCTACTGTCCAACATCTTCATTTCAACACTCTATTATTACATTTTTAAAGCACTCCCAGATAAAGGCCAAATGTACACTTAAAAGTTTGGCCAGCATGAGCTGTATCAGTTAAAAGGGTGAACAGCTCTTTTAATATTTTTGGGGGTTTTATGACTTAAATATGGCAATAAAACCCTTGGCCAATTATCCACACTTTACTTATTGAACCAAGAGAAAATTAAACTGAGAAAGCATTTTTTTATATATATTTTCAGGGACAGAAGTTGGTAGAAGAGCTGCTTTCTAGGAGAGCTCTCCAAGCAAACCTTTGAGCTTTATCACAGAATCATAGAACATAGGAATGGTTTGGGTGGGAAGAGACCTTAAAACCCATTCAGTTCCACCCCCCTGCCATGGGCAGGGACACCTCCCACTGGATCAGGGGGCTCAAAGCCCCATCCAACCTGGCCTTGAACACCTCCAGGGATGGGGCAGCCACAGCTTCTCTGGAAAACCTGTATCCCAATCTATAGTCAGGATGTGTAAAACTGCTTTTCTTGCCTTCAGAGAGACAGCAATTAAAATCCTCTTTATCATGCAAAGTGAAGAAAACCTGATCCCTGTATGAAATGTCTAATTGCAAGGAATTTAACAGGTGATCTGAACAAACAAGAGCAAGGAAAAGTTGGGAGCCTATCTAAGTTTAACCTGTGTCCAAACAGGAATAAGGGTGGCACAGGACATGCAGGAGTCTCAGGCTAAAACAATCCAGCTGGGCATTAAGTGCAAACTTCTGAACGAGTGAAAATTCAGCACAAAAGACCAATTCCATCCTGTCTCCCCATCAGACCTAGTAATTATAAAATTATTCTCCTCAGCCCAGGAAACCTCACAGGGCTGAGTTTGCACTGAGCTGTAAGAGCACGCTTCTAATCATAGTTGGCTCAGCAGGATTTTTTTGTTTAAGGCCTAAGAATTCAAGCCCTCTCCATCAGTTCCTGCCTGTGGTCTCATTTACACTTTGAAACAAGGGCTGGGCTGAGGGGTGTGCAAAGCAGGACAGTTGGCATGCCCTGATGTGTCCAGACCAGCAGCTGCATCCCAAACAAACTCCAAACCTCCTCCACACCCCATCCAGGGAACTAACAAAGAAGCAGACCCAAGGTTTGGGTTTTTTTTTCCAGTACCATTAGCAGCAGGAAGAAAGCACTGAGGAAATCCTTGCTGTAAATTGTACAAGTGAAAGAAAAATACATCTCAGTCAAGGGGCAATCTCCCAAGCGCACCATCGGCAGATCCTCTTGCCTAAGGCAGTGCCTCTCTCACAGACTGCTTGAGTGACTTTACAGCAATAGTTTCAAGCCCAGTGCCTCAGTTTCCTCACTTGTGGGTGGGAGGAGGTGATATTCCCCTATTGCACAAACCTATCTGCATTTGGGGGGTGGCACTGGTACTGGAAACCTTGCAAAACTCAGATTATCGGATCCGGGAATACTCCTGTTTCACATTGGCAAAGTGTTATTAATAACCACTGTCCTGACAATCTAATATTGTCCACAGCAGCTTCTGTGGTTCTCCACAAAGGATGACAACCTCTCACAAAACTTCTCTCTTAATCCAGGTGCCAAACTGCCTGCACTGGTGTCTCGGTGTCTTGCTATTTGTGCCTTTGATAGCTGCAGCCCTGATTAGATTGCTTGGAGTAGTCCACGGTCAGCAGCTTAATGCGTGCCAGCCCAGACAGGCTAATGGATCTGGAGACCAGGAAAGAGCAGGAAGGTGAGCTGAGTGGAGAGTATTGAGGCTTTTAAGGCAGAAAAGTAGCAGCTAGACATGGGGTAGCTGACTCACGGAGCCTGGGTGGAGACAGATATCCTCGCTGAGCGTCCTCAGTCATTCATCACACTGCAACGTGCCCGTGAAAACTGGCCATTTCTAGAAACAACTCACAAAATGCAAAGCAGGGCTGGGAAGGTTTCCTGAGGCTCAGAGCCAGACACACAAGTGAATTACTGTAGATTCTAATCTCACAGGCCTTTCCCTCTCCTAGAGAAGTGCATTTCCATTGCTGATGCTTCGTGCCACCACCTAAGAGAGGTCAGCACCTCAGAGAAATCAAATGGCCTTGCTCCATCCAGTATGGTCCATTTTTCTGGCTCTGAGAGATTGAGAGATGAGATACCTGCTCCTCCTTATTGTAACTACCAGTCCCTAATAACCAAGGTCTGCCAAGGAGAGAGCTCCTGGATTTAGTCCTGTGCAGGGACTCATCCAAAGATTGTTATTACCTCCACACCATCACTGTTAGGTGGCTGACCAGGGTCAAAGCCATGAAGGACAATCTACTTCAAGATGCACTTGCAGACAGTTCTGTCTGGGTTCAGGAAGAAGACTGTTTGAGGTATCTGCCATAGAAGAAATACAGTAAGTATGGAAAGGTTTTCTAAAAATTCTTCTCAGGCTTATTCAATGAAACCTTTAGGGTCTTTGTTTTCCTTTTTAATAAAAGACTATCTTGATTACATAGGAGGGGAAGAAAATAGAAAGCAGAGATACTGTGTGTCCTTTTGCAAAAATATTCATAGAATAATATTTATTGTTCCCAAACTGACTGTGAAGCAGATGACCCTTTGCCCTCTCCTCCCAGGTATTAAATATTTGGAGCAACGAAGACGTGTTTGCATCAGCAGGAATATGAGCAGAGAACACCCAGAAATCATTTGAGTAAACCATCAGTCGCCAGCAGAGAATGAAGCACCTCCTGGACTTCTCACTATGATGCAGGGGGAGGCCAGGAGGGGCAAGAGAGTGGAGAGAACGTGAGTGATCCCATAATTAAACAAAAGGCTTTCTCTAAAGTCCTCACTGATGGATATCCTCCTGCAGGCTGGGAACCAGCTTGTGTTGTTTGGTTTTGTTCCACCAGCCATAAATAACACCTCTCCTGGGACTTGTGAGGAGGGTAAAAATGGCATTTGGCAGAAAAATTGCAGCAAGGACAAGGATGCGGTGTGGATCCCGAGTAAGGGATGCAGAAGCCAAGGTGGAGATAAATTGCCAATTTATCCTGACCTTCCCTTGGGGCATCCCTCCCCCTTCCCCAAATCTACAAAATGAGAAAGGCAGAAATCAATAGCTCAGCACAGTCACAGAGAGGATGAGGGAAGCAGCAGAGGGACAGGATGGTAGATCAGGAAAGAAAACCTTGGAGGGAAAGGAGGGAAGAAAATGACATCAGATGTCACAAGGGATGGCATCCTTGTGACAATACCTGGATGGTTTTAAACCAGAAGATTTCTGTGCACATTGCAGGGGGTGGCAAATCATCCTCTGGCTGCTGGAAACCAACACTCAGGGAAGGTACAACATGTCTGAGTCAGAAAGAAAAGCCCTGAGAGAAATTAGGTGCCCTGGTGATGCTTAAACGTCCTCACTCACGTTACTTGGTGTATTAGTTTCAAAAGCTGTGCATCAGTCTTGGCCCCAGAGGGCACAGGACAAGTAAAGTCCACTGGTCACAAACCCAGTACAAGAGACCCTCAGACACTCCTCATCCATCATCTATCACCCTCCTTGATTAGGCCAATGTGTTTATTTGTGGGGCTATGCAATGAAACAGGGCTTGGTTTTAGATTGTTACCTGAATTAAGAATATTTACCTCTACCTAGATGAAAAGCCTTCATGAACAACACTTTCCCCTCAAAAACACACACGTGGAAACCCGGGAGAGATGAGCAGATGCCAGGGAATAGTATCATGCATTGCTGTCACTTTGCTGTCTAGGGAGGAGGTAGGGCTTCCAGAAAACCTCTCTTGGGGTTTAAGTATTAAGGTCATATCTGCAAATGTGAGCTCAGGCTTGCTGATAGCATTCATCTGCATTTGAGTAATGTTTTTTGGACAGAGACGTGCTCCTTCTCCTACAGAGCTGAACCTCAGTGGCCAATGTCCTACAACACCACTGTACACCTTTTGACTTCAGCTACTTAGGCTAAATTGCATCTCATCCCTGGCAAATTTAAAAGGGAGTCAGGTCTGCAAGCCCTAAGAAGAAGAGCCGTGATGGAATTCAATTTGTGTCGAATCCAACCTGGTAAAGATTTACAACCCTGCTCGATCCAACACAATGCACTTTATTCTTTTTATAGTGCAGCCTGAATGCAACAGGGTAACAGTCACAGAGGGAGTCCAGCAGAAGCTAAAGAACACGAAGGGGTTTTATATGGAAAATAAGATTTATGAAGAGAGACGTTTCTCTGGAGCAGGAAGCAAGGGAATTTCCAAAAGAGGCAAAATACTTCTCTTCCCTAGATCCTTTTAACTGTGAGAGGAGTCTACTAAATTCTTGAGGGTTTTGTATCATAAAATAGAAAGGAGCACAAGGTGGCATTGTGTTCCAGTGCCTCAATGGCACAGGAGGTGTCCAGGCACCTTCATACACCCGAATTCTCCACACATAGTCTGCTTTCATGGGATACAAGTGCCTGCTGGCCTCAGGGGTGATGAGGAGAAAGGCTTTAGGTCTAGAAAGGTGTGCTAGGAAAGCGTGACCATGTCTGTGTTTAGGAGACCATGGCATGGAAACGTTGCTCCTATTCATGGTCCCATCAGAAGATTAGAGCCTGGGGTAAGTTATTAACTCTCTGACAGTGACTGATCACAGAGATTGCCTGTCATCTCAGCTATTAACATGAGTTAGCAGATGAGGAAAATGTCAGCTGAGCATGTCCTCTCTTGCTGGGCATCACCACACAGCCAAGAATAATTTTTGCATCCAGCTCATAAACGGTTATTTTAACGGCAGTTAAATCATCACTGGGCTGCAGACAAAGCCTGTGCAAAGTCTGGGATGTCAAGGCACTTCTTGCATGTCACTCAGTTTCCTGTAAAGTCAAGATGCTGATATTTACCTATGAAATCCGTAAAGCACTTGGAGACTCTCAGATGTAAAGATATGTGGAGTAATGGATCTCTGCTAACAGCTGCACATGAGAGCTGCTCTCCAAAAGGCAGAGAAGCCTTAGAAGACCTCCATTGTGGTGGGTCAGCAGGACATCTATAAAGCCACAGCTCGTTCACAGTAAATTTCTGAAAATATAGGGAACTCCTAAGTAGCAAGGCATCACCCCAGGTGCCCTCAGCACTTTTGGGGTCCCCTGACCTATCCTGTGCCCCTCTGCGCTGGCGCAGACCCCTTGGGATTTCTCAGTGGCAGAAGGTGTTGCACTGCTGTTAATTCCTTACTGCCATCCTCCTTCCACAGCTGCCAGTGCTGCAGCTCCACGGGCTCCAGCCACAATTAATTGGAAGATCTCCTACTGATTCCTGATTAGCTGCTTTTGATTAGGGTTTAATGACTTCACTCGGCCCAATTCATAGAAATGAACTTCAAAATGCCTGTGCACTGCTCGAAGAAAATTACATTGTCTCCCACCCTGGAGCCATCACTAAGGCTCTGTAGACACCAGCCCTGCTCCTCCCGACCCTGAGCGACCTGCTGCCCCCAGCCCTCCTCCACTCAGCAGCTTCAGGCAAGATAGGAGCCAGGGATGCCAAACTATTACCCCTGATGGCTGGAGAAGGAGCTGGAGTGGAGTGTGAACACAGGGGTGAATATTTCAAAGCCACTTTGGGGCTTGACTAATCTATAAAATTCTGTATTTTTAATCTGGCTTAGCCTGATAGCTAAAGCATGCCTGGACAACTCAGGCTAGAGCCAGAATTGTGGACCCTTGGGTGTCTACCTTAATGCACAACAGGATGTTCAGGGATGAGCTCTTCAAGGAGGGCAATAACTGGTGTGATCTGGCCTTCACTGGAAACCTGTAGTGGCACTGCCCATTGGGAGGCAAACATCTTCTAACTGACAGTATTCCAGAAGCATTTGGCTGATGCCCTCAGACACACGGTGTGAATGTTGGGGTTGTCCTATGCAGGGACAGCATTTGGACTCAATGATCCTTGTGGGTCCCTTTCAAGTCAGGTGATTCTATAATTCTGTGGTTCTATGAACTGGAGTGTCCAGATTCAGGATGTAGGGTTGAGTATTGATATCTGTATAGTTCTGTCTCAATATCTTTATATTTTGGCTACCTCTCTCTTTCTCCCCCATCCCAAAATGCTCTTTGAATGCCTGAAGAAAGTGAGCAGAGACTGGTGAGGGAATTCACCCTGGCAGGGAATAGAGGTGAACCCAAAGACCACCTGGTCAACTGGTCCAGCCATGCTATTGGGAGCTCTGGTACCCACCCTACTCCTTAGGACCAGAATTTGCTTCTCAGCTTGACATTGGAGGCTGAGACGAAGGTCATGTCACGCTGCCTGCCTTGTCACCAGCCAAAGAGGTTGTAAACACTGGTTTCAGAGGCTGCCTTGCCTTTTGAAGATCTGAAAGTGCATTTATCTTCCCAAGACATGCATTAATCTATTAGCTACCGGTGAAGATAAGGGGATGAAAAGAGGCTTCGGGGGGAGGGAAAAAAAAAAGAAATAAAATTAAATAAATTGGAACTAAATGAAATGAAACAGAATGAAATGAAATAAAATAAAATATATAAAACTACATAAAATAAAACAAAATCAAACAAAAAGGAACAAAATAAAAGAGCTATTTTCATGAGTAAGAAGAGGTTCAGGGGCACTTTCACAGTGCCTTAGGCACAATGTCCCATCAGGCCTTATCACAGCTCTCCTCTGCACCAGACTCACCCCAGCAGTGTGAGGTGACAGCTCACAAAGTGTCTGGGTCCCCTCACTGTGCCCCAAGCCCCACACTTGAGCTCTTTAATCTCCACATCTTGGTGACAAGGCAAAAAAAGAAAGTCGACTCCTAGGAAGACAATCCAAAGCAGGTTGTTTATTTTCTCTGCAGGCAGCTTCAACTCTATGCCTGGGAAGAGCCAAGCAGGGTCAGAGCTTGGAGCTTTGCAGAAATAACCCCTTGGTGTAGCTGAACCTCAGGTGGGAGCCAGAGGAATGTAATAGAAAACAAGCCTGGGTTGTAATCCTGGTTACACCGAGCAGATCACCTCTTTGCTCCAAGCCTCAGTTTCCCCAGCCAAGAGAGAAGAGAATTAATCTTATCCTTCTGTGTAAAGGAAATTGGAGCTAAAGGACTTTTTGGGGTTTGTTTTGCACTGTTCCCTGCAGTTTGCTCCTCTGCTGCACTGCCTGTTCTTTGGGGCAGAAGCCTTGTGGGTTCAGGTTGCTACAAAGGGGGCACAAAATTGACTCATTTTGGAAGAAGGTGCACTACAAGTGATGGGAAGGGAAGAGGGACCGAGTTGCTCCCCTAATCTGGGAGGTGGGCACCCTCTAAACTTTGTGACAGGAGCAGAAAGGTGGGTTCCTCCATCATGTAACATAGAGGTGATTTCATCAACAACACAGCCTGGGGAGAGCTGTTTTGGGGGCTGTGTTTGCCCTCAGCTACATCATGATGGGCTCAAGGTAATGACACCACCTTTACACCCCAAGGTCTCTCCAGCAGCACAGCCAGGTATCTCCAGCCAAGCCTGGCCCTGAGTTGCTACTTGTTCCCACTTAAGCTGAAGACAAGGAGAAATCAGGAAAAGGGAGGGGGAAATGCCACAGAGCTAATAAATTGCTTTGAAGGAGATGGGGAGTTGAGTCAGGTCCACATTAAAGGGCAGGGAAATGAATGCTGAGATGAAGGCGCCTGCAATTTCAAATGTATCAAGCTGATAAATAAATAAAGTTAAAAGAATGACTTTCAATTGCATTTAAAAGAGAAAAATTGGGAGAGCTAGGGGGAAAAACATAAAAAAAAGAGCCAAACCCAGCACTTTCTAGCATTGCACTCATCTTGCAGGGTGCTCCTCTCCCCTGCCTGGGCCAGCTCAAGGCAGCCGGCAGCATCGGCGGGGCTGCAGGTCCCAGGAAGAGCAAATGAACTTGGTTTTAATGCCTCAATTAAGGTTCATTCTGTTCAGCTTTAAAAAGCCATTTAGCCTTGCTAAGCTGCACCAGGTCAGGAGCAAGGATAGACTGGCAAGTCTCGTTTGAAAGCCAAACACACGCGTTCCCATCATTAACAGTCCCTTCCCGTTAATGAGAATAATATTGTTGGCTTGTAGTGTTGCTTTCATTTAACAACTGGAGAAGAATGAAATGCTACCCTCTGACTTTGGCTTAGTGCCAGGAGCTGCCTGTAAAAATCCAGATAAAGGTTCTCAGCACAAAGTTCCGATAAGGGAATTAAGGTAAACTTTAGACTTTGGGGAAGGAGGAGGCGAAGAGGAGAGGGGAAGGGTTTGTGACGTCTCCACTGGTGTCGGCTCGCCAGGCTGATTCTTTCCAGACCTGGCTGCCCTGCTCCCTGGATCCTCATCCCTCCTGTCATCTGTTTATACTGGGAAATGATCCTGTTCCATAGCTTAGGCTAAGGCCTCATCTCCTTAGGATCCTCCTTTTCCCTTTCCTTTCTATTTTCTCACCTCCCTTGAGACCAACCTCTATATAATGCCTAGCACATTTCTTCTCTTAAGTGGAGGTTAATTCCCCATCAAATCATTTGGAATTCTTTCATTATTTCAACCTTTTTTTTTTTAAAAAAAAATCACTTTGCCTAGATCATCCACAAATTCAACCAGAGCTAAAAATGAATGCATTGACTCCAGGCACAACTTATCCTTGCAGGTGCTGTGAAGAAGAGCACCCAGTCACGGTCAGGATGAAACACCTGGGTGAAATGCCCTCTGGAAAAAAGAGTGTTTCACCCTACTTGTCCACTGAGGGCTCAACTCCTGAAAATCTAAAGCTGATTTAGGAAATCCTGGCACATCTGATACTTGGAAGAAGAGGATAATACAGAGATGCATCACTTCCCAGTAGCAGTTCAAGCTGTACATCCAGAGAACCCTTGGTTTAAGAGTGATAAATTTCATCCATCTTTGGTCACCATCTAGCTGGACAGGTTAACTCCAGAGATATTTCTTCCAGCTCTCCTCTACAACTAAATACTCATTCCACTCCAGGCAAACCTATGCCCGAGGGAGATTACACAAACAGCTCATGAGCAAATTAAGGTCAGAATAAGAGCAAAAGATTAGAGCACCAAGTCATCTCTCTGTCTAGCATCGAATCCTCGGAGTGGCTCCTAGCCAGGTCACTCTGTGCTTAAAATAAAGTGGTGATGCAATCAGCTGGGAGGCAAGACAGGTTCTAACACTGATTTTGCCTACACATCCCTGTTACCCTCCGTTGATGAAAAGATGAGCAAGGAGCAAGAGCAAACCAAGCTTTGAGAAATCCAGACAATTCAAATAGGAATATTGGAGCTTTTCAGAGACTAAAGGAATATCATTAGTTTGCCCAATATTGTTGTTTCTGGGCTTTTATATCCTAAGCAGCAAGACCAAAATAAAGTGTCAAAGGCCATTCACAAGTAATTCCTGCTCCATAGAATCATAGAATGTCCTGAGTTGGAAGGGATCCATAAGGATCATCCAGTCCAACTCCTGTCTCTGCACAGCCTAACTCCAACATTCACCCCATGTGTTGAGTGCACTGTCCAAATGCTTCTGGAACATTGTCCAGCTGTGACTGCTTCCCTGGGGAGCTGTTCCAGGGCTCCACCACTCTCTGGGGGAAGAACCTCTTCTTGATATCCAATCTAACCCTCCCCTGGTACTGCCTCCTGGCATTTCCTCAGGTCCTACCATTGGTCATCAGAGAGAAGAGATCAGTGCCTGCATCTCCTTCTCCCCTTGTGAGGATGTGGTTTCCCCTCAGTCTCCTCTTCTCCACGCTGAGCAGACCAAGTGGTTTCAGCCACTCCTCACGCAGCTTCCTCTCTAAACCCTTCACTAATTTTGTGTCCTCCTCTGGACACTCTCCAGATCCTTGGTTACGACTCCTTAAGATTTATATTCTCCTTTTTGGGGCCTAACATTGCCCCAAAACTTCTGTCCTCTGCACTGCTCATCATCATGCACGCCTGTCCCAAGAAACTCACTATATCTGGAACAAAAAAAGCTGGGCAGGAAGATCTTGTTAAGACATCTATTATAGTTTGAAAAAGGCTGATTCATCTCAATTGAAATGCTTCACAGAAAGAGAGCCAGTTTGATGAATTTCTTCTGTCGGGAAAAAATTGAGACTGAGACAACCTGTTTAAACTTATTATTCAAAGTCACTTTGTTTTGAAATTTAAGCTGATAATAAAAAAAACATTTTCTTTAAATGAAAAAGAGGTCACACATGAAACACTTTGATATCATCAAAATGAGGTATTGCAGGCAATTTTTTATTTTTTTTAGCTCACACAAGTCTTAGCAATTTTGACTTTTCATCCAGGACAAGGAATTTTAAGCCTCTCTTTTTCTTTCTTGGATGACAAATCATTTATTGCTCATTTCTAATAGAAAATAATAATAATAATAAAAAACAGGGTCAGCCTTTCAGTTCCTAGTTCTGTTTTGAACTGAAACTGAGAGTTAACTAGAGTGATCCGAAGTTGTTAAAAACGAAGAGCAAAGCTTTCAGATTTCAGACTTCAATCTTTCTCTGCTCCCAGCGGCCAAAGAAAATGCCATTAGCCTTGGAGGTGCTTTTGGTAAATAGAGAAAATGGGAGAAAGGGAAAAAAATAAAAGAAGAAAAGAAAGGACAGACAAGAGAATAGTCTTTATCCTTTCTTTTTCTCTCGTATATGTATTATAAACCGTTTTCTCAAAGGCGTGAAAGTGTCTCACTTCTGCCCACAGAGTCGAGGGAGTCGGAGTTTTCAAGCCGCACTTTGAAAGGGCCGGGTGGCTTTAAAGCCCATCTCAGATGCCGTTTGCTAATACGGGGCAGTTCACACG